>CM062812.1:153007984-154429048 GCA_031772625.1 Pinus tabuliformis
TCATTCATATACAAGTACGTAAGTTAAACAACATAATCATTAAGGAAACTAGGGAAGTCCAACTACAGTAACAATATATGCATGAAAATGTACTGCCTTTTATTATATAAAGAAGTGTAAGTCAATCATACAATACACAATGTAAACCTCCTAGCCCCATCAGTGGAACATTACAGCCATATCCGCCTGCTCCTCCAAAGAGATGTACTAGCTCTGTGCATTGAAGAAGCCAAGGCACGTTACAATACTATCCAAGCCTTCTTCAAGATAGTCTTGGTAGAAGCTTGGCTGACCAAAAAATTATACAATGAGTTATGAGGGACTATTTATAGCAAAGGTTGGGGTGACCCTTGACATTCCCCTTTGTGACAATTCAACTACCCTCATGACTCTTCACCTACTCTATGATTGTTACATCCAACTATTGACACTCGACTTACACTTGACATGACTCAACATTACAATGCACATGTACTCATGTGAGACATGGCTTGAGCAAGCCTTGCAAGACATCACTGACACTCAGTCCGCTGTGGTGAGACCAACTCTTTGATATGCTTGTGATGGTGAAGCTGGTGAGCTGATGCCAAGCTTGGTTGTCCATGATTGTGTGCATGCACCTTATGGTGACATCTTGCTGAAGCGAACTCTTGTCTCCGTTGCAACCAGTGCATTGGTTTGGCCCCTTCATCCAACTCGTCTGCTAACATGCAATGTCTTCTTGGTACAGTTGAAACCGGCAACACACTGATGCATAGTGTCCGTGTTGATCTTCAAGTGTGTGTTGGTGGTCATGCGCATCAACTTGCCGAAGTGCATGTTCATCCCCAGTTGGACTTGCTTCTTGTCTTCGCCTTGGTGAGTGTGTTGAATGGGTTGGATTGCATGCGTGCGCTCAACGACATGCATGCTACTGGATCCTTTGCATGCGATCAACAACACTGCTCACCATGTTTTCTCTGTGTCAGCTGTTGGGATGGATCCTTAACTTGTACTGGCACAATTCATCTGTGAGAGCATGTTCCACCCATTGTTGTTCCTGTTCCTGCTGCAACTCATTGGACTATTTGTGCAGCTTCATGTTTTTCCTGAGTCACTGCTACAGCACATGCAAATCCTTCTTTGTTTCATTTTTTGCCTTCACGGGTCTTCATGTCGCGCCGTCACTTCATAGCCTAAGTCTCCAAAGTTGCTTTGATTATCAGTGGATCTACTTGATCTTGCAACTTTTCTCTGCCTCTATGTTGTCAACAACCTTCCTCTTGCATTCATTGTGTTCGCTTCATTTGCTACGTTCGCCGCATTCGATACGCTACCTTTAGCCATTGTTTGTGATGCTGCTTGATGTCCTTGTCCATGAACAACTTGATGTCTTCATGAGTAGGTAAGCCCATGGACACTTGATCGACTGCATCTCCGAGCGTACTCTGAACGGTGTCTTCGTCTCTGCTCTCTTAGAAACCATTGTACATGTACTGTTGAGAGGCATATGAACACCTGTGATACCTGGAGACATGGAAACACTCATAGCAAGCAATCTGTCAGTCAAAAACCAAAATGAACATGAGAACTGACTTGCAACATACCTGGGTGAATGATCATGAAGGTTGTGCAATTTCGGTCGGAGGTCGAGAGACTGGCTGCCAAGACTGCACAAGGCATAGTCCTGGCTGCTCGAAGACTGACTGACTGCTGGAACTGCGAAATGCGCAATCCAGTTGGGCAATTGGCTATTGGGATTGTGCAATGTGCGATTCTAGCTAGGACAGACTATTGGCCCAAGGACAGATTTGCGCAAATTTTTGGGCCAAGCAGCCACTGACCTCCAAAAAATACGTAATTCAGTGGGAGGCCAGTTCTGGGCCAGAATGCGCAAATCTGGAGAGGAAGGTGAGCTTTCCTTCTCCAGATTGCGCAATGCAGCCTTGGTGAAGGCAAAGACCGGGCCAAGGTTGGCCCAACTCGCTGACAGGCAACTAAAAGCAAGTAAGTTGATGAAATGCATGGCAACACTAAGTGATAGCAGAAGTGATAAACAGTGCATGCAAAACATGAATGGAAGATTCAACAAACAGATCAACATGCATGTGGGTGAGGTCGTTCGCCGGTTGGGCGAATGTCCATGCAAAACAGTTTCATGCATGCGATAGCAGTGAGATAGCAACGAATATTGAAACATAGCTAGGACAAGCTAGAATACATGCAAACAACAGCGAGCATTCAAGGAAATCAAACAAACAGTACTCGTACAAGCAAAAACCCAAAAAGCAACAGAAATGTAGCATAAGGCATGGGAAGCGAATTTACCCCAAAACAGCTGAGTTGAATGTGTCGATTGCTCCTAAATGTGATGTGGGATGTTAGAGCTACAAGGTTGATGTGAGGAATGAGCTCTGCAGTGTCCAGTTGATGAGATTTGATAACATCGAGGTTGTGACACGCATGCCACAAATCTAGGGGAAGTGACACTTGGAGGGAGGTTTCTGAATTGTTCCTTGCATGTAACTTCCAACTGCTAAACATAGATCCTTGAAACAAGGGATGCCTTTGCATGCTGCCTTGGGAGAAGAAACCCATGCATGCAAGTTTGTTTTGCTCAGTCCCGGAGGGAACCGGTCAACTCAGCTGCACATGCAAGAGACTGCTTGATTGCTGGAGAAAAATGCGCATTTCTGGCTGGGAGCTGGGCTGGCTGCCCAAGAGATTTGTGCAATTTCTAGGCTGAGCAAATGACTGCTACCCAAATTTACGCAAATCCTAGGCTGAACAGCCTGTTGATGGGAAAAATTGTGCAAATCCTACTGGGAGGGTTGGCTGGCAGGATTGCGCAATCCTGGAGCCCAACAGGCTGTTAGAGGGAATTGCACAATTCCTGGAGGGAAGGCTGGTTTCCCTCCAGAAATGCGCAAATTTCATTGGGAAGCTGCTCAGCCTACAGCTGGACCAAGTCCGGGTGAGAAACTTGTGAAGGGAAAAGATCAAATTGTGATCAACAGTTTCCCTTGAGCAAGAAAGACACTGAAGCTTAAGGACTTGACGAAGCAAGGCAAGCTACTGTGAAGGTTGGTAGGGAGGCTCCAAAACAGGCTAAGGAAAAATTTTGGAGGGTGGTTGTAGCCACTACAACAGGTTGTATAGGTAATATCGAAACCTAGGATGTTGGCCAAAACGATTGTCATGGAAGCGCATTAGATGCAAAGCATATTCTTGCATATCAACTTTTGCAATTCTTGGTTGGTTAATCATGGTAGCTCCGGTGGGGAAGAGGGTGGGGAAGGCCATGGAGAAGAGGCCCTCTGTGTTGTATTCGTTGATTGGAGAAAGGTCAATGATGGGTCATTTAAATGAATGGGTGGGTGTGGAATTGGAGGATTCTATGTAGGCAAGTATCTCATCAATTTTTGTATGAGAATTTGGTAGAGTTGCAACACAGGAGGATGATTGAAGGTAAGATGGTTTTGGGTGGAGAACTTCATGGTCAATATTTTTAGAGAGGGCTTCTTAGGATCCAAGGGAATTGGGGGAGAGACAATGTAACATACCAGAAACGTCTGAAGGGGAATCAGGTAAAGAGGAAAGTTCAAGCGGGTTAAGTTGTACATATTTGTAGTATGGTTCGTTGGCTAACTTAAAATGAAAAGTCATGAGAAGACGTGATCTGCTGACAAAGAATTCATAGCATATGTGGTAATTTTTGGTTTTATTTATAACAAGGATGTCTATTTCTGAGAGTATGTGAGGAAGGGAGGTGACAATGTTAGTTATATCTTGAGGGAAGCTAATAGTATGGCCAAAATATTTGAATTTCCCTCCACGTGCATGTGTTACTTGAAGAACGAGGTTGACATGGGCAATGAGCATCTCTTCAACTTGAGTTAGGCAAGTAAGGACATGGGGTTGGTTTCCTGGGTCCATGTTGTTTGAGGAGGAGAAGCGATGGATAGTTCACTCAGAGGCACAACGGGAACAAACAACGTTGGCATTTCTTTTTTTTGTTTTCATTGATGGGTAAGCTTCACGACAAGTGGAGCAAACTTGTATGGGGCTAAGTGCATCAATTATTTCACGAAAGCGACGATGTGCATGATGGAGATGGTTGTTGGGGAATTGTTGAGTAGTTGAAGAGGAAGCCACATGGGGGGATGACTGCACATGGAAAGTGGGAGGTGACAAAAGGGCATTAGTTGGAATTGAAGAGGAAGCCTCATTGGGGATGACTACACATGGAAAGTGGGAGGTGATGAAAGGGCATCAGTTGGAATTGATTGGGAAGTGAGTGGACATGGAAGGGAAAGTGGAAGACTTTGGGTGGATGCTAGGGGATGGAGATGAACCTGGGAAGGAAGAGGCATTCGATTTGGGTTGGTTTGAGAGGGAAGCTGGATTGACGATTGTTGTAGAGAAGATGACAACGTGCATTTATTCTATCCTTTTTAAGTGTGTAGTGGTGTCTTCATTGTTCCTTTTGTGCACTATTCGCTGGGGTGGGTTGCATAGTTGTTTCAAACAAGAAAAGTTGTCTCAACATCAAAGGTGTAAGTGAAGTAGGAGCAAAGGCAAGTAAAGCATGCATGACAAGTTTTTTTTTTTTTTTCTTCCTGCTTGTTTAAAGTCGTGTTTGTTTGTTTTTTTTGTGTGTATTTGTTTTATAGTAGCATATATATGGTGTGAGTGTTGCTTTTAGGGAAAGTGTATGCATTATGTAACGTGATGAATGCGAATTGAAGGTGCAGTATGAAGACGGGTGCAAATGATATTTGTTTTGTTTGGTTGTTAGACTTGTTCAAAGTAAAGTAATCCATCCTGGGATGTTCAAATGATTATTAGTAATTGTAAACGCAACCACATAATGCATATTTGGCCTAGAATAAAGGAATCCCATTTATGCATGTGACCATAATTAGAAGCATTAGGTATGTATTCTTTTTCATATATAGCATATCATATTCATATGTGCATTTGAATAATGTGTGTGTGTTGCAAAGAAGCTTACATGATGAACAAGGATCATGAAAAGCAAGTGAGCAAATGGCCATGTATATATAAGAGACATTACAAGGGAGAAAATGGGAATGTATGCACGTAAGAAAAAAAAAGTGGTTGCCCATTTGTTCATGAGAACCAATACACTTGAGAGAGGGTGCATATAGTAACGAGAAAGCAGTACAAAAGGCTGAAGCATTGTTGAAGATGAGGTCTAGAAAAAGTAAAGTTCGAATTGTAGACAAGAGGGTTCAACAAGGTGCAAAAGGGCAAGTGGGGATTAATGAGAGTGAAGGGTGGGAAAGGAGTTGGAAATTGAGAAAGGGAGGGGCATAATAGGGAAATTGTTTACAAGGTGAAGGATGGGCATCAATGGAGAAGGTGGTGGGGGGGGAGAGTATGGGAAGAAAAGTGTTAAAGGGCAAGGGTGTATAGAGCAAGAGATGGGGAATATCGAGGGAGAGGGGAGAAAGGTTTATAGGCGGCGGGAAATTTTTTTTTGAGGGGGAGGAGTGGGTTGAAGGTCTTGTAGGAGGAGAGCAGACGCGAAGGCGTAAGGGATTTCTTCAGAGTGCATGAGGGTTGGTTGGAGATGTTCAATGTCATTGAAAGTGTTTGTTTTGACAACTAGCGTGAAGAGGAATCAACATGACGTGACCCCATTGGATATGTCTCTGATAACACTTGGCTCGCTTGAAAGGAGGCAAAGGTCCTTTGTAGATATGCCAAAAAGGCCATGGGCGGCATCGTCTAAAGCAACCACATTTTTGAGTTGGCCAGTGTGGTCATGCAATTCAAGTCGGAGCACATAGCGATAGTCACATTCGAGGAAGGTGCCTTCACATTTTGAACAATGTCATGTCTTATCAGGTTGCTGAACAACTTTTTTCATTCATTGCAGCCCATCAACAGTAAGGGGGCATGTGAGGAAGTAGAAGTCATCCAAGTCAATTATTGTAACAATAGCACAAGGGCAACCCATGCAAACGTTTCGATGTGGGGCATTGCAAGAATGGTAGAAATTATTTTTGTTTGCATGGGCCTGTTGGGTGTGCTGGTGTATTTCCAGCTGAGTGACGACGAGGAAGATTTGACGCCTTCTTCTTAAAACCATTGCTTGTGTTGGTGTGTTTTAGAGATATCTGGATCTATAAGAAGGTAATTCATCGGGATAGTTCTGATAGTTCATCCATTGAACTCAACAACCCAACCCCGTTTGATTGCAAAGACTAGGATGGTATGTTCCATGCAGAGTTCGAAGAGCGCACGTCCTTCGATATGGCAGTGTTCTCCCCACAAGGTGACATCGATGTTGCTACCAGACTTGTCATGCAGGGAAATAGTTTGTCTGGGCGTTTCAGAAGCATCACGTCTGCGAATGATCAAGGTAGGAGAAGTCGATCTAACGACATCGATAACATCAACAAATGAGTCGAGAGGCGCAAGTTTGATTGAACTTATTGGCACAAAATGGAAGGTATGGGAAGGTATTATTTGATCACCATCTAAAAGGTGAGATACAATTGATGTGGAGAAGAGGAGGATTTCGAAAGGGCAGTTGAGATAGTTGTATGCAGGGTTTGGGACCTTTATGGAGCCATTCGAAACTGTGTAGATTTGGCCAAGCTAAATGAGAGCATGGAGTGCCAAGTCATTGAATGCGGATACATGGATTTCGTCGTCATCATGATCAACGAGGTCAAACCCAAAGGATTTCCCAAAGCCGTGTGCATTGGTGTATGCCTGAAGGGGTGTTTTTGCGAGAACTCTACCTTGGATGGACCAAAATTTACGGGTTGGGGTAAGTTACTTAAAAAGGAGATTTGCTACAGATGAAGCAAGCAAATTTGTGAAGTTGGTAGATTCGCTTTCAATGGGGGCCAGTTGATGAAAGGGAAGAGCCTATGGATGAGGATGAGGGTGCATGGAGCATTTGTTCAGTGGAGATAATAAGAGGGTTGGCTCACCGATCAAAGTTGCCACACGGTGGAGTATTTCAAGTTCGAGGACAGAAAGCGACCTGCAAGAAAGAGCATATGTGAGTGTAGAGGGGAAGTAAAACACGATAAAAGAAAATAGATTCTAAAGCAGACATAAAAGGAGAGGAAATCCAGGGAGGATTGGGCAGGATTCCCGGTGCGCAACATACATAGTATGATGTGCATATGTGCATGAGCATTTTTGTAAGAGCACGATAGAGCCTATTTTCAAGTCTCCAGTTTTTGCAAGTGCATCATGTGAAGAAGGAAGCAAGACCACATGGTTGTGAACACCATCAAAAAGGGAGACACGGTAGTGAGGGGTTGACATCCTAGCAGGGCATATTTCTTCGACAACAACGACCTGGAGGATTGGTTGCATCTCGGTAGAGCCAGCGAACAACAATGAAAGTGCATTGGTAGTCAAGGTTGGTTCCATGGTGATACGACTTTGTTGTCGAAAGAAAGGTGTTGCAAGCGAATATCAATTGTAAGTGTACAAAAGTGAAGAAAAATTTGTGTAGTAAAAAGAAAGGAAAAGGTTAAAGAGTTTATCTAAAATGAGATGAAGCAACAATAGAAATTGAAGGGAAAAGTGTGGAAGATAAAAAAACATGAGGGGGAAGGAAGAACAAGCAAGAACAAGTGTGCTACAAGAAACAAATAGATAGCTAGACTATTGTCCTTATGATTTGTGCAATTTTCATGTGGCAAAGTTAAATGTTTCACGGGTAAGAAAGCAAAGCAAGAAGAAAACAACACCCACCATGATATTGTTATTTGTTGAGTGAAGGACAATTTTGGAAGGAAGAGAGGAAGGGGTAGGCAATTTGAATGAGATACCTAGCAAACATTGAGGGCTTGTTCAAACAAAGAGGTTTGGCAGTAGCAAGGAAAAGTAGGAAGCATTGTTTTGATTATGGTTTTTGTGTGTAAAGCAAAGTGTCTTTCTGGACTGATGGAAATTACAATTTTGCACCCTATTCAAGCGACCTTGCAACTTTTTAGATGAAATGGATCTATGGATGCAAGCAAATAAAAGTAGTAAAAAAAATAGGCTAGGTTGTTTTATGCGAGAGAAAATTTCCGACTATATTAAAAATAAAAGAGCATGTGGCATTTTGGGAAAAAAAGTGAGAAGGAAAAGAGGGTACAAAGAAGGGAATAAGATGTGTTTCCAGACAGCATGTAACACCAGTTAGATAGCAACCATAAATAGTGTAACATAATAAGAGATAACAACCATAAAGGAAAAACTTCCACAATAGGGAAAAAAACAATGTTAAACTAATTTCCTAAGGATAGGAAAAGTGTACATGCATACCTGTCAACATGTAAAAAAGCAATGCAATAAAGAGGAAAAGCCAAAGACTTGTACCTCTCGGCAGGGAACAACACAAGATATCCTGCCAGGTCAAAACATATTTGTGTTAGGTAAGTGGTATTTAAATATGACAAGGAAAATGACTAAACCAGTTTGGCCAAGTAATGCCTCTAATTGCAACATTTGTAAAATACCATGAATCATTTGCAAAGTAGCAACAAATTGTTCCTCCAAAAGAAGTGAAGTTATAAAATAACAATATGAAAAGGGGTCAGTTGTATGCAAAGGGGAACAGAAGGATTCCTTGTCCAACAAAGTGTGCTAACTATGAAGCTAACAACAAGATGTGAGGACTTTTTTAAATAGTAGAGCAGTGAAGGAGGATAGATTAGCCTTTTAGAATCACATGGAAGAGGAAGACATAGTGGCAAGTCACTTGGGAGATTTTCTCAGAGGTATGACAAATGCAATGTCCAATGTCATTATTGTAGAAGGTTTGCACAATATGAATATGAATGTAAGGAAAAAAATGGTATGGATAAACGAAATGCAAATTTCATTAAGGAAATATTTGAAAAAATAAGTGAAGAGAATCAATTTTTGTTGCAATGTAGGATAAGAAAGAAATAAAGTGGTATGGTACGTAATGTTGGTTGTAGAAACTATCACTGAAAAGGAAAATGCTTTTGAATCACTAAAATCTGAGGTGAGAATGTGAAATAACGAAAAAGTATCAAGCATGAGTAAAGGAGTTATCTCGAGTTGCACCAACAAGGAACTAGTTTGGCCAAGTAATGCCTCTAATTGCAACATTTGTAAAATACCATGAATCATTTGCAAATTAGTATCAAATTGTTACTCCAAAAGAAGTGAAGCTATAAAAGAACAATATGAAGAGGGCTCAGTTGTATGTAAAGGGGAACAAAAGGTTTCCTTGTCCAACAAATTGTGCTAACTATCAAGCTAACAACAAGATGTTTTTTAAAATAATTACAATAGTAATTTTATGAAAGACAAATATCAATATTTTTCAACCCTTGACAGATATCTCGAACTCTCTACTTTTAAACCCAGAGTACATGATGCGAAATGAGGGTTTTTCTCAACCCTTGAAAACTTTCTTGAACTCTCTACTTCTATGATAAATTTATATCCTTGCAAAAATTTTGTTACCTGTAATGACTGTTGGAAATAATTTGTTGCGGATTTTAATAAATCCTCTCTCATGGCTCTTCAAATCTTGCTTTAGATTTACAGGTAGTCTGATCAATTCTAGGTCTTCAATCCTCGCTTTCACTGGGCCACTCTGATTCCTTCAATAGGTTAGAGTTAACCTTAACTCTAAGTCCTCTTGTGCTTTGTTTCTAGCTATTAGGTAATATATCAAAGTTAACCTCTAATTCTTTTTGTGCTCTGTTTCTAGTTGTCAGGTAATAGGTCAGAGTTAACCTCTAATTCCTCTTGTGCTCTGTTTCTAACTATAGGGTGAAATTGGTAGCACAATTATTATAATTAGTTTAAGATTTAGACTTAATTATGTTTTAAAAGATTACTGTGACATTGGCTTTAAATAGGCCCATTATCTCTAATATGTCATGAGAGTAACTCTTGTGATTTTGAACACAAGATATGATCTACAACATGATACATATGGATTTTAGATGGATATGGGGTTCAGAGAACATTCTGGTCTGTTTGTTCATCAACATGAACTCTTCTAGGCATGAACACTATGAATAATCCATTTCAGAAATATTCATTTGTCAATATGGAACAAAAGTGCAGAGAATATACACAAGTGATTCAAATTTTTGTTTATGTCCATAGATCGGACACCAGTAATATGTTGTTCATCAGGGCTATTGTATTTAACAATTGGGAGACATGTCGTGACATGAGAAGCATGAACTTCCAGTACTCACTAAGGCTAATCTTTTGTCTATTGTGACAAACACTTGGACTCTCTAGTCTCCACACAATATCCCTGTGCCCAGAAAAACATAGTTGGAATTATTTTGAGACATGATTTTAGCATGATTGTCGCTACTGTTGGAAAGTTTGTGCAAAATTTCCATCTCGAGTATGGGGAACTATGCAAATTGTCTGCAAAGTTTGGAGATATTTTCCTAGTACAACAAAGAGTGTTATGTTGAGAGAGCCTTTCTAGAGGATTTTTCGGTCATGTTTCAGAGTAAGTGTTCCAGTTTGGAGTCTCCAAATGTACAGTCAGGGTTTGTAAGGTAGCAACACACATGCTCCCATCAGAAATCTACTACTATCAATATGAAATCAAGCAATTGCTTCAAAGTGTTTTCATATATACGTGTTAGTTATCTATGCAACAACAAACATGACATCCACAACTGATAATTGCTTGGAACATATTTAAGATGAATAAAGAAATAAAATAAATAAGTAAAAGGAGGAACTTGGATGTTGTTGTATATAGATAAAGAGCAGGGTACATATATTTCCCGTGCATGCATTTCATGGAGAATAAACCATTGAATCTCATTGCGTTGTATCCATTGCATTGTTGCTATGTGTGTTGTTCCAGAGAGAATATGGGTGTGTTTGCATGTGTGGCTTTGTTTTTGTTCATAGTATTATCCCCAATTGAAGCATGGAGGCCATGGCCTCAAAATTTCAATCAAATGCTACTTCTTTGGGACTGGGACAACAACCCAATAAGGCAAATTTGTAGTTTGGGACTTCGAAGAAGAATGAAGGGTCCTCACCATATGTGACTATGAAGTACCACATGGGGCCTATGCTGACTTCTTCTATCAATGTCCATACAATTTGGTATGGCAGGTGGAGTAAGAAGGAGAAGAGGGTTATCAATGAATTTATGCTATCTATCTCTAATAATACAAAGAGACCTTCTATGGGTCAATGGTTGCAAGCAATGCAACTATATACTGATAAGACTGGTGCCAATATTAGCATAAACATAGTGATTAGTAGTCAGCATGATGATTATCACTCCCATGGTAGTATTGATTAGGCTCTATAATTCCATCCCCAAGAGTAGTCCCCTTCCCATTGATCCCAAGAATGGTCTTTACCTCCTCCTCACTTCTAGTGATGTTGTTGTCCAGGACTTCTGCAGAGAAGTCTGTGGATTTCATTATTTTACATTCCCATCCATTGTAGGATACACACTTCCTTATGCATGGGTTGGGCATTCTGGAAAATAGTGCCCGAAAGTCTGTGCTTATCCTTTTGCAGTGCCAAGTTACATGACTGGAATGAAGGCATTCAAGGCACCTAATGGGGATGTTGGTATCGATGGGATGATAAGTGTGATTTCCCATGAATTGGCTGAGCTTTCGTTGAATCCCCTTATCAATGCCTAGTATGCTGGTGAGGATCCTACTTCTCCTACTGAGATTGTAGATCTCTGTGAAGGTATTTATGGGATTAGAGGTGGTGGATCTTACACTAGACAAGTCTTAATAGACAAATTTGGGGCTAATTACAATGTAAATGGCATTAGGAGGAAGTATTTAGTGCAATTCACTGGATAGCTAAAGGTGCTCTAGTGCTATTGTCAGTAGAAAATGGGTTTGCTAGTGTTATGGTCAAACTCGGGGGTTTTTCTCGTGGGGATTATTGTGAATAATAATGCAGCAAAGTGTTCTGGAACACTGGACACTCTAATCCAATTTTTTTTTCTTGACAGTATGTAGTGACTGTTCTTTTAACAGTCATCCCATTCTGTGTGCTTGTGTGTGTCTATACAACTTTATCTATTTAGACTATTCAGAGAAATCTTGAACAAAGAGCATTTGTCTACACAACTTTATCTATTTAGACTATTCAGAGATATCTCGAGCATAGAGCATTCGTGTCTGCTGAATTTTTAAGATCTATTTTGATTAAGTAGAGGAGTAATTCTATATGCACATCAAAGTTTACTAGAATTTCCATTTATGGTGACTAAGCTTCTAGAATGATGTCAATGTTGCATCTTTTTCACTGGTCAGGGTTCACTTGAATACATCTTGTAAAATTTAGAAATGGCATTTGTTGTTTTGAATGGTGTTTTAAGCCCCTCAACATCTGCATAAATCTTTAGTAGATACAATGGATAGATGTTTGGCATATAAGATCTAAATGGCTAAATGTATTGAATCCTTAAGATCTCCATTTGATTTTCTGATTATTTTTCTGATTTTGAAATATCTGAGAGGCAATGAAGTTTGTTGTCTTCTCGTTTCCTAGAGCACCCAAAATTCTAGATTATAGCACTAAAGGCTTTCCAAGTCCATGAAATTTCTATGTAATAACGTTAAATGAAATGCTTGTTTAATAATATTCCATGAATGACTGAAACACATTGCATTAGTAAATGTCTGTTACAGAAACATGAGCAACAGCAATAAAGTAGGTTTTACAGAAACATGAAGCAACAACGTAGAGTAGGTTTTGTATCAATGGAGTGTGTTTTATATCAGTTAATGACATGCAAAACTTTTGTAAGAACATTTACTACTAGATTCTTTGGATTGTAATAAAATTTACTACGAGGTTCTTTGGATTACAAAACTGGTGTAAAATTCTTTTTTTTTTGGCTCCAATTTACTTTCAAATTCATGGGCTTGAATTCTTTGAAGACCGCCTTCATATCCACCTCCATGTCTGTCATTTATGCAAAAGCTAATTTTCAGAAGCATTTGATTTGCAAAAGTTAATGCTCAGAAACACTTGTTTTTGGCTCTAGCCTAGCTAATTCTCATAAACACTTGATTGCAAAAGCCAATGCTTAGAAACACTTGTTTTGGTTCTAGCTTTGATTTTGTGATGTATTTACTATTTACTATTGCAATGTGTTTACAATGTATTAATAATCCAAGTAAAATCTAAATAATCAACACCTACAACTTGAGAATATACCTTTGTCTTTGGTTTTACCTTGTGCCTATTTATGATGCCATCCACCATAAACTTGATTCCAAAATAACCATTCACTTAATATCCTCTTTAAGTTGGAAAATTTTAAACAAACAATTCACATAATACCCTCTCTTTCAGCTGGAAGAAGCCAACTCCAACTCTCTCTACCCTCTCTATGAGGAGGCCAGCTCCAACTCTATCTACCCTCTCTATGAGGAGGTGCCCTAGCTATTGGAAGATTCTCAACAAACCATCCACATAATAGTAGCCTCTCCTCAAGTTGGAAGATGTACCAACACCAAATGTTATTTTAAATTAGAAGCTCATGCATTTCATTTCTTTCTCATCACCCTGTTCTACAATAATAGTTACAATATTAGTTATACTGCTTTCATCTTCATGATTTGAAATACAAATTAATTATCAATCCATGTTTTTACTCATCTATGGGTTCCAAACAAGCCATTTACATAATAAGTTGGAAGAGGTGCCAACTTCGATTTTCATTTCAAATTAGAATGGGCTTTAAACGAACCATTCACTTAATAAGTTGGAAGAGGTGCCAGCTCCAATTTTCATTTCATTTCAAATGAGAAGCTCGTTATTTTAATATATTGTTGCCTTGCACACAAATATGGATGAAATAAGCTAGGTATTTTCCTGAAACAAACATTATATCAAATGATATGGAGGACAATAAAACTATATACAATGCTACATTGGCAAGATGTTTTCCATTGTAGTTCTCATTATTACCATGGAACCTTATAAAATGATCAAAATAGTGAAGAGTTGTCATGCTTGCAACGACATAATAAAAAACTGTTATGCAATTATTGTGTCCATTCCAATGTTAGATTGGCAAGTCACAGTTGTTGAAAGGCTGGGAACCAGAAAGACATTCCGATATGTAATATAAAACATGCTAGAAAAATTATTGTGTCCATTCCAATGTTAGACTGGCAAGTCACAACTGTTGAAAGGTTGGGAACTAGAAAGACATTCCGATATGTACTATAAAACATGCTAGAAAAATTGAAAGAAATAGAGGAAGTCAAAAAAAAAACTACAGAGGGAAGTGTCAAAAGGCACCCTGAGGAAATCATATTTCTCATCCAGGAGACAGGAGACATACAATTCTGGACAAATTTCGTACCTAAAACTCCAATTTCGTATGTAACATCTATTGAATCCTTGAAGGCCTTTGAAGACATATTTCTCCACGGTTGTGCAAGGCTTCTAAACAAGTTGGAAAGATCATAACGGAAGGATAAAGGAACTAAAAAGAAGCATATATGCATTCCTTTTATATAAGGAAGAGCGAAATGAAAAATATTTCATTTCATTTCAAATGAGAAGCTCACTCTTTTAATATATTGCTTCCTTGCACACAAAGATGAACGAAATAAGCTAGGTATTTTCCTGAAACAAACATTATATCAAATGATATGGAGGACAATAAAACTATATACAATGCTACATTGCAAGATGTTTACCATTGTAGTTCTCATTATTAAATAGTGAAGAGTTGTCATGCTTGCAACGACATAATCATAAACTATTATGCAATTATTGTGTCCATTCCAATGTTAGACTGGCAAGTCACAGTTGTTGAAAGGCTGGGAACCAGAAAGACATTCTGATATGTACTATAAAACATGCTAGAAAAATTGAAAGAAACAGAGGAAGTCAAAACAAATACTACAGAGGGAAGTGTCAAAAACCACCCTGAGGAAATCAGATTTCTGGTCCGGGAGACGGGAGACATACAAATCTGGACAAATTTCGTACCTAAAACTCCAATTTCCTATGTAATATCTATTGAATCCTTGAAGGCCTTTGAAGATAGATTTCTCCACGATTGTGCAAGGCTTCTAAACAAGTTGGAAAGATCATAACGAAAGGATAAAGGAACTAAAAAGAAGCATATATGCATTCCTTTTATATAAGGAAGAGCGAAATGAAAACTGTTTATGTGACACATATTAGACTTAAGTGGTTGTAAATGAAGTCGAGCAATTGCTTCCAAGTGTTTTCATATATACGTGTTAGCTGTCTATGCAACAACAAACATGACATCTAGTACCATGACACAATATGAATTTCAGTTTGAGTGTTGTCATCAATGTGGGATGCATGCAAATCGCCACTGAAACACACAATCAATGACAACAACGTAAACTTTGAAACAGGAACTGATACAATTACCCATTTCGTTGAGGTAGCAAAAAAGTCAACCGATTTTGAAAAGTGGTGATTGAGAATATATATAATAATATATATATATATATATATATATAGATCACCATAATTTTTTTGTACATCAGTTTTTAGAATGTTAGTGATTTGCATGCTGATTTTAAAAAGTGTTGATTTTGCATCACGCCCTTTTTTAAAAGAATTATTTTTTTACTTTAAATTTTCTAATGTATTAAATGTGAATAATTATTTTCTAAATTTAACAATTTTTGAAGTGGTTTTCTTCTTCATATTTTTATTTATTTATTTATTTTATTTGTTTTTGTTGTTGTAATGGGGTCTTTATTTTTTTGCATAGTTAAAGAAGAAGGTCAATATTTTAAAGTTTCGATATTTTACATATTTATATATCGTTAATTAATTTTTCAATGCACATAAAATAATTGTCTCTAAAAAAACAATATTTTTTAACAATTGACATAAAAATAACCATTTTGAACATAAATATAACTAAAAAATTACACATTTTGATAATTTTTTGCTAGAAATGACATGTCAAAATCACAATTTTTATAGGAAACATTTAACAAAAAATGGTTAAATAATAGTTTTTTTTTTTTATGAATTTCATGTCAAAAATAATAATAATCGCTGTTTTTTTCAAAAAATAATGATTCACATAAAAATTAAAGCGAAAATCACATAATACAAATATTGAACATATAACAACATTAATTGAATGCTTATTCTTCTCATAAAATGTCAAAGTCAAAACATTACAAGTATAACTAATTAATAATTACAAAAAATGAGCTTTATTTCCAAGCATAACTTAAATTTAATCAACAATATCACGTAGTCCAAAATCTTCATCCTCTAGAGTTTCATCATTGTCTTCTTCCACAATATTTTCTGCTTCATTTTTCTCATTTTCCTCTTCTAATGGATCTTTGATGTCTGTGAATCTCCCAATGTATGCCTTTCCAATCATTCCATGTAATGGTGGTTGAGGTTCCTTTGCCTTTTTTGCCACACGTGATTCACTAAAATCCCCTTTCTTCAACCCAATTTCTTGCATTGCATCTAGAAGAAATTGAAGAGCATTAATTCTTTGCTAAATAAATTTTCACTGTACTAGATCTTTTTCAATGGCAATGCAATTTCTTCCTTTTTGCAGGTGTTGTACCCAATTATCAAGCACAAAAGAAATAATGAAGTAAATTAGTATAATGACATATAAATTAAGAAAGAAGATATTGAAATTCAATTCTATATAATAAAACTTACCTGAGCCTGAAAATAAATCCAGAACCCAATCTCCTTCATTTGAACATAATTCTATAAGATAGTTAATCAATGATTGTGGTTTTTGATAAATGTTAACTATCTCTCCTTTTGCTTATTTATCTTCATATGTTAGTTTTTCACAACAACATCATAAACCAGTGCTTGGTTATGATTCTTTCCATCTACCCGATTAAAAATCATAGACATATAGCTATCATCTTTTGTCCAACTATCAATATGGATGAACTCACAATCATTTATAATTGGTTGTTCTTCACGGTTAAGAAGATTTGACTTTTGCCTATAACATGAATTAGTAAAAGTTCAATTAAATTATACATAAATGAATTTTTTAACATTAATCAAACGTACATTTTCAACGTCTTACCATGTAAGCTGCATCCTTGAGTTTGTTTACCCCTTGAAGCTTGTCAATAACATTGCCAATTCTGTGTCTGAATAAAATGTCACAAATCTCCATAATGGTGATGATGCGACTTCTACAAATCCTGTAACCACTTTACTAAGAGCTTGATAAGTATAAACCCTGTGGAATATCTGCAATAACTAGGAAATTATCCCTTTTAGCTATGAGTTTAGCAATGTTTTCAGATTTATCTTGTATTACTTGATATTGAATAGTTTCAAGCCCATTCCAAATGAAATGAGTAAGAGTTGGATCAAGTTCAACATTCCTAAGACGCTGCTTTCTCAATCTTTCGATCTTGATTTTTTCAATAAAGCTTATGAAACTATCTGGTGCTCCATTTTCATCCTTCCACATCTTTAAAAAAATAAACAAATATATGTATAAGTTAGAAAATAAAAATAGTATACATATGAATAAAAATGAATGTATAAATCAACATAGCTTTTTAAATGCAAGATAAAAATCTTTTAGTGTTGATGTAGAACTTGAATCTGGATAGTTGCGTACAACATCATCCCAACTATCTTCATTCAATAATTTAACCATTTCTTCTTGTATTTTCATGTAAACTTTGTGATTGAATAGATAAAGTAAAAAAAAAAATATAATGACATGTATAAAAAATACTACCAAGAACAATATGTTATATTTAAAAGAAAATTATAATCTAGAAATAAGTAAAATTAATTCAACAAACTTACTTTTGAAATTCCTCAGACATTTCCTACAATGATAATTCCCCTAACTTCACATGAGATAATACTATTTTGACAAGTGTTTCATCCTTCACTCCTTGCAATGCTCTCCAAGGTGTGATAGTCATATCTTCTGGAAGGTGCTTCATTTCAGGACCTAATTTACTGCTGCTACATATCAATGGTTGAGACTTTTTGACCTTTTGGTTTTTAATGCCAATGTTCTCCCATGTGCTAAAAATATCATTAATCAATTTCCATATCTCTCTAGTTCTAAGTGTCAACTGGAAAATGTTATCAATACTTCTGAATATATCAGAATTTACTCTCCCGCCTTTTGAATTGATTTTCTCCTCAGTTTGAAAGCCTATTTCCATACAACATTCCTTTCGAAATTCTAGAGTAACATTCATCTTATCCCCACCACATTTTTCTTCAAATTCATTATGAATAAATCTAACCCTTTGGATGAAAGTCATAGGCATCCTATATTCATTATCTATATTATGATCCCATGCCAATAAATTTGCTTCTGTATCTGATAAACCAACATAATGATACATTTCATTGTTTCAAAATGTGAGTTAATAGGATATTCATCCAACAATTGCCTTTTAGCTTCTACAAAATGGTTCCCCCTAAGCACATAATAATTGTATTCAAACCATTTTGACTTATCAAATGCTTTTTAGTTGGGAACTTGAACTCGATCAACAAGAAGCACATAATTAACCACAAGAGCACATGGATTGTACCTCATCAATGTCTTCAAGTTGTGAACATGTAGGTGGTGTGGCTTTCTGATTTGATATTTGAATTGTCCTTCAATTGTCTTATAGATTTGTCTCACATTAAGCTGAAATGTACGATCACCCTCAATTGAGTTTGTATTTGTCAAGTTATGTCTAATGGCATTTTTTTTTGTTTTAATAATGTCATCCTCTAAATCAGCTCCTAGTGTAATGATTTCCTTGCTTTCTTTTGAATTTTCAATAGGATCTTCACTGTTGGCATTGACTCCTTGAGAATGTTCAACTTTAATTTTCTTCCTCCTAACATTCTCATCATGAACTAGAACAGAGACATTCTCGGGCATTCTCATCATGAACTAGAAATGAGACATTCTAATGTCATCCTCAGTAATGGCAACATATTCTTCAGCGTCAATTTCAACTTCCTCATCTTCAAAAGTAACATGTCTACCTTTGCTAGATTTATCCGATATAGAGATTCTTTGCTGATCCCTTGGATGTAGTTTTGTAGCATCATGAATTACTATTTTTTGCTTCTTTGTCATATCTTGTTCTGGCTCTAAGTAGAAACTGTTGACAACATTCATAATATCTTGCTCTATGAAATGAATGCCTCCCAACGTAATTGAAATATTTTCAATAAAATTCTGTCAAACAAAATATCATATGTCAATAAAAACTAAGTTATAAAAATATAATGATACAGTTACAATAATGCAAAACACAAATATAAATAACAATACTTACCATATCTTGTGCAATGTCATTTATAATTTGTTTACACAACTTTGTAGATTCCTTTGTCATGTCATACAATGACAATGATAACTGATATTTAATCTTGTCATGTGACTTGGGCGGTTTTGTAAGTACATAAACAACTTCAATGTCCAGTATCAAACAAATGTCTATGACTTTTCCCAACACCCCATAAATTCCATTTTCGTTAGGGACATATATATATATATATATATATATATAGACCACACACACACACACACACACACACACACCTGTTGTTCGCCTTCTCTATCTTTCAAATACCATACATTTTCTGTAAGCTTCACTTCTTTTGATTTCTTCCAATATGAAATTGTCTTCTTATCGTTTGAGGCACTTGATATATTTGTAGTTGTTAGCTCGGGTTTGTTTCGTTCAACAGTGTTTTTTGAGGATCCACCTTTAATTTTAGCAGTTTTTGGTCCTGAAAGATTCATATAAATATTCTTTGATGCCATTTTACTGCAAAAAATACACACACACACACATATATATATAATCAATAAATTACAAAAAAAAACAATAGCTTAAATAAACAAACAAAATCTAAAAATGATAAATAATCATAAATCATAAATAATTTTGTAAAACATAACCTTTAAAAAGAAAATTTAAAAAAACTGTAGCCCCCTCCTGCCCCACCCCACGGCCCAATGGGCCCGTGGGGGTGGAGGCCCAATTCTTAGAATCGGGCCTCCACCCACACAGGTCCATTGGGCCGTGAGGTTGGGGCAGGAGGGCGTTGCATGCAACCCCTCCCGCCCCACCTCCGCGGCCCAACGGGCCCATGGGGTGGCGGCCTGATTCTCATAATCAATCCTCTAGTGCGACCCAAGCTAAATACCTCATGCTTAACTTGTGTCCTTGATTCCAGAGCCAATGATTTTAATGATGCATTAATAGGAGGTTTTCAAATTCCTTTAAATAATGGTCCTGCATGGTCATCAGTAATCCCTCACTATCAGGGCTCATTAACAGACCCTTACATTAATGAATTTATGCAAGCCTTTATCCAATTCCATGGGTTTAACGTTGCCCCTAATACACAGATAGCTCAGCTTCATACTACTATCTGTATCTGTTTTGTCACTTCAAGCATGGCCCCTATAAATTGCAAACTACATAAATGAGCACTAAAAGAAGGAGTTATAATCGGGCTAGGTAATGCAACTGCACTCCAAATTGGATTTAGTGAGCTAACTCTTCCTGAAAAATGGTCAAGTTCGTACCAGCCTCTCTCCCAAAAGTATCCTCAATTAGCTAACACATCTCACCAATTGAGAGTTATACCTACAAGAGATGGTCGAACTAGTCTCAAATTCCAGACTCCAAAAACCCTTAAATCGAAGCCTATCTGTAAGGCTTGACAAAACCCCTATTCCTCTAAGATTGTCAGTTTCTACTATACCTACTACTCCTTTGGTAATCATGTACAAATGCATAAATCCATTTCTTCTTAGTCATGTGTGTATTGCCAAAATAACACAAAAAATCCCAAAAAGAAATATCAGACTATTGATACTCCATCCAGTTCTCAGTCACACCATGGTCAACATTCTGATTGTCCTGATTGTGTCATGATTCCCACATCTGACATAAAAATGTACAGTCTTCCCAGAGAAAAACCTGGAAACATAATCACACTTCCTGAGAGAAGTTTGGAGCCAACAAATACTACTCCAAAATTCAAAAATGGTTCTGTTCAAAGTGATCTTCAATTTTTGCATTATTGATCATCTTCAGAAGTTGAACCTATCGAGCCAGTCAAGCTGCTAAATTACAATAATTATCATTATGTATGTTTGGCTCAAAATTTAAATGATTTAGCCTGTAGGTTTTAACCTCGAACAGAAATTACCTACATACGAATTCAAAAAACAGAAAATAAACAATGGCGAGAGCATAACACATAAAACAAATATACACAAAGATTTTCCCTTGGATCCCAAACCGGGATTACCATATTGATTTTTCATTATTTTCTTTCAATGTTACAATACATATATAGACATGTCAAAGCATCCATAAATCCCAATCCATTAACCCTGGATTATAACACAACCATAGTTCCCTTGACCGGATCTACAAAATACGATGGACCGAAAACCATCGCGCCCAAAACCATGTGCGAAATCCATGCACAAAACCATAGGTAGGTTCGCCTACCTAATATAGGGTCCAAAAACAAAATTCCCGGGGCGCTACCCCGAACCCCGTAGAGGGGGAATGCCTGCCCCCCCCCTCTAATGCCTCGACTTAAATACTGGGGCTAGTCGTGGAATGAATATAACACAACCCAACATAACCAAAGACATTCTTGAAGTCAAATAACATGTCAAAATGATACACCATACATATGATACTATGTATGCTCATCAGAGTGGCCAAGAAGAGAAATTAAAAGAAATCATAGCTCAATTAGGAGTTATCAGTAAGGCGGTGTCTAGCTTTCAAGACAATTTTCCTAGACCAAGATCTCCTCCCAATTACAAAGAAGTCGAAGCTGAGGGTTCGAATTTTTCTTATTTCAAAAACATTAAGTCATCTTATACCCTATATTTGAAAGCTATTTCTAATGAATTTGTAGATACTACAAGAGTAACAGATGGAGCTAGATTAGTTAGAGAAAAGCTAGATCTGATTAAAACCAAGCTAGAAAGATTCAAAACTTATGAAATCAATATGGAAAGGCAAGAAGATACTAGTGAGTCTTCTAAACAGAAAAGAAATGAATCATTTAACTTCTCACATAAAGCTCCAAGAACTTCAGGGTCTAATATTAGATCTCAGTCCAAAACCAGTCCATTTTCTAAATGGGCCCATTTCATGTCATCAGCAGAAGCTCAAGAAGAAACTACTCCTACTCCTAGTAGCCAAGGATCAACCTTTTTTATTAATTTTTATTGTTTGAATAGAGATCAAACATTAATCTTACTGCAAAGGATTAATGCATGGGCAAGACAGAGAAAAGCTAACCTCAAAGCGACATGGAAGGATGTAGTCATGCATGTGACATGGGCACTAATAGGTAATGCTAGACTTTGGTGGGAAACATTGAAAAGATCTGAACAACTTGAAATCTTAGAAAATGAAGATCCCCTTGAAGCAATGTTAATGTCATTATCCCATGAGTTTCTTGGGACTCTATCAATATATTCTGACCATTATGAACAAACATTCATGAGTTAAACGTTGTGCAGCCTAGATTTGCTAGATAAATACTATTGCACCATGCAAAAATTGTACTATAAAATCCCAGACCACCAAAATATTGCATATCTGTGTCATTATATAACATCAATGCCAGGAAAATCCCCAGAGCTTGTACATCAAGAACTATCTTCCCAAAATGTCTCAATAGATACTCTATCCTTAGCTTCTTTACAACAACACATTCTTCAAATTCTTAGAAACAAGTGTGCAGCTTATAAGACTCGTAAGAATGTCAAGAAGCAACTAAGTTTCGGTCCTAATCTTTGCAACTCCTTCCCAGAAACTTACCACTATGGATGCTTCAAGAACTCCTCAAGAAATAGTTCTCACATATCCAAAAGTCAAAAGTGCAATTGCTCCAAGCCACGATATAGATTCCCTAACTGTTCTTAAAGAAGAGGGCATCAACAAATGAAATTCCCAAATAATAGATATGTATTCAGAAGAAGGTCAAAACCAGCTTGGCAATCAAAATGTTTCATCTGTGGGAGAAAAGATCATTGGGCAAATAAATGTCCAGAAAAGAACAAAAGAGGGATCTAGAACAAGATTATGGATTTTCTCAACTCCTCACATAATAAAGCTGATTGGGAATTAGTCTCTTTATCAAATTCCAAGTTTGAATACTATTTTGTAAATACTGACTCTAATAGTGACATTGAAAATGCATTTCAGAAAATTTCAGTAACAGATGATGCTACAAGTGAAGGTGATTGTATATATCTCTCTGATTGCCTTATGTTTTTTTTTAATAATACTCAACAACAGATAGCTAGTCTCCAGAGGCAGATGGATTCTCTCAATCCAATCCTAGTTATCCCAAGGGGATGAATCCAAGAGAAAATTAATGCACTGACTATGGAATCACAACCTGATGAAGACCTGATCCTACATAATGGTTTACAACAGAATCTGCACCAAAACCCAATAGATACTAAGGCTACAATGTTTTCCTAGAAGACATTAGAATACTTGAAGAAAGTTTATGGAGAGATAGAGAACAATTAGTCAACATAGCAGAACAAATTCAACTAAAAGTTCAAAAACTAGACGAACTCAATTCCAAATTTGTATCGTCTATATTTGACAAGGGACACACAACAACTGGGTTGAATACAGAAGAAGAACCAGTGAAAGAAATCAATGGCATTAGAGATAGGATGGTCATTCCAGTTTTCATCAAAATACGAGGATTCAAAAACTATCAGTTAGACGCAAAAATTGATACAGGAGCCATGAGTAGTTGCTGCAAATACAAAGCTATTCCAACTTATTATTGGCAACCAACAAAGGTACATTTCAAAGCCGTTAACAAACAACTCATGAAGATTTATTATGTAGCTACTAATTTTCCTATATATATTTCTTCAACAATTGTATATGTTACTCTGTATAATTACGACGTTGAGTTTGATATTCTTCTTGGTCAAGATTTTGTAAAAAGACACATGCCCATGATTGTTGATAAGGACCACATCACATTCAATGTCCAAAATGAGAAAGTATCTGTCCCTGCGACAAATACATACTCTATCAAGATTCCTCCTGATAATGTGGATAGAGTCACTGAAGCTATTGAAGACTTATCAAAACTAAAAAATATTATCAAACATGCTGACCTACATGGGCAAGAAGTTCTCAAAGATATTGCATGTAAGCTTAGGACAGAATGCACAACAGAGCATCCTGGTGCATTTGGGTTCCGAGAAAAGTACTTTGTTTCACTTCCTTTCAGAAAAGGGTCTGATCAAAAACCAAAAAAGGCCTCAACCAACCACATGAGCCCTACATAGAAAAAATTGTGCCAACAAGAAATCAACCAACTCTTAGGCAGGAGATTAATTAAACCCTACAAAAGTTCATGGCCATGCCCAACCTTCTATGTCAACAAACACTCAGAACAAAAAAGAGGAAAAAAGAGGTTAGTGATCAATTACAAGGCATTAAATGAAGCGCTAGAACCCATCAGGTATCCTCTACCCAGAAAATACATGCTCCATGCAAGAATCTTAGGTGCTAATGTGTTTAACAAATTTCATCTGAAAAGTGGTTTCTCGAAGATAGGCATAGATCCTCAAGATAGATATAAGACTGCCTTTGTTGTCCCAGGAGGACAATACCAATGGACAGTTGTGCCTTTTGGCCTGAAGAATGCGCCTTTTGAATTTTAGAAAGGCATGGAGGTTATTTTCCATGATTTTGATTTTGTTATTGTTATATTGATGTTTTTTAGTTTTCAGCAGAAACATACAACAACATAAGAAGCATGTGGAATCATTTTATCAGGTTGTTTTCAAGCATGACTTAGTTCTATCTCCCACTCAGGATAAGTTCATCATTTCTCAAACCAATATCGAATATCTTGGACTATATATTTCCCAAGGGAAGATTCAACTGCAACCTCATGTTCTGCAATCCCTATTGAGATTTCCAGACCAGCTTCCTGATATCAAATCTGTCCAAAGATTCTTGGGATGTTTGAACTATATTTGGACATTCTATCCAGAACAAGCTAAGGATACCAGAATTCTTTAGCAAAGATTGAAAAAGGATTCAGTATGGCTACCATAGATGACTGTAGCAGTTCAGTGCATCAAAGATAAAATTAAGAATTTGCCATCTTTGTCCCTTCCTGAACAAGATTTACCTTTCATTTTAGAAACTGATGCTTCTGACTCTTGTTGGGTTGTTATTCTTCTACAAAAGCATCATAAAAGAGATGAGATTTGTGCTTATGCTTCAGGAACATTTTCGCCGACTGAGTTGAAATATCCATCCTCCCATAAAGAAATACTAGCTGTTAAGAATGGGATTAAAAGATTTCGCCTTTTCTTAAAAAGTGTACATTTTATTTTCAAAATAGATCTCAAGCATGTGAAAGGTATGCTACAAAATAAAAATTTGTTGGAACAAGGGAATTCCCGAGTCCTAAGATGGGCACTCTAGCTCGAAGGATTTGATTTTGATATTATCTACAAAGCAGGAAAAGAAAACTATCTCGCTAATATGATGACCAGCGAAGGAACATGAGATCTAAAGGTTATATCCATCAAACAATTTGAAATAGGAAAAAGTTCATCAAAACCCCAATCTCAAATCAGTTTATGCCTGTCATGTCATTATCAGTTCTGCTGGGATTGTATTTCTCAAAAAAAAATTATCACTACCATTAGAGATCCAAAAAATGATTTTAGAGAAATGGTTCAATTCCGAAGATGGGAGACATAGTTATAACATCAACTAGAGTCTCATTAATAATAATCACATCCATTTTGGTCAAGCCAAGGTAAACCACCCAAAGATTGTTTATATCTTTGATCCAAGTTTAACTTGGATGGATTATTATGGAATTTTGCAATATGTCAGCGCTTGGGAAAGGATTTTTGAAGCAATGTATTGTGAAGATGTTGTTTCCCCTTTCAGACATTGGAGCCAATGGATGGATCTGTTGATGTTTTCATTTGTCCCATGAAAATATGATCTTGGTAAAGCAAGCCCACATTGGACTATATCTTTACTCCATAAAGATATGGAAGAAGGAAGCCTAAGATATGATATCTTTGGATTTGATCTTATTTATCAAGGTACCACAATCTCTCTGACAGAACATCACTTCAACATCAGCATTGACTATTTTGGAGAAATTGGCATTCCATCAACCAATTGTGATCCTTTTATGGCATCTTCGTCCTTTTCATATTTCTTTGGAAATGAGCCACCCTGGCTCGCTCAGATCATACCTGGGATAAATCTTGATCCTCATCATGAAGTACCTACTGATTCTGATTATGAATATGACTCTGACAGGAGTCCGAAAGGACAGGATTGGTAGACACTCATTTCATCTTTTTCAGCTTTCGAGGGGTTCACCCGTGAAGAATCTCCTCTGTGTAATATGATTTACACTTTACTTTATTTCATGGGTTCCTCCTCAGGAATCTCCAATGTGTTTACTTTTCCGTGATCTTGTTTACTTGCTTTCGTGGGTTCTTCCTCAGGAATCTCCACTATGTTTACTTTTTTGTAATCTGCTTTAATTGCTTTCTTGGGTTCCTCCTCAGGAATCTCCATTGTGTTTGTTTTTTCGTAAATTGCTTTCGTGGGTTAGTACTCAGGAATCTCCACTATGTTAAATTTTTCGTAGTCCACTTTAAGTCTTATCTATAGAAGGACGATGTGAAAATCATGCCTTTAAGGACAATCCTGGATGATTTTTTTTAGATATGAATCGAAATTATCATGTATTTAAGGATAGTCCTAGGTGATTTGTTTTAAAGATGATTTTAAATGAAGAAGCTGAAAAATGAGACTTCCCTCAAAATTCCTATATAAAGGAAGGAAGGGCTCAATATTGCTCACTTGTAAATTAATCGAAGTATTTCCATAATAGAAAAAAAAGATTTATGTGTTTGTGTTTCCAATTAAATTCTTGCATATCTCTTGTGAGCCTCGTGTTTCCAATTATGTTCTTGCATATCTCTTGTGAGCCTCTTCTTTGTGGTTCATCTATGATCCAGTCCAAATTGGTCACAATGTTGTCCTAGAAGACCCAAGCCACAATGTTGTCCTAGAAGACATTAGAATACTTGAAGAAAGTTTACGGAGAGATAGACAACAATTGGTCAACATAGCAGAACAAATTCAACTAAAAGTTCAAAAACTAGACGAACTCAATTCCAAATTTGTATCATCTATATTTGACAAGGCACACACAACAACTGGGCTGAATACAGAAGAACAACTAGTGAAAGAAATCAGTGGCATAGGAGATAGGATGGTCATTCCAGTTTTCATCAAAATACGAGGATTCAAAAACTATCAGTTAGACGCACAAATTGATACAAGAGCCATGAGCAGTTTCTGCAAATACAAAGCTATCCCAACTTATTATTGGCAACCAACAAAGTTACATTTCAAAGTCGTTAACAAACAACTCATGAAGATTTCTTATGTAGCTCCTAATTTTCCGATATATATTTCTTCAACAATTGTATATGTTACTCTGTATAATTACGACACTGGATCTGATATTCTTCTTGGTCAATATTTTGTAAAAAGACACATGCCCATGATTGTTGATAAGGACCAGATCACATTCAGTGTCGAAAATGAGAAAGTATCTGTCCCTGCGCCAAATACATACTCTATCAGAATTCCTCCCGATAATGT
The DNA here is from genome assembly GCA_031772625.1 of Pinus tabuliformis. Lineage (NCBI taxonomy): Eukaryota > Viridiplantae > Streptophyta > Pinopsida > Pinales > Pinaceae > Pinus > Pinus tabuliformis. The sequence goes on from CM062812.1 coordinate 153,035,695, forward strand.
GGATATAGTCACTGAAGTTATTGAAGACTTATCAAAAATAAAAAAGATTATCAAACATGTTGACCTACATGGGCAAGAAGTTCTCAAAGATATTGCATGTAAGCTTAGGGAAAAATGCACAGCAGAGCATCCTGATACATTTTGGTTCAGAGAAAAGGACTTTGTTTCACTTCCTTTTAGAAAGGGGTCTGATCACAAACCACAAGAGCCTTATAGAGAAAAAGTTGTGCCAACAAGAAATCAAACAACTCTTGAACAGGAGATTAATTGAACCCTGCAAAAGTTCATGGCCATGCCCAGCCTTCTATGTCAACAAACACTTAGAACGATTTAAAGAGGAAAAACAGGTTGGTGATCAATTACAAGGCATTAAAGGAAGCGCTAGAACCCATCAGGTATCCTCTACCAAGAAAAGACATGCTCCATGCAAGAATCTTAGTTTCTAATGTGTTTAACAAATTTCATCTGAAAAGTGGTTTTTGGGAGATAGGCATAGATCCTCAGGATAGATATAAGACTACCTTTGTTGTTCCAGGAGGGCAATACCAATGGACAGTTATGACATTTGGCCTGAAGAATGCGCCTTCTAAATTTCAGAAACGCGTGGAAGATATTTTCCATAATTTTGATTTTATTATTGTTATATTGATGATTTTTTAGTTTTCAGCAGAGACATACAACATCACAAGAAGCATTTGGAATTGTTTTAGCAGGTTGTTTTTAAGCACAACTTAGTTCTATCTCCCACTCAGGATAAGTTCATCATTTCTCAAACCAATATCGAATATCTTGGACTATATATTTCCCAAGGGAAGATTCAACTGCAACCTCATGTTCTGCAATCCCTATTGAGATTTCCATACCAACTTCCTGATATCAAATCTGTCCAAAGATTCTTGGGATGTTTGAACTATATTTGGAAATTCTACCCATAACAAGATAAGGATACCAAAATTCTTTAGCAGAGATTAAAAAAGGATTCAGTATGGCTACCACAGATGACTGTAGCAGTTCAACGCATCAAAGATAAAATTAAGGATTTTCCATCTTTGTCCCTTCATGAACAAGATTTACCTTTCATTTTAGAAACTGATGCTTCTTACTCTTGTTGGGCTGCTATTCTTCTACAAAAGCATCATAAAAGAGATGAGATTTGTGGTTATGTTTCATGAACATTTTCGGCGACTGAGCTGAAATATCCATCATCCCATAAAGGAATACTAGTTGTTAAGAATGGTATTAAAAGATTTATCCTTTTCCTAAAAAGTTTGCATTTTACTGTCAAAATAGATCTCAAACACATGAACGATATGCTACAAAAAAATAAAAAAATTGGAACAAGGGAATTCCCGAGTCCTAAAATGGGCACTCTGGCTCGAAGGATTTGATTTTGATATCTACAAAGAAGGAAAAGAAAACTATCTCGCTGATATGATGACCAGAGAGGGAACATGAGATCTAAAGGTTATATCCATCAAGAAATTTGAGATAGGAGAAAGTTCCTTAAAACCCTAATCTCAAATCAATTTATGCCCATCATGTCGTTGTCAGTTCTGTTGGGATTATCTTTCTCAAAAAAAAATTATCACTGCCATTAGAGATCTAGAAAATGATTTTAGAGAAATGGTTCAATTCCAAAGATGGGAGAAATAGTTATAACGTCAACTGGAGCCTCATTAATAATAATCACATCTATTTTGGTCAAGCCAGGGCAAACCACCCAAATATTGTTTATATCTTTGATCCAAGTTTAACTTGGATGGATTATTATGGAATTTTGCAATATGCGAGAGCTTGGGAAAGGATTTTTATAGTAATGTATTGTGAAGATGTTCTTTCCCCTTTCATACATTGGATCTAATGGATAGACCTACCGATGTTTTCATTTGTCCCAAGAAAAGATGATCTTGGTAAAGCAAGCCCACATTGGAATCTGTCTTTACTCCATAAAGATATGGAAGAAGGCATCCTCATATATGATATCTTTGGATTTGATCTTATTTATCAAGGTACCACAGTCTCTCTGATAGAAAATCACTTCAACATCAACATCGACTATTTTGGAGAAATTGGCATTCCATCAGTCAATTATGATCCTTTTATGGCATCTTCGTCCTTTTTAGTTTGCTTTGGAAATGAGCCACCCTGGCTCTCTCAAATCATACTTGGGATAAATCTTGATCCTCATCATGAAGTACCTACTGATTCTGATTATGAATATCACTCTGATAGGAATTCGAAAGGAAAATATTGGTAGACACTCATTTCATATTTCTCGACTTTCGAGGGGTTCACCCGTGAAGAATCTCCTCTATGTAATATGATTTACGTTTTACTTGCTTTCTGGGTTCCTCCTCGGGAATCTCCAATGTGTTTACTTTCCGTAATCTGCTTTACTTTCTTTTGTGGGTTCTTTCTTAGGAATCTCCACTGTGTTTACTTTTCCGTAATTTGCTTTACTTTCTTTCGTGGGTTCTTCCTCAGGAATCTCCACTGTGTTTGCTTTTCTGTAAATTTCTTTACTTTATTTCGTGGGTTCCTCCTTAGGAATCTCCACTGTGTTAAATTTTTCATAGTCCACTTTAAGTCTTATCTATAGAAGGACCTTGTGAAAATCATGCCTTTAAGGACAGTCCTGGATGATTTGTTTTAGATATGACTCGAAATGATCATGTCTTTAAGGACAATCATGGGTGATTTGTTTTAAAGATGATTTGAAATGAAGTATCAGGAAAATGAGACTTCCCTCAAAATTCCTATATAAAGGAAGGAAGGGCTCAGTATTACTCACTCGTAAATTCATCGGAGTATTTCCATAATAGAAAGAAAGATTTCTATGTTTGTGTTTCCAATTAAGTTCTTGCATATCTCTTGTGAGCCTCCTCTCTGTGGTTCATCTGTGATCCAGTGAGCATAATCATATTTATAATTTGCTTATAAAATTATTAAGGGTTTTGAAAATTTGGTGAAAAAATAACGTTTATGGGCATAATCATATTTATAATCTGCTCATGAAATTATTAAGGGTTTTGAAAATCTTCAACTTGATTTTAGGGAAAAAAAAGCTTTGTTATCCAGTGGTACTGTCAAGAACTATTTCAAAAATAACTAAAAAGAAAACCACTCAAAAAAATTATACTAATAAATTTAAAAGTAGAAACACGAGATCACTTTTTTTTTTTAATTTCGTTAGGAACATATCAACATCTTTCATCTGTAACCATGAAGATTTAAATTAAAAAAAAAAATAAGGCCTCTAGAAATAAATTTCATTTAAAATCAAAAGTGATGATGACGACACATACATAACTTTCTCTACAACATTAAGATGCCTAGAAGGACATGGAGGACAGGTGGTTTTCTACTTAGCACACCCACTAACATCTAACCATTGAAGTTTTGTCAGCTAGGAAACTCCATATGTTTTTCAACTGCACACATCCATCTGTTTGCAACTCCAAACATATAAGAAACTGCAAGAAAGATATTTACATGTAGATCGTGCTTCTCATCTACTAAACGTTTTGAATCCTTTCGAGACAATCTCTTGATAATAATAGCCACTAAACACACTTTTACACAAGAAATTTCAATTTACCTTGATTCTTGTTGGCACAATGTTTTTAATGTGTACCCAGACACACCTGAAGAAACCTTAACTTCTTCATTGGAATCACGGGAGGGAGAGGAGTATGAACACTCTTTCCAACTAAGCCATATGAAAATTGAGAACTTCACATTATTCAGAATGTGTTCCAAGAGAGAACCTTTAGTGCCAACAAGCAACTACTATGATTATTGTCGTGCCTACTGGGATTAATAGTTGACTAGCAACAAGTTATGGTGGTTCACCTCAATATGGATGTTCAAGAGGACACACATCGATATCGATGGTGTCATTTTCCAGTCGAGCCATCTTTACCTTTTCATTTATGCTTCGTGCTTCAAGTGTCGCCTGCTTGCACAAGGAAGGAACCACTTTTACCCTTACTTATTTTGTTTGCTTTGATGCTTATGGCTCACCTAGTAAGAATTCGAAAGAATATTCATAGGTTCCTTCCCCCTGACCAACTATTTATTTGTACTTAGGCAACTCTGAACTTCAAAGCATATTTCATTTGTCACCACAAATATTTAAATGAAATTCATCCAAGTTGAGGCGCTAAAGTCTTCATTGATTACATTGAAAACTCAGAAGCTCATCTAAATGAAACTATGTCAGATTTAAATTTTTTCCCAAATTCTTCACCAAAATTCTCCCAGAAAATTGTAGTTGTCATCTACCGATTATTCTACTGTGCAAAGGAGCATTCTAATATCGTATGTAAACCTGCTACTTTGCATCTTCTCTTTAGATCTACATCTGAATTATTTTATGATTTCGTCCAAGAATCCCCAAACACTTAAAAATATCAATAAAGGGTTTTCGATTTACAGAAATGGTTGTGACCCTAGAGCCTCCTGCCTCACCTTTTTATCTTTTGAACAACGACTTCATGGATACAAGGTCAGGAGAATGATTTCAATGACCCAGACCTTTGGAGTGCTTTGGATTTGCCTAAGGAAAGTCTCAGAGTTGTAGGCACAATAAAAATAAATGTACCACCGATCAATAGCATGGAGTCCATTTTGTGGAAATAGGAATGACCAGCTCGTATTAGCTTTCGATGGGCAAGTTACAATTCAACGTGAAACTCTACCAAAACTTTGCTTGCAGAGCACCTCCAAGTTCCAACTCTTCTGGATCACTAAAGCTGCTATTACGACTGCTATCAATGCGACATCCTCCATTACGCAAAACCGATGTTGGATATTATACATAATTTATGCTTTTTATAAAGCTGCAACAACCTCTTATTGCTTGTACCCTAGACTCCAAGTTTATACTCATCCAACTTGTTGCTTGCGTACCTTAGACTCTAAGTCTATACTCATCTAGAGAACAAGGCAAGTTGCAACTTGTAGCCATGGATGGGTAATACAATAAATAACTTGAATTTTCAAAAATGTATGGTGGACTGGTAGCCCTTCCTAGGGCATTTTATAATATTTTTTTTTTTTTAAACCTATAGAAATAAAAATTAATTTTTTTTTTTTTACGCCCAAATTTTGTTGAGCACTTCTTTGACGTGCTAGAGGGCTCTTGACGCGTTGTGACGTGTTCAATTTTGAACACTAAATGCAACCTTGTCCTCGTTTAAAAAAAATAGTATACACATCAAATTGTCATTAACGGTTAAAAGTAATGTGGCTGATCCGAGTCCCAACTTGGCTTCACATGTCCTAGTCCAAAAGGTGGGTGCGGTGGATTGTATAATTATATAGTTATAGTGGTGACTAAGTGTTAAATAAGATGGGTATTAATGTGTATTATAATTATTAGATTTTTTTTAAAGGGGTTAATTTGACTTATAATTTAATAGAGATTTTTTATTTTTTTGTATTTAACTTATATTATTTTAGTATTTTTTTCTGCTAATTTATTTGTTAAAATCATAAGTTTAAGTTATTTAATTACCAAAATCTATATGTTTTAAGCATTTTTTAGGGTAAAAAGGAAAAAAAATCTAATAGTTAGACTACACTTTCACTTAATCATCATATATTGGAAATTTCAAAATCTACATGTCATCATTGACATTTTATTAATTTTTAAAATCGTCACTTTAATGAGCGAGTTAAAATATTCATAACTCGCTTATCTCAAATATTAACAATTTCAAATCATGTTGCAAAAAATAAAAGAAGTTAGCAATTACCCTAGCCGAGATTCCAAGATAAGCACAGACTACATGGTACCCATAATGCTAACACTCCATAATGAGACTCTAAGTTAAGCATAAATTTTGTGTCCACATGGTTGAGACTCTTAAATAAAAACATACTACACCCACAATGGATCTTTGGGCATTCTAGAAAAGCTTGTCTCCATCGCATCTCACATCATGCAATCTTGCACTTGAAACATAAACCATGAACACTAAAGCTTGAAATGTGAAGGTTCATACACAACACCACCATGCCCACATCCAAGTGTTATTGGTATTTTATATAACACACTAATATATGGGGATGGAGTAATTAAATTGAAGAGTTTTTTTAGTTGTCCAATAGAAATAATAAAATGGACTTTTTTATGGGAGAAGTGAAATATAATTTTTTTATTTTATTTTGAGAGCTTTTATGTAGTGCTTTCATATTTTTGTGCCAATGATGAATCCCAATTTTGATAAAATGGGTCTATTTATTTGTTTAATATAGAGAATGGGTTTATTTTGTGGTTGGATATGGAGATCTTAAATGCTTGGTTACCACGACTTTGATGTGTTTGATAAATTTATACTTGAACCTTAACATGACTAGGTTTGGGACATTGAAGTCTTGGGTGCTATTAGGAGAGCTTTGTCCTTAGCTCCATCCCTCTTTTTTTTCCCATGGAAAAAAGTCGTAATTTCTATTGATATATAAGAAATTACATTTTGTAGATGCTAAGGCATATGCATATGGAGGCAGAGTTGCCTGTCAAGTTCACAAAACTGTTGACCAGAGAAAAGTAAAGAAATAATTGTATCTCCATGCAGGGATTTTGTTACCTGTTGTACTGTGTCTAAGTTGCCTGTCAAGTTCACAAAACTGTTGACCAGAGAAAAGTAAAGAAATAATTGTATCTCCATGCAGGGATTTTGTTACCTGTTGCACTGTGTCTATGCCTGCTCTCTAACATAGAGGGAACAAGATCAAAATTGAAAGCTGTCTCTTCACAGAGAGAGAAACTAAGTATCAAAATCTGGACTGTATATCCAAAGTCATAAATATAGACCAATAAGTTGTAAATATAAACATGATATATACAAGATTATCAGAAAATATTATAGGGCTTATAGCCCATTTTCTCTAAGTTCCACAAAAGGTTTGTGGTAATGCTGGTGGAAGGTCCCATCTATTTCCTCCTGGATCAACCAGTCATTGCCCTGTCTAAGCGCTGCCTCTTTGGAAAGGTGATCTGCCCCCATATTTTTCTCCCTATAAATGTGGCGATAGGCAAAGGAGTCAAAAGAAGATATCAACCTTTGTGCTTCTTCTAATATATGCCTCAATGAAAATGCATTACAGTGGGATGCATTATTTAACCGATTACAAACGATTTTGGAATCACCAATCAGCTGTAGATGTTTGCAATGCTTTTCCAATGCAAACTCCATCCCTCTTATTTGCAAAACGATCATGATTTTTTTTCAAAATGCAAGCTCTATATATTATTACGGCTTGAAATGTTAAAATCCTCCCAAATTACTATTTACAAGTTGGTTCAAACTTTTTTTATTATTTATAAAGTCATCTTTTAATACAAGTAGCCACATTAAAACTTAAAATCAAATATTCCTCTCAAAACTCAATATAGGTAATTGGTTTTAACAAACTACTTTAAAACTTCATGAAAATGTTTCATCATAACTTGCAAAAGCTACAAAATTACATTAAAAGTTACTATACATAATTACACTAAATCACTAACTAATTTAGTAGTAAAAATAAATATGATTGAATATATTTATTTTTTTCAAGTAATATAATATATGTTTAGTGTAAAATTTCTTAATTTAGATACACTTTTTATATAATATGATATGTATAAATAAAAATAAAACATATATATATGAGTGTATAAATAAAAATAAAATATAATGAGAAAAATAATTTAACTATATTTAAAATTTGAAGTAAGTTTTAAAACTATTTTTATTTGATTAATAATTTGTATTTCCCTGATGTAAAGAAACAAATTAAAAATCCAAGACCAAAAAGCATCTTACACCAAATAACCAATAATTTGAGGAGCATCAATAATTTGAGGAGCATAATTTCCCTAAATAATAACCAATAATTTGAGGAGCATCAATAATTTGAGGAGCATAATTTCCCTAAATAATAGTTATGAGTCAACCTTAAATAATTAAATTATAATAAGTTTCCACTTATGATAAATAATTAAATAAAATAAATTAAAATTAAAGGATAAAGATTCATTGAAAAAAGAAGATGTGAAGGATAAGATCGCCAATCAACTTTATATTATGTTGGCACACAGCCATCACTCTATGGGCTACCTACACTTTGTGACGCATGCGTGTCCGCTTTATGACGTTACTAGAATTATGAACGTCATCATTTATATCAGCAGTCTCTATTCATACCCTGCTCCATCGCACACAGCCTCTGTTTTTTCAGCTTTTATTTCTCGTTAATCCGGTGGCCGTGGCCTGTTTTTCAAAATTCGATGCATGGGAACTAGTAGAAGGCGGTTAGGGCACTTTAAAGAAGGGGGTTTGGACAATAAATCTCCCTTGTATCACGCATATTCTGTTGAATTTGTCAAATCTTGTTTGCGCTCAGACTTTAATTTTATTTTTGTCTGGGGTTATTTTGAGTTCAGGAGCTTGCAAAAATAGAAAGGATTTGCTGTGAATTTTGTTGGGGGTTATGGGGCTTTATGAGAGCTTGAAGGTTCTGTTACAGAGCAGGGGAAAATATGTGAGGTTAGATGGCTCCACCAAGCGTCGCCGCCAGGGAAGAGCCAAGCTGGGAGGCAGCCGCAAGAGCAGAAAGATCTGGAGATTCAGGGTCCACCCCAAGATCAAATTAAGGAAATGGTTGAATCCCATGGTTTATCTGGTTAAGCTGAGAGACGCTTATGTGAAAATGATGCTGAATCTGGCGGATTCCAGGCTTTTCTCCAGCGATTTAATGGGTGGTGGGTTCGCCCCTAAGTATGCTGTTGGCGGTGGGAATCCCTTTGGACAGCGGCCGCTAAAAGAGTACGATGAAAAGATGTTAGTCGAAATTTACAGAACGTGGTTGATTGAGGCTGAGATACAGGCTGCTGCTGCTGTTGAGACATAGAGAGTTATGGTACAGTTAGTTGTTTATAAATAAGAGCTCCATGGCCATCCGCTGGGATCTGGTTAGTAGGGATAGAAGATCCGTGGGAGTTTTAACACAATCGGCCCAGGATCGATTCTCAGCGTAGATTCTACCTGATGTTCTCCAAGGCGGCATTGAAAGTCATTCTAATACAGCCCTGGCTGCCCCCTGCTATATTCCTTTTTTTTCTTCCTTTTTTCTAAGTTTTTACATATTATTCATCTCCTTTCTCTTTAACCTCACCACTACCTCTCCCGTTCTTTCCCTTATTCCAGACTCTTCTTCCCTCTTAAAATTCCTTTATCCCTTTTCTTATTTTATAATAAAAATTATTTTAGCTTGGCGTCTTTATTCCTTCCCCTTCATACTTATATTCCTTTCCCCCTCTTACTTTATATTCCTTTCATCATGTTATCGTTTCCTTTCTTTTCTTGGTATACATTACCGTATTTATTAACAATTCATATATAAAATTAACTTAATCCCTTATACATATATTTTAACTCATTTAAAATCTCCATAATTGAGAACCAAAGCAGGTTTATAAATTTAATCCCTTATACATATATTTTAACTTAATGAATATTGAAGAATCAAAGTATGTTTATAAATTTAAAATCTTCATAATTGAGAATGAATATCTATGGTTAAGAATCTTGTTGCATGTTTTTTTTCAAAGAGTGGGAAAACCTATCATAAATCACTTGTGAAAATAACTGTGACTGACTGCTATTAGTGAATGGACCAGCTTGACTCATTATTGTTATTCAAGGAAAATCATACCACCTCATTACAACCATCAATCATATTAATTTTTATGCTTATTTTAATTTTATAAGTGTTTTGATGTTTATTATGGATTTATAACTAATTGGAGTTTGCTAGCCATTCAATTTATATGACTATAAAATAGAATTAATCACAATCACTATATGAATCATATTGAATCAGAGCAATCTCATAACCAAAGTTAACCATAATCACCTAGACTTAACTAAATCTATATAGTCAACCACTATAGACAAAAGCAAACCAAAGTTAACTAACATTTTCCATAGCTAAATAATTCAACAATAATTAAATAAAGTCAATCATAATCAACTATAATACACTATGGTTAGGTTAGTCAACTACAATCAACCAAAGTCCATTGAAGTCCTCCATGGTCAACCACAACTAGCTAAGGTAACCACACTTAACTAAAGTGAAATAGTGAATTGTGTTTAGTCACGGTTTACAAAAATCATCTAAGACCATGCATAGTCAACAAGAATTCAACTATAGTCATCTTAGGTACCCAAGTCAACTGTACTTAAAGCATAGTCAACCAAAATTAGCAATAATGAAACTAAACAATGCTTAGCAAAAGCATCCTTTGACAATCAATTCATGTCAACCTTAGTTCAATAAATGGATCATGGTTGATCATAATGAACCATGTTTAAAGAAAGTCAACTATAATTTTCATAATAAACCAAAAATATTAAAACACAAGTAGCCATAGTAAACCAAACCTACAATACTTTTTCAAATCAACCATAATCAATCACTCTTTACCAAATCGACTATAATAAATAAAATCAATTTCACTTAACATAATTCAAACAAATCAATGATAAAAACTGAACTAAACTGAAATTACTTAAATCGAATACATTCAACTCTAAACAATCACATTGAAACCATCTCAAATAAAATTAACTAGATATTTTTCTTTTTTATTATTAATAATAATTTAATTATTGTTTAAAATTTTATTATTTATACTATTACTAAAAACATATCATCCTTATAATAATAAATATTAATATTTTAAATTATAAATAACAATAACCTAACCACTAAACATTCATTTGATGATGTTAAATGTGTTTGCATGTGGAATATTTTTATGTTTATTATGAAGCTTGATTTTCAAAATTCCAACTAATTTTAAAACAATTTAAAATTATAATTTTTAAAAATATGAAAATATATAAATTTTAAATTTTAAATCAATTATATTTTTTTTTTGATGTATTTTCATATTTAAAATATCTATATATATATATTCAAAATATCAAAATTATAAAAAATTTAAAAAATTAATATTAAAGAAAAATAATAAATCTAAATAAAATTTAAGTACTAATTTTGGAAAGTTTTCTAATTTAATTTATTTAGAATTTAATAAAGATTTATTGAAATCACGAAGTTGTAATTTTTTCACAGTTTAAAAATGTTTAATTTATATTTATAGTTAAAAACTAATTTAAACAACACAAATCAATATTTGATTGCATTTTTTCGTCACATTCAAACAAAAAAATCTATAAAAAAATCTATAAAAAATCCAAAAAAACTACTCATACATAATCCAATTAATTACGCCGTAAGGCGTTTCCCTCTGAAATCCATCCCCCTTTTTGCCTACCTGTCATCTTTGATCACCGTACGATTAGATGCTAGACGATTACACCAACTTAAACCGTCGATCAAAACCGTTACAATTTCTGCTTAAATCGTTGTTGCTTCCGTTTCCTTTCTGCCCTGAATTTAAATCAAGCCCTCGCCTCCCTTTCGGAATTTATATCCGACTTGCTTTGGATTATCAATTGTCTATGGCTCGTCCGTCGCGCACGGTGATCTTTGTCTCTTAATCCAGATATGTGTGTATGCCGTGAAGCGGATTTTTCTCTGCGCCCTGAAGTCGTCATATGGTTTTCCAGTGTGAATTTGATTGATTTCCATCAACAATTTCAACGTTTCAGTGTGAATTTGATTGATTTCTATCAGCAATTTCAACGTTGTTTCCAGTGTGAATTTGATTTTTGATTTCTATCAGCAATTTCGACGTTTGCAGTGTGAATTTGATTTTGATTCCTATCAGCAATTTCGACGTTTACAGTGTGAATTTGATTGATTTCTATCAGCAATTTCAACGTATTTAGGGCATTCAAGGATATTTTTTTTCACTGTCAGTGAGATGCGGTTGGGCTGTACAGGGTGTGGAATGCTGTTTGTTGCGAGAAGGCAGAATAGGGGGATTGGCAGGGAGTTTGCAGGGCGCGTGTCTTTTCACTGTTAGTGAGATGATGTTGGGCTTTACAGAGTGAATTTTTTCACTGTTAGTGAAATGATGTTGGGCTTTACAGAGTGAAATTCTTCTTGTTGCGAAAAGGCAGAATAGGGTGATTCTCACCGTTAGCCTGGATGATAAGTGAAGTGTTTCTCCGGAATCGAAAACTTACATTTCACGCTGTAAATCCCAGAATTCCAGTGAAAGTATGTCCGGTTGCAAAAGTCTCCATTCTAAAATCCATTTTCATGGGTTCTTCGAGGGGTTCCCCTGGAAATGCAGGTTTTGGGTTTGTAATTAGAAAACACACGGAAGAACCATCCTCTGCTGCTATAGGGAATATAGGCTAACCCGCCAAGAAGGAACTAAAGCGTCCATAAATTTGCATCACCAAGCATAAACTTGGAAGGGGACTCTAATCTCAACCGGGTTCAATTAAGAAATCAAGAATCTTTCATGTATCATTGGAGGTTGGAGTCCATCCATCATGGCACTTGAGAGCATTTGAGAGGCATGGAAACCCCTTGATCAAATCAATCATCATTGGAGAAGGAAATACAGAGCGAGGCACAATGAGTGGTCTAATGTGTTAAGTCGATGACAAGGAGATATTTAAGATGTACGCCTTAGTATCCCCACGTGATCTACACAGGCTCCCGAGCTTATGGTTTCAGCATATGGAACTCTACTCGCATGTTGTGTTTCTCTTGACATAATATTGTCCATCTCTGTCTCTGTTTGAGCGAGTGTTTTGTGATTGTTATCATGCAGGATCCTATCTAGGTTTCCTTCTCTTTCCTCCACGCATCTGTTTCGCTCTTAGCTCTTGGAAGCATCCCTTCCTTATTGGTACTTGAGATAGAATTTTATCATTAGCTGCCAACAAACAAAACGATACCACTCCTAGCCAGAATTTTGGGAGCTATACCCTCTTCTTGAGCTCCTCATTTGACAAAACCCCATCTTGACATGATTGCTAGGTCTCCCTCCTTTATTGGGCATCTGTCCTGTTTCTTCAGCTTTCCAACAAATTCTGTGTCATCCATTCTTCTAAAATCACCTTTCTCTTTTCAAGTTCAACATTGATGATTTTGAATTGCTTTGATTTCAAAGACATCGAGCATTGCTCCAACACTTTTCATTTTAGTTTTATTTAACATGACCGTATTTCTGGAGGCCAGCGAGATTTCTTTTCTCTTTTTGTTTTTAATTACAACATTATGCACTCACATTGCGGCTGGAAAATTCGAAGTCTCCTTGCATATAAATTGCATTACAATGAGACAAAGAAGGGAGAGGTGGGAAGGTGGTGTTTGCCAAGAAATGATCCTGCACCCAAACTCTCTGGAGTTATTGCATGCATACACCAGCTCTGTGGAGTTATTGCATGCATACACTAAAAAGATCAGATCAAAAAGGCAAACCATCGCATATCAATCTGGGAATTGATGGACACTTATATTTTCGTAGCTACTCCTGTCAAGTCTTCCTATCCTCACGAGAGGTGAGTACAGAGCTGTGATTGCATCCCAAATAATTGAGATCAATGCTTTAGCTACAATTGTAGATGTTGAAGTCAGGGTTCACCTTCTTGTAGTGCATTGTTTAGCTAAGCAGAACAGCGTTAGGCATGCTTTGAGTTTATGGTACACTGCTACCTTTATTCGTGCGAATATTGATACAAGGGAACAAAAAGATGAAAGACAATTAGCCAGCCCTACAGTGAATGGTAAGATGAAATCCCTGAGTGAACAGACCTTGACTTGAACCCAATCAAATTGACCTAACAGGGGTCCCTGTTATTAGAGAGAGCATAAATTGGCTATTTTTCCTTCACTACATGTTTTCTCCCGACAAAGTATATACCTGGAAACTAGCAGAACGTGAGTGAACAGACCTTGACTTGAACCGAATCAAATTGACCTAACAAGGGTCCCTGTTATTAGAGAGAGCATAAATTGGCTATTTTGCCTTCACTACATGTTTTCTCCAAACAAAGTATATACCTTGAAACTAGCAGAAGGTTACATAACATAACCACAATCACAATCACAAAGCTTATTCTCCGTGCTATATATAGATGTGTATGCACATGCAATACAGACCCAAATGCTGAACAACCACCACCCATGATGGCGCGATCAGTTCGTTGCATGTGGGTTGATCACATTCAAACCACAGTGCAAGCTCCAAGTACAGTAATAGGATTTGGCCATTCCCAGGCAAATATAGGCTCCACGTACAGTAATAGGATTTGGCCATTCCCAGTCAAATATAGGTGAGAAAATCAACCACAACATATGCCAGTAATCATAGTTTCCAATCTCTCTTTGTTGGCTACATGCTCCACAACATATGCCAGTAATCATAGTTTCCAATCTCTCTTTGTTGGTTGTATTCTATGTGATGTCTGCCTTTGTAATCGGCAAATTTCATTGTTTTATAGACTTCAACTTATACCATGGAGTAGCTTCTCTTAACACTAAGAGGAAAAATAAAAGAATGACTTTCTGTTTGAAATATAAAGACAGTTTATTTTATGCGATTTCTTTGATATGTTATTGAGTGAAGCTTTAGTGATTATAAGTTCACACAATAATCCAAAAAATTTCATCAAATTAAATGCATACCTGGTTACGCCCTGATATTTTGATGCACCCCTTGAAAAGCCACTACTATTTCTGCAAAATTAATCAAAGCAACTGCTTATTACTTCTTAAAAAAAAATGTGAAACTCAGTGGATATTTTGATGCACCCCTTGAAAAGCCACTACTATTTCTGCAAAATTAATCAAAGCAACTGCCTATTACTTCTTAAAAAAAAAATCTGAAACTCAGTGGATTAATGAAAATTTTCTCATCGAAAATATCCAAAATATATGGGACAATATATACACATGTTTTAAATAAATAAAATACATTAAGAAAACCATGTACCTCTTGAGAGACGCAATATATTCTTGCCTGGTTGAGTGTTGCATCTCTTCCAGAGCCTCTTTGTATTGGCTAATCTGAAATCAAGAGAGCGAGGGACAATAGCCCAGGAAGTTGAAATGCATACACAAATGTTGGTGCAAAAGTCCAACTTTGGGAAGCATCAGATGGTTTCCTTGCACTCTGCCATCTGTTCACAAGTGTGAATTTGATTGATTTCTATCAGCAATTTCAACGTATTTATGGCATTCAAGGATATTTTTTTTCACTATCAGTGAGATGCGGTTGGGCTGTACAGGGTGTGGAATGCTGCTTGTTGCGAGAAGGCAGAATAGGGGGATTGGCAGGGAGTTTGCAGGGCGCGTGTCTTTTCACTGTTAGTGAGATGATGTTGGGCTTTACAGAGTGAATTTTTTCACTGTCAGTGAGATGATGTTGGGCTTTACAGAGTGAATTTTTTCACTGTTAGTGAAATGATGTTGGGCTTTACAGAGTGAAATTCTTGTTGTTGCGAAAAGGCAGAATAGGGTGATTCTCAGGGTGCGTGCTCAAAAATACAGGATTGCTGAACTCATTTTGGGCCAAAAGGCAGATGACAGTGTGCCATATGTTTAGGATGGGATATACCCATTGCAACATTTGCAGAATAATAATGTCATATTTTGAAGCTCACACGGGTATTCTAAGCCAATGGGATATACCCATTGCAACATTTGCAGAATAATAATGTCATATTTTGAAGCCCACACGGGTATTATAAGCTAATGGGATATACCCATTGCACATTTGCAGAATAGTAATGTCATATTTTGAAGCTCACATGGGTATTATAAGCCAACTAAGTGTAAAGGATAAACTTTTGGCTGTTGTGAATACACATATTTTGGACAGGAAGCGTAAAAATGGTTGATGACAGGAATGTGAAGTTACCATTTTGAGTGGGGTAATGATCTAGATGCCGTGCTTATGAGGTATATTGACTCTATTTGGTGCAAGGGTGATTGGACAAAGATCACCCCTGCCCACAACGCCACGGACAGTTCATTGGGAAGTTCAGACACAAACTGAAGCATGCGCTCAACAATCTAAAGAAACAGACACAACAGGTTTTCCCTTTTATTAGTTATCCTGGTAATGGAAATTGCATTACTTACAACCTCCAAGGGTTGTTGCTGTTACAACAATTAAAACTCGAAACCACAAACAACAATGAAAACTGCAACATGACCAAGTCCTTTTTCTCACAAGTTGCCCATCGGTCTCGATCTCCATGGCACTCACACTCGCATTCACTGTTCCAAATAGCCGTCAATGACTCCTTTTAAAACTAGGAATTATGGTTACCCTGTTTCTACATTTTCTCCACAAATACAGGATTGATGAAGTCATTTTGGGCGAAGGCAAATGGCACTTTGAACATCATCCAGACTGGGTGGGAACATAGACATGAAACTTTGGAACTTTGGTCTTTTCCCTTTCTTTCAAGATGAACAAAATCAATTTGATATTGGATTTTTGGTTTCCAATGCAGGTAATATCGCTGAGCCAAATATCTGTGACAATGTTGTTTACTCTTCCACCGTTAGCTTGGATGATAAGTGAAGTGTTTCTCCGGAATCGAAAACTTACATTTCACGCTGTAAATCCCAGAATTCCAGTGAAAGTATGTCCGGTTGCAAAAGTCTCCATTCTAAAATCCATTTTCATGGGTTCTTCGAGGGGTTGCCCTGGCAATGCAGGTTTTGGGTTTGTAATTAGAAAACACACGGAAGAACCATCCTCTGCTGCTATAGGGAATATAGGCTAACCCGCCAAGAAGGAACTAAAGCGTCCATAAATTTGCATCACCAAGCATAAACTTGGAAGGGGACTCTAAACTCAACCAGGTTCAATTAAGGAATCAAGTATCTTTCATGAATCATTGGAGGTTGGAGTCCATCCATCATGGCACTTGAGAGCATTTGAGAGGCATGGAAACCCCTTGATCAAATTAATCATCATTGGAGAAGGAAATACAGAGCGAGGCACAATGAGTGGTCTAATGCGTTAAGTCGATGACAAGGAGATATTTAAGATGTACGCCTTAGTATCCCCACGTGATCTACACAGGCTCCCGAGCTTATGGTTTCAGTATATGGAACTCTACTCGCATGTTCTGTTTCTCTTGACATAATATTGTCCATCTCTGTCTCTGTTTGAGCGAGTGTTTTGTGATTGTTATCATGCAGGATCCTATCTAGGTTTCCTTCTCTTTCCTCCACGCATCTGTTTAGCTCTTAGCTCTTGGAAGCATCCCTTCCTTATTGGTACTTGAGATAGAATTTTATCATTAGCTGCCAACAAACAAAACGATACCACTCCTAGCCAGAATTTTGGGAGCTATACACTCTTCTTGAGCTCCTCATTTGACAAAACCCCATCTTGACATGATTGCTAGGTCTCCCTCCTTTACTGGGCATCTGTCCTGTTTCTTCAGCTTTCCAACAAATTATGTGTCATCCATTCTTCTAAAATCACCTTTCTCTTTCCAAGTTCAACATTGATGATTTTGACTTGCTTTGATTTCAAAGACATCGAGCATTGCTCCAACACTTTTCATTTTAGTTTTATTTAACATGACCGTATTTCTGGAGGCCAGCGAGATTTCTTTTCTCTTTTTGTTTTTAATTAGAACATTATGCACTCACATTGCGGCTGGAAAATTCGAAGTCTCCTTGCATATAAATTGCATTACAATGAGACAAAGCAGGGGGAGGTGGGAAGGTGGCGTTTGCCAAGAAATGATCCTGCACCCAAACTCTGTGGAGTTATTGCATGCATACACCAGCTCTGTGGAGTTATTACATGCATACACTAGAAAGATCAGATCAAAAAGTCAAACCATCGCATATCAATCTGGGAATTGATGGACACTTATATTTTCGTAGCTACTCCTGTCAAGTCTTCCTATCCTCACGAGAGGTGAGTACAGAGCTGTGATTGCATCCCAAATAATTGAGATCAATGTTTTAGCTACAATTGTAGATGTTGAAGTCAGGGTTCACCTTCTTGTAGTGCATTGTTTAGCTAAGCAGAACAGTGTTAGGCATGCTTTGAGTTTATGGTACACTGCTACCTTTATTCGTGCGAATATTGATGCAAGGGCACAAAAAGATGAACAATTAGCCACCCCTACAGTGAATGGTAAGATGAAATCCCTGAGTGAACAGACCTTGACTTGAACCCAATCAAATTGATCTAACAGGGGTCCCTGTTATTAGAGAGAGCATAAATTGGTTATTTTTCCTTCACTACATGTTTTCTCCCAACAAAGTATGTACTTGGAAACCCGACAAAGTATGTACTTGGAAACTAGCAGAACGTGAGTGAACAGACCTTGACTTGAACCGAATCAAATTGACCTAACAAGGGTCCCTGTTATTAGAGAGAGCATAAATTGGCTATTTTGCCTTCACTACATGTTTTCTCCCGACAAAGTATATACCTTGAAACTAGCAGAAGGTTACATAACATAACCACAATCACAATCACAAAGCTTATTCTCCATGCTATATATATATATATATATATATATATATATATATATATATATATATATATATATATATATCTATATATATCTATATATATATATATATATATATATGCACATGTAATACACACCCAAATGCTGAACACTGACCACCCATGATGGCAAGATCAGTCCGTTGCATGTGGGTTGATCACATTCAAACCACAGTGCAAGCTCCAAGTACAGTAATAGGATTTGACCACTCCCAGGCAAATATAGGCTCCACGTACAGTAATAGGATTTGGCCATTCCCAGTCAAATATAGGTGAGAAAATCAACCACAACATATGCCAGTAATCATAGTTTCCAATCTCTCTTTGTTGGCTACATGCTCCACAACATAGTTGTGCACTGTCTGTTTTTTTATCGAATTAAAATACACGAAAACACACTCAGAGTGTGAGCTAAGTTACCGAAATGGAGATGGGAACGATGATTATCTTTCTTTTCCTTTATATAAATCTCTGCATTACTGAGCACTTTGTATGGCAACCAAGTCAAGAGGTTGACACTGGCGGGTTGACTAGAGCCAGTTTTACCAAGGGTTTTGTGTTCGGAACGACGACTTCGACTTACCAGGTGGAAGAAGCTGCCGAGTCCGATGGAGGACGACCGAACATTTGGGTTAATTTTATCCGTCAACCAGGTATGCATTTTTCACAACTAATTTAGCTTCGTTGGATCAATCATATCCCTGCACTGTAATGTTTTTCACACATTCAGGTTTTTCAGATTTTAGGGGTGTTTGATCTTTTCTTTTTAGGGATTGTAGCTAACAATGTCACTGACGATATTATGGTGGATGA
This sequence comes from Pinus tabuliformis, assembly GCA_031772625.1. NCBI lineage: Eukaryota > Viridiplantae > Streptophyta > Pinopsida > Pinales > Pinaceae > Pinus > Pinus tabuliformis. The sequence goes on from CM062812.1 coordinate 153,054,986, forward strand.
ATACCATCTTTATAAGGTATATGCTTCTTCTACCATTTGTCCATTTTGGCCTTTTTGTTTCATGAGAATTCAAATGATAAAGTTTATGGTTTTTTCAATGGAAGAAAATTTTGTAGGAAAAATGTTGTTTCTTTCATGAGTTATTTAAATGTGGAAATTTAACCGCAAATATTTGTTTCACAGAGTGATGTAGAGTTGATGGTAAATATGAAAATGGATGCTTACAGTTTCTCGATATCCTGGTCTAGGACTTTTCCAAGTAGGAAGATACTTGGGTTTTGATCGCTGTTCAAATTTGATATATGAATGAAATATTTTGACTATATTAAATTTATAAGTTAAATATTTAAGTTACTTACATTAAATTCCAGCTTTTGCTTCAGCGTACAAATAACTTTCAAAAATATAGAATGGTCCCTTGAAGTATAGTTTATGGATCTGGGACTTACCAGGTGGAAGGAGTTGCCAAGTCCGATGGACGAGGGCCGAACATTTGGGATAATTTTATCCGTCAACTAGGTATGCATTTTTTCACAACTAAGTTGGTATCATTGGATCAATCATATCCCTGCACCATAATGTTTTTCACACATTCAGGGTTTTCAGATTTTAGGGGTGTTTGGGCTTTTCTTTTCAGGGATTGTAGCTAACAATGTCACTGCCGATGTTATGGTGGATGAGTACCATCTTTATAAGGTATATGCATCTTCTGCCATTTGTCCATTTTGGACTTTTTTTCATGAGAATTCAAATGATAAAATTTATGGTTTTTCAATGGAAGAAGATTTTGTAGGAAAAATTTTGTTTCTGTCTTGAGTTATTTAAATGTGGAAATTTAACCGCAAATATTTGTTTCACAGGGCGACGTAGAGTTGATGGTAAATATGAACATGGATGCCTATAGTTTCTCGATAACCTGGTCTAGGAGTTTTCCAAGTAGGCAGATACTCGGGTTTTGATCGTTGTCCAAACTTAACATATGAATGAAAGATTTTGACTGTATTAAATTGATAAGTTAAATATCTAATTTACTTACGTTAAAGCCTATAACTGTTAAAAATATAGAACGGATCCTTGAAGTATAGTTTATGGATCTATGATTTATAACCGTGTTTCTGAAGTTGTGTGTATTTGATGATGCAGAAGGAGCAAGTTGGATCAATTACAAGGGTGTCCAATATTAAAATAATCTCATTAACTACCTGCTTAAAAGAGGTAATTGTGCTAGCGTCTGATACAAATTCCTTCAGCTATTGCATTTTTTGAATTTTCAAAATGTAAAACGGGGGATTCCAGTAGTCTCCTAATCGTTGTGATAGGAAGAATTGTAGTTCTGGCGGCTTATTCTTATTTTGTATCATCTGTTGCTTTGTTTTATTCATGCTTCTTGCAATCTATGTTCTAATGCAGTTGTCCCGTTAGGTTTAGTTATACCAACTTTAAAAAGTTCTATCATGTTGGTGTTCAGTGTGTCTTACTACATCCTTGTCCATGTTCTACAATATTTCTTGTGTCTTTGCTCAATGCTTGTATATCATTTAAAATGGCAGTCTGTGGTTCAAATAATTTGTGGTCTATGATTCTTGAGATTCTGGCCTATTTGTATTGATGGCTTACCTTTATTCGCATGAACTCAAATTTCTGTAGTTTGTGATCTATGATTCCTGAGATTCTGGCATATTTGTATTCATGGATTTCTGGGAAGGAAACATTTAATCTCTGCAGTTTGTGATTTATGTTGTACAATACTTCCTATGGGTATGGCCAGTTGGATGACTACTGATTGGTATAGCCTGTTTGTGTTCATGGCTAAAACCTTGGTTTTTGTGGTGTAGACTAGTGCATTCCTGTGATTATGGTCTGTTTCCATTGAAGTTGTGTATAATAGAAACCATTGCATGTGTTTCTCATTGTTGCAATTTATGCAATTCAAAGTGTTATCTGTAACTAAGGCCCTCTTGTTCTTATGACATTTACATTGTTAGCCTTTGGCCTTCACTAGCTGTTATCGCGAAAATTTGACTTCATTTTTAGATATCATGCCCTCTGCAATTTTTATCATTATGACTTACAATACTTCTTGTGGGTATGGCGTGTTGGATGACAACTAATTGGTATCGCCTGTTCGCATTCATTACTAAAATCCCAGATTCTGTCATGTAGAGTGGTGCATTCTTGTGTGTTTCTTGTGGCTTATATCCACTTAAGTCCTGTAATAAAAACATTGCATATGTTTCTTATTGTTGTAATTTCTTCAATTCAATTTATTTTCTGTGACTATGGCTTTATCATTGTTATGAATTTTATATAAAAGTTCTCTCAGTGTTACAGTGTTACCGTTTGGCCTTCACTAGCCGCTGTTGTAAAATTTCATTTCATTTTTGGGTATCACGCCCTATGCAAATCTTTATCACTAAGATTTATCGGAAGTGCTTGAAACAACCTATGAAGGGTTGCTAAATTCTGGAGTTGTGTCAGTTATCTATATTTCATTAACACTGATATAGAGCATGTAATTCAAAACCCATCTCATAATTTCCAGCTTCCGATACTTTCCATGGTAGTAATAATGACATACATATCATTTTTTGTTGCATAGTGAGGGCTATGAAAAATTTGCAGAGTTTTGCTTCAAAACCTTTGGTGACAGGGTGAAATACTAGATGACATTCAATGAGCCACGGGTTGTTGCTGCTCTTCGTTATGACAATGACATTTTTTCTCCTGGAAGGTGCTCTGCTCCATTTGGGAACTGCACAACAGGAAATTCTGCGTCAGAACCCAACATTGTTGCACACAATTTGCTGCTTTCACATGCTAATGTTGTAAAGATTTATAGAGAAAAGTATCAGGTCTACTACAATCTACAAAAAAATTTCTATTTAAATCTTAACAGAATGAAATGGCCACTGATGCTGAAAGCTTTCTCCAACTGCAGCCCATGCAAAAGGGAAAAATTGGGATACTTTTGGACTTTGTATGGCAGCTGTATATCAGAAACAACTTCAGGTGTCCACTCTAGGAAGACGAAGACATGCCACTGGTGAGATTGTAAACTACATACCTGTAGATGCATATCGTTTTGGAGAGTTTCCGTGGTGGCTGCATTGGGGTTGGACCGTCCCTTTGCAAATATGTGTAGCAATTGGCATCCTTTTTGCCACAGTTGGATGGGCAACTATTCCAGGATTGCTCATCATCATTCTTACTCTCATTCTAAACAAACCTCTAGCCAAAACCCTCCAAGAGTGCCAAGCTGAGTTCATGACTGCACAGGATGAAAGACTCAGAATAACATTTGAAATTCTTAATAGTATGAAAATAATCAAACTACAAGCATGGGAAGAAAAATTTAAAGAGCTGATAGAAAATCTCCGAGCTATGGAGTTCAAATGGTTGTCTTCAACATAGTTTAATAGAACATATGGTACCATACTCTACTGGATGTCACCCATCATTACTGCATCTATAGTTTTTGTCGGGTGTGCTATCATAGGGGATCCACCGTTAACTGCCACAACCATATTTACAGTGCTTGCAACATTCCGTGTGATACAAGATCCAATGAGAATGCTACCTGAAGTTTTGGCTATATTAATTCAGGTTAAAGTCTCCTTAGATCATCTGGACAAGTTCTTACAAGATAATGAGCTGAGACCAGATTCTGTTGTGAGGAAAGCACTTGCCGGATTCCAGTATACCATCAAAATTCATCAAGCCATACTCAGCTGGGATCCAAAATCTTCATTGACAAAGCCAACATTGAAGGGAATAAATCTGCACATTAAAACTGGAGAAAAGGTAGCAATTTGTGGCTCAGTGGGATCAGGGAAATCTCCTCTGCTATATACAATTCTTGGAGAAATCCCAAAAATTTCAGGAGATGTAAGTTGAACATTAACTACTCTTCTTGAGCAAAAGTAACCATTTCGTAGTTCAACAAGATTGTAGATGCAACTTTTTTGCTTTCTATATACAAAAATTCTTCCATAAACTTTTTGATTGGACTACGTGCAGGTTGAAGTATATGGCAATGTTGCCTACGTGGCACAAACAGCTTGGATTCAGAGTGGTACTGTCAGAGATAACATACTCTATGGGAAACCAATGGACAAAAATCAATACAAGAAGGCAATAAAAGCTTGGAGGATTGAATATGAGTGGAGGACAAAAATAGAGGATTCAGTTGGCTAGAGCAGTATATAACGATGTTGACATTTATCTATTGGATGATCCCTTCAGTGTAGTCGATGCTCATACAGTTTCAACTCTATCAAATAAGGAGGAGACATTACATAAGAGAGACTCCAAGACTTGCTAATATTGCTTGTCATAGTATGAAAAATCTGGTCTCTGCTATATACAATTCTTGGAGAAATCCCAAAAATTTCAGGAGATGGAAGTTGAACATTAACTACTCTTCTTGAGCAAAAGTAACCGTTTCATAGTTCAACAAGATAGTAGATGCAACTTTTTTGCTTTCTATATACAGAAATTCTTCCATAAACTTTTTGATTGGACTACGTGCAGGTTGAAGTATATGGCAATGTTGCCTACGTGTCACAAATAGCTTGGATTTAGAGTGTACTGTCAGAGATAATATACTCTATGGGAAACCAATGGACAAAAATCAATACAAGAAGGAAATAAAAGCTTGGAGGATTGAATATGAGTGGAGGAAAAAAACAGAGGATTTAGTTGGCTAGAGCAGTATATAATGATGTTGACATTTATCTATTGGATGATCCCTTCAGTGCAGTCGATGCTCATACAACTTCAACTCTATCAAATAAGGAGGAGACATTACATAAGAGAGACTCCAAGACTTGCTAATATTGCTTGTCATAGTATGAAAAATCTGGTTTACCTCTGTATCAGATCTGTAAAGATCTTAGAATGAGATCTAGACATATTAATGTGAAAATTTCTGTGCATATTAGATATAAAAGATTTGAGTTTTGGGTTATCAAAGCTATAGATTGAGAACTACATGGATTGCTTGATAGGATGGGTGGTTCGATTTGTATATCAGGATTACTAGCTTCTTTGTGGTGGTAGTGTTAGATCAATTGAAAATTTCTACTCGTTTCATACTTCAAGAGGGAAATGAATTTCCCAATGATGGTGGTGATGAAGGAACCCAACAAAAGCACAGAGAATAGCATAGTTGATTGAATAAAAAAATCAATTGTGTAAATACAAATAACACACCCTACAAAGTGATGTCTTCTTGAATATTGATCAATATGAATGATTTTCCTTTCATAGTTCTTGTGTTTTGATTCTTTATGAATAGGAATTGATTCATTCAACTAAAATTGGTATTGTTTATTTTGATGGCACTTCTGTTCTCCAGCTTGATGATTGGGTGTTGTGCCAAATTTACAAGAAAAATGGTCATTCTTAGAGAGTACAAGGGGTAGAACGAGATGAATCACCAAGTGCAGATGAAGTGATGGCTTCTTTGCCTGATATTGATTAGCAAAACAAACTGCAACTGCCCAAAATTGCCTCTTTCAGTGGGTTGTTGGAGAGTGACGATCCTTTCATAGATGGTTTTTTAAACGATGAAGCCATGGATGGCAATGGAAACAGCAGCAGACTACCTCAAGTCCAGTCCTCCAACCTCTCTCACAACAATTTCAGCAATACCAATGACAACAATAGCGATTGCCGATATGAAGTTGTCCTAAAACAAGAAGAATTAGCAGTTGAGAATGACAACAAATTCAATTCTCTTAAGAGGACCCTCTCCTTAGCATATGGGGATGATGAAACCAACACTGCAAAGAGATTCAACAACATGCAGAACAACTACAGCTACAACGTCAACAATAATGTTTCAGCCTTGCTTAATTCAATGCAGCCCAATCAAACTTTCCAACAGCAGAACTTCCTAAGCGCATTGAATGATAGTCAACAGAATTTCAGACTTCCGTACATTCAGAACATGCATTGGACCACCTAAGAAAACAGAAAAAAAATACTTCAATTCCAGACGCACAGGTATGTGAATGCATTCGGCCTTCATGGCAGTTGTATATCAGAAACAACTTCGGCTCTCCAGTCTAGGAAGACGAGGACATGCCACTGGTGAGATTGTAAACTACATAGCTATAGATGCATATCGTTTTGGAGAGTTTCCGTGGTGGTTGCATTGGGGTTGGACCGTCCCTTTGAAAATATGTGTAGCAATTGGCATCCTTTTTGCCACAGTTGGATGGGCAGCTATTCCAGGTTTGCTCATCATCATTCTTACTCTCATTCTAAACAAACCTCTAGCCAAAACCCTCCAGAAGTGCCAAGCTGGGTTCATGATTGCACAGGATGAAAGACTCAGAATAACATCTGAAATTCTTAATAGTATGAAAATAATCAAACTACAAGCATGGGAAGAAAAATTTAAAGAGCTGATAGAAAAATTCCGAGCTATGGAGTTCAAATGGTTGTCTTCAACACAATTTTATAGAACATATGGTACCATACTCTATTGGATGTCACCCATCATTACTTCATCTATAGTTTTTGTTGGGTGTGCTATCATAGGGGATCCACCGTTAACTGCCACAACCATATTTACAGTGCTTACAACATTCCGTGTGATACAAGATCTAATGAGAATGCTACCTGAAGTTTTGGCTATATTAATTTAGGTTAAAGTCTCCTTAGATCGTCTGGACAAGTTCTTACAAGATGACAAGCTGAGACCAGATTCTGTTGTGAGGAAAGCACTTGCCGGATCCCAGTATACCATCGAAATTCATCAAGCCATACTCAGCTGGGATCCATAATCTTCATTGACAAAGCCAACATTGAAGGGAATAAATATGCACATTAAAACTGGAGAAAAGGTAGCAATTTGTGGCTCAGTGGGATCAGGGAAATCTGCTCTGCTATATACAATTCTTGGAGAAATCCCAAAAATTTCAGGAGATGTAAGTTGAACATTAACTACTCTTCTTGAGCAAAAGTAACCATTTCATAGTTCAACAAGATTGTAGATGCAGCTTTTTTGCTTTCTATATACAAAAATTCTTCCATAAACTTTTTGATTGGACTACATGCAGATTGAAGTATATGGCAATGTTGCCTACGTGGCACAAACAACTTGGATTCAGAGTGGTACTGTCAGAGATAACATACTCTATGGGAAACCAACAGACAAAATTCAATACAAGAAGGCAATAAAAGCTTGTGCATTAGACAACGATATAGAGAGTTTTTCTCATGGAGATATGACAGAGATTGGGGAGAGAGGATTGAATATGAGTGGAGGACAAAAACAAAGGATTCAGTTGGCTAGAGCAGTATATAACGATGCTGACATTTATCTATTGGATGATCCCTTCAGTGCAGTCGATGCTCATACAGCTTCAACTCTATCAAATAAGGAGGAGACATTACATGAGAGAGACTCCAAGACTTGCTAATATTGCTCGTCATAGTATGAAAAATCTGGTTTACCTCTATATCAGATCTGTAAAGATCTTAGAATGAGATCCATACATATTAATGTGAAAATTTCTGTGCATATTAGATATAAAAGATTTGAGTTTTGGGTTATCAAAGCTATAGATTGAGAACTACATGGATTGCTTGATAGGATGGGTGGTTCGATTTGTATATCAAGATTGCCAGCGTCTTTGTGGTGGTAGTGTGAGATCAATTGGGAATTGCTACTCGTTTCATACTTCAAGAGGGAAATGAATTTTCCAGTGATGGTGGTGATGAAGGAACCCAGCGAAAGCACAGAGAATAGCATAGTTGATTGAATAAAAAAATCAATTGTGTAAATACAAATAACACACCCTACAAAGTGATGCCTTCTTGAATATTGATCAATATGAATGATTTTCCTTTCACAGTTCTTGTGTTTTGATTCTTTATGAATAGGAATTGATTCATTCAACTAAAATTGGTATTGCTGATTTTGATGGCACTTCTGTTCTCCAGCTTGATGATTGGGTGTTGTGCCGAATTTACAAGAAAAATGGTAATTCTCAGAGAGTAGAAGGGGTAGAACGAGATGAATCCTTAAGTGCAGATGAAGTGATGGCTTCTTTGCCTGATATTGATCAGCAAAACAAACTGCAACTGCCCAAAATTGCCTCTTTCATTGGGTTGTTGGAGAGTGACAATCCTTTCATAGATGGTTTTTTAAACGATGAAGCCATGGATGGCAATGGAAACAGCAGCAGACTACCTCAAGTCCAGTCCTCCAACCTCTCTCACAACAATTTCAGCAATAACAATGACAACAATAGCGATTGCCGATATGAAGTTGTCCCAAAACAAGAAGAATTAGCAGTGGAGAATGACAACAAATTCAATTCTCTCAAGAGGACCCTCTCCTTAGCATATGGGGACGATGAAACCAACCCTGCAAAGAGATTCAACAACATGCAGAACAACTACAGCTACAACGTCAACAATAATGTTTCAGCCTTGCTTAATTCAATGCAGCGCAATCAAACTTTCCAACAACAGAACTTCCTAAGCGCATTGAATGACAGTCAATAGAATTTCAGACTTCCCTACATTCAAAACATGCATTGGACCACCTAAGCAAACAAAAAAAAAAAATTCAACAGCTGCAAAGCCACTGACGTTTGACACACAGACAATATATCTAGGACAGTGATTTGATCTTTATCGAATTTAAATGTCATAAAAACAATGTATGAAACAAATAAATTCCCCCATTTCACAATTAGTATAACAACACATGCATGAACACCATAACATTAGAAAAACTAGTATGCCATGAATTGGGCAATGGAATGAAAACATACAGCACAGTCTTCATCCCTCTTGATCAGATTGACATGTACTGGAACCCTCCTGTCTGCTGGCTCCAATTCTTTAGGGCATTCAGACTTATGGATACTCTGCAGAAAAACAATTCAATGCCTATAAAAAAAATTGCAGTGTAGCATGAAAATCAGATTATGCTTGTTTAAACTGACATAATATGTAGCTTTCATCATAAAAATAAAAATGCTAGCACATACTACTTGACACAGCATTACCATTTAGAATAACCATAATTGTCCAAAAGACATAACTGCCACAAATGCCGCTTGAATGAAAATAACGCTGAAGCACAATTCCCATTCTAAAATCTAATTTCTGCATCCCTGTAATAAAAGTGGCATCATATAGAATGCTTCAAGATAGGTCTGCAATTAGCTAAGTAATTGGACCGTTGAGAGGCCATGATGGATGAAAGTTGTATATATTATTATTCTCCAAGGACCACGGAGCTAACTGAAATCCATTTTTATATGGTTTGTGACACATGCAGAGTTATTCAATATTACCATACTATGAGTAATGAGCAAGAGATGTCTCTGTGTACGATGTTGCCATGGAATATAATAAGCATAGGAACAATGTGGGCTGGAGGACAATACAGAGCTCCTTCATGAGCCCAAGCATTTGTTTTCACCTCCTTATCAACCACCAGTAACTTCTTTGCGTCATAAGGAATATATCCTGGCAGGGATTCAGTTCATCACAATGTGATATGGTTTAAGGTCTTCATATTTCTAGGCAAATACATTAGAATGTTGTTTGAAAAGATTAACATACCTCTCCTTAAAATTTTGTATATTGATATGGATACCCAGTTGTTGTTCGCGTGAATTCATTTGTTTAACTTCACCTTCAACTAGGCAATCTTTAAGGTATCTAAACAAGTTCAATGGTTATTTATGACTACTTTTATTCCATTTCATAGCCACTTTAACCCCCGAATAGGGTTTTCGGCATGGCTTCCTCAATTCAAACTCATTATCATCGACCCTTGCTTTCAAAAAAACCCATTCACATTTCAATATTCTTCCACACACTATGCCTTACGGCGTTTCCTTTGCAACATTAGGTGCAAATGCTAGTTAAAACTTTGTGAAACCAAACCACTAACATGACAGTGTTAATTACGGTAACCACTGTCAACCCTTATGTCGATCGCAGGTTCTCATAACCTACCTACGTGGCTGGTTGGGCCCACTTCTCAGTCTCCGTTTATAGAGACGACGTTAACATTTATTGTTGGAATTGATTATCGTCGGAAAACTTTGTTTACCGGAAGCCATCATGTCTAGGTTTAATAGTTCTGACATTTGTCATTGTCCTCGCCCTGTCTAATGAAAAACTCGAAGCATAGAATTCAATTCAAGGTACCTGCTACAGCGTTCCTGCACGACCAACGCACTGTAATTTAATATAAAGACCGGAATTATGGAAGGATGGCAGTTGTCTAATGGGATTTTTTGGAAGTTTTTTTGGTAGGTTTTTCTGGTCAAAATCTGGCAGCAATTTATTGGAATCCCAAGTTTGATAGCTAGTTTCTGCACAATTAGAGCATCCCAGGGGTTTTTCAGGGTGCTGAATCCAAATATGCAATTAAAAAACCATTTTAAATAATACAAATCAAGATTTAACCTCAATTTTTTCCGCCCGATTCCATCAACAAAATCTCCAAAAAATCACATTACAGACAACTCCCCATCGATGTCGTTATCAAAAGTTTTATACAAATTATATTTCTTATCACATTTGTTACTAGTGGTAGAGTGAAAAGTGAGGGATATATGTTTTTTTAAAACCAGATGGCCACATCCAACGTTACTCGTTGTTGGTAGCAAGCTTTACTTTAATGTAAATGTTTTCACTTAATTTAGGCTTTCACAATTTCACTCACGGTAAACTAATTAGGTTTTTCTATTTATTTTTAATGATATAAATTTTATTTAAAATTTAAAGAAGAATTAGTATTAATTCATCAAAAAATTATGTTTACAAATATTTTAATTGAGGTTAGTAATTATTTTTTGAAATTTTATTTAAATAATATTTGTATTTAAAATTTTATAAAAATTATTAATTTAAAAAAGTAATATTATTTTTTCAATTTTTTTATTGTTTTAAAAATTATCGTTTTATTTAAAGATGCATTTTACAACTTATTATGAAGGAGATGTGTAATTCTTTTCATTCTCATCATCAAGTTGACACATGTTTTTTTAAAATAAAATAAAATAGATATGTTTATTTGGCTAGTTTTAATTAAAGACATTATAAATATCAATAATGTCACTCTCATTGTGTTCTATTGTTCACACCACAACTCACAAGAGGTAGTATAAATATTTCATCCTCACTTTGAGTCGTAAATAAAATATTTCCCTGTTAATGTGAAATAACATAATTTTATATCAACTTTAAAAATATAAAGTAACTAAAAGTGAAAAAAGATATTATTGCAGGGAGATGCACATTCTATATTCCAATATGAGGAAGATGTGTATCTAGTTGATAGATGTCCCTTTGAAAACAAAAATTAAATACTTTCTAAATTAAAAAACAATGTTGGCCACAATGCATGTGATGACCACAATGCAAGCGATTGTGACAAAAGGGGAATGAGGGGAATGATAATAGGCTATGAGAGCGAGTATAAAGGGAAAAACTCCCACTGCTCAGAGTAGTAAAGGCTTCAAAATGAAGGTCCAATCTCTCCCTCACACTTGAGACTTTGCAAGTCCTCATGCAATATTGTGTGAATGACAAAAGCTAAACCCAAAGAGGTTCCTCAAAATGGATCAATGTTGCCAACATGTCCCTGATTATTATAAGACAAGGGTATATCTCACATATCTCATCTTGACTCTTTAATTTAATTTATTACATTTATAATATTTGTAACCCTAATTTACATTTCAAACCTATGGGTTATAGAACATACACATAACAAGAGAAAAAGTTAACTAAATCATAATAGAACAAAACCATTTTATACTTGGAACCCAAGGATGATAAAACCCACTCAAAATAATAATAATAGTTCAACAAAGTTACAACTTCCAGACAAGTTGGTCACCACTAAAATGCTCATGGATTAAACTTAGGACACTAGTGCAAACTACTCATGAGCCATTTGGTTCCCCAATTAGTCATCTCCAACATTGGCTCAAACTATTGTAACTCTCAACCCTATTGCTCTTTTGGCTTTGGTGTCCTGCCAAGTATTTAACTCTTCAAACTTTTCTCCAATTTTGTTTCCTCACATGCTCCTTATCCATGTCAATTCAAGAACCACTTTTCCTACTATACCTACTCAAGTTGATGTAATGGATATTCTGTTAAATGCAATTCAACCATAGGATTGCAAACGATTGCAGGCAAGTGTAATTAGTAGACCTTCGATTTTAAGATAATTAAAACAAAAATCCTATTTAATACTCTCATCACTCTTTTTATCTTATATGGATGTGAAGTTTGGCGATGAAGTATCTCTAGATAATATTGAAGAAGGATAGATCAAATCCAAATGAATTTTATAACTTATAATCTTAATATTAAAAGTGCACACCCTATCAGGTCCCTGAGGAAAACTCAATTAACAATGGTTGTGAAAGTGAAGTATTATGTTACAAGAGGTTCGAGGTTCAAATCCCCCAAGTTTACCTGTGGCCAACTGTTGGAAATACTGAGAGGGGGGTGAATCAATATTTCTTTTCAATTGTTATTTTTACCAGTTAAGATCACTTATAATTAGAACACAAAATGAACAATGATAGAATAAGAATTTTATTAATCAATGACGAGGACTCCAATCCTCTTTACAATAAATACAATACAATAATGTGTAGGGCTCCAACCCAAGATGAAGACACCAATATTCAATCTCCCATGCTCCAACCTATATTTTTCCAAGCACTGACTTGGACTTTCCAAGGCTCCAACCTTGTCAACTTTGAGGTACCAACCTCTAGGGCTCCAACCCTTTCTCTGGTACAGGCTCCAACCTGGTCTCTTAACGACTCTTATCCTCTAGGGTTCCAACCCTATCTTTGGCACATGCTCCAACCTGGTCTCTTGAGGACTCCTATCCTCTAGGGCTCCAACCCTATCTTCCAAGGCACCAACCTTGTTTCTATGAGGCTCCAACCTCTATGACTCCAACCCTCAACTGCAATTTGTCAAGATAAGTTTGATGATTCTCTATGGCTCCCAATATTTTCTGCAACGAGCCCTGTCTATCTTCAACAAAGCCTCCTCCAAATCACTTCATCAGTGACAACCTTGTCTTCACATGAAGGTGTCTCCACAAATCTTCATGGTACCCAAACATAATCTCCAAGGTTACTCCATGAGGGCTTCAACACAACATCATGTACATAGTCTTCAAGGTCTCTCTTCAACAACAGGATTTTTCCACTTCAAGTATTTTAAAATCGCATTACGTAATGAATTGAGAAACAAAAGAATCATTGTCCACAGGTCAGAGAATGTAGCTTGCCTTCACAACTCTGAAATGTATTGACAGTCTCTGAAGACGCAGTTACAGGTCTGAGATTGCAAGTCTATCGAGCTACAAAAGATCTGGGCCTTCACAAATTTGTTGTAGCTTCGAGCCTTCCACAGATGTTTGTTCCACTTAGTCTGAGCCTTCAATATATATTCTGAGGTGTATACCTCTATTTCGAGCCTTTGTTCACAATGTCAAGGTGACTGCTTCAGGAGTTTGCGATATGCTTACTTCCAAGGAAAACTCACAAAACACTTCAATGCTGGTGCCATCTTCAACTCCCTTCAAATGATGACAATGTAACCTTGCTTCGTTGGTCCGAGGTCATACAAATCTGAAAAATTAATGTTTTCACAAATTTGACACTGAGATAGCGCACAAAACTGAGCTACTAAACAACCCTCCATAGCATTGTCCTTAAGGTCGAGGTCTGCACTTCTTCTATAGATTAATTCATCACAGGTTCGAGAGATTTTGTTTCATCAATTTTAACCCAATCAAAATTCACTTCTCCTTCTCTGCCTTAAGTTTCCTTTCCTCCGTTCTTTCAAGTTCATGAGTTGTGAACTGTATCTTACTCTCTATATCAGATGATAGAGATCGATCATGAAAATGAGGTATTTGACTTGAATTTATATGATTTTTTCCAATAAACGAAAAGATACGTTCATCGGAGGAGAGGTCGACTTGTGCATGAGGTGGAACATAAAAAATATATTGAAGGGGTCTCTGTTAATAATTGACCAAATATAACATAGTTTCATTGAACATAAACCATATTATCATAGATGCCGGGAGGTCCCACATGCCACATCATCACTTTACTGTTGCATATCGCAACCACATGAATATCAAAGTAAGTTGTGAACGTGCCAAAGTTCTGATATGTCAACAATGTTGATATTGTGATATCACATGTCGCTCTTACTTGCTTTGACCTCCGATGCAACGGAGGCAATATTTCAATAAAACCATTTTGATAAACCAATCAAGTCTGCAACATATCACAATCACAGATTAGGCCTCATCGGGGGATCTTATCGGAGATCCCATTCCAAAAGCTTTGATAAAGGGCAGATGCGATTGAACAATTAAATTTGTTATTAGATCACATCGGGTCCTCATATCCGAGGTTGGAGAAAATCTCATATCAGAGATCAAAGATTTTGGTTGGAGACACATAACAAAACGTCGATATGATTTCTCTCATTTGGTTCTCAATATTTCATCGATATCGTTTCTCTTATCTCCTCTGATATCACTATTTCTACCCTTTATCTCTTTATCTTGGGCATATGTGGTCTTCTCTTTGGATCTACTTTTCCTTGGCTTGTTGCTCCTGTTCTTGACTTCTGATGTCTTCTCTTTGAACTGCTTCTCTTGGATCTGCTCCTCCTTGGTTTGTCGCTCCTGCTCTTGACTGCTGATGGATTTATTTTGGCTCCTGATGGCTTCTGATGGATTTCTGATGGCTTTCAATGGATTTCTGATGGCTCTGATGGATTTCCTTTGGCTCTTGATGGCTTCTAATGGCTTTTCGATGGCTTCTGATGGATTTCCTCCTCAAGTCCCTTTGGACTGCTCCTTGGGCCCACTACTTCTATTATGTCTGTATATATATATATTCAATTCGTATGTTATATTCAATCCATACGGTCCTCCATCTCATCATATGATCTCCAACTATGTCATCATATGGCATCATGTCGTTCATCAAGGATATAATAATATACATGAGGTTATGGCATCTTCATTAGAACTTTCATAACTATGATTAATGGGAAACATCACAGATCACAAGAATTTTCCATCACAAACAATGCCATATTGACATCAATGACAACCTTGACTAACACCAACATACTGGGGTAAGTGTGGCTCACCTAGAGGTTATAGTGTTAGTGGTTGGCATCAACATCATGTCACGTGAGTATGAGACTAACCCAGTTGCCAACTCCTCTAGATAAAAGAAGAAGAAAGAAAGAAAGAAAGTGTACACATTATCCTATCCTCCTCATAGAAGTAAGCCTCCCCCTCATTAAGTGCAAGGCCTGATAAGTTTGACTTCATTATTTGAGATACCTTTCTCACAACTCTTACATCTTTAAAGAAAATTTAAAATGTATATGGTAATATTATAAAAGTAGTGCTACATCTTTTATTAGTTTATGGCAATGAAATTGTAAATTTCATAGGCCTTTAAAATATACATAAAATTAATTATCCACCCCTCGTTAAAGAGAGAATGGACGAAGCTCTGAAGACCTGTGCGATGGATAGGGGTTTTCCCTAGCTGGCCAATCTATGCCCAGATCATGTGGATCTCTTTGCAGATCTCTGTTGCATCTAGAAAAATGGTGAATCTTAGTGATCCAATGAAGAAGATGGTTTCTTTTGAAAGAATGGTTGTCGGTCAAGAAAGCTCTTCTTCGGTTTTGTATAGTGTCATTCTAAAATCTGGATCTCTTCTTTTGGTAGTTCAAGAAGCTACTTCCCTTAATGTTTTAATAGAGGAGGAATACTTTAGTTGTGAAAACTAATTTTTGGAACAAGGTCAGTTCTATAGGTTTAATGGGTTTTGGATGTGGTTTACTAATATTCACAAATGGATCTCTGAGTCATGGAAACCTCTCTTGATGGATGATATGAATATGTACACTATGGCATATGGTTTTTCTGTTGTTTCTTTTGACAATACTGAGGACAAGAAGGTTTTTTATGAATCTGGGTCATGTTTTGGAGTAGTGTTGGTCTCTTCATGCATCTTTGGTCTCCCACCTTTGATCCGGTTATGCCATTAATCTCCACGGCTCCAGCTTGGGTAAGGATTTTGAAAATTCCCCTACATCTTTGGAATCTACCATCATTATCCTCTATTGGGAATGCATTAAGAAATTTTTATTACCGCAACCCAGAAATCAAAAAATTATTTTAAGACTACTTATGCTCAAATATGTGTGGAGATGGACTTCAATAAGGGTTTTCCTGTTGATATTAATCTAAGGGCTCCAAACGATGT
The DNA here is from genome assembly GCA_031772625.1 of Pinus tabuliformis. Taxonomy (NCBI): domain Eukaryota; kingdom Viridiplantae; phylum Streptophyta; class Pinopsida; order Pinales; family Pinaceae; genus Pinus; species Pinus tabuliformis. The sequence goes on from CM062812.1 coordinate 153,071,320, forward strand.
CTAGGTTCAAAAGATCAATTATGAAAATGTGTCATTTCGGTGTAAAGTGTGTTATGAAATTGGGCATGTAATCCAAAATTTCCCCAAGCATTTGCAGAAAAACAAAACTTAGAAAAATAACCAGAGGCTCAAATGGTGGCAAAGATCTTAGAGTGAACACTATTTGGTTTACAAAGAAGAAGATCCCCATGATAATAAAGGAGCAAAATATAAATAGTAAGAAGACATTGTAAAAGAAAATGCATTGGAGACAACATAAAGCAGTTAGGAAAAAATGCAAGCCAATGAGGACCCTTTAGACTCAATCACAGTGGAAAAGCATCAAACCCTCTTGAAAAAAAGGATCGTCTCCTGAAACCACAAGGAATAAAGTTGGAAAAGTAACTTCTTGGGAAGATTAGAAAAATGAGGAAGAATTCAAAAATAGCAACACTCATCCATCAAAGAGTGACAAATAGAAATTAGCGGAAAACATGGGTTGGATAAAAGTTGGGAAGAAGGGAAAAATTATTTCACCAAGGAAAACAAGAAGTCAGTAAAAATCACACCAAAAGTAATGAAAAATGGAATGTAATTGTATTTGGATACTCGGAGTTTTTTGGAAAAAAATTAACTCGAAAGGGGCTGAAATTTGTGTAGCATGGGGTTCTCACTTGAGGGTTTGGATTGAGTCTTCGTGCTCAATCTCAAACCTGCAAGGAAGATTGGAAGATGTAAAGGTGTTGTCCTTGTAACCATATTTATTTTTAATACAAATCTTTACCTGTTTCTTATGTTTGTGTGTGTATGTGTTATTTTTTTTAAAGTATGTGTTCCATTTCTTTATTAGTTTTTGTTAATGAAAATGTAAAATTTATATCCTTTTAAAATTTAGAAAATCAAGTATGAGGTGTTATGGATGCATGGGAAGATAGTAGACAATTGGAAAGGAAAGTATGTGCATGTACATAGGAAATAGAGTCGAGGGTATGAGGATACGAGACATATTAGTTTCATCCCAACTATTATTATTGCAAGAAGTGAAGACTCGGACATTAAATTAGGTAATTATGAAAGTAATTAGGTTCAAAGTTTGCTTTATTATATATCAAGAATGTAGAATGGAGCTTCGAATTTTTAATGGAAATGTCGTAAACATTGGCTATTAAATGGATGCTAGTAGTTACAAGCAACTATGAAGGTATGTCGAAGAGGGGAGTGGTTACAATTGTTATTGATAATATAAATTTTTGTCTAACTTTGCAATCTCTAAGTGGAAGAATTGGAGGAATTTGTTTGCAAACCTCATTTCAAGGGTGGACCTAGTTTGATCATTTATGATTAAAAACTTTTGAGGTTAATTTTAGGCATATAATGACACCTTTCGTAATAGAAAAAATCCAACAGTAGGTCTCAACTCCTCAAAGTTGTTCTACATACTAAAATAATTCCATAACTAAGGAAATCACCTCAATCAAAGTTCATATGTAGAATTTATGCCCCTTATAAGTTGACTTATTTTATTAGAAGTTATTCCCCCTACAATTGACCTATCTTATTAGCCATCATGGCATTGAGCAACCTATTTATCACACACAGTGGTAGTTTTGTGTTAGACTTCCAAGAATATTCTAGAGAATCCAAAACCATAATATTGATTAAGAATTGACACATGTGAAAATACTAACCCTAACTATAGATGGATATGAAGCTATGTTAAATAATGGGCCATTTAATGATAGTACATTGGATAGATATTGAGATAGACCCTATGATGCACAAACCCACATACTACTCTTTCATTTAGAGTAATGTCTAGAATAAAGAAAATCTTCATTGTTTCAAAAGTTTGGTTGCTCGATAAAATAAGCTAGTGAGGAACTATCTGAAGATCATTTGAAGCTGAGAATGAAGCCTAATGTGTGTGTGTTGATATATAAAATACTATTACTAGTATAAACATTATATCAACATAATATTCTTGTATATATACTAACATAATATATACATGTATACATCCTAGGATATATACTAACATATTATGTTGACAATTACATGCATACATATATACATATGTTGACATTCCAAACTTACTATAAGATGCTATTATCCATAATTTTGCAATATGTGTATGCAACAAAATTCTATTATATAAAAACAATTCAGCAATTCTAGAAACTATACATAATTTTTCTACTCTTTAAAGCCACTAGTTGTCTTCTTTTGATTTCTCAACAATTTTTGTTTCTAAAGTGAAAATTCCAAGTAGATAAATAAATTATACTCCTCAATATTCCCAATCAGTATTCTCTTTCTCAACTCTTAGTTATAAGCAGAGAATTATAGTCTTCTGAATTTTTCCAATTTACCCCTTTTCTATAGGTGTATCCCTTATACAATTATATTGATGTCAACTTCTATCGATTATAGAGGAGAATATAAAATATATAGAAGAAAATTGTATGAAACATTGATAATAATGATGGTGTTTCACTCACAACAACTCTGATATTTATGATCTAATGTTCCATTCAAAATCCACAACAATTTGGAAATTACATCTTCGCACGTTTTTTAGACATGTAATTTTAACCAAATTGGCTATATCACAAACTGAGTAGTTCTAGAAAAACTTAATTAAATAAAAGTTATCTAGCTTGATGAGTAGATAAAATTTTGAGTAAATACTTTTTTTTAGTTTTGTCATCTAAAATCTCTTTTCTTCATCTAAAAACCCCCAAAAATCCCACAAAAGTGGCTTGGCTAAGTGGATGGAATTACTTTGTTCTAGCATCTTGTCCAAATTATTTGGAATATGGTGAATTCCTTCATTGGGTATTTTCATGTCCTCTTTTATGATACCTTATAAAAATATCATTAGTAATATCATCTATGATATTTTCCTTCTTTATTTTGCAAGTTCATGTGCATGAATCAATAGGGGTTAGTAATTTGATAGCTACTAGTATCTATCATAGGCTAATGGGCATGCTTGTGAGATAGATTCTCAAGCAATAGGGGAAAAATCCAGGAAAACAAATATGGAAACTCCATTGGAGAGTGAATTTGTTAAGATTTAGTTATTTTATTATATTTGTTTTACTCTTTGATCACTTAATTATTTGTCACTTTTGCTTTTTCTATTTTTGGGTTGTGTTTAGGGATTATGTAAGAGTTAGATCTAATTTTTTTCTTAAAACTTGATATTTTGGCTCAAAACCCTGATCAACACTCTTCTATAGTGTTGAAAATGTTAGAAATTTTTCCTATGCTCTAAAGCGAGATTCTTAGAGCATTGAAATGCTCAAACTGGTCATAGCCAGAGTGTTGAAGCCCGGTTTTGGATTTTCTAGAGAAATTAGCCCTTGTATTTTGGGTTTTTCTGCAAAATTTTGGGCCTAGAGCTTGGATAAAACTTAGATTTGGTTCATTAGAACTTGTGCACAGTCACCACAACTCATATCCACTTGGATTTGTGGCCTCTTTTCTTTTCTAAAAGTGTTTTGAACTCAGTCGATTTTGATTCTAGGTGTGTCTGTGTGTGTGTGTTGATAATATGTTGGTATATATACTTGTTTATATATCTACATAATGTGTATGTAATCTCTTGTGCTTATGAAAAGAGAATATATTGAGGAGACAAGTAGGTTAGTCAGTATTTGGATAAATGAAAACAAAAAACAATGATTATGTAGAATCATACAAATAACCCTACTTTAGTTGGGAACTTGGACATGAGAAAACACCATATTTGTTTTCATAAATTACACATAATTGCTTCTATTGATAATAATAACCAGGTACACATAATAGTGACAATGAAAATTGAAAAGCACATAAATAAAGTGTATGTGTTAAAAAACAAGGGCAGCACAAAACTAATAATCTAAGATAGAATTAATTTTAATGTTTTCAGCTCTCTTTATACTTTGACCCTTTAATGCAAATTGAAGAAGAATGAAAGCCAACCTTGCTTGTACATGATTTTTTCAATGAAAAACATATTTATTGTTGGAAAGAATATGTTTATCTCTTGATGATGAACTTTTTCTTCGAAGTTCAAAATGTCGAAGTCTTTAGACATTCTACTTAGGAAAAAAATTCCACCAACTTATCCCCAATATATATTGCAATACAAGAAGATTTTGTGACCTTTTTTGTCATATCTCATGTATAAATTATTATTATTATTATTAATGGTAATAAGACCAAATTCAATATTATGCAGTTGCATCCCCACTTAAGATTCACGTAGGAGTAAGGAAGGGACATTATATTAAATCTCACTTATTAGAAATTTTCTTAATCCCACTTAATAAACAATGAAGAAACATAATAAGAATGTCCACATGTAAGGTTAATTTGTTGTGTGGATTTGGTGGAGCTTGAGGAAATTTATAGTCCCAATAAGAAGATCATTTTTTTCCACAGTGGATAAGTCTCAATTGGAAAATATATGTTATATGGTACAAAAATGCATTTGAATGTTAAGGCACATGCATATATTAGGTAATTGTTTCAATTTGATGGGGAAATTATAATGAGTGTAATCATGTAAGATCAATATATCTATGGATAATAAGTTAGGACAATGGTTTGAGTAATCATCAACTAGTGAGTTCATGACTTATGATTTCTTAGATAAATGGAAACATTATATATTTTGAATCTCATTTTGTAATTCTATGACCTGTAAAGGGTAGTCTCGGTAGTTGTTGTAGTAACAAAATAGGTACCATAGAATTTTTTGATAATTTTGTGAATCATTAAGTTGTATTTATGGTATCATTAAGGTAGTATATGGTGGTTTTGAACATCATTATAAATATTATAGATATGGGATAAGATAGCTTGCTAATTTTCTACATTAGTTTTGATGTAAAATGATTAAATATATTGAAAATACAATATATCATTTTGTTACTATTTTATACACTTGAATTTAATATGGTAATGACAAAGAAAAATAGTTGTGCTCATTTATAAAATTTTAAAAATAAGAAAAAATGATAGCTCCTCATAGTTCACAATCTTTTTAGCTCTCCTCTTTCAATTGCATATGTGGTCTTCACCCAATTATAATTGGTAAGCCTCTCAAATGCTAGTGATTAACTCATTCATAGACCTAATCACAAGGTGAGGACAATTAGTGACAATGGGTTTACTTAAAAACTTGGAGAGAGTGAGGGAGTGGTGGTGGATTATGGTACAAATTAAGTTTATGCAAAATAGTGTTGTTTGGATTGACTAAGCAGTACATTTTTGCTAACATAATATATTCTTAGTGCTTAGTGCTCATAAGGGTTCAAAATTAGTAGCTAGGAGCAAGTAAATCTCTATTTATGATTGGACTATTTTTTTCATTTGTCTATAGTTATGTTGATAATATTAGAAATTTTTTGTGAATATGTTTTATAAACTTTGAAATGTTACATTTTTTTAAGTTACCATATACAATACATTCACAAGTACTTTATAGATAATTATTCACAATTCATTTTGAAACATGATGTTTTTTAGTCACTTGTACCTAATACTTTTTCTTGTCATATATTCTTCTTTTCAATAATACAACTAAATATATTTTTATTTTAGTGTAATAATTAATTATTTTAATATGATAATATAGTATTATCTATTCATACACAATGATTTTTAAAATATTTATTAATTACATTTTAATTAAAAATATTATTATATTCTTTTTATTATTTATAATTATATTAATTTTCATATCATTTAATTAACTTTTTATTATTAACTTAGTGTAATGATTTTTTTTTTTTAGCTTTTTTTCCTTTTTCTATTTTTATATTGTAACTGTATATAATTAAATGAAGAAATAACTTTTCAATGCTCCTTTATTATCCAATCTAATTTTTTAATTCAATTTGTAAATTAATTTATAATTTTCTATTAAATATTTAAATGTAACTCACATTTGATATTGTATTACTTAAACCTAGATTCACAATTTTTCAAGCTTTTAATATATTATAGTGATACAATAACATGATGTCCACCATTTTTTGTAAAAGGAAAAATTTCAATAATGGCTAATATAATTACCTAAACATGGTTTAAATATAGCAAGCATGGGCCACTAAAGGGAACAACCTTCAAATATTAGCAGCTAATTTGTTAATGGGTGGACATAGCTTTTGTGAATGGTTGATAACTTGGTACTCCCCCATTTCATGGGATGAACAGTTCTGGCTTGTAACCCTGTATTTATATATTATCCATTGTATTTTCAACTCAAAATCTTCATGCCATTTTAGCCGGCCCCAGTTTCAATAATGTTATCGAGAACAATCTACATGAAAATTGTCTGCGACCTTTAAATAGAAGTTGGGAACGCGTTTTCTTTCCGAGCAAGGTCGGCATCCACAACAACAGTACATTTACGAATGGAGGTTCCAATGTTCTACATGGTGATTACATTTTTCTTATATGCACTGGATTTTCTTGAAACCAAAGTGCAGGTCTGAAATACTATTGTCGCATTTCCAAACATGAAATATACGGTGCCCCAAATATTACATTCCCTCTAGAATTGATGAAGAAAATGCTTGTAACACTGATTTTCTTGATGCTTGAAATAACATTGGGTACTTGAAAGACTCCCCTGCTTCTCTCTGATACTGGCTTGTATCTCAAAGAATATATTGCCAGTTCCGGACACACCACTTTGGCCTCCGGCGTCGAGGTCGGAATACTGGTGCAAGTGATAAATAAAGAACCCCAGGAATACATGTTGATTGACTTATCGTAATTCATATATGTATCTTGTCGTGCGTGGTCTTATTCCCATAGCTATGCCAATAACAAAATCTAATCTTCTCCTCTCCACTCCTATATATAGCTTTTGAGTAACACAGTGTAAAGCAAATAAATCCCATGATGCTCCTTGCTAATCTAAACCCTTCATCAGTAGGTGTATGTGGTAAACATTTGATGTCTGCTGATCTTGGAGCTAATTGGGTTCTTTTCTCCTGTAACCATATTCGTAGTCTTTGCTCCTGTTGTTCCCATAGAAGCATGAGAGTCAAAACCACGCTACACCTTTCTGTGTTTTGTGCTCGTAATCACGCTGCAAAGTAATGATCCCCAACAGGGGCATTTGATCCGGTTACACAAGATGGTTACCTTGGAGCCCGTTTATTCTGAACCAGTAGTTTCAGGCCAATGCTTTTCTACTACACATTTGTTCAAACATTTTATGGAAATCAACTTTGAAAGAAGCAACAAGCTAAAAAAATATTTTGGTAAGGAGTTACCTGAAATTAACCCAGACTATTTGGATAGTATGAGGACCAACAGATAGAGAAATCAGATATGAAGGTGAATCGTTAAGCTTGATCTGGTCCTCTTTGTGTCTCGGAATGAGAACGACAACAACAACTTCTTCTGCCATGGTTGCGTAGCAGCGTCTCCTTAGCCTGCGGTATCTAAACTCGCTATCCCCAAATCAATTCAAATCAAAATCACAACGAGCTGGCGACAAAATTCAAATTTCAAATTTTGAAATTCAAAATTTAAACTTAGTTTAAATGACATCCATCCATTATTGAAGATCCGCGTGATTGAGATCCATCAATTAAGAAGAGCTTACTGTGGGAGAGCAAGGAAGAAGGTACGTAACAAAATCTTCCAATTTAAGTTTCAATCCCTTATCAGGTACGATACAGACTGTGCGACGTACAATGGAAAGATACCCAATGGCAGGGAGCTCTTAATTGCAATAAATTTTAGGAGTCTTTTGACTTGGGCAGGGAGTTCTTAATTGCAATAAATTTCAGGAGTCTTTTGACTTGGGCAGGGGAACGTGTCTCTCTGTTTATGTAAATGGATGACAACGGAGATGGAGGGGGCCTGACTGGCCACGTCAACAGGCCCAAAGAACCTGCAATCGAGATAAGTTTGACGAGCAGAGATTGTGTGAAGAGACGAGACTTGTTGGATATTTTGACCGGGTGAAAGAGAAGAGTCTTAGTGAACCTGACGTGAAGGTAGACGATAGGAGATCTGATCTGTAGATCGAGATGGAGGGCCCAACCAGGCGTGGAAAGCATTGATGGTCGCAATTTGATGCATGAGCCGAATCCGATTAAAACTTGGTTGTAGGTTGTGGAGGCATCGTGTTTATGCTTAGCCATACAAGCTTAATAGTTAATAAGACAACCATTGAAGGTGTTGAAGACTTGACTGAGTGCGGCCATCTAAAATTCAATAAGTAAATTTTATGACACAGGTGCATGTTCAAATTCATGGTAGTGAAAAGTGGAAGTTGTTGGTGAAGGCTTCGTTGGACGAGTTGCGTTGACATTGTAGAGTCGTAAAAGGAGAATTGGGAGAGATGCTCCATTTCAGACCACGGCCAGGATGTTGAGCTCGTGCTGTTCGAGCTTGTGATCATTGGAGAAAGAGGAGTTGCGTTGTTGTTGGGCATGTCCTGTGTTTGCGGCACAAACCTCCTATGATCGCAGATTTGTCCACAGATACCTCTGTGTAGAACATGCATTTGATTTATGTGGAGTTTGTGATACTTTGACATTATGTAGAAACTTGTGCGTAGAGTTGGTAACAGGAAGTTAGTCGAAAATAGAGCCTTGGTCTAATTCGTCGTGAGTTGCTTTTGGAGCATCCTATGTTGGAATTCTACATTGGAGACTGCTTTTCATGCATTGAAACTGCTATCATGTTTTGACTGCTTGCTAAGGCAGAACCCTGTACCGTGGAGTGTGAAGGGTCGATTTGTGGTTGGAGAGGTCAATTATGGTTGATTGAGATGAGGCTGATTTGGATGAGGAGGTAGATCGGATCACTGTTGCTTGTGTAACGCTTTCAGTTGGGTAAAGCCGATTTGAACGTAGTTGCCTTCTCTGTCTAGGGTTCTATGTTTGTTTTTCAGAGTTTTCCTTTGGGGACTTTCAGCAATATATTCATTCAGATGTTCTGTCTTTTTTAAAGAAAAATAAACTTAGTAGTAGTTAAAGTTCTTATCTACCTTAGTTACAGGTATCACATTAGAAACCTTTCACACACACATATACTATTATCTGTATGCAATCGCTAATAAAGTTATTGAAATCATATATTCATTTTGTCATTCAATAAATGAATTCGTTGATTAAGTGTTCAAGATCCTAGATTATACTTATCTGGCTTGCTGAACCGAACTTATTCCTTGATTCAGTCTTGCCTCCCAACTGTAAGACTAGCGTTGTTTCGCTCTCGGTCTCCCCCTAAGCCACGCTTCACAGGGTTTCTCCTCAAGAACTCCTGCCTTGAACGGTAATAGCTATCCGGTCTTCACAAGACTAGCTATTAAACACTGTCTGTCATTCCAGCATAGTAATACACTTTATTTTAATATCTCTCAATCTATTCCTCTCTGATCTCAGATGCCCCACATCCTCTTGATCCCTTGGAATAAATTTCTCATGGAAGTAGTTAGGGTTGGGTAGTTGCCCAGCCTAACTATGTTTTTTGAGAACAAAATTGTCACACTTTAGACAATTCATTTTCTTTCCACTTTAATTAAACAATTAGTGCCTTTGTTATGGCATTTCACTTTTCATGCATTTTAATCAAAATTAACTAATTATATATAAACTTAATCAGTTTTCCAATTTGTTTAATAATGCAATAAATAAATATTTACACATATGAGGGACATCACACAAGGAATGTCTTAATAGTACACCTCATCATTCTCTATTCTACACCAAATGTACTTATATAAATTGATTTTAAAAAATATTAAATATATCATATCTATTTAAAAATATCAATCTAACTAAAATTATTTTCTTTTTTAAATTAAAAAATCAAATTTTACACCTATCCACACATCTTGACACACCTCTCTTCACCACTTCACAATGGTGAAGTAAAATGACAACTGTGTAAAATTTTATTTATAAATATATTATACATAGTTTTCAATTTATATACATAAATATATTATTTACAATTTCATAAAAATATTTATTTAATTTATTAATTAACAATAAAATAGTTATAATTAATTGTTATATATATATATATATGAATGAAAAATAATATTTATTTATGAGAAGTAAATATTTACGCTTTCTTATGTTTCTAGTAATAAATTATTTATTTACCTTCTCAAAATTCAAATTTGTAATCAATTAAAAGTAATTCTAAATGTTATTTACTCCAAAATTAAAAACCAATTTTATTTTACTCTATTTATTTAAAAGCCAAACTTTTAGTTAAAAGTAATTTTAAATCTTACCCAAAAAACCAAAAAGTAATTTTATCTTTATTTAAGTAATGGAACCATGTGTCTTTAAATGACATTCAACTTTTTTGACAGATAATCCCCAAGTACTAGGTCCATCTTATTCTGAAAAGACAATTTTATCTTACCATAATATATTAAAGTCATCTAATTTTAAAATAGCATTTAACCTCATGTTAAAGAAAAAATTGAAAAAATAGATTTCGCTTTTTTATTACTTTTATTTAAAAACTTACATTTATTTTTAACCATAAAAATAATATTAAAATTTTACATTATATTTTTCTTTTCTTAAAAAATTAATGTTTCATAACAATAATTTTTTAAAAAGAAAATTTAAAATTATTTTAATAACAAATTATTAAAAATTTAAACAATAGATTTCATAATGATATGATATAATAATTTATAATATTTATGTAATATGCACAAAACTAGAACTAACAATCTTTATAAAATCCAAATTTCTGCAATAAAATCCGAAACATCGTCAACCGGTAAACGGCTACGCTCAAAAACATCTTCAACCTGTAAAACGCTACGCTCAAAAAGGAAGAAACATACTAATAAAAGGCTAGCTTGCCAGCTATTCATGTGGCCCGTCAAGTGTTCAAAATTCAAATTTTACATGAGAATAGAAAGCTTTAATTGCATTCTGACGGGAGCAGGTCGAACAGTGGGAGAACTGAATTACAATGAAAAGACACAATGCGGCAGAGGCTTCCGATTGCAATTAGTTTTCCGACTTGCGGAGTGGGATGGGTTTATCCGTTAACGCCAACGGAAACGGAGAGGGCCACGTCGACAAGCTGCCAAACAATGTGCAATGGAGATAAGCTCGGCGCATAGTTAGTAGTTAAATTTGATGGTATTTAAGCCGTTGAATTTATTGATATATTCAAAAGCTTATTTTAAATAACAAGAAATCATAATTTATTTTAAAATTATAATCTATTATAATGGAAAAAGACAAATTGTCTAATAGTTAGACACTTCTTTTGTTTAAATATTGTATTGAAAAATTCAAAATCTACTTGTCATCATTTACTTTTAGTTATTTTTTAAAACTTTCACTTTGATGGTCGACTTAGAATATTTGTAACTTCCATATCTCAAATATTAACAATTCTAGATCAAATTGCAAAAAAATTAAAGAAGTTAACAATTCCTCTCGCTGAGATCCAAGATAACATGGTACTTAAAATGCTAAGAATCCAATATGAGACACTTATAATCCAAGATTCAGACTCTTAGATAAGCATAAATTGTGTCCACATTCCTAAGACTTTCAAATAAACACACTATACTCACAATGGGTCTTTAGTGTGCAAGAAAAAGCTTGTCTCCATCAAGTCTCACATCATGCAATCTCGCATAGTGCATGTTGAAGCATAAACTTTAAAGACTAAAGCTTGAACCCTAAAGATTTGATTATGAGATATTTTGTGTATTTTTTTGTTTGTACTTTGGTGATAGATCCTAATTTTTATAAAATGGGTGTATTTATTAGTTTGATTTAGAAAATGGGTCTGGTTTGATATTGGAATCTTAAAAACTTGGTTAATGGGGCTATGTTGCATTCACTAAATTCATACTTGAATTTGAAGACAACTAGGATTGAGACTTTCAAGTCTTGGGTGCTTGGGATAACTTCATTCTTCTTGATTGTTGAACACTACACATTTATTCAAAATGCATGTCATATATATTATTATGGCTTGAAATATTAGAATCTTCATTTTTTTTAAAACATAAGTTCAAACTTGTTTTTATTATGTATAAGGTCACCCTTCAATACAACACACCACATTGAAACTTGAAATCAAATATCTTTCTAAAAAATTATTATAAGTAATTGGTTTAAACAAACTCTTCAAAACTTCAAAAGAATGTTCCAACATAAATGGCAAAAGTTATTTCAGCACATTGAAACTTGAGATCATATATTTGTTTCAAAATTCATTATAAGTAATTGGTTTAAACAAATTACTTAAAAATTTCATGAGAATGTCTCAACATGACTTGCAAAAGTTATCAAATTACATAAAAAGTCATCGTAGCTAATTTATCTAGTTTATCCCCAATGTTAGATGGAAGAACAATATGCAAATCATTAACTAGTTTAACCCCAATATTGGATGGAAAAACAATATGCCCATTACGAAGATGGTCTAATTCCCTGACAAGTGGCTCCCATCCTCAACTCTTCCCCATAATTAAACTCCACATAAATTAATTAGTATATACCTCATGAAAAATATATATATATATATAGATATATATATAACAAACATTAATAAATAAAACATAATAATAAAAATAATAAATAATATATATATATATAGATATATAAATAGAAGGTGGCTTCAGCACTAAAATTCTCCTCTGGATTAGCTATATTGTGTTCAATTTATCCTTACTTCTGTGCCCAGTCATAAATTTCCCTTTTGAAGGTTTGCAATGATTGTGGACTCAAGATTCCTGCAGGATAAGCCAGTTGGTTGCACTAGGGTTATTTTGAGTTGATGAAGAGTTTTCAGAAATAGAAAGGATTTTCTGTAAAAAAAAATTGGGACATGGGGGTTTACGAGAGCTTGAAGGTTATGTTGCAAAGGAGAGGAAAATATGCGCGGCTGGATGGCTCCACCATGCGTCGCCACCTGCGAAGAGCCAGGCTAGGAGGTAGAGAGGAATTCGCAAGGCTGGGAGGTAGAAGGAAAATATGCGCAGCTGGATTGCTCCACCAAGCGTCGCCACCTGCGAAGAGCCAGGCTGGGAGGTAGCCGCAACAGCCAAGGTAGTTGAATCCCATGGTTTGCCAAAGTGGTTGAATCCCATGGTTTATCTGGTTAAGCTGAGAGGCGCTTATGTGAAAATGATGTTGCCGGCGAATTCCAGGGTTTTCTCCAGGCATTTGATGGGTGGTGGGTTCGCCCCTCAGTATGCTGTTGGCGGTGGGAATCCCTTCGCACAGCGGCCGCTAATGGAGTACGATGAAAAGATGTTAGTCGAGATTTACAGATCGTGGTTGATTCAGGTTGAGATACAAGTTGTCGCCGCTGTTCAGACATAGAGAGTTAAGGTACTATTGGATCTCTGGTATCTTCTTCTTTTTTTTCAGAAGAAAAAGCGATATAATATAGATTATATTAAGACAATAGAAGAAGCCTGATAAGGTGCAAAAGGCAGCAGCCTGTGAGGCTTCAAAAAAACCAACAGACATAAGTTTACAGATATGCAGGAGAACACCGGACACATGAGACATATAACAAAATGACTGAGAGGAGCCAAGTACAGATTCAAGGCAAAATACACAAAGTAGCAAACACTAGAAGAAACCTGTTGCAAGCTGAAAATGAGCCTGATAAAGCCCAGGTGGCAGATAAGCCGAGAGCAGAAAAAACACAACGTCTATAAAACATTCCAAATACTTATTTGGGCATCTTTCTTTGGATCGAATCATAGAATGCAGAAATATTATGCAGGATAGACTTGTAAGGGATCTTTGAGTCTTTGAAGATCTTGAAATTCCTCCATTTCCATGCATACCATAACATAATGACCAGGAAGATACGCGTAGACTCCTCTTGCCTACCCCACCACTTGAACGCTCAAGCGTGAGCGACCACCACGAGCGTGAGCGCCAGAGAATGCATACACCAAGCATACAGCCAACAACGAGCAAAAGATATTTACAGAGGCTTGGAGATTGCGAAGAACATCGACTCAGACTTAAGTCATGGGAAGATAGACGTAAACCTCTTCAGACCAGGCGCGTAGGGGCCCGGAGGGCGGAAAGCCGCGTGTGACACAGAAGAAAGGGATTTATAAACATCTACGGTCCTTGCGAAATAAAATCCTTACTTGTCCACCCAGAATCGCTCATGCATGCATGAAACACCTGCGGTTGACATGTAGCAGTGGACGGAACGTTGGATAGTCTACCTTCATGCATGAAAAAGGATGAGGCATGGCGTAATATGCTGAATGGCAGATTCCAGGCGTTGAAAGACCATTGGTCCGGGGAGTGTGCAGTTATTTACTGGTTCTTCATCCGTCAAACTGCATCCTGCGCTTCTGGTAGGTCACTTTGATAGGCTAACATCCCTAGCTGGAGGATGCTGGTAGGTCTCTGAAGGCGCTCCCGCTCTCCCCAGAGAATGTTGCCTCTTGTTGTGTCAGAATGGATGGATCTGCCTTACCTGCACCTTGGAAGAAATACCTGATGAGACGCCAAGCTGCAGATCCACGATCAGATCCTGCATTCAATCAGACAAAAAATCAGACCGAGCTTCGAAATAGGGAGTGAGGAGAAGAGAGGCACCTCACACCAGGTTGTTGGCCCCTGGATCTCTGGGATCTGGTTATTAAAATCCGTGGGAGTTTTTCAAAATCGGACCAGGATCGATTCTCAGGGTCGATTTTCAGCGCAGGTTTTACATGACGCATTGAAATGCCATAGTTTAACCAAGTTTAAAATTTGCTCGGAAAATTATGGAAATTCCATTAAGATTTTGATAAAATTTGACAGAATTTTTTGTAAATCCAGCTTATAGTGATCAAACGTCAATATTTGATTTTGAATGCCAGGGTTTTTATAGGGTGTCAAATTCATTTCCACTATAAAAACACCATTCAAACATGAATTCCCACCATAGAAACACCATTCAAAGACTCACCTAGAATTTTGCAAAAAAAATTGCTAGCAAATTGCCTTTGTAGTCGCATTGAAAGCCATTCTAATAAATCTTTGGCGGCCTCCTGCCATATTTCTTTTTTCTAAGCTGTAACCAAATGTTACATTATTTTAGTTAATTTTTAATTTATTATCCATGGATGTTTATTGGCATTTGTTAGGCCATTTAATTTATATAGCCATGCGACTAAATTGAATTAATCGCAATCACTATATCAATCATATTTAACTAAATAAAACTCATAACTAAAGTTAACCATAATCACTTAGACTTAACTAAATCAATATAGTCTACCACTATAGACAAAAGCAAACCAAAATTAACTAACATTTTTTATAGTAAACTAATTCAACAATAATTAACCCCAAGGAATAAAGCTAACAATAGTTAAACAAAGTCAACTGTAATTAACTATAATACATCATGGTTAGGGTAGTCAACTACAATCAACCAATCTCTGTTGAAGTCTGCATGGTCAACCACATGTAGGAATTTACAGGGTAAGTTCCTCAAACAGAACACCAAAGGACACCACTCACAAACAGATCACAGATCAATACACCAGTACTTTTGACGTGGTTAAAACCCTCAAAGAGGGAAACAGTCCACGGCCTGAGCCAAAGCGGCCACTTCAGGCAATTTATTAATAAAAGAATGAAAATTTACATAAGCTTATCTCATGAACGGTTAACCTACAAATGACCCTCCATGCTCTTTAAATAGAGATCATGGACCAATCGGGTGTTAAGCCACGGATCAAGTGTCGGTAATACCGAGGAGAGAATGAACCGTCGGATTGTAAGTTACAAAATGTACATAGTAAAGAAACACACTTTACCTAACTCTATACTAGACCAAGTTGTACTTAACTATTTCCTATGTGTTGGAATATCCTAACATCCCCCCTTAAGAACAACTTGGGATAGGATTGAAGGATTTACAAATATGACACAATAGGAGAAGGAAGGAGGCACTAGAGCCTATCCCCCCTTAGTGACAACTTCCTGAACTCCAACCATAAATCGAAGTTTAGTGAACTTCGTCTCTGTGAGAGCCTTTGTAAAGATGTCTGCAACTTGATCATCTGTTGAACAATATTGCACTTCAAGAACATGGTCATGAATGAGCTTTCTGATGAAGTGCATGTGCAGTTCAATGTGTTTGCTGCGCTGATGTTGGACTGGATCTTTGCATAGTTGAATGGCACTTTGATTATCACACCAAAGTGTAGTCGGATGCTGCTGCTGAAAGCCAAACTCTGACAGGATCTGATGAAGCCACAAGGCTTCCTTACTAGCTTCTACGGCACCACGATACTCTGCTTCTGCTGAAGAAAGAGAAATGACACCTTGTTTCTTGCAAGCCCATGTAATAGGTCCTGAACCAAGAGTGAACACATAACCTGCAGTAGACTTCCGATCATCAGGGTCACCAACCCAATCGGAATCAGTGAAACCAACCAATAGAGGAGATGCTTCGGCACTGTAATGAATCCCAAACTGAACTGTACCTCGAACATAACGAAGTATTCTTTTAGCTGCTTTCCAATGACTTTCACGTGAGTTTTGCATAAACCGAGCAACAAGGCCAACAACAAAGGAAAGGTCAGGACGAGTATGGGTTAGATACAAAAGTTTTCCTACAAGTTGACGGTATAAGGTAGCATCAACTTCAGGAGAAGTACAAGTGACTGAAAGTTTGACTCCAGAATGAAAGGGAGAAGGAGTTGGCTTACAGTCTTCCATGTGAAAATGGCGTAGAATATCATAGGCATACTTGGATTGGGAAAGGGAAATACCTTCCTTGGATTGCAAGACTTGAAGACCAAGAAAATAATGTAAGTGTCCTAAGTCTGTCATTTCAAACTTCCTTTTAAGGCTAGACTTCACATGGTTTATAAGGTTGGGATCACTACCAGTCAGGATAAGATCATCAACATAAAGAACAAGAATGATAAGAGACTTGCCCAAATTCTTGGTGTAGACAGTATTTTCATAATGACACATAGAAAAGCCATTTTCTAAAAGAAAGTTATCCATTTTGGCATACCAAGATCGAGGAGCTTGCTTGAGACCATAAAGGGATTTCTTAAGCCGACATACAAGGTTGGAGTCTGTTTGTATAAAGCCAATAGGTTGTTCCATATAGATTTCTTCATGCAAGTCCCCATGCAAGAAGGTGGATTTAACATCCATCTGATGGACTTCCCATTTGAAAGAGGCAGCAAGGAAAAGAACAAGGCGGATAGAGTTCATTTTGGCAACAGGGGAGAAGGTTTCAGTATAGTCAATGCCTTCAACTTGTGAAAAACCCTTAGCAACAAGACGAGCTTTATGTTTATCAACTTTCCCATCTGGTCCATACTTGGTTCTGTAAACCCATTTGCATCTAACAAGTTTTCGTCCCTTTGGTAGAGGAACAAGATCCCATGTATCATTTGCCAATAATGAATGATATTCTTCATTCATAGCTGCTTCCCAATCTGGATGGCCTGAAGCTTCTGCAAAGGTGTCAGGATCACAATTCACTGAAGCTTGAGCCAGTAAAGAAGAGGCTCTCTCGAACTGAGAACGTGTACGTCGCTGATCTGTAGGATCACCGCAAGATCACCTGCTACATCCCGAGTAGCACGGACCCATTTTGGAAGCTGAGGAGCTGAAGGAGGATCCTGAGAAGGTGGGGGAGGATTTTCATCCTCGCTTTCATCATCTGAAGAAGAAATATTTTCAAAAGTAGAAGAGATAGGGAGAGGTGGCACATCCGCCGAACTAGGCTCGCAGGCCGATATATTTTCAGCAAACTTTACATCTCTTCTAATGATAACATTTTTGGACTTAAGTGGAATAAGTCTATATCCTTTGACATCTTCAGAATATCCAACAAAAATACATTTTTCACTCTTAGGTTCTAAAGCTTTATGTTTCTCATCTGGAATATGGGCCCATGCTTCACTTCCAAAAACACGAAAGTGACTTACATCTGGTTTGATTGAGCTCCATGCTTCTTCTGGAGTGATATTCTTTAAAACCTTAGTAGGAGTGCGATTTATTATGTAATTTGCACAGTTAATTGCTTCTGCCCAATAATTAAGACTAAGTCCTTTAGATTGAAGCATACAATTAGCCATTTCCTTTAAGGTGCGATTCTTCCTTTCAGCTACACCATTTTGTTGTGGAGTATATGGAACAATATGTTGCATTTGAATTCCATTCTCAGTGCAAAAGTTGATGAATGTGTTTTTAACATATTCTCCGCCATTATCAGATCTTAGCTTAAGAATTTGATGTCCAGATTGTTTTTCAACAAAGGCCTTAAAGGCCAAGAACATGTTAAATACTTCACTCTTGAGTTTTAAGAAGTATACCCAAGTGCATCTGGAGAAATCATCAATGAAAGTTAAGAAATACTTGTAGCCAGAGAATGAAGCAACTGGAAGTGGACCACATAAATCACTATGCACGAGCTGTAAAGGGGCTGATGCGTGCCAAGAGGCACATTTTTCAAAACTGTCCCGATGATGTTTTCCGAGTACACATCCGGAACAAACACCATCTCTGCAAGATACCATTGGATGACCTGTCACCATATTTTTTTTACATAGATTCTGAAGAGAGCGATAGTTTAAGTGACCAAATCGCTCATGCCAAATTTTGCTCACTTCATCATTATGAGCAACAAATACTAAGGGAAGATTTGATGACCCAAAGTTGTGAAACTTATACAACCTTGTAGAATCATCAGCAATGCCAGTAGCTAAAATCTGTCTAGGATCTCTTAGGTCCTTAATTACAACATCGTGAGGTGAAAATTCAACGGTTTTACCTTCACCTGAATGGGTTATCTGATATACAGATAGAAGGTTGCAGGATAAGGTTGGAACACATAATACATCATTAAACTGACCATTGTCTAAATGAACAGTTCCAGTCCCTACAACACTAAGAGATCTATCATCACCAACATATATATTTTTGGTGTTACAATCATTTAAAGAAGAAAACATGGCTTTGTTTTTGGCCATGTGATAAGAAGCTCCAGAATCAATGAGCCACTCATGAGAATGAGAAGAAGAAGATACATTTAGTGCATAGCCAGACCGAGATGCTTGACAACCACATGCAGAAAGTGCCATTCCTGAAGATGAAGTTGAAGTTGAAGATTGCTCCAAATGGATGTTATGCTTCTTCATTACTGCTTCCAAGGCTTCCATCTTCTTAAAGCATTTGGATTCTAAGTGGCCATCTCGATTACAAAATTTGCAATGTCTATTAGTCTTCTTCCATTTGTTTTTATTTGTCTTATCATTTTGTTGAAATGATTTTTCATTTTGAGGCAGAAATTGCTTAGGACCCTTGTTTGGTTTAGGACCATTCCTTTTAGGATACAACTTCTTAGGATTCTTGAGTTTGGTTGCTGCTGGGCGGCTAACGCTTTCTTAGAAGAGTTTCCAAGATGAAGAAGACCAAGGTGTAAGAGTTTTTCTTGTT
This sequence comes from Pinus tabuliformis, assembly GCA_031772625.1. Taxonomy (NCBI): domain Eukaryota; kingdom Viridiplantae; phylum Streptophyta; class Pinopsida; order Pinales; family Pinaceae; genus Pinus; species Pinus tabuliformis. The sequence goes on from CM062812.1 coordinate 153,090,756, forward strand.
CTCTTATTAAAGAATCACAAAAGGAATCAAAGGAAGGGGACTTGTAGGCTTGTCCTTGAGAAATGAAGGCTTCTCTTGTAGAATGGAAGGTGGAAACAAACACAGAATAGGCTGGTCCCAACTTAGTAAGAATGGAGTAGATAAGGCTACTATCTTCTTTCTTAACCTTAACACCTTCCAAGAGAAGTCTAAGGGTCTTGAACTTGGACAAAAAATCTTCAATGCAAGAAAAATTATTGGGGTCCAATGTAAGCAATTCATTTTCAAGTTGATGGGCTTTAAGTTCATTTTTAATTCCAAAGACTTTAGTAATCTGTTTCATTGCTTCATCAGGAGTATCAAGTTCTGCAATATGGAATCTAAGATCTGGAGAAACAGACATCCCTATCAACCCACGTGCTTGGTCTTGCCTATTTTCCCATTTAGCTGCCTTGTCCTCATCTTTCGGTTTGGTCTCTTGGCCTGTGGCTATTCTGTAAAGACCTTTACTTCTAAGTAAATCCACAATGTAGGACCACCATTGGAAGTAGTTGGTGCTGTCAAGAATAACTTGGCATGGACTTTCCATTTTAAAAAAAAATGAAGCTATAAATACTGAAACTAAGTGTTTCAATGGAAAGATCTCAAAAAATTAGGTTGTTTAAAAAAAAACGGTTCTGAAAACGACTTCCGGATGAAGAAGTTATGGCTTTTTGAAGAAAATTTGATGAAGTCGCCGACGAAGTGCGGGAATGTGCGGAAATGAAAAATCTGCCCCCACAAAATGGAGACTTGAACCCAAGACCTCTACTCTCATAAATTAGCTTTGCACCAAGTGAGCTATACAAAAAGTTTGTGAGAGAGAGAGAGAGAGGGGAGGGGGGGGTTGATGCTTTGGGTTGCGTGTTTGCTTTGAGAAAGCTCTTTTCCCTACAAAACAAAAAAACACAAAACCCAACACGGACATACAAAAAAAACGAACCTTACGGCTCGAAGTTAGCTTTAGCCGGAAACTAAATATTTTCAAAAACGAACCTTGCGGCTCGAAGTTAGCTTTAGCCGGAAACTAAATATTTTCCTCAATGTTTCTGATTTTCCAAGATCACACTAAGGCGCAGCGGAAAAGAGCATACGCATGAGAAAAATCCTTCCTTTCTGTTTCTGATTTGCCCAGATCGCATAGAGTCGCAGGGAAAAGAGCATACGCAGAAATGAAAGGTATAGATCCGGTAATAAAAAAATCTAAATAAACCGAAAACCAAAATAAACAGAGAGAAAATAATTGTAAACTGCAAATAAACACTGTATACCTCCAGATCTTAAAAATGACGCAGCTAGGGCTACCGAAAACCTTTTCGCATGAAACGAAAGGGGTTCCTCACTGGAACAGATGCTCCCAACACAACAGAGCAGTCCTCTCGACCCGAAAGCAGTCAGAAACAGTAGATCTAGGAAACGGTAGTCGGATGTAGTTCTACCGGCTTCAGATTTGGATCACCAACGGACACGGCCCTCAAATAGCTCTGATACCATGTAGGAATTTACAGGGTAAGTTCCTCAGACAGAACACCAAAGGACACTGCTCACAAACAGATCACAGATCAATACACCAGTACTTTTGACGTGGTTAAAACCCTCAAACAGGGAAACAGTCCACAGCCTGAGCCAATGCGGCCACTTCAAGTAATTTATTAATAAAAGAATAAAAATTTACATAAGCTTCTCTCATGAACGATTAACCTACAAATGACCCTCCATGCTCTTTAAATAGAGATCATGGACCAATCGGGTGTTAAGCCACGGATCAAGTGTCGGTAATACCGAGGAGAGAATGAACCGTCAGATCACTACATATCGTGACCGTCGGATTGTAAGTTACAAAATGTACATAGTAAAGAAACACACTTTACCTAACTCTATACTAGACCAAGTTGTACTTAACTATTTCCTATGTGTCGGAATATCCTAACACCACAACTAGCTAAGGTAACCACACTTAACTAAAGTCAACTAAAATGAACATAGTCAATTGTGTTTATTCATGTTTTACAAAAATCAAGTAAGATCAAGCATAGTTAACAAGAATTCAACCATAATCATTCTATTCATGTTTTACAAAAATCAAGTAAGATCAAGCATAGTTAACAAGAATTCAACCATAATCATTCTAGGTATCCAAGTCAACTATACTCAAGCATAGTAAACCAAAATTAGCAATAATGAAACTCAACCATGCTTAACAAAAGCATCCATGAAAACCAATCCAAGTCAACTTATAGTTCAATAGATGACTCATAATTGATCACAATGAACCATTTTAGAGAAAACCATATATAATTATCATAATAAACCAAAAACATTAAAACACAAGTCATAGTGAGTCAAACCCACCATTCTTTACCAAATCAACCCTAATTAATGGCTCCTTACCAAATCAATTACGAAAAATAAACTCAATTACACTTAACCTAACTCAAACAAAATCAATGATAAAAACCCAACTAAATTGAAATCACTTAAATCAAATACATTCAACTATAAACAAATATATCCAGACTATCTCAATTAAAATCAACCAAATTAAATTATAGTTTAAAATTTTATTATTTATATTATTTCTTAAAAATATATTCCTATAATAATATTTTTTTTTATATTTTAAAATATAAATAACAATAACCTAACCCCTCACCACTCTTGATAGATGTTTTTTTTTTTTTTTCCGAAGGTGGTAAAACCTATCAACTCAGGTGTCAAACCACTCTTGATAGATGTTAAATATGTATGCACTTGAAATATTTCTATTTTTATTTTTATGTTAAAAGTTTACTATGGAATTTGATTTTAAAATTTTTAATTAATTTTAAAATAATTTAAATTATAATTTTTTAAATAAAAAAATATAAATATATATATATATATATATGAAAAATAATAAATCTAAATAGCACCATATGAAAACGTATTATTTCATTTAAATTAGCCGAAGTTTTGTGAAACCAAACCATTCACGTGATGGTGTCAGTTACGGAAGCAGCCCATACACAGCTAAAATAAATGGGAATTGCTAAACAAAATTCTTTTCTTCCAATAATTGGAGCGTGTTCCGTCATGTCAAATAGTGTGAAACTCGATAACGAAACCCTGTCCGGGTTAGAAAAACAATATACACATCTAATCTTAAAGACAGTTAAAAGAAGACCCGACCTCACATGTGGGTGTTGTGGATCGGTGAGTCATAGTGGTAGTTCCGGGATAAATTTGTTGGGTTATTAAAGTTTATTTTATTTATTGGATGTTTTTGTTTATTTTATTTTTTTTCAGCATGAAAAAGCAATCAAAGATGTTTTTGTTTATTTTAGATAATTTGGTTTCTAATATAATAGAAATTTTTTATAATGGTAAATTTGAGTTGTGGAATTTGTAAAATATATGTATTTTAAAAAAAAATTAAGTTAATGGATTTATTTATATATTTAAAAATGTATTTTAAATAACAATAGATTATAATTTATTTCAAAATTATAATCTATTATGGTGAAAAATGACAAATTGTTTAATAGTTAAACAAAGCCTGCCTTTATTTAAATGTTATATACTGAAAAATTCAAAATCTACATGTCATCAAAAACGCCTTTATTTAGGTTATCAATAATATTAATATTACGGTCGAGTTGATTTGGTGGGAGGTTTGCAACTTGAACGCGTACCGAAGTTGACACTAGGGTTTTGCATTAGGGTTCCATGGCGAGACGTGCAGGGGGGAGCACCGCTACCTCCTACAGTCAGGTAGTCACAGATTGAGGCAAGGAAGCAGGAGGGAAGCATTTCAAAAAACCGTCGGGAAAGATTTCAGAAGCAAGAGGCAAGGAGACAGTTGGAAGAAACGAATCCCAGGATCAGGAAGGGAATCAACAGGAAACAAGTAAAGAAAAGGAGAAGGGAGGCGGTAGCAGAAAAACAACTTCCACAAGAACTATAGGAGTTTGCAAACCCAAATCGAGCATCATTCCCCGGGTCATATTGAGTGATCCTGCGATTCAAGCGCATAGGGACCATATGAAAGAACATGCGATCATCTGCAAGTTCATGGGGTTATGGCCAACAGAGAGGGATTTATACATCTGGATTAGGAGCCATTGGAAGCCAAAGGGAGAAATACATTTACATCTGGGTTCTAAGGGCTTCTTCACAGTGGTGTTTGCAAGCCTAGAGGACAAAGATCGAGTGTTTGAAGGGGGACCTTACTTCTACGCTGCGGCAGGACTCTACATGCAGCCATGGACGGTGAATTTTGTTCCGGAACGTGAAACATTCACATCCGTACCGGTTTGGATCAGACTATACTCATTACCTTTAGACTACTAGCAACCAGAGTCCTTGAAAACCATAGGCAACAAGCTGGGGCATTTTCTGAAAATTTCAGAGGCAACTCTCAAAGGTAAATATACTTCCTTTGCCCAAATATGTGTGGAAATGGATCTATCTAGAGCCTTCCGGAAGCCATAATCTTAGAGGTATATGATGAAGAATGGGTGCAAACGGTGGACTATGAGCACATACCATTCAGATGCCGCAAATGTCATGAACATGACCATCTATTCAGAGACTGCTCGACAAACAACCTGGAAAGCAATGGGAAAACCTTTGTGGACAACGATCATGAGGGTTTTACTAAGGCTGGGGACAAAGGGAAAGGGGGTAAACGATCACACAAGAAAACAAGCGAAGACAAACAAACAAGACACAACAATTTCAAGATCCTAGAGGAGGTGGAGGAGAGCGTGGAGACAGTCCAGGTTAAGGAGAACGTCCTTAAGGAGCAGGATATGGAAGCTGAAATGGAGGATATCCCAACAAACAACCAGCAGACAGAGGAGCTACAAAGCTGCATGGAGATCAGCAAGGACCATGAGATGACTCCAAGTGAGGCAGGTACGAAGGACCACGAACTACAGGAGATTTTAGACAGGGAAAATCTAGATCTCGAGCAATTTCTGGAACAAGGAAAGAACAAAGGAGTGGACTCATTGCCAAAAGAAGATTATGATCGAGTCCAACAACTCTATCTATGGAGGGCACAATCGAAGGGAACTGGTGTCAAAAGAAACCACGAAAGCCAAGAGAGAGTGGAGTCAAAATGATGGAGAATCCACAAACACTATCTCCAAAAAACCCAGGGAGGAAAAGAGGAAGGAAAAGACAAAATGAACTGCTAAATGAATGTGGGAAACTATTGATTAACTCAAGTAAGATGAAAGATCTTACCAACTATTCTTTTACCAACCTTTCTTAATGAAGCTTACAACCTGGAATATTAGAGGTTTAGGCAGTAGAAGGAAACAGAGAAATCTCAGTAATAGAATAAAAGAAGAAAAACCAGACATGGTCTTTATTCAAGAGACAAAATGTTCAATGGAAAAAATAAGAGAAATTCATAACAAATGGTTAATCAAGTATGATTATTTAGAAGTTAAAGCTAATAACTCTGCAGGTGGGATTCTCACACTGTGGAATCCACAGAATCTGGGAATCCTGGATGTTGAAGCGTCCAGGAACTATCTTTCTGTGGTTTGTAGTCCCGTAGGTGACCAGGAGACTTACATGATAACTAATGTATATGGCCCTCAACAGCAAGCAGATAAACTCAAGCTTCTTACCTCCTTGGAAGGTCTCAGAGCACGTTATCCCAATATACCCTGGATACTTGCAGGTGATTTCAATATGATAAGATCTCTCTCGGAAAAAAAAGGAGGCACTAGACAGCTTGGCAGAGACTCTGAAGCCTTCCAAGATTTCCTCTTGAACATGGGACTAGTGGACACCGAGACTATAAATGGAACCTTCACTTGGAACAACAAAAGAGGAGGAGTTTCCCAAGTGGCATCAAAACTGGATAGGTTTATCGTTTCTGAGGATCTCCTCCTTATAGGATCAGCCATCATAGCGTCCATTCTGCCCTTTGGTGGCTTGGATCATTGGCTAGTTCAGCTAGAAGCTTCCTTTATGGGCACTCCGAGAAATAGGCCTTTCAGATTCGAAAATGCCTGGCTCTCTCACCCCAAATTCACCAATAACATTTCCAAATGGTGGAAGGAGGATTTGAATATTCAGGGCACTAAGATGTACATGCTCCAGCAGAGACTGAAACACATTAAATCCAAACTTAAGGATTGGAACAAAAAGGAATTTGGTGATATCATCAAGGCCAGAATGAGTACTGAGCAGAAACTCTAGGAAATCAATCAGATCAACATCACAGAGGGCTTCAATGAGGAAAGGCAAAAACTAACTGACTCTTTGCAGGAAGAATGGGAGGAGCGTTGCTTACAAGAGGAAACATTTTGGAGACAGAAATCCAGAATTCAATGGATAAAAGAGGGAGAAAGGAACACTAAGTTCTTCCACAAATCCACTATGGCCCACAAGGCACATAACAGAATCACAAAGCTAAAGGATTCTCAAGGTATTGAGCTTGTCGCTCACAAGGACATGGAATCAATCCTAGTACAACACTTCTCTAACATTGCAAAGGAGCCATTGGAAAACAGATCTAGGTTCATTGATCAGTTCATCTAGAAAATTCCCAAGTTAGTCACCAACTAGGACAACCATAATCTAAACAGGCCAGTCTCAGAAGAGGAGGTCAGTGAAGTGATCAAGGAAATGCAAAGTGGAAATGCAACAGGCCCAGATGGTTTCAATGTTGATTTCTTCGAAGCCTACTGGGATACAGTCAAACAGGATATCCTCGAGGTTGTGGAAGACTCAAGACAACACAAAAAGGTTTTGAAAGCACTAAATGCGACCTTTATAGCTTTAATCCCCAAAAAGGAAAATGCTATGACCCCGGATGGGTTTAGGCCCATCGCCTTATGTAATGTGGTGTATAAAATCATCTCCAAAGTGATAGCCAATAGACTCAAGCCACTGCTACCTTCTCTCATCTCAGAAGAGCAAACAGGCTATGTGGAAGGAAGACAGATTCTGAACAACATCATCCAAGCACATGAGGTGGTACACTCTCTCAAAAGCAACAAGCAAGTAGGTATGATCATTCAATTGGACCTTGCGAAAGCCTATGACAAACTCAACTGGTCTTACATTAGAGCCATTCTAAAAGCCTATGGCTTTGACCAAAACTGGATAAGATGGGTTATGGCACTAGTCACCTCGACCAGTTTCTCCATTTTGCTTAATGGAGCTCCCTCTAATACTTTTACTCCTTCCAGAGGGCTCAGACAAGGCGACCCGCTCTCCCCCTTCCTCTTTGTCCTCATGATGGAAGGGCTTGGTAGGGCAATCAAATTGGCAAATGTTGAAGGTAGAATTCAAGGGATCAAGCTCACCCCGGATGGAGAGGCTAACACTCATCAAAAATTTGTGGATGATACTATGCTGCAGGGTATACCCACAGTTAGGGAAGCAAAGGAAATCAAAGATATCTTAAACGATTTCACTATGGCAGCAGGCACAGAGGTAAGCCAAAACAAGTCTAAAGTTTTCTTCTTTAACACTAATATTTCTATACAGAGAAATATCACTAGGATTCTTGGTTTTCAAAGGGACCAGTTGCCTTCCAAATATCTTGGCATTCCTCTTACAGACAAACCTCTGTGTAAGCAAATATGGGAACCTATTTTAAACAAACTTCAGGACAAAATTAGCAATTGGACTTGCAGAGCTTTAAACTTTGCAGGGCGACTTGTGCTCACTCAAGCGGTATTGCAGGCCATTCCCATTTTCATGTTTGCAGCTATCCCTGCTCCTCAAGGGATTAAGTAACAAATAAGAAGCATTCAAAGAAACTTTCTGTGGGGTAGAGGGGAAGAGAAAAATAAGTGGGCTCTAGTTGCCTGGGACAAGCTCTGCAAGCCCAAAAGCCATGGTGGTTTGGGGTTGCATGATCTGGAAACCTTGAGTCAAGCTTCGGGAGCAAAGCTCTGGTGGAAATGGATCAAGGAGCTGAAAGCCCCCTAGGCCAAGCTTTGGACACAAAAGTATGCCAAGCACTGGCAGGAACAGGATCACATTAGAATGACAAGACAAATCAGGGGCTCACACATATGGAACCTTGCATGGGAGAACAAAGGTATTGTTCAGCAACACTGTTTTTGGGAAATTCGAGCAGGGGACCGGGCTCGTTTCTGGGAGGATAGCTGGCAACAGGAACCCATCCTAAATAGGAATGAACTAGCAACCCTCAAGAGAGACACAGATAGCAAAAGTATTTTATTAGTAAAATATTTCTGGGATCTGGGGAGGGATCAGGAAAACTGGAGGAAATGGAAGGACCTAAGTTACAATGAAGAGAGCCCTCTGAAGGCCATGGTAGAAGTTCTTGCCATGGACTTAGAGCAAAGAAGGATTTTGGTTTCCTCCTCACCTGACCAATTAAGATGGGGAAATAATAATGAAGGCAACTATAACCTTAAAGAGGCAAAACAGGCAGTCACGGGATTTAATTTTGTAAATGCTGAGAAAGTCTGGTAGGAGTTGTGGCAAACTCCTCATTGGATGAAAATAAAATTATTTATTTGGCTAGTTCATCAAAGGAAAATCCTAACTTGGGAAAACCTTCTTAAGAAAGGTTTCATTGGCCCCTCTAGATGTCACCTTTGTGGCTCTCATGAGGAAACGATTGAACACCTTCTAAATCTTTGCTCCTTTTCTATGAAATTTGGGATTGGGTGGCCTCAAGCTTCAGATAGGCCGACAGGGACAGGCTTAACATATCTAGCACTTTAACAAAATGGAGGAAGAACTTCTCAGAGAATGAGATCATCAACAAAGCCTGGATGCTTGTACTAGGCTTTGTCATCTGGAATATTTGGAAAGAATGCAATATGCGGATCTTCAAAAATAAAGCCAAAGAGCCCCTGCTTATAATCAATCAGATTTTAAAACAGCTCAAGGAAATAGTTAGGAGCATTCTGAGAACAACTCCCTCAAATCCTCCTCTGCCTCATGAGGAACACATTATTATTAATTTGGGTCTTCAATCCATCAACCCTCAAGGAATAAAGAAGGAAGTGAGAGCAATAAACTTTGGGGATAGGGGTTGGCAGCCCCCTCCACAGGGCTTCTTCAAAGTAAATATTGATGGAGCTTCTAAGGGCAATCCTGGGGAAGCTGGCTTCGGGGGTGCCATTAGGGATCCTAAGGGGCACACAAAATACATTTTCCATGGCCACCTGGAAAAGGGTACCAATAACATGGCTGAACTTTTGGCTTTAGATCAATGTTTGGAGATCCTGGTGGAGGCAAATTTACAGAATGTTATCATTGAAGCAGATTCGGAATTGGTCATCAAAGCAGCCAAGAAGATTCAAAATGGAACCTCGCCAGATAAAGTGTCAAAGCACTGGAAGCTGCTATAGGTTTTTCACCGTATCCACTCACACTTACAAATCCTTAAAACAATAAGATTTGTTCATGTTAGAAGGAAAGCAAATATGCTTGCAGATAGGTTGGCCAACGAAGGAGTGGCCAATAAGGACAGGGACTCTCAGCATCCATGGGAGTTGCTTCCTGCCAGAAAGCTGCGAGAGGATTGTTTCACGCTGGCAAATGCAGATTGGGATTCATGGATGGACAATGTTGATCCAGAGGACAGGGGTGAGGATAACATCGCCTAATCCATCTTCGTTTTCTGATCATGGTTACTCTTCATAACTTACATGGCTTTCAGATGATGGATGAAGGTTTCGAGTCAGGCAATGACACAGATTGGACTGCTGGTGTATAGTTGGCTCAGCGGGTTTCTATTGGTGACTCCAGGAGGTTGACTTGGAAAGGCCGAGCTCAGAAAGGCCGGCGGGATCAGACAGATGGTCTTCATTTGGCGATACCACGAACGCAAAACCACAAGTGGTATATCGCGTGGGCTTCGAATGGTATCTGGTTTAGTGGAAGAAGCACGCGATTCCACTCAGGGGGTTACACGTGGTGTCGTGATGAGAGAGGAAACCGCTCTCATCGCGCAGTTAACCTCCGTGCATCTCGGACACGCGATATCTCCGTGGGGCATTGGATCGGGCCGCTTCTTTCTACAGTTGGGATTAGTCGTGTGGGTTACTCAAGGTTCCGGACCCGATGGTCCATGGTGGGACCCTCTGTGGGCCTGACGCTCTACAAAACCAAATCCCACTTCCTTGAATGGTTTTCGCGCGACACTATGTTGGTTTCTGGTTTTTTGGTTAATGCAAGCGATTCCAGTCAGGGGGTGACGCGTGGCAATGAGGGTAGAGAGGAAACCGCTCTCATCGCGCGGCTAATCCCCAAGCATCTTGGCCATGCGATATCCGCGCTTGCCGTTGGATCGGAACCTTGTCTTCAATGGCGGGGATTGATCGAGCTAGTTGCTTGCTGAACATTGGTTCGGGTTGTCGGTCTATTGCGCATGGGTCTCGTACCCGTCAGGGAAAATTTTAATAACCCCCCTTAAATTTACATGTATAATAAATGGGCGAATCTCCATGGTATATAGGAAAAATGGAAGGCGATTTTATCAATAATATGATATGTATATATAATTTTTTGGCAAATCTCTCACCAGTCATGGTGAATATTTTACTCAATTATAAAATCTTGTGTTTATGGAATACACAAATGAAATCATTGCATTTCTTTAAAATATCTTTTGAAATCAAAATTACCGAAATTACATATTGATAACCGAGTGGGTGTAGGATATAATTCACCCGTGCCATTCACAAAAAGCATGAGAAAAAACCTAATACTATATATAAAACCAAGAAAAATTCAAATTCATCACTTCTAGGGACCTCGTAACCACCCTGCCAATACACATACACAAGTATGTTCCTATTTGCAATTAGAAAAATAACCCAAATTACAATCTGTTTACTCCAGCATATGTTGGAAAGTTATAGAAGGATGACTAGTGCAATCAATCCATTCCTTTTAGCCCTGGATTTGTTTCAGTTTAAAACGGAAGTATACAAATATACTTGTCCAATGTCTATGCTTTAACCATTCACCTTAAGATGTTTTGACAATATAATTTCCTAAGTCTATTTAATATCTTCATTATCATAAAAACCAACCTATATCCATCTTAACTCCACATCTACCACTCTTAGGGGGATGAAATCTATTTATCCCTTTGAGCACTTGGTAGACCCAGAATTATGATGGATCTAAGATGATAGAATTTCCCCTTTAAATAGTTTATGCTCACATGAATACCATGGTATTACCATGGGTCAATACCATGGGTTATCATATACCTGGAGTTTAAAAATTACTATTAGTAAGTTATAAAAATTAATAAAATTAATAGTTGATTTTTATTTTAACCAAGCTAAAATGTTTAACATACATTAAATTACATCCATTATTTTTTCACATCCATTATTTTTTCACCCTATGCTAGTTTGCATATCACAATATTTGATACCTCTCGGGGGTTAGTAGATCCAGAGTAAAGATGGATCTATGCTGGTTTGATTCCCCCATTTAAATAGGCTACATTCCAGGTGAATACCATGGGTCAATACCATGTGCCATTTTGGTGAATACCATGGGTCAATACCATGTGCCATTTTTATTTTTATTAATACTAATATTATGGTTAATAATGTTTTTTTGCATGGTATTAATAACAATCTAGTCCATGGTATTTGTCCCATAGTATTTTGCCCATAGGTTTCACCTAAATATAAAGCATTTTTTGAGTGTTCGTAAATATAAGGTGACTTATGGAGTAAATATAAAAAAATGTTTTATTTGTTTACCATACCTCTCATTTATTTATATTTTTATTAATTTACCATACCTCTTTTACAAATATGGTATTTGGCCCATAGGATTCACTTAAATAAAACCTCTTACTTGAGCCTTCATAAATAGAACGAGGGTTATGGACTAAATATAAAAAGAGGTTTTATTTATTTACCATGCGTCTAGTTTATTTATATTTTTATTTATTTACCATACCTTGTGAATAAGAATAAAAAGACGTTTTATTTATTTACCATACCTCCACTTTACTTATATTTTTATTTGTTTACACCCTTGCATGTATATAAGGTGACTTATGGAGTAAATATAAAAATGTTTTATTTATTTACCATACCTCTCATTTATTTATATTTTTATTAATTTACCATACCTCTTTTATAAATATGGTATTTGGGCCTTTGGCCCATAGGATTCACTTAAATAAAACCTATTCTTGAAAATGGGTGAATGGATTCACTTAAATAAAACCTATTCTTGAAAATGGGTGAATGGAAGGTTGTAACTCCTAATTTCAAGGGCTAAATTTACCTTTTTTACCCTCTCCCTTAAAATAAGGTGGGCTATTTGAGGTGATTTGTAAAAATGTACTATGATACAAAATATTCGCCCACTAAAAATTTAAAACCCCTTTCGCCAAAGGGTGAACATTCGCCCCTAAAATTTTCTATGCTACCCTTTTGCTCAATGGACTCTCCTTTTTTTTGTTGATGAGTCATTCTGGGGTTTCTTTGGCCTGGTTGTTTTGGTCCTGTAAGCTTCCTTGCCGCCCCTACTGTCTAGGGCACTTTGTATATTATGTAATTTACTTTGATTAATAGAAGGTTCGTCTCTTACTTAAAATAAAAAAAACGCCTTTATTTAAATGTCATATATTGAAAAATTCAAAATCTACATGTCATCATTCACTTATAGTTATTTTTTAAAACTGTCAATTGATTAGTAACTTAGAATATTTATAGATTCAATATCTCCAATATTAACAATTCTAGATAGAATTGCAAAAATAAAAGAAGTTAGCAATTCCTCTAGCTGAGATCCAAGATAAGCATGGTACCTACAATGCTAAGAATCCAAGATGAGACTCTAAGATAAGCATGAATTGTGTCACATTCATGAGACTTCAAATAAACACACACTATGCATACAATGGGTCTTTAGGTGTGATAGAAAAAACTTGTCTCCATGAGGACTCACATCATGCAATCTTTCATTGTGCATATTGAAGCATAAGCCCTGAAGATTGAAGCTTGACATGTGCAAGTTAATATTCACATAACACCAACATGCCCTTGGTATGCTATATGAAACACTAATATATGGGGAGAGAGTAATTAAATTGAAGGGATTTTTTTGTTGTCCAATAAAAATATAGGAAGAAAGTTTTTATGGGTGAGGTGAAATACCGATTCTTTGTTTGATTTTGAGTTTTTTTAATGTAATTTTCTCAGTATTTGTACTTTGGTGATAGATCCCATTTTTTATAAAATGGGTGTATTTATTAGTTTGATTTAGAAAATGGTTATATCTTGTGGTTGGACATGGAGATCTTAAATGCTTGGTTACCATGACTTTGATGCATTCCCTAAATTCATACTTGAATTTGAATTTAAACACAACTAGGTTTGAGACTTTTAAGTTTTTGGTGCTCATGGGAGAGCTTCATCCTTCTTGATTCTTGAACAATAATGAATTTATTCAAAATGCATGCTCTATATATTATTATGACTTGAAATATTAGAATCTTCCTCATTTTTTTTGAAGAAATGAGTTCAAATGTGTTTTTATTATGTATAAAGTCTCCCTTCAATACAACTCACTACATTGAAACTTGAAATCAAATATTTTTCTCAAAAGTCATTTTAAATAATTGATTTAAACAAACTACTTAAAAACTTCATAAAAATGTTTCAACATAAATTACAAAAACTATTTCACCACATGAAAACTTGAGATCAAATATGTCTCTCGAAATTCATTACAAGTGATTGGTTTAAACATACTACTAAAAATTTCTTGAGAATGTTTTAACCTAACTTGCAAAAACTATAAAATTACATAAAAAAGTCATACCTAATTAAACAAAATCACTAACTAATTTATTAGTAAAAATGAATATGATTGAATATATTTATTTTTTCAAATAATGTAAAATATGTTTTTTTATGATTTTGTTTAATTTAAATATACCTTTTATATATCATATGTATAAATAAATATAAAATAGCATGAGAAAAGTATATATATAGAGGGGGATGGAGGAATGATCAACTTAGCATCAAGATTGTGCAAAAGTAGACTCAGATATGCTAATTTCCCTAAAAATAACTCTTATCTTCAACACAAAAAACCAGTCGATAGATAATTCATATATATATAACCAGTGTCGTAAATAAAACAAGGCCACATAGCTAGCGGGCACTTAGTTTAATTATTGAACTCTGAAAGGTATGAAACAACTACTTATAACATATATTTGGTTGATTATGCTCCATTTTAAAAGATATTTTTCCTTTATATTATTTATTATGTGTAGAAAAAATAAAGACTTCCTTTTTGTCTTTTTCTTTTTTTCTTAGGCATATTGTTTAATATTGGTGGAAGTCATTGAAGTCAACACATATTATTTCATATTCTTCATCAATAAGAAACAAAAATTTTTAATAACGCATATTAAACTTACTTACATTTTAAGAAAACTGAACAATAATGATAGCATTGCTATCATTGACCACCATAAATTTGACTAATCTTCATAAAATAAACTGAAACCAATTTACTAGATATAATATCAATTTTACTACACAAATGTTCTCTTAGTATTTAAAATCGTTGTCATTGGTCACCGTAAATTTTACTAATCTTCACAAAATAAACTAGAATCAATTTACTTGATATAATATCAATTTTACTATGCAAATATTCTCTTAATATTTAAAATGTTTTGATAAAATTTTAATGAAAATAAGTAGAATTTCCTTTATAAAATAAAACAAGTATTTCATATAGCTACCTCATTGCATTATAAGTTAATGCACCAAAATCCATATCCATTTTAAAAACCTATCCAAAACGCAACCAAATAATGATTTTATACTATTTACATTTTTATTATATTATACACTTATGACAAAATACAGAAATTGTACAATGAAATTATATACCAACATATAAGAGGGGATCTTTTAGCCTCGTTTTTGACCAGATACACTATTTAATCATGGAAATAACATCAACAGTTACCGTGCAAAATTGGGCCGCATTCAGATGGGCATATAGAAGAAAACAACTTTTCTCTGATTTAGGTGTTAAATATTACATTTTTACACGCAGAAATCGTAAAGGAAAACAACAATTCATCTAGCATAAGCATTTGGAGTGTTAGGGAAAGAGCACTTGGGTGTGATTTTGATCCTAATACTTGTGGTCATCTATTGAATGAGTTTGCAAACATGAAATCACCATAGGGTAAGGGTGTTCCGCCCATGTGATAAAAATGGAGTTGGGCTTTATGTATTTGTGGGGGAGTTGTCTATAATACGATTTTTTGGAGATTTCGGTGACGGAATCCGGCGGAAGAAATTGAGATTAAATCATGATCTGTTACAGTTAAAATGGTTTTTTAACTGCATATTTGGATTCAGCACCCTGAAAAACCCCTGGGACGCTTTGATTGTACAGAAACTAGCTATCAAACTTGGGATTCCAATAAATTGTTGCCGGATTTTCACCGGAAAAATCCGCCGAAAAGACTTTCAAAAAGTCGCGTTATAGACAACTGCATTTGTGGGAAACATGTATGCCAAAATTTGGAATATGAAGGATGTACGAACAGTGTTTTGACGAAATTATTTTTATATTATTATTTCGCTTTAACGTTTGTTGAAAATTGTGTTTTACAGAAGAATTACGGAAATGATAGCAATTCATAAACGCAGTTGTCTATAACGCGACTTTTTGAAAGCCTTTCCGGCGGGTTTTTCCGGTCGAAATCCGGTAGGAATTTATTGGAATCGCAAGTTTGATAGCTAGTTTCTGCACAATGAAAGCGTCCCAGGGGTTTTTCAGGGTGCTGAATCCAAATATGCAGTTAAAAAACCATTTTAACTGTAACAAATCAAGATTCAACCTCAATTTCTTCTGCCGGATTCCGTCACCGGAATCTCCAAAAAGTCGCATTATAGACAACTCCATTCATAAACAATGGGCGCCCACATCAAAAGTCAAAATTGTGTTTACAGAGGAATGTACGGAAATGGTAGCAATTCATAAAGGAGTGGTTTATAATGGGATTTTTTAGAAATTGATGTGACATTGCAATGATTGTCATACAATTTTAAAAAATAATTAAAAGTCAACTATGTGTAGATTTTGTAATTTTTTATATATGAAATTTAAATAAGGATATTGTGTAGATTTTGAAATTTTAAATATATAACATTTAAATAAAGGCATTGTTTATTTATTAGACGTTTTGTTTTTTTCTACCAAAATAGATTATACAATTTTGGGATAGATTGTGATTTCTTGTTATTTAAAATGAGTTTTTAATATATTAATCAATTCAACTTCTTAAAAAACTTTTAAATACATAAATTTTACAAATTACACCACTCAAATTTACAATTGTAAAAAATATATCTACTCTATTTAATCGCTACTCACCACTATGACTATACAATCTACCGCACCCCACTTTTGCAGCTTTTGAACTAGGACATGTGGGATCGGGTTGGGATTGGGGTCGACCATACTATTTGACACAAGGACAGAGTTAGTTATCGAGATTCACACTATTTAACTTGTCGGCATGCTCTCTTTATTGGAAGAAAATAAGTTTGGTTAGTATCACGAGCAAGGGTTAAATTTGACGGATCCCTTTGCCGATCATAAAAAAATTTGACGACGGTTTTAATTTTAAACTGGCTTTCATATGACTTTTTATATTTACTTGTTTTATTTAATTTTTATAAATTATATTTATAATATTTTTACATAAAAGGAAAAAATTGTGTTCAAAAAACATATTTTTTATTTTCCATCAAAACAAAAACATATTTCATTACCCAAAGTTTTCCTCATGATCAAAAACATTAGAGACTATACACATTCCCTGAGAAACTACAATTGACATCTTGTTTCCAAAGTTTGAAGAGATGAATGAAATACCGATCCCCAATTTGATGCCACAAGACATTTGCCGCCATTATCTTGACTCTTTATATACAGTGTTATGCTTAGTGTGCCAAAACTCTTCCAAATGTCAATTTCATTATCAAAACAGAGATTTTGAAAAATCCATCCATCGTAAAGAGGCGCACCAGGGTAACAAGCACTACAAAACAAAATAAAATGAGTTACGATGCACACCAGGGTAACAAGCACTACAAAACAAAATAAAATGAGTGGATACCCACGGTGAAATGCAAAGATTTGGCTTAAACCCAACCGGGAAAATCAAGAATGGAGATTGAGCATAAGAATATCAATACTAGTGTAAAGGCAGAAGGGGCCTCTTTCATTTGAGAAGCAATATACTCAAACGTTAACCCATATGTTTAATATATTTCCAACCGCTTCAATGGACCTTTATAAAATTCATTAAATTTTGTGTTACAAAATTTACATTAAAAAATCTATAAATTTTTACCCTGTGAAGCAGCAACTGTGTTTGTGCACATACCTAGCAGACCACAAAATATAAAAAATGTTACTAAACAATACCAACTTGGTTCTTGGAATAATGCTTGGAGTAGGGCATGCCATAGAAACAAAATATTGATGATGAAACAACAACAATGGATCTGGATGTGAACAATGCATGAATGAATAATAGAGGTCAACAAGTGGTAACTAATTACTGTTATCACCTACAGCAACAGAAGCCCCAACAATCTCCTGTCATCCTATGTTATCCCCTACAACAGCAGAAGCCTCAACAATCTGATGGCATCCCATTCAAAACACCCCAGGCCACTGGGATATGGCGGGACACTTAGTTTGGCTGAGCTTGTGCAATTTGGACTCCATGTACTTTCCTTTCGCTATAACATTGTCAAACTTAAAATTTTTAGAACTCCAATGTCATGGCCAGTCACTACTACCTGTCGGAGTTATTTCAGAGATTTAATAAGATTTCAAAAGTTTGATAAGACAAATATTTAGTCATTTTGGGTTTTTGTCCAAAACCTCTTAAACTTTGCTGGCGTGAATGAGTAATTGAGAGCGTACCATTCACCAACCATTCACATTAAAGCATTTGAATAAAATTTATTTAAAAATTTACCACCCTAAAGAATCAACGACTCTAGATATCCCGTTCCAGAGCGTTATATCTATATATATATATATATATATATATATATATATAATTTCAAACTTCCAATTTTCTGATATGATTGTAATTTTGACATTTTCCTAAATTATTTGACGTTATTATTTTAGATTTAGCTATATTTTATGGTTAAAAATGAGAACAACGAGCATACGGGAGTCAATTTTAAACCCTGAACAGGATGGTGGAATTTCAAAACAAATCCATTTATCAAATTTGATGGGTTTTTTTTTTTTTTTTTTTTTTTTTTTTTTCAGAAAGAAAAGCTGAATTGTATTATAATGAGTCTGTATAATAGAGCATTCATACAAAATATGAGGAATATAATCCATAGGATGAGTCTGAACAGAGCATATAGCCTGGACACAATAGCAGACCTCCCCAGCACCAGCTGGGACCAAAAAACGGAGATAGTTATGACATAAAATAGATACAAACATATGCCATGACAGATCTTGACGACATAAACAGATATAAACATATGCCAGGACAAATCTAAGGAGATAAGCAAAAGAAAGGCACAGAAGAGACCAAAAAAAGGAGAGTCAGAATCCCGGGATACAAAAGTCCTGTATGATATAGGATTCCCTGCCAACAAAAATCTTCAAGGACCATGCACCAGTTTCCATAAGGAGCACCTCCTTAGATAGGAAATCCGCTCTCAGGTTCCAAACTCTGTAGATATGCTGAATTGTAGACCCCTGCAAACATCTCCAGAAAAACATAATTCGATCCATCCACACAGAGAGGTGAGGGCAGTCGACAAAACCTTTTCCATTTACATGATCCACCATTGTTTTGGAGTCCCCATAAACAGAGATGGTCTTGATGTCAAGAAAGCAACAGAAAGCGAGGAGAGCCGCAAGGGCCTTAGCCTCAGCCAGACTATTTGTGCCCACACCTGCATTCCAAGAGAGATAATATTGAAGATTCTCGTCCATTTGAATGAACACACCTGCTCCACATGAGTTTTGTTGGGATGCGCCGTCGAAAAAGGCCCTCGGGGACCTGAACGAAGGAGGTACCTGCACATTTCTATTAACATCACTAGATTTTGAAAGGATTTTGGGAATAGAATCATAGATGATAATAATACTTTGACAAATATCCTTCAGAGGTTCCTTTGCATCGTTAAAAAGTTTGTTATTTCACACACAGTTTCAAGGAAATATTTAGATGGTTTTGTAAAATTTTAAACTATATTTGATAAACAAATCACCAATGACCATTAATTTACCCATCAAATTCCATCTCTAAACACAAGGGATTCCCAATTTTCACGCCTTTCTCATATATCACAAATTTATAATTATTTCATTTATTTAAAATAGCTTTGTATGTGAGATGCTTAGTAACTAACACCATCTCGTTAACGTTTTGGTTTCACAAATTTCCAATTAATTTGATTTTTTGTGTTTAGTATATGAAATAATTCGTTTTGATAAGGGGCTATTTAGATTATTATTTTTCTTTAATATTAATTTATTATTTTATAAATTTTGATTTTTTTATAAATTTTAAATTTATTTATTTTTATATTTAAAAAAATGTTATAAATGGAATGGTTTTAAAATTATTTAAAAATTTGAAAATCAAATTTTATAATAAACTTTTAACATAAAAATAAAGATATTTTATAATGATGATAATGATGGTTAATGTCCACTCCATTGAGACCAAACACATTTAATATTATTAAATCAAAAATTAAAGGCTATTTAAATTTATTATTTTTCTTTAATATTAATTTATTATTTTTATCTTTAAATTTTGATTTTTTATAAATTTTAAAGTTATTTATTTTTATATTAAAAAAAATGTTATAAATGGAATGTTTTAAAATTGTTTAAAATCTTGAAAATCAAATTTTATAATAAACGTTTAACATAAAAATAAAGATATTTTAATTGCAAACAAACTTAATATCATTAAATCAAAGGTTACCAGATAGGTTATTGTTATTTATAATATAGCATATTAAAAGAAAAATAATATAAATATAAATAATAATTAAAAAAATATTTAGTTGATTTTATTTCAGACTATTTCAACGTAGTGGCTTATAGTTTAATGTATTTGATTTAAGTGATTTCACTTTAGTTGTGTTCTTATTATTGATCTTATTTAAGTTAAGTGTAATTGAATTTATTTATTTATTTATTTATTGTAGTTGATTTGGTAAAGAGTGATTGATTATGGTTTATTCGACAAAGTATAATGAGTTTGGCTCACAATCACTTGTTGTGTTTTAATGTTTTTGATTTATTATGAAAATTATAGTTGATTAACTATGATTTATTTATTGAATTATGGTTGATTTGGATTGATTTTCATGGATGCTTTTGCTAAGCATTGTTGAATTACATTATTGTTAATTTTGGTTGACTATGGTTGACTATACTTGAGTATAGTTGACTTGGGTACCTAGAATGAGTATGGTTGAATTTTTGTTGACTATGCTTGATCTTAGTTGATTTTTGTAAACCATTAATAAGCACAATTCACTATGTTCACTTTAGTTGACTTTAGTTAAGTGTGGTTAACTTAGCTAGTTGTGGTTGACCATGATGGACTTTGGTTTATTATAGTTGACTACCCTAACCATGGTGCATTATAGTTAATTATGGTTGACGTTGTTTAACAATAGTTAGTTATGCTCCTTGGGGTTGGGGTTAATTATGGTTGAATTAGTTGGCTATGGAAAATGTTAGTTAATTTTGGTTTGCTTGTATTTAAAGTGTTTGACTATATTGATTTAGTTAAGACTAGGTGATTATGGTTAACTTTGATCATGAACTTGATTTGGTTAAGCATGATTGAAATAGTGATTGTGATTAATTCTATTTTAGTAGCACGACCATAATAATTAAATGGTTAGCCAACGCCAATAGGCATCAATTCATAATAAACATCAAAAACACCTCTAAAATTAAAATAATAATAATAAAAATTAACTAAATTATATTATTATTATTATTAAAAAGAAATAATATATAAGTTCAACATATATACATCTAAAATAACATGTAAGTCTACCCCCTTATCGACCATCTATGGGTGTGGCGTGGTTTTCCTTGAATAATAGTGATCTTTAGTGATGAGTCGTTGCATTCACTTATAGTAGTCAGTGATCGTATCTGAGTTATGATAGGTTTTTCCCATTGTTTGAAAAAAAAACATGCAACAAGATTCTTAACCATGGAGATTCACTCCACTTGTGGAGATTTTTAATTTGTAAATAGGATTTGTTATAATATTATGGGCCAATAGAGCTTATCAATACCACTTGTCCAAAAAGCATAAGTCATTACATATGACATTTTTTTAAATTAATCAATTTAATTAAAAAAAATGAAAAAATGACAACTATTTTGGAGATAAATCTCAATCTTTGATTTGGGAATACTAGTAAGAATATTCTAAAATAGTTTATGGAAATTAAATCTCTACCATCCATTTAATAATTATTAATAATTAAATTAAGAAGACTTTCTTTTAGGAAAAAAAAAAAACAATAGAAATTCAATTAACATGAAAAATCCAGTACATACAAACCACAAACTAAAACTCCAACCTACAAAAACAATATATGAACTATCACCAGAATAGGTATATTTAAATATGTTATCTCAATACCCAACAAAAAGTTTATATAATAATGCATTTAAAAAAATTAATAATAATAAAAGAAACCATTCTTAAGAATCAATGCTCAAAACTCGGAATAATAATAATAATAATAATAATAAATCCTCACAAAAAGATAAAGATATACGTGTCGAGCGTTCCTCCTGCACCTCTCCATCCTATCTAATATTGTAGTGAAAAGCCCTTGGAACAGCGTCTAATCCTTTCTTTGACATCCCATTTGCCAAGACATTTGACTCCGTATAACACAGATATGCTTGTAAAAAATTGCTTTAAATTGTCAATGCATGACAACCAATTTTCCAAGTTGGAGAAGATAGATTTGCTTTTGTAATAGCCAATTCAATAATAGTCTTAGAATCTCGATAGACTTAAAATCTTTACCTATTGTGTTTCCTATCCATATATAACAACTCCCAAAGAGCAAGAGTCTTTGCGCTAGTATTTGTGCCCCTCCTCCGAATCACAAAGTCGGGATGTGCAACCTAGAATTAATCAAAATCACAAACCCGCAGCCACATTGCCATGTTGAGATGCACCGTCAAAAAAATATCTAGCTGAGTACATCCCCTGGTGGAAATTCTTAATCATCCTAGGCACCTTATCCGATATTTTTGGCCGCTCTCCCACATCAAAATGAGCCTGAATGTTATTGCAGATTCGAGCAATGTTTATAAATGTTATTGCATATTCGAGCAATGTTTATAGGGCTGCCATTAAATACCATAGCATTCTTTGCCCGCCATAATTCCCAGATAATGAGCAAAAGCAATATTTTATAGTCCCACACCTACTAAGTCACCATTTATAACATGCCTTTAATGAAGAAAAAACCCAACCTAAAGATAATTAGAAACCATCCAAAACCCACAACCACATCTCAACAAATAGGCGCTGCAAAAATAAATGAAAACATTCTCTTCCTAGTCCCTACCGAAAATATACCAATCTGGACCATTGATACCTCTTTTACAAATATGGTCCAAAATAAAAATTTAATTCATTATAATTTATAATTAATTATGGTTGAAAGATGCTCAAGGATTCATGAAGAAACATTTGATTCTTTTTTTTCTTAGTTTTTCAGGTATTAGTCCTCCTTTGAGCGCTATGTCCAGAAAAGGATCCCAAATCCTGCACAACTGACACCTGCCGTTGCAGTTTAGGAAAAGCAAGAAACAAAAAAAAATATAACAGGAGGCAGCCAGGGCTTTTTATTAGAATGGCTTTCAATGTGGCCTTGGAGAATATCAGGTAGAACCTGCGCTGAAAATCGAACCGCAGAATCGATCCTGGGCCGATTATGTTAAAACTCCCTCGTATCTTCTACCTCTACTAACCAGATCCCAGCGGTTGGCCATGGGGCTCTTATTTATAAACACCCAGCAGTACCCTAACTCTCTATGTCTCGTTCGCAGCAGTAGCCAGAATCTCAGCCTGAATCAACCACGATCTCTAAATCTCGACTAACATCTTTTCATCGTACTCCTTCAGCGGCCGCTGTCCAAAGGGATTCCCACGGCCAACAACATACCGAGGGCCGAACCCGCCACCCATTAAATCGCTGGAGAAAACCCTGGAATCCGCCAGATTCAGAATTATTTTCACATAGGCGTCTCTCAGCTTAACCAGATAAATCCATGGTATTCAACCACTTCCTTAATTTTATCTTTGGGCAGAGCCTGAATCTCGAGATCCTTCAGCTCTTGCGGCTGCCTCTTCGCAGTGGGTGACGCTTGGTGGTGCCATCAAGCCTCACATATTTTCCTCTCTTCTGCAACAGAACCTTCAAGCTCTTGTAAACCCCCATGTCCCCAACAAAATTCACAGAAAATCATTTCTATTTCTGAAAAATTCTCAACTAAATAACCCCAGCGCAACCAAGTGGCTTATCCAGCATCTTGAGTCCATGATCAATGCAAACATTGAAAAGGAAAATTAATCATGCCGCAGAAATAATCGACAAATTGAACAGAGTACAGCTAATACAGAACATATTTTTAGTGCCCAAACCACCATTCTTTAACGTGCCCTAACGGCCTTCTACTTCTTTCCAGGTATTGAATTTTGAAAAAAGCTGGCTACCTGATAAACCAGGCTGTGTGCTTGGCCAAGCACGCTGAGCAATGTATTAATAGATAACGTTCATATTTTTAGTAACGAAGTCCACCAAAAGCACATGGGCGTGCGTGAATGGTTGACACAGATCTAGAAGGGGAGAAAAGTTTCGATCTGAATTTACCATTAACGTTAATGGCCCTGTGATTACGTCAAGTAATACACTATTAATTGACATAATCTTTCAAACTAATATTTCATTATGCTTCAAAGTTGATTACATTAATTTAGTTGAATTAACAAAATTACTCTCTTACCGGTGGATAGCAAGATTGATAATTTTTCAGATGTTTGTTAAATGTTTAGAGCTTTTTTCTTTTAACGTTTTACTTAAGTTCCTTGAAAAAAATTAAATATATATTGCAATTTTCTTTTATTATCCATTATTAAAATATTTGTAAAAATCAATGGTAAATTTTAATTAAATATTTTAAATATATTTAACAAAATAAATGTGAGATTTATTTACAGAATTTGTTTAAATGAATTGAATAAAATTATTTACATTTTTTCATAGGATTAACTTTATATATAGGTTTAAAAATTTTAATATAATTATTTTATAAAAATATAATAAATTATATTAAGAAACATAATTATAAAAGTATATGAAGGATTTATTTAATACTATTTTCATTAATAATATTTATTTAAATATAGAGAATGAAGTTATCTACACTCTCAATTTCCTTTTCTTAAAATTCTTAATATATATATTTCTATATTTAATATAATTATCTATTAATAATATATATCAATAGTTATTTAAATTTAAAATAAATTTAATTTAATTATTTATATAGTATTTTTTAAGATTATTTATATATTAGTATAGATTTATTTTAAGTTTTGATTTACCAAACATTTAGAGGAATTAAATCTCTCAAAATGTAAATTTATTTTTGAGTAATTTGGGGAAAGATTTGGACAAAGAAAGATCTATTTTTTAATATGAAATTTGAGGAAATATTTGCACAAAGCAAGATATGGATCCCCTAGAAGCTTGATAAATCCAAAATTAAAATGAATTTATTCTAATTTTTTTATAATATCATTTAAATTTATATAATTTCATATCTTTATATATGAGAATATTCTTCTTCTCTTTTTATTAAACCCTGATAGTACATATATTTAATATCCCGCATATAGTTATATGCAATATTTCTCTTTTACATATATATATATAAAAGAATTATTGTAAATATTGAATTTTTATATGCTTATTAATTAAATGTAAAAATGAAATTTATATATATCGTGGCTACACATACTTTTTAATAATGATTCTAATTTAGTTTAATTTAAAGCTATTGTTTTTTTTCTCATTCTTTTATGCAAATTTTAAAGTTTCTACTGCATAGTTGCATATGTTTCGTTTGTCTGCTAGAAGTGGTACCCCCTTTTAACCAAATTGTTTAGAGAATTCATAATGAGTTTGAATCTACTAGTATTTCTCGTCAATATCTTCATCATCGACATCCTTTTCATAGAATGAAGTGGGGTTTTCAGCGTCACATCAAACTCTCCACTAGGTGCATAGTGGCAAACTGGAAATCCAGGGCTTTTCCTATCAAAAGCAGTCAAGATCCAAAATATGAAGTTAAATCTAGCAAAATCATAGAATAGATGCAGGAACTTGGTTTTCCACGACCATCTTGGTTTTCCGGTAATTGTATATTTCTCGCCGATTATGGTGACTTCTGCCATCTCTGTTTCTGACCTCGACATTTCCACTCTTCTTATCAGAAACCACGGTCAGACCTGCCCCGTCTCCTCCTGCGACCTCCGTTGGATTCCCCGTCTACCGCCGTTTTCCCAATTCCGTTTTATTTTGAATTTAGTAAAGGCGCTAAAAGCATTCAAATTTGAATTTTGAATTTGTAATTTCGTCTGGTCTATATTTTGTTTGGTTAGAAGGCGGGATTTTGGCTCGTGGCTCATGTTTTCTTTTTTAAGGGGAGTTGTTGAACACATTATTCCTTGGCACTGATTGCGTGGGTCAATTGCGCTAATTTTGGATTGGGATTTGTCTATGAGCAAAGCCCAATTCCTCGTTGCAACCTTGTGAAAGTTCATAAGAGCGATGAGGAAGGAGTTTAATGAAAAAGCTTTATATTACAACATGATACAATCCGTACATATGTTGTGTCAACAAACAGCAACCCAGCAAATCCATACAATCGTTGCATACAACAACCCGACATGTATATGCGTGTTTCGAACGCAGGTGGGGAGGGCAATATTGCGCCGTCCCAAGGACTCAGGACAACAACGCGGTACTGATGAGGAAGGAGCTTAAAGTGAGTTATTTAAACTAGAATAGTGGTCCAGTTGTTTCCGACCCATTTTACACAAAGAACAATGGTTTTGACGGCCCATGGTGATGATAAGACAAAGGAAATGGTTTGGCATCTATTTGGTTTTATGGATTTGGAAATGGTTTGGCATCTATTTGGTTTTATGGATTTGTACATAATTTTAATAGAACTTCACAGTAAAATTGAGACATTTGGGGCATGTTGTATTCATTTTCTAGATATAGATTTGGGCATTTATTCAATAAAATTAGAGTTATCTCTCCCTTGAATTATATTGATGGGTTCAAAGATCAATCTAGTGGTCGTGGAGACTATGACCAAGAAACACTCTATACTATCATAGTCAGCCTTATGTGCCAACACTAATCATGACAACGAAAACATTGAAGAATTATTTGCTCTGCTGCAATGAATCGAGTCCACCAAGAGACACCGCTTGATGAGTCGTGGGGCTAATCGCTAAGAAACTACTACAAAATGCAGCGAGGTGGGGAAGGCCAATGATGCCAAAGTCATCATGTTTCAGGCATTAGAGGTAGGATTTTTTACCCCATGGCAATGAAATCCATGACGTCGGTTGGAAGGCCAACTACTGGCACTTGAAGGGAGAGATCGTGAGCGAGAGCAATTCTCGGTTGACACAGATCTAGAAGAGGAGAAAAGTTTCGATCAAAATTTACCATTAGTGTTAATGGCCCTGTGATTACGTTAAGTATTGCAATATTAATTGATGTAAACTTTCAAATTAATATTGGATTAAGCTTCAAGTTTTTTTCTTTCTCAATCAGTCTACTCCTATTATTTATACAAAAATGTTACAGCAAGGCAGCAGCCTTGAAAATTCTTGCCATGAAGTTGGCATTTTACAAAAATATGCTTGACCTCAGTACACAAAAGACCTACAACATTATTTTTGACTCCTATAAAACTCAAAATTGAACCACAGCTATCCATCGCTAAACATAAACAGAACATTAACTGACAGAGACCTGAAACATACACTAACATCGAGACTCAAAAAAGGAGGCAAGCTCCTACTTCAGAAACTGCAAAGAACAGAGGCACGGGCTGGATCAATCGTCCCCTGAGGTGTATGACTCCTCAATGACCCTACACCCGAATTGAAGTGAGTCCTCAGAGTCAGACTGATGGACCTCTGACCCTGTAGGCTCTCCTCTTGCTGGCGCGCTTGGACCTGCGTTGGCTTCAGAATTCACCACAGAAAGGCCTCCCATGACCTGGCACAGGTTATCAATCGGATTCGCTGTCTTCTGATCCGCAAGAACCCCAGGATGGGCCGCTCCCGAACCCCGGGCATTCTCACATTTTTCAGTTGTAACTGAAACTATGAAGGATGAGTTAGCTAAAGAACACGCGATGCAGTAATGGACAGTGGGATGAGCATTATGCTCACATTCATCATTCTTGACTCGCCCTCGACCCCTGCCCCTGCCACTTCTGGTGGCTGGAGGATTGCTACGACCAGATTCCAACGCATCCGAGGAAGGGTCCGAGATGGGGGTGGACCGCTGATGGGTGGCGCGACCGCGGGAACCGCCTCACCTACTCCCCATTCTGGGCCTTTCACGCAGCATGATAACGTGCAGAGGCTTGACCGAGGAGCGGATACATAGAGAGGAATGACAAAGAAACCAGTGCCCAGAGAGAAGCGGAAACAGAACCCCGACAAGTCCGTGAGTACCTGGAACCAGAGCCAAGCGAATAGAGAATGCTCTTGAGCCAAGTGAGGGAATGACGAGCAGAAGCTCACTAACAGAGTGGCTCAAGGAAACACTCAGAGCAGCAACCCATAAGGCAATAGTGGTCTGCGACGAAGCCGCGGGAGTGACAAACATATTGAGAACCATAGCGCTAACCAGGAGACTATAGGACGAAGTTAATGCGGCCATAAATATACTTTTGCGAGACCAGCTCGCCAACCCATAACTGTAATCCGTGGCGCACTTGGGCTGACACCTGCCCATTCGATGCGCCTCCAACGTACCTTGTGACCTGTCAAACACCCGCATCCGGGAAATTAAGTTTCAAGTTGATTACATTAATTTAGTTGAATTAACTAGATTTCTCTGTTACCAATAGATCGCAAAACTGATGATTTTTTCAATATTTGTTAAATGTTTAAAAGATTTTCTTTTAATATTTTACTTAAGTTCATTGAAAAAAAGCTAAATGTATATTACAATTTTATTTTACTATCCATTATTAAAATATTTAGAAAAATCAATAATAAATTTTAATTAAATATTTTAAATATAAATAAAAAGTATATGTAAGATTTACCCATTACATTTTTATTCACAAAAGTGGAATGGAATAAAGTTATTTACATTTTTGAATTGAATAAAGTTATATACATTTTCTTTTAAGGATTTATTTAATTATATTTTTAATTATATATATATATATATATATATATATATATATTTTAATTTTTAATATAATTATTTTATAAAAATATAATAATGATGATGATAATGATTAACGTCCATTAAGACCAATGTGGTTTATCGGACTTCAAGAAAAGAGAGCCTAAGTGTCATTCTTCAAAATCTCGCTTCTGTGATCAAAGAGCACGGAAAGAGGCGTTCCAAGATCGCTATAGTTGGGATGGCTTAATAAGTCAAGAAGATTGGAGGTGTGGCTGATGATAGGGAATTGAGAGCAGATGTGGGCAAGAGTCGGGTAGTCTAAAAGGGAGTGTTTTTCATCTTCCACCTTCTTAGTATTACAAAGCTGACAAATTCTATCGTCTCAGGGAGTCTTGGGAGTAAACCATTGTCGCGTCTCACTCCGAAGCTCATGAGAGTTAGTTGTAATCCTAGCGATGTTCATTTTCTTCTTAGTGTTAGTCAACATAGAGAGATAATTATGGTTATCAAGTGTGGGGTTGATCACCTCCTTATATTACCTTAGCTTCCTTTTACCCTCCAGCTCCTTAGTATCCCACATCTTGTCCTTAAAATTGTATTTTCCTTGCTTCCCATGATTATCTCCTCCTTAATCCCCCAAAGGTTGAGCCAAGATTGAGCATCCTGATGCCACCCGCGCTTGAGGCCCAGGCAAGGGTTTTGACTAAAGTTAGAAGAAAATTTTGGGAGCCTCTTGGATTCCATATTGTGAAGCTTCTTCTTATACATCATATATCTAAACATAGCTGCACTTTCAATGGGGGACATGCCATCTTCGATCAAGAGGATAGGGTAGGGATTATTTCCCTTGATCTTGAGCGATAGGTTATGAATTGCTTTTGGATCATCTCAATCTTTCTCCATGACTCCCTAGATATACTACACCCCCAAACTTCACATCCGTATAAGATGACAGGGGTGACGAGAGTCTCAAAGAGGAATCTTTTTTTACTCCAAATGTAAAGATCAGCTAACTTAGAATTATTTTCAAGCTCATAATAATATTTCCAACCTCCAATAATTCTCTTCTTGATGTTGTAATTCCAGTTGAGCTGATGAGGAAAGTCATTACCTAAATATTTATAAGAAGAAACATGCTCAAGACAATGGTTATCATAGATGAAACTGCCATGGGTGATTTTTTTGGATTTAATGATCATGACTTTAGTCTTGTCGATATTAACAGTCATACCCATCTTGGAGCAGTAGACATGAAGGGTCTTAAGCTACTCGTCTAGTTCATCATGGCTCCTTGCAAGAAGAATGATATCATCAACATAAAGGAGAAGACTAATGATACTACCAGTGAGCTCGATGCCTTTACAACCTGGAGTTTCCAGACACTCCTCTAGTTTATCGATGTAAATACCAAAAAGGGTAGGGGAAAGGGGGCAACCTTGCTTAACCCCGATATTACATTTAATATCTTTAGACCATCCTTCATTGGTCTTAAGCGTGGAAATGACAGTCTCGTAGAGACGGATCACAACAATCCTTAGTTCAGGAGGAACCATGATCTCTTTAAGCCTCTCCGAGAGCTTATCTCGGGGGACAACGTCGAAAGTTGTTCTAAAGTCCACAAAAAACAAAAGATATCAGTTTTACTATTACGGAATTCCTTTGCGATGATCCTAAAGCTGAAAAGTTGGTCGATGGTCGAGTCATGTCTCCTAAAACCAACTTTCCCTTTAGCCCTTTTACCCTGGTTCTCAATCCAAAGGCTAAGCCTTTTTTCCCGAATTAGCCCATAAAGCTTGGCTAAGATGTGGCTAATCATAATGGTCATGTAGTTAGAGGGAACGTTTTTGTCCCCATTTTTGAAGATAGGCACAATAAGGCTTTGCGTCCAAAGCTTAGGGAAGCCATGCTTTGCAGCCAAATTGAGAAGCTTGTGGAGATGAGGAATGAGGATAAATTTTCCCATTTTAAAGATCTCAGCTTGGTAACCCTCAATATCTTTGGCTTTCCCATTAGCGAGCTTATTAATCCCAGACTCAACGTCTTTCAGAGAAAAACTATCATCCTTAATAGGAGTGTTTAAGATGGTGCCAATGGTGTCCGGAGAGTCATACAACTTCTTAAGATAGTTATCCCAATTTTCTAGCGGGATAGAATGATTATCTTTAGTTTTACGAACAAGCACATTCCGCCAAAACTTTTTGGGCGCAACTTTAGAAAGGTGGAGAAGATGCTCTTGTCTTTTATTAATATATGACCTCTTCTTCCTCTTAATGAGAGCTTTGTATATACTTATATTTTGTAGCTTAATGATTTCATTAGGGGCATCTCTGATTGCTTTCCTGGCAATTTTACAGTCTATGTCATACCAAGGATTGGAAGTTCTATTATTTTTCTTATACGAAGTCTTAGTAGAGAATTTGCTAATGGTGGTGGAAAGGGTAGTAGTAAAATGGTAATATAATTGATCAATGTTGTTATTATAAGTCAGGGACCCTAAATCCCTTTCCAAATCCCTTAAGAAAAGGTCGACATTATTTCTATCGAAGTGAATGTGACTTTTTCTTTCACTGTTCTCCTGCATGTGGGTGGTATGCATAGCAACGTTCAAGGATAAAAACAAAGGTTTGTGGTCAAAGTCAGGATCGTACCCGTTAAGAAGCTCAAAGTTTGTAATATGGTTGAGGACATGGATGTCAGAAATCGCATAATCCATGACGTTGCTACCCAGTCCATGGAAACACATCATCTTACCAGAGAGAGGCCATTTATTAATACCATTACAAATGATTAGGTCCTGGGAACTACAAATTTTGAGGAGCTCGGTACCGAATAAGTTCTCGATTATGTCTTTATATTTTCTCTTAAATCTATTAGATAAGTTACCATCCTCATCAAGCCACAAGGGGTCGAGGTTAGAGTTGTTACTTAACATAATAGCTTGGTTAATAGCAGTTCGAGCATTAAAGTCCCCAAGAAAAAGGACATTTCCTTCATTCCTTAGGTTGTGGATGTCCTCATCAAGCCATTTATTCTGCTAACCTTAGGACCAAGATCAACACCTCCAGCTCCTCAAGCAACAACCATAGTTTGTGCAAACACCTCCAACACCTGTAGAAGCATCTCTAACTCCTGTAGCAGCATCTCCAAGTCCTCCAACACTGATAGAGGCACCTCCAACAAAAGCAGCCACAACTCAACACATATAGCAACAATCCAATGTCTCTAAGACATGTAGAGACATATGCAGTATCTAGAGCAACAACCCAATCACCTGCAACAACAACATCTCAAATCACAACATGCCAACCTCAAATCAACATCACATGTGGAATCCATCTCCAAGTCAACAACCACAACATCATCAAATCACCTCCACTAGGTCTAGTAATAAGTATGTTGACATCAATGCCAACTAACAAGACCATCAAGCCAAACATCCATCACCAAGCACTCATCACACATCAGACATGCATATAACGAGAAAAACCAAGAGCTTGTTGACATCAATGCCAACACCACAATGGCAACAAAACGTTGGTTTGTGCATGAGACATTGGGAAGAGTGCTTCAACCCTAATAAAGAGGAATTTTTGACAGCTCCAATATGGGTTCGTTTGTACTCCCTATCAATAGACTTCTGGGATCCTAAAATCCTGGCAAGAATTGAAAAAGTCATACGGAATTTTGTGAAGGGTACATAGGAAACAAGAAAGGGATGTTATATGACTTATGCGAGAACATGTGTTTACATGAAGATCTCGTGGCCACTTCCTGAATTGATAGAGTTGGAGCACCATGATGAAGTCTAAGTTCAACCTTTGGATTATGAGCATGTACAATTCAAGTGTCAGAGGTGTCATGAACATGGATAACTGTTTAAAGATTGTCCACTCAGGAAAAGTGAATTACAAGAAGAAGGAGAAATGGGACCAGCTAATGGTTTTCACAAGGTGGTAAATAGAAAGAGAAACCATAAGGCACATCATCGACTATCGACACAAAAGAAAATACCTCTTAAGGAGACTTTTGCATGACCTGTATAGGGTTAAGGGATTGGCCTTATGTTGATTGCATGCTTAATTAAATGTTGACATGCTTTAGATACTCCTTCATATAGGAGAGAGACTCGAGGGTGACGGGCGAAATCCCCTCCTATAGAAACATGGTAATAGGTACTCAGTCTAGAAATTTCGAAGCTTCTAGTAGCCAGTTGGGAAATAATAGGAGACCAAATAATCCAGTTCTGGGAGCTAATGGTAATCTTGGTTTAATAGTAGATGTCTTGCCAAAGGCTGTGACTAACCCTAAATTCGTGATTCTACCAAATAGGTTGGAAATATAGTGAAAGCATATGAAGGACCATGCCCACATCTACAAGATCATAGAAGGATGGTCAACTAAGAAGGACTTGATAAAGTGGATGCACCTAAAGTGGCAACCCAAAGGTGAGATAGATATGAGATTGCGGGAAAAGGGGCTTTTCACAGTTATTTTCTCAAACGTGGAGGATAAGTCTATGATTTTTGAAGGAGGCCCCTATTTATTGAGCAATGTTGGTATGTACATGAGACATTGGGAAGAGTGCTTCAACCCTGATAAAGAGGAATTTTTGGCAGCTCTAGTATGGGTTTGTTTGTACTTCCTATCGATAAACTTATGGGATCCTAAAATCCTGGAAAGAATTGGAAATTCCATAGGAAATTTTGTGAAGGGTACAGAGGCAACAAGAAAGGGCGTTATATGACTTATGTGAGAAAATGTGTTTACATGAATATCTTTTGGCGACTTTCTGAATTTATAGGGTTCAAGCATCAAGATGAAGTTTTAGTTCAACCTCTGGATTATGAGCATGTACAATTTAGGTGTCAGAGGTGTCATGAACATGGACACCTGTTTAAAGACTGTCCACTCAAGAAAAGTGAAGTACAAGAAGAAGGTGAAATGGGACTAACTAATGGTTTTCACAAGGTGGCCAATAGAAAGAGAAACCATAAGGCACATCATCCACCATCAACATAGAAGAAAATAACTCTTCAAGAGACTTTTGTATGACCTCTATAGGGTTAAGGGATTCACTTTATGTTGATTGCATGCTTGAATAAACGTTTACTTGCTATGGATACTCCTTTAGAGAGGAAATAGACTCACACCTATTTTCAGATCTAGGGATCTAGTTAGGATTTAAGGTACCCTCAGGATTCAATTTTTTTCTTCCTCAGGGTATTTTTCCCAAATCAACTAGTTCTTTTTTAGAATGGTTTTCTTCAAACAATTCCTTGGTATTCATTTGGAAGTCCCTAATAAGATGTTTGAATGCATGACAACATTTCCATCTAAAGGGAATTTCATGCATTTACATCTAAAGGGGACTTGCTCATAATCAAGCTACTGCTTCTAAACACTATCCTGATAGTAAATATCTATGGCATCTAGAAAAGGTTGGGAGATATTCATGTAAATACATATATGTGCATATGAAGTGTACCTCCCTCTCTTGGTAGCCTCTGGTACTTTAACAAAGTTGCTAATGGCATTATCTATTCCTTCAAGGGTTTCCTCCTCCCAATATTTATTAGGGAGAGAAAAAATAGAAGCAAACATCAGGGATCCAAGGAAATCATCCTTCTTTGAATTATATTGCTCCTTCCAAAATTTCATGAAGAGTCTTGCATTATTGAAAAAATATGGCCCTTCTTCAAAAACCTTTGATATATCTTTTAAGTTAGAGAAAATTATTGTAAAAAAACCCTTGGCCCCTAACTCCAATTATATTTTATGTTGGGGGTTCCTTTTATTTCAAATCCACTCAATCAAAATCTTTTCAAAGGGCCATAATCCAATAAATTTGTGGATCAGAGCAAGTTCCTGCATATATTCTCTATCTTGCTAGATTTAACCTCATATTTTGGATCTTGCACTGCTTTTGGTAGGAAAAGCCCTGGATTTCTAGCTTTCCACGATGCACCTAGTGGAGAGTTTGATGTGAAACTGGAAACCCCACTTCACTCTATGAAAAGGATGTCGATGATGAGGATATTGACGAGAAATACTAGTAGATTCAAACTCATTATGAATTCTCTAAACAATTTGGTTAAAAAGAGGGGGACCCCTTCTAGCATAACAAACCAAACATATGCAACTATGCAGTAGAAACCTTAGAAATTGCAGAGAAGAATGAGAAAAAAACAATAGCTTTAAATTAAACTAAACTAAAATCATTATTAAAAAATATGTGTAGCCACTATATATATAAATTTCATTTTTACATTTAATTAATAAGCATATAAAAATTCAATATTTACAATAATTCTCAAATATATATATGTCAAAGAGAAATATTGCATATAATTATATGCCGCATATTAAATATATGTATTATTAGGGTTTAATAAAAAAAGAAGAAGAATATTTCCATATATAAGGGTTTGAATTTATATAAATTTAAATAATATTAAAAAAACTAGAATAAATTCATTTAAATTTTGGATTTATCAGGCCTCAAGGGGAATCATATCTTGCTTTGTGCAAATATTTCCTCAAATTTCCTATTAAAAAATAGATCTTTCTTTGTCCAAATCTTTCCCCAAATTATTCAAAAATAAATTTACATTTTGAGAGATTTAATTCCTCTAAATGTTTGGTAAATCAAGAATTAAAATAAATCTATACTAATATATAAATAATCTTAAAAAACACTATATAAATAATTAAATTAAATTTATTTTAAATATAAATATAAATTTAAATAACTATTAATATATTTTTTAATAGATAATTATATTAAATATAAAAATATATATATTAAGAATTTTAAGGAAAAAATTGACACTAAAT
Organism: Pinus tabuliformis; assembly: GCA_031772625.1. NCBI lineage: Eukaryota > Viridiplantae > Streptophyta > Pinopsida > Pinales > Pinaceae > Pinus > Pinus tabuliformis. The sequence goes on from CM062812.1 coordinate 153,126,143, forward strand.
TATTATGAAAATATAGTGTAGATAACTTCATTCTCTATATTTAAATAAATATTATTAATGAAAATAGTATTAAATAAATCCTTCATATACCTTTATTATTATGCTTTTTAATATAATTTATTATATTTTTATAAAATAACTATATTAAAATTTTAAAAACTATATATAAAGTTAATCTTATGAAAAAAATGTAAATAATTTCATTCAATTGATTTAAACAAATTCTGTAAATAAATCTCACATTTATTTTGTTAAATATTTAAAATATTTAATTAAAATTTATCATTGATTTTTATAAATTTTAATAATAGATAATAAAATAAAATTGTAATATATATTTAATTTTTTTCAAAAACACTTAAGTAAAAAGTTAAAAGAAAAATGAATTGTTTTTAGCGAGATTTTTTTGTGAAAAAAGATGTTAATCTAGATTTAGAGATCGTGGCTGATTCAAGCTGAGATTCTGGCTGCTGCTGCGGATGAGACATAGAGAGTTAGGGTACTGCTGGATGTTTATAAATAAAAGCCCCATGGCCAACCGCTGGGATCTGCTTGGTAGAGGTAGAAGATACGAGGGAGTTTTAACATAATCGGCCCATGATCGATTCTGCGGTTCGATTTTCAGGGCAGGTTCTACCTGATATTCTCCAAGGCTCCATTGAAAGTCATTCTAATAAAAAGCCGTGGCTGCCCTCCTTATATATATATATATATATAATTTTTATTTTATTTTCTCGAAACTGCAACGGCAGGTTTCAGTTATCGGTTGTGAAGGATTTGGGATCTTTTTCTGGACGTAGCCCTCAAAGGAGGACTAATTACCTGAAAAACTAAAAAAAAATCAAATGTTTTTTCATGAATCCTTGCGCGTCATTCAAATCTAATTAATTATAAATTGAAATCAGTAGATATGTAATGGATTTTTTATATTAATTGAATTCTTAATGTTGTTTGTTTTTTTTTTTTTAATTTCAGAATTTTAATTTAATAATTAATAAGTGAATGGTAATTTTCATAGAATATTTTTACTAGTATTCCCAAATTAAAGTTTGAGATTTATCATTAATTTAAAAAAATTTCATATGAAATGAGTTATGGCTTTTTGGACCGGTGTATTGATAAGTTTTATTGGCCCATAATATTATAACAAACCCTATTGTGAATCTCCATGGTTAAGAATCTTGTTGCATGTTTTTTTTCAAACAGTGGGAAAAATCTATCATAACTCAGATCATTGACTACTATAAGTGAATGCAACATGATTCATCACTAACGATCACTATTATTCAAAGAAAACCACGCCACACCCGTAGATGGTCGATAAGGGGGTAGACTTACATGTTATTTTAGATGTATATATGTTGAACTTACATATTAATTCTTTTTAATAATAATAATAATATAATTTAGTTAATTTTTATTATTATTATTTTAATTTTAGAAGTGTTTTGATGTTTATTATGAATTGATGCCTATTGGCATTGGCTAATCATTTAATTATTATGGTAGTGCTACTAAAATAGAAATAATCACAATCACTATAACAATCATATTTAACCAAATCAAGTTCATAATCAAAGTTAACCATAATCACCTAGGCTTCACTAAATCAATATAGTCAAACACTATAGATAAAAGCAAACCAAAATTAACTAACATTTTCCATAGCCAACTAATTCAACCATAATTAACCCCAACCCCAAGGAGCATAACTAACTATTGATAACCAAGGTCAACCATAATTAATTATAATGCACCATGGTTAGGGTAGTCAACTATAATAAGCCAAAGTCCATCATGGTCAACCACAACTAGCTAAGTTAACCACACTTAACTAAAGTTAACTAAAGTGAACATAGTGAATTGTGCTTATTAATGGTTTACAAAAATCAACTAAGATCAAGCATAGTCAACAAAAATTCAACCATACTCATTCTAGGTACCCAAGTAAACTATACTCAAGTATAGTCAACCATAGTCAACCATAGTCAACCAAAATTAACAATAATGTAACTCAACAATGCTTAGCAAAAACATCCATGAAAATCAGCCATAATTCAATAAATAAATCATAGTTAATCATATTTATGAACCATTTTTTTTTTTTCTTGGGAAAATCAACTATAATTTTCCTATTACACCGAAAACATTAAAACACAAGAAGTGATTGTGATATTATTTTTCTTTTAATATTCTAAATTATAAATAACAATAACCTATCCAATAATCTTTGATTTAATGATATTAAGTGTGTTTGCCATTAAAATATCTTTAATTTTATGTTAAAAGTTTATTATAAAATTTGATTTTCAAATTTTAAATAATTTTAAAACCATTCAATCTATAACATTTTTTAATATAAAAAAAATAAATTTAAAATTTATAAAAAATCAAAATTTAAAGATAAAAATAATAAATTAATACTAAAGAAAAATAATAAATCTAAATAGCCATTGACCTTTGATTTAATGATATTAAATGTGTTTGCAATTAAAATTTATGGTAAAAGTTTATTATAAAATTTGATTTTCAAATTTTTAAATAATTTTAAAACCATTATATTTATAATATTTTTTTTAATATAAAAATAAATAAATTTAAAATTTATAAAAAAGTCAAAATTTATAAATAAAAAATAAAAAATTGATACTAAAGAAAAATAATAAATCTAAATAGCCCCCTATCAAAACGAATTATTTCATATATTAAACACAAAAAATCAAATTCACTTAGCACTCTAGTGATGCTCACAGCGGTGAAGAAGTGGGATTGAAACTGGGATTGAATTATTTCATATATTAAACACAAAAAATCAAATTCACTTAGCACTCATTGCATCGGGTGATGCTCACAGCGGTGAAGAAGTGGGATTGAAACTGGGATTGAATTATTTCATATATTAAACACAAAAAATCAAATTCACTTAGCACTCATTGCATCGGGTGATGCTCACAGCGGTGAAGAAGTGGGATTGAAACCCGGTAACCAGGACTCCCCGAGAGGTCACCCATCCCAGATCGCCCCTAGCTCAAGCGCACTTAACTGTGGAGTTTTCCCCACAATCAAGCCCACTTAGCTTGCTACCCCATTTGCAAAACCTTAGCAAGTATTGTGCCTCATGAACCATTCAAGTAGAGATCCCTTCACTCTTTTTGAATTTAAATATATGAAATAATTCTAAATTTGTGATATATGAGAAAGGCGTGAAAATTGGGAATCACTTGTGTTTAGGGACGGAATTTGATGGGTAAATTAATGGTGACTGCTGATTTGCTCATCAAATATAGTTTAAAATTTTACAAAACCGTCAAAATATTTCCTTGAAACTGTGTGTGAAAACCATCAAATTTGACAAGTGGGTCTCTTTTGAAATTCCACCCTCTTGATCAGGCTTTAAAATTGACGCCCATATGCCCGTTTTTCTCATTTTTAACAATAAAATATAGCTAAATTTAAAATAAAGACGTCAAAGCTGACTGGCAAATAATTTAGGAAAATGTCAAAATTACAGGCATATCAGAAAATCAAAAGCTTGAAATTATATATATATATATATATATATATAAAGGCTGGAATGGGATATCTAGAGTCATTGATTCTTTAGGGTGGTATTTTTTAAATAAATTTTATTCAAATGTTTTAATGTGAATGGTTGGTGAATGGTACGCTCTCAATTACTCATCCACGCGGGCCAAGTTTAAGAGGTTTTGGACAAAAACCTAAAATGACTAGATATTTGTCTTAAAAATATTTGAAATCTTATCAAATCTCTTAAATAACTCCCACACGTAGTAGCGACTGACCATGACATTTGAGTTCTAAAAATTTTAGGTTCGACAATGTTATAGTGGAAGGAAAGTACATGGAGTCCAAATTGCACAAGCTAAGCTAAACTAAGTGTCCCGCCATATCCCAGTGGCCTTGGCCTATTTTGAATGGGATGCCATGAGATTGCTGAGGCTTTTGTTGTTGTAGGTGATAACAGTAATTAGTTACCTCTTGTTGACCTATATTATTCATTCATGCATTGTTCACATCCAGATCCGTTGTTGTTTCATATTCAATATTTTGTTACTTTGGCATGCCCTACTCCGAGCATTACTCCAAGAACCAAGTTGGTATTGTTTAGTAACATTTTTGATATTTTGCAGTCTGCTAAGTATGTGCACAAACACAGTGGCTACTTCACAGGGTAAAAGTTTATACATTCTTTTATGTACATTTTGTAACACAAAATTTAATGAATTTTATAAAGGTCCATTGAAGCGTTTGGAAATATATTAAACATATGGGTCTAACGTTTGAGTATATTGCTTCTGAAATGAAAGAGGCACCTTCTGCCTTTACACTGGTATTGATATTCTTATGCTCAATCTCCATTCTTGATTTTCCCTGGTATTGATATTCTTCTACTCAATCTCCATTATTGATTTTCCCCGTTGGGTTTAAGCCAAATCTTTGCATTTCACCGTGGGTATCCACTAATTTTATTTTGTTTTGCAGTGCTTGTTACCCTGCTACGCCTCTTTACGATGGAGGGATTTTTCAAAATCTCGGTTTTGATAATGAAATTGATAACTGGAATAGTTTTGGGGCACTGAGCATAGCACTGCATATAAAGAGTCAAGATAATGGCAGCAAATGTCTTGTGGCATCAAATTGGCAATAGATATTTCATTCGCCTCTTCAAACTTTGGAAACAAGATGTCAACTGTAGTTTCTCAAGTAATGTCAAGTATAGTCTCTAATGTTTTTGGTCATGAGAAAAACTTTGGGTAATGTAATATGTTTTTGTTTTGATGGAAAATGAAAGAATATGTTTTTTGCTATTGAAAAAAAAAACCAAAAACCAAAAACTAAAACTTGAAAATTTATGTTTAGTAGGTAGTTTTTTACTTTAATAATTTTAATATTTAATTTCATTTACTTGAACATAGTTTTTTTATTTTATGTAAAAATAACTATAAATATAATTTGCAAAAGTTAAATAAAACTGGTAAAAGAAAATGTAGAAAATCATATGAAGACCAGTTTAAAATTAAAACTGTTCTCAAATTTTTTTTATGATGGGCAAAGGGACCCATCAAATTATACTTCCAAAATTAATATCTTAAGTTCTTCAACTCAGATTTGATTGATTTTCAATGCCTCTTTCTTCTCTCGAGGTCCTCTATTGATCCAAAATTTAAAAATGTATATTTCATGAAATGATTTGAAAGCTAGTTTATGTCTTTTAGGAAATGGATTGTGATTGAAAAAGCACACAAAGTAATGTAAATTTTGCATAATTTTAACAGTTAAAATGGGAAAGATACAACATCAAACACACAAAATTGATGACGAAGTTCACCCCTCCTGGACTTGTCTCCAGGTCTAGCTTCCAAAGGTGGCCTTTTTTTATTATATGCTCAAATCCTCAAATACATTAACATACAAGTCTCAATTTGCAAACATAACACTGCCATTGCGTCCAGGATGCCCAAAAACCATGTCTAGGCTCTTATTGGGCTCAAAAAGGTTGAAAATTTACCAACATAGGCCTCTTTCTTCAAACTGTCTATAAAATGCTTTACAAATTAGTCTCCTCTGCAAAACTCACAACAAAAGTGTCTTGTGGTCTATTGGTTGGGTAATTAGTTTGAAACACAGTGATCCCTAGTTCGGTCCCTAATTTGGGGCGGAGTTTACATTGTTTTTATTATTATTATTTATTTATTATTATTATTTTTTAACGTGGGTCGAATCCCCTTCTTAGATCCATGCTCCTAGTCTTATGGGGCCACATGTGACTGAGGGTCACAGGCCATAGGCCACATGCCCTCCCTTGGCTGCTTCTGGATTTTTTTATGCATGTGGTATGGGGCCATCATGGGTACTGTTTGGTCCCAACTTACCAAGGCAAGTTAAGCTCTTAATTCTTTTATCAACCCAAGAAAGTACACTTAGAGGTGCTTACCTAAAATATATAGATCTAGAAGGCTCTAAGATTCTAATGGCTACCTAGTGGACTAAATTAACAGTGCTTTCTACAAAAGATCCTTAATTATCACTCAAACATCAATCTAAATGAAACAAATCTTTATGAAATTCTGGTTGCAAAAATAACAAAAGCAGAGTGTTGATGATTGATTGTAATCCTACATTCCCTTACAAGAATATTGCTTCAAAGAATTTTTACAATCACAACAATCCAAAGTATTTTCAAATCACACAATGAGTAAGATGAGCAGTGTTATAAACCAATATCAGTTATATCTCTTACAAGAATCATTTACCAAATTGAAAATTGATTTTTAAAACTCCAATCTTAAATCACTTTGGAAATAAAACTAGAACTATCCTTCAAAACTAAAGCTAGCAAACAAATCTGGAAGTTGTATGATAGCAGCATGTAAATATCAATTTCAAGATCAAGATTAGTTGAGTCCTCTTACAAGGCTCTCTCTTCACAACAAATTCAAGTTCTCTTAACTGATAATTCTGCTAACATAACTTTTAACTCTGAACATGGAATGACTAATTGCTAAATTCGAATTTGCAGCTAGTAAGAAAAACAGAGTAAAGATAAAGTGTACCAGCAAAGTGGTGAGGGCCCTTCAGCACTCCACAAGCACACTATGAAATGATTCAGAAGAGTGTAGCTGCTAAATCTTGAAACATAAAATTGCTGAAGAAGTTTGTATTAAGTCTGGAATCAAAGATACACAAGTTGTCTTCTCATATGTTCATAAAACCATTCTAAAACATAGTTTTCCCATATGGGTTATTTATCATGAATCCTCTAACAAAAGAAACTATTGTTTCTCCATCTAATACTACCAATATTATATTAATTACATCCCAAGGAGGTCGAATTTAGGTTTGTTCCTCCATTTATGAAAGAATTCTAAAACTGGAAAATATATTGTGCACAAAAATTAGGAAAAAGTGATGAAGTGGCTGGGTTTGACCAGCTTTGACTAGACACTTGTTTTCTCCAAAACTGAAAGTGAATAATTGTTTCACCATCCTTGTACATTGTACTTTATGCCCATAATCTTCGAATTTTCCCACCTATGCTGCAACATGTCAAACAATAAAGCAATCACAAGTTGTTACAACTTCCTGTGATTTTTCTGAAAAAGTGTCATTTAAATATAAAAATTTCAAATATTAATCCCAAGCTCAAAATAACGAAAATGACAACATATGACTTATTTTCTAAGGATTATTGTTGAATAATAAAGGTTAAATGGCCGAGAATGATAGTTAAAAGATGAATTTGGAGTGGAATGGAGAGCCAAATTTAGATACCAACAGGTAGGGTGCCACATGGCTATGCCCCTCCCAATTATTTTCCTGGTCGTGTGCATTGCAAAACCAAGGGTCACCCATTACCCCAACTGCGCCACCAGTCTTCATTAAATATAATTGCCGGCCCATCATAAATAAGAACCCGATTGGTCGGGCATCTGTTGAGTGATTGAGAGGTCATAAGGTTGAACCCCGCAGAGTTGGTTGGTTGATAAGGCAACCTCTCATTGGGCCATGCGGCGCCCTCTGATTGGCCCATGTGGTGACCTATGATTGGTCCACCACATCAACCGTACACCCATTCACTGTGTGCCACATGTACTAACACCATTAGTTCACCTGTCATCCGTACTGTTATCACAAAATCTGACCTTGATAGGCTGCTGATCAAGCAGACTCTGAGTAACTCTTTCAAACCAATATTTTGGTTGAGGCTTAGCCTCCTCAACCTGAGAGGGCTCTCTCACTAGGTTTAGGGTTTTTGATTAATGATTAGATGGCTAACTCTAGGAACAAAATGAACAAAAGTACAACTGGTTGGCTGATTGAAACTATGATTAGCAAATATCTATTGGGCTATGGAGTCAAAATAGTCTTCAACAAAACAACATGATCAACAAAACATGGAAGTCAAGGCACTTAGAGTTTAGGTTTATGAATAAAACAGTAACACAGTGAAACAACACAGTTTACAAGCATGTGAAGGAAGTTAGAGCATTTTCCAATGAATTCTAAGTATCACAAGCTCATACCACTGCAAATAAGTAATTGAACAAAGCCATAAGAACATCAAACACATAAACTCTTTGTGAATCTTGAGTAGTCAAACTGATCTCTGTATTAAGTATGAAAAACACAATTTCTTACAATAACACAATCTTTCCTTTACTAATGAAATTTCCAACCCTGAGGAATTCGATTTTCAAGCTTAATATAGAACTTTACATCATTGGATACTATCATCCACCTTTGGAGGAATTCAAATTCCTAACTTAGACACCTATCTATTCAAAAACAAACTATTTAATTACAACTTGATAGCTAGTTGTCTTTTAAGAGTCCTAATACAAATAGGAGTAAAACTCCTAAAACAAGCCTTCAACACCCTTATCTAAGTCTTTAATACATTCTTTACTCAGCTTCCAACCCTATCATCGAGTTTGATGATAACCATGATGTTGTTGCAAAACCTGTTATATTATACCTTAACTGCCCTAAAAATTAGGAGACAAAGTTCCTCTTTTTTAGGCCCTTAACCCTTTGTGTTTATCTTCAAACAGTTTTCTGCTGGTGTATAGGTGTCATGCATTAATAATTTTTTGAAACATCATTTTCCACCTGTGCAAAAGGGAACTCGAGCATGTGGATGAAAACATGACTGTGCTTACGAAAATACTCTGTTTTCGTAGCACAGCCTTCATTTTACCTATGGAGTACTCCTTGAAGCTTTGCTACCTGCACCCCTGCCATCTGAGAGTTCACACATGAGCCCATATCCATTAGAAGCTTCAAAATTTGGAATTGATCCAACATTCCCTCCACAATGCATCTATAAGAGCCAAATGATCATCTTCAGTAGTTTCATAGCGCGCTACAAAACTGTTGTGTGTGTTCTTTTTCAACATGGCCTTCAAAAATTAGTGGTTTGGGAGCTTTTTCAAAATTTTTGAGAAGACTGATGTATTAACCAAAAATCAAAACCACATCCCTTCATAGATGTTCTTCTTTGTAGTTGCTCTTCTTTTATATGCCAAAAATTGTTTTAATACCTTCACTGCCTTTCTTCAACACCTTGTTTCATCATTGTTGTAGACCCTTTTCCAAAGTGGTTAGTTGTATTTCCAGATCTTCAATTTTCCTCTTCAAGCCCTTGTTTGTAGCTCTGAGCTGAGTATTAATTTTTCTCACAAATTTGGCTTCTTTGATTGCAGGAACAGTCCAGGTAAAGTATTGTTGTTCACTGCTAACTATTTCTGATTTGGGCACTCTTTCAGCCTCCCAGAGAGCCTTCATCCTTTTGAAGTTTGTCTTTTCAGCAACATGTTCTCTTGCTCTTGCCCTTAGTTTAGCAATCTCATTGTTGGCAGCTTCTAACCTTCTTTCCATGACTTCATAATTGGCCTTTTGCGTTTGAGTAGCAGGAACTGTGTTTTTGTCTCCTTCAGGTCTTGAAGATGGTAATTCTAACTCTTCTTGAACAACAAAGGCTTCTTCTGTTCTCTCCAATTCAACATTGGACTCTTGCATCTTCTTGGATTGCCGAGTTAAGGGTTTTCTAGGTTTGAAAACAAAAGCTGCAACCTCATCCTTAAATTCCATTTTTTTGGAGGATTTCACTTCCTTCGACTTCCTTTGATCAATTTTTTTCACATCTGCCTACACCAAAGCGGATTTTGTAATGTCAATGGCCCTTAATATATCACTTAAGTCACCCTTCAAGCTTGAACCTTCTCCTGAAATCATTGTTTTCCCCTTTTCCTTTGCAATCTGGCTCCTAGTAAGTCTCCTTTGAACTAGTTTGCTGGATGACTGTTCTGGTGTTTCTCCTTTAAGCTCAGATATCTTTCCCTTGGCAGATTTAGGAGTTTCAAGAATGACTGCTGGACTTTTAATTGCTGAGGTTTTTCTTGCTTGTTCTTTCACCTGCTTCCTTGGCTTTAATTTAGCATACCTTTTTGCCCTGGTCATTGCAGACCTGCTAGCTTCTATTGATGAAGTTTCTTTGACCCCAGAGCTAGTACCTTCACCTTGTTTTTCTGTTCCAAAGTCACATACAAACAAAAACGAAGACCAATCTTTTTTGACCCTTTTGAGTTCATGTAAAACTATCAATTTAATCAGGCCATGATGAAACAGGGAAGTCTCACACCCTTGGGACTTTAGCTGAACTTTATCTGCCATCTTAGCTATACTTCGAAATAAGAAGTAAGGCAAATCTAGAGAAATCATACCAGTAAAATGCAAAATGAGTTTAAAATGATATGAGTAAACCTTTTGATATATTCCTTCACAGGTGAAATACCGATGAATGCTAAAGAGTAAATTGGTATAGTTGTCCTTGATGTAGTCTTTGGGAACTGCCTTGGTCAGGTTGGTTTCTGAAAATTGTGACTTCAGGAACACCTTACATGGTTCCATGTTGAATCTGAAGTTCTTGAACCAGGCCTCTTGCCCCCTAGGAATTTCGGTCACCAACGCTATAACCTCTGGAGAAACTTGCAAATCAAGCATTCCGACCTTTGTCCTTAAACCAGTAAAATGAAGTGCAAACTCCTTGGTTACCTCGGTATGCCCTCCCTGCAATTTCTTACAAAACTTCCAGCACCCTACTTTCTTGAAAGCCTCTACAACTGCTTTGTCTCTACTTAGGACCTCAGTGTTTTCTGGCTCGGTTCTCAAACAATGGCCAGACCTGTGGCGTTTCTTCTCCTCTGTCATCTTTTCTTCTAAGTTCCTATAACAAAATCGACTTCTTTTGAAACTCAATTGATCAACCTCGCTTTCCAATGATGATCAGCCTTGCCTGAATGATGGATGAGGAAAACCTTGGTGAATTATTCCCAAAGTTTATTGTCAAAAACAACTTTGTTTCAAGGGTTTGCATGCAAACTAAGACGATGAGACTAGCCAGCTTCTTTGAATTTTGAAATTATCATTCATAATGACCCCTAAATTCGAAATGATGAGTTTGGAGTGGTGGCATGCTTGTGGATTGACTTGTAACTGACACCTAATCATGAAAATTCTAACGGGTTTTTACCGGATTGATGTTTGACAAGACTGTTTTTACGAATCCATGCTTTCGTAGCGTGCTACGAAAAGAGAAGTGTTTTCGTAGTTTCAGGACTAATTTCAAAATTTTCAAATTTTCCTTGAGCTATGAGTTTCTAACAAGGTTGTGGGACTCATGAAACATATGAAAGGGATGTTAGACTTTATTTGGACATAAAAGAAGAGCTAAACCTTTGAGACATCCTAACCTAACACCTACCCACTAAAGCATGTGATGACTTGACACTCATCTAAAACCATGAAAAAGAAAAAGTAAACTCCTGTTTTGGTGATAACACGTACATCCGAGTAAGATGATGACATCAACACCTTTTCAACATTCGTACCTTGCAAAGTCAACGTGCAACTTTGACTTTTTTTATTATCTGCCAAAAATTTCAGAATGCAGTAACTTCCTCATACTATGTTGGATTGAGGCGATTGAAGCATCATTGGATTTAGAATGATGAGATCTATAATTTGATGGTGGTTTTGGGAGATTTAGGGCACTTTCATTTTTGAGCACATTTTTAATCCCCTAGATCATTTATCAACTCAAATCATCACATACCAAAATATACTCGTGGTTTCAAACCCAGTAGCTTGGGTGCAAAGCCTATACTTTAGGTTCCAAGCCCAAAAAGCCCTTTTATGGTGCTTCAAACACCAATCCCCAAACCTTAGGGCTTGGAGTACCTCCCAAGCTACAAATCTCAACACACCCTCTTAGCGAGGGAGGTACTTTTAAGAGTAGGAAGTAACTCATCATCATCACCACCATCAAAACTAGCCCATATGGTTTCCAACACTGTAGCATACTTTGTAGAATGAACCCTATAATCTCGGTAGTGCCTCTACCTCATCTCATCTGAACCTGAAAACCTCAACACTTCCATAGGGTTGCTCCCTCTGAAGCTTGACTCCCTCTAAGTCTACACAATCTTCATTGTCTCAACTTATCATTGATCTCATGTCCTACAAGGTCAGTCCAAGTTGTGGTCGAACACATGCCATCATTAATGTGACTTAGTCCTGCAAGCACTCATCCTCCTGGATCAAATACAACACATGTAAATCCCTCCATTCTCGGATATGCAACATCATGATTTGATGAAGAAACTATCCTGCCAATTTTTAGTCCATCACATGAAGAAATATTGATCATACCAATCTCATCCATGCCAAAGCAATCCTCGAGTTGTCCAAACCATCCATGACAAATCGCTAGAAGTCCATCATCAACTATCCTCCCTACAACAAATTGTTGTTCACTAGGCTCACCACCAACCCACAAAAAATCCCAGATAATCTCGTTGCCAAGCCAGCTAAGACCACATCTCCATGTATTTAGCTGAACCCTCTGCCCCATGATCTAGACAATCCAAGCTCCCTCTTAGTTGCTTCGTCGTGCACACTCTTATTCACTGGCCCTTCAAAGTAGCTCTAATACCATGTTGTTTTTCCATGATACTGTAGTTTAGGATAGAATCTTAAATCATTGATGCTACCAAATCAAAGTATCACAACAAACTACTTTACAACAACAAAATAATATACAGCAATAAATCTGCTAGTGCACAATATATACAGCTTTTTACAACAACCCAACTTTGTTATACTATTCAAATTGATAATACAATAATCTAGGGCTCCCGTACCAGGGATAATGGCCCTCATACATCCACTAGTACAAGAAACAACAATTAGGGCTTGGTGTTTGTCATGATGACCACCAATCTACCCTAAAAAAAGTACTCTCACCATCTAGCTAATGTAAAGCTTGTCATAGCTACCTTGGTCGTACCATGTACACATCTGCCCAGTCCTTCAGCTCCTGATGTACAATACCTGCCTCTATCAATGCACCAACTCCATCTTACCACTGAACCTTGGATCCAATTTTCTCTTTAGCTGACCGTTCATCCTTCAACACATCAACACCTCCAAACTCCTCTCTAATTGTTAACAACTCCATTTGTGAACAACTCTCAACTTCCCACTGCTACTCTTGAGCTATTTAGGGACTTCAACCCACTATATTCTTCCTGTGTTGCTAAAATGAAGAATAACATAGGGCACGAAGGGCTACCACCTATTACTGCAAGATGTCCTTCTCCAATAATTAGCACAAGCTAGGAGGACTGCCCAAATTATGTTGTAGATGTCCTTCTCCACAAGGCAAGTCTAAGGCTACTCAAATTGCTCCTGGCTAATCATACCTATGAGTTCTTCTTCTGCTACATCTAACAATCCCTTAGTTCTTCAAGAGACTTGTTTCTTTGGGCTTGATGCAATCCCCCACAATTCTCCCAAGTTGTTCTTTAGGTTGCCCCAAATCTACCTTATCTAGGCCCACACTTGGTCCACTCTCATGCTTCCCTCCAATAGACCATGAGCATCCAATACAATGTTGTAGCATCTGCTCACTAGTTAGGGCATTCAACACCTTTGATTACCCTTCCTCTTGGTTGCTAACAAACTTCACACTTTGTCCTCTTCTAGGACATCATCCTCTTGCAAATCACATCAACTCAAGAGGGTGACCAAACTGTCCTGCAACCTCCAACTTCTCCTCTTGACATGCATGTACAACTGTTTATGTAACCTGCTACTTGGATGATCACCAAACTGCCCAATCTAGACCCACATCCATCTAGCAACAAAACACATCAACACATACCTCTCAATTTTGTCACTTTTTTTGCCTAGTTAGGGCATCTGACATCACATGTTAAGCTCTTCCAATCAGCTCCTAAAGCCTCCCAACAACTGTGGTATTCCTTCCTTAGCATTCCGCTCCAACTCATTGCATCTAGGACTTATCTGCATGCCCTTTTAGGCTTTTCGGCCCCTTCAAATAACCATCTACAGATCTCAGGTACTCATGAAATCTACTACAAAGATATGACCTACATAACAAGGAGAAACATGCCACACAAACTGCACCAAACAACCCAAAAATGTTCCTCTCCTATGTAGCCTTGTTGCAAGGTTGACTTAACACTCAAATAAGCATAGAAAATTTCCAAATCTTGGCTTTTCCTCCACTTGGCTACTCCTGTCTACAGCCCAATCAGAGATCCAAATGTAGTTGACTTGCTCTCTTGTGTTGCTCAAGGATGATGTGAAATGACTCCTCACACAACACTTATTTATATTCTTTCTCAAGGGCTCCAACATCTACACTTTAGGGCTTGAACAATTGTCATATGCCTCTTAACACTAGGCCGAATTAAACTCTTCATGTGAAAGCCCACACTTATACTTCAAAAATTAATATCTAAAGTTCCAAAACTTTGATTTGAGTGATTTTCAATGCCTTTCTTCTCTCGGGGTCCTCTATCATCTCAAATCATCATGTACCAAAATTTCATCGTGGTTTCACACCCACCAACTTGGGTGCAAAGCCCACACCTTGGGTTCCAAGCCCACAAAGCTCTTTTGTGGCTCTCCAACCTCCAATCTCGAAACCCTAGGGCTTGGAGTACCTCCCAAGCTACAAATCTCAATATCCACATCCTTGATACTTTCAAATAAATACACACTATGCCTACAATGGGTCTTTAGACGTGATAGAAAAATATTTTCTCCATCGGGACTCACATCATACAACCTTGCATCGTGCATGTTGAAGCATAACTTTGAAGACTAAAGCTTGAAATGTGAAGATTTAAGATTTACACAACACCACCATGCCCACGCCTATGTGTTATTGGTATGCTATATAAAAATGTTAATCTATGGGAATAGAGTAATTAAATTAAAGGGTGTTTTTAGTTGTCCAATAGAAATATATGAATAAAGTTGTTATGGGTGAAGTAAAATATCAATTCTTTGTTTGATTTTGAGATATTTTGTGTAATTTTTTCAGTGTTTGTTGTTTGGCGATAGATATCTATTTTTATAAAATGAGTGTATTTATAAGTTTGAATTAGAAAATGGGTTTATCTTGTGGTTGGATACCAAGATCTTAAATTCTTGGTTACCATGGCTTTGATGCATTTGCTAAAATGATATTTGAATATGAACACAACTAGGTTTGGGACTCTCAAGTCTTGGGTGTTCATAGGATAGCTTCATCCTTCTTGATTGTTGAACAATCATGAATTTATTCAAAATGCAAGCCCTATGTATTATTATGGCTTGAAATATTAGAATCCTCCTCATTTTTTTGAAAACATAGGTTCAAACTTGTTCATTATCTATAAGCCCCCCTTCAATACAACTCACCACATTGAAGCTTGAAATCAAATATTTTTCTAAAACATCATTATAGGTAATTGGTTTAAACAAACTACTTCAAAACTTTATAAGAATGTTTCAAGATAAATTTCAAAAGCTATTTCACCACATTGAAACTTGAGATCAAATATTTCTTTCAAAACTCATTATAAGTAATTGGTTTAGACAAAGTACTCAAAAAAATTTGATCTCAACATGACTTTGCAAAAGTTATGAAAATACATAGAAGGTCATTGTAGCTAATTACACCAAATCACTAACTAGTTTAGCCCCATTGTTGGATGGAAGAACGATTTTCCCATCACCAATATTATGTGAAGCTTGGATGCCCTTTGGAATAGTCTAATTCCCCGAGGTGACTCCCATCCTCAATCCCTCTCATGAAACTTGAACCTATAATCTAGTGGAGATTAAACCTCACACAAATCAATTAATATATACCACACACACACACAGATGTGTGTGTGTATATATATATATATATATATATATAACAAACATCAATAAACAAGTCTAATATGCAGCATTGTTGCTTAGTACCTATCTCTTATGCAAAAAGTAATTGATAGCATAAGTATAAAAATTCCCATCATGCCCATGCATAAAGATCTTAAAGTTTTTTAATTATATTAAGAGACATTATAATAGTTTAGATCTTCTTCAACTTTTGAATTTAGATTTCTACTTTAGAATATTAAAATAAATTTTCAAAATATTAAAACAAATGAAATTGTTAAAGTTTTTAAATAGAGATATTTTTATAGTTGAATTCATGAAGTTAAGATTCAGTTAGTGTTTAATTAAAACAATGAAATTTCTATTTTGTATTAAAATAATTTATAACAAAAATTTACAAAACAAATGTTATAATTGACTTTTGATTGTTGTCTATATTCTTAAATAACTAATTGATCTACACATGCTTATAATGATAAAAACAGAAGAGACAGAATATATAAACTATATATTAACTTGGCTCTGCAGGTGAGATACCTGGAGAGTGTACAAACACTCATACACGCCTTATTATATTACTGAGTCAGATGAGCCTCAAATATATAGGCTTTCGCAATATCGGGTGGTTCAAACCACTCCCTATCAAATAGGATCTCAATCCTATTCTAAAGCAGCAAACACTTAAACATAGAAAAGCTAACTTTCTCCATTAATGCTAACACTCCCCCTTAATGGAGAAAGGGTTCACTAAAAAAACTCAAATGACATAAGTGTATGTTGGTCTCAGTCTCAGCTAGGCTTACAATGGTAAAAGACAGAGCTTTCATTTTTGTCTTCTTGCAGAACCCATACTTGTTCATTTGTGGATGATGCTTCATCTTCACTTTCTTTGCCATAAGAAAATGATGGAGCTTCACCTCCTTTTTACATTTTCTCCCCCTCCGGAGGAACACATGAACCCTTATCCTCCTCTTCGAGTATATACTAACATTCTTTGCATTTGATGTTGCAGGTTCTTGGGATTCTTCAATTGCTTCTTCTTGTCTCCCAATATCTGCACAAAAAAAATGTTAGATTTATAAAGAGGACCACATTTTCTTTTGTCTTCCTGCTCCTTCAGGAGAGCTTTCATTTCTCCATCTCTCCCTACTCCATCCCTTTCTGCTGTCATAGTTATGCCTTCAGCCTCTTCACTCAGTTCCGTTGTTGCAAGCATGTTCTACATTTGATCTATATGTGAAGATAGGCCTTCCTTCTCACCAAACAGTAATTCATCAATAAGATGTTTTTCAATCATCAAATTGATCCACTCATCATGAGGTATATAAGTCTCATCAAACTTGATTTCTGCATCTGGAAAACTTTCAAGTTCTACAATAATGGATGTGTTTTCATCATCACAAGTTTCAGTTACAAACACACATTCATCACCCATCATTGCATCTTCAGTTTCACAATCAAATATGGGATCATTTTCAAGAGCAATATCTTCAGCATCATTGCCCTCATTCAAACAGTATTTCATTTCTAAAACATCCCATAAGAATTTTGTACTAAGAATCTCTCCATATTCATATATTATGTTGAGTATGATGTTGTCATCTAATGCAGATGTTATAAGACTTAATGCTGATGCATCTCCACTATCATTAATAACATCTTCAACATAATCCAGTAAATTTACCTTCCATAATACTATTTTCATTTCATTTGCCCATATTTCATAATTCATACCTAAAAAAGACGGTAAATCTGGCATTAACCATTTAATAATCTCACCAAATTCCAAATCTGCATCTTGATCAACTACTGGTCCATCACTGTCAACCTGAAACACATCACTAAATTCAGCAAAACAATATATTGCCTCTGTCCCTTGATGGTTTCTCCTTAGTTTCCTTTGAGACTCTTTCAATATCCTTTGTTGACCCATTTCTCCTTCTATTTTCTCCCTTGCATCAAGCACACAAGAACACTTCGACCAGGAATAGTTCGCTGCCCACTGCACTTTCAATTGGATCTCCTGAACTAGCTCTTTTCCATCCAACCAAAACAACTACTCGCGCTTACAATATGTGATCACTGAGCGTCGTCTTCCAGAGAAACACTAGCCACACCTCTCCTACAGGATTACCAAAGCTTGCAAATTTGATGGAGAAAATATGCATACCCTTGGGGCATTCAAGTTGAAGCCTCGACATGTAAATTCATCGATCTCGAAGGGTTTCTCAGCAGAATTCAACCTCTCCAAAGAGTTGAAGCGCTTAAACTGTAAACAGAACTGAAATACCTCTGGCGAAATTTATAGGGGCCTAAGTCCCCATGTTGATGCTACAAATTTCCACAAAATTCCAAGAAGTAGCCCAAGGATTCGACAGTGAACTCATGCACTAGGCTTTGAATCTCAAGCATCAGGCACAAGCCCAAAGTCTTGCAAACACCATCGTTATGCCTATTGGCAATGTGATTTGAAGAATCACGAATCAGGAAATGTCACCATGTACATACGCGAAACCCTGTCTCCTTCCTTAGAAACACTTAGATGCAGAACATAATCTTTGTAGTTGTCAACTATGCCTGAAGCAGACGTTGGCTTGTATCTCCATCAAATTCCAAACTCGACTCTTGTCGATGTTCAGGTCTCAATTCTCAATTCTTTGTATCGCCACCTGTAAATCATACAATCAAATGAAATGCCAGTTAAAGCTCCAGATAGAGCACTTGACAAGAGACCTGGAACGCAGAAACAAGAGAAGATTCCTAGCTGGACAGAGGAACCAGAACAACGCTTTGTCCACAAACTTTTGCTCCACACCGCAACGTCTCCCTCTCCACAACGTTCATGCATAGACTTTATTCTTTCCACGGATTTGCAGATCCCACTGCAACTCCAATCAAATGAAGCAATTCCCTCACACGTTCACGCCTTCGGCCTATCTTGGTCTCGCTTCTTTCCTACACGCAGATCTTGGATCATGACCATTCAAAAAACCATAACCCGGTGGCACTCTCTAGGATTTCTTAATCTTGCTGAATGAAACATAGACACAGATCTACTTCGATCTTCTGCCCTTACAACTTTCAAATTATAAATCTCCCAAAATTCTAGCGAATTATATCTTTCAGAGTTCCATGTAGAAATTCCCACTGTAGATCGACAGATTATGCAATATACTAAAACACAATACAAGATCTACTTCTACAACACTTTGCGAATGCTTAATCGAATTGAGCAAGATCAAGAGAACACATATAACTAATAAGAAGAAATCAATCACACATAACACAGAAGAAATATCACGGGGAAAGCCTCAGCCTAAAACCCCAACTTTATATTATCATACAAGTGGAAATATAGTCTGGATTACAAAACGAATCATCTCACAAGCTATCCTGCTCTCTCTGCAATCCCTCTGCTGCTCATAGACAGTCAAAGGCCTCTCTCAAACCTTCTCCTATGCCCTCCAAGCCTCCTATTTCTTTGCGCAATTTTCCTTGGGGTCCAGTGTTGTCACTTGTGTGAATTGGCCTCTTCACACACTCACTAACCTTTGATCCAACTGCGCAATCCTGAAGGAGATAAATCCTTCTCCATGGATGAGCTTCCTTTATAGGAAAAATCCATCCGACTCATAGTACATTGTCCCTCCTCTGATCTCAATTGGGTCTCTGTTTGAACTAACATGCATGAGTTATTCATGAGAGAATATTCAGTTATCTGAAGTGCAGCAGTTATATGCAAGCATGCATTAACTAACTAAACTCACATTAATTTAAACAAATTGTTTAAATCAATCTAACTGGACTTGACTTAGTTAACTAAGACAACTAATTACAATTCAAATTAGAACTCATCCTTATCTCTTTAACTGATGGATAAATTCCTCAATTAATGAAGAAACTATTGCATGTCCTCACATAGACTTCATGTTTGATTTTTCACAACTAATTAACTCATGGTGAATTAATTTATTTATTTTCAAACAACTGTTAAGTTCAAATTCAAATTTTACTTCCTATTTTAGTCCAGAGACTGACTAAAATTGGAATCCATCCTGAACTGCTAAAAATAGCAATTCTATTTTTAGCACTTCCATTTTTCATTCCCTGTTGCTTAATCCAGCACTGGTACCCAAACTTCTATTTATAACAGTGCTACTTTTAACACTTCTATTTTTAGCATTTCTTGTTGCTATTTTCAACACTCCCTCTCAACAAGAAAGGCATTCAACTCGAACCTGATCTTGTACCTTAGGAATGTTCTGCATGCAACACTTATCCCAAGTGTGGTTGTTCCAGCAACTCTAGAAACAAAACAAATCTCCCAACTGACCTCTCTGTTGCACTGTAAACATACTCTGATGCTGAAGCTCTACCTGTTGCTAATAAGTGCTCCCTCCCTGACCTCTGAGTTGTTGCAACACTCCATGCATCTCGCACCGTTGCACACCTCTCTGTGCTATCCTGCACTAGTGCAACTCTCCTGTGCCTCTTGCATTTTTGCAACTTGCTAGCTCTACACATTCCTGGGACTCCTGCACTGTAGCTCTCTCTTCCGCTCCATCCGCATCTGTCTCTACCCACTCAACCAATCCTGCTACTCCTCGTCGGGGCTCTCGTAGCAAGGTCTAATCAAAGAGGTTGGGTATGTCAATGATCCTGCCCCCATTCCAGCCTTCTTGGGACTGCCACTCCACATTGCCCCACCTCCTACTTGGAGGTATGGATGCATGTGATCCCTCTACCCACCTGGCTTGAAATTTTCCCCTACTGGAGGTCTCTGCATGAGTGGATGTCTCCACTCTGTCTCCTCTCGGTTTCTCCAGTTGTGGCTGCTCCATAACCTCCTGAAGTTGCTTCACCAATTGTGGCTCCTCCACAATTGTCTTAGACTTCTTTTGGCGCTGCATGTTGAGAGGTAATTTACTCTCCCTCTCAACCACCAAGTCTCCATCAGTTTCCTTGCTCCTCAAGGCTTTGCATGCATCTTGAACCTCAAGAGCATACAGGTTCTTGACCTGTGAACCAATCTGCTTCACTTGTCTAGTGATGATGTGTCTAAGGAGAACCTTTCCCTTACTGAAGACTACATCATAGCCTCTGTCTTCTAGCATCACGATCAACACCAAATTTCTCTTTAGTCCTGGTACATACTCGACATCGGTCAAGGTAATGCGAGCTCCATGCTCCCTCTGAAAAACAAGCATGCCTACGCCTGAGACACTATACTTTTCATCATTACCCATCACTATGAGTATCTGGAGATATTTCTCCTCCAAAGTACTGAACAAACTCTTGTCACCGGTCATGTGGAAAGAAGCTCCACTATCAAGAAACCAACCACTTCCCACCATGGATGAAACCATGCATGCAAACAGTGTGAAATCCAACTGAACTGTGAGGCCAGTGCCTCACCTTCTGATCCTTCCATGGATCCCTTCTTGGATTTCCTCAGTGGACAATTTGTAGCAAAATGGCCCACCTCATGACAATAAAAGCATCGCACTTTCGATTTGTCAAACTTCTTCCCACCTTGGGAAGAACAAGATTGGGAAAGAGAATCCTTCTCCTTCCCCTTCTTCACGTTACTCGCTAAGGCGCAATTTTCTTCATCCTCTATGGATGAAGAACCATCTCAGGTGCTTCTTCTTATCTCCTCCTGCATCAGATCCGACCAAATTCGTTCCCAATCTGGCAGTTTCTCTCTTCCATTAACCAAGTCTTGGTAGCTATGCCAACTCTTAGGAAGACCAAGGAGTGCAAGACTCACCATGTCATCATCAGTTGTTGCTATCCCTACACTTCCAAGCTCATCCCTACATGTGGTGAGCTTGTTCAGATACATAGAGATCATGTCGCCCTTTTCACACTTGATCTTTCGAAGCTTGTTCTTCAGTGTCAGCTTCCTCTAATCGCTATTATTCTGATATAGATCTTTCAGTGTTTTCCACATTGAAAACGGTGTCTCCTTCCCATGCAGACTCGAGAGTATGTGGTCTCGAACTCCCTCCAGAAGAATCCTCCTTGCTTTAGCCACACATTTCCTCCATTCTGCCAATTCAGTAGCATCAGTCGGCTTGGGGACTTCTTGATAAATGAAGTCCTTTAGATTGTTATCCTCTAATATTGCTTCCATGCGATCCTTCCAGGCTATATAATTCGAACTGCCATCAAGGGCATATTTGAGTCTTAAACCATTGAACGCCATAGGTGAAATAGAGATGTGATAAGAACTTGATTTCTATATTCAGGAATCACAAACTTCGAACTTCTCCCTTCTTGTATATTGTTCTTCCTTGATCACCTTTGCTCTGATACCATGTAGAAATTCCCACTGTAGATCAACAGATTATGCAATATACTAAAACAAAATACAAGATCTACTTCTACAACACTTTGTGAAAGCTTAATCGAATTGAGCAAGATCAAGAGAACACATATAACTGATAAGAAGAAATCAATCACACACAACACAGATGAAATATCACAGGGAAAGCCTCAACCTAAAACCTCAACTCTATATTATCATACAAGTGGAAATATAGTCCGGATTACAAAAAAAATCAGCTCACAAGCTATCCTACTCTTTCTGCAATCCCTTTGCTGCTCATAGACAGTCAAAGGCCTCTATCAAACCTTCTCCTCTGCCCTCTAAGCCTCCTATTTCTTCGTGAAATTTTCCTTGGGGTCCAGTGCTGTCACTTGTGTGAATTGGCCTCTTCACACACTCACTAACTTTTGATCCAACTGCGCAACCCTGAAGGAGATAAATCCTTCTCCATGGATGAGCTTCCTTTATAGGAAAAATCCATCCAACTCATAGTACACTGTCCCTCCTCTTATCTCAACTGGGTCTTTGTCTGAACTGACATGCATGAATTATTCTGAGAGAATATTTAGTTATCTGAAGTGCAGCAGTTATATGCAAGCATGCATTAACTAATTGAACTCACATTAATTTAAACAAACTATTTAAATCAATCTAAGTGGACTTGACTTAGTTAACTGAGCTAACTAATTACAACTCAAATTAGAACTCATCCTTATCTCTTTAATTGATGGATAAATTCCTCAATTAATGGAGAAACTGTTGCATGTCCTCACATAGACTTCATGTTTGATTTTTCACAACTAATTAACTCATGGTGAATTAATTAATTTATTTTCGAACAGCTGTTAAATTCAAATTCGAATTTTACTTCTATTTTAGTCCAGGGACTGACTAAAATTGGAATCCATCATGAATTGCTAAAAGTAGCAATTCTATTTTTATCACTTCCATTTTTCATTCCCTGTTGCTCAATCTAGCACTGGTACCCAAACTGCTATTTATAGAAGTGCTATTTTTAGCACTTCTATTTTTAGCATTTCTTGTTGCTATTTTCAACACTCCACACGCTTCGTTTTCAATGAGCAGGGAAAGATATGATCCTCCACTTCAGCAGATCTGAGCACTCAGCACCTCGATCTATCAAGATCGGGAATAATCGGTCCACCAATCGCCACTGACCACACTAACATTCAAGCTGCTTCTCTCCCACTAGTTTCTCCAATCACCAGCAACAGTCAGACTTCTTTCAGTCTTCTTCACGCAGCCTTCCCCTAGCTTTATCCACGCTGTTTCTCCACAGTTCTGAATTCAATCCAGTCCATGCGATCTCAAGCTCCTTCTACTTATTTTCCTCCACGCTGTCTAACAGTTTTGGCTACGGTTCGATGAAGATCCAACCAGATAGCGGCCTCTGTGGCAGTCCTCAAGTCAATTCTCCACCACGGCAGTCTGGGCGACACTACCACACTGCGCGCTCTCACCACTTCTCCGCAGATGTTCCTCCATGGGGGTCCTCCTCACCAGGTAGTTGAAACACAACAAGTGTTATTACGATGACACGCAAGTAGTCGGGCTACTCCAAGCGGCCTCATGCTGCGCCTCTCTCAGCCCACTACGCGCAAGTCTGATCTATGATGTTGCCGATCCACGCAATTTTAAACACAACTTGAAGAATGGTTGTTTACAAAATTGGTTCCACCATCCAACCAGATCGATCTCAACTCACAGAATACACACTTATCACTCTGCACCGAAGGATTCCTTCACAGATCTGATGGTTGATCCGAGAAAATCAACAAGCCTTCAAACCTCTCGAATCATCCACAAAATTCACTCAGATTTCACTGCCCCTCTAACCACACCACTGTGGCCACAGTTCACAGGCTTTCAAAAACAAAACACTCAGCTTTGTTCCACTGATCAGTCGGCGTGATTTATCACCACGGGTTTGCGAAGTTCTTTGCGACTGTACACCAGATATCTGCGACGATCGATAAAATGAAAACGCACGGAAGGGTAACAGTGGGATCAATGCGATTAGCCCTCTAATCCAAGTGACGATTTCGCCTCAGTCACACTCTTCACTCAGCTTACAGGATCGACAACCCTAAAGCCCTGATACCATGATAAAACAGAAGAGACAAAATATATAAACCATATATTAACTTGGCTCTTCAGGTGAGATACTTGGAGAGTGTACAAACACTCATACATGCCCTATTATCTTATTGAGTCGGATGAGCCTCAAATATATAGGCTTTCACAATATCGAGTGGTTTGAACCACTCCCTATCAAATAGGATCTCAATCCTATTCTAAAGAAACAAACACTTAAACATAGAAAATCTAACTTTCCCCATTAATGCTAACATATAAGTCTTTACCTTGCATTATTTGATAATTTAATATTTCAAGGCCATATATGACTCCTACACAAGTTGCCCATAAAATCAAGCTAGCTACTAAAAGTAGGTAAAAATGTTTGAAAGAAAAAAATTTAATATCATAAAATCAAGGTAGCTATTAAGGGTAGGTAAAAATGTTTGAAAGAAAAACATTATATAATATGAAAGGAACACATAATTAATTATGAAAAGACATGTTGACTTAGGGGCATACCAAAGAGCTATAAAGATTTATAATGGAGGGAACATTTTTTTTTCTTATCAATATATTATATTATTTTGAAATATGTTGTTAGTAAAGGAATAGTTAAGTTTTAGGTATTTTATATTTTTATGAAAAAAAATAAAAAATTATTTACAAGTATTGGGAGACTTTAAGTTATTAAAAGATTAGATTGACAGTAAATGTAAAATTGAGACTATAATTATAAATCAATTTATGAAGGTAAAAAGCTATATATATATATATATATATATATATATATAATTCAACTCAAATGTTGATCATCTATCTAAAGAAGTTGTATTAATGTAGGAAGGGACTCAAATGCAACAAGAGTTTAGAGGAAGAACTTAGATTGCATTTTCAAAAATATATTTATATTGATATAGGAAGTGATAGAAAATCACAAATGTGTTTGTTGGATTTTTTTTTAGTTGTTGCAATAGTATTGGAGTCTTAGTAGTAAGGTTTAAAAGAAATTTTGTTAAAGATTTCTCATTATAACTTAGGAATATTTTATTTAAGTAGTGACATAATAATTTTAGATGTTTTTCTTATATTAAGTAAATTATATATGTTAATATTATATATAAAAGTGAATCTATATAAAAAGTAATTTTACATTTAATATATATATATATATATATATATATAACCACAAAAAAAATTTTGTAAATTATTTTCAGAAGTTACATATTAATTAAATCAAATTTGAATTTAACACACTTACTTAAAAATGAAATTTTGATAATCGAGATTTGATGTGTGTATTATTATGATACTTGGTTATATATATATATATATATATATATATATATATATTCATAAAATTGAGATTTGATATATATATATTATGACAGTTGATTGTATATAATTTGTTTTTAATAATTTTTATTTTTAACAAATTTATTGATAACTAATAAAATTAGTAATTTCATCTATAACAACCAAAAAAAATTCAAATTTTCAAAATAATTTTTTATTTTCAAAATATTCAATTTAATAATTTTTTTTTAAATTTTCAAAACTATAAAATTATAATAAAAAAACTAACTTAAAAAATAAGATTCATTAAAAAAACAAATTCATTAAAAGTTAATATTTGAAAGATGAAACAGCCCATCAAATTTATATCCGGCTGGCGACACAACCATGATACTATGGGGCTATACACTTTGTGACGCACACGCAAGCGCTTTTGGTGGACGTCGTTACTAAAAATACGAACGTTATCTATTAATACAACTGTTCAGCGTCCTCGGCAACGCACCCAGACTCCTTTTTTCCAGCTTTTTCTCGTTTTATTATGTCACCCGTTTTTCAAAATTCAATACCGGGAAAAGTAGTAAAATACGGTTAGGGCACTTTAAAGAAGGTAGTTTGGACACGAAAAATGTCCTCGGTATTTTTGCTAAACCTGATATTTTCACAGCGGCGTTGAAAGCCACTCAAATCAATATAGTGAACCACTATAGACAAAAGCAAACCAAAGTTAACCAACATTTTGGGTAGCCAATTAATTCAACCATAATTAATAGCAAGGAGCACAACTAATTTAGGTTAAATAAAATTGATTATAATTAACTATAATATTTTTCAGAGAGAAAATCATCATGGATTTATATTAAGAGAATATAAAGATCTGGATACATAGGAAGACCGTCCTCGACAAGGAGCAAATACAACAGATTATACAAAAAGCTTCCACCAATAATCAGACAGCGTATTGACCAATACCATAGTTAGGTTAGTCAACTACAATCAACTAAAGTTTATTGAAGCCCATTATCATCAAGTAAAATTAGTTAAAGTAACCACACTCAATTAAAGTAAACATAATCAATCGTGTTTTTTCATGATTTATTAAAATCAACCAAGGCTAAACATACTCAACCAAAATTCAACCATAGTCAACTAAAATTATTACTAATTTTCATGATAAACCAAAATCAATAACCTTAAAACACAAGTCATATTGAGCCAACCCTACCATACTTTGCCAAATCAATCATAATCCATCACTCTTTACTAAATCAACTACAATAAATAAACTCAATTACATTTAGCCTAACTCAAATAGTAAACCAAAATCAATGACCTTAAAACACAAGTCATATTGAGTCAACCCTACAATACTTTGCCAAATCAATCATAATCCATCACTCTTTACTAAATCAACTACAATAAATAAACTCAATTACATTTAACCTATCTCAAATAAAATTGATGAAAATAAACCAACTAAACTAAAATAGCTCAAATCAAACACATTCAATTACAAACAATTACATTAAAACCATGTCAGATAAAATCAACTAAATATTTTCTATTAATGATAAATTTATAGTTTAAATATATATTATTTATATAATTACTAAAAATACATATATTCTAATAATAATAATAATTTTTTTTAAACAATATTAAGGAAAAAAATAATAAATCTAACTAGCCTTGACGTGAAACCAAACCCTTAACGTGATGGTGTTCGTTAAGAAGCAGGTCACATACAAAGCTAAAATAAATAAATGAAAATAGTTCGAAATTTGTGATATTTATGAAAATAGTTCGAAATTTGTGATATTTATGGGAAGCCATGAGAATTGTGTGAAAATTAGGAATTACTTGTAGTTAGGGTTGGAATTTGGATTCTTCAATACCCGTCAAACAATTTTTTTTTGACGTTTTGGATCTTTATGTTACCAGTTAAGAAACGTTATGTTTAAAATTTTGCTCTTCAATCATAATGTTTAGATAAAAAATTGACCTTTCATAAATAAAGCTTTAATTAAAAAGATACTTTTCAATCACATCACTATGTTAATTTTTATCACATATTTATAATAAGAAAAGAAAAAAAAACATAACTATAACTAAATGGTTTGTTGAATCATGAAGGTTGTTTTACTCATGGATGAGAACCACAACTCCCAAACCATCTAAATTCCGCTTATAAGTTATTCTTCCAAAGACATGATACAGAAATTATGGGCATATCTAGAAATCTATTTTACTCACACCCATCTCATTGTTATTGCAATCAATTTGTTCCTATTTCAATATTCTCAATTTAGATTTCTATTAGATAATTTAAACGTTGCAATTTCAATAAAAACAAATGGATTTCTTTCACTAATATAAACAAAAAAGACTTCCCAAAAAAAAATTCCATTTCAAAAACTTTGAAATTGACTACAGGCTATCCTCGACACTCCTCTCCACCATCATAATCACATAAAATCGACTTAAAATTTGAATTTTTAATAAAACTAACACAATACTCAAACTTAATTTATTTAAATAAAACTTCCAAATATTACACCACTTAATTATTGATCATCAAATATTCACCTATAACTTTAAATAATATGAGCTTAATTTATTTCCATAAAAAACAAATATTATTGCACAATATAATATGAACTTAATTTATTTCCATAAAAAGAAATATTATGGCACAAATTCCAAATATTACAAAGCTTAATTATTGATCAACCAAGAAAATAGATTACTAGTAAATACGTGCGATCAAATCCCAAAACTGCCTATGTATGTTTTCGGCTGTTTGAGAGGGTACCAATGAAAGTGAACCGTCAAAATTAAGTTTTATACCTTTCAAAGTCCATTACAAAAAAGGTTTTTTTATTTTATTTTTAAACGTAAAATAAGGTCCAAATGCCTTATGGCGACTATTTTGCTCGTCAAATTTTAACTAAACAAAATAGAGTCGTCAAAAGTATAGAGACAATGTTTGAATCGTGTTTTTCATAGTGGAATAGATTTAGCACCATCAAAAATGTCTAGGACACCTAAAATTTTGAAGTTTAACAACTATGAATTAGATTTACTAAAATCCTTACCAAATTTTTTCTAAATATGACTCAAATTTTCATAGCTTTCTGAGCAACTCTTCCGCCTCGATAAACTACAGCAAACAAAATTCTTTTCTTCCAGGGGGCACGTGCTCCAGCATGTCCAATAGTTTGAAATTCGATAACGCAACCTTGTCCTCGTTTCAAAAAACAGTATACACATCAAATCGTAATTGACGGTTAAAAGTAATGTGGCCGACCCGACTTCACATGTCCTAGGCCAAAAGGAGGGGGCAGTGGATTGTATAGTTATATAGTCACAGTGGTTACTAGGTGTTAAATAACAATCAGTAATTTTGTTAAAGGATGAGTAATTGTGTTAAAAGATGTAAAGAGAGAGGCCCATAATATTGTTAAATTGTGATAATTTCAAGATATATGTATATTCAAATTTAATATCTTAATATTATAAATGTTTCAAGGAGAATATAATATTATTTAATAAAATAATGAAAAAATTAATCTCAACTCATTAAAAGATTAATTTTGCTGTGTTAATATGAAAATAACAGAATCAAATTGAGAATATAATGTAATTTTCTCAAATAAATAAAAAAAATTAATCTAATTATTTAATTGGATGAATAGAAAGTTAAATAAAAAACTTAATTACTTGATTGGATCAATGGATAACCATAAAAATGGATGAATTGAAAGTTAAGCTAGCCCAATGAAATTGTTAATTGTTTCATTTTAAAATATATTTTTACTTATTGATTCATTATGAATTGAATGATTTTAATTTATATAATTAAAAAAAAATAAAAAAAAAAAATTGCCATCTTTAATTAATTATGAAATTATCAATAATAATAATAATAATACAATCGTGAATTTATTTAAAAAACAAATGAATTAATTTACATTCATTTTAATCTCACATTCATTAAGTCTCTAAGAAATATATATCAATTTAAATTGTATTTAAGGTGATTTTAACGTATTATTTTTATATGTCACATCGCTATTAATTTGGCATTTTTTACTATGCAGAAATTCTGGCAAGAATAATTCAACATGGTTGGGAATTCTTCTACAATCCTTCTAAATTGTAAGTGCCTTTGAGCAAAAGTTAGCTTACAAGTTATTGTATTGTCTCGCATTAAAATAAAAACATATCATCTCATTTTTCTAACTCTAATAAAATTGAAGTTACAATCTAAAATAATACAAACAATTGAGGTGAGTCAAGATTGGAACCCAAATTCCTTTAAGTCCTTTCACATGAGAGTTGAGATTCAAGATGCCAAAGCCTTTGATTCTTTCACATGGGAAAAGTAGAAGTGAACAATGTTACCTAAGTCAAAGTGAAATGAGTAAAATTAAAGGTTAAATTGGGTAGGAGTTGAGAGTCTAAAAACTCCCAAGGACCAAGAGTGATGAGAAGCTCAAGAATTGAGAGTTCAAGATTGGGATTGTTGAGATGTCACATATCTAGTAGTTCTCGTTGAAGTTGAATTGGCACTCCTTAAGAGTCAAGACACCCAATCATATCTAGTAGCTTTAGTTGAAGCTAAATTGGCACTCCTTAAGGGTCAAGACATCCAATCACTCAAGAGTTGAGGCTTGATATTGGTATCATTCAAGCCACATGACATTAAGGAGTGGAGAATAATTAATTGAAAGAGTTGTCTCAAAATTTTTTATGGTTGAGAACATCCCAATTAGTTCTTTAACATAGCATAACCATTCTTCTTATATTATATGGGGCCTTGGTTAGCTAAATGTGTTTGATGCCACATTAAATGCCACAACAATGATACATGAACTTGCCATACATGCCAATGAAGCTAAAGATGATGAATAAGAAATCCAAGAATGTGAAGCCAAAATAACCAAATCTTGATAACTATGCATGTGATAACATGTGAAAAATAATGTTAATACTCTTAAAAAAATTGGAAAAATTTCCTTAAATACCAAAAAAAAAATTATAACAATTTGTAATGACAAATATTTTAAAAATTCCGAAAGGAAAAAATAGAAAAAACTTCTATTTTAAGTTTTTTAATATACCTTAAAACTCATGAACCCAAAGCACAATGTATTCTTGGCATGAGAGTCACAAAAATAAGTCGTATTTTTAGAGTGCATGGCTAAACTAAAGTAAAAACAAGAGTTTGTACGGCCGTAGAAGTTTAGAAGTTTTTTAGTAGTCTTAGGAACTTTTATTATTGAGATTTGAATTTTTCAATTTTTTTTCATCAGATTTGAACCTTGATTTGTGGAGATTAAATTTTTAAATATATATATTTTGGGATAGTCTAATTTATTTAAAAGTGATTTTTATTTTCAATCTCTCTTAATAAAATTTTAATCTTTAATTTGAAAATTAAACCTCCAAATATATATAACAAATATGATTTTTTTTATGATGTTTATATATAACAAATATATATTTTTTTTATAAAAACATCATATTAACTGTAATATTTTTTTATTTCTTTTAAACCGTAAATCTTTTTTCTTTAAGAGATAAAAATTCATTTAATTTTTTTTTAAGCTGTAATAATTTATTTATTTTTTAATAAAAATTCATTAAAAAAACATTTTTGAAAGATAAGATAGCCGATTAAATTTATATCCGGTTGGCAACATAGCCATTACTCTATGGGCTATCCACACTTTGTGACGCACCTGCATGCGCTTTGGGTGGACTTCGTTACGAAAAATATGGGCGAAGGTGAGTATAACATTGCTCAGCGTGCACGGCAACGCACACAACCTCGTTTATCAGGTGGCCCGCTTTTCAAAATTCAATACCTGGAAAGTAGTAGAAGGCGGGTATGGCACGTTAAGGAAATGCCGGTTTGGGCACGAAAACTCTCCTCTGTGTAACCTATATTCTGTTCAATTTGTCTATTATTTCTGTCCCGAGACATAAATTTTCATTTTCCAACCATAATTAACTCCAAGGAGCACAAGGAACTATTCTTAAAGAAAGTCAACCATAATTAAAGTGTCCAGAGAAAAGAGAAAGGAATGGTAATAAAACTAGATCTGGCTAATGCCTTTGACAGGGTGAGGCATGACTTCCTGTTTGCAGTTATGACAAAAATGGGCTTTTCAACAAAACTCACAAATTGGGTGAAAGCCTGCATAGCCTCTCCTTGGATTGCTCCGTTGGTAAATGGAAGATCAACTGAATTTTTTACAGCTTCAAGGGGATTAAGGCAAGGCTGTCCGCTGTCCCCGCTTCTCTATGCCATACAAGCCTCAGTGCTGAGTTTCCAGCTCGACTACTGTCAGCAAATCCAAATTCTGCCAGGTCTCAGAATGGTGCAAAATGTCAAAGAAATAAACCATGCTCAATTTGCCGACGATACTCTGCTACTAGGTGGAGCGAGTATTATTTCGGCCAATTCTTTCAAAAAGGAACTGGACATCTATAAGGAAGCATCCGGCAGCAAGATTAACTACTCAAAAAGTACAATCTATGGCTGGAATTGCTCAGCTAAAAACCTTGCTGATATAGCTAGGCTTCTTGAAATGAAAATCTGTCAAGACTGGGATTCTTTCAAATATCTTGGGATCCCAATTTTCAGATCCATCCCCAAAGTCTCCCATTGGATGCCCCTTTTGGACAAGCTCAAACTCAGAATTAATGCCTGGGGAGCCTCCTGGCTGAACACTGCTGGGAAAATTATCCTTATAAAATCTGTCTTAACAAGCATGCCTCTGTTTCAGCATTCTATTCTCCTCGCCCCCAAAACCTTTCTCAGTAAAATGGATGGTATGCTGAGAAGATTTCTGTGGGAAGGGGGAAAAAACAATGAAAGAAGGCTTCATTTAGTAAATTGGGATACCATTAAGAAACCTTTCATAGAAGGAGGTCTGCAAATTAGAGACTTGGCTGCCAAAAATCTCGCTCTTGGCTCAAAAATACTGTGGAATATTGTGGCAGGGAAAATAAGCTGGAGCAAGAAAGTGCTGTGGAAGAAATACTTTCAAGGTCAACGATTGAGATGTCTTGATCTTCCTCCAAAAAATTCCAGAGGCTCCCCAATATCCAAACTTTGTATCGCTGCTCTGGACAACTTCAGCCCCAACCTCTATTGGATCCCAGGTAATGGGAAAAAAATAAGAATTTGGAATGATCAGATTCTTGGAGACCAGCCTCTTCATCATATAAAAGGCCTGGCAAATATTAAGCTATGGCTGCATTCCAACAACAAGGAAACTCTGTGGGACATAACCAACTGGACGGAGGATGCTGAAAGAAGATGGGACAGCTGGAATCTCGGGGAGGTACCACACCATTTGCAATCTGAAGCTTCTTTACTGTTAGACAATCTGCAAGGGAAATCACCATTATCAGCAACAGCCAAGGATAAAAGAGGATGGGGCTCCCATACTGGCTCCTACTCGGTAGCTGAAGGATACAAAAGTTTAATTGCTGTCCCGAATGTCCCTCCAGACCCAACGCAATGGAAATTCATATGGAACTTTCCTTCTCTCCCTAAAATAGACTTTTTCTGCTGGACTCTTGCTCATAATAGTATTCTCACAGGAGACAACCTGAGAAAACGGGAATGGAAGGGCCTTCCAGATGTCCATTATGTATATCAGAGGAAGAAACAGCTGATCACCTGTTGCTGCTGTGCCCCTTTGCCAAGGCAGTCTGGAAAGGGGTCCTGAGTTCAAGGGCGAACAATATTGAGCTACCAAGAAGTGTGCCATCCCTGTTCTACGAGTGGGCCAAGCTACCTCCAATCTGCACCAACAATAAAAACCTCCTTAGGACTGCTTGGATGTGGACCCCTAAATACATATGTTGGAAATTATGGCTGGAAAGGAACAACAGAATCTTCAGAGGAGAAATCTGCACTGTAAACAATGTTATATCCAAAATTAAAGCTTTATTGGGAGAGACTTTGGAAGCTAAGCCAACCCTAAGGAATGAAGTAAAGCTGGACAATGAGGAGGAGCTGTGGCTAAAAGAAATCGTTCCAAATAATCAACCCATCCCTACTATTCCAACCACCTGCCATGCTAAGTGGGAAATCCGTCTGGAAGAACAGGAATTTCTAAAGTGGAGATCGGCACTAGATGACCATTGTCTTTTCTTCGACGGGGCCTCTAAAGGCAATCCAGGAGCTGCGGGTGGAGGTGGAGTGCTGCTGAAACCCGATGGGTCTACTTTACTCCAGTACCATTGGGGTCTGGGAATCAAATCAAATAATAGAGCTGAGGCTCTAGCTTTGTGGCAGGGGCTGACTCTGGCTCTAAAACGGAACATTCAAACATTGACGATCTTCGGAGACTCTCGGCTCATCATTCAAGCAATGAATTCTCCTTCGAATCAGTTGCAGATCCATTTAGGCCGAATTCTAAAGAAAATAAGACCCATGCTGGCTAAGTTTCGGAAAATCTCCTTCTTCCACATTATGAGGCAGCTTAATACTCAAGCTGATTCTGAAGCCAACCTTGGAGCTGCCAGAAGCCAAAGAACCCTATCAGTCAACTTGGAAGATTCTCTCTGCATCATCCCATAATCGGATTAACCAGTAATTCTGATTTAACACAGAAAACCCAGAAATTCGCTTGCTGGAAATGGTGTTTCAGCAACACAGTTATTTTATCAGTTGCTGAAACTGGTGTTTCAGCAACGCCGCTCGTGGTGTTTCAGCAACGCAAAATTTTGACGCCAGGCTCTGTACATTCAATCGGACAGCTGCCCATTTCGCACGGCTCTCTCTGCTCCAGGGGAAATTGTTTTGGCAAAAAGCAAGGCGCTGGAAGGTTAGAATGAAGACTAGAGATGGAAAACGATATTCATACTCCCAAGTGGAAATTGCTCATATCCGATTCGCTCCTCTGGCAACAGAGTTAGAGGAAGGCTCCAGAAAGGCATACTCAGGTTGTCAGAGATAGCTGGTAACATCAAGGTAAAGAACCCTCCGGCAGAGACACAACGTTGCTTCTCCAAAAGGCGATCCTGAATCAAAGATTGATCATGGAATCGTGGACTTCATGAACTCAGAGAGAAATGAAATTGAGAAACTCAATCCAATGTAAAAGCAAGCGGCAGCTGTTTTGCCGCCTTTTAAATAAAAATCTAACCGTTAAAGTCAAAAAAAAAAAAAAAAGAGTCAACCATAATTAACTATAATACATCATGGTTAGGGTAGTCAACTACAGTGCATTGAAGTCCATTGACTAAAGTGAAGGTAGTGAATTGTGTTTATTCATGGTTTACAAAAATCAACTAGGATCAAGTATAGTCAACAAGGATTCAACCATAGTCATCCATGTATCCAAGTCAACTATACTCAAACATAGTCACCATAGTCAACCAAAATTAGCAATAATGGAACTCAACAATGCTTAGCGAAAACATCCATGAAAATCAATCCAAGTCAACCATAGTTCAATAGATAGATGTAAAGTTAACCATAATCAATCACTCTTTACCAAATCAACTACAATAAACAAACCCAATTACACTTAACCCAACTCAAACAAAATTAATAATAAAAACCCAACTAAACTAAAAATCATTTGAAGGGAATCTTTTAAATCCCAGGGCCTAACCACAAGGGCATCCAGGAGAATTGACCTTGTGACCTGTAAAGTACTTAACAACAAAGATTCAACCAATTAAGCTAACCCTTGGGGCTTCTAAACTAAAATCACTTAAATCAAATACATTCAACTATAAACAATTACATTAAAACCATCTCAAATAAAATCAACTAAATATTTTTCTTATTATTAATAATTAAATTATATACACCTAAGTATTTTGGATTAATCACAATAATAAGATATTATTATTAAAAATATATTATAATAATAAAAAATATTTATATTTCTCTTAATTTCTTTAAAATATTTTAAATTATAAATAACAAATAAAAATAACCTAACTACTAGCCATTCATTTGATAATATTAAAGGTTTTTACGTCTATATATATATATCTATATATATATATATTTTTTGGGTATGTTATAATAAACTATATATATTTTTGGTATGTTATAAGTTTATTATAAAACTTGATTTTCAAAATTCTAATTAATTTTAAAACAATTTAAAATATATTAAAAAAAACTTTTCAAACAAAATGTATAAAAATATTTAAAAAATTAATATTATTGAAAAATAATAAATCTAAATAGCAACATATAAAAGCGAAATATTTCCTATACTAAACATAGATAATCAAATTAGTTGGAATTTTGTGAAACCAACCATTCACATGATGCTATTATTTACGGAAACAGCTCACATGCAAAGCTAAAAGAAATAAATGAACATAGCTGGAAATTAGTGATATTTATCGGCCAGGTCATCAGAATGGTGCGAAAATGGGAAGAAAAGAATGACAGCCGTTCAAAAGTAGTCTGGCCGATCTGAGGCTAGGCCCGACCTCACATGTCCTACTGAAAGGTGTGTACGGTAGATGGTATAGTCATAATGGCAATTAGTGGTAAGGTGTGTACGGTAGATGGCATAGTCATAATGGCAATTAGTGGTTGAATTTAATGGGTGTTAATCTATATTTTAATTATTAGATGTTTTTATTTTTTATTTTATTGATAATATAATATAGATTTTTTATAATTATAAGGTTGAATGGTTTAATTTTTAAAATTTAAAGGGATAACTCATTTATATATTTAAAAATATATTTTAAATTATAATGGTTTTTAGTTATTTTTTAAAATTATCATTTTTATAATGGTTTTTAGTCATTAAAAAAAATTATAAAGTAAATATCTTAAATATTAGCAATTCTAGATAAAATTGCAAATAATAAAAGAAGTTAGCAATTCCTTCCACTGATATTCAAGATAACATGGTACCTACAATGCAAAGAATCCAAAATGAGACTCTAGGATAAGCATAAATTGTGTTCACATCCCTAAAACTTTCAAATAAATACACATTATGCCCACAATGGGCTTTTATACTTGCTAGAAAAAGCTTGTCTTCATCAATCTTACATAGTGGAGGTTGAACCATAAGCCCGAAGACCGAAACTTAAAATGTGAAGGTTTAAGATTCACACAACACCACCATGCCCACACTCGTGTGTTATTGGTATGCTAAAACACTAATCTATGGGGATAGAGTAATTAAATTGAAGGGTTTTTTTAGTTGTTCAATAGAAATATATGAAGAAATTTTTTATGGGTGAGATGAAATACTAATTCTTTGTTTGATATTGAGATCTTTTTTGTATTTTTCCAATGTTTATATTTTGGTGATAGATCCTGATTTTTAAATCGGTGTATTTATTAGCTCAATTTAGAAAATAGGTCTATCTTGTGGTTGGATATTGAGATCATAAACGCCTGGTTACCATGACTTTCATATTTGAATTAGAACACAACTAGGTTTGAGATTTTAAGTATTGAGTGCTCACAGGATAGCTTCATCCTTCTTG
This sequence comes from Pinus tabuliformis, assembly GCA_031772625.1. Classification (NCBI taxonomy): domain Eukaryota; kingdom Viridiplantae; phylum Streptophyta; class Pinopsida; order Pinales; family Pinaceae; genus Pinus; species Pinus tabuliformis. The sequence continues at coordinate 153,163,131 of CM062812.1, forward strand.
ATTGTTGAAAAATCATGAATTTATTCAAAATGCAAGCCTTATGATATTATTATGGCTTGAAATATTATGAAATATTAGAATCTCCTCATTTTTTTTGAAAATATGGGTTCAAACTTGTTTTATTATATAGAAGATCCCCTTTCAATACAACTCAACACATTGAAACTTGAAATCAAATATATTTCTAAAAAATCAATATAAGTAATTAGTTTAAACAAACTACTTAAAAACTTCATAAGAATGTTTCAACATAAATTACAAAAGCTATTTCACCACACTATCACGTATTTCTCTCAAAACTCATGGCTTAAACAAACTACTTAAAAATTTCATTAGAATGCCTCAACATGACTAACAAAAGTTATGAAATTACATAAAAAGTTACTATACCTAATTACACCAAATCACTACCTAGTTTAGCCTCACTGTAGGATGGAAGAACGATATGTCGATCACTAATTTTGGGTGAAGTTTGGAATCCTTTTGGGATAATCTAATTCCCCAAAAATAATTCCATGTTCAACCTCTCTCATAAAACTTGAAAATCTTACCTAATAGAGATTAAACCCCTCACAAACCAATTGATATATTCCTCATCAATTTGGTAATAAAAGATCAAATCAGATCATGTTCTGCAACTTTTAAATGGAAATTAATAATGAGATATCATCAACACTTATTTGGTAGCCGAACCGACGAAGGGTGGGAGGGTATGAATGCATCTAATTGAACCCTTCAACACTTGGAATATGTTGAGGGGAGAGCTATGGAGCCTGCGGAGAGCACGCCTGCGACAAGAGCAACCAAAGCTCGCCAACACGACTGCCTTCTGGAATGACCGCCTAGCCGATGGATGAACCAGCCCTCGCAAGCTGCCATAGCCCTCCAAGCTTAGACCTCTTCGACATTCCAGCCCGTCCATGACACGTTTCGGCCTCCTCGCCGCGACAAACATCCTTTTCAGAAATCTTGCTACCTCGCTCATCCGACTATCCACCTGGCATTGTTTTGAGGAACATGCATGTTTGTGCGCCTTCCTCGGACATCTGCCTCTACGTCGATATTCCTTAATCCTCTTTTAAGCTCTCCTCCTCTGTCTGTTGCGGGATTTTTCGCTTTCCGCTGTTCACCGTCCTCGTCTGCGCGTGGCTTGGACACGCCTGTTTTGAGACCGACGGTTTTGCTGCTCGTGCGCATCTACAGGTGTTCTCGTCCGTGGGCTACATCTCTATATCAGGTCAGTCTATCGACTTTTTCTGTAAATGCTCTTTTTTCCTTTTATAGAATTTACAATGATTTATGTTATGAACCTGTGCCTTGAGTGTTTTTTTAGTTCAGCGTTATGCTCCGTAATCTGTCTGTTTTTAGGTTGATATTTTCCCCCTAAGAGACCCTACCTTCTAGCCAGCCTCGGTAAACTTCTTCCTGTCCAGCATGTTCAAAGCGTTTTTTCAAAAACTTAGTAATTTTTTCTATGTTTACAAGCCATGCTCAGACTTTAGGCTCAGAATTGGGCAATGGTGGTGTGTCTTTGAGGTCTACTGTTGCTGTATTACATGCCTCTGAGACCCCAGTTTCGAATCCTCTGAACTCACAAGTTCTGGTTTGGCTCTCCCTTCTATCACCGGAAAAATTAATCAGTGATCGTCATACCTTTTCCGGCAATACAACAATTTTCAAAAAATCTTTGGAAATTGAGTCTGACGTCCATCCTTTATTTCCACTTGTGTCATCTTACCACAATATCCTCAGATTTTTCTTTTTTAAACCAAATCGGCGGCCGGCTGCTAGCTCTATTTAATGTTCTCTTTCATCCTCTGACTTCCCCCGCTGAATTAATCAATTCAGATCTGTCCTTCCTCGGTTCACTTCCGTTTTCTCGATCATTCTTTATGCCCTTTCATTGTCAGAACAAATCCATATCATATCCCGGCAATTACTCCTTCCAGGCCTTTCCTCCTGACAGATGACAGTGAGCCTTTTCCTTGGTACTTAACCGGATTTTCTCGATTCCCTGGAAGATTTTAAAATGGACGACAGGTTGGATGCCTATGCCACAGAGGCATTAATCAAAGCCACCTTGGAGGCTGAGAAGACGCGGAACAATGCCACGTACCCAGGGAGCTGGCATTCAACTTTAGACGAGGTATTGGCCCTACCAACCTCTTTCAAGGCCGACAGGATAAGAAAACATTCATCCCCCTTGAAAGATGATAAGGCGGCGACGCAGAAGGCACCTCCCCTCTCCAGAACCGTTACAATAGGTCGAAGAATCCTGTCAAAACTGCGGCTCCGCCCTCAGCAATTAACCTTGACAGCCCCTTCCTAACAGAAAGGATCGAAAGTCTTCAAAATCTAGCGCTGATCGGGAGATGGCATTTCCCTGAGATGAACGACACAGAGATGAGGAAATGGCTGTCAATCCACTGGAAACCGGTCATAGGCTACACCCCTGTCATCTCCAGCCTCATGAAGGAGTGGTATTGTTTCCACTTCCTTCACCCTGCCGATCTTGAGGCCATTCTAAAAGGTCCATGGGTTTTCAATCGGAGTTTTCTTGCTTTATATAGATGGTATATCGGATATGATCCTTTAAAAAACACCCCCTCAAACAGCCTCATTTGGGTAAAGCTCCCAAATCTCCCGCTCGAGCTCTGGTCAAAGGAAACCCTCGAGATGATAGGAAACTCTATTGGTCGATTTATCTATGTCGACCCATGGTGCTTGGGTGAAAAGGACAAGAGGATAGCTTGGATCCTCATTGAGAAGACCTATAAAGGTGGATACCAGATCACATTGAAATAGCCTGGCGGAACCAGTCCATAAAGCAACGGTTAGATTTCTGGGGAATTCCGTTCAGGTGCGCTGCTTGCCACAAAACGGGCCATCTCATCAAAAACTACCCTCATAAAAGGATTCTAAAAAGCCGACTCTTCAGCCGCAAAGATAGAAATCTATCCTCATCGGCCAGCATCTCTGCCACCGAGCTGCTTGATGAACATTTACTCGCTGCTTCCCCCCCGTGGGACACTTCCCAGCACACTGGACCTCAACCTGGAATCCCAGACTTTTCTTTCGAAGGTCCGAACAGCAGCCCTCCAGTTCTTCATTGCCCTCATATTCCGGAGCCAGAGGACGACAAGCCTGTTCCTTCCCCCGCCCCTCTTCGAGTCGATCATCTCTCTATTGGCTCTCTTCCCATCCCCATTTCATCCTCCCCCTCTCCCCCTGATCACCCCCCCTTATCCCATAATAAGGGCAAACTGCCTTGTGGGTCGATCACTCCGGTTAACTCTCCTGCATCTTCACCGGTCAACCAATCCGACTCTGACCTAGATTTCCTCCTCAGCAGAAAATCTCTTGAATTGGAACCTTTAACCATTCACAAGCCTCGGCTCCAATCTTCCCCCCTCATAAGCCCGGATTCTGCCAAAAACATTACTGTCCGAAAAAAAGGAAAAGGTGGGAGCAGACACTTCAGAGGAAGGACTACTATGACAGACAAAGGGATTCAGAACCTTTCTTTGGTTGAAGTCCCCATCCATGGAATGCCGGAATCACAGCCTCTTAGAGCATGTACGGCTGGACAGTCTTCCAAATGACCCACATTATCTCCATGAACATCAGGGGCCTTGGCGTTGACCCCAAATTCTTAACGCTGAAGGATCTTTTTCATTCCTCAAGCCCGGGAATAATTCTCATCCAGGAGACCATGCATAGCAGTGAGGCATCTATTTCATACTTTAGGAAAATGCTCCCATCGTGGTATATGGTGGCCACTGGAGCTCAAGGTCTGTCAGGTGGCTTAGCGACTCTATGGGACCCTCTCAGAATCAGAGCCAAAGCCTACAGGTGTTTTGCAGGAATCATCATCGCGGCTTCCATCAGGGGCAAAAAACACCCAATCAACATTCTAAATTTGTACGCGCCATATAGAAATAGAGCTCCCTTCTGGGACAGATTTTTTGCATCAGATATATTTGATATTGAAAATCTGATGATTGCAGGAGATTTGAATCTAACGCTGAGTCCAGATGAATGTTGGGGAAACTGTAAAAAAATCGATCCTCTTGCAGAAAAAATTAAACTCCAGCTTCTAAACAACAACTTGATAGACATCGCCCCAGCAAAAATGAAGCCAACATGGACAAATGGTCGCTCTGATAATGCCTATATAGCTAAAAGAATTGACCGTTTCCTTATGCACATCAGCATCATTGATAACATGGGAATGCCTTCTTCTTCAGTTGGAAACACTCATGTTTCGGATCATAGACCTATTTTTCTCTCCTGGCAAGATAAAAAAATCAAAACTGGATATCATTTCAAGTTCAACAGATCTCTTCTTCAGGATCCAATCTTCAATGAACACATCTCAAAAGCTTGGAATGATCTATCCACAGGTCCAGACTCCCATCTATTGCTTTTTAGAGATAAAATGGCAGTAATAAGGAAAATGGTTAAGAAATGGCAGATCGAAAAAAGGAAAAAGGACAGGATGGAGCTCACAAAAATTCAAAGAGAGCTGGATGACATTCAAAGGGTCTTGGACAATGGCAAATGTACGCTCAGCATGAAATGCAGCATAATGGAACTTGAAAAGAAAAGACTAAAGCTCCTAAAGCAAGAGGAATTATTTTGGAGGCTCAAAAGCAGAGCCTTATGGCTCAAAGAAGGCGACAAAAACACGAAGTTCTTCCATAATTTTGCTAATGCCAGACGAGAGAAAAATGCCATATGGAAGATAAAGAATGGAAATGGGGAATTATTGGTTTCCCAACATGATATCGCAAAAGAGGCGGTAGAACATTTTAAAAAACAGTATAGCAGGGAGCCAGATGCTGCCATCCAGGATATTCTCTGGGGCATTGAGTTAGTCCCTCAGATGTTCAATGATGAAAAAAATGAAGCCCTGTTCAGTCCGATTACTGAAGAGGAACTCCATCGAACTATAAAGTCATTTAAGCCAGACAAAAGCCCCGGACGGCTGGTCAATCGAATTCTTCTCCCATTTCTTCGACCTCATCAAGTTCGACCTGCTAAAGATGGTGGATGCAACTAGGATGTCGGGCAGTATTCACAACCTCATCTCTTCCACTTTGATTGCCTTAATTCCAAAAACGAGGGAGGCGGAATCTTTCAGCGAATTCAGACCTATTTCTTTATGCAATATCTCATTTAAGATCATTACAAAGATCATTGCAGAAAGAGTTAAAGGTACTTTGGCTTCATTCTTAACTAAGGACCAGTATGCTTTTTTGAAGGGCCGTAACATCATGGATGCAGTCGCAAATACACAGGAATGCCTTTATTCCATGGCTACAAACAATATTGAGGCGGCAATCATGAAGTTAGACCTGCAGAAAGCTTTTGACTGCCTCGATTGGGGTTTTATCAAATGCCTTCTTGCAAAGATCGGTCTGAGGGCTTGTGCCATTCGATGGATCATGGCGTGCGTGGAGAATGTGAACTACGCAGTCATCATTAATGGAATCCCCTCCCATTTCTTCCAGGCCGAAAGAGGCTTGCGCCAGGGCTGCCCCCTTTCTCCTCTTCTTTTCATTTTAGCCATGAATTCTCTCAGCACTCACATCAACAAAGCAGTTGCAGACAACAGATGTATGCCTATAAAGATTTGCAGACAAGTAGATATTTCGCATAATCTCTTCGTTGATGATGTACTCCTTTTCGCAATGCTCTGTATATCAACATGGAACAACTTGAAGTGCATTCTAGACAGATTTCAAAAGGCCACGGGTCTATTTATCAACAAAAGGAAATCCACTCTTTATTATAATTCTGACAATATGGAAACAATAAAAGCGATTTCAGAATTATTTGGCATCGAATCCAAACCCATATACGAGGGACTCAAATATCTGGGTTTTCACCTCAAGGCAAAAGGCTATTCTAAGCTTGATTGGCTCTGGTTAACCGCAAGATTTTATAAAAAGATCTCAGCCTGGGAACACCGAAGCTTATCTTTAGCAGGCAGGGTCATTTTATCCCAATCAGTATTGCTGCAGATGGTCGTTTATTGGGCGCACCTCTTTTTTCTCCCGGCAAGTATTATTCATGAGCTAAACAGAATCACGGCCAACTTCATCTGGGGTGGTAAGTCGGAGAGATTGAAAATCCACCTCTCCAAACTGGATCATATCTCCTTGCCTAAACGCCTGGGTGGGTGGGGGTTAATGAATCTGAGATCTTTTGGAATGGCCCTCTTATGCAAAACGCTATGGCGTGGGACTTTTGGAGAAAGTCCATGGAGTGACACTATCAAATTTAAATATCTAAAAGGTAAAAATCTTGAATTCTGGTACCGCGCCAGATCCATAGGCACCAAACAGGGATCAACAATCTGGTTAAGTCTCCGGAAAATACAGAGTCTCTTCCTTAAAAATCTCAAATGGAAAATTCATTCAGGCCATCGTATCTTCATCGGTATTGACTCCATTGCCTGCTGCCGGGGATCTTTTTCTTTCCCTGATCCACTCTTATTTGCACTTCACAGAAAAGGATTTTTTACATGGAACCATCTCATCTCTGATTGGCATGGCTCTGTTCCCCAATGGAAGGACGCGAAAGACCTTCGCCTCCCCGATGACCTCTGCTCTTCATGGATCGCCGTTCAATCTTCTCTTAAAGGTAGTGGAATCCGTAGACATGGCTCCCCGGATTGCCTTGTTTGGTCAAGCGCTCAGGACCATGCACGCGTGAAGGAAATCTATCTTGGCATCATCTCTTCAAGGGCATTGCATGCGACCCCAATCTTCCCCATGTCTTTCTGGAAAACTGGATGCCCCCCCAGGATGATCTTCTTCGCATGGCTGGTCTACTACAACAAGAATCTCTCATGGGATAATCTGAGAAGAAGAGGATGGCAAGGTCCCAGCCGATGCAGGATGTGCGAATCTGACGAAGAAACAAATCTACATATGTTTGTCCAATGCAGATCTTCACAGCTTATCTGGTATGATTTAGCAATTTATTTTGGTTTTCCACATGTTGTCTTTGACTCTATTCATGCAGCTTTCGCTTGGTGGAGCTCCCAACAAAAGCCAATGAGCTTCCTTTTCATCATCATGATATGGTGCGCCTGGATCTGGAGGAACCACAATATCTTCCAGGATTCAAAAGCTCCCTTTTCCAATATTTTCCTCCGCATCATTGCGCTATTTGAATCAATTTCAACATAGCTATCCAACAGTTATCTGTTTTTTTGTATTTTGATAATTCTGATCCAAGATGTGATGCATATATGCTTTACAGTCTTTATTAAATCACAGGTTAATCTACCTTATGATTTCTTTTTCTGGACTATCTGTTTTGTGATCATTTCTCTTTATCATAGACCGTGGCTTTAAATGGCACCTTTATGTACATTTCAGACAGATATATTATCTTAATATAATCAAATCTTACTTTTTTTTTTTTTTTCTCTCAAAAAATATTCCTCATCAATTATATATATATATAAATATAACTAACTATCCTCCCCAAATAAAACATTATATAATTTTTTTAAAACCTTCATAGAGGATAAGATTGATTGAAAAAAGAATATTTGAAGGATAAGATAGGCGATCAAATTTATGTAGTGTTGGCGACACCGCCGTCACACTATGGGCTATCTACACTCTGTGACGCACGCGCATGCGCTTTTGGTGGACTTCGTTACTAAAAATATGAACGTTATCCATTAATACATTGCTCAGCGTGCTCGGCGGAAGCACACAGCCTGGTTTATCAGGTGGCCCTAACCTATATTCTGTTCAATTTGTGAAAAATCTCCTCTGTATAACCTATTTTCTATTCAATTTGTGAAAATTCTCCTCTGTATAACCTACATTCTATTCAATTTGTGAAAAATCTCCTCTGTATAAGCTATATTCTGTTCAATTTGTCGATTATTTCTGCGCGGAGACATAAATTTTCCTTTTCAAATTTGCATTAATTATGGAGTCAAAATGCCTGCAATATAAGCCAGTTAGTTGTGTTGGGGTTATTTTGATTTGAGGAGCTTGCAAAGATAGAAAGAATTCTCTGTAATTTTTGTTGGGGTCATGGGGGTTTACGAGGCATTGAAGGTTCTGTTGCAGAGGAAAGGAAAATATGCGAGGGTTGATGGCTCCACCAAGCGTCGCCGCCTGCGAAGAGCCAAGCTGGGAGGAAGCCGCAAGAGATTCAGGGTCCTCCCCAAGATTAAATTAAGGAAGTGGTTGAATCCCATGGTTTATCTGGTTAAGCTGAAAGATGCCTATGAGAAAATGACGCTGAATCCGGCGGATTCCAGGGTTTTCTCCAGCGATTTAATGGGTGGCGGGTTCGGCCCTCAGTATGCTGTTGGCCGTGGGAATCCCTCCGGACAGCGGCCGCTAAAGGATTACGATGAAAATATGTTAGTCGAGAAACACAGATCGTTGTTGATGCAGGCCGAGATACAGGCTGCTGCCGCTGTTGAGACATAGAGAGTTAGGATATTGCTGAATCTTTATAAATAATAGCCCCATGGCCATCCGCTCCGATCTGGTTAGTAGTAGAAGATGATCAGTGGGAATTTTAATACTATCGGCCCAGCATCGATTCTCAGGTTCGATTTTCAGCGCAGGTTCTACCCAATATGGATAGATTCTCAGGTTCGATTTTCAGCGCAGGTTCCACCTGATATGAAGCCCTGGCTGCCTCCCTGCTATAAATTTTTTCGCCTTTTCTAAGCTGTAATGGAAGGTGTAAGTATAATTCTTGCAGTATTTGGGACCCTTTTCTGTGAGTTTTTTTCCCTTTTCCAGTTTTCTAAGCTGTAATGTCAGGTGTAAGTCTGGTTTTTTTTCCCTTTTCCAGTTTATTAAGCTGTAATGTCAGGTGTAAGTCGAGTATGCTTTGGGACCCTTTCTGAATCCTTAAGCATTATTCAACCATTATGAATTATAAATTTCGGATCTACCGATTTTGGCACTTGAAGTGGTTTTATTTTTAGGTTAAAAGTTTAGGCTAAAAAATGATTTTCAAAATTTTAAATAATTAGAGGGATGTATGTTTTACAATTCAGTAAAGGTAGATATGTTTTATCAATATTACATGCTCAAAAATCAAAACTTATTTTAAAATCAAAATATTTTATAAAAAAATTATTTTAATTTAATTTTATAACATTTTTTAAATTAAAATTTAATATTTACAATAAACTCACAATATAACAATATTATTAACCATGGGTATTCACTCCTATTTTACCATAGATATTATTAATTTGTAAAGAGGTTTTGTTATAATACCATGGTCCAATACCACTTGCCCAAATATATATATATATATATATATATATATATATATATATAACGAAAACGGTTATACTTTGTTAATTTGTAAAGAGGTTTTGTTATAATACCATGGTCCAATACCACTTGCCCAACTATATATATATATATATATATATATATATATATATATATACGAAAACGGTTATACTTTGTATTAAAAGATAGGGAAAATTCGCTGGCAGATTACATTCAGATAGCCCAAGAACCGGCTGTCCTCAACAGATAAATAAACTATTACCATAGTCCTAATGTTCTGGGTCTTCTTAACACCATTAGACAAGTCAATTTCCAAACTTTTCCCAAGCTTGTGGATACAGACAAACTGCTGAAGTAAAAGACAGTAGAACATGATAAACAGAATTAAGGGATCGGATCCCAATCTTCAACCCCGTCTCTTATCCGAGTGCCAACAGGAAGGAGGACAACTTTATTAGCTTTGGGCATCCGCTTCCTTGTTATTCTGTCGAAGAACATGGAAAAAGTTCACCTGAAGAAAGGAGCCTACGAGCTTTCTTATTCTGGTAACCACTCTTGCTAGCCGGAAATCATGAGGGAACGTGTTATCCACGAGGATTCTAATCAAGGATTGGGAGTCACCAAGAATAATGGCTTTCTCAATACCAAGATCCTGTAAATGCTTAAGGCCCTGCAACAAGGCCATAGCCTCTGCTTGCATGTTGGTACTATGACCCAAGCCCTAGGCATAATTGTTCTCAATGCTGCCATCCGCATTCCTGATGACACCTCCAGCCCTAGCAATCCCCAGATTGCTTTTGGCAACCCCGTCAAAAAACGAGGAGGGGTTAGCACGCTTTTGGAGCCACATGTCGAATTCGCCCTCAACAAACCTAATCTACTAGTCTTTCCAATTGTTGTACTGTCTCTCATCATCAGAACACTGGAGACCAAGCACACTCCCCCACGCCAGGTCTTGAGGACTTAGATTTTTATTCTCTAGCTTCCCAAACTTCTCACCAAGAGTCTCCTTGAGCAGGTCGTTGGCTTTTGACAAAACAAGCTTACAATTCTGCGCTTTCTCTTGAAAAATTCTGTGATTGCGCTCTAACCAGATGTGCTAGAAGATGAATTTCGGATAGGCCAGCCAAGCTGCCTTGAGCCATTTGTTCTTGGGGAACTGCCCAGGATAGAGGTGAGCCCAATTGGCAAAGAAGCCAGTAATAGTGTTGGGCAGAGTAACTATAGATCCCCATAAGGAAATTGCCTCTTCCCAAATGCTTTTGGCGAACCTACATTCAATCAATAAGTGAGAGGCATTTTCCTCATTTTCCAAGCAAAGGGCGCATCTGGAAGGGCCCAGGAAGCCTTTCTTCTTAAGTCTGTCATCTGTTAGAATGCTGTTGTGACACAATAACCAGTTGAAGAAATCAATTTTCGGCACACACTTTTGCCTCCAAAGACCTCTCCAAGTCACAGGGCAGCAAGGAACATGGGGAATTCTTTTGAGTTGTGCGTAGCCTTGCCCAACTGTGTAAGAACCAATCTGAGAGCCCCAACCTCCCTTATCTTGTTTCCTAGTATTAATCGAGCCCATTCCTCTCAGCTTAGTCAATAGGAAGGACCACGCCTGATCGAGAGCAATCGGAATTTGAGGTTTCTTCCAGCCTACCCACGCATTGTCCTTCCAACTAGAAGTATCCCACAAAGTTTTAATGTCACTATTCAACGTCTAGCTGCGGAGCTCAGCGAGCTCTTGGACACCACCTAATGGTTCTTCGTTCATAATTTTATCATTCTAGATATTGATGAGCTTGCCATTGCCCAGAATCCAAAAGGAATGCTTTTGTATCAGTGGTAAGGCATGCATGTAAAGCTTGTGAATTTGAGATCCTTTACTGGTGGGAATAGGATCATCCAGGCTCTGTAACCTATGGTCCCTGAATTATTTCTTCCATAGCGCCTTTTGAGCCCAACCAGGCTTCGGGGCTATTTGTCTCCACAGAATGTTAGCCCCCATAACGATATTATGTATCTGCAGGTCCTTGAAGTTTAGACCTCCTTCTAGTAGAGGTTTATTAACTTTGTCCCGACTGACTAGGGGGATCTTCTTGTCATTTTGCTTTCCACCCTTCTAGAAAAACCTACGAATCCACTCCTCCATCTTCTTGAGAATGCTGATGGGTGCCAACATGACCGAGAATTGGAAGATAGGCACGCTGGTCATAACAGATTTAATAAGCACTGTCTTCCCAAAAAGATTTAGCCACGAGAAACCCCAAGACTGGATTTGATTCTTGAATTTCTCAACCATCAAGAGCCAATCTTTGCTAGGGGGACTCCTTTGGAAGATAGGAAGGCCCAAATAGATGAATGAATACCAATTAGCAGAACCAGTGAAGCCCAGACATCTAGATATTGAGGAGAGATCGCTGTTGGAGATATTCTAGCCATAGAAGTGACATTTTCCCTCGTTTAATTTACTGCTCGAAGTCCAACAGAAGTCGTCCAATACTTTCTAGAACCTGGAGGCAGCGTGAACAGAGGCAGCACCCAGCAGAAGAGAGTCATCGACAAACAATGCATGATTGATATCCTTGACACCTCTAGCAATCCTAAGTCCCATAATCTCTTGATCCACCTAACATTTTTCTAAATAAAAGCTCAGAACTGAAGCTTGCAAAACAAAAAGAAGAGGGGAAAGAGGGAAGCCCTGGCGCAACCCTCTAGAGGCTTTAAAAAACTCCGTTGCTCTTCCATTCACCAGAGGGGCAATCTAGGGCTCAGAAATGCAGGCCTGGATCCATCTAATAACCTCCTGACCAAACCCAAACTTATGCATCACATCAAAGAGGAAATTGTGACAAACACAATCAAATGCGTTAGCTAGATCCAACTTGACCACCATACCTTTTTCTTTCCGCTGCAAACTAGAATGAATGGCCTCTTGCAGGAGGATTATGTTGTCCACGATTTGCCTACCCTGAACGAACCCCCATTGATTTTTAGGTATAATAGAGGGCAAGAGGACCTTCAATCTATTGGCAATCGGCACCCTTCTCCTTTGGTATGAGGGCGAGGAAGGCAGAATTCATGCTGCCTCCAATTTTCTGGCAGTTTTGAGATTTTAAAACCATTCTATGCAGGTCCTTTTTCACTATTTGCCAGCAGACTTGGATGAATCTGGCTGTAAAGCCATCCGGACCAGGAGCTTTGTCTGGCTCCATTTCATACAGTGCAACCTTTATTTCCTGTCTGGTAACTTTAGCTTCCAACTGGTGATTCATACTTAAAGAGATCTTGGAGGGGATAACATCCAAGAACCTTGAGCCCTGACTCATAACCTCGAATTCACTGTAGAGTTTCTCAAAATGGGAGAAGGCAACCCCTTTGATGCTTGTGAAGTCCTTGTGGGTAACGAGGTCTTCCTTTATTTCAGTTATAGAGTTAAAGGACCTTCTAGCTTGGGTTTGCTTGTGGAAGAAGGAGGTATTCCTGTCTCCCGCTTTCAACCATAGACTACAGGATTTCTGTCTCCAATATTCTTCCTCTTGCAAGCAAGCTTTATGGAAGCTTTGTTGCAGATTTCCTTCGTTGGCTATAGTTTCCTCTGAGGGGGGTTCCTCTTCCATATCTAGTTGGTGCTTCTCGAGGGAGGCATGGGCCATCTTCCTTTCATCAGCCAGATTGGGAAGAGATTTAGCCCAGCTCTTCAGGACAACCTTTACTCTTCTTAATTTTTCCTCCCACACAAAAAAAGGAGACCCTGTGACAGGCTGATTCCAACTTTCTTTAACCTTATCCATAAAGTCTGAGTGCTTAATCCATAAAGGACTGAATCGAAAAGGGATGGGCCCAAGGTTTCTGTGCGCTGAGAGTTCTAACCTTATGGGTTTATGATCCGAAATATTGCATGGAAGAATGAGCATCCTAGCTTCTAAACCAAGAAGAAGATAGGAACTTTGAACAAGGAATCTATCTAATCTCACAGCAATATGGTCAGGACCAATTCTTTTGCTTGACCAAGTATACTTACCTTCCAAGGCCTTGATGTTGAGCAGATCTCAATCTTGCATGATGTCCTCCACCCATTCCCTCGCTGGATTCCTTACTGAGTTGCCTCCTCGCTTCTCAAAACGGCATAAAGCTATATTTAGATCACCTGCAATGATAATATTTCCCAGAATTTCTTCCTCAGCCATGAGTTTAATTGAATCCCAACACTACTTCTTCTCCCCTGCATTTACTGACACATAAACATTGAAAAGACTAAAGGTCTCCCTTGTTTCTCGGCTTATGAATTGCATTAGCTTCCAGTGCGTATTTTGTTTTCCATTGACCAATTCCAGCTTGGCTTCATTCCATAGAGCTCCCAGCCCTCCCGATGCTCCTCAGGCTGAGACAGCCTGCCCTCCACTTTTCCTCCAAAGATTCCTGCTTACACAGAGGAAGATCTTCTCCTCCAATTTGGTCTCCTGGATCAGTAGGATATCTGGGGTCTCTATCCTAATCAAGCTTTGCATAGCTTCTTCTTTTTGCTTGCTCCCCAACCCCCTGCAATTCTAGGAGACAATATTCATTATTTACCTTTCTGAGATTGGGTGGCCCCTTTGAGGCCCTGTCCCTGACTTCTTGTAATCTTTGGTGTTTTTGCTAGAAGCTTCTCCAGCGTTGGTTGATTGCCTTGGAGCTTGTCTTTATATGTTTCTTGCTCTCTTTTTTCCCTGTCAGATTTCCTTCCTCTTGTCGATCTGCAGGACAATGTTTGAGAGTCGCCTATTTCTCCTTCCTCCTCAGATTCTTTCGAATCTTGTTCTTCCTCTTCCATCTCTGTAGCCTTTCCCTTAGGGCTTACTACTACACTCTCGCCTTGCCTGGAGTTTTCGAGGACCTCTTTCTCATTTGCCTCCTTCTGCTGTTGTCTTGTTTCTTGCACTTCAACTGAGGTTGAGAAAAGGGGCTCGAACGCATTCTCTTGTGCCTTTGGATGCTGTCCTTGACTACTAGAAGGAGGCTGCTGCCCTTTTCCCTTTGTAGCTCCAGGAGGGTTTGAGGGCTTGGGGTTAGTCCTTGTTCTTTTGACCTGCTTCCAACCTTCTTCCTTACCTTGCATTGCCTCTTCATTTTTGGTACAGTTCTTGGCAAAATGTCTGTATTCCTGACACTTGTGGCACTTGAATGCAAGCTGCTCATAGTCAAGTTTTTGCACGAGTCCAACTCCCTACATTTATCTTTATGGCCTTCGGCAGCCCCACTTCTCGATCCACTTCGACACAGATCCTAGCGCAGCCGTATTGGTCCTTGGTACCTGCACGATCTATGAATTTTCCCATCGCATTTGATCTGAAATCACTCGTGAATGATCTCAGTTAATTAATGAAGGTATTACAGACTCGTGTTGGGGTGTGCCTATGTTATTTTATGCAACGGATCGATAAGATTGCGAAATACATAAGCACTAAAACAATAAGAGAACATGGTAAGCAAACACATAAGAATAACAAATTTAATAAGGAGTTCACCGAATTCTCCTGGGCTACATCTCCTGGTCCAGCCTTCAGTGGTGGCCTTTCTATTGTGTCTTAAAAAGCAGAGTTTTACAACAGTGAGCTCGAATTGAGTCTCACTTAACAGATAATGATCAGTAAGACTGTACTTCGATTCCCCAAGTCTCTAGAGTACACAAACTCCCCTTATTGAATCTCGACCTCAACTGGTCTCTGTGGTATGAGTCCAATTTGGTACTCAATACCTGACAGGTATACACAGAGGAGTTGCTTGAACCACTCAAGCCTTCTCTGGAGTTCACAGACTCTCGGACTCTCTCTGTCTTTTTCTGCTCGATGCTACCTTTGCTCTGCAGGTCAGCTCGACTTCTCTATTCTCTGCAATTTTTTGCTTCTCCTTTCCTGTTTTTCTCCTCTCTCTCGCTTTCTTTGTCTGCTCGTGGCTTAAAGCCAATCTGCTCCCTGATTGTTCGTTTCTGCTTCCTGGCTCTCTGGATCTCCTACCTCTGTCTGCTGGAATTCTCTTGCTCTACGTCATCATCACTGTAACGCTTCACAGAGAGGTGGCCACTTGTTTCCTCACGAACTGAGTGTCAATTCGCTTTGAACGGTCGTTATTTCCGTTGCTCCAAGATTTCCCGCGAAACTGATTTCTCTACCAACTCATCGGTCATGCCGGATCTCAAATCTTATCCGCCTCAGCCTATTTCCCTGTCGAATCTAGTCACCCATCGGATTGATTCTCCGCCGTTGATCCGGGGCTTCCAGATCCTATGGTTTTCATCCATATCGCGCGGGTAAGTAGCATGACCTTTACCCGTGCGATGAGAGCGGTTTTCTCTCTCATCTGCTGGACGCGTGTCACCCGTTGTATGGAATCGGGCGGGACTTGGTCGAACTCGCTTATCGCTTAAGGGCCTTTCGATATCCTATAAGTTTTAGCGCGGGGCCCGCCTTCTGATGGAATCGGCGATTTCCGTGCGGTTCTATGCTTTTCTCCGTGACCGAGTGCTTGGGGGCTTTCCTTCACTGAGAGGGATGCCCTGCGAAACTGCCTCTGTTTTTGGATTTGGCCTCCCGTTTGTCAATTTTTGCCAGTACACAGTCACCATGGGACAAAGGTCTGCGCGCTTTGACCGAGGGTCCTCGTTGTTTCGTGCTGACCACAAACTGCCATTGTTCAGAGGTAATTTCTGATAAGCTCGACATCCATAGCACTTTGAAACTTTTGTTATGAGTTTTACAGAGTTTAGGAAACTGTAAGAGTGTTTAAGGATCCAATTCGGATCAACGTTGCCTATATGTTTAAGGGAATCCCAGTTCCAGTAGTGCATAGGAAGATTCAGAAGCCTTACCCACACTGGGACTGCCGACGGAATGTCTTCAACTGGATCAAAGTCGAGAGTCCATCTATTCAAATAGAGACCTTGAGGGCCCATAAAATATGGCCAATTCCTGAAGATTAGATCCTTGTCTTCTTTTGAAATAAACTCGAACAGAAAATAGCCTCGCCCTAGGAAGTACGAGGTGACACTTTGCTTGATTAACGGCCTCCAGTTCCTGCAGATCTAGGCTTTCGTGGCTTTGGGAGAAGGCCAAAGGCCAGTGAATTGTCCTACCAGGCCCCTCTCCACCAGAGACAAAGCTACCTTAATCGGTCCCTCCGGAGGAAGCGAAACCACCAGAATGTTTTCTAGTTTTTTGACAAACTTGGAAGCATTCGGTTTTTTCTTGACTGGCATCGAAGCTAGAAGGGTCTTGAACGCAGCGTCTTCAACAGAAGGGGAGGACAGTCGGGAGATGGGAGGAGCATGGGACGAGCCCAACTCATCCATGGCGGAGGAGGTGCAGCCCTAACACGGCCAACGACAGCTCGTGAGCGCACGCAAAAGGTTGCAGATATTTGCCCAAATATTATTAACCATATTTAAATTTAATTAATAAGCACATAAAAATTTAATACATACAAATATAACAAGATTCTTAACCATGAACATTCACCCTAATTTTACCATGGATATTATTGCTTTTAAAGAGGTTTTTATAATACCATGGCTTATTAATACCACATGCCTAGAAAACATAACTCATTTTAAAATCAAAATATTTCATTTAATTTAATTTAATGACATTTTTAAAATTAAAATTTAATACTTACAATAAACTTACAATATAACAAGATTCTTAACCATCAATATTCACCCCATTTTACCATGGATATTATTAACTTGTAAATAGGCTTTGTTACAATACCATGGCCAATACTATAGGTTATCAATACCACTTGCTCAAAAACTATAACTCATTTCAAAATAAAAATATTTTATTTTAATTTTACTTTATCATATGTTTTAAATTAAATCTAAAAGCAAAAGGGTATGGAGGAGATATTGTAGTGGGAATCACTTGTTATAACCAAACTTCTTTTCTTCCACTAATGTGAAACTTATAACTAAACCATGTCCCTGTGTCAAATATCCTGGAACATTTGTTTGATGGGTATTAATTTGTATTTTAATTATTATATTTTTTTGTTTTTTTAGTTAATTTGACTTGCATTGAATAGAGATTTCTTATAATTGTAAGTTTGAGTTGTATAATTTCAAAATATATGCATTTTAAAGGTTTTTTTAAAGCAATCAAACCATTTATATATATTCAAAAATGCATTTTAAATAACAAAAAATCACAATCTATCTCAAAATTATATAACTAATTTTGGTGGAAAGGGACAAAACCTCCAATACCTAGACAACACCTTTATGTAGATGTCATATAAATTTCAAAATCTATATGTCATCATTTATATTTAGCTAATTTTTAAATTCATCACTTCGATGATAAAATAGTTATAGTTCTCATATCTCAAATATTAGCAATTTCAAATCTAATTGCAAAAAATAAATTTAGCAATTCCCCTAGTTGAGACTCCAAGATAAGCAGAGACTACATGGTACCCACAATCCTAAGAGTCTAAGATGAGATTCTATGATAAGCATAAATTGTGCCACATCATTGAGACTTAGAAATAAACATGTATTACGCCCACAATGGGTCTTTGGGCATGCTAGAAAAAACTTGTCTCTATCTCGACCCACACCATGAAATCTTAATGGATTTGTGGGCATGCTAGAAAAAGCTAATTTCTATCACAACTCACCATGAAATCTTGCATCGTGTATGTTGAAGCATATACCCTGAAGATTGAAGCTTGGGAATGTGAAGTTTTAGGCTCGTGCAAGACCACCATGCCCATACACCATGTGCTATTAGTATGCTATCTAAAACACTAAACTATTGGGATAAAATAATTAAATTGAAGAGTTTTTTTAGTTGTCTAATAAAAGTAATAGGAAGAAACTTCTTTTTCTAGGTGAGATGAAATAACTATTTTTGGTTTGATTTGAGAGATTTTATGTAATTACTTTCATGTTTTTTGTTTTTGTTTGTATTATATAAGTTTTTATAAAATGGATCTATTTACCACTTTGATTTAATTAAATTCGTACTTGAATTTGAATAAAATTTGAATAGGACTAGGTTCTGGACTTTTGGTGCTTACCAAAGAGCTTCATCTTGCTTAATTGTTTAGTAACCATGAATTTATTCAAAATGCATTCCCTGTATATTATTATAGCTTGAAATATTAGAATCCTCCGATTTTTATTTTATTTTATTTTAAATGGATTCAAATTTGTTTTATTATCCATGAAGTCTTCCTTCAATACACTCACCACATTGAAACTTAAGATCAAATATTTTTCTTGAAACTCATTATAAGTAATTGGTTTAAATAAACTACTTAAAAATGTTTCAACACAAATTTCAAAAGTTATTTCACCACATTGAAACTTCGGATCAAATATTTTTCTCAAAACTCATTATAAGTAATTGGTTTAAATAAACTACTTAAAAATGTTTCAACATACATTTCAAAAGCTATTTCACCATATTGAAACTTAAGATCAAATATGTTTCTCAAAACTCATTATAAGTAATTGGAAAACTTCATAAGAATGTTTCAACATAAATTACAAAAGCTATTTCACCATGTTGAAACTTGAAATCAAGTATTCCTCTCAAAACTCATTATAAGTGACACATGGTTACCCTTGCTTTACCTACAATATGCATGTCAAATGCATAAATCCTGTCTGTCCTAGGAATTTTAACTCTCTAAGGAGTCAAATCTTCAATCTTTAAGGTTTAAGGCCCCTTTCTTAAACTCCGTGGAATTATTTATAGACTAACAAAGTCTAACCTTTAATCCATCCCTTTCCTTTTCTATCGGAATTCATTCTCCTTTATAAACCTTCGTTAACCTTATTATCAGGACTCATTCACCCTTCTAAACCTTCATTTCCCTTAGCCGCATATATAACTCTTCCCACTCTTTAACATTGGTTATATATGATTAACTCATAAAACCTTCTTATCGCGCCTTATTTCTATTATAATGATTTATAATAGAAATACACTAATAAACATACGTAACATACCTTTTCCGCACTTTTCAAAGCCTCTGCACAGTTCTCGAGATTACCTTTATCGCTATCGCAATATCGGGTTCTCCGTGGTCACACTACACACTCTACCTTCCATCTCTGATATGCGATCATATTCTGGATTTCAAACACTATATAACTGCGCCTATACCCTTATCGGTTCCACCTTCATCGCATGTCACATTCATTCTCCGATCCAACCCCATATAACATTTGCGATGCGAATTAATCTTCGTCATTGATCTTCCGCCATCAGATCAACGACTGATATCTTCTCCGAACAAACACAACTTGCTCGATAGTCCTCCGCCGTTGATCTGCAATTAGTGGATCCAACGGTCCATAACAATTTCGGGTGAGACACAAGCATGGAGAATACCCACCCGATAAGCGGTTTTCTCTCTCCACTCTCGTGCTATGTGTCAACCGATAAATGGAATCGGGTGACTCCCCTCTAATACCACTTACCACTTTTCTGTCTGCCCGAAAACCCACTTTCGCTTATAAATCCGCCTTCCTTCTTGCTAACGCCCGAGCTTGTTGGCGGTCGATGATCGTAGATATTCTACCATCAACGACTTCCTCTTCCGCCAATGCTTAAGTTAATCTCCACCGTTCATTTCTTGACTCAATCCTACGCGACTTAATCTTGGCCGCTCAATTCCTTCGACCTCGTCTGTTGATCTCCAAGATCCAACGGTTCATGTACATCGATGACTCGTGTCTTCGTTCGTCCCTTTACTTTGACTTTACTTCATTTCTTCAGTGTTTTTCCTATGGGTTTTGGGTTTTCTTCAGAGTTTCGTCCTTCCGCTCTTCCACTGCTCAACTCACTCCTGAGCTTAACCTTTGCAAGTTCTCACATCGCTGTCTCTCCAGAGCTATACTCTGATCCTTCAATTGGATTCAACGATCCATTATGATTCCTCTGAATCATTCTCCTCCTCTGTGTAGTTCTACAGAACTCTGCCTGCAACCTTTGTTACAGAATACACAACTTACACGTAATTCAATCATTCAATATTAATTTCACACATTTATACAGTTCTGGAATAGACTTCTGTATATATAAATATGAACAATTGATTACATATCGAGACTCTCTGTCTCTCAGGCCTGATCTTCAATATCAGTGGCCTCTGCTTTATAGTCTGGCCATAGGCTTACAATCACACCCTAGCTAACACTATCTAATTGGTTAACTATCTACCATCTAACCTATCCAACCCCTGTCTATGCCCTTTTGGCTTGCATTTATACAAAAGGGTTCTAAAACCAATTTCTGGTTTAGATCCACAAGATCCTCAACAAAATCCTAAAATCTCTTCCTCATCCCCAAGGATTCTCTCAAATCCAAAAAATCATGAACTAACTCCTAATCTGAGTTTTACAGTCATTTCTCAAATCCCTTAGTTCTCTCAACTATCCTAAATCTTTGATATTCTCTTATATTTGAGAATATTTACAAATATGCCTCACTATATTCAATTAAATCCTATTCTAGCTTCTCTCATTAAAATTACTCAAAACTGTTAATAATTACATTAATTCAATACTTAGGAAACCAGCTTCCCTGAAAAACAAGACCCCATATGTCTACTAGAATACAATAATAATGTTGAGTTGAATGCTTCTGCATCAGACTCCCCAAGTAAGAAAATTTATGATCTCCTAGTCATAAGTCTGGATAATTGATTCCTATTGGATCCTAGACTTTATTTTGTAACCTGTCTTTGCTTATCCATTATTCTATTGCTACTGTTGTCTGCTACTGTTCTCCAGGTCTCCATACCTTATGTTGCAATGCTCCACTTGCCCTGCTTTCATAGTCTACTACTGTCTTACTTTTGTTGTCACTCCTCTCCTTTCTTGTTGTTGTCTTCTTTTGAGACACTTTCATCATTAACCTTCTTATCAACTCAATTTCTCTATCCAGTATATCCTCAGTTTGTTGATTGTTTTCATCTCTTAATCGTTGAATTTCCATTACTACTGCCACTCTTTTACCCTTACTCTCTTGTTCACTATTGTCTTGCACCTTTTCAGTTGCTGTCATATTGTCTTTTAGCACAATTTCCTGCTTCTATTTTCTGTACCTGTCAACTTCTTCTTGTCTTTCATTTATGACAACTTCTTTGTCATCCTTCATCAACAATCTATCCTGAACATTTATCCTCTGCTCTTCCAACTTCCTCCTTTGAAAGTCTAATTCTCTATATAACTCAATGATTTTATTTGGAGTGAACTTTGGAAATTTTACACAATCTCCCATTTCTTCATTTGTTATTGATCCATCATCACATGGTCCTTCTTCCTCTGCTAAATCTTTCTTAACATCCTTCAGTAGATGTTCTTCCTCTTCTTCTTTCATTTGGCTGTCCACTTGTGCCAAATATGTTCCAGTTTCTGCAACAAAATCTTCAATTATAAGACAATCATCAAAATAAAAAATATAAGGCCTTTGTACCTCTTCTTCTTCTTCTTCTGGTAACCTTTCAGTATGTTGCTCTGGTCTCTCCTTTAACTCCTCTGTTAGCACATCAGTATGTTGATTCAAACTCAAAGAACTCTTGAGACTGTCAGCAAGTCTCGCTCCAACACCATCTGTCTTAATGATGCCTCTCTGCACTTGTTCACTGTAGCGAAATGTTTCTTTTCCAGTCTCCTTGTCATATTCTTCTTCAAAACTTTCATTGTCTAGAAGGTATTCTTTCATGTTTTTGACAACTTTAAAAGACTGCATATTTTCTTCCAAACTTGCAACCATACACAAATTATCAGTGTTAAAATCACAAGTCCTTACGGTCTCATTTGATGCTTTAGTCATCAAGTCTTCTGGTTGCTCTGAATCATTCATATGATTCAACTCCTCTGGTTCTTCATCACTTTCAAAAAGTAATGGTCCACATTCTGGTTCACATATCAAAACTTCAACATATTCTTCAGCATCTCCCTTTTGTTGTAGCTCAACTCTTTCGAGTTTCTCTGTCTCCAATTTGGCATCTAAACTCTGCTCAAGTTCCCTCAGCTCCTTTATTAACTTCATATTCACCTACTGATTCCTCTTCTCTTGTAGCCTTTGCCACTCCACTTTCTTTCTCATGACATAACCATATTTTTGGTCCATTTCATTTCCTTGCAACATCTCCATTAACACTTCAAGTTGAACTGATATCTCAGCCATTTCTCTATCATATTCTTCATCACTCATTCTCATGCCATTTTCCTCAACATCCTTCTCCTTTTGTTCTCTGTTGTGATCTCTTTCAGAACCTCTGTTATGACTGTCACTAGTCATTATCCTCTCCATCTCTATGATTTCCTCACTCACTTCACTATGAGTTGCACTAAAGCCTCTACAACAGAAAGTCCTCCCTGCTACCATTTACCTCACCAAACTCTCCTTTGTACTTGGTCTTTTGGCAAGCACTTGGTTCTCTATATCTGGAGCCTCCTTTGAACACTTCCCTTTTCTCCTTCTAGGCTTCAACTCATCTGCATCTTCTAAGAACACAATTGTCCTCTTTATCCAATCCTTGTTGGAATTCCTCAAGGTTCTACCACATTCTACTTTCACTAAGAAACTCTTACTAGCTTCTTTTATCTCTTAGCAATTCTACCCACATCCTCTGTGGAATTGCCTTTGGGAGTTGCAATAATACTTTTACATCAATACAAATACCACAACTCTCCAATCTTCAAATCAAATTAAAATAGACCATATCATCTTACCTTCAAGATCTCTGTCTGATCTTGCCCCCACATTCACCTGCACTTTGAATGGACTGTTCTTTTCACTAGATTTCAGCTGTATCTTCAAACTTTGCTACTTCAAAAACTTACAAACATCCCTCTTACAATTTAACTACTGTAATCCTACTCTAAAATTTCACTCATTCAATATCTGCTAATCATTAGACAAATTTGCATACCTTCACCTACCTTCAGGATCCCACCATTTCCACAAATTTGTTTCAACAGATCTTCATGCTTCCACTACGCAAACATTCAGCTACTGTCAATCAGATTTAGAATCTGGTTCTTTCTTTCAATCTTCCAACTTTATCTTGGCAAAGGTTAACTATCGACAACAATTTCTCCTTCGTTGAGTTTTCTTCCACTCAGAATTCCTTACCAGTTTCTTCCATTACTGCTTCTTAAGGCTTGATCTTCTTTTGCTGAGATACTTCATTCGCTGCAACTATCAATCTTCAATCTATTTCTTTATCCAGAGAAACTCAAATCAGAATTAAATAAAACAATACCTGCATGATTTCACAAGTAGTCTCCATCCACTATTCAGATTCTAATGAATCTCCATTCTCCAAAACATCGCTGTGGATTCTTTATGTTTCTGCAATCTCTTCTTAATTCTTACTCACTTGCCTCTAAGAAATTAATTGTTCTTCTCCAATTTCAATTTCAAACATTTCACCATTCCAACTATACAGATTCATTGGCTATAAATCACTTACTCTACTTTTCTCAAAATCTGAACATTCTATCAAAATGCAGAAATTACAAGATTAGTATTCCTCTTACCAATCTCCCAGCTTTACTCTGGTCGCTTAACTGTCAGATTAGAATCTGATCTCCCTTGCCTGCATACACATCTTTCCAAATATCTCTATTCTAAATTCTTTCAAAGAAACTTTCACACATAATTTCTTTGTTCAACTCTGATACCAAATGACGTAGGGTTACCCTTGCTTTACCCACAATATGCATGTCAAATGCATAAATCCTGTCTGTCCCAGGAATTTTAACTCTCTAAGGAGTCAAATCTTCAATCTTTAAGGTTTAAGGCCCCTTTCTTAAACTCTGCGGAATTATTTATAAACTAACAAAGTCTAACCTTTAATCCATCCCTTTCCTTTTCTATCAGAATTCATTCTCCTTTATAAACCTTCTTAACCTTATTATCAGGACTCATTCACCCTTCTAAACCTTCATTTCCCTTAGCTACATATATAACTCTTCCCACTCTTTAGCATTGGTTATATATGATTAACTCATAAAACCTTCTTATCGCGCCTTATTTATATTATAATGCTTTATAATAGAAATACACTAATAAACACACGTAACATACCTTTTCTGCACTTCTCAAAGCCTCTGCACAGTTCTCGAGATTACCTTTATCGCTATCGCAATATCAGGTTCTCCGCGGTCACTTTACACACTCTACCTTCCGTCACCGATATGCGATCATATTCCGGATTTCAAACAATATATAACTCTGCCTATACCCTTATCGGTTCCGCCTTCATCACATGTTGCATTCATTCTCTGATCCAACCCCATATAACATTTGCGATGCGAATTAATCTTCGTCGTTGATCTTCTGTGATCAGATCAACGACAAATATCTTCTCCGAACACAACTTGCTTGATAGTCCTCCGTCGTTGATCTGCAATTAGTGGATTTGATGGTCCACAACGATTTTGGGTGAGACACAAGCACGGAGAATACTCGCCCGAAACGCGTTTTTCTCTCTCCACTCTCGTGCTACGTGTCAACCGATAAATGGAATCAGGTGACTCCACTCTAATACCACTTACCACTTTTTTGTCCGCCTAAAAACCCGCTTTCGCTTGTAAATCCGCCTTCCTTCTTGCTAACGCCTGAGCTTGTTGGTGGTCGATGACCATAGATCTTCTACCATCGACGGCTACGATGGCTCCTTCAGATTCCTCTTCCACCAGTGCTTAAGTTAATCTCCACCGTTCATTTCTTGACTCAATCCTACGCGACTTAATCTTGGCCGCTCAATTCCTTTGACCTCGTCTATTGATCTCCAAGATCCAATGGTTCATGTACAGCGACGACTCGCGTCTTCGTTCGTCCCTTTAAGTTGACTTTACTTCGTTTCTTTAGTTTTTTCCCTGTGGGTTTTGGGTTTTCTTCAGAGTTTCTTCCTTCCGATCTTCCGCTGCTCAACTCATTCCTGAGCTTAACCTTTGCGAGTTCTCACATTGCTGTCTCTCCAGAGCTATACTCTGATCCTTCAATTGGATTCAACGATCCATTATGATTCCTCTGAATCATTCTCCTCCTTTGTGTAGTTCTACAGAACTCTGCCTGCAACCTCTATTACAGAATACACAACTTACACGTAATTCAATCATTCAATATTAATTTCACACATTTATATAGTTCTGGAATAGAATTATGTATATATAAATATGAACAATTGATTACATATCGAGACTCTCTGTCTCTCAGGCCTGATCTTCAATATCAGTGGCCTCTGCTTTATAGTCTGCCCATAGGCTTACAGTCACACCCTAGCTAGCACTATCTAACCAGTTAACTATCTACCATCTAACCTATCCAACCCCTGTCTATGCCTTTTTGGCTTGCATTTATACAAAAGGATTCTAAAACCAATTTCTGGTTTAGATCCATAAGATCCTCAACAAAATCCTAAAATCTCTTCCTCATCCCCAAGGATTCTCTCAAATCCACAAAATCATGAACTAACTCCTAATCTGAGTTTTACAATCATTTCTCAAATCCCTCAGTTCTCTCAACTATCCTAAATCTCTCATATTCTCCTATATTCGAGAATATTTACAAATATGCCTCACTATATTCAATTAAATCCTATTCTAGCTTCTCTCATTAAAATTACTCAAAACTCTTAATAATTACATTAATTCAATACTTAGGAAACCAACTTCCCTGAAACACAAGACCCCCTATGTCTACTAGAATACAATAATAATGTTGAGATGAATGCTTTTGCATCAATGAGCAATTGATTTAAACAAACTATTTCAAATTTTCATGAAAATGTTTCAACATAACTTGCAAAAACTATGAAATTACATAAAAGGTCACTATACCTAACTACACCAAATCATTAACTAGTTTAGTGGTAAAAATGCATATGATTGAATATATATATACATATATATATATATTTCAAGTAATATAGATATATTATATGTATAAATAAATATAACATATTATGAGAAAATATAGATATATTATATGTATAAATAAATATAACATATTATGAGAAAAGAGAATATATATATATATATATATCTATATATATATATATATATATAAACAAAAACATATTCAACTCCCCATTATTCATAGGATGAATTAAAGGCAATTTATATTCATAGATTAGTTATAATAGCATTATGAACTAATCATCATTTTCCAAAAACTGTCAAAAAATTTAAACACTAATAGTCTCATTGTCTAAGTGTTTATAAAGTAAAACATAATACTAAGAATAATATTATAGTCATTTGACACATAAAGTTTAATTATCAAAATAGGATACTAAAAATCAGTATCCTTGTAAACTTCCAATGTTAACCAATACAATATTCTTGTACTCCTCAAAAAAGATCAAGCCTTCCTGAGATCCAACTACATTCTTGGACAAATCATCAACCTCATCATTCAAATCCCTATAAATATGATCAAATGATAAAACCTGAAAGGAAGATTTAAACTCTTCAATCCTGTGTTATGAAACCAACTCACAAAAAGATAGAAAAGATAGATTAATGCCTTAGAATTCAACCTCTTCGAGGGGGAAACCTCCTTTACATTACACAAATGAATGATTCTTTGATGATACAAATGAAAAGACCTCCTTTCTATATATAGGAGTCTAAGGGGTCATAATATAATCAGAGCCGACATAACAATAATAATGTAAGGGCACAATAATAACAATAGTGGGCTTCTATGGGGCACAATAGTAACAATATGGGCACTACATGGGTACATCAATATAATAAGGGGGTTGTACTAATAACAAGAAGGGGTTACCCTAGTAGCATAGGGGCCTAACATTCTCCTCTCCTTCAAAAAGTGTTGTCCTCAACGCTTGAGTAGTTCTTGATGCTTCTGTATAAAATTATTGTCCTCCCATGTGGAATTTTCAGCGGGTAAGTTCAACTTGATGAGATACTCTGAAATTGTTCGATTTCGTAGCTGTCAGGTTTTTGTTTCTGTGACTGCTCCAGGTTCCAATATGATTTTTCCTTTCTCTTCAATTTCTGGAAATATTGTTTGAATTGGGATCTTTTGCAACTTTTGAATAAGTGGCCATACTTCTTCGTCCTTCTTCCATTCATTCCTTGCTTCGTTTATCCAATCTGGTTGGATAATAAAAATAACACAAAACAATGCTTCCACATCCTCATCCTTTCTTGAGAGTGCATTTGCAACAAAATTTTGCTTCCATTTTCTATAGATGATGTCAAAGTCATAACCCATCATATTTGTGACACATTTTTTATCTTCTTCTAAAGATAATAGTTGTTCTAAAAAGTATTTAAAACTATCATGATCCATTTTTACCTTGAAGTGTCTTCCCATTCGGTAAGGTCGCCATTTCTTAAGTGCATGTATTATTGCCAACATTTCCTTCTCATAAATAGCTTGCTTGAGATGTAGCAGTAAAAATACCCAATCACCTACATCAAAACATTTTTCATTACAATGTTGATCTACCTGTTGTTTCATTCGATTTTGCACCAAATTGGCGTTATCCTTTAAAAGTTGGAGAACTTGTTGTTGATGCTCGATGTGATCTTTCACTGCTTGAACCTTTTTTTTCTTGATATGTACTTCTATCTTTAGAGTTTGAGGAGTGGTAATTTCTTCAATCCTTTACAAGATATGGTTGGATTCATTTCTTGATGCTCGATGTGATCTTTCACTTTTTGAACATTTTTCTTCTTGATATGTCCTTCTATCTTGATAGTTTGAGGAGTGGTAATTCCAACCAATGAATTACAAGATATGGTTGGATTCATTTCTTCTTTTTCGATGTGATTTTTCACTTCTTGCACCTTTTTCTTCTTGATATGTCCTTCTATCTTGAGAGTTTGAGGAGTGGTAATTCTTGACAATTCTTTACAAGATATGGTATGATTCATTTCTTCTTTCTTTGGGGTTGGGTCCTAGCGTATATCCTCTTCTTTTGATGTTTATTGATCCTTTTCTTCCTCCTCTTCATACTCTATGTAAAATAATTTCTTCTCAGCACACTTATGACCTTTAGTGCATTTTCTATCACATGTAAGAAAACCCTTTTTCTCTTTTTTCTTCCAATTTTTGTGGTGTAACTGTTGGAAATAATACTGAGAGGGGGGGGTGGGGGGGGGGGTGAATCAGTATTATCAGATCAGTAAAACGTTTCCAATTTCATACTATATACACTACTTCAGTTAAGTGAACCCGCGTGCACACGCTACTGTGTCTAAAGCAACTAGCGTATATCCAGAAATCTTATGATTCAGTTAGCTTATCTTCAGTAAATGCATCAGAACATTATTAACCATATTAACAGTAAACAGGTGCAGTATAACAGAACAGATCATCACACATAAGGCACACACATGAACACCATGATATAAGGTGGAAACCCAATGTGGGTGAAAACCACCTGCTGCAATTTGTTTCTATCTTCCATTAATAAGAAACTTCTTTTACAATGTACTGGTGCAGTCCTTTACCAGCAGGCAGGCTACAACCTACAGAGGGCTACAACCCTCATAGCTCTTGTACTAGCCGATCCATTTACTAGTACGTAGGTGCCAACCCTATAGAAGGCTACAACCTTCACTCGTTTTCCAGCTGCTCCTGGAAGGGAGCTACAACCCCCTGGCTCTTGTACTGGCTGATATGTTTACCAGTACGTAGGTGCCGGCCTACGATCTTCCCGGGACCACGTTTCATACATTTTCATACTGGATCCATGAAACAATCACCATTGTAGTACAACCTGCATCATCAATCTCTGAATCACCCAATACTGAATCACTGAAACCCTGTCAAGAACACAGACAACATAACAACAACCAGATCCAACTCCATCTTCATACTTCACATTGTATACGCTACTTGGATGAACCCAACCTGCGTGTATACGCTCTTTTACCAAAACCAACCTGCGTACAGATCTGCAAATTCAAGCTTAAAACTCCGCAGCTATATCAGACATCAAAACATACCCAGATCATAATAATAAACATGCGTCAGTAGATCTAGTCTATCCACAGTCAAACCATATGAAGATAATCATTCCAAGCCTTGAGATCTCGTTCCATCTTCCTCCACATGAGTGAAACCTTGGTTCAGATCACCAACCCATAACCAGCATTTGGATCTCACACTTCCTCAGATTTTCATCACTCACACATTCACACTTTGGCCTAATGATCTTTCTCCTTATATAGCTTTGGGCCCTTCACAATACCACGGTCCAAAACCATAGTAACCCAATACCATCAACTCAATACTAGGGATCAACACGTCTGTCGAGACTCCATGGTCCAAAACCATAGGCACAAATTCCAAGGACTAACTACCACGGACCAAAAGTAAGCTTTCCGACATGTACGCTCTTTTCCATTCATGAAATTGCGTGTATACCCTACTTGGTATATAGCGAACCTGCGTACACGCGACTTGGTATATAGTGAACCAGCGTGTATACGCGACTTGGGCTTAATGAACCTGCGTGTATGAACTTTCTTGGCCTGCTGTACTAAGATCTGTCCTCTGATCAAGTTGCCATCACCTGTACCTGCCTCTGAGTGAGTTGCCATCAAGGACAACACTTGAATCATAATGCCAATAGTAACCCTTGTAGGTTGTGGATGAATAGAAGAAACAACACTTCCATCTTTATAGTTGTGAGGGGTAGACTTCCTTGTTGCCATAATTTTACTTTCCACTATGTAACAAAGCCCTTTTACTCTTTCCAATTGTTTTGGTGTTGCTGTAAAGAAGGTGTTGCTCTTTGTATCTTCATAATGTGCTATCATTTCCTCCGTGAAAATTGACTACGTAACAAGTTGTTTACGAGAACAAAGCCCTTTATACCATAAAAGTTGATCCGGTTCTAAATATAAAGATGCAATACATACCTTTTGTAATGGTGGTACACCATGTAGATCAAAATATTTCTCCATCTGAAGTATCCAATTTACTGGATCCTTGCCATCAAACTTCCTCATCTTGCTTTTTCTTGATTTTAGGAGCTTGATCTTGAAACGATTGTAACTCTGTACTTTTAGATCTTTAAGTTCTGAAATTGTGACCTGCAGTAGCCCTCTGTGTCCTCTTTCCAATGCCACTAGTATGATCCAAATTGGATTCTCCAAGGAAGTTATGCCAAATCTCCCACAGTGACCTGATTATAGACTAGTTCAGTAGAGCAAACTTGTACGACGTGCCACGTATCATTGTTTCAACCTTTGGCTTTGAAAAATATATAGAAGAAACTACCGTCTGTCCTCTTTCTATACCTTCTTATGAAATTTCAATCCGATGCTCAGAGAGAAAGTTATGACGATTTTCCCCCGGGCACCTGTTTGGAATGTAATTCAGGAGTCTGAAAAAAGACCAACTTCCTCAGATCATATCTCCGCAAATATAGCACGAAAAACTCTAAACTTCGGACTTGAGGTTCAGTGCGATTTTGTATCAAATGGGTTTTTTTTTTTTCACTTCTGAAACATCGCAGAAAAAAAGTTATAGTGAAAATTCCACAATGACCTGTTTGGAACAGCGAAACCCTAGAATCCAAAGCTCTGATACCAAAAGTTATGAAACCAGCTCACAAAAAGATAGAAAAGATAGATCAATGCCTTAGAATTCAGCCTCTTCAAGGGGACAACCTCCTTTACATTACACAAATGAATGATTCTTTGATGATACAAATGAAAAGACCTCCTTTCTATATATAGGAGTCTAAGGGGTCATAATATAATCAGAGCCGACATAACAATAATAATGTAAGGGCACAATAATAACAATAGTGGGCTTCTATGGGGCAAAATAGTAACAATATGGGCACTACATGGGTACATCAATATAATAAGGGGGTTGTACTAATAATAATAAGGGGTTACCCTAGTAGTATAGGGGCCTAACATCCTATGTTTCCAATGTTCTAAACAAAGAACCCACAACCTTGAAATACCTAATAACCAATCAATTACTAACTTTGAATCTCCAAAAATTAGTACGAAATGTCTGTCCTTTTAACACTGCAAAATATAACAATAGCCAAACTGCCATTAATTCAGCCTATATATTATTCCCTTCACCACATTTCATCCATAGAAGGAAAACTTGAGAAGAAGAGAATAAATAATCATGACTCTAGCCCCACAACTTTCATTTTGTGATGCTCCACCAAAATATCCAATATCATAATGACCAATGATAATTGGACCTTTAACAATTCTTGGTCTCAATATTTTACTGTTCTTATAAATTCCATATAAAATTCATAAATACTACTACAAACCACCTATAACACGCCCTCCTACTCCACGTATGCCCGCTTTTAAGACCCCTCATGGTAAATGTGAAAATAAGTGCCACTATGACAGGACCCAGCCTCCTAGTTCCAATTAAGGAAGTGGAGCCTACAACTGAGACTTACTAAACATAATTTGACATCCTACAGGGAATACAGAACCCATGAGCTAAAGAAACACCCCAGGTGGTCAATCCCTAAGTTGGAACTTCATTTCAGTGACCTAGACTCCCAACCACACCCTTAACATTGTTTGCATGCGGTTGAAGGCCTCTAACCACACTCACAAACCTTGCTCCATGCAATGGTGACCTAAATTGCTTAGTTTAGTGCCCATGTTCTCGAGATATGAGCCACAATACAAGGGAAACCTCCAGACCACTGCCCAGAACTTTATGATATTTTCCATAATCATAGATGAATTCAAGACAATGTTAACCATACAAAAATTGAATTAGTACTTGACCTAACCAGGTCTAACCAAGATGGTAATTTTGTCAAACATATGGTGAACATGTAATCTACAAGTCATGAATGCACATTTGAACATAGGAGTCTGAAAATTATCTGAGATTCCCCAAGAAGGTCTAATGCCCTCTCATAATAGTTACAATAACATGTGTTAGCCCATGCATTCATCAACCATTAATCAACTATCAAAACATAACAAGATCCATAGCTAAAACATGTTAAGGAATCATGTTTATAACCAATGTATAACTAGGATATTAACCATGATAGAGCAACCATCAAAGAAACATAATAACAAGTACAAGTACTCATGAATTAAAATAAGAAAATAGCTCTGATTAACTCATGCAAAAGCCAATCAAGACAGGGACTTCCACGTACCATCCGACTATGTATTGGGCTGAACCAAATCTTTCTTTCAGCAAATTACCCCCATGCCATATTCCAAGCATGAATGTGGGAACTCAAGACATAAAAACTAGAGTTTCCAAGAGATTAAACCGCCTCCACCCTCAGGTTACCGTGATCTCGCCAAAACCAGTCAAGAGATCACATTGCCCAAACAAGCTTGGATGCCTCAGAGTTTCTTCACCAATACTTTGAGGAATTTTCTTGTCTCAACCCACCTGTCGAGGGCTTCCTAGATATTAAACCACCTCCACCCCCAACCCTTGGGAATTTTCCTGAGACCACCTCACTTGGTCCAAAACCTTCCAACAATCCAAAGCTCAACCAGAAAAGAATCCCATCACACCATGACTATTCAGAAATGGAAAGGCAAGGTTGAAACCAATGTCACACACCCGGAAAAATCCATGTCAATGACAACAAAAGAACCAAATACACAAATGCATGTACCATGCATCACAAATCAGCTAGGAAATCACATCTGCAACACCTTACCTGCAAATTCCTCCTACAGAAGTTGCTTGATCCAACCTTCCTTCCTTGTACTTCCTCTGCTTTCCTTACTTGCTTGCTTTCTTTCTCCTCTTATTTCTCTTTCTCACTTCATCCAAGCTAAAACTGACAAATTTTTTTGAACTGATCCTATGAATCCTTTTTATCATTGAGGCCTCTATTTTCCATCCATTTCCTCTATTTTTCCTTCAATTTTCGTCTCATGCAATTTTGTGACCTTTAATATCCCCTTTCTCCTATTTCCTTTATTTTCATAAATAAATGTCAATTAATGCCTTTTTGCATTTGCCAATTTCCTTAGCCATAATAAACCAAAGTGACACCCACTAGGATGTTTTTCCCAACATTCAACTTGGAATACGCGTTTCATGACCTTGGTCTTATTTTTCCTTTATTAACTTTATTACATGAAATTTTAATATGGGGTTGTTGCAAACTATTCCCCCTTGGGGGAAAACCATCCTCGGTGTTTTATGACACCTATAACTAGAAAAACTGCTGAAAACCAAAAAATACTACCTATAAAGCTTTATAACTTAGCTCGATCCAATATTTGCAATAACAACCTACTGAAAATCCAAACAAACATGACAATCATATCGCTTATTGGAGCTTTATAACACAGCTCATTGTGATATTTACAATAACAACCATACATATATATGTACATATAACAAAACTCCTTTGCCTCAACAGGAAAACAATGAAGGATACAAATCCCACATCTAATCAACCATCTCCCATGTAGCTTCATTAGGCCCAAAGTGCTTCCACTGCACTTTAACTTGTTCAATTGCTCAGTTATGGAGCATGAGCTATTTCCACTGTAATATGAACTGAGGTTTCGACTAAAATTATCCTTCTTGTTCCACATGCAATACTAAAGTGCCAACTTAGCACATGACCCAATCCTCAAGTACCTCTTCTTGGGCGTGATGCGCAAGTACACATGCTCCCCAACCTGGAACTTCTTAAATACCATGTGCTGATTTGCATAACTCTTTTGCATGTCCAATGTTTCCTTTAGATTCTTCTTGATAACATGCATTTCGTGTTCCATATTTGCCAACATGTACGGTCCAATTAATACCCTATTCATTGGATCACTCCAGCTAATGGGAGTATTACAACTCTGTTCATAAAGTGCCTCAAATGGAATCATCTTCAAGGACTTCTAACACTCGTTATTGTATGCAAACTCTACTAATGGAATATACTCCTCCCACCTCGTCTGCTAGTGCATAACATACATCCTCAACATGTCCTCAAGAATATTTTTGACCCTCTATGTATGTCCATCTATCTACTGATGATAAGTTGTATTGAAAGCCAACTTTGTACCCAAACCTGCAAACAACTCCTTCCAGAACTTGGAAATGAACTTGGCATCTCTATAAGATACAATCTTCTTAGGAACACCATGCAATATCACTATCTTCCTGATGAAGACCTAAGCTATCTGTCTAGTTGAATTAGTAGACTTCACTAGAATGAAGTGAGCTACCTTGGTCAACCTTTCAACCACAACCATGATGGAATCATGTTGCCTGGATCTCTTCGAAAAAATTGTGATGAAATCCATGGAAATGACCTCCCATTTCCATTCAAGAATTGGAATTGGCTATCATAAACCACCTGGATGCTTGCACTTTGCTTTTACCTATTGATAATCCAAACACCTTGCGACGAACTCAACTACCTCTTTTTTCATATTCGGCCAATAGTAGAGCTTATTCAGAATTTTCAAAGTCTTTTGATATCCCAAGTGACCTGAATATGGCTTAACATGAAATTCCCTCAATATAATATTCTTGATCTCACTGTTATCTGACACATAGATCTTGTCCCTAAATCTCACCAAACCATCTACTGTGAGATGATAATCCACATCCTAATCTCCTGTACTCTATAGTTGTAACATGTGCTTAAGTTTTTGATACCTGTCATTCTATTGGCTTGCTTGCAAGATCTGATCATGTAAATTTGTCCCATATGAACTCATAGTTTCCATGTTATTTACTCTCACTCTCTTGCTAAGAGCATCTACAACCTTTTTCTCCTTACCCTTGATGTACGGATCTCAAAGTCAAACTCACTGAGTGTGGCCAAACATCTAGCTTGCCTAACATTCAGATTAGGTTGGTCAAACGAGTATCTCAACCCACTGCGATCACTCATCAACACAAACCTCTTTCCAAGAAGATAGTGCCTCCACATCTTCAATGTGTGAATGATTGTTGTCAACTCAAGATCATGTGTCACATATTTCTTCTCGTGCTCATTCAGTTTCCTTGACTTGTATCATACCACTTGTCCTTCTTGCATCAATACTCCACCAAGTCCTCTCTTGCAAACAACTGTACAGACAATGAACTCTTTATATGGATTTGTAATCTTTAGAACTGGAGCATTTGTAAGCAATTGCTTCAACTGCTCAAAACTAGCTACTTATTCTTGTGTCTATTAAAATTTATTTCCTTTACTTTGTAATGATGTAATAGGATAGGCAATCCATGTGAAGTTCCTGATGAACCTCCTATAATAACCTGCTAATCCCATGAATTATCTAGCCTCATCCACATTCCTAAGAGTTTCCCATTCCATGATAGATAACATGCCCCAAATAATGAATTTTTATCTGGAATAAATTGCACTTACTAAGCTTGGCATACAACTGATTCTCTCTCAAGAGTCTTAGCACTACTGCTAGGTGTTCTACATGCTCCTCCTCATTCTTAGAATATATCAATATATCATGAATAAATACTATCACAAACTTGTCCAGATAAGGACACAATGCACTATATATCAAACACATGAAAGTAGCTGGAGCATTAGTCAAACCAAAAGGAACCACAACGAACTCATAATGCCCATACCTGATCTGGAAAGCAGTGTTGTAGATTTCCTCTTCTTTGATGCGTACCTGATGATATTTGATCTCAAATCAATCTTCGAGAAAAAATCTACTCCCTTCAATTGATCAAATAAATCATCGATCCTTGGTAACAGGTACCTGTTTTTTATCGTTACCTTGTTCAACTGCCTATAATCAATACACAATCGAAGAATACCATCCTTCTTCTTCACAAACAATACTGGTGTAGCCCAAGATGACACACTTGACTAATGTATCTGTTTTCAAGCATGTATTTCCACTGCAACTTTAGTTCCACTAGCTCTAGAGTCCTAATCCTCTAGACGCTGGTGTTTCTCCTGGTATCAACTCAATACAAAAGTCCACTTCCCTGTGAGGCGAAAACTCCAAAATTTCTTCTGGAAACACATCTTGAAATGGCTGCAAAACTGGATACCTCTTCAAGACTTCCGCATCCTCAACATCCTTACCTTTATCATTGAAGACATGCACTGCAAACAATGCACATCCTTTCTCACAACTGCACTTTACTTGCATATTTGTAACCAATCTCATTGATGTAGGATTCTTCTTACCCTGCAAAATTATCTTCTTTCCATCATCATCCAAGCAGTCAATAGCCTTCTCATAACAATTCACCTTAGGAATTTGAAGGTACAACCAATCCATACCCAAAAGCATATTGTATGATTCCAATGGAAGTACATTGAGATGTGATGATGTAGACATACCATTCAACTCAAATGCATAATCACTTACCTAGTGGTTAACTATTTTCTTAGTACATGTATCTAACTATACCAACGAATACTCTGCATGGATTTCTTTTCTCAAACCACACTTATCCACCAGGTTAGGATTAACATAACTATAAGATCCATGGTCAATCAAAATGGAAACAACTTGATCACAGAGCTTACTTTCCATCTAAATAATGGATGCCAAGTGATCTTCCTTCTTGTTATCAAAAGATGCATAGATATGATGAATGATATGGCCCACATCCTCAACTGTCTACGCCTCTTGAGCACTGTAGATTTGAGGTATTCCAACCTGATACAATGGAAAATCCTTCTTGTGATGATCTTTGCCACATATCCAACACTGCAATGGTTCCCTGCCACTACCTTTATTTTGCTGCTCTTGAGGATGAGGTTAATGTCCCTTCTCAATTGCATTAAAATTCTTGTAAGGAGCAACATTTTCCTTCTCACCTGCATCCTGAGGTATTCCCCGCTTTGGTGGCCAATTTCCTTTAGTCTTATCATTCTCTTTCCAACCCTACTTAGACTCGGTCTTATGCTTCAAATGCTCATAACAATGCTTCAACTTTCCAATGACTTCTTCCGACGACCGATGGTCATCATACTCAATCTGATCATTGAATGCTAATGGAAGTCCACTATTAAATATCTAAATTTTTTTCTCCACATCCTTAAGATAAGGCACATACCTCAATAACTCTAGGAAATTAGTTGTGTACTCCTCATATATCATAGATCTTATCTTCAAGTTAGAGAACTCCTTGGCTTTTCCGTCATAGTACCTCTCTGACAAGTACTGTTGGGTGTGGAGCCTGATTATCTTCTATATTCAAAGGTATCGCCACATAGGACCCCAGTTCGAAATGGGGGCGCAACGCCGCCCGTAAAATATTTGCTGCAGGGGGGGTCCAGGGGGGGGGGGGCGGCAGCGCCCCCGAAGCTAAAAACAACTGTAAAATTGCCTTGTAAAAGTATAGTAATTTCTAGTCAATCTGGGCCGTTCATTAGGCGGATGATCTGACGGTAGACCTTATGTTTAGTTTAGGGTTTTTTGCCCTAGAAGGCAACCCCTCTCTTTGTATGAGGGTATTGTATTTGAGGCTGTGAGATAGATGTGTATTCTGTGAGCAAGAAATAAAGAGGTGAGACTGTGAGAGAAAACAGAGGATATTACAGCGGATTTGTTGTAGGTTGTGTCTCTTCATTTTGCTGGATAATAGAAAGGAAGGACTGGCTGTTCGGGGTGGACGTAGCCCAAACTGGGTGAACCACGTATATCTGTGTCTCTCTTGTTTTGTGCGTTTTCTGTGTTTATATTTCTGCAATATTTTATGTGTTCCATTGCTCCGTAATATATAATTTTCTAACAACTGGTATCAGAGCCGAAGGTCTATTTGGCTGATAAACTCGCAGGAAAGAAGGGTTCCTGGTTCGAGTGGGAGAAATGGCGGAAGATGGTAAGTTTAGGGTCGAGAAATTTAACGGCTAAAACTTCTCGCTGTGGAAGATGCAGATGGAAGATTATCTGTATCAGAAAGATCTATACCTACCATTGGGCGGAAAAACAAAGATGCCCAGGGGTATGAAAGACGAAGAATGGAACCTTCTCGATAGAAAGGCACTCGGAACAATACGGTTGTGCCTTGCTGCGTCAGTTGCCTTCAACATTTCGAAGGAAACCACGACAGAGGGTTTGATGCAGACGTTGTCGAAACTATATGAAAAACCCCCAGCCTCAAACAAGGTATTTCTTATGAAACGATTATTTAATATGAATATGTCGGAAGGTGGATCTGTTGCAAACCATTTAAATGATTTTAATACAGTTACAAGTCAGTTAAGTTCTGTAGGGGTAAACTTTGATGATGAAGTTAGAGCTCTATTATTCTTGTTCTCATTACCAGAGACTTGGAATGGTTTGGTAATGGCCATTAGTAACTCTGTTTCTGGATCTAGTACTTTAAAGTTTGATGATGTTGTCGGTGCTATCCTTAGCGAGGAAATGCGACGGAAAAGCTCCGGTGAGACATCGGGAAATGCTTTGAGTGCAGAGTCTAGAGGAAGAAAAATGGAAAGAGGAAAGAGCTCAAGATATCGCAGTAAATCAAGGAAAGGCAGATCCAAGTCCAGATCGGGGATAGTGTGCTGGAAATGTGGAAAGAAAGGACACCTAAAGAAAGACTGTAGATCTCGGAAGGGAAAATAAGGAGATGCACAATAAGAAAACAATCATGAAGCAAATGTGACAGGTGAGGTGTTACAAGATGCTTTGATTCTTTCTTTCGAAAATATTACTGATTCCTGGGTGGTAGATTCAGGGGCTTCCATGCCACACCTGATAAGAAATACTTTCATGACTATGTTTAAGGAGATTTTGGACAAGTTTGTCTGGGTGATGATAAACCCTGTAAAATTGTTGGAATGGGTAAGGTTCTTGTAAAACAACAGAATGGAAACGAATGGCTATTAAAGGAGGTAAGGCATGTTCCAGATCTAAAGAAAAATCTGATTTCAACAGGGTAGTTAGGCAGTGAAGGTTGTGTGACAACTTTCACAGATAAAGCTTGGAAGGTCACCAAAGGAGCCCTGGTAATAGCAAAAGGCGAAAAGGTTGGTACATTGTATTTATGCAATGGTATTTCTAACTATGTTAATGCTTTAACTTCCAAAGGAGCAGATGCAACATTATGGCATCATAGGCTCGGACACATGAGTGAAAAGGGGATGAAGATTCTTCACTCAAGGAATTTGTTGCCGGGTTTGAAGAATGTTGATTTGGACTTCTGTGAGAATTGCATTTATGGAAAACATAAGAGAGTCAGATTTCTCAGAGTTGGGAAAGAAAAGAAGAATGAAAAATTAGAGCTTGTGCATACAGATGTATGGGGACCTACTCAGGTATCATCTCTCGGTGGCTCTCGTTATTATGTTACTTTTATTGATGATGCAACTAGAAAAATTTGGATTTATTGTATTAAGAATAAATCTGATGTATTTGATACTTTCAAGAAATAGAAAGCTTTGGTTGAGATTGAGACAGGAAAGAAATTGAAGTGTCTTAGATCAGATAATGGAGGTGAATATTGCAGCAAAGAGTTTGATAGGTACCGTTCAGAGCATGGAATTCGCAGAGAGAAGACAGTTCCAAGAACACCACAAGAAAATGGTGTGTCAGAAAGGATGAACAGAACAATCATGGAGCGTGCAAGGTGCATGAGATTGCATGCAGGATTGCCTTTACAGTTTTGGGCAGATGCTGTAGATACTGCTGTTTATCTAATAAACAGAGGGCCTTCAAGTTCCTTGGATGGTGGTGTTCCAGAGGAAGCATGGACAGGTAAAAAGGTAAAATACTCTATTTTAAAGCCTTTCGGTTGTGAGGCCTTTGTCCATATTGATAAAGAAAATAGAACAAAGCTTGAGGCAAAGTCAAAGAAATGTACCTTTATTGGATATGGTGTTAATGATTTTGGTTATCGCTTATATGATTACGAAAATCACAAAATCATTAGGAGCAGAGATGTAATATTCAATGAAAAGGTCTTGTATAAGAATCAGTTGCAGGAAAAGAAATAGGAAAAGGAAAACAAGGAATACGCAGTTCTTGATAAAATCACTGAAAAAGGAAAGGTGCCTGAAAATAATAATAATCAACAACCACAACAACAACAACCACCACAACAACAACAGGCACCCAAAACACCTGAAAGTGGTGTTAGAAGATCTACCAGGATAAGTAGACCCCCTGAACGATACTCTCCTTCATTATATTATTTATTGTTGACTGATTCCGGTGAACCCGAATGTTATGAAGAAGCAATGCAGGTTGAAAGCAGGAAGAAGTGGGAGGTAGCCATGGAAGAAGAGATGGACTCCTTAATGCATAACCAGACTTGGGATTTAGTCAGGTTGCTTGTAGGAAAAACTACATTGAAGAATAAATGGGTTTATAGGTTGAAGGAAGAAGATGGAAGAAAACAGAGGTATAAAGCTAGACTTGTGGTGAAGGGGTTTGCACAGAAGAAAGGTATTGATTTTGATGAAATATTTTCTCCTGTTCTTAAAATGAATTCAATTAGAACCATTTTAAGTCTTGTAGCAGCTGAAGATTTGCATCTTGAGCAGTTAGATGTAAAGACAACCTTTCTCCATGGGGATTTGGAGGAAGAGATATATATGCAGCAGCCACAAGGATATGAGGTGAAATGGATTCTCAGATATTTGAAAGGTACCACAAATCAAGCACTATGCTTTGGTGGTTCAAACATCTCCCTACAAGGATATGTTGATGCAGATATGGCAGGTGACAGAGATAACAGGAGGAGCACTACAGGATATGTATTTACTGTTGGAGGAACAACTATCAGTTGGGTTTCAAAAATCCAAAGTGTTGTTACACTTTCAACAACAGAAGCAGAGTATGTTGCTGCTACAGAGGCTAGTAAAGAAATGATTTGGTTACAAAGGTTTATGGGTGAATTGGGTAAGGAGCATGATATGGGCACATTATACAGTGATAGCCAAAGTGCCATTCATCTTGCAAAGAACTCAGCATTTCATTCCAGGACTAAACACATACAACCCAAGTACCATTTCATACGATTAGTGTTGGAAGATGGAGAGTTGAAGCTGGAAAAGATACACACTAGCCAGAATCCTGCAGATATGCTAACAAAAGTTGTAACCAGGGAGAAACTGAGAATATGCTCAGTTTCAGTTGGTCTTCAAGGATGACGATGAAAAATGAGAAACAGCCAGGTCCAAAGAGGAGTCATTGTCCAGCAAATGGAGCAGCGGTGGAGTTGCTACAATCAGTCTCCAAGTGGGAGATTGTTGGGTGTGGAGCCTGATTATCTTCTATATTCAAAGGTATCACCACATAGGACCCCAGTTCAAAATGGGGGCGACAACGCCGCCCGTAAAATATTCGCTGCAGGGGGGGTCCAGGGGGGGCGGTTTTGGGGGCAGCGCCCCCGAAGCTAAAAACAGCTGTAAAATTGCCTTGTAAAAGTATAGTAATTTCTAGTCAATCTGGGCCGTTCATTAGGCGGATGATCTGACGGTAGAACTTATGTTTAGTTTAGGGTTTTTTGCCCTAGAAGGCAACCCCTCTCTTTGTATGAGGGTATTGTATTTGAGGCTGTGAGATAGATGTGTATTCTGTGAGCGAGAAACAGAGAGGTGAGACTGTGAGAGAAAACAGAGGATATTACATCGGATTTGCTGTAGGTTGTGTCTCTTCATTTTGCTGGATAATAGAAAGGAAGGACTGGCTGTTCGGGGTGGACGTAGCCCAAACTGGGTGAACCACGTATATCTGTGTCTCTCTTGTTTTGTGCGTT
Source organism: Pinus tabuliformis (assembly GCA_031772625.1). Lineage (NCBI taxonomy): Eukaryota > Viridiplantae > Streptophyta > Pinopsida > Pinales > Pinaceae > Pinus > Pinus tabuliformis. The sequence goes on from CM062812.1 coordinate 153,205,108, forward strand.
TTCTGTGTTTATATTTTTGCAATATTTTATGTGTTCCATTGCTCCATAATATATAATTTTCTAACAAGTACTTCTTCTTGAAGAGTATCTTGAATTCATGCCAACTAAACTCCTCTGTCCTGATGTCTCTAACACACTTCACATATTCCCACCATATGTTTACTTTCCTTTTGATACTGAAAATAACTATCATGGCTTTCATGTTCTCTGTATAGTCATGCAACTCAAATAACTTCTTCATTCCATGTGACCATGCCTATGCATCTTCCAACTTCTTTAACTCTCCATCGAATGTAAGTGGCTTGAATTTCTTGAACTCATCTGGAAAGCATCCCCTATCACTCATCCTGTAAGGATGATAATGATGATGACCATGGTACCTATGTGAACCAGAACTATAATAGAACCTATAACCATTGCCTCTCCTATCAAGTGTATCCAAGAGCCTATAATCTCTTATTGTGTCATCACTTTCTGACCTATGCCCTCTGTTAGTGTCAGTCTTTGCAGCCTTCCTCCAGTGATCAAACATGCTCTTACAAAGTGATTTTAAGGTGTCAAGGTCAAATTTTGTCATTTCAGTGAGTTTTCAAGCAAAATTTGGTCACTAGGCATTAGGTCTAGGGTTTGATTTTACCCTTGTCAAAGTTGTCCAAATGTCGGTCTATGTCACTATTCAGCTGAGCCTACCATCATTCAGAGGGTTTTCATCATCATGTCAGGGTCCAATGGGTCATTTTACACCTTGTTCATGCTTCAGTTGCGCCTAGCAAGGTTCATTTCCCTCTCCTAGGGTTTTGAAGCTAATTTCTCTTGGACGGTCAAATCATCGGCAAAACTTGTATCTTGATATTCATACACCTTCCCTTATCCTTAAAGTACCTTATCAAACACTTCCCATCACTGATATCCCCCAAATTCCTCATTTTCGCACAAACCCTAGTTTCTTGCTACAACTTGGCAATTTTCTAGGTTGGGCCTGTGTTTTTCCCTTTTGGACCCCTTTCCCTTACTCAATTTCAGAGATTCAACTTTCCCCTGCTTCTTAACATCCCTCCCTACTTCCAAGAATTTTCCCAAGAATTTAGAAGCCGCTTATCCCCTTCATTTCGCTTCATTTTGACAATTTTCTTGTGCCACACATCGGGATAGGTTTTACTCCAATGATGTTTTTGAGAAATAAAAGATGAATTTGGAAAAAATGAGAGAGGTTTTTGTCTAAAGCATGCCAAGGAAGAAAAACCTCCTTCACGTTTTACACAGGTGTCATGGTTTTGGAGAAATGTCAAAAATACAATCGCCTCAGGAGAATTGATGCACCTCTGAAGTGACCTTGGGAAAATCAAGTTTTCTCCTAGCTCAGTTGGCCAAATGACTTGATTGATGAGCCAAATGATAACTAGACACAAAGATATTTTCAATGAGCTATTATGAGCTCAATTTTGAGTTGAGGAAGGCATTCAAAAGTTGATTGTAACAGCACTCTGCCTTTAGGCAGCCTCATTTGGCACATTTTGATCAGTCTTGGGAGATTTGATTTTTGACAAGGAAAATGAACTCCAAATTGAAAAATTGCAGTTTGGTTAGAAAGTAGACTCAACGACCTTTCCAACGAGATATCCCGTGCCCAATTTGGACACCAGGAAGGCCTCCAAACGTCTTTCGGAAAAAGTGAGACGCAGAGGAGGAGGAGCGCGGCGCACTGGGAGGAATTGCCCAGTGTTAATTTGAACGGGCGCGACGCACATGGAGAGCGCGGCGCACAGGGAAAAAACGACAAGAACGTGCCAAATCACTTCCAAATTTTGGTTAAGCCTATCAAATTGAAAGGTAGGCTCTTTGACATCTTTTGTTCATCAAGTTTTATTAATGATATGGTGTTTGTGAAGAGGTTTGAACGTCAAATACATTATGTCAACCATGAGGAAATCACCAAGAAAACGATGGCTGGGATTGCAAATTTGTGTTGGTATTGCCAAGGTCTCACTCCACTCACCTATTCCCATCACCTATCAATTTTTCCCATCATCCCTTGTCATTTTTCCTAAAAACCTGCCCTAAGTCACTACCAAACCCCCTCCCTATTCCTCCACTATTTGGTTAACTCAAAGTCACCACGAAATCAGCTCATTGTGCAAGCCAAGCTGTGGGAGAGGGGTGCATGGTCAAAGAGTTGAAAGAGTTAAAGATTAGGATAAATTTGAGTGTTTTCATAGCGCGCGGCGCACACACCAAAGAGCGCGGTGCACACAGGACCCGCCCACTGTGTAAACATAACACTGGCGCGACGCATACCCAGCGCGCGGCGCACTGGGCTGCCTGCGCGGTGCACAGAGCTGGAACAAAAAATCTCTGCCTCTGCCCTATAAAAACTTGAATTCATTGCTCCAAATAAATTTGTAAAGCTGTGAAACACTTTGGACAGTGTTGGTGCGGTTGGATAAGGAGAGTGTAGTGCATTTTGTTGAGTTTATCAATGAAAGCGAAATCGCCACTGAGGACCGTGGATGGAACTACTGCTGTACAGTATCTTTTGAGGCTGTGAATGTTTGTAAAGTTATAAAACTTGATATAGGCAGCAGTTCTGACTGTGGCATTTTGAAGCTATGGTAGAACATTTGGCTTCCATCTTTGGTACTGAAAAAGATAGAGTAAATTGCCCATTCTACTTTAAAATTGGGGCTTGCAGGCATGGAAACCGTTATTCCCGAGTGCACACAAGGCCTAGCATCAGCCCTACTCTTCTTCTATCTAACATGTATCAGAGGCCAGATATCATTACACCAGGGGTTGATCTTCAGGGTCATGCTCTGGATCCTCGAAGGGTCTAGGAACATTTTGAGGATTTCTATGAAGACTTATCTCAGGAGCTTGAAGGCGAAATTGGGCAAGGTGACAAAGAGACAAAAGAGGCGAAAAGAGAAAGATCAGCTTCGAATCTTCGCCAAGGCTTCCTTGTCCCAGCATATCACATGATAAGGAAGCTCCAGCCCAAATTTCAAGAAATTTGGGACATTTTTGTGTTTTTGGAAATTTTTTGGTCAAAAAACAGGGTTTTTCTCCCTGTGTGTCGCGCACCGCGCGCGACGCTAAAATTCTAGAGCTCCAAATGAGGAACGGCTTGCATATTTGGATTCAGCATCGAAAAATATGTCTATTGGTGTCCGGGCAAGAAGTTTTGATAAGCTTTGGGTCTCATAAAGGTCAAAAAACACCCAAAAATGGCCTCTCTGCCACTTTTTGGACACACAAAATGAAGTCTTGGGAGAATGATGATTTGGAGGGGAAAATGAGCACCAAATTTAGAAATTCTAGTTGGGTTGGAAAGTAGACAAGCCAAGCTTTCCAACAAGCCCACTTAGGCACATTTTTGACACCTACAAGTGCCCAAAACAGGCCCCAAAGTAGTGCGACACACAGAGAAAAGCGCGCGGCGCACAAAGGAAATTTTGCCCAGTTTGCTCCCGTTTCACGAAATTTCGGATCGCGACTTCTCCAAGTGGGCCCGGTCATCCACTCTTCGGTTTTTTGGCACCAAAGGCGGCTTTTAAAGAGTTTTCTCTCCAGGTGGGCATCTATCCAAGTGGCAAAGAATGCAAAGGGTCATCATAGCCAAATGTCATGCTTGAGAGCACTGCACCTATAGCTGATGGTTGGCTCTCCATCTCCTTTTCAAAATGATTTGAGTAACTTCCCAACCCCTGGGCGTTCCATATCTTCTCTACACTTTCTATATATTGTAAACAAATTTATTTGCAAAGGGTTGGCTGGCTTGTAACTTCTGGGAGCCTGTGGGAAAGAAACTTTGTTTCTGCACTTTGTATTTTTGACAGAGAGTTAATGAAAGGCAGCGGCTCTGTTTCATGAGATTCTTGTGGTTGTGAGTGTAGAAAATGTGTTCTTATGTTCCATATGTATCTTGTTATGTTTCATAATTCATTTCATGTTTCATTTCAGTGAAATTTTCTAAGTGAGATTAGGTAGAATTCAATTTATATTGCTCTGCCTATGGGAAAATTTCATGTGCAGTGTTATTCTTCTGTTGAAAAGGATTCATGCGTCCATGCCCTTTTCACTATCTTCGGCGATCTTTCCATTCTGCGTCACCTTAAGTTAAAATTGCTGCGCTTCCCGCCTACCTTGCCTCACGGAATAATCTGTGCCTTCATTCTCATTTCTCTGTTCTTTGCTAAGCGCCAGTCCCATATACATCTCAGAAGTTCAGTCACTTTCAAAAATCTTTTCCAAAATCCTTTTTCACTTACTAGCCTAAGGTAAACATCGTATTGTAAGTCATCTCAGACCATTTTGCATATCCATTCGCTGAGTGTGACTCGGAGAGAGCCCTCTCCTGCTCTCGTAGGGCTAGCTACGAGACTGAGCGTGGTTTGTGGTTACCCTAATTTTTGCCTTCCTTTAGCCTAAGGCAGATTTAGGTGCTAACATAGTGGCGACTCCGCTGGGGAACGAAATGGTTTACTTGTAGATTGTTTTGCCCCAGTACATATCTCAAGTTCAAAGCTGATTGTTGATGGTGAACAACGATCAGACATAAGAAGACGGATGGAATCATTCACTTGGCGACTCCATTCACTGAAGAATCCAGCAATCAATCCTTCATGGTGACTCCACTACACAGAGATCAGTAGCGATAAGATTTTCAAGATGGATCGGATTGCAAGAAGATACGCTCCCATGAGCTGAGATCACATCCCAGGTTTTCCAAATAAAATACCCAAGGTAGATTGGTCAAAGAATTTTCCTATGTTCAGAAATGTGGAAGGTAATGATGCTGCTCTTCATCTGGTGAAATTTCACATTCACGTGCATAAATTAAAGATCGATTTTCCTGAAGATTGTTTGATGAAAATTTTTATGGCTACTCTGGAAGACGAAGCCCGATCTTGGTATGAAAGTTTGCCACCTGCTTCCATTTATTGTCTAAAGGATTTTCATTCGATATTCTTTGAGAAGTATAAAGAATCTTATCCATCATTAAATTTAGTTCAGGATTGTTGCAAGAATGCTTCTACTTTTATTGAAAGCCTTGAAAAATACTATGAGGATGATAATTTTATGGATGATGAGATCATGGAAGCCCTGCATGAAAATCCTTTTCAGCAGCGTAAAGATGATCATAAAAATTTATAGCATGATCAAGAGTGTAACACGGTGGAAGATGAAAGAATTTTGCATCTTGAAAGTCAACAAGAATTACATGAAATGGATCAGCAGTCTGAGGAAAATTTGTACACTCTTCCACTTGAAATTAATGAAGACAATCACTGTTTGAGCAATGGAAAACAAAAAGGATTATCTCCTCTGTTTGAAGATGAGATAGATCAACTCTTGCATGGTCATGTTACAACTCAAGTTAACACAGATCTGCAGTGTGCACTTGGTCAAGAAGGTGATGGTGGATCTTCTTCCTCTTTCGAAAATGATGACAGTCCTGTAAGCAGATTTATAGATCAGCAAGTTGAAGAATTCCATATGGCTGAAAGTGATGAAAGAAAAAGTGTCGTTTCGTATCTGTCCATAGAAGAAGACAACATGCAGGGAAGTCCAGTTCTACTTTCAGAATGTGATAACGTTAAGTCACCCATTTCAGATTCAGATTCAGATTGTGATGACCAAGAAAACCTTGTAATAAGTCCCATGAAAGAGAACTCTGCTGCTGAAATCATCTGGGATGAGGAAGACAGAGTTTTGGATCCAAATGTTCTCATGACATCAGAACACAGTCTTCATGAAGAGGTAATCCAGTCAGCTCATGAATAGCAAGATGGGATCTTTGCTCAAGCAAGTGAAAACGTTCCTCTGGATGAATTTATGGTAGATGATAGAAATGTTATTGTTAGGTTTCAAGAAACATGTGAAGTTGCTTTTCTCATGATTGATGAATGTGATGAATGTAATGAGAACCTGGCTATCACATCGTATGAAGATGACCTACCATATATTCAGACTTCAGAAGATCAGACCATTCAGGATTCCTTTTCAGATTCCTCCTCATATGTCTCATGTTTTGAAATGTTATTTGAAAAGGAGATTTGTTCATCTACTTGTTCAGAATTTTTTGAAGACCAGGAACATACTCTTATTGATGCACAATGTGAAGAAAGATCAGAATCAGAGGAGAAAGACATCTTGTTTCCTTAGCAGGAGGGAAATCTTCATGCTTTTCATGATCCAATGGAAAATCTATTGCAGCCAACAGTGAAGGTGATTATTGCAGTATTCAATGATGAAGGAGATCATGGTCGACTGTGTTTTTGGAGGCCCAGTTACCAATATCTGTTGTTGACCAGAAGATCTGATCCGGAGAATCAATCAAGGAGGCATCTACTTGATTGATTACATTGGAAGACACATTACAAATGATTGTACATATTGCATTAGTATGCAGGTGGCTGTCATCATGATTTGAAACCCTCGAATCTTGATGGACTGTTGCCATTGAATAATTTTTGTCAGTTCTTGTTTTAGTTTAGTCAGTCATGAGTCATTTCCTTTTTCCTAGAGTCAAAATTTTCAGTCATTTCAGTTGGCATAGAGTCAGTTTGAGTCAAGTTTCAGTCAATAAATTGAGTCATGTTGGTTTGTCGGAATAATGGACTCCATAGCCCAATGGACGAAGGCACTGTCTGCTCACCCAAAGATCTGCAGTTCTTGGCACCTCCAAGGAGCTGCCATCCCTATTGGAGCCAATGTTAGTTTCAGTATTTGCAGCCTTCCTCCAGTGATCAAACATGCTCTTACAAAGTGATTTTAAGGTGTCAAGGTCAAATTTTGTCATTTCAGTGAGTCTTCAAGCAAAATTTGGTCACTAGGCATTAGGTCTAGGGTTTGATTTTACTCTTGTCAAAGTTGTCAAATGTCGGTCTATGTCACTATTCAGCTAAGCCTACCATCATTTAGAGGGTTGTCATCATGTCAGGGTCCAATGGGTCATTTTACACCTTGTTCATGCTTCAGTTGCGCCTAGCAAGGTTCATTTCCCTCTCCTAGGGTTTTGAAGCTAATTTCTCTTGGACGGTCAAATCATCGGAAAAACTTGTATCCTGATGTTCATACACCTTCCCTTATCCTTAAAGTACCTTATCAAACACTTCCCATCACTGAGATCCCCCAAATTCCCCATTTTCGCACAAACCCTAGTTTCTTGCTACAACTTGGCAATTTTCTAGGTTGGGCTTGTGTTTTGCCCTTTTGGAACCCTTCCCCTCACTCAATTTCATAGATTCCACTTTCCTCTGCTTCTTAACATCCCTCCCTACTTCCAATAATTTTCCCAAGAATTTAGAAGCCGCTTATCCCCTTCATTTCACTTCATTTCGACAAATCTCTTGTGCCACACATCGAGATAGGTTTTACTCCAATGATGTTTTTGAGCAATAAAAAATGAATTTGGGAAAAATGAGAGAGATTTTTGTCTACAACATGCCAAGGAAGAAGAACCTCCTTCACTTTTTACACATGTGTCATGGTTCTGGAGAAATGTCAAAAATACAATCGCCTCGGGAGAATTGATGTACCTCTGAAGTGACCTTGGGAAAATCAAGTTTTCTCCTAGCTTGGTTGGCCAAATGACTTGCTTGATGAGCCAAATGATAACTAGACACAATTCTATTTCCAATGAGCTATCATGAGCTCCATTTGGAGTTGAGGAAGGCATTCAAAAGTTGACTGTAACAGCGCTCTGCCTTTAGGCAGCCTCATTTGGCACATTTTGACCATTCTTGGGAGATTTGATTTTTGATAGGGAAAATGAACTCCAAATTGCTCAATTATAGTTGGGTTGGAAATAAGACTCAAAGACCTTTCCAACAAGCTATCTTTCACCCAATTTGGACACCGAGAAGGCCTCCAAAAGTCTTCCAGAAAACGTGCGACGCACAGGAGGAGGAGCGCGGCACACATAGAGATCGCGGCGCACTGGGAGGAATTGCCCAGTGTTAATTTGAACGGGCGCGACGCACATGGAGAGCGCGGAACACTGGGAAAAAACGCCCGGAACATGCCAAATCACTTCCAAATTTTGGTGAAGCCTATCAAATTGAAAGGTAGGGTCTTTGACATCTTTTGTTCATCAAGTTTTATCAATGATATGGTGTTTGTGAAGAGGTTTGAACGTCAAATACATAATGTCAACCATGAGGAAATCACCAAGAAAATGATGGATGGGATTGTAAATTTGTGTTGGTATTGCCAAGGTCTCACTCCACTCACCTATCAATTTTTCCCATCATCCCTTATCATTTTTCCTAAAAACCTGCCCTAAGTCACTACCAAACCCCCTCCCTATTCCTCCACTATTTGGTTAACTCAAAGTCACCACGAAATCAGCTCATTGTGCAAGCCAAGCTGTGGGAGAGGGGTGGATGGTCAAAGAGTCGAAAGAGTTAAAGATTAGGAGAAATTTGAGTGTTTTCATAGTGCACGACGCACACACCAAAGAGCGCGGCGCACTCATGGTGCGCGGCGCACATAGGACCCGCCCACTGTGTAAACATAACACTGGCGCGGCGCATACCTGGCGCGCGGCTCACTGGGCTGCCTGCGCGGCGCACAGAGCTGGAACAGAAAATCTCTGCCTCTGCCCTATAAAAACTTGAATTCCTTGCTCCAAATAAATTTGTAAAGATGTGAAACACTTTGGACAGTGTTGGTGCCGTTGGATAAGGAGAGTGTAGTGCAGTTTGTTGAGTTTATCAATGAAAGCAAAATCGCCACTGATGACCGTGGATGGAACTGCTGCTGTATAGTATCTTTTGAGGCTATGAATGTTTGTAAAGTTATAAAACTTGATATAGGCAGCAATTCTGACTGTGGCATTTTGAAGCTATGGTAGAACATTTGGCTTCCGTCTTTGGTACTGAAAAAGATATAGTAAATTGCCCATTCTACTTTAAACTTGGGGCTTGCAGGCATGGAGACCGTTCTTCCCAAGTGCACACAAGGCCTAGCATCAGCCCTACTCTTCTTCTATCTAACATGTATTAGAGGCCAGGTATCATTACACCAGGGGTTGATCTTCAGGGTCATGCTCTGGATCCTCGAAGGGTCCAGGAACATTTTGAGGATTTCTACGAAGACTTATCTCAGGAGCTTGAAGGCGAAATTGGGCAAGGTGACAAAGAGACAAAAGAGGCGAAAAGAGAAAGATTGGCTTCGAATCTTCACTGAGGCTTCATTGTCCCAACATAGCACATGATAAGGAAGCTCCAACCCAAATTTCAAGAAATTTGGGACATTTTTGTGTTTTTGGAAAATTTTTGGTCAAAAAACAGGGTTTTTCTCCCTCTGCGTCACGCACCCCACGCGGCGCTAAAATTATAGAGCTCCAAATGAGGAATGGCTTACATATTTAGATTCAACATCGAAAAATATGTCTATTGGTGTCCGGGCAAGAAGTTTTGATAATCTTTGGGTCTCCTAAAGGTCAAAAAACACCCAAAAATGGCCTCTCTGCCACTTTTTGGACACACAAAAAGCAATCTTGGGAGAATGAAGATTTGGAGGGGAAAATGAGCACCAAATTCAGAGATTCTAGTTGGGTTGGAAAGTAGACAGGCCAAGCTTTCCAACAAGTCCACTTGGGCACATTTTGGACACCTGCAAGTGCCCAAAATAGGTCCCAAAGTAGCGCAACGCACAGAGAAAAGCGCGCAGCGCACACAAGAAATTTTGCCCAGTTTGCTCCCGTTTCACGAAATTTCGGATCGCGACTTCTCCAAGTGGGCCCGGTCATCCACTCTTCGGTTTTTTGGCATCAAAGGCGGCTTTTAAAGAGTTTTCTCTTCAGATGGGCATCTATCCAAGTGGCAAAGAATGCAAAGGGTCACCATAGCCAAATGTCATGCTTGAGAGCACTGCACCTGTAGCTGATGGTTGGCTCTCCATCTCCTTTTCGAAATGATTTGAGTAACTTCCCAACCCCTGGGCGTTCCATATCTTCTCTACACTTTCTATATATTGTAAGCAAAGTTATTTGCAAAGGGTTGGCTGGCTTGTAACTTCTGGGAGCCTGTGGGAAAGAAACTTTGTTTCTGCACTGTGTATTTTTGACAGAGAGTTAATGAAAGGCAGCGGCTCTGTTTCATGAGATTCTTGTGGTTGTGAGTGTAGAAAATGTGTTCTTATGTTCCATATGTATCTTTTTATGTTTCATAATTCATTTCATGTTTCATTTCAGTGAAATTTTCTAAGTGAGATTAGGTAGAATTCAATTTATATTGCTCTGCCTGTGGGAAAATTTCATGTGCAGTATTATTCTTCTGTTGAAAGAGATTCATGCGTCCATGCCCTTTTCACTATCTTCGGCGATCTTTCCATTCTGCGTCACCTTAAGTTAAAATTGCTACGCTTCCTGCCTACCTTGCCTCACGGAATAATCTGTGCCTTCATTCTCATTTCTCTGTTCTTCGCTAAGCGCCAGTCCCATATACATCTCAGAAGTTCATGTCACTTTCAAAAATCTTTTCCAAAATCCTTTTTTACTTACTAGCCTAAGGTAAACATCGTATTGTAAGTCATCTCAGACCATTTTGCACATCCATTCGCTGAGTGTGACTCGGAGAGAGCCCTCTCCTGCTCTCATAGGGCTAGCTACGAGACTGAGTGTGGTTTGTGGTTACCCTAATTTTTGCCTTCCTTCAGCCTAAGGCAGATTTAGGTGCTAACACCCTCCATGAGACTTGGTACCATATGCCCCATTAGTCTTTTCATCCTATCCATAACTAATATGTGGTTGTCCATGTCTTTGTAAATATGACAAACTTTGAATGTTAATTGCATTGACTTCTACTTGTTTTTCCTGTGCCCTGGTAAGTATTTCCTATGACTGAATGATTCTGTCATTGCCCACTTTGAGACTTATGATTTCTGCCTTTAGACTTGTCAAAGTATTTGTTATGTTAGGAGAGTACTCATCTCTGTGCTGCTCATATGATCTATAAGGAGAGTCTCATGAACTAGTCCATCATTCTGCTAGTCATCTTTGACCCTCTTCTCCTGCAAACATACCATGTCAGATAAAAAAATATAAACAAAATCATCATACCTCAATGAAGTTCAGGGGAGGTTATCTCATTTTCAATATCAATTCAAATTAGCACGATACATGGATATACATAATATTATCAATATATCGACATCATGCATGATAACACTAATTGCATACAATGACCTTTGCACAAAAACCATAACCATGACAATGCATGCATAACAACCACATAAGAATTGACATGTATGCACGACAAAACACATTCCTCCCATCTGGTTCAAGTGCTTGAACCATGCTCTAATACCAATCTATAACACACCCTCCCTCCCGACATTTACCCATTTTTACAAGCCCTCTAGGTAAATGTGAAATAGACTGCCACTATGACATGACCCAATCTCCTAGATCTAGTTAAGGAAGTGGGGCTTATAAATGGACTTACTCACCACAAATTGACATCCTAAAAGGACTACAGATCACCCATGAGATGAAGAAACATCCCTGGTGGTCAATCCCTGAGATGGAACTTCATTTCAGTGATCTAAAATCACAACTACACCCTTGAAACTTCCTGCGTGTGGTTGAAGGCCTCCAACCACACTCACAAGCCTTGCTCCATGCAGATGTGACCTAAATTACTCTGTTCATTTCCTACGGTGCTGAGATCCGAGCCACAATTCCAGTGAAACCTCCAAAACACTGCCCAAAACTTTATGATACTTTCCATAATCATAGATGACATCAAGACAATGCTAACCATACACAACTTGAACAAGGACTTGATCTAACTAGGTCTAACCAAGACAATCATTTCATTAAACATATGGTGAACATGTAGTCTATAGGCCATGAATACACATTTGAACATAGGAGTTTGAAACTTATTTGAGATTCTCCAAGAAGGTCTAATTCCCCCCCATAATAACTTCAATAACATTTGTTATCCCATGCATTCATCAACCATTAATCAACTTATCAAAACATAACAAGAGCCATAGCTAGAACATGTTATGGAACTGTTATCACTCAGGTTGTTCCCCAAAGTTGTAAGAAAGGGAATACAGCCAAGGTAACCACAAACCAATATTTTATATACAGATTCTAGCCAATCTTCATCCAGAGAGGGTTCTCTCTTTATAATTTAGCTTTGTTTGAGGTATATTAGGCTAGTTATGAAGTGCAAGGGTTTTGTTTACAGTTTGGTTGGAGGTATGGAGATTCAATAGAACAGTGAGGTAAAACTGAAAAGTTTCAGTCCATTGGGCATGATGGAGTCAAAGAAGGATAGCTTCCTGGAGTAGGTTTTTTATCAGAGGAGGTGTCACAGAGCAAGGTAATCAAGCATGGAGCAATTCATAAGCTGGAATCAGGTGGAATGGAGTCAATGGGTGAAGGGCAATTAAGAATCCTTCATCATGTTGACAGAGGGAAAATGGTTGATTATTGTTAAGGAGCAGTTAAGAATTCCTTAGCAAATATTCAAGGTGAAAGAATCAGGGGAAACAGGAGCAATTAAGAATTCACCATTTATTCTAATTCTGAAGAAAACATTAATAATAACAAAGATTGAATAGAAAGTGCAATCAAGCAAATTCTGAGTTATTCTTTTTCTCTATTATTTAGATTATGAAACATAGATGATATAGTAAACACAAAAACTGTAAAACATAAGTTAGAAAGACTTATTGATCCATGAGATGATTCAAGAATTCTGTAACATGGTCCTTAGCATCAGTTCCTTATTCAGTAAGCCAGACAAAAATGGTTCCAACAACCTTTTATTCAAAAATTCTTCAGTATTATAGTCAAAACTATGAACATCCACCACTCACCAACCCCAAATACTTCGTCTGGGGGGGTATTTATACAAAAATATCAAATATCTTACAAAATATCTGAAGAAATAATATCTGCTGACAATTAATGCTTCTTTTACACAGACAGAGACAGACAGTCTCGAAAACATGGAGACAATAAATAGATGCAATAAATTCATGTTGCGCTGGTTGTTCCGTCTTTATGAGATGTACTGGAGGTAGGTGCTGCAAGTCGGTTCACGGCCTATCTTCTTCTGATACTCTGTATTGGTTATTTTGCCTTGGCCGGACTTTCCTTAACACTGATGTGATGCACTTTGACCCACATGAGTGTGATTCATTCCTGTTTTCTGCATTAGAGTAGATGGTCCAAAATTTTGAATTGACCAAAGATAAGTTTATAAGATCTCTAACATGATTTTCCACCACTCCGGTCCTGGTAATTTAAGTTTTTGCAGCTTCTTTAAAGTCTCATCAGTCTCTGTGTACCTGAAGAAATTAGGTGGGATGGTGAACAGATGCTTCACCTTATGCTCTATGTAGAACAAATTTTCCAGGCTGTCATAGAGGGACTGGCCAGATGGAAGTGTTTTCTCTCCTGAAGTACTTGATGATGTATTACTTGATTAACAACATATGTATTCAATTTATATACATAGTCCTTGTGCTTCATCAGACGATCATTATTTCCCAAAGTACTTGGCAAACCTTTTTGATGTAGGACTGTAAACTTTTCTGTGAAAGAATCAATCTCTACCTACATGTCTTGGCATCTTCTGTCCAAATTTTGCATTAGAGTTCTCATGGTTAGAACTCTATTAATGTCTAAAATGGTGCCTGTTCTGTCTCTAATGTTCAGTGCTTCCAGTTCTTCATTGGTCTTGGTGTTCAAAAAATGTATTAGGCAGTTAGCTTGCTCAGACATTTGTCCTAATAAGGTTCTTGTTTTTTGAATCTCCACTTGGGCCACTCTTATCAAATCAATCTATTCATAAATGGTTTGGATAGATCTCCACACATCACTAAGGGATTGAGTGATGTTGGTCCACAAAATTCCTCTGATTTCTGCCAGAGGCTTATCTAGAGAGAGATCCTTTTCTAAGGGTTTTACCTTGTTCTCCAATGTTTTGATCTCTCTTGTCTTCTCTGCCACATTCATCATGGATTTATCATAACTTTGTTCAACTTTTTCCAATTTCTCCTTTACTTGCTTCAGCTCTGATACTTGGAGTTTTAATTCCTCCATGGCTTTTATTAATTGCTCTCTAGTCATAGCTGTACTGCTACCTGGTGTTGTTGCTGTTGATGTTGCTCCTGTGATGACTTCTGTTGTTGATGCCGAGACAGTGGGAGGCACTGCTGTTATAAGTGTGGAAGGGGTAATAGTGACTGTTGGGACTACTTCAGGTGGCTGGGAGGCCGACTCTCCCTGCTTTTATTGTAGGGCTTTCTCCAATGCCTGCTCTGTCTCACTCAATCTCTCATTCAATCTCATGAGTAGGTCCATCATGTCCTCTTCTAATTTTTGCTACACAACATTGTTGGAAATAATACTGAGAGGGGGGGGGGTGAATCAGTATTATCAGATCAATCAAACTTTTTCAGTGCTCAGAAACATATACGCTACTTCAGTTAGGTGAACCAGCGTGTACACGCTACTGTGACTAAATAAAACAGCGTATAAGAAGAAAACTCATAATTTAGTTAGCTTATTCTTCAGTTAAGTTTATCAGGACATTATTCACCACATTAACAGTAAACAGGCGCAGTATAACAGAACAGATCAAAAGCCACACACATGAACACCAAGATATAAGGTGGAAACCCAATGTGGGTGAAAACCACCTGCTGCAAGTTGTCTCTATCTTTCTTTAATATGAAACTTCAGTTTACAATCTTTTGTACTGGTGCAGCCTTATACCAGTACGCAGGCTACAACCTGCAGAAGGCTACAACCTTCTCTCGTTCTCCAAACTTCCTTGGAAGGGAGCTCCAACCCCCTTTGCTCTTGTACTAGCCAAGATACTAGTACGTAGGTGCTGACCTACAATCTTCTTTCCTTCAGGTACCACCTTTCATACATTTTCAGACTGGATATTCCTGAAGCACAACATTACAATCTGTAGACCCCAATTCATTCAACTTTCACAACAGATCAATGAAGCATAAAACAACTAATACTAGTATTATCAAACTTTGAATCACTGAACCACTGAACCCTGTCAATCACCAGATACCAGAACACAGAGCAGTCTACAGAACTCTGCAATAACAGTCAGATCCAACTGCAAACCCAAAAATCAAGCTTTAAGAGATATACGCTACTTCAATAAGCGAAACCCGCGTGTACACGCGCTTTTACCTAAGCCAACCTGCGTACAGATCTAAAAATAGATTCTCTCAACTTGCAGCTGTACCAGACATCAGTTAGATCCAGAACATAATATTGCGACAGTATGCAGATCTAGAAATACGCATAATCAACCATATCATAATAGAGCATTTCAAACCATTAGATCCCGATTTATCCTTAGATCTAGTCTTCCATCCACCGATGTGATTTCTCCTTAGCTCATATCAAGCAACCCAGACCCTGCATATCAGATCTCTTTCTCTCTTAGATATTCAAGCCTTGTCGAAAAGATGATTTTGCCTAATGATCTTCTTCTCCTTATATAGCCTTAGGCCTTGCTCAATACCAAGAGTCAAAACCATAGTAACACAATACCATCAACTTCAAAACTAGGAATCGACACGCCCGTCGAGACACAATGGTCCGAAACCATAGGCACAACTTCCAAGGACTAACCACCATGGACCAAAGGTACTTTTCCACATACACGCGCTTTTTCTGAATCCAACTTGCGTGTACACGCGACTTGGGCTTAACGAACCTGCGTATATGAACTTCCTTGGCATGCTGTACTAAGATCTGTCTTCTGATTAAGTTGCCATCACCTGTACCAACCTCTGAGCACCTGTACTAACCTCTGAGTGAGTTGCCATCAAGGACAACACTTGAATCATAATGCCAACAATCTCCCCCTTTGGACTTGATGGCAACCACCACACCAAGTCACTCTCCCCCTTTGACATCAAGGGCAAAGGGCTGTGCTCCCCCTGAGGACATGCTGATACCTCTGCTTGGCTGTGCTGACTCATGCTCCTCCTGACAGTAGGCCAGATCTGCAAAAGATGTTCTTCAACAAGAACCAAGACTTATACACCATAAGGGACCGTCCTATCACCAAAAGACTCAATACATACATCCATACTCCCTACCAAGAGGGGACATATCAGAAACAACCAATTATATTACAGCATTCATCCCAGGCATAGTGGGGAAACCAACATAGGCCGTTACATGACCTTGACACTATAAAAAGAGATATCACAAGAGAGATACATGACATAGAGACAACAGATCTAGACCAAAACTTATGAAAGTCACTAGTAGCATATGATAAACATCTTTTTAGATCAGCAACCAGGATTTCTTTCCGAGCTCCTTTTCCTGAAATCAACAACCAAAACATCTGAATGCCAACAATACTTTATGAGACTTTTAAGCTGCTCCCCCTGAACCTGTGCCTGCTGCACCCCCTAAACCGTGCCTGAAGAATTCTGACATACCCATTGCTGTTCAGAACTCCAGAGTTTTCCTTTGCTGTTCAGAACTTCATATACGCGATTTCTCCTGCATGAAACGGCGTATGGACGCGGATATAATCTCTGCAACATGCGTACACCATACACGCGACTTTCCCAGCATAAATCCGCGTGTATACGCGTATATACCTTTCGTAACTTGCGTATACCAACTTTTCTGTAGAACAGACAAGCTTCAACAGCAGGATGAGGCATCAACTACTCCCAGCTTTTGTCTGAGATATTCAAAAGTTTCCCTAGGCAGTGGTTTTGTGAGAATATCAGCAACTTGTTCCTTAGAAGGAACATACTCCAACTTGACCTTTTGCTCAAGCACTTGTTCCCGAAGAAAATGGTACTTGATTGGTATGTGCTTGGTCTTTGAGTGCATGACTGGATTCTTTGAAATGCTGATTGCACTTGTATTATCACATAAGATAGAGACGGGTGGAGTGCAAGTGATTTGAAAGTCCTGCAAGGTCTGCATCATCCAAAGAAGTTGTGTGCAACAAGATGCTGCAGCCACATATTCTGCTTCAGCTGTAGATAAGGCAATCGAACTCTGTTTCTTGCTGAACCAAGATACTAATCTGGAACCCATGAAGAAAGCACCACCACTTGTGCTTTTCCTATCATCCACACTTCCAGCCCAATCTGCATCTGTGTAAGCATGAAGAGTGAGATCTGTATTTCTAGGATACCATAAGCCATAGTTTTGGGTCCCTTGAAGATATTTGAAGATTCTTTTGACTGCCTGAAGATGAGTTTCCTTTGGGTTGGCTTGAAATCTTCCAACCATTCCTACTGCATGTGTAATATATGGTCGAGTACCTGTCAAATAAAGCAAACTCCCAATCATGGATCTATAAGTGGGTTGGTGAACTGCTGCTGATTCATCATTTGCACTGAGGCTGCATCCTGTAACCATGGGTGTACATACTGGCTTTGACTCTTCCATGCCATACTTCTTCAAGATCTGCTTGAGGTATTTGGTTTGAGACAAGAAGATACCTCCTTCATTTTGTTGGATTTGCAATCCAAGAAAATATGTCAATTCTCCAAGAAGTGACATTTCGAATTCTTTCTGCATAACCATGGCAAAGTTTTGACTCATAGTCTCTTCATTGCTGCCAAAAATAATATCATCTACATAAACAACAAGAATTAGCAATTTGTTATTTTCAACTTTTATATAGAGATTGCTATCTGCTGATCCTTTTGAAAAGCCTTGTTGGTGAAGATATTTGTCCAACCGATAGTACCAAGCCCTTGGAGCTTGTTTGAGTCCATAGAGTGCCTTTTTCAATCTGCATACAAGGTTTGGATCATTCCCAAGAATGAAACCATCTGGCTGCTCAATATATACTTCTTCTTCTAAGTCTCCATTCAGGAAGGCTGATTTCACGTCCATTTGAAATACCTTGAAGTTTTGAAAGCTTGAGAGAGCAAGGAACATTCGGATGGCCTCAAGTCTTGCCACAGGAGCAAAGGTCTCTTCAAAATCTATTCCTTCTTGCTGTGCATACCCTTTACAAACAAGTCTGGCCTTGTTTCTCATTACTTCTCCATTTTCATTTAATTTATTCTTGAAGACCCATTTTGTTCCTATTACATTCTTATCTTTTGGTCTAGGAACTAATTCCCAAGTGTTGTTCTTTTCGATTTGCTCAAGTTCTTCATCCATTGCTTTGACCCAACATTCATCTTTGCATGCCTCTTTCACATTTTGTGGTTCAGTGGAGGAGAGTAATGCCAAGTAGCTTGAAGCTTCTGCAAGTGTCCTTCTTGTTTGTACTCCTGCTTCTTTCTGCCCCACAATCTGAGTTTCTGGATGATTCTTTTGAACATATCTGGATGGAGTCTTCTCTTCTATTCTTGTCTGCTCCTCTGGTTCTTCTTGAGATTCTTCTTCTTCTTGAGGTTCTTCTTCTTCATCATTTCGCCTTTGAGAGTAACCTTCATCTTCTTCAATGTCTTCATGATGAACTTGCCTAGGAATATATCCCTTCTCATCAACCACTATATCAATACTGTCAACAATTCTGCCAAGTCTTTTATTGTAGCACTTGTATGCTTTGCTATGTGGAGAATAACCAAGAAGAATGCCCTCATCTGCTCTAGGTTCAAGTTTGCCAAGTTGCTCATCAGTATTCTTAATATAACATTTGCTCCCAAAGATTTTGAAGTGCTTCACGGAAGGAGTTTTACCACTCCAAAGCTCATGAGGTGTTTGAGTGCTGTTTACTCGGACATTTGTTTTGTTAAGAATAATAACAGCAGCATGTGCAGCTTCACCCCAGAAGGTTGCAGGAGTACCTGATTCATCGAGCATAGCACGAGCCATTTGTTGGATAGTTCTGTTCATTCTTTCCACAACCCCATTTTGCTGAGGAGTTCTAGCTGTAGAGAATTCTCTTCTTATCCCATGTTCATCGCAGAAATCGAAAAATTCATTTGATGTGAACTCCCCACCTCTGTCAGATCTGAGGCACTTAATTTTGTGTCCTGATTCATTTTCAGCCAATGCTTTGAAGGATTTGAATTTTTCGAATGCTTCATCTTTGTGCTTCATAAGCCCTAACCAAACAAACCTTGAGAAATCATCAATGAATAATATCAGATATTCTTCTCCTCGAGGTGTCCTTTTCCTAAATGGACCACATACATCTGTATGGACTAGCTCAAGAGGCAAGCTAGCTGATCCTTCCTTCTCTGGAAAGTTAGTTCTGGTTTGCTTTCCAAACTGACAAGATTTGCATATGGTGTTGTCTGGAATTTTGATATCTGGAAGATCGCGAACTGCCTGATATTTGCATGCTTTCCTTATTTGTGAGAAGCTTAGATGTCCCAACCTTCGATGCCATAACCAGTGCTCTTCATCCTTGCTAAGATAGCATTGTTGTTGTCCTTCTTCAAATATGTACAGATTATTTGGAGTTCTTTTGCCTTTGAGAACTGTTTTACCTGTATCAAGATCACGAACAAGACATCCATTTGATCTGAAAATAACCTCGGTTTTTTGATCACACATCTGGCTGACACTTAGTAGATTATGCTTCAATCCATCAACATACAAAACATTTCCAGCCTTGACCTTTTCTTTCAAAGGAGCAATACCTTTTCCTTTTATAGTTGCAGGAGTATCATTTCCAAAAGAAACTTTCTTTCCCTTTTCTAAAGTAGAATAAGATTCAAGTTTTTCTTTATCACCTGTCATATGTTTCGAACATCCACTGTCAATGTACCATAGATTTTCCTGTCCTTCTGCATAAAATGCTATCCCACATCTTTCTGTTTGAGGTTCCTTTATTCTCCATGTTTTGGTGCTCGTGGCTTGTTCCTTTTTCTCCTGAAACCTGCTCCTGCATTCAGAGTCTTTATGACCAAAATTATTGCAAATAGAACATTCAACTTCATTTTCAAGAACCGAAAAGTTGTTATAGGTCCTTTTTGTAATCCCTGTCATACTTCTTTGTTTTTGAGCTTCCCTAGTCATGATTGTTTTATATGCAACACATTGAGCTGCTTTGTGACCAAAGTTATGGCAAGAAAAGCATTGTCCATTGAAGAAGCTTCTGCGGTTATTGAATCTACCAGCCAACTGATTGTAATTTCTATTTTCATCTATTCTTGAGCCAAACTGAGAAGATTTTACCTGTGGTTGGTTGTAGCTTTTGTTCACCCTTAAGAAGGATTGTCCCTGATAGTTTCTGTTTGTAATTCGTCCCTGCTTTACCTGATTATCTTCATTGTTCTTCTGCTCATTTCTTCTTGCTGCATCAAGATAACTTTTTGAGGTGGATGCTTGAGAGGTTTCTCCATTATAGCCCAAACCTGTCTTGTTTAGAGGAGACCGCTGCACATTGATAATCTCATCCAAAGTTTCAGATCCTTTGACAAACTTAAGATTAATAGCTTTTGTTTTCTCAATTTCTTTTCTGAGACCAACAATTTCACCTTCTAGTTTTTCAAAATGTTTTTCCTTTTCATCAATTTGAAATTGCAAAGTATCAATGATCACATTCTTTTCTTCTATGCATCTCTTGAGTCTAGTAATTTCATTATAGAGATTATCCACATCTACAGCATCCTCATAATCATCATCTTCAAATGCCATTAACAACTTATATTTATTACCTTGTTCATCTTCATCACTGTTTGATAAGCCATCACTATCTTCATGGGTGTAGTAGCTTTTCTTATTTGCACTTTGTTTCTTGTTCCATCTAGCAGGTTCTTTTCCTTTATCCTTATAAGGACATTTTGCAGCATAATGACCTACTCTTCCACAAGCAAAGCATTTGAAAGGCAACTTACCTCTGAACCTTCCAGAACCTCTTTGAAGATTTCTGACAAAATTTGATTCTTCTTCCTCTTCTTCTGGAACATGGCTTGCTTCATAGTAATCTTCTTTTCCTGATGCCTTAAAAGCAGCTTCCCTTTTGTCAGATGGACTTCCCTTTCTCATTTCATAAGCAGTTAGAATTCCATGTAGCTGAGACATAGTGAGAACACGGAGGTTTTCTTTTTCTTCTATTGCAGATACTTTAGATTCAAACTTGGGGGATAATGATCTTAGAATCTTTTGAACTACTATAGTCTCTTTTATTTCTTCATCCAAATTTTTCATACAATTAACAATCTCATCTACCCGAAGAAAATAATTAGCCACACTTTCATCATTATACATCTTGAGAGTCTCATATTGAATCCTGAGAGTTTGAAGTTTAGCTTGCTTTACCTGTTCATCTCCTTCATAGCTAGTGATCATTTTGTCCCATATCTCTTTTGCTGATTTGAAGTGCATGACCTTCATGAATTCTGTTTGGGATATACTTCCTAATAGAGTACTGACTGCTTTTGCATTTGTTTCATACTGCTTTTTCTCAGCTGGATCTGTAGGAGTAGCTGAAGGAAAAGCATAGCCTGTTTCTACAATGTTCCAAACTTCTGTACCAAGAGATTGAAGATATGCAGTAACTCTTACCTTCCAATAATTGAAATTTGTCCCATCAAAAATCGGTGGCCTGATTGATGCTTCTTTCTCGTAGTTGCTCATGATGAATGATCTACCTTCAAGCGATCAAGCTTCTCTGAAGGACCTGCTCTGATACCAATTGTTGGAAATAATACTGAGAGGGGGGGGTGAATCAGTATTATCAGATCAATCAAACTTTTTCAGTGCTCAGAAACATATACGCTACTTCAGTTAGGTGAACCAGCGTGTACACGCTACTGTGACTAAATAAAACAGCGTATAAGAAGAAAACTCATAATTTAGTTAGCTTATTCTTCAGTTAAGTTCATCAGGACATTATTCACCACATTAACAGTAAACATGTGCAGTATAACAGAACAGATCAAAAGCCACACACATGAACACCAAGATATAAGGTGGAAACCCAATGTGGGTGAAAACCACCTGCTGCAAGTTGTCTTTATCTTTCTTTAATATGAAACTTCAGTTTACAATCTTTTGTACTGGTGCAGCCTTATACCAGTACGCAGGCTACAACCTGCAGAAGGCTACAACCTTCTCTCGTTCTCCAAACTTCCTTGGAAGGGAGCTCCAACCCCCTTTGCTCTTGTACTAGCCAAGATACTAGTACGTAGGTGCTGACCTACAATCTTCTTTCCTTCAGGTACCACCTTTCATACATTTTCAGACTGGATATTCCTGAAGCACAACATTACAATCTGTAGACCCCAATTCATTCAACTTTCACAACAGATCAATGAAGCATAAAACAACCAATACTAGTATTATCAAACTTTGAATCACTGAACCACTGAACCCTGTCAATCACCAGATACCAGAACACAGAGCAGTCTACAGAACTCTGCAATAACAGTCAGATCCAACTGCAAACCCAAAAATCAAGCTTTAAGAGATATACGCTACTTCAATAAGCGAAACCCGCGTGTACACGCGCTTTTACCTAAGCCAACCTGCGTACAGATCTAAAAATAGATTCTCTCAACTTGCAGCTGTACCAGACATCAGTTAGATCCAGAACATAATATTGCGACAGTATGCAGATCTAGAAATACGCATAATCAACCATATCATAATAGAGCATTTCAAACCATTAGATCCCGATTTATCCTTAGATCTAGTCTTCCATCCACCGATGTGATTTCTCCTTAGCTCATATCAAGCAACCCAGACCCTGCATATCAGATCTCTTTCTCTCTTAGATATTCAAGCCTTGTCGAAAAGATGATTTTGCCTAATGATCTTCTTCTCCTTATATAGCCTTAGGCCTTGCTCAATACCAAGAGTCAAAACCATAGTAACACAATACCATCAACTTCAAAACTAGGAATCGACACGCCCGTCGAGACACAATGGTCCGAAACCATAGGCACAACTTCCAAGGACTAACCACCATGGACCAAAGGTACTTTTCCACATACACGCGCTTTTTCTGAATCCAACTTGCGTGTACACGCGACTTGGGCTTAACGAACCTGCGTATATGAACTTCCTTGGCATGCTGTACTAAGATCTGTCTTCTGATTAAGTTGCCATCACCTGTACCAACCTCTGAGCACCTGTACTAACCTCTGAGTGAGTTGCCATCAAGGACAACACTTGAATCATAATGCCAACTTTTTGATGTAGGACTGTAAACTTTTCTGTGAAAGAATCAATCTCTACCTGCATGTCTTGGCATCTTCTGTCCAAATTTTGCATTAGAGTTCTCATGGTTAGAACTCTATTAATGTCTAAAATGGTGCCTGTTCTATCTCTAATGTTCAGTGCTTCCAGTTCTTCATTGGTCTTGGTGTTCAAAAAATGTATTAGGCAGTTAGCTTGCTCAGACATTTGTCCTAATAAGGTTCTTGTTTTTTGAATCTCCACTTGGGCCACTCTTATCAAATCAATCTATTCATAAATGGTTTGGATAGATCTCCACACATCACTAAGGGATTGAGTGATGTTGGTCCACAAAATTCCTCTGATTTCTGCCAGAGGCTTATCTAGAGAGAGATCCTTTTCTAAGGGTTTTACCTTGTTCTCCAATGTTTTGATCTCTCTTGTCTTCTCTGCCACATTCATCATGGATTTATCATAACTTTGTTCAACTTTTTCCAATTTCTCCTTTACTTGCTTCAGCTCTGATACTTGGAGTTTTAATTCCTCCATGGCTTTTATTAATTGCTCTCTAGTCATAGCTGTACTGCTACCTGGTGTTGTTGCTGTTGATGTTGCTCCTGTGATGACTTCTGTTGTTGATGCCGAGACAGTGGGAGGCACTGCTGTTATAAGTGTGGAAGGGGTAATAGTGACTGTTGGGACTGCTTCAGGTGGCTGGGAGGCCGACTCTCCCTGCTTTTATTGTAGGGCTTTCTCCAATGCCTGCTCTGTCTCACTCAATCTCTCATTCAATCTCATGAGTAGGTCCATCATGTCCTCTTCTAATTTTTGCTACACAACATCTGCGGTCTATGGATGCATAGAATGAGGCATTTTGAGCTGTTTTCTGAGGGAAACAATGTCCTCTTCTTTTTTCTTCATTAGTGCTTTTATGCCTTTGGCATCTTTGGGATCATGTACCAATTCAATGATGATGTCCTCCAAGGATTTGATCCTGTTGTCCTTTGCTAGAGAAGAAGCTTTCTCTAAATCTAATTGAGCCGAGGTATTACTCAAGGAGTTTTGTAATTTATGAGCCAACATTGCTTTGTTAGCTAGTGTGGAGTATACCATCTCTCCAATCTGTTTGTGCAGCTCAATCTGGTCTATTGGGTGAATGTCCTTGGCCAAGACTTCCAGATTTTTTCTGATGTAATCAGCTGCTGATTGTGGTTGCTGCACCTTGGGCTTAAAATAGCTCATGATCATTTTTCCCTCCTTAATGTCATAGGCAGACATCAATCTTTGCTGCTTTGTGGGGGCCATCTTAAGATATTGGTTGTAAATCTTCAGCCTCAATGGATCGTTTCTAGCCTTTATCTCTATGAATGTTCTTTTGATATTAGAGGTCTGCTTACTTGGTGGCCTAGTGGATGAAACTTCCATACTATGCTGCCTTTCTAGCTCCTGCCTATGTGAGCTGGTTGATGTGTCTGTCACTGGGGAGGTCTGTGGGCTAGTTACCCTCTCACCTCTTAGACTTTCTATTGTTTCTTTAATGATTTCCTCTTAAGATAGAGGATTCAGTCTTTTCCTTTTTGCACCTCGCTGTTCTGCAGGCCCACTGATGGGTGTGGCCTCTTCTCTGTCTCTTTTCTTGCCCTTTTCCTCATTTAGAGGAGTCTTTAATGCAGGAACCTCTGCTGCTTTGGTCTGGACCGGATGAATTTTCCCTTGCTAATTAGTCATTGCTTGCTACTCCGTGCTTGCCACTTGTCCTTAGAAGACCCTGTACCTGGTGCACTGGTTTCCTATACTGGCTACTGTGTAGTTCCAGCAGATGATGTACCCACTCCAGTTTGCTGAGGCAGTTTGAAAGACACCTGTCCAAAGGAGTCCAGGTCAAGGGTCTTTTCAAGATCTTTCATAGCTTGTTCCATCATTTCTTGCTAAGTAAGTTCTTCTATTAATGTACCCTCTACCCATTCATCCTGATTAGCAAATTTCTTTATTTCAGGGATCCTAAAATGTTTATAGGCCGATAGCCTGTTTTTTACTTCTCTGTCACTTATAAACCTATTTGGGTCATATAGCACCCACCAGAAATTTTTCTTCAATTTAAAGTCTTCCCCCAATATCTTATCAGCATCTTCCCATGCCTCCCTTTTGTTAATGATAAAAGGGCCTAATTGGTTTCTTATTTTCAGCTGAGCCTTTTTCTTTACATTGCAAAAGTGAGTTAAATCTGCGTTGATAAGTTGCCTGAAATACTACAGTGCAAATAGTCTTATGGGCACATATTTGGGTAGCTTATAAGGGCACAGTTCACAGCCATAAATTCTGATTTCAGTGTGATTCTAGTAAAGGTACCAGTCACCTATTCTGTAGTTTTTGGAGAGCTGTAAGATCTTCTTTATATCCCCGGAGAGCCTAGGAGGAGGAGCTCCTATCAATAAAGTGGAGGCTAGGATGGCATTATCGGATGCAGGATGATCGGATCAGGATGGCATTATAAGTAAGCGGCAGTAGAGCAGGAGACTAGGAAGGACTATAGGAGGAGGGAGCAGGAGACTAGGAAGGACTATAAGGAGGATGCTAGGAAGAAGAGTATTCCTCGCACATAGGTAGGCACCTCATAATATGAGCATATATGAGCATATGAATAAGGATGAAATATGGGCCATAATATGAGCATATGAATAAGGATGAAATATGAATAAGGAAGGACATTGTTCACGCACACGAATACCTACTTATATTATATACATCTTAGCTATTCATAACTGCCCTGTCAAAACATTTGAATAATTGTAGGATCTCAGACACAGTAGACATTCATTATTAAACTAATTGAGACACTGCTAGTTGCGAGTCGAGGTGGATAACTAAGTGCTAATAGATGTATAAACCAACCAATGAATTCACTGTAGGTATAAGGGGATTCACAAACATTGTGGAAGACTGAGGTCCAAAAGATCACAAACCTCCTCTCTCCTTTGGAATCCAATTTCCTGATGGGAAATGAAAGGCTGTCTGTCTAATAATATAGCAGAAGCTGATATATGAATGAGGTGTACTTGAAGACTCCTTATCTTTCCAGATTTATGAATTGCTCATTGATTTTATTGGAAATGAAAGAGGCATAATCATATTTGACAGCAGGGGGCTATCTTGGAGTAAACATTGATAACATAACAAAGATGGTCTCATCAACAAATTCACTGGTTTTAAAACCCAAGATAAAGGATATCATGTCAAGAATAAGCTTTCCAGTTTTAGTGAACCAGGCATGCACATAGGGAGGTGGGCTTTAAGGCTGACAATCTGGCTTCATGAATAACTTAGCAATCCTGGTTATTTCTGCACTGGGAAATTGAGAGCCTTGCTCAACTAAAAACCCCATGGAAAGAGGAGCAAGGGGCTGAGTTGGATGGCAGTGTAACATCTCATTGATAGATTCAGCAGTTATGTAAAAGAGAACAGTTTGCAATGGAGTCATAACTGCTTTACTGATAGGGTCATAGTTGGCACAACATTGGTCGATAATATCTGGAAACACACTGACTGAGGGAAGGTAATACCTGGGGAGATTAGATTCCCATATTCCAAGGATATCAGAGTTACTCAAATGACTATTTCTAATTCTGCAAAATCCCTGGAGATGGTTTATATCACCAGATAACTCTTTAATTTGAAAATCTCTGTCAGCCAAGAGCAACTAGTCCTGGTCTTTATGAGGTGCATTGAGGGGCGCAACATTGAGGGCCACAGGGGCTTCCATGTTCAGTTCTCTGTGTTTTTAAACTGGAGGTGGCTTCTATAGGAAAAAATGCGCAAAACATCAGTTCTGGTTGTCTTTTTCTGAGAGTTATGGACTAAATTTACTTGAATTTGGCGTTATTGGGTAGAATTCATAGAGGAAAATGAGATTGCAGGTTCGGGAAGTGGAAACGGGGTAAATACCTGTTTTTTAGAGGCGACCAGCGCAATTGCAGGTTGATCGATGAGCTGCGGAGCAGGACGCTGGACTCTGTTTGGTCGGGTGGCGAACTGGACGCTTCTGCATTTTCTTGAAGTAGTTTGCATGAAACAGTTTCGCAGAGAAAAACGAATGAAAATGACATTTTCTCGACTATTTGACAAAATTTGGCTTTCGCGGGGCTTTTTTGCGCTTTTTTTCGGATGACGTCATCGGGATGTGACGTTTTGTCGTGACGCAGGGGTACGAGAGGATGAGGCGGTGGTGACGTGGCGATGACATCAGCAGGCGAGGTCAGCGGGAGGGCAGTAAGCGGTATTGGCCCGCACTGCTTATGGGCCATAGTGGTTTTGGTGGGGAGGGCCGCAAGCATGGCGGGAGGAGGACGCGTGTCCCCGGTACAGCAGCAATACCGCCGGACCCCCGGGAGTTAACGGTCGGGCGGAAGCGGGGGCGCGATATAAGCGTGCACTGTCCGATGAGCGAGCCTGGATCCAACGGTTGGCGCTCAATGGAGCTGGCGGAGGGTTACGGTGCGGGGGCCCACGTATAAAATCAAATGTTTTTAATGGTTTGGGGTTGGTTTAGTTAGGTTATTTAATTAACTAGATGTTAATTAACTCCTGGGTTTTTGCGCGGAGGGTTAGGGTTTTTTAATAAGTTCCAGGTGAACTTATAAATTCCCAATTTTAACAGCGATATGGTTTATATTTAAACCGGGGCGGGGAATATTAAAATATGGGGTTTTTATTGTATAGTTGTATTAATATGGGGGAAGGGGAATTTATATAATATAGGGTTAGAGTCAATATGAAAAATGTGTTAAAAAAGAGCGCTAAGTTATGGAGTTTTAAAAACTTAGGCTTAAGGGGACAAGTTTATATGTGATTTTTCACAATCTCCTAAGCAAACAGGTTTTACTTAGGGTTTTATGAAATGAAATGGAGTGATTTGGGGATATTGAGCAGATCTCAACACCCTGGGGGGAGGTTAGTAAGTGATTTTGGGAGAAGTGTGAAGGGAAGTTAGTCATGCCTCACTTGATTTGTAACCAAACAGTTGCCATGGTACTTATGATAACAATAAGATGAATATCTTTGAGAGACAAAATTAATCGTAAGCATGCTTCTGCAACACCAAAACTACCTACCCAGCCTATTATACCTAACATTTTTTCTTCTTCTTCCATGGGTGCACTTGAACTGGAAAACCCTCATTCTCTTCTTTTCTTTTGACTGTAATCCTATCTAGGTCTACCCTTATCACATCCAAGGGCTCAGGTTTAACAGTTGAGCTCCTTTGCTTCTCTACCTAACTATTTATATGCCAAGATTGAACAGTTTGGACATATTTTATTCTCTATTACTAAAGCAAGGAATTAAAACATGAACTAGCCAAGATTAAACCGTTTGGCCATTCATCAATTGTGACAAAGAGTTTCACAAGCTGTATATGAAACTTTATTTACTGAACATGAAATAGTAGTGGCATTTGGACTTGCACACTTTCTTTTTTCCTTTGGGGTTCATTTCTTTCATTTTTTCTTTTGGCCATTTCATTCTTTTTTCCCTTTGATCTTTCTTTTAGGGTATACCCTCTTTTCATTTTTTTAATTTTTTTTGATCTTTTCAAAATATGGAAAACCTTTGCTGCAGGGAAAGGATGAACATATTAGGGATTTTAACCAGTCAATCATGAAATATGACACCTATTGTTATAGGAGCATAACACTGGCTCCACTTGGGGATGGCTTTTCTTGGTGAAAAGTCAAGAACAACAGGTCAGATGGCCTTATGTACAATTCTTGCTGCATTCTGAAATCTTCCTTTGCTGTAAGTAAACCAAACTGTACAGAGGACCATGTAAAATATATGCATCTCTCATGAGCTGATTCAAACAATTGTACCTCTGTTTTGGACAGTTTGTTTGAATGTTTGTTCTTATGTTTTCATCTCCCAAGTCTTCTTCTACAACTTCTGATAAACTAAAAATGATGCAAAACAAAAAGGAAAAGTTCTCTGACCGTTCCTCAAAATTTTCTGCACATTCCTTCCTATTGTTATTGCTGTAATAAACTGCAGAAACTGAACATCCTTATGTACACGTTAGTGTCCTGATATATCAACAAACTGGAACAAAATAGTGTTTCAGCATCCGAACATTAACTGGTCCTTCTTCTGCTTCTGTACCATCCAGGCTTTTCAAAAAGTAAGTATTGTTTCCTTGTGAAGCCTGAATAATAAAAGGTCCCTTCCATAGGAAGTCAAACTTCCCATGTTTTCCTTTATCTTCTCTTCTGGAATCCCATTTCAGAACTTTTTTTCCTATGAAAAAATCCTCTGCCTTAGTCCTCTTATCAAATATCTTCTTGAGTTTTTCTTGTAGCACTTGAGATCTTTGATATACCTCTTCTCTGGTCTGCTGCAAATGTATGGTTTGATTTATCCTTCTTGGAATATCATTGGGTTCCCCTTGAACTTCCTGCAATAATTCATTATAGGTATTCCTAAGGATGAAGGAAATACAACCTCCATACCATATACAAGCTCATAGGGACTAGTCCCAATGGATCTCTTGGTAGTTAATCTATCTACCCATAATGCATTTATAAGCTTTTTATGCCTGTTTTTCTTGTTTTCTTCCAATACTTTCTTAATAATACTGATCAAGATTTTATTGGAGGACTCAGCTAAACCATTACCCTGAGGGTAATAAGCTGTGGAGTGGCCTAGAGTGATATGGTATTTGTGATAGAAATTGATCATTCTCTTGGATTTGAAAGCAACAACAATATCAGTTATGATTTTTTTCAGGACAACCAAATCTAGACAAGGTGTTGGTTTTTAAGAATTGTATGATCACTGAATCATTGGCTTGTCTGCAAGAGATGGCTTCTATCCATTTGGTGAAATAATCTGTGGCAGTCAGGATCCATTTATGTTGGCCAGAAGAGGGAGGGTGAATTTCCCCAATAAAATTTAAACCCCATTGTTGGAATGGTCTTTCAGTGGAAATTGGTCTAAGGGGTAGAGGTAAAAGTTTCCTCTTGCCTTCAAAAATTTGACATTTATGGCAAGCAGTAACAAACTTTTTAACATCAGCAAACAATGTGGGCTAGTAAAATCTAGCCCTTAGGATTTTATCAACAGTTTATTTCCAGTACAAATGTCCACCACAGTCCCCTGCATGAAATTCCTTGAGTACTTTGTCAGCTTCATCTTTTATTAGACAATTTAATAGAACACCTTCATGAATTTTCCAAAAAAGAGCGCCATCTAAAATACAAAACTTTGAAGCTTTCATTTTTATAAACCTTTTTTTTGTTCTGGATAACCCTGGAGGAGCCTGCAGGTTTAATAATACATAACATATATCATCATACTAAGGTGATTCTAGGAAGGCCTGGCTGATTTGTGGAGTCGCCATATCCTGCTCATTATCCAGTTCATTGATATCTAGGGCTTGGCAATTAGTTTCAGTCATGATTTTAGCCAATCCCTGTCCTTTTATAAGCTTTGTAGGTTTTATTTCAATATCATACTCTAATATAGTAGCAATCTATTTACCGCTTTTGCCTTCAATCCCCTCTTGGGTTAGGATATCTTTGACAACAGTGCTTGGAACATAAGCTATTATATGGGAATATAATATGTAGACTCTGAAATCTTTGATGGCTTTCACAAGTGCATAAGCTTGTTTTTCCATGATTGGGTAATTTAGAGGTGCATCCCTCAGTGCTTTACTAAAAAAGGCTATGGGTTTTTCACATCCTTGATCATCTTTCTGTAGTAAAACAACATCAATAATATGTTCAGATGCAAATGAGAAGATTATGAAGTTTCTGTCAAATTTTGGGCTTCTAAGGACTGGTGTTTTGGTTAAAGAAATTTTGATTTCCTCAAATGCTTGTTTAGCTTCTACTGTCCATTTGACCTTGGAATCTTTTTTCAGCATATTATTCAACAATCTGATTAATTCAGCCAAGTTGGGTATGAATCTTCTTAAAAAATTGATTTTCCCTAGGAAAGCTTGAAGTTCTTTGACATTTCTAGGATGGGGTATTTGAAAAATGGCTTCTATTCTGTCAGAGTCAATTTTAATGCCATCTTTTGAGATTATGTGACTTGACAGTTTGCCCTCTTCTAAACCAAACAAGGATTTTTTGGGATTCAATGATATACCATACTTTCTGCATGTTAAAAACACTTGTCTCAGATGATCTAGATGCTGCTGATCTGATTTGGAAAATACCGTGAGATCATTCAGGTATATGACTAGGAAATCATGAATTTCTTTAGTCAAAGCTATGTCCATTGCATGCTAGAAGGTTTCCCCCTGCATTCTTGAGTCCAAATGGCATTTTCACATATTTGAAAGTTCCCCATGGGGTTGTAAAAGCAGTTTTTTCCTGATCGTCGGAGTGAACTAAAATCTAGCTGAAGCTGGAGAAACCATCCAGCAGTGAAATTCTGGAGGCACCTACTACCCTTTGTAAAATGTGGTCCATCTTGGGTAAGGGATAGTGGTCTTTCAAAGAAACTTTATTCAGATTCCTTAAATCCACACACAGTCTGATTTCTCCTGTTTTCTTCCTAGTGGGCACTAAATTAGAGACCCATTCTGAAAATCTGATAGGTGCAATTATCCCAGCTTCATACATTCTTTTGACTTCTTTTTCAATTAGAGGGAGTAGCACAGGGTTAACCCTTCTTAGTTTTTGCTTGAAAGGTTTCTGATTTTCTTTGAGGGGTATTATATGTTGAATAACAGAAGTATCGTAAGATTTGAGATCTTCATAGCTCCATGCAAAAATGTCCTAGAATTCCTTGAACAGTTCAACATATTTAAGCTTTTGGTCAGGAGGCAAAGTCTTGGATAATTTAATCATTTTAGGATTTTCTTCAGTTCCTATGTTACAGTCCTCAATGTCTGCGTTTAGACGCTGCATTTTGGGTTTCCTTGGGATATCATTAGAATCAAAAATGTCTTCCAGAGGAGTTAATCCTATGGGCAAATAATTGTCCTTTAAATCAATAACTTCAGATTCTCCTCTGTCAATCTCATCAATGTGTATTTCTTTAAGCTCTTGTAACTCTTCGCTGGTAAATTTTGTTGGATGTAGTATCTGTGTTGCAGTTTCTGCTGAAATGTGTGTTTCAATTTTGTCTGTTTGATCAACTTCTCCAACAGTGCCCGTGTCCATATTAGTGCTGGAAAATTCCTCTTTTAGGGTCAAGAAATTGTTGATCTGAGTGTCATTGTCAAACACTTGCCAGTTTTTTACATTGTCAGGTATGGTTGGCCTGTGTTTGATCTCAGCTGTAAAATGATGATTGGTTTCAAATGGCAGCTTACAAGTGCTGGAAAATGTTGCCAAACTATGAGCACGCAAAATGTGTTTCCTTTGAATTTTGGCAAGCTGTGTTTCCAGAAAGGTTGAGTACTTCAATTGCTGCTCCTTTGTAAGCTCTTATTCTGAGATCATTTGTAAGGAAGTTTCCTTTCATCTGTTGAATAACTAAATCAAAATCTCCCAATATTGATATCCTTACTGCCCCTAAAATTTTGATTAATTTATGTCCTAGCAAGAGGGCTTCATATTCAGCCATGTTATTAGTGCATCTAAAATTCAACCGATATGCATGTCCCTCAGCATGATCATTTTCCATATTATATACCCAAATTCCTGCTCCTGCTCCTAGTTTATTAACTGATCCAACAAATTCTAAATACCATAGGATTTCATGATTACATTTGGTATCAGGAGTATTAGAATTTTGCTTAGTAGGGAGATTTGGATTTTCAGTTTCATCTAGTTTCTCTTGAGTGTTTGTTCTATCAATTATTTCAGGAATTTCTTGGGTTTGAGCACTAGATTTTTCATTTATGATCTCTTTTTGTTCAAGTGCTAAAACCTCGACCTCAGTTGAAGGATAAATTTCAGCATTGTATAAGATAAAAGAGTCCATGTCAGAATGCATGGAGTAGATGGGAAAGTTATGGGGTTTCTCCTGGCTACTGACCACGTATTTCATCAAACTTTCTTGGTACAATCTCTTTGACTGGCCAAATACTGAAATGGTGGCATAGGACATGTCCAATTGTAAAGATCCCTGGAGCTTTGCACACCAAGATCTGGACAACAACATGCCATATTTTGGTGGAATATCAGCTACCACTACGTCCATTAAAACTGTCTTGGCAGGGTATTGAACTAATGACACACATAAATCTTTGATCAATCCTAGACATCTGATTTGGCTAGAATCAAAAGAGAACAAGTCTTTGTATGGCCTGGTAATATCTAGGTCCAACTTCTCCATCATAGATTTAGGCATTAAGTTATGAGAAGAACCAGAATCAAACATTGCATTATGAAGTATTTTATTGTGAATGTTCAGACTTACATAGAAAGGAGGGACGCCTCCGTCTACTGATTTTCTGTTTACCTCAGGGGAAAAAATTAATTCTGGTTGATCATCAAGGAAATTTACTGCATCTTTGTTTTCTAAAATTTGAAGTGATCTGCTGATTTATTCTCTATAGACATCATGCTTAGCCAATTCTGACAATAGAATTGCTATCTTTAATTTGCCTATTTTGGTCTCAAGGTTGAAAGGTTTATCAGTTTGAATTTTTGCATTTCGGGCAGCAAGGTTTTCTTTTTCTGCTGCATTTTCTATGTTCTTCTCTTTTACATGAATGTTGTTATGAGCTGAAGTTGCTTCTGTGTGAATTTCTGTAGGTTCTTCCACAATTTCTTTGAAAGGACTGGAACTTGAAGGTTGTTTGTTAGGTTGATGACTATCTGAAACATCTTCCACTGTTGGGTGATTTGGGTTAGGATTTGTTCTAGGAGAAGTCTGTATAGGAGGGTTCTTGATTTTGGCTTTGCTAGATTATTTAGTATCCTTCTGTTTATTGTTTTCAGGAACATCTATCCTTCTGCTCCTCAGATTATATTGCTTGTGAACTTCATAGATGGTTGTGTCATATCCCTCCCTAAAATCAAATGACTCACCTGATTGAATTTGGAACTGATTAAGAGTGTGAGCTTCTTGGTATTCTTGGGTTAAGAAAATTTGTTGTTCAGTATTGAGACCCATTAAGTTAATTTGAGTATCTTATGTTGGTTCACTAGAAGTTGAAGCTTCAACATAGTTTTCTTGGAATGGGGGTCTAATGTTTTGATCTGGGCTAGCCTTTCCAGTGTTAGAGTTCTAATTTTTTCTAAAATTTGGATTTCTCCCAGTGTTGCTCGATTGACCATCCCAAGGGGATTTCCTCTCAATTGTTTCTACTCTATCACCAAGTCTATCCATTCCTTTAATGATCGCATCTAATTTTTGTTCAAAGGCAGAAGGTTCTTCTTTGATGGGTATCCTTCTTTCGGTTCTAGCTTGAGTTCGTTTATAAATCAGGTTAGCCTCAATGCTGACAACTATACTCTGCATGTCTTCTAAGCTTTGAGGAGCTCTTTCTCTAAGCTGATATGCCATATCAGATTCAAATGCATCAGGGAATTTGATCAAGGCAAATTCTGGAGGAGGCCTGAGATTCTGAGGAATAGCATTGTATACATTATTAAATCTGGTACAGTAATCTTGAACAGTTTCTTGTGGGCCTCATTTCAAGTTTTCATATTCTGATAAAATGTGGAGAGGTTCTTTCTTCTTTTCCCATCTATTCAAGAAGGTCTGATAAAGAGCCTCTGGATCGTTGATAGTATTTGCAGGGAGTGCTCTAAACCAGGTTCTAAAATCTCCAGGTAAGCTTTGGACAAAGACTTTCATTCTTACATCATCAACATCAATTTCATAGTTTTCAAAATAATCAGTCATCTTCTTAGTGTGTTGTTGAGCTGTGTAAGTGCCAGTGCCATTGAAATAGGTGATTTTTCTTTGAAAATATTGAGGCATAGCCCCTGGATTTGCAGGTAATTACAAGGGAGCATATCGGTTTGCCATCTTTACAGAGATAAGTGTGACAGCTGGAAGAGCGGGGATAACAGTGGAAAAATATGTTGTAGATGGAGGAGTGGAAAAGATGGCTTGAAGTGTTGATGGTGAACTTGAAGAAGCTACAGCAATGGCAGAATGGATTTGTGATTTTCCAGAAGTAAGCTCAATTTGGATAGGGTTCTGCTGATGTGTGTCAAGGTGTGAACTAGCAGAATGTTCTTGGGTCTACTGGCTTCTAAGGTTTTTAGGAATCAGATTAGGATTTTCAAAGGTAGGTGGGGGATTTGGATCAGGATTTGATCTGGTGTAACGGATCTTCTTCTTTGGAGCTAGCTTCTGAGTATGTTTTTGGTTTTTCTTGAAATATTTTAACAATACAACTTTGACAGTATCTTGTAGGAAGTTTTAAATATGGGAGTTTTGAATTTTCCTAAAGATCTATTGAAACAAGGAACTGATCAAGTATTTGAGACAACTGTTCAAAGCCTAAAACTAGACTGGAGGTAGACTGAAGCAACTTTTATTTACTCCTGCAATTGCATAGCAAAAGCAGTTTCAAAGGCTACCTGGCTAACTTGAGGCTCCATCTGTAGCTTTAAGAAATAAACAGCAGTAACAAACAATTATTCAGGTCCCCAGCGGAGTCACCAATGATGTTATCACTCAGGTTGTTCCCCAAAGTTGTGAGAAAGAGAATATGGCCGAGGTAACCACATATCAATCTTTTAGATACAGATTCTAGCCAATATGCATCCAGAGAGGGCTTTCTCTTTATGATTTAGCTTTGTTTGAGGTATATTGGGCTAGTTATGAAGTGCAAGGGTTTTGTTTAGAATTTGGTTGGAGGTATGAAGATTCAATAGAACAGTGAGGTAAAACTGAAAAGTTTCAGTCCATTGGGCATGATGGAGTCAAAGAAGGATAGCTTCCTGGAGTAGGTCTTTTATCAAAGGAGGTGTCACAGAGCAAGATAATCAAGCATGGAGCAATTCATAAGCTGGAATCAAGTGGAATGGAGTCAATGGGTGAAGGGCAATTAAGAATCCTGCATCATGTTGACAGAGGGAAAATGGCTGATTATTGTTAAAGAGCAGTTAAGAATTCCTTAGCAAATATTCAAGGTGAAAGAATCAGGGGAAACAGGAGCAATTAAGAATTCACTGTTTATTCTAATTCTGAAGAAAACATTAATAATATCAAAGATTGAACAGAAAGTGCAATCAAGCAAATTCTGAGTTATTCTTTTTCTCTATTATTTAGATTATGAAACATAGATGATATAGTAAACACAGAAACTGTAAAACATAAGTTAGAAAGACTTATTGATCCATGAGATGATTCAATAATTCTGTAACATGGTCCTTAGCATCAGTTCCTTATTCAGTAAGCCAGACAAAATTGGTTCCAACAACCTTTTATTAAAAAATTCTTCAGTATTACAGTCAAATCTATGAACATCCACCACTCACCAACCCCAAATACTTCGTCTGGGGGGGTATTTATACAAAAATATCACATATCTTGCAAAATATCTGAAGAAATAATATCTGCTGACAATTAATGCATCTTTTACACAGACAAAGACAGACAGTCTTGAAAACAGGGAGACAATAAATAGATGCAATAAATTCAGGATGCGCTGGTTGTTCCGTCTTTATGAGATGTACTAGAGGTAGGTGCTGCAAGTCAGTCCATAGCCTATCTTCTTCTGATACTCTGTACTGGTTATTCTACCTTGGCCGGACTTTCCTTAACACTGATGTGATGCGCTTTGACCCACATGAGTGTGATTCATTCCTGTTTTCTGCATTATAGTAGATGGTCCAAAATTTTGAATTGACCAAAGATAAGTTTATAAGATCTCTAACATGCTTTGCCACCACATTGGTCCTGGTAATTTATGTCTCTGCAGCTTCCTTAAAGTCTCGTCAGTCTTTGTGTACCTGAAGAAATTAGGTGGGATGGTGAACAGATGCTTCACCTCATGCTCTATGTAGAACAAATTTTCCAGGCTATCATACAGGGATTGGCCAGATGGAAGTGTTTTCTCTCCTGAAGTACTTGACGATGTATTACCTTGATTAACAACATATGTATTCAATTTATATACATAGTCCTTGTGCTTCATCAGACGATCATTATTTCCCAAAGGATTTGGCAAACCTTTTTGATGTAGGACTGTAAAATTTTTTGTGAAAGAATCAATCTCTACCTGCATGTCTTGGCATCTTCTGTCCAAATTTTGCATTAGAGTTCTCATGGTTAGAACTGCCTTAATGTATAAAATGGTGCCTATTCTATCTCTAATGTACAGTGCTTCCAGTTCTTCACTGGTCTTGGTGTTCAAAAAATGTATTAGGCAGTTAGCTTGCTGAGTCATCTATCCCAATAAGGCTCTTGTTTTTTGAATCTCCACTTGGGCCACTCTTATCAAATCAATCTGTTCATAAATGGTTTGGATAGATCTCCACACATCACTAAAGGATGGAGTGATGTTGGTCCACAAAATTCCTCTGATTTCTGCTAGAGGCTTATCGAGAGAGAGATTCTTTTCTAAGGTTTTTACCTTGTTCTCCAATGTTTTGATCTCTCTTGTCTTCTCTGCCACATTCATCTTGGATTTATCATAAATTTGTTTAACTTTTACCAATTTCTCCTTTACTTTCTTCAGCTCTGATACTTGGAGTTTTAATTCCTCCATGGCTTTTATTAATTGCTCTGTAGTCATAGCTGTACTACTGCCTGGTGCTGTTGCTGTTGATGTTTCTCCTGTGATGACTTCTGTTGTTGATGCTGGGACAGTGGGAGGCACTGCTGTTATAAGTGTGGAAGGGGCAGTAGTGACTGTTGGGACTACTTCAGGTGGCTGGGAGGCTGACTCTCCCTGCTTTTCTTGTAGGGCTTTCTCCAATGCCTGCTCTGTCTCACTCAATCTCTGATTCAATCTCATGAGTAGGTCCATCATGTCTTCTTCTGATTTCTGCTGCACAACATCTGCGGTCTGTGGATGTTTAGAAGGAGGCATTTTGGGCTGTTTTCTGAGGGCAGCAATGTCCTCTTCTTTTTTCTTCATTAGTGCTTTTATGCCTTTGGCATCTTTGGGATTATGTCCCAGTTCAATGATGATGTCCTCCAAGGATTTGATCCTGTTGTCCTTTGCTAGAGAAGAAGCTTTCTCTAAATATAATTGAGCCGAGGTATTATTCAAGGAGTTCTGTAATTTATGAGCCAACGTTGCTTTGTCAGCTAGTGTGGAGTATACCATCTCTCCAGTCTGTTTGTGCAGCTCAATCTGGTCTATTGGGTGAATGTCCTTGGCCAAGACTTCTAGATTTGTTCTGATGTAATCAACTATTGATTGTGGTTGCTGCACCTTGGGCTTAAAATAGCTCATGATCATTTTGCCCTCCTTAATGTCATAGGTAGACATCAATCTTTGCTGCTTTATGGGGGCCATCTTAAGATATTGGTTATAAATCTGCAGCCTCAATGGATCGTTTCTAGCCTTTATCTCTGTGAATATTCTTTTGATATTAGAGGTCTGCTTACTTGGTGGCCTAGTGGATGAAACTTCCACACTATGTTGCCTCTCTAGCTCCTACCTATGTGAGCTGGTTGATGTGTCTATCACTGGGGAGGTCTGTGGGCTAGTTACCCTCTCACCTCTTAGAATTTCTATTGTTTCTTCAATGATTTCCTCTTAAGATAGAGGATTCAGTCTTTGCCTTTTTTCACTTGGCTGTTCTGCAGGTCCACTGATGGGTGTGGCCTTTTCTCTGTCTCTTTTCTTGCCCTTTTCCTCATTTAGAGGAGTCTGTAATGCAGGAATGTCTACTGCTTTGGTCTAGACCAGAGGAATTTGCCCCTGCTGATCAGTCATTGCTTGCTGCTCCATGCCTGCCACTTCCTTGCCCTTAGAAGACCCTGTACTTGGTGCACTAGTTTCTTGTACAGGCTGCTATGAAGTTCCAGCAGATGATGTACCCACTCCGGTTCGTTGAGGCAGTTTGAAAGACACCTGTCCAAAAGAGTCCATGTCAAGGTTCTTTTCAAGATCTTTCATAGCTTGTTCCATCATTTCTTGCTGAGTAAGTTCTTCTATTAATGTACCCTCTCCCCACTCATCCTGATTAGAAAATTGCTCTATTTCAGGGATCCTAAAACGTTTATAGGCCGATAGCCTGTTTTTTACTTTTTTGTCACTTATAAAGCTTTTTGGGTCATATGGCACCCACCAGAAACTTTTCTTCAATTTAAGGTCTTCCCCAAATATCTTATCAGTATCTTCTCATGCCTCCCTTTTGTTAATGATAAAAGGGCCTAATTGGTTTCTTATTCTCAGCTGGGCCTTTTTCTTTACATTGCAAAAGTGAGTTAAATCTGCATTGCTAAGTTGCCTGAAATACTCCAGTGCAAATAGTCTTATGGGCACATATTTGGGCAGCTTATAAGGGCACAGTTCATAGCCATAAATTCTGATTTCAGTGTGATTCTGGTAGAGGTACTAGTCACCTATTATGTAGTTTTTGGAGAGCTATAAAATCTTCTTTATATCCCCAGAGAGCCTAGGAGGAGGAGCTCCTATCAATAAAGTGGAGGCTGGATGTATAAACCAGTCAATGAATTCACAATAGGTATAAGGGGATTCACAAACATTGTGGAAGACTGAGGTCCAAAAGATCACAGACCTCCTCTCTCCTTTGGAATCCAATTTCCTGATGGGAAATGAAAAGCTGTCTGTCTGATAATATAGCAGAAGGTGATATATGAATGAGGTGTACTTGAAGACTCCTTCTCTTTCCAGATTTATGAATTTCTCATTGATTTTATTGGCAATGAAAGAGGCATAATCATATTTGACAGCAGGGGGCTGTCCTGGAGTAAACATTGACAACATAACAAAGATGGTCTCATCAACAAATTCACTGGTTTTAAAACCCAAGATAAAGGATATCATGTCAAGAATTAGCTTGCCAGTTTTAGTGAACCAGTCATGTACATAGGGAGGTGGGCCTTGAGGCTGACAATTTGGCTTCATGAATAACTTAGCAATCCAGGTTATTTCTGCATTGGGCAATTGAGAGCCTTGCTCAAGTAAAAACCCCATAGAAAGAGGAGCAAGGGGCTGAGCTAGATGGAAGTGTAACATATCATTGATAGATTCAGCAATTATGTAAAAGAGAACAGTTTGCGATGGAGTCATAACTTCTTTACTGACAGGGTCATAGTTGGCACAACATTGGTGGATAATATCTGGGAACACATAGAATGAGGGAAGGTAATACCTGGGGAGATTAGATTCCCATATTCCAAGGATATCAAAGTTACTCAGATGACTATTTCTAATTCTGCAAAATTCCTGGAGATGGTTCATATCACCAGATAACTCTTTAATTTGAAAATCTCTGTCAGCCAAGGGCAACCAGTCATGGTCTTTATGAGGTGCATTGAGGGGTGCAACATTGAGGGCCACAGGGGCTTCCATGTTCAGTTCTCTGTGTTTTTAAACTGGATGTGGCTTCTGTAGGAAAAAATGGGCAAAACAACAGTTCTGGTTGTCTTTTTCTGAGAGTTATGGACTGAATTTACTTGAATTTGGCGTTATTGGGTAGACTTCACAGAGGAAAACGAGATTGCAGGTTCGGGAAGTGGAAACGGGGTAAATACCTATTTTTTAGAGGCAACCAGCGCAATTACAGATTGACCGACGAGCTGCAAAGCAGGACGCTGGACTTCGTTTGGTCAGGTGGCGGACTGGATGCTTCTGCAGTTGCTTGAAGTAGTTTGCATGAAACAATTTCGCAGAGAAAAATGAATGATAATGACATTTTCTCGACTATTTGACAAAATTTGGCTTTTGCGGGGCTTTTTGGCCGGATGATGTCATCACGATGTGATGTTTTGTTGTGACGCAGGGGTACGAGAGGATGAGGCGGCGGTGACGTGGTGATGACGTCAGTGGGCGGGGTCAGCGGGAGGGCGGTAAGCGGTATTGGCCCGCACCGCTTATGGGCCAGAGTGGTTTTGGTGGGGAGGGCTACAAGCATGGTAGGAGGAGGACGCGTGTCCCTGGTACGACAGAAATACCGCTGGCCCCCTGGGAGTTAACGGTCGGGCAGAAGGGGGGGCGCGATATAAGCGTGGACCGTTTGATGAGTGGGTCTGGATCCAACGGTTGGCGCTCAATGGAGCTGGCAGAGGGTTAAGGCGCGGGGGCCCACGTATAAAATCAAATGTTTTTAATGGTTTGGGGTTGGTTTAGTTAGGTTATTTATTTAATTAACCAAATGTTAATTAAATCCTGGGTTTTTGCGCGGAGGGTCAGGGTTGTTTAATAAGTTCCAGGTGAAGTTATAAATTCCCAATTTTAACAACGATATGGTTTATATTTAAACCGGGGAGGGGAATATTAAAATATGGGGTTTTTATTGTATAGTTGTATTAATACGGGGGAAGGGGAATTTATTAGGAATTTATATAATATAGGGTTAAAGTCAATATGAGAAATGTGTTAAAAAAGAGCGCTAAGTTATGGAGTTTTAAAAACATAGGCTTAAGGGG
Organism: Pinus tabuliformis; assembly: GCA_031772625.1. Taxonomy (NCBI): domain Eukaryota; kingdom Viridiplantae; phylum Streptophyta; class Pinopsida; order Pinales; family Pinaceae; genus Pinus; species Pinus tabuliformis. The sequence continues at coordinate 153,246,662 of CM062812.1, forward strand.
ACAAGTTTATATGTGATTTTGCACAATCTCCTAAGAAAACATGTTTTACTTAGGGTTTTATGAAATGAAATGGAGTGATTTGGGGATATTGAGCAGATCTGAACACCCTGGGGGGAGGTTAGTAAGTGATTTTGGGAGAAGTGTGAAGGGAAGTTAGTCATGCCTCACCTGATTTGTAACCAAACAGTTGCCATGGTTCTTATGATAATAATAAGATGAACATCTTTGAGAGATAAAATTAATCGTAAGCATGCTTCTGCAACACCAAAACTACCTACGCAGCCTATTATACCTAACATTTTTTGTTCTTCTTTCATGGGTGTACTTGAACTATCAAACCTTCATTCTCTTCTTTTCTTTTGACTGTAATCCTATCTAGGTCTATCCTTATTACATCCAAGGGCTCAAGTTTAACAGTTGAGCTCCTTTGCTTCTCTACCTAACTATTTATCTGCCAAGATTGAACAGTTTGGACAGATTTTATTCTCTATCACTAAAACAAGAAATTAAAACATGAACTAGCCAAGATTAAGCTATTTGGCCATTCATCAACTGTGACAAAGAGTTTCACAAGCTGTATATGAAACTTTATTTACTGAACATGAAATAGTAGTGGCATTTGGACTTGCACACTTTCCTTTTTCCTTTGGGGTTCATTTCTTTCATTTTTTCCTTTGGCCATTTCATTCTTTTTTCCCTTTGATCTTTCTTTTAGGGTATACCCTCTTTTAATTTTTTTAATTTTTTTTGATCTCTTCAAAATATGGAAAATCTTTTCTGCAGGGAAAGGATGAACATATTATGGATTTTAATCAGTCAATCATGAAATATGACACCTATTGGTATAGGAGCATAACATGAACCATGCTTATAACCAACATATAACCATAATATTAACCAATGTATAATAACCATCAAACACACATAATGACAAGTACAAGTACTCATGAATCACAATAAGAAAACCACTCTGATTAACTTATGTAAAAGCCAACCAAGTCAGGGACTTCCACGTACCACCCAACCATATATTGGGTTGAACTAAATATTTATTTCAGCCAATCACCCCTGTGCCATATTCTAAGCATGAATGTGGGAACTCAATACATAAACAAACAAGGCTTCCCATAGATTAAACCACCTCCAACCCCAGGCTACTGTGATCTGACCAAAACTAGTCAAGAGATCACAATGCCCCAACAAGCTTGGATGCCTCATAGTTTCGTCACCAATACCTTGAGTAATTTCCTTGTTTCCACCCACCTATCCAGGGCTTCCTGGAGATTAAACCACCTATATGAAATAAGTTATGGTTTTTTTGGCACATGGTAATTTTAAGCCATGGTATTGGCCCATGATATTATAACAAAGATTATTTACAAATTAAAAATATCCATAAGTGTAGTGAATCTCCATGGTTAAGAATCTTGTTGCATGTTTTTTTCTTCAAAAAATAGGAAAAATCTATCATAACTCAATTGTCAAACCAACAACAATCACTGATTGCTATAAATGAATGCAACATGACTCATCACTGTTATTCAAGGAAAACCATCAATATTATTCATGGAAAACCACACCACAACCATCAATAGTCACTACTAAAATAGAATTAATCACAATCACTATATTAATCATATTTAAACAAATCAAGTTCATAACCAAAGTTAACCATAATCACCTAGACTTAACTAAATCAATATAATCGACCACTATAAACAAAAGAAAACCAAAGTAAACTAACATTTTCCATAGCCAACTAATTCAACCATAATTAACCCCAACCCCAAGGAGCACAACTAACTATTGTTAAACAAATTCAACCATAATTAACTATAATAGACCATAATTAGGGTAGTCAACTACAATCAGCCAAAGTCCATTGAAGTCCACCATGGTCAACCACAACTAGCTAAGGTAACCACACTTAACTAAAGTGAACATAGTGAATTGTGTTTATTAATGGTTTACAAAAATCAACTAAGATCAAGAATAGTCAACAAAATTTCAACCATAGTCATCCTAGGTACCCAAGTCAACTATACTCAACCACAGTCAATAAAAATTAAAAATAATGGAACTCAACAATGCTTAGCAAAAGCATCCGTGAAAATCAACCCAAATCAACCATAATTCAATAAATAGGTCATTGTTAATCACATTCATGAACCATTTTTAGGGAAAACCAACTATAATTTTCATAATAAACAGAAAAGCATTAAAACAATATAAGTGATAGCGAACTAAGCAAGCCAAACTCGCTATACTTTGCCAAATCAACCATAATCAATCACTCTTTACCAAATCAACTACAATAAATAAAATCAATTACACTCAACCTAACTTAAACAAGATCAATGATAAGAACCCAACTAAACTCAAATCAATTAAATCAAATACATTCAACTATAAACAATTACATTGAAACTGTCTCACATAAAATCAACCAAATATTTTTCTTTTTAAAAATTTATTATTTATATTATCACTAAAAATATATTATTATAATAATAATAAGTATTTATATTTATATTATTTTTCTTTTAATAATTTAAATTATAAATAAAAATAGTCTAACCACCGAAAATTCATTTGATGAAGTTAAGTGTGTTTGCACTTAAAATTGTTAGGATATTCTGACACATAGGAAATAATTAAGAATAACTTGGTCTAGTGTAGAGTTAGGTAAAGTGTGTTTCTTTACTATGTACTTTTGTAACTTACAATCCGACGGTCACGCTATGTTTTAGACATGAAGTGATCCTTCTCTCCTCGGTATTACTAACACTTGATCTGTGGATGATCTTTATTTAAATAGCATGGAGGGTCATTTGTAAGGTGATCGGTCATGAGAGAAACTTATGTAATTTTTCTTTCTTTTACATTAATAAATTCCCTGAAGTGGCCGCGTTGGCTCAGGCTTGGACTGTTTCCCTCTTTGAGGGTTTTAACCATGTCAAAAATACTAGTGTATTGATCTATGATCTGTTTGTGAGCGGTGTCCTTTGGTGTTCTAAACCACGTCGAATACTGGTATATTGATCTGTGATCTCTTTGTGAGCAATGTCCTTTGGTGTTCTATCTGAGAAACTTGTCCTGTAAATTCCTACAAAAATATCTTTATTTTTATGTTAAAAATTTACTATAAAACTTGATTTTCAAAATTTTAATTAATTTAAAAACAATTCCATTTATAACTTAAAAAAATGAAAATAAATCAATTTAAAATTTAAAAAAAATCATAACTCTTAATTTTTTATTATCAAAATGTACAAAAATTAATAAATTAATATTTAAGAAAATTAATAAATCTAAATAGTCCATATCAAAACGAATTATTTCATATACTAAACACAGATAATCAAATTAGTTGGAAATTTGTGAAACCAAACCTTTAGTTACACATCATATCACATACAAAGTTATTTTAAATAAATGAAATAGTTTGAAATTTGTGATATTTATCGGTCATGTCATGATAAATGTGTGAACAAAACACAAATAATCAAATTAGTTGGAAATTTTTGAAGCCAAACCATTAGTTACACATCATATCACATACAAAGTTATTTTAAATAAATGAAATAGTTTGAAATTTGTGATATTTATTGGCCATGTTATGAGAAATGTGTGAACAATGAGAATTGTGTGTGCTTACAAATGGAATTTGATAGGTAAAATGTTCCTTACCTGGTGATTTCCTTGAAACTATGAAAATGGGTGTGAAAACCATCAAATTTGACAAGTGGATTTGTTTTGAAATTCCAACCTTATTTGTGCTAACCAAAATTCTTTTCTTCCAATAAAGGGAGTGTGCTCCAACACGTCAACGTCAAATAGTGTGAATCTTGATAATGAAACCTTGTTCTTGCATCAAATAGTCTAGCCGACTTGAGTCTCAACCCGACCCCACATGTCCTAGTTCAAAAGGTGGGTGTGGTGGATTGTATAGTCATAGTGGTGAGTAGTGGTTAAATTTGATGGGTATTAATTTGTATTCTAATTATTAGATGTTTTTGTCTTTTTTTGGTTAAATGGACATGCAATCTAATAGAGATTTCTTGTAATTGTAAATTTGAGTTGTGAAATTTGTAAAATCCATACAGTTAAAGGTTTTTTAAGGGGTTAAAGCCATTTATATATTCAAAAACTCATTTTAAATAACAAGAAATCACAATCTATCCAAAAATTGTATAATCTATTTTGGTGGAAAAAAACTAAATGTCTAATAATTAAATAATGTCTTTATTCATTGAATTTTGATTATTTTTTAAAATTGTCGCTTTGATGAGCGACTTGGAATATTTATAACTTCCATATCTCAAATATTAGCAATTCTAGATAGAATTGCAAAAAATAAAAGAAGTTAGCAATTCTTCTTGTTGAGATCCAAGATAACATGGTACGTACAATGCTAAGATTCCAAGATGAGACTCTCGGATAAGCATAAATTGTGGTCACTGTTGTTTTTCCATGATACTAGAGTCTAGGATAGAATCTTACATCACTATTGCTACCAAATCCAAGTATCACAACAAACTACTTCGCAACAAAGAAACAATATACAACAATAAATCTAGTAGTGCACAATATATACAACTTTATACAATTTTTTACAACAACCCAACTTTTTTATGTTAATCAAATTGATAATACAACAATTTACAGCTCCCATACCAGGGATAATGGTCTTCATACATCCACTAGTAAAAGTAAACAACAACTAGGGCTTGGTGTCTATCATGATGAAGACCAATCTACCCCAAACAAAGTACTCTGGTCGTCTAGCTGATGTAGAGCTCCTCACAGTTGCCTTGGGCTTACCATGTACACATCTTCCCAATCATTCGAATCTCGGTATGCAGCACTTGCCTCCATCAATGCACCAAGTCCATCTGACCACTGAATATTGGCTCCAATATGCTCTCTAGTTGACCGTTCGTCCTTCAATGCATCAACACCTCAAGACTACTGTCGAGGTGTTCAGAACTCTGTTTGTGAACAAATCTCAACTGCCTGCTATTGCTCCTCAACTACTTAGGGAATTCAACCCACTATAGTCTTCATGCACTACTCTAATCAAGACTAACATAGGGCAAGAAGGGTTTCCACATATCGCTGCAAGATGTCCTTCTCCAAAAATGAACATGGGATAGGAGAACTGCCCAACTTTTATTGTAGGTGCCTTTGTCCACAAGGCAAGTCTAGGGCTACTCAAATTGCTCTGGATGATTAGACATATGAGCTCTTCTTCTGCCACATCTAACAATCCCTTAGTTCTTCAAGAGACTTGTTTCTTTTGCCATGAAACAAGCCTCTACAATCCTCCCAAGTTGTTCTTTACGCTGCTCCAACTCTGCCTCGTATAGGCCCACACTTGGTCCACTCTCATGCTGCCCTCCAATAAACCATGACTATCCAACACAATGTTGTAGCATTTGCTGACTGGTTAGGGAATTCAACACATTTGATTACCCTTCCTCTTGGCTACTAACAGAGTCACACTCTGTCCTCTTCTAGGACATCATCCTCTTGCAAATCACATCAATTCAAGAGGGTAACCAAACTATCCTGCAATCTATTGTTGCTCCTCTTTACATACATGTACAACTGCTGATGTAACCTGCTCCTTGTATGATCACCAAAATGTCCAATCCGGACACACATCCATCTACTAATAAAATACACAACACATACCTCTAAGGTCGTGTCACACCACTGTCACTTTGGCTGTCGGGTAAGGGCATCTTACAACAATTGTTAATCCCTTCCAATTAACTCCTAAATCCTCCCAACAGTTGTGGTCTTCCTTAGCACTCTGCTCCAAGTCATTGCATATAGGATAATCTGCACTCCCTTTTGGGCCTTTTGGCCCCTTCAAGCAACCGCCTACAAATCTCAGGTCCTCTTACAATCTACCACAAAGATACAACCTACATAACAAGGAGAAACATGCCCAACAAATTCCACCAAACAATCTAGAAACCTTCCTCTCCTATGCTGTGTTGCTGCAAGGTTGACTTGACACCCAAATAGTCATAGAAAAGCTCCAAATCTAGTCTTCTCTTCCTTGGCTTGGCTGCTCCTAACCTGTGTCCCAATCAAAGATCCAAATGTAGTCGACTTGCTCTCTTGTGTTCCTCAAGGATGATGTGAAATGACTCCTCACACAACACTTATTTATATTCTTCCTCAGGGGCTCCAACGCCCACCCTTTAGGGATTGCAAAATTGAGATTAGGCCTCTTGATACTAGGTCAACTTGAACTCTTCATGTGCAAGCCCACACTTGTACTTAAAAAAATAATATCTTAAGTCCTATAACTTGGATTTGAGTGATTTTAGTTGCCTCTTTCTTCTCTCGAGGTTCTCTATCATCTCAAATCATTGCGTACCAAAATGTTATCGTGGTTTCACACCCACCACCTTAGGTGCAAATCCCACACCTTGGGTTCCAAGCACATAAAGCCCATTTGTGGCGCTCCAACCTCCAATCCCTGAACTCTACGGCTTGGAGTACCTCTCAATCTACAAATTTTAACATCCACATCCCTGAGACTTTCAAATAAATACACACTATGCCTACAATGGGTCTTTAGGCGTGATAGAAAAAGCTTTTCTCCATCAAGACTCACATCATGCAATCTTGCATCGTGCATATTAAAGCATAACTCTTAAGACTAAAGCTTGAAATGTGAAGGTTTAAGATTCACACAACACCACCATGCCCACACCTATGTGTTATTGGTATGCTATATAAAACACTAATATATGGGGATAGAGTAATTAAATTGAAGGTTGTTTTTATTTGTCCAATAGAAATATAGGAATAATTTTTTTATGGGTGAGGTAAAATACCAATTCTTTGTTTGATTTTGAGATCTTTTGTGTAATTTTTTCAGTGTTTGTTCTTTGGTGATAGATCTATATTTTTATAAAATGGGTGTATTTATAAGTTTGACTTAGAAAATGGGTCTATATTGTGGTTGGATATCAAGATCTTAAATGCCCGGTTACCATGGATTTGATGCATTTGATAAATTCATAAACTATCACAAAAACTGGGTAGTGGGAATCAATTGTGCTAAACAAAATTCTTCCCTTCTAATGAAGGCAATGTGCTCCGGCATGTTGAATAGTGTGAAATTCGATAACACAACCTTTCCCTTGTTTAAAAAAAAATAGAATACACATCAAATCTTCAGGGACAGTTAAAAGTAGTCTGGCTGATCAAGGGTTAAGGGTTAGATTTGACGGGTAGAATTTTTTTGTGACGATTTTATTTTTAAATTGTGTTTTGCATGACTGTTAATATTTATTTTTAATGGTTTTTTTTTTTAATTTCTGCAAATTATATTCATAATTTCTTTCACATGCAAATAGTGAATGTAGGTATTGTTACAACTAAATTAGACTAAAATTTGACTTAACATAATTTGAAATACACATATCATGTTTTCTATTTAAGTCACTTCAGTGTCAATCCAATTAAAGAATAATATTTGTGAAATAAGTTTCAAACAAAAAACATAACATGCATGAACTATGTAAATGTTCAAAAAATATATTTAATATCATCATGTAGAACTAAATTTTGGATAGTTTCACCAAAAGATGTAATTATCAAAATAAACACATGTTAGGGCCATAAAGATATGTAAACGTATAAAAATCAAAAAACAAGGACAAACTACATACATGGACCTAGGGATATTCACATATTCAATTGTTCTATAGTGTTTGTTTGCTACATTGAATCCAAAAGTGAAAATTTATAATTATTAATGAGCTACAAATTGTAATAACTTTTGCAAATAGTGAGTTTATCTACAATTTAGGCATAACACATTCAGAATATGATATTATAGAATGACATGTATTTTTGACAAAATACTATTAAAAAACACCAAATATTATGGCATCTACAACATAATTTCTCAAGGAAAAAGACATTTTCCCCAAGCAAATAGTTAGACTTCTCCGTTAAAGATTAAACATTTAAACATAATAGAATGAAAGCATATAAACATCCAATTATATAAAATTTAAATTGTTTTTCTCGATTAATTCAAAAAATCATATAATAGAATGAAAAATTATGATTTGATTAAAAAATTATACAGTAGAATTCCTTTGATAATGACGGTCAAGAAAGTCCAAGTTGTAAAACAATTAGACTTCTCTTTCAAAGATTAATTCGTTTTGGGAAATTTTTCCGACAAATACAGTGAAATAAACTGAAATTCTGTGTGCGAAAATAATTTTCCGACAAATACACTGAAAACATGTGGGAAATCCATGAAAAACTTATGTGATAAAAAACCAGAGGAGAACCTGAACAAGCGAAATTTTGTGCAGGAGTTGGTCCTTGTGGGACGACAATGACCTCGGCTTTGAAGTGTATGGTGTTCATGAACTAGGCTTCGTTTCTTGAAATGGTTGGGGCGCTGATGTGAGGGCAAGGGATTGATTCCCACTTTATGAGTAAGGTGGTTTAGGAAGAGGCAGCCAAACAAACAAACCGTTCTACTTGGTAAAAAGATTCCAAACTTCCACACCTCAAGTATGGTTTTCCTCCCATGACCTTGAGAAAGGCTAAAGCTATAAAGTGTGAAAGGTAAAGGTTTTCTACAAGGGTAAGGGGTCTCAAGAAGCAATTTCAACAATCTTGTTAGAAAATTATATATTACGGAGCAATGGAACACATAAAATATTGCAGAAATATAAACACAAAGAACGAATAAAACAAGAGAGACACAAATATATGTGGTTCACCCAGTTTGGGCTACGTCCACCCCGAACAACCAGTCCTTCCTTTCTATTATCCAGCAAAATGAAGAGACACAACCTACAACAAATCTGCAGTAATATCCTCTGTTTTCTCTCACAGCCTCACGTCTCTGTTTCTTGCTCACAGAATACACATCTATATATCAGCGTCCAATACAATGCCCTCATACAAAGAGAGGGGTTTCCTTCTAGGGCAAAAAACCCTAAACTAAACATAAGTTCTACCGTCAGATCATTTGCCTAATGAATGGCCCAGATTGACTAGAAATTACTATACTTTTACAAGGCAATTTTAAATTTGTTTTTAGCTTCGGGGGCGAGCCCCCGCCGGGGGACCGCTAGCCCCCGGACCCCCCAACCGGGGGGGATCGGCCCCCCCAGACAGGGGTGTACAAACTTCCTGGGGTATACATGCGGCTGAAACAAAGACCTCTGAACAATCATGCTCCACACACAACAAATCCTACATTAATAGAGAAAATATGTGAAATGCCAAAATTTAGTAATAAAAAAAAGCAATTTTGTCCCCTCCTAAAATGACTCCGCATTGGCCTAATAAATAGAGGGTTTATGCAGTGTGAAATGTGAGCGAGTTAGTACCTCAACCCCTCTCCCTTGGTTGAGCACTGCTTCACACCACTCAAAAACCATTGCAATTCAGTGCCTTTCGAGTTTCTTGAAAGGCTCTTGGTCCTAGGGCACAACTTTCACTCAATGGGGCATCTGTTCTAATGGTGACACATATCCCTTTTTGATAATTTCAAGCTTCAATGAAATTTTTTCAGAAAGAAAAATGAATCCTTCACTCCTCGGGCCTACCAAACCATGATCCAAATTTGGAATAGAGAAGGTCGACTTATCTATATGTGAAATCAACCTTCAATCCAGAACTAATCTAGTTGAGTTGACTACATTCCCACCCTTCTACAATCATCATTTACGAATTAGCATCAGAAGGGTTTATTCTGTCTTCCAACTCCGCATTGGCTCTTCTTCAGTTGGCTTACTCTTTCCACTCTATCACTGTTTTTGCAAGCGAGTACTCACTTATCCACTCAATTCCACGTAGTTGTCTACTTCGAAGGTTGTCAATCGATAAGGAATGCACATATATAATTGCTTTCCGACTATGAAATGAAATAGGAAAATCGGTCCTATTATTTATAGGCAAAGAGGGTAGAGAAAAGTTCTTTCTTTTTAGTGTAATGAATTCGGATTGGATAATTGTGACTTAGCAGCTAGCTTCGCTGGGGCCGGAGAGCCCAAATTGCGGCCTTTGGAACCTTGATACCATTCCTGTAGGCAAGAGAGCCGATTGGTGAAGGAAACCCTGTGGCTTCTTGGTTCTACCAAGGTTCGAATCTGGCGAAGTCCCAATGCCTTTGTTGCTGATTTTGACGCTAGTTAAATGAATCTTAATGGGGATTATGTGAATGGGAAACCAGAATGAAACTATTCATTTCAAATTGTTGAAGTCATCATTAAAATAATGAGACATCCTTGAAGTCATCATGGAGATATTTTCCTCATTTTCTCTGTGATGGTGTTCCATCTGCCCTAAATTCCTCTACATTAAGAGTCTTTATCATAATGAAGAGCGGCTAGTTCCACCAAATATGTATGTGACAATGTTCCATATACCTTGGATTCCTCTACATTAAGAGTCTTCATAGTAATGAAGAGTGTCCAGTTCCAACAAAATCTGTATGTGACATCGTTCTCAATGAACCTCTGACTTGTCACGTGTGTTCGTGGCATATTAAAAAATACCTCTAAAAATCACATTATTTAACCCCCTACCAATATGAATCCAATACACCTTCCCAATTTAAAAAACCCCTACTTCCACTAAATATTGTAGGTATCCATTTTTCATTAACATTTGTTATACCCCTTTATATTTTTTCATTAACTTTGAGCTCCAATTTTTATACCTACCAATACAAAAACCCTTTACCTCCTATATATCCCCCAATATATTATGCCATTTTTTCCACAATATTTATCCCCCATAGGAACCCACGTGGTATGGTATTGCTCCCCCAGTGAAGCCCCTATGCATTTTCCCTAGATTCCTTTACATTAAGAGTCTTTATGACAATCAAGAGCCTCCATTTCCAACCAAATCTATATGCAGATTCTACGTAGGACAAAGACAAAGTAATCTGCGTAGGACAAAGACAAAGTAATCTGCGTAGGACAAAGACAAAGTAATATATATATATATGTGTGTGTGTGTGTGTGAAAATTTGAAACTTGTCATTTTATACACCCGTCATTATGACATTTTTAAAAATTATTAGCAAGTCAAAGATTACATGTTTATTTTGAAATAAGCAATTCTTTAAGACTAAAAAAAGAGAAAAGGTGCATACGAGCATCAAAAGTAAAGCTTGTGACCGATCTGGGTCCCAACCCGACTTCACATGTCCTAGTCCAAAAGGTGGGTGCGGTGGTTGTATAATTATAGCGGTGACTAGGTGTTAAGTATGATGGGTATTAATGTGTATTTTAATTATTAGATTTTTTTTGGGCTAATTTGACTTACAATTTAATAGATATTTCTTATTGCATCGTTTTTCAGCCAATATGTAAAAGATGTTGTAATGTTTTGTCATGTAAACATTTTGGCTCAGTCAAATTACATAAAAATAAAACTAAGATAAAAAATAAAATAAAATTGAGGTAAAATAAGCAATTTACCGATGGTGGTTTAATTAAAAATATAATAACTTATTGGCAGTTTTTGAGCTCCAAGTTTATCGAAACTCATGGTATTGATCCATGATATTTATGTGGAATATAGTCTATTTAAAGGGGGAAAGACTCTAAGTAAATTTGTCTTCCAATACCAATGTGATCCTAATTATTTTGGTCTTGGTGGAGAATTTAGGAGAATATTAAATATCATATACTCTATGTTAATCATTAGAAGAACACTTTGATGAGTGAATTAGAATATTTATAACTTCCATATCTCAAATATTAGCAATTCTAGATCAAATTGCAAAAAGTAAAAGAAGTTAGCTATTCCTCTAGCTGAGATCCAAGCTAACATGGTACCTACAATGCTAAGAATCCAAGATGAGGCTCTAAGATAAGCAGAAATTACCTCCACATCCCTCAGATTTTCAGATAAACACACATTATGGCCACAATAGGTCTTTCGGCATGCTAGAAAAATTATTATCTCTGTCAGGACTCACATCATGCAATCTCGCATCATGCATGTTGAATCATAAACCCTGAAAACTAAAGCTTGAAATGTGAAGGTGTTGTTGTTGCTACAACACCCTCCAAAATTTTGGCTTACACTCAATTTCAAAGCCTTCCTTGGTGATTTGAAATTGGAGGAGAACTTCTCCTTCCTAAAAAGTGATCAACCTCTGAAGATTCGCAAGTAAAAATGTGTCTTATGAAAACACAAGTTTTAAAGGTCTCTTCAAGGTTAATGACTTAGTTTACATGTGAACTTAAAAATAAGCACACATCATCATTTAACTCATAAAAGGCATCCAAGAAGAGGAACAACACAAAAATTGGTGATTGATTTCACCCTTTCTGGGCTACATCTTCGGGCCTGCTAACACAACTAGACCACCCCATACATTGAGTGAAGAAGAGTACACAAAGTTTGCTGAAAATATGAATGGCTAGTTTACCCTTCAAGGAAACTTTCTCCTGCAAAGAACTCTCACTCTACAAAGCATGACAACCTACAAGTAATCATGAAACCATCAGCAAGAAAAGGGTTCTCCTACAAAGACCTGTACTCCATCTGAAAATGAGCATACATGAGTATACAAGTACTACAATTCCACATTGAAGTACAAAATGAGAGATTTCCTCAACAATACATAGTGAGAAAAGACAAACATGAGTTGTACCATACAAGTCACAGTTGTTGTAGTAAACATCTAAAGGTTGGAAAACCCCTACAAGATCCTCTCCATGCTCAAAAGCCTTCAATAACTGCTCCAAAAAACTGATTGATCATGACACCCATGGACTCAAAATTGTAAAGTGTCTCTTCCGATGTGCTTCAATAAGTAAAAAAAGGTCTCCATTGGATCCAAAATGTCCAAAATCCCTATCTGGACTCTTCTTGAGCTCCAAAAGGCAAAAAACTCATCAAGTTATGACCCCCTCAAGTTCTAAAACATCCTCCTCTGTTATCCATCCTAAAAACTAGATAAACTGTCTAACAGAGCTACAAATCCACCCTGTTTTATACTACAAAGGTGACAAATTCACTTGCTGAAGGTGCGATTTTTTAGACTATTAAAACGTCTAATAACCCTTATGTGGAAAATTCTGGTTACGGTGCCCATAAGGTCGAGGGTTGGACCTGTTAGCTTTGTTGACAAATGGCCCAAAAATGGATCCAAATATGCCCCAAAGCCTCCAAATATGCTCGTAAAGTCTTCAAAATCCTCTTAAGGATCATTCAAAGTCAAAACCATCGCATGCCAAGAGCCCTTGGAAGGGCAGAAATACACTATCGGAAGGCAAAAACACTCCAAAACCATGAAAAACCAGGAAAACTAGTGCAATGCACAGCAGCCGTTAGATTTGGCTGATCAACGGCCTAGATCTAAGTGGAAAATTGAAATCGGCACAAGTAGGCAACAGCAATCGGCGGTGCAAGACCTTGCTGATCAGTGATTGCTGATGATCGGATCGGCGGGTCGCATCAGCGTAGACAGTATGGAATGAGCGATAGCGATCATCGATTCAACATGGATTGTCGATCGGCTGCGCAGATCGACGGCCCACATCGCATCGGTAGATCACAATTGGGGAAACCAAGGGGTGGAGCCTTTACACCTTCATGTGTGCGATGCGATGATGCGGACCCGACAGTATTCTAAATATTATTTGATAATATTTGAGGTTCGCAGAAAGTCAAGTTTCAATGCATTTTCAATGTATTTTTTTATATAACAAAAGACAAATGGGAACTTAGCGGCACCGATGCGATGAGGCCCGGACCCGAAAGGGTTCAAGAATGAAATATATAAATATTTCTGGTCCACCAAGGCCGATTTTTCATAGTTTCTAATGTTTTCGACATATTTCCAATATAAAGGGAAAATCACAAAACCGGCAGGATTTCGGGAGAGCCAAAGGTGATAAGTGTTTTAGGCCAAGCTCTGCTTGATGCCATACAATAGTCGCCTCGTGTCCAGGATGAGGAGAGAGAAAACCACCCTCATCAGGTGGTTAACTACAGTACAAAAGAGCCGCCTGAAATGGATCACATCGTTGGATCTAGAACTCCCAGATCAACGGTGGATATGTTATATCACTACAAAGGTGGACCTAATAGGAAGATAGGCCATAATTAAGGACTTTTGAAGTCTGGAAGAACCGAGCATTGGCGATATTTTTACAGGATTGTTCTGTGTTTTTGTATTAAATAGAAAATAATCATTATAAATGTTTAAAAGATCACAGAGGCACACAGACCATTTCCATTACCTAACAGAGGCCGGGAGACAGGGACAGAGGTCAGAAAGTGATCATGGACAGCACAGCATGACATAGCCAAAACAAACCGAAGCGATCATGGAGCAGACAGCGCAACACAACCCGAAACAGAAATATCATGGGCATCAACAATGCAACACAACCCGAAATAGAATCGGTCATGAGGCATCAACAACGAAACTTATCCAAAGCCAACAAATGATCATGGAGCATCTCTGGCATGAGAGAGCTCCCAGACAGTGCAACAAACTACCCTAAAGCAGTTACTCTGCTGTCAGAAGAAGAAACTTCTGAGCCCACGCTTGCCTAGTCAGGGCATCAAACTGTTGAAAAGACAGAGAGGAAGATTAAGACACTCTGAGCTTTTGAGAGATCAGGAGAATTTTAGAAAGCCTATAAAAGGCTAAAAACTAAATGTAACAAGGGTTCAACTTCTAGATCTCATTTAGACTATGCTACTCAAGCTTCTCATCTTCATTCATTAGCAATATAAGCTTACTTTGTTGTTATATGTTCAATGTCCATTTTCTCTTTTGTTCTAAGCTTGCACTTGAACAAGTTGTTCATGTTTCTTTTGTATCTAATGCCAGATAACTGTCATCTTATCTCTATGTTAATAAATTATATTTTCAAGATTCTTTTACTGCGTATAGCTAGCCATTCATATGTGGTTATATATGCATCTGCTGGTACAATCAGTATTCTAATTTGTTGCATGTAGCTAGCCATTCATATGTGTTTATGTTGGAAATAATACTGAGAGGGGGGGTGAATCAGTATTATCAAGTCACTTATTTTCTTTCTTAAACCCAGATCATATACACTACTTCAGTTAGATAAAACCGCGTATATACACAACTATAGAGAAGGAAACCTGTGTACACAAAGCAGACTTATAATTTAATTTATCTTACAGATGTTGATCATTAATCTGTGTATGATAATCAAATAAATAGTAACCAGAAATAGTAAAATAGAGCTGAAGACAATCACACACAAGAACACAAGATATAAGGTGGAAACCCAATGTGGGTGAAAACCACCTACTGCAATTCGTCTCTATCTTCTTTTAATTAGAAACTTCTTTTTACAAAGTACTGGTGCAGTCCTTTACCAGGACACAGGCTGCAACCTTCAGAGAGCTACAACCCTCTCTCGTTCTGCAGCTTCTCCTGGAAGGGAGCTACAACCCCCTTAGCTCTTGCACTAGCTAAGATACTAGTACGTAGGTGCTGGTCTATAGAAAGCTACAACCTTCTCTTTCTTCCAGGGACCATGTTTCATAAATTTTCAGACTGGATCCATGAACATTAATCAATCATCAAAAATTTTTGCATCAAACAATCTCCTTTTCACCAATTAGAACTGAATCAAGTAGATACTTCTCTGACAACTATACCCAAAACACAGTAACAGTAACCACACACCAAATTTTGAACCCAGAACACTGCAGCAATAAACAAAAGCAGCTAGATCACAACTCAAAAGATATACGCTACTTTAATGACCAGAAACCTACGTGCATACGCTTCTGTGTTTGGAACAACCTGCGTATACGCTGTTTTTACTCACAGAACCAACGTGTATACGCGCCTTCACTTCACTGAACCTGTGTACAGATCTATAAAGGATAATTCACAAATATTCAGACCTAGATTACCAGATTTATAGATCAAGCATGCGCCACATATAACAGATCAAAATCATACAAAGATATTATATTCAAGCCTTAAGATTATGACCCATCAATAGAAATTATCCTTCTCTTTGCGCTCAGGTTCCTCCTTCATTCAGATCCAGATCTGCACCATAACATAATCACCAATATTCCAGATCTAGCCCTTCTATCAGATATTCAATAATTCAGATGATTCTTTGCCAAATGATCTCCTTCCCCTTTTATAGTCTTAGGCCTTTCACAATACCACGGTCCAAAACCATAACAAAACAATACCATGGACCCAATACTTGGGATCAACACTTCTGACGAGATACCATGGTCCAAAACCATAGGTTCAAATACCAAGTACTAAATACCACAGACCAAAAGTAAGTTCTCCAACATATACACGCTTTTCCTTGCGTGAAAGTGCGTGTATACGCATACGCGCCTTTGTAACGTCTAACCCGCATGTATACGTGCCTTCGTCTAGGTGAACCTGCGTATATATCTTTTTCCTTCATTCTGAGATCTGTCACTAAAGTGAGTTGCCATCAAGGACAACACCTGTGCCATAGCTCTAAATCAGTGCCACAATGCCAACAATCTCCCCCTTTGGACTTAATGGCAACCCCAAGGTCCTCAAAGTAATTCTCCCCCTTTGTCATCAAGGGCAAAGGGTTGTGCTCCCCCTGAGTACATGCTGAAATCTCTGCCCTGTTGTGCTGACCATGCTCCCCCTGACTGTAAGCAAGATTTGCAAAAAGATGTTCTTCAAGAAGAACCATGACTTATACATCATAAAAGACCTTCCTATCACCAAAAGACTCAATACATACATCCATCACCCAACCAAGTGCGGATACATCAAAAATTTACATATGACAACCAAGTACATTACATCTTCATCCCAGGCATAGTGGGGAAACCAAAATAGGCCGTTACATGACCTTGACACCATAAAAGAGATACATGACATAGAGACGAAATATCTAGAGCAAGACTTATGAAAGTCACCAATAACTGATATCAACAACATCTGTCAATCACCATTCAGATCAGCAACCATGATTTCCTTATGTTCTCCCTCTGCATTTGTTCCACCTGAAACCAACAACAGCTGTGAACTAGAACCAAAAGCTTCTAAGATAATGCCAACAATGCATCATTAGAAGTTTATTTGCTCCCCCTGAACCTGTGCCAGATGGTCTCTGTCAGACCCATATCAGACTATCTTCAACCAGAGCCTGTCCCTACTGATATCCATCAAGCCTTCATATACGTGATTGTATCTGTATAAACCAGCGTATGTACGTGGATCCTCTTCAGCCAACTCGTGTACACCCATTTTTCTCTGAAACAGACAAGTTTCAACAGCAAGATGATGCATCAACTACTCCCAGCTTCTGTCTGAGGTATTCAAAAGTTTCCTTGGGTAGTGGTTTGGTGATAATATCAGTAACTTGTTCCTTAGAGGGAACATACTCCAATTTGACATTTTGTTCCAACATTTGTTCTCGGAGAAAATGATACTTGATCGGTATGTGCTTAGTCTTTGAATGCATGACAGGATTCTTTGAGATACTGATAGCACTTGTATTATCACATAAGATGGAGATAGGTGGAGTACAAGTGATTTGAAAATCCTGCAAAGTTTGCATCATCCAAAGGAGTTGTGTGCAACAAGATGCGACAGCCACATATTCTGCTTTAGCTGTAGATAGAGAAATCGAACTCTATTTCTTGCTAAACCAAGATACTAATCTGGAACCCATAAATAATGCACCACCACTTGTGATTTTTATGTCATCCACGCTTCCAACCCAATCTGCATCTGTATAAGCATGAAGAGTGAGATCTCTACTTGAAAATTCTCTTTACTTCCTGAAGATGGGTTTCCTTAGGATTTGCCTGAAATCTTCCAACTATTCCCACTGCATGAATGATGTCTGGTCGGGTACCTGTCAAATAAAGTAGACTTCCAATCATGGATCTATAGGTTGGTTGATGCACTGCTGCTGATTCATCATTTGCACTGAGGCTGCATCCTGTAACCATAGGGGTACATACTGGTTTTGAATCTTCCATGCCATACTTCTTCAAAATGTGCTTGAGGTACTTGGTTTGAGATAAAAAGATACCTCCTTCATTTTGTTGGATTTGTAATCCAAGAAAATATGTCAATTCTCCAAGCAAGGACATTTCGAATTCTTTTGCATCACCAAGGCAAAGTTTTGACTCATAGCTTCTTCATTGCTGCCAAAGATGATATCATCAACATACACAACAAGTATTAGCAATTTGTTATTTTCAATTTTTATATAAAGATTGCTATCTGCTGATCCTTTTGAGAAACCTTGTTGTTGAAGATATTTGTCCAGACGATAGTACCAAGCCCTTGGAGCTTGTTTAAGACCATAGAGAGCCTTCTTAAGTCTACATACAAGTTTTGGATCATTTCCAAGGATGAATCCATCTAGTTGCTCAATATACACTTCTTCTTCTAAGTCTCCATTTAGAAAAGATGATTTCACATCCATTTGAAATACTTTGAACTTCTGGAAGCTTGAGAGAGCAAGGAACATTCGGATGGCCTCAAGTCTAGCAACGGGAGCAAAATTTTCTTCAAAGTCTATCCCTTCTTGTTGAGCATACCCTTTACACACAAGTTTGGCCTTGTTTCTAATAACTTCCCCATTTTCATTCAACTTGTTTTTAAAGATCCATTTTGTCCCTATGACATTCTTATCTTTTGGTCTAGGAACCAACTCCCAAGTGTTATTCTTTTCGATCTGCTCAAGTTCTTCATCCATTGCCTTGACCCAACATTCATCTTTGCATGCCTCTTTTACATTTTGTGGTTCAGTGGAGGAGAGCAATGCCAAATAGCTTGAGGCTTCTGTAATTGTTCTTCTTGTTTGTATACCTGCCTCTTTCTGCCCAAAAATTTGAGATTCTAGATGATTCTTCTGAACGTACCTGGATGGAGTCTTATCTTCTATCCTTATCTGTTCTTCTAGTGCCTCTTGAGCTTCTTCTTCATCATAAGTCTGATTTGATGTTGAAGGATAGTCCTCATCATCTTCGAGATCTTCAAAATTCACTTGCCTAGGAATGTTTCCTTCTTCATCAATCACTACATCAATGCTGTCAACAATTCTTCCAAGTATTTTGTTGTAACACTTATATGCTTTGCTATGGGGATAATAACCAAGGAGAATGCCTTCATCTGCTCTAGGTTCAAACTTGCCAAGATTTTCATCATTATTTTTGATATAGCATTTGCTTCCAAAAATTTTGAAATATTTTACCGAAGGAGTCTCACCATAGCAGAGCTCATGAGGAGTTTGAGTGTTGTTCACCTTGACATTTGTCTTGTTGAGAATAACAACTGCAGCAAATGCGGCTTCTCCCCAGAAGGTTGTCGGAGTTCCAGACTCATCAAGCATAGCACGAGCCATTTGTTGAATCGTTCTGTTCATCCTTTCCATTACTCTATTTTGCTGAGGAGTCCTAGCTATAGAAAATTCCCTTCTTATTCCATGTTCTTCACAAAAATCGAATAATTCATTCGAGGTAAATTCTCCTCCTCGATCAGACCTGAGGCATTTGATTCTGTGATCTGATTCATTCTCCACCAAGGCTTTGAATGATTTGAAATTTTCAAAGGCTTCGTCTTTGTGCTTCATAAGTCCTATCCAACACATCCTGGAACAGTCATCAATGAATAATATAAAGTATTCTTCTCCTTGAGGTGACCTTTTACTAGATGTACCACATACATCAATGTGGACAAGTTCAAGCGGCCTGCTGGCTGATCCTTCCTTCTCAGGGAAGTTAGTTTTGGTTTGCTTACCAAACTAGACTTGATTTGCATATTGTATTGTTTGGAATTTTGATGTCTGGAAGACCATGAACTGCCTGGTATTTGCATGCTTTCCTTATCTGTGAGAAGCTAAGATGCCCCAATACTTTGTGCCATAGCCATTGTTCATCATTCTTGCTTAGATAGCATTGATGTTGTCCTTCTTTGAATATGTATAAATTATTTGGAGTTCTTACGCCTTTGATCACTGTTTTTCCTGTATCAAGATCACGAACACTACATCCATTTGATCGAAATATTACCTTAGTTCCTTGATCACACATCTGACTGACACTTAATAGATTGTGCTTTAAGCCATCAACATACATGACATTTCCAGCTTTGACCCTTTCTTTCAACTGAACATATCCTTTACCTTTTATGAGAGAAGGGGTGTCATTTCCAAAAGAGACTTTCTTCTCCTTCTCTAAGGCACTATATGACTGAAGTTTTTCTTTATCACCTGTCATATGTTTCGAACATCCACTGTCGATGTACCATTGATTTTCTTGCCCTTCCGCATATAAGGCTATACCACATCTTTTTGGTTGTGGTTCTTTTATTCTCCATGATTTGGCACTTGAGGCTTGCTCCTTCTGAGTTGTCTGCCAAAACCTGCTCCTGCATTCAGAATCTTCATGACCGAAATTGTTACAAATAGAACATTCTATTTCATTTTCAAGAGCAGAGAAGTTAATGTAGGTCCTTTTCATGATCCCAGTCATACTCCTCTGTTTATGAGCTTCTCTAGTCATGATTGTCTTATAGGAAACACATTGAGCTGCTTTGTGACCAAAGTTATGACAAGAAAAACATTGGCCATTGAAGAAACTCCTGTGATTATCAAATCTACCAGCCAAATGGTTGTAGTTTCTATTGATATCCATTCTTGAGGCAAATTGAGAAGGTTTTACCTGCGGCTGGTTGTAGCTTCTGCTCATCCTTAAAATAGATTTCCCCTGATTTACCTGGTAGTCTTTGTTCATTCTTGAGGTAAATTGTCCCTGATTTACTTGATGAGCAACATTGTGCCTTTGCTGTTGATTTTCGACCTTTTCACTCCTCCTTGCTGCATCAAGATAGATTTTGGAGGTGGATGCCTTCTGCGCTTGAGATGATTCTTCATTATATCCCAGACCTGTCTTGATTAGTGGAGAACACTACACTTTGATAATCTCATCTAAGGTGTCAGATCCTTTAACAAATCTAAGATTAAGAGCTTTTGTTTTCTCAATCTCTTTTCTAAGTCCCACAATTTCACATTCTAACTTTTCATGATGTTTTTCCTTTTCAGCAAGTTGAAATTGTAGAGTGTCTATGATCACATTCTTCTCTTCTAAACAAATTTTGAGTCTAGAAATCTCTTCATAAAGACCTTCTTCATCTACAACATCCACAAAATCATCATCTTCAAAAGCCATTAAAAGTCTATATTTATTACCTTGTTCATCTTCATCACTATTTGAAAGTCCATCACTGCCTTCATGAGTGTAATAGCTTTTCTTATTTACATTCCATTTCTTGTTCCATCTAAGAGGTCCTTACCCTTTTCAAGTTTATCCTTATGAGGACATCTGGCAGCATAGTGACTGACTCTTCCACAAGCAACGCATTTGAACGATAACTTACCTCTGAATCTTCCAACACCCCGTTGAAGGTTCTTGACAAAATTTTATTCTTCCTCTTCATATGACATATGCCCTGACTCATAGTAATCTCCTTTGCTGAAGCCTTGAAAGCAGCTTCTCTCCTGTCTGATGGTCCTCCTTTCCTCATTTCGTAAGCAGTCAGAATTCCGTGCAGCTGTGACATGGTAAGGTTCCGTAGATTCTCCTTTTCTTCTATTGAAGAAACTTTTGATTCAAACTTAGGGGACAAAGATCTTAGAACTTTTTCAACCACAACAGCCTCTTTTATTTCTTCACCCAAGTTTTTCATACAATTAACAATCTCATCTACACAAAGGAAATAGTTAGCCACACTTTCATCATTGTGCATTCTGAGATTTTCATACTGAATTATGAGGGTTTGAAATTTTGCTCGTTTTACCTGTTCATCTCCTTCATAGCTCAAAACAATCTTGTCCCATATTTCTTTTGCGGATTTATACTGCATAACCTTGACAAATTTTGATTGAGATGGACATCCTAATAGAGTATTAACAACCTTTGCATTTGTTTCATACAGTTTCTTACCAGTCGAATATGTAGGAGTTGAGGATGGAAAAGTGTATCCTGTATCTATGATATCCCAGACTTTTGTACCAAGAGATTGCAGATAGGCTGTGACTCTTACCTTCCAATAGACGAAGTTGGTCCCATCAAAAATTGGTGGCGTGATAGATGCTTCTCTCTCGTAGTTGCTCATGATGATGGATCTTCTTTCAAGCGATCAAGCTTCTTCAAAAGGATCTTCTCTGATACCAATTGTTGGAAATAATACTGAGAGGGGGGGTGAATTAGTATTATCAAGTCACTTATTTTCTTTCTTAAACCCAGATCATATACGTTACTTCAGTTAGATAAAACTGTGTATATACGCAACTATAGAGAAGGAAACCTGCGTATACAATGCAGACTTATAATTTAATTTATCTTACAGATGTTGATCATTAATCTATGTATCAGAATCAAATAAATAGTAACAAGAAACAATAAAACAGAGCTGAAGACAATCACACACAAGAACACAAGATATAAGGTGGAAACCCAATGTGGGTGAAAACCACCTGCTGCAATTTGTCTCTATCTTCTTTTAATTAGAAACTTTTTTTTACAAAGTACTGGTGCAGTCCTTTACCAGTACGCATGCTGCAACTTGCAGAGAGCTACAACCCTATCTCGTTCTAAAGCTTCTCCTGGAAGGGAGCTACAACCCCCTTAGCTCTTGCACTAGCCAAGATACTAGTACGTAGGTGCTAGCCTACAGAAGGCTACAACCTTCTCTTTCTTCCAGGGACCACTTTTCATAAATTTTCAGACTGGATCCATGAACATCAATCAATCATCAAAAATTTCTACATCAAACAATCTCCTTTTCACCAATTAGAACTGAATCAAGTAGATACTTCTCTGGCAGCTATACCCAAAACACAGTAACAGTAACCACACACCAAATTCTGAACCTAGAACACTGCAACAATAAATAGAAGCAGCTAGATCACAACTCAGAATATATACGCTACTTTAATAACCAGAAACTGCGTGCATACGTTTTTGTGTTTGGACCAACCTGCGTATACGCTATTTTTACTCACAGAACCAGCGTGTATACGTGCCTTCACTTCATTTAACCTGCGTACATATCTATAAAGGATAATTCACAAATATTTAGACCCAGATTACCAGATTTATAGATCAAGCATGCGCCACATATAACGGATCAAAATCATACAAAGATATTATTATTCAAGCCTTAAGATTATGACCCATCAATAGAACTTATCCTTCTCTTTGCGCTCAGGTTCCTCCTTCATTCAGATCCAGATCTGCACCATAACATAATCACCAATATTTTAGATCTAGCCCTTCTATCAAATATTTAATAATTCAGATGATACTTTGCCAAATGATCTCCTTCCCCTTTTATAGTCTTAGGCCTTTCACAATACTACGGTCCAAAACCATAACAAAACAATACCATGGACCCAATTTTTGGGATCAACACTTCTGACGAGATACCATGGTCCAAAACCATAGGTTCAAATACCAAGGACTAAATACCACAGACCAAAAGTAAGTTCTCCAACATATACACGCTTTTCCTTGTGTGAAAGTGCGTGTATACACATACGCGCCTTTGTAACGTCTAACCTGCGTGTATACGCGCCTTCGTCTAGGTGAACCTGCGTATATATCTTTTTCCTTCATTCTGAGATTTGTCACCAAAGTGAGTTGCCATCAAGGACAACACCTGTGCCATAGCTCTAAATCAGTCCCACAAGCCAACAGTTTATATATGCATTTGCCGATATGGTCAGTATTCTCCATCCATCCATTGAATCTACAAACTATTGAGCATTAGTGGTCTAAAGCCTTGTAAGCTGAGGGTGTTCATGCATGTCTTGAGTAAAAACATAGTTGAATGGTTATCTCGCTTGATCCATACCATCATTTATTCCAATAGTTCAGAGAACAACATTGAAGATTATATGTTACCAGGCATCTCCGAGTTGCAACCTAGGAGAGTTTCGTGGAGTGATAACATAATTGGCGTCGTTGCCGGGGGGAGGAAACTGAAGCTCAACTTCCCTGGGAAACAACAGAGATCCAACTTTGATGATAGACAAAGTCTAGGCACTCTTTTGGTTGTAATCATCTATCTGGTGACTCTACTGGAGGCCGAACCTCTTGGCGACTCCACTTCATATTTTTGGCTTAGTTTGTGAGGCATACTCAGAGAAATCCTCAGAAGTCACAAGATGACCTAGTACCTGACCCTGAAAAGATCATCAAAGAGAGAAAGGTATTGCAGAAAGGAGGATCAGGTTCAGGTAAACCTAAACACTCTCCTATATCTCTTCAAGAAAGGCCTGTAATAGAACAAATACATGTTGAGAGTATAGCTTCTAATACTAGCAATGAGGAAAAAATATTAGAGATTCATAAAGCTCCTTATTATTTTGGTTTTCCTTTTGTTGTAAGCCCAAAGGAAACCTCATCTCCTATTCATCATACTCCTTTAGTCTTATCAATCACTCCTCAACCCTTTGTCATTCAGATTGCTAGTACTGTTTTAGCTACCACAACTATAGCAGGTCCACAAGCACCTACCAAAATAGAAAGAATCATAGCTGCTAGGGATGGACCTCTAATACTACCCTCTCCTTTGAATGCCATGCCTACTGGAGAATATCAGAAGTATATGCCTAAGTTCACTGGGATTGAAGGTGTTTCAATTGAATAACATCTTGAGTCAATCTATAGCTATGTTGATAACCTGGACATTAGTGAAGATGATGTCTGGATGAGAGTCTTTGTCCAAAGCCTAGATGGAGAGGCTAGAAAATGTTTCAGAGAACTGACCCCAAGATCTATAGAATATATTGAGGCTTTAGATGATGCATTTCTAAAGAATTGGGGGGATAATAAGGATCTCCTTTACCACCACACTGAGTTTGGGAACTTAAAGAGGGAAAATGGTGAGCTGTTGTCTGATTTTAATAAGATATTTAACTGCATGTACAACAAGATACCAGCTGAAGTAAAACCCACCACCACCTCTGCTAGGCTCATCTATGCCAGTGCCTTTGATTATGACTTTTGTTTATTGTTGAGGGAGAGGTGATGTGCTTGTTTCGCTGATATGCAGGATGCAACCTTGGAAGTAGAATCAAACATCATGGCTACTGAGAAGCTCAAGGGAAATGCTGATAGAAGGAGACAAAGGGGCGAGTATTCATCATCCTCTGATCCTAAGATAGATAAAATGACCAAGATGATAGAATCATTAGCCTTTGATATCTCCAAATTAAAGGTTGAGCATCACTCTGGGAAAGGAAGAGTTCCTAACACCTTTGCTTCTCCAAATCCAAATCCATATAGAAGAGCAAATGTGAAGTTGCAGATTTTGCAAAGAAGAAAAGATGCCAATGAAGACCAAAGGGCGAAGGCCCTTTTTCAACATGCAGTCATGGAAGAAGAGTAGTTTGAAGAAGATGATGAGATCCATTGTATGGAAGACAAAGGTAGTGCCCTCTTTTTGACCGTAGCTGCCTATGAAAAGTCATTATTCAATGACTAGATCAGCCAAGAGTGGGACGGTGAAGCTGTTCTGCAAACTGAAGATCATCAAAAATATAATTTGAGGTGGAAGATGAATAATGTCAAGGAAACTCTTGTTCATAAAGATGTTGTCCCTGTAGAATAGCAAGCTAATAAGCAGAAGAAACTAGCAGTTGATCCTATCATCCTCAAAGCTCCAACCATAGAGGTAAGAGGCCTTGACAAGTCCTCTTGTTCTTTCAGTTTTCAATCAGAAATTCAGAAGCTAAGAATACCTATGCCTTTGATTGAACTAGTGAATAATGAGTCCTTCAAGAAATCTATCCTTGAGGCTCTTGAGCATAAAGCCATCCAATCCTCCACTCACTATGTAAATCTACAAGATGACCAACCAACTGTTATTCTCAGCCCAATGATTGAAAATTGTGAAGACAACTCCCCATAATTTTATGTTTCTTTGTCTCTTCATGATAAAATCCTTCACAATTTCCTTCTAGACACTGGAGCCAGCCATAATCTAATGCCCAAGGCTGTCATGGATAAATTGGTCTTGACATTACCAAGCCTTACCATGACCTGTTTTCTTTTGACTTTAGAAAAGTGGAATGTTGGGGATTAATCAAGGACCTAGCCATCACTTTGCCTCAGCTGCCCATGAAAAGCATGATGATGGATATTGTGGTAGCATATGTACCCCCCAAGTTTGGCATGTTACTTTCTAGAGGTTGGATCAAGAGATTAGGTGGAACATTGCAAAGATCTATCCTATGCTACTGTACTAGTTTTTGGAGGTGAAAGCAGGAGGTTATACAGAGAAGATCAGTTGGCTTATATAATTAGTGATGAAAGGAACCCCACCAATCATCCCATATATGTTGTTGACACTGAATTTGGAGCTTGTTTTCTTCAGATTGAAGAATCTCAGTTGGCCTCTACTCAGTGTAAGAAAGCAGTTTGCTAGATCACAGAGGAATGCATTGATTCATCTTTTATATTAACATTTCAGGTCACAAATGACACAATAGAGTATGAAGCAGACCTTATCATTTAGCAGGTGTACAAAACCTTCCAAGAAAAACATCCAAGGCTAAAAGCATATAGAGATGAGGTGAAATATAGACCATCTCTGCCTGATAATGTCAAATGTTGGAAAGTTTTTGAAGTAGAGGATCAAATTAATAGGCTTTTGCAAGTCTTTGATGATTTTGTTGATATGCGCATTGACCAAGAGAAAGAAACCTTTGATAGAAAGGTAAAAAGGGTCAATTTTTAGTTTGGTGATTGTTTTCTCAAAAGGGACACATTAAAGGAAGGAGGAGATGTTTTTGATGGCCTAGTCAATGGGTTGTTCTTCAAACTTTATTTCAGTTAAGGCTTTCAAGCCTTGGTATTGTAAATATGTTTTTTAAAGTTTTTATTTCATGCTAAATAGACTCCATGCCTAATGCAACACTAGGAGGAAGATTTGATCTTGTTTTTTCTAGGAAAGGAATTGTTCTGTAGTTCCTGAAACCTTACAGGGAGGCTTTCATCCCTAGAAGGAGCCAATATTAGATTTGTTGACAAATGACCCAAAAATGGATTCAAATATGCCCCAAACTCTCCAAATATGCTCTTGAAGTCTTCAAAATCCTCTTAAGGATCATTCAAAGTCAAAACCATCGCATGCCAAGACTCGCCCTTGGAAGGGCAGAAATACACTATCGGGAAGCAAAAACACTCCAAAACCATGAAAAACCAGGAAAAACAGTGAAATTCATAGTAGCCATTAGATCTATCCAATCAACAGCCTAGATCTAAGTGGCAAATCAAAATCGGCACAAGCAGGCGGCGGCAATCGGTGCAAGACACCGCCGATCAGTGATCGCCGATGATCGAATCTGCGGGTCGCATCGGTGGAGGTATCGGCGCAGATAGTATGGAATTAGTGATTGCGATCGACAATTCAATGTGGATGGTCGATCATGTGTGCAGATCGATGATCCACATCGCATCAGTGGATCGCAATTGGGGAAACCAAGGGGCGGAGCCTTTACACCTTCATGTGTGCGATGCGATGATGCAGACCCGAAGGTATTCTAAATATTATTTGATAATATTTGAGGTCTACAAAAAGTCTTGTTTCAATGCATTTTCAATGTATTTCATTATATAACGAAATACAAAGGGGAACGTAGCGGGACTTTCGGGTCCGGGAATGAAATATATAAATATTTCAAGTCTGCCAAGGCTGTTTTTTCATAGTTTCCAATGTTTTCGACATATTTCCAATATAAAGGGAAAATCACAAAACCGGCAGGATTTCGGGAGAGCCAAAGGCGATAAGTGGTTTAGGCCAAGCTCTGCCCGATGCCATACAATGGCTGCCACGTGTCTAGGATGAGGAGAGAGAAAACCACCCTCATCGGGTAGTTAACTCCAGTACAAAAGAGCCGCCCGAAATGGATCACAACCGTTGGATCTAGAACTCCCAGATCAATGGTGGAGATGTGATATCACTACAAAGGCAGACCCAATAGGAAGATAGGCCATGATTAAGGACTTTTGAAGTTTGGAAGAACCAAGCATTAGCAGGATTTTTACAGGATTGTTGTGTTTTCTATATTAAACAAAAAACAATCATTATAAACCTTTAAAAGATCACAGAGGCACGCAGACCCTTTCCATTACCTAATAGAGGCCGGGAGACAGGGATAGAGGCTGGAAAGTGATCATGGATAGCACAGCATGACATAGCCAAAACAAACTGAAGCGATAATGGAGTAGACAACATAACACAACCCGAAACATAAATATCATGGGCATTAATAGCGCAACACAGCCCGAAACAGAATCGGTCATGAGGCATCAACAACGCAGCTTATCCAAAACCAACAAATGATCATGGAACATCTATGGCATGAGAGAGCTCCCAGACAGCACAACAAACTACCCTAAAGCAGTTACTCTGCTATCAAAAGAATAAACTTTCGAGCCCACGTTTGCCTAGTTAGGGCATCAAACTATTGAAAAGACAGAGAGGAGGATTAAGACACTCTGAGCCTTTGAGAGCTCACGAGCATTGTAAAAGGCCTATAAAAGGCTGAAAACTAAATGTAACAAGGGTTCAACTTATATAGACTATTGAGACTTTGCTACTCAAGCTTCTCATCTTCATTAATTAGCAATATAAGCTTCTTTTGTTGTTATATGTTCAATGTCCATTTTCTCTTCTATTCTAAGCTTGCACTTGAACAGTTTGTTCATGTTTCTTCTATATCTAATACCGGATAACTGTCATCTTATCTCTGTGTTGATAAATTAGTTTTGCAAGCCTCTTTTATTGCCTGTAGTTAGCCATTCATATGTGGTTATATATGCATCTGCCGGTACAGTTAATATTCTAATTTGCTGCCTGTAGCTAGCGATTCATATGTGTTTATATATGAATCTGTTGGTATGGTCAGTATTCTCCATCCATCCATTGAATCTACAAACTATTGAGCATTAGTGGTCTAAAGCCTTGTAAGCTGAGGGTGTTCATGCATGTCTTGAGTAAAAACATAGTTGAAATGGTTATCTGGCTTGATCCAAACCATCATTTATTCCAATAGTTCAGAGAACAATATTGAAGATTATATGTTACCAGGCATCTCCAAGCTGCAACCTAGGAGAGTTTCTTGGAGTGATAACAGGGTGAATGGCCCACCCCTACCGACCTAGGCTCCTTTCCCTCTGACTCGTGGTCACATGGTTTTTAATGTGGCCAGGGGCCAAGGCTAACCACCCACCCCCATCGTCGGAGCTCTCTCCTTCTTTTTCTGGGTCATATGCTCAGTAATATGGCCCCAATACACCCCCCCTTGTCCGCTTAACATATTCTGGTTCGTCAATGGTCTTGTGGGCTCCCATATGCCCAGGGCTTGAGCTTACCACTGCATGATGCCTTAGCACCACTTTTCATAGGTTTCGGTTCCGTGGAGTTGTATATGACCAAGGGTTGGGTTGGTCCCAAGCCCCCTCTCAGCTAGCGCTCCATTGGACTTACGCCTATGGTCTTGTGGAGCCCTTTTGACTGGGGGTTGGGCTTTATTCCTAACCGCACACATTTTGCACCAATGGTTGTGTGAATGACAGGTGACTGAGGGTCGGGGCTGACCTCCAAACCCCTCCTCCAAAAATGCACCGAATGAAAATTCAAATAGCGTTGGTGTTGTATAGGGGTAATAAACACCCTCATGGCACAGCCATAAGGTTCTTGAGTGTTGAAAAGTAGGTCACGGGTTCGATCCCGCCTGAGGCTATTTCACCCTTAACAAAATTTTGGCCTATCATGAGGTACCATGTGGTAGCCTCTGGTTGGGCCACGTGGCATCCTCTAACTAGAGCACCACAACCAACCAATACAAACACACCAACTCACACCTGTATAGGGCTGCCACTTGGCAGGCCAGGATTGTTCTGGATGTGCCTAGTAGGCACGTTGACATCAATGATACGACTACCCAGTCAGTAACCCTGCAATTTTTTTAACTATTAGGCCAAATGATCAGAACATTATAAATTTGTCATATGACATCGGATTGAGGCAAAACAAGTGTCGTTGTAATCAAAATGAAAAACACTACAACTTGATGTTGGTTTTGAAATATTCAGGGCACTTTCATTTTTGAGCTAAATTTTGATCACCGGATCATACCTAGCCACTAGGAACTTTTAGACTCCAAAAGTTTACTTCTCCTAGTAAATAAAATGAGGCTAAAACTAAAAACTTTCCCAAAACTCAATCCTTAATGCTTTGATTTCAATTGGTTCCCTTCAAGCTCGAATCAAGGTGCTCCACCTATCTTCTGCGTGAAGACCTTACCGTCCTGTCAAGAATCGAGCCAGAATTCTTATCACTATGCAAGAACAAAACATTGATGATTGGAATCTAAACATTCTCTTTAAACCATATTTCACGGCTCAAACAACTTCATCTTGAAATTCAATTGTTGAAGAAAAACTTGACTTTCCATCTTGGAAATCAGAAGCAATTTAATGCCTGTCATGCACTGATTTAAAATTTGCTTTACTGTCCTCAAACTGAGCTTGTACACAAAAGTGCTATGGCTGCAAAAAATCAATGACACATTTGGCTTTGTCCACAAAAACATAGTCATTTCTTGTACAATATTTAACAAATATTATATTCACAACAAGCTTCATCTTTGAACACTTGTATCAGTGAGTACATGAAAAAAATGTAGACAAACTTGGACGACAAACAATGTACATCCTCAAAGTGCTTAAACATTTGGACTTATAAACAATCCAACACATAAAATGTCAATGAAAAGCATACTTGTTGCACATAGTGATTATTCTTGTTCACTTTACAAAGTACCCAAAAATAGGTAATGACATCAACAAGTATTTACACTTTAGAAAGCAACAAATTATACAAACAATCTACACAATCTTTGCCTCTCCTAGGCTTATGGGTTCTCTTTTTTCATCTACTTTGCTTTGAAGTTTGCCTTAGGAACACTACAAGTCCTCTTTTCCACCTCTTGTTTCCATTACATTGGTTTGCATAACCTCTTTATCCTTCTTGGGATGAAGCTCTGCATGTAGTTTCGAACATCTTTCGTTGCCATGCCCATGCATGTTGCAATGGGTACAAAAATACTTTCTCTTGCCCATTGACAAGGAAATATTCAAATGAGAAGGAGGTTCTTCATGCTTGATGCTAATTAGGTGCTCAGAATTATGCTCAAAAATCAAAGTGTCAGAATATTATCAAACTCAGGTTCAGATTGAAGAGCTCGTCATTCTGAATCCAACAGTGTGAATGACAATCCAATTTGAGTTTGTATGTAGAAGTTATAGCAAGTCAAAGTTCAGGTTTGACTTGCCTACATGGCAGGATTGGGATGATGTGGCAAGTCTTCAGTGAATAAGGAGGTGTCAAGTGGCAGCTTGCTATTGGCCCTCACAAATCACATATCACATATCACAATAGTAATTGTTTCGGTGTTACAAATCGGCCCCCGGTAGGTTCAAGGTTGCGATGTGATGCGATCACATATCGCAATTGCATCGGAAACAAGAATCGGCCCTGACACGGTGGTGTTCCAATAGCGATAGACCTTGAACCCAATAATCTTATATGCCACAATTTAAAGTCCCAGTGGGTTTGCAATCGCAGTGTTTCCGTGTAACAAAACCTTCGAGTGTTGAACTTGCCGATTGCGATAAGCAGGAGGTTCCAGACGCGAGATATTATAAGTTGTAGCTAATTAACCTGTCAGGTCCGCAACACCACATAACAACATTTCTCTATGTTAACAACCCACAACTTTGCCGATTGCGATTGCGATATGGCCGACAAGATATGGCCCACGGTGCGGCGAAATTTTCGCTCCCTTTACGAATTTTGGAGCGGAAAAGGGGTTTTGGTTGGTTTTTTGGAGCATTTTTTTGAACAATTAGCGGAGAAATTGGGAGAAGTCATAACTTCTTCAGTTCTTATCCAAAGGGGATGAAAAAAGAGGCTGATTAGCTATTTTTGAGTATTTTGAACTCATTGAGACAGGGTTTTAGAGGCATCTGAGCATTATAAACACACTTTTGTTATAATTTGAGAATAATAGAGAGGCCCAAGCCATTGGAAGCTGGACCAAGGAGACATAGCCCAGGAGGGGTGACCTCATTTATCATGTGCTTGTTGTGTGTTATATTTTGATTTTCATTGTTGTTATATTGCTATTGTTCAACATTTTTATGTTAAATTGTTTATAACATTTACATAAGAAACTCTCTTGGGAATTTGTTAATTGCAATTTTTTTTAATCCTTAAGCACTTGGAAAGCAAATGATAAGCATATTGGGTTTATTTCTGGATGGGGAATTAGCACGGCATTACTAATGTGCTCCAATTCAGATCAAGTTGGTATCAGAGCACTAGTTTTGCTTACTAGATTTGCTTTGTGAAAGAAGGATTTAATTGTTTGCAAGTTTATGTCATGCTCACAAAGTTAAAGTTCAAAAGAGGTGAAGGAAAGCTAGTTGAAAGCCCTGAAATTGGGTCAAGTGGAAGAAGAGCAAGTTTTCCAAAGTCTTCTACACTAGTTCAACCTCAAGCTGCAGTTGAGATTCCAACTCTAGTACATTCTCAAGTTGTAGTTGAGTCTTTAGAGGTCGTGTCTCATGAAGGAGAACCTATCATGACAGAAGATGAGAAGACCTTCAGAAAGGATTTCTTTGATATGACAGAGATGGTTAAGGTCCTCTATGAAGAGAGGAATAACAGACTAAGAGGAGAAAGTTCCAAGCCTCCTAATGGAGAAGGCTCTTCAGGAGAAGGTAATGGAAAAGAAGATAAATGAAAAGGAAATAATGGGAATGGAGGCAAACCTCCACCATCTCCACCATATTCTTCATCTTCTTCTTCAAAATCATCTTCAAACTCTTCCACCAATACCACCATTACTCATACTCATCATCATTCTTCAAAAGGGGTTGGTAAATCACCTTTTCTGAACCTTGATGTTAAATTCGAGTTGCCTATGTACAATGGAGAAGTTAATGCAGAGAAGCTGGATAACTAGATTCATCAATTGGAGGTGTATTGTAGAATTCATAACCTTCAAGAGGATGATATCAAGATTCAGTTGGCTTCATTAAGAATGGAGGGTGCAACACTTGTATTGTGGGAAGCAAGGACTCAAGACGAGATCAAGAAACATGGTAATATCTCTATTACTTGGTTTGATTTCATTGTTGCTATAAAAAGACAGTTATACCATTTAGATCATATGCAAAAAGCCATTATGAATTGGAAAAATTTCAGACAGTTGAAAGGTCAAAATGTGCAAGAGTATACTGAAGAGTTTAGGAAAAGAGCTCTTATGCTAGGAGTAGACTTATAGTCACAAGATACCTTGCTGAAATACATAGGAGGGTTGCATAACTATCTTCGACATACCATTCTTATGTTTAGTCCCACGAATCTTAATGAGGTTTGTGTTCAAGCTACACACCTTGAAGCAAGAGGGAAAGATATACAGGAAGAAGGTAAGAAGAATTCATTTCAGAGTGTTGAAAAAGGGAAGAAGTTTAAAGGAAAGAAGAATAAAACTTCTTTTGTTAAGAAAGAAGGGGAGAAACCCGTGCGCAAGAATTGTTCCAAGGAAGGACATGCTGAAGCACATTGCTGGAAGCTTCATCTAGAATTACAAATGAATAAATTCAACAATAAAGGGAAACAAATGACCAATGTTGCTGCATAACAAGACTTGGGTTCAGACTCAGGGGATGAAACGAAAATCACAGCCACAGTCACCAAAGGAAAAGTCGTGGCAAAAGCAAGCAAAGTTGTCAGCAAAGAGGTAGCCATAGAAAGTACCAGCGCAAAAAATAATACCCACAACGTTTCAAATGAGGAAAATTGAATAGAACTATTCCATATCTGAGTTATTTCCAAGCATACAAAAATTGATACACTGTTTGACAGTGGATCTTAGGCCAGTTTAATTTCTAAGGATTTAATCAAGAAATTGAATCTGTGTTATGAAACCAGCTCACAAAAAGATAGAAAAGATAGTTGAATGCCTTAGAATTCAACCTCTTCAAGGGGGCAACCTCCTTTACATTACACAAATGAACAATTCTTAGATGATTCAAATGACAAAGCCTCCTTTCTATATATAGGAGTCTAAGGAGTCACAAAATAACCCAACCGACCTAACAATAATAATATAAAGCCACAAAAATAACAATAGAGGGATTCTATGGGGCACAATAATAAAAATATGGGGACAATAGGGGCGCAACAATATTAATAAGGGATACAACTACAATAGTAATGGGGTAATCACTAGTATTATAGGGACCTAACATGCCCCTCTCCTTCAAAAAAGTGTTGTCCTCAACGCCTGAGTAGTTCTGGATGCTTCTGTATAAAATTCTCATCCTCCCATGTGGAATCTTTAGTGGATAAGTTATTCCACTTGATGAGATACTCCGAAATTGATCGATTTCGTAACTGTCGAGTTCTTGTTTTTGTGACTGCTTTCGGTTCCAATATAATTTTTCCTTCCTCGTCAAGTTTTGGCAATATTGTTTGAACTGGGAGCTTGTCGCCTATAACCTTCTTTAAACATGAAACATGGAAAACTGGGTGCACTCGAGACGCTGCAGAAGCTCCAATTTGTATGCCATAGTACCAATCTTTTGCAACACCTTGTACGGACCATAATACTTTGGTGATAATCTATTATCCTTCTTAGCTTGCTTGAGGGACATTTGTTTATATGGTTGTAGCCGTAGGAATACCCAATCACCTACATCAAAACTTCTTTCGCTGCGATGTTGATCTGCCTATTGTTTCATTCTATTCTGTGCCAACATGAGGTTATCCTTTAACAGTTGGAGGACTTGTTGTTGATGTTCGATGTGATGTTCCACTACTTGAACCTTAGAATTTTCTCTTAAGTATGATGTGATGGATGGTGGCTGATATCCATAAAGTGCCATAAATGGGGTCATTTTTGTTGCTGTATGGAAGGAAGTGTTATACCACCATTCAGCCAGAGGCAACCATTTGACCCATTGTGTTTGTTTATCAAATACAAAGCAACGAAGATATCCTTCCAACCATTTGTTTACTATCTCAGTTTGCCCATCAGATTGAGGATGATAAGATGAGCTATGAGCTAACTGAGTACCAAGACAAGAAAAGAATTCTATCCAAAAATTTCCAGTGAAAATGGGATCTCTGTCACTTACAATAATCTTTGGGTTTCCATGTAGCTTTTGAATTGTTTCCATAAATGCAGTAGAAACTGTACTGGCTTTAAATGGATGTGATAATGCACAAAAGTGTGCATACTTGGTAAGTCTGTCAACTACCACCATGATGACACTCTTTCCCTCAAATTTGGGTAAACCCGTGATAAAATACATTGAAACCTCCTCCCAACGTTGGCTTGGAATGGATAAAGGTTGTAATAGACCCGTGGTCTTAATTGTTTCAACTTTATTTTGTTGGCAAACCAAACATTCCCCCACAAACTTTTGAATATCTGATTTAAGGCCATCCCAAAAAAATTCCTTCTTAACCCTGTGGTAAGTTTTTAAAAATCATGAGTGCCCTCTTAAGGGAGAAGTGTGCAATTCCATAAGAATCTTTTGTTTGAGTTGCGAATTCTTACAAAGGTATAAGCGATCTTTGTACCATAACAATCATTTTTCCAGCTAAATGTATCAGATGTACTGGAATCTTGTTGTAACTTTCGAATAAGTGCACACACTTCTTCATCATTTTTCCATTTCTCCCTTGCTTCATTTATCCAATCTGGTTGGATAATAGAAATGGCGCACAACAATGCTTCCACATCCTCATCATTTCTTGAGAGTGCATCTACCACCACATTTTGCTTCCATTTTTTGTAGATGATTTCAAAGTCATAACCCAACATCTTTGTGATCCACTTTTTTTGCTCTTCAAAGGATAATCTTTGTTCTAAAAAGTATTTAAGGCTATCATGATCCATTTTTACCTTGAAGTGTCTTCCCATTAGGTAGGGTCGCCATTTCTTAAGTGCATGTAGTATTGCCAACATTTCCTTCTCATAAATAGCTTTGTGTAAAAACTTTCCCTTGATTGGACGACTTTCAAAAGCAATGGGTCTTTCATCTTGCATTAGAACATCACCAATTCCATTTCCAGAAGCATCACATTCCACAATAAAGGTTTTTGTGAAGTCCGGTGTAGCTAAGACCAGTGCTTGGCACATTGCCTCTTTAAGATGTTCGAAGGCCTTTGCTGCTTCTGGAGTCCATGCAAATGAATATTTCTTCAATAATGTTGTTAGAGGTGCTGCTATTCTCCCATAATTGTTAACAAACTTGCAATAATACCCTGTTAACCCGAGAAATCCTCGCAGATGCTTTATGGATGTGGGGATTTTCCATTCCTTAATGGCTTTAATTTTGCTAGGGTCTACCTTAACTCCTTCATGAGATAAAATATGACCCAGATATTCCACCTCTTGTACTCCAAAGAAACATTTGGATCTTTTTGCATGTAATTGTTTCTCATCCAATAGTTGTAGCACCCTGTCAACATGTTCAACATGATCCTTCCAAGACTTGTTGTAGATTAGTATATCATCAAAAAATACTAACACAAATTTTCTAAGGAAGGGTTTGAAAATGGAATTCATTAAACCTTGACATGTAGAAGGTGCATTGGTAAGGCCAAAAGGCATGACCAAAAATTCATAATGACCCTCATGAGTTCTAAATGTTGTTTTCGGAATGTCTTCAGTCTTCATTCTGATTTGATGATATCCTGAACGAAGATCCAACTTGGTGAAGTAAATTGATCCATGCAATTCATCCAGTAATTCATCAATGACAGGAATGGGAAACTTATCTTTAATAGTGAGCTTGTTGAGCTCCCTATAATCTGGACACATGCGCCATGATCCATCCTTCTTGTGCACCAATACTACTGGAGTAGAGAAAGAACTTTGATTAGGTTGAATTATACCAGCCTCTAGCATTTCTGCAACCATACGTCCAATTTCACTCTTTTTGGCATAGGGATGTCTGTACGGGATGATGTTTGGAGGAACACTTCCTGGAATCAGATGAATAGCATGATCATGATCACGAATAGGTGGGATACCTTTGGGAG
This sequence comes from Pinus tabuliformis, assembly GCA_031772625.1. NCBI lineage: Eukaryota > Viridiplantae > Streptophyta > Pinopsida > Pinales > Pinaceae > Pinus > Pinus tabuliformis. The sequence continues at coordinate 153,283,854 of CM062812.1, forward strand.
TTTCAAATACCTTGGAATGATTGTCCAAGACTTTTTGGAGATCGGGAGAAATAAATTATTCCGATGTGGAAACATCTAGCAAACATAATTGTGCAATTTAACCTCTTTGTTCCTTTTTTAGAAGCTTTGTCATACTGTTAGAGTTGATTATCTTTCCCAGTTTCCGGCAATACCCCTTAATTCAACTTCCTTTCCTTCCGCAGAAAATTTCATGAAAAGTTCTTGAAAATTAAAAGCTATTGTACGCAAGGACTGTAGCCATTGGACTCCTAGTACAACATCAGCACCTCCCATTGGAATGGAAAGCATTGGGCTCGTCAATACATATTCTCCCATGGATAGCTTGATATTATGGAACTTTCCAAAGCAATTTATTGTTCTTCCATTTGCAACCATCACTTGACACTTTGGTGCTGGATATAGGAAGCAATTCAATTCTTTTGTTACCTTACAATGAATAAAATTGTGGGTACTTCCTGAATCAATCAACACTATTACCTTTTTCTTCTTGATTTGTCCTTCTGTCTTGATGGTTTGAGGAGTGGTAATTCCAACCAATGCATTACAAGATATGGTTAGATTCATTTCTTCTTTATCTAGGCTTTGTTCCTGGAGTATATCCTCTTCTTTTGACCTTTCTTTCTCCTTTTCTTCTTCTTCTTCACAATCTATGTAGAATAATTTCTTCTCAGCACACTTATGACCTTTAGTGTATTTTCTATCACAACTGTAACAAAGCTCTTTTGCTCTTTTTTCTTCCAGTTGTTGTGGTGTCAACCTTATAGGTTGTGGAAGGCTAGGGGTAACAACACTTCCATCTTTATAGTTGTGATTGGTATGCTTCCTGGTTTCCATAATTTTGCTTTCCATTTTTATTTGTAACCTGAATGCCTTCTCTAATGAATCAGGTTCCCAAATTCGAACATCATGTTGGATATTATCCTTTAAAGTCCCTATGAACACATAAATCCTATGCTCCTCTGGAATATTTTTTACTCTTACGTTCAACTTTTGGAACTCCTCAATGTGTTCCATTATTGAACCCTTTTGTTTGAGACTTATCAATTGGCTAAAAAAAGTGTTGCTTTTTGTGTCCTCATAATGTGCTGTCAATTCTTCCGTAAAAATTGCCCAAGTGATAATTTGTTTATGAGAGCAAAGCCATTGATACCATACAAATTGATTTGGTTCCAAATATAAAGTTGCAATACGTACCTTTTGTGTGTTTTGCACATTATTGAGATCGAAAATTGCTCCATCTGTAATATCCATGTTGCGGGGTCCTTGCCATCAAACTTCCTCATATCGATTTTTGGAATATGGTGGGTCTTTGATCCAACATTAGAGTCTATGGAATCATGTTGGGTCCCTATAATACTAGTGATTACCCCATTACTATTGTAGTTATACCCCTTATTTATATTGTTGTGCCCCTATTACCCCCATATTGTTATTTCTGTGCCCCTTAGAATCCCTCTATTGTTATTTTTGTGGCTTTATATTATTATTGTTAGGTCGGCTGGATTATATTGTGACTCCTTAGACTCCTATATATAGAAAGGAGGTTTTGTCATTTGTATCATCCAAGAATTGTTCATTTATGTAATGTAAAGGAGGTTGCCCCCTCGAAGAGGCTGAATTCTAAGGCGTTGATCTTTCTTTTCTATCTTTTCTTGAGCTGGTTTCATAACATTTGGTATCAGAGCATTGGATTCTAGGGTTTCGCTGCTCCAAACAGGTCATCGTGGCATTTTCGCTATAACTTTTTTTCTGTAACGTTTCAGAAGTTGCAAAAAAAACCCATTTGAGAAGACATCGCGCTGAACCTTGGGTCCTAATTTCAGAGCATTTCGCATGATATTTTCGGAGATATGATTTGAGGAAGTTGGTCTTTTTGCAGACTCCCGAATTACATTCAAAACAGGTGACCTGGGGAAAATCGTCATAACTTTCTTTCTGAGCATCGGATTGAAATTTCGTAAGAAGGTACAGAAAGAGGACGGACTTTAGTTTTCTTGTATATATGTTTCGGAGTCAAAGGTTGGAACAGTGACACGTGGCACTTCATACAAGTTCGCTCTACTGAACTAGTCTATAATCAGGTCACTGCGGGAGATTGTGCATAACTCTTTCTTGGAGAATCCAATTTGGATCAGACTAGTGGCATTGGAAAGAGGACATAGAAGGATACTACAGGTCACAGTTTCAGAACTGGATGATTTGAAATTACATAGATACATCAGATTCAATATTAGGCTTCTACAAAGTAAAAAAAAAAGGTGTGTAGTTTTTTTTTTTAATTTTTGCATAAGCTTGGTTTGAAGGAATTCAAAGGGAATAGCAAAGCATTATTATCGGTAACTGATGCCCCGAGGAAAGAAAATGCAAACACCTAGTAAGGAACCTGAAAGCTCTAGCATGACTCATGAAGAAGAGGAAGAAATGCTACATGATATATCAAAATTACAAGAACAAGTGCAACAAATGTCACGCTCACAAAAGCTAACAGATACTAAGATAAATGGTGTGGAATCTAAGATAAATGGCGTGGAATCTAAGATAAACGGCATGGAAGCTAAGATGGATGATTTGAAGACAGTTTTGAGGACAGATTTGAAGACAGACATGGCAGAATTGAAGACAGATTTGACAAATTTTCTACAAGAAATACTTACTAATGGTGAAAAGGTTGTAAAGGAAACTCATGATGTGAACAAAAGAAATGTTAATCATGATTCCATAGACTCTAATGTTGGATCGAAGACCCACCATATTCCAAAAATCGATATGAGGAAGTTTGATGGCAAGGATCCCGCCACATGGATATTACAGATGGAGCAATTCTTCGATCTCAATAATGTGCAAAACACACAAAAGGTACGTATGGAAACTTTATATTTGGAACCAAATCAGTTTGTATGGTATCAATGGCTTTGCTCTCGTAAACAATTTATCACTTGGGCAATTTTTACGGAAGAATTGATATCACATTATGAGGATACAAAAAGCAACACTTTTTTTAGCCAATTGATAAGTCTCAAACAAAAGGGTTCAATAATGGAGCACATTGAGGAGTTCCAAAAATTGAACATAAGGGTAAAAGATATTCCAGAGGAGCATAGGATTGATGTGTTCATAGGGTCTTTAAAGGATAATATCCAACATGATGTGCGCCTTTGGGAACCTGATTCATTAGAGAAGGCATTCAGGTTAGCAAGAAAAATGGAAAGCAAAATTATGGCAACTAGGAAACATACCATTCACAACTATAAAGACGGAAGTGTTGTTGCCCATAGTCTTCCACAACCTACAAGGTTGACACCACAACAATTGGAAGAAAAAATATCAAAAGGGCTTTGTTACAATTGTGATAGCAAATACACAAAAGGTCATAAGTGTGTTGAGAAGAAATTATTCTACATAGATTGTGAAGAGGAAGAAGAAAAGGAGCAAGAAAGGTCAAAAGAAGAGGATATATTCCAGGAACAAAGCCTAGATGAAGAACGAATAAATCCGACCATATCATGTAATGCATTGGCGGGAATTACCACTCCTCAAACCATCAAGATAGAAGGACAAATCAAGAAGAAAAAGGTAATAGTGTTGATTGATTCAGGAAGCACCCACAATTTTATTCATTGTAGGGTAGCAAAAGAATTGAATTGCTTCCTATATCCAACACCAGAGTGTCAAGTGATGATTGCAAATGGAGGAACAATAAATTGTTCTGGAAAGTGCCATAATATCAAGCTATCCATGGGAGAATATGTATTGACTAGCCCAATGCTTTCCATTCCAATGGGAGGTGCTGATGTTGTACTAGGAGTCCAATGGCTACAATCCTTGGGTACAATAGCTTTTAATTTTCAAGAACTTTTCATGAAATTTTCTGTGGAAGGAAAGGAAGTTGAATTAAGGGGTATTGCAGGGAAACCAGGAAAGATAATCAGCTCTAATGGCATGACAAAGCTTCTAAAAAAGGAGCAAAGAGGTGTAATTGCACAATTATGTTCGCTAGATGTTTCCACATTGGAATCATCTATTTCTCCAGATCTCCAAAAAGTCCTGGACAATCATTCCAAGGTATTTGAGACTCCCAAAGGTCTCCCACCTATGCGTGATCATGATCATGCTATTCATCTGATTCCAGGAAGTGTTCCTCCAAACATCAGGCCGTACAGATATCCATATGTCCAAAAAAGTGAAATTGAACGTATGGTTGCAGAAATGCTAGAGGCTGGTATAATTCAACCGAGTCAAAGTTCTTTCTCAGCTCCAGTAGTATTGGTGCACAAGAAGGATGGATCATGGCGCATGTGTCCAGATTATAGGGAGATCAACAAGCTCACTATTAAAGATAAGTTCCCCATTCCTGTCATTGATGAATTACTGGATGAATTGCATGGATCAATTTACTTCACCAAGTTGGATCTTCGTTTGGGATATCATCAAATCAGAATGAAGATTGAAGACATTTCGAAAATGGCATTTAGAACTCATGAGGGTCATTATGAATTTTTGGTCATGCCTTTTGGCCTTACCAATGCACCTTCAACATTTCAAGGTTTGATGAATTCAATTTTCAAACCATTCCTTAGAAAATTTGTGTTAGTATTTTTTGATGATATACTAATCTACAGCAAGTCTTGGAAGGATCATGTTGAACATGTTGACAAGGTGCTACAACTATTGGAGGAGAAACAATTATATGCAAAAAGATCCAAATGTTTCTTTGGAGTCCAGGAGGTGGAATATTTGGGTCATATTGTATCTCATGAAGGAGTTAAGGTAGACCCTAGCAAAATTAAAGCCATTAAGGAATGGAAAATCCCCACATCCATAAAGCATCTGCGAGGATTTCTTGGGTTGACAGGGTATTATCGCAAGTTCGTTAAGAATTATGGGAGAATAGCAGCACCTCTAACAACATTATTGAAGAAAGATTCATTTTCATGGACTCCGGAAGCAACAAAGGCCTTTAAACATCTTAAAGAGGCAATGTGCCAAGCACCGGTCTTAGCTACACCGGACTTCACAAAAACCTTTATTGTGGAATGTGATGCTTCAGGAAATGGAATTGGTGCCGTTCTAATGAAAGATGAAAGACCCATTGCTTTTGAAAGTCGTCCAATCAAGGGAAAGTTTTTAAGCAAAGCTATTTATGAGAAGGAAATGTTGGCAATACTCCATGCACTTAAGAAATGACGACCCTACCTAATGGGAAGACACTTCAAGGTAAAAACGGATCATGATAGCCTTAAATACTTTTTAGAACAAAGATTATCCTCTGAAGAGCAACAAAAGTGGGTCACAAAGATGTTGGGTTATGACTTTGAAATCATCTACAAAAAAGGGAAGCAAAATGTGGTGGCAGATGCACTCTCAAGAAAGGATGAGGATATGGAAGCATTGTTGTGTGCCATTTCTATTATCCAACCAGATTGGATAAACGAAGCAAAGGAGGAATGGAAGAATGACGAAGAAGTGTGGGCACTTATTCGAAAGCTACAACAAGATTCCAGTACTTCTGATACATTTAGCTGGCAAAATGATTTGCTATGGTACAAAGATCGCTTATACCTCTGTAAGAATTCCCAGCTAAAACAAAAGATTCTTATGGAATTGCACACTTCTCCCTTAGGAGGGCACTCAGGATTTTTAAAAACTTACCACAGGGTTAAGAAGGAATTTTTTTGGGATGGCCTTAAATCAGATATTCAAAAGTTTGTGGCGGAATGTTTGGTTTGCCAACAAAATAAAGTTGAAACAATTAAGACACCAGGTCTATTACAACCTTTATCCATTCCAAGCCAACGTTGGGAGGAGGTTTCAATGGATTTTATCACAGGTTTACCCAAGTCTGAGGGAAAGAGTGTCATCGTGGTGGTAGTTGACAGACTTACCAAGTATGCACACTTTTTTGCATTATCACATCCATTTAAAGCCAATACAGTTTCTACTGCATTTATGGAAACAGTTCAAAAGCTACATGGAAATCCAAAGATTATTGTAAGTGACAGAGATCCCATTTTCACTGGAAATTTTTGGACAGAATTATTTTCCTGTCTTGGTACTCAGTTAGCTCATAGCTCATCTTATCATCCTCAATCTGATGGGCAAACTGAGATAGTAAACAAATGTTTGGAAGGATATCTTCGTTGCTTTGTATCTGATAAACAGACACAATGTGTCAAATGGTTGCCTCTGGCTGAATGGTGGTATAACACTTCCTTCCATACAGCAACAAAAATGACCCCATTTATGGCACTTTATGGGTACCAGCCACCATCAATCACATCATATTTAAGAGAAAATTCTAAGGTTCAGGCAGTGGAACATCACATCGAACATCAACAACAAGTCCTCCAACTGAGCAATACTTGCATGCTTCTTCGCATCATTTCCCCGCTCAAAAGTTAGGGGTTCTTAGCACGCTTGCCACCCGTGCTGTTAGAATTTCGGATGAGGAGAGCCTGGAGTCGGAGAAGGCTCACCTCCTGGAAGTCTTTGAGAAGAATGGTTACAAGAGGCACCTCGGTCAAAAAGCCTTCCTCAGGGCCAAGAAGGAGCCTTCAATCCGAAAGGTTCCTAGTGATCATATCTTGGGTGTGAATCTTCCTTACATCCAGGGAACCACAGACAGGATTGCGAGGATTCTGAAGAAGTATAATGTTCCCGCAACTTTCAGACCTCTCAATACTATCCGTGGCTCCCTCAGGTCTGTGAAAGACCCGATTGACCCTAAGGACATGAAGGGCGTCTATGTCATTCCATGTTCCTGTGGGACCCCTTATATTGGTGAGACTGGTCGCTCTATCAATCAACGGATTAGCGAGCATTCGGCGGATTTAAGACATGGTAGGACCAAGTCCTCGGCCCTGGCTGAGCATGCTGGGAAGACTATGCATCATGTATGTATAGAGGAGGCTCAAGTCATTGCCAAAGTTGCGCAGTTTCACCATCGAAAATTTAGAGAGGCCCTGGAAATCGAGAAAAGGCCAATCAATCTTAATAGGGATGATGGCTGGAAGATTAGCAGTTGTTGGGTCCCAGCCTTATCTTCCTAGCCTCCTCATTCCCCTGTTTCTTGGTCTTAGGGCTTCTATCTTCCCCTTCCTTTTATTCTCGTTTAGCAGATATGTCTGATTATTTTGGAGTGTTTGAGCCTTTAATTAGTTAGGAGTTAGTCTCGGGCTTATTAGTGTAACCGAATTATGATACTATTGGGCATTTAATTTATTTTTCATACCTTGATAATTATTTCTATGATTAATTGAGTTTCCCTTTAACTAATAAGACCCCTTTTTTAATCCTTATAAATAATAATAATATTTACCTTTTAACATAGTTGATTTTAATATTTTTGAATAAATAAATTTTGAATAAACATCGATTATTAATAGAAACTTATCCTTAGGTTTAAAGGATAAATTATGATTGACCATAATTTTAGTTAGATTTTTAGTAATAATCTTTCAACCCTATAAGTAATAATTTATTTACCTAAGGACTTAGTTACCTCTAATATTTTTGAATAAAAAATATTGAACTAATATTGATTATTTGACCATTAAAGGATAAACTTTGATTTACCAAGATTATTGGTTATTCTATTATGAATTAACTTGGACTTTACCCTTAATTTTGGCATTTACCTAGGATAACAAAACTCTAGGAAGAATAGTGTTTTAACAATTTGTTTGGGATTAATAATTAGTTAGTAGTTATAGAGTATTAATAAACATTTATTATTTTAATAACCATTAGAGTTAAAATAATGAAGAATTAACTTACCAATGGACCATGAAGTAATCATTACATAATTACCTAATGTAACTTAAAAAAAAAAAAAAAAAAAAAAAAAAAAAAAAAAATAGTAGTGATTTATTACCATGCACATGTAATTAAATAGTAATTGAATAATAGTAAATCATTTAATATATATTATATAATGACCCTAGAATTAAAATATTAATATAATATATCTATTTTTAAACTAACAAATAAAAAATTTAATTATTTAATGATATATCTATTATTAAATAAATATATTATTATTTAATAATATAATTAAATAATAATAAATCATTTAAAATATATATTATATAATGACCATTATAATTAAAATATTAATATTATACTCTTAATATTGGAAATAATATTAATAATATATCTACTTTTAAATTAATTTATTATTATTCTTTTATTTATATAATAATTGAATAATATTAAATCATTGAATATATATTATATAATGACCATTATGATTAAAATAGTAATATTATACTTAAATTAGCAAATGAATTCTTTTATTTACCTATTTTAACTATTTCTAGAAATATTAATTAACTATTTTAGTAGTTTGACTAGGTCATTAGGTCAAATTAGCCGTTAGCATTATAGCTGTTGGAGTCTCTGCACACTCTATTTAATCTAGCTAAGCCAGATTGGTTCTTCAACTTGTCCTGACGATGAACCACACTGGTTGGTTCGAAACGCGTCGACAAAAGATTGGTTATGTGATTTTGCCGAAGACTATCTTAACAAGTCCTCCAACTGTTAAAGGATAACCTCGTGTTGGCACAAAATAGAATGAAACAACAGGCAGATCAACATCGCAGTGAAAGAAGTTTTGATGTAGGTGATTGGGTATTCCTACGGCTACAACCATATAAGCAAATGTCCCTAAAGCAAGCTAAGAAGGATAATAAATTATCACCAAAGTATTATGGTCTGTACAAGGTGTTGGAAAAGATTGGTACTATGGCATACAAATTGGAGCTTCCTGCAGCTTCTCGATTGCACCCAGTTTTCCATGTTTCATTTTTAAAGAAGGTTATAGGCGACAAGCTCCCAGTTCAAACAATATTGCCAGAACTTGACGAGGAAGGAAAAATTATATTGGAACCGGAAGCAGTCACAAAAACAAGAACTCGACAGCTACGAAATCGATCAATTTCAGAGTATCTTATCAAGTGGAAGAACTTATCCACTGAAGATTCCACATGGAAGGATGAGAATTTTATGCAGAAGTATCCAGAACTGCTCAAGCGTTGAGGACAGCACTTTTTTGAAGGAGAGGGGCATGTTGGGTCCCTATAATACTAGTGATTACCCCATTACTATTGTAGTTATACCCCTTATTTATATTGTTGTGCCCCTATTACCCCCATATTGTTATTTCTGTGCCCCTTAGAATCCCTCTATTGTTATTTTTGTGGCTTTATATTATTATTGTTAGGTCGGCTGGATTATATTGTGACTCCTTAGACTCCTATATATAGAAAGGAGGCTTTGTCATTTGTATCATCCAAGAATTGTTCATTTATGTAAAGTAAAGGAGGTTGCCCCCTCGAAGAGGCTGAATTCTAAGGCGTTGATCTTTCTTTTCTATCTTTTCTTGAGCTGGTTTCATAACAAATCATGATTAACATTTCTTTTGTTCTCATCATGAGTTTCCTTTACTACCCTTTCACCATTAGTGACCATTTCTTGTAGCAACTTATTCATATTTATCTTCAATTCTTCCATGTCTGTCTTCAAATCATCCATCTTAGCTTCCATGCCATTCATCTTAGCTTCCATGCCATTTATCTTAGATTCTACGCCATTTATCTTAGCTTCTATTAGCTTTTGTGAGAGTGACATTTTTTGCACTTGGTCTTGTAATTTTGATATATCATGTAGCATTTCTTCCTCTTCTTCATGAGTCATGCTAGCACTTTCAGGTTGCTTACTAGGTGTTTGCATTTTCTTTCCTTGGGGCATCTGTTACCAATAATAATGCTCTACTATGCCTTTTGAATTCTTCAAAATAATTTTTCAAACCAAGCTTAAGGAAAAATTAAAAAAAAAGCTACACACCTTTTTTCACTTTGAAGGAGCTTGATATTGCTTCTGATGTATCTCTGTAATTTCGGATCATATAGTTTTGAAATTGTGACCTACAGTAGCCCTGTGCATCCTCTTTCCAATTCCACCAGTCTGATCCAATTTTGATTCTCCAAGGAAGAGTTATGCCAAATCTTCCACAGTGACCTGATTATAGACTACTTCAGTAGAGCGAACTTGTATGACATGCCACGTGTTCTTGTTTCGACCTTTGGCTCTGAAAAATATATATAAGAAACTACAGTCTGTCCTCTTTCTGTAGCTTCTTACGAAAATTCAATCTGATGCGCAAAGAAAAAGTTATGACGATTTTCCCTAGGTCACCTGTTTGGAATGTAATTCAGGAGTGTGCAAAAAGACCAACTTGCTCAGATCATATCTCCGCAAATATAGTGCGAAAATCTTTGAAATTTGGACCCGAGGTTTAGTGTGATTTCTTCTCAAATGGGTTTTGTTTTTCGCTTCTAAAAAGTCGTAGAAAAAAGTTATAGTGAAAATGCCATGATGACCTATTTGGAGCAGCGAAACCCTAGAATCCAAAGCTCTTATACCAAATGTTATGAAACTAGCTCACAAAAAGATAGAAATGATAGTTGAACGCTTTAGAATTTAGCCTTTTCGAGGGGGCAACCTCCTTTACATTACACAAATGAACAATTCTTGGATGATTCAAATGAAAAAACCTCCTTTCTATATATAGGAGTCTAAGGAGTCACAATATAACCCAGCCGACCTAACAATAATAATATAAAGCCACAAAAATAACAATAGAGGGATTCTATGGGGCACAGTAATAAAGATATGGGGACAATAGGGGCACAACAATATTAATAAGGGATACAATTACAACAGTAATGGGGTAATCACTAGTATTATAGGGACCTAACAATCTGGAAACCATGCCTCATCATAAACTGTATCTGTTGGGTTGGATAACCAAGGATGCTAATTTGCAAGTCACACGGATATGCATTTTCAGATTTGCAATCACCGCCAATTTCATTGATGAAGTTAAATTAGACGTTGTGCCATTGGATATCTTACGAATTGTGTTGGGAAGTCTGTATTTGGATGACAGGAAGTTTGTTTTCCATAGATTTGAGAACAAATATCATTTCTTCAAAGACGGCATGGAGTACATTGGGAGAGTTCATCACAGAAATCTTAATTTGTCTTTGGCAAGCGCAGATGAAATGAAACGACTGGTTAATTCCAGCAAGAGTCTCGTGCTCCTCATGATCAAATAGAAGAATGACACAAAGCAGGAATTCTTTGCAGGCTATGATGTGAAGCTGAAAGTTGAATTGGTTGATGTGGTCAATCAATATGGGGAAATGTTTCAAGAACCAAATTGACTACCACAAAAAGAGGAATTCAACATGAAATTTAGCTACAATAGGACTGTCCACTCCCAAACATTGGCATGTATCGAATGTCAATTCTGGAAAGTCTAGAAATTAAAAAACAAGTCCAAGAATTGTTAGATAAAGGAGTAATTCGTCCTTCTACTTCACCATGTTGTCCACCAATTGTATTGGTACCAAAGAAATATGGAACCTAGCGCATGTGTGTAGATTATCGAGCTTTAAATAAGATCACAACAAAGAATTGATACCCACTGCCCAGAATAGATGATTTGCTAGATCAGTTGAAAAATGTAAAATATTTCACTAAATTAGACTTGCTAAGTGGATATACTCAAGTTAGAATAGTTGAGGAGGAAATATGGAAGAATGCTTTTAAAACCAAACTGGGATTGTTTGAGTGGTTGGTTATGCCTTTCGGTCTTTGTAATGCTCCATCTACATTCATGCGAGTTATGTGTTACGTCACCAAAGTGGTCATGCTATTCATTTTATTCCAGGAAGTGTTCCTCCAAACTTCAGGCCTTACAGATATCCATATGCCCAAAAGAGTGAAATCGAACGTAAGGTTGCTGAAATGCTAGAGGTTGGTATAATAATCCAACCAAATTCGATAAACAAAAAAAGTGATGAATGGAAGGATGATGAAGCAGGGTGGGAACTCCTTCAAAAGTTGCAGAAGATCCCAGTTCCAACAATATTGCCAGAACTTGATGAGGAAGGAAAAGTCATATTGGAAATTGGAGCAGTCACAGAAACAAGAACCCGACAACTATGAAATCAATCAATTTCAGAGTATCTCATCAAGTGGAAGAACTTACCTGCTGAAGATTCCACATGGGAGGACAAGAATTTTATACAGAAGCATCCGGAACTACTCAAACGTTGAGGACAATACTTTTTGAAGGAGAGGGGCATGTTAGGTCCCTATACTACTAGTGTAACCCCTTATTGTTATTAGTGCAACCCCATTATTATATTTTTGTTCCCATGTAGTCCCCATATTGTTATTATTATGCCCCATAGAAGCCCACTATTGTTATTATTGTGCAGTTACATTATTATTGTTATGTCAACTCTGATTGTATTATGACCCCTTAGACTCCTATATATAGAAAGGAGGTCTTTTCATTTGTATCATCAAAGAATTTTTCATTTGTGTAATGTAAAGGAGGTTGCCCCCTCGAAGAGGCTTAATTTGAAGGCGCTTATCTATATTTTCTTCTAATTTGTGAGTTGGTTTCATAACATTATGAATGATGTTTTAAGATCATTTCTTGATGAATTTTTAATTGTCTATTTAGATAATATTTTTATATTAAGCAAATCACGAGAAGATCATGTCAAGCATGTTAGGAAAAATTTGGATATCATGAAAAAAGGATAGTTATTTCTAAAGATGTCTAAATGTGAATTCAGGAAATCTTCCTTAGTGTATTGGGCTACATAGTTGGAGGAGGTGAGATGAAGATTGATCCCTCTAAAGTTTCGGTCATTGTGAATTGACCAATACACAAATTAGTTACTGAAGTAGGAAGTTTTTTAAGAGCATCGCAGTACTAGAGGAAGTTCATTTCAAATTTCTCCTCCATAGCAGCTTCACTACATACGTTGACCAACGTGAAGGTTGTCTTCCAGTGGGGAGGCAAACAAAAAAAAAAAATTGATGCTTTGAAATAAAAGATCAGTTCAGCCCTAGTTTTAGCATCGTTGGATTTAAAACTATCATTTGAAATACAAATAGATGCAAGTGACTACGCCATGGGTGTAGTTCTTTTACAACATGGTAAGCTAATCTCATTTCATTTTGAAATTTTTAATGGTGTTGTTATAAACTATCCTATGTATGATAAAGAGCTTTACGCATTGGTACAAAGTGTGAATAAATGGAAGCATTATTTGATGGGAAAATAAACCATTATTCACACCAATCATCAACCTCTGCAATCTCAAACCAAATTGCAGCAGTCAAGGCACTTTTGTTGGATGGGATTTTACAACAATTCCGCTTGGTAATCAGCTACAAGAAAGGCATTTATAATGGAGATGATGATATGCTTTCTAGATAGGCTGTAAATGTAACTATTTTACTCAAGAATAATTATGTTTTGCCTGAAAGTTATGTTGAACAATATGCACAGGATGTTGACTTTCAAGAGGTGTATTTAAACTTGAGTCAAGGCCACCAAGTTTAGGAATCAGATTACCATGTACATGATAATATGTTGTATCATTTGGGAAAAATTTGTGTTCCACAGGGAGAGAGAGTAAATGTCATAAAGGAAGCACACACTTCTCTTATTGTTGGACATTTCAGTGTAAGAAAAATAGTGGCAAATCTTTAGAGATATTTTTACTAGCCTCGAATGCTTGAAATTGTGTAACGTTTTATAAGAGGTTGTTCATTGTGTGCAGTCAGTAAGCCTAGTAATAGGAAAATAGGATTGTACACACCACTTATAGTGCCTTCAAGACCATGGGAAAGCGTTTCTATGGATTTTGTAGGAGGTCTTCCTTTTTCAAGGAAAGGTCATGATTGTTTGTATGTAGTTGTGGATAGGTTCAACAAGATGTACATATTAATGCCTTGTAAGAAGAAAATTACAGCTGAAAAAACATCTCAACTTTTCTTTCAAAATGTATGGGTTCATTTTGGGTTGCCTACTTCTATTGTAAGTGATCGTGATTCTTGATTTGTTGGAAATTTTTGGTCAAGTTTATGGAACTTGATGGACACCAAGTTGAAGAAAAGTATAGCCTTCCATCCACATACAGATGGTTAAACTGAAGTGGTAAACATTACAATAATTCATTTGCTAAGAGGATATTGCAGCAAACATCCTAAGTTGTGGGATGAGAAGTTGCATTATATTCAACATGCATACAACCGAGAAAAACACTCTTCTACTCTGACTTTGCCTTTTGAGGCATGTCTTGATTATTTGCCTAAAACGCCTTTGGATTTCATCTTTGAGAAAGGTGTAGCTGTAGATGGACATAGTGACATAGACAGGGCAAAGAAATTCATTGACCAAATTCAGTTGATTCACCAAATAGTTCAAGAACAACTAGAAAAAAGTCAAGGCAAGTATAAGGCAAGGCATGATAAGCATCATGTGGAACATCAGTTTCAAGTAGGTGATGAAGTTTGGCTATACATTAGCAAGGAAAGGCTTCAAGGTGAAGGTAAAAAGCTGAAACCAATTCGTTATGGTCCATTTAAAATTCTGGAAAAAATTGGTAATAATGCTTTCAGGCTTGATTTGCCTTCATATATGCAAATTTTTCCGTTGTTAATGTTGAAAATTTGAGATTGTATGAACCTCCTTTGATTGAAGATCAAGGAGAGAATGTTCAAATTCCATCTATTGAAGACTTTTATTCAGAATACCTTGATATGCTTCAGCAAGACACTATACTTGACAGAAGGATAAGAACAACTAAAAGAGGAAATACTGATTATCTTCGGGTGGGTCTCAAAGGTACACATCCATCAAATGCCAAATAGATTGAAGTGGGGAAGGTGAGGGAAAAATACCCTCATCTGTGCAATAATTGAAAGTGATCATTTTGGGGTCCAAAAGGATTCCAGTGGGGAAGAGTGATCAAGTGCTCAAAATTCAAGTGTCAGAATCTTGTCAAACTTAGCTGCAAATTGAAGAGCTCGTCATTCTAAATCCAATGGTGTGAATGACACTCAAATCCGAGTTTGTATGTAGAAGTTAGAGCAAGTCAAGGTTCAGGTTTCACTTGCCTACATGGCAGGATTAGGATGATGTCGCAAGTCTTCAGCGAATAAGGAGGTGCCAAGTGTCAGCCCACCATTGGCCCTCACAAATCACATATTGCAGTAGTAAGTGTTTTGGTGTTATAAATCATCCCCCGGCAGGTTCAGGGTTGCGATGCGATGTGATTGCATATCGAAATCGCATTGGCAACAAGCATTAGCCTCGACACAGTGGGGATCTGATAGTGATAGACCCGGAACCGATAATCTTATATGCCACAATTTAAAGTCCCAGTTGCTCCACAATCGTAGTGTTTCCATGTAACAAAACCTTTAGGTGTTGAACTTGTCGATTGTGATAAACGGGAGGTTTCAGACGCGGGATATTATAATTGTAATTAATTAACCCATCGGATCCACAACACCGCATAAGAAAGTTTCGCTGTGTCAAGAGCCTGCATCTTTTCCAATTGCGATTGTGATATGGCCGACAGGATATGGCCTGCGATGCGGCGAAATTTTCACTTCCTTAGCGAATTTTGAGTGGAAAAGGGGTTTTGGTTGATTTTTGGGTGCGCTTTTTTGAAGAATTAGTGGAGAAACTGGGAGAAGTCATAACTTCTTCAGTTCTTATTGAAAGGGGATGCAAAAAGAGGCCAAATAATCATTTTTGAGTATTCTGAACTCATTGAGACTAGTTTCAGAGGTAGATGAGCATTGTAAACACATTTTTGATGAAATTTGAGAATAATAGAGAGGCCCAAGCCATTGGAAGATGGACCAAAGAGACATAACCTAGGAGGGGTGAACTCCTTTATCATGTGCTTCTCGACCAAGCAACCTAGTTTCACCCATCCTCCATGGCAAAAGCAAGCAAAGCAGTCAGCAAAGAGGTAGTCGTTAATAATGATGAGAACAAAAGTAATGTTAATCATGATTTCATAGAATCTAATGCTGGATTGAAGACCCAACATATTCCAAAGATAGATATGAGGAAGTTTGATGGCAAGGATCCCGTAACATGGATACTACAAATGGAGAAATATTTTGATCTACACAATTTGAAAAACACACAAAAGGTATGTATTGCATCTTTATATTTAGAACCGAATTAGTTTGTATAATATAAATGGATTTGTTCTTGTAAACAACTTGTCACCTGGTGAATTTTCACGGAGGAAATGATATCACATTATGAGAATACAAAGAGCAACACCTTCTTTAGCCAATTGATAAATCTCAAACAAAAGGGTTCAATGGTAAAGCACATTGACCACTTCCAAAAATTGAATATAAGGGTAAATGATATTCTAGAGAAGTGTAGGATTGAAGTCTTCATAGGGACTTAAATGATAACATCCAAAATCAAGTTTGCCTTTGGGAACCTGATTCATTGGATAAGGCATACAGGTTGGCAAGAAAAATTGAAAGCAAAATTATGGTAACAAGGAAGCCTACCACTCATAACTATAAAGATGGAATTGTTGTTGCTTCTAGCCTTTCAACACCTACAAGGTTGTCACCAAAACAATTGGAATAAAAAAGAGTAAAAGGGATTTGTTGCAATTGTGATAAAAAATACACTAAAGGTCATAAGTTTGCTAAGAAGAAATGAATTTACATAGTTGGGGAAGAGGAGCAAGAAAAGGAACAAGAAATGTCAAAAGAAGAAGATATACACCAAGAAAAAACCCTGGAGAAAGAAGAAATGAATCCGATCATATCTTGTAATGCATTGGCCGAAACCACAACTCCTCAAACTATCAAAATTGAAGGACATATCAAGCAGAAAAACATAATAGTGTTGATTGACTCGGGAAATACCCATAATTTTATTCATTGTAAAATAGTCAAGGAATTGAATTTCTTCCTATATCCAACTCCAGAGTGTCGAGTGATGGTTGCAAGTGGAGGAACCATAAATTTCTCTGGAAAGTGCCATAATATCAAGCTATCCATGGGAGAAAATGTATTGAATATCCCAATGCTTTCCATTCCAATGGGTGGTGTTGATGTTGTACTAGGAGTCCAATGGCTACAATCCTTGGGTACAATAGCTTTTAATTTTCAAGAACTTTTCATGAAATTTTCTTCGGAAGGAAAGGAAGTTGAATTAAGGAGTATCTCAGGGAAATTAGAAACATAATCAGCTCTAACAGAATGAAAAAGCTTCTAAAGAAAGAACAACGAGGTGTAATTGCACAATTTTGTTCTCTAGAGGTTCCCACATCGAAATCATCTATTTCTCCAAATCTCCAAAAAGTCTTGGACAATCATTCCAAGGTATTTGGGACTCCCAAAGGCCTCCCACATATTCGTGATCATGATCATGCTATTAATTTGATTCCAGGAAGTGTTCCTCCAAACTTCAGACCTTACAAATATCCATATGCCGAAAAGAGTGAAATTGATCGTATGATTGTTGAAATGCTAGAGGTTGGTATAATTATCCAACCAAATTCGATAAAAAAAGCAAGTGATGAATGGAAGAATGATGAAGCAGGGTGGGAACTCATCCAAAAGTTGTAAAAGATCCCAGTTCAAACAATATTGCCAGAACTTGACGAGGAAGGAAAAGTCATATTGGAACTTGGAGCAATCACAGAAACAAGAACTTGACAACTACGAAATCGATCAATTTCAGAGTATCTCATCAAGTGGAAGAACTTACCTGCTGAAGATTCCACATGGGAGGACAAGAATTTTATACAGAAGCATCCAGAAGTACTCAAGCGTTGAGGACAACACTTTTTGAAGGAGAGGGACATCTTAGGTCCCTATACTACTAGTGTAACTCCTTATTGTTATTAGTGCAACCCCCTTATTATATTGTTGTTCCCATGTAGCCCCCACATTGTTATTATTGTGCCCCAAAGAAGCCCACTATTGTTATTATTGTGCAGTTACATTATTATTGTTATGTCAACTCTGATTGTATTATGACCTCTTAGACTCCTATATATATAAAGGAGGTCTTTTCATTTGTGTAATGCAAAGGAGGTTTCCCCCTCGAAGAGGCTTATTTTGAAGGCATTTATTTATCTTTTCTTCTATTTTGTGAGTTGGTTTCATAACATTATGAATGATGTTTTAAGATCATTTCTTGATGAGTTTTTAATTGTCTATTTAGATTATATTTTGATATACAACAAATCACGAGAAGAGCATGCCAAGCATGTTAGGAAAGTTTTGGATATCATGAGAAAAGAACAATTATTTCTAAAGATGTCTAAATATGAATTCAGGAAAACTTCCTCAGTGTATTGGGCCACATAGTTGGAGGAGGTGCGCTGGAGATTGATTCGGTCATTGTGAATTGACCAATACCCAAATCATTTACTGAAGTAAGGAGTTTTTTAGGAGCATCGCAGTGCAGGAGGAAGTTCATTTCAAATTTCTCCTCCATAGCAGCTCCACTACATGCGTTAACCAGAGTGAAGGTTGTCTTTTAGTGGGGAGGAAAACAACAATAATCATTTGATGCTTTGAAACAAAAGACCAGTTCAGCCCCAGTTTTAGCATTGTCGAATTTAAAACTACCAGTTGAAATACAAATAATGCAAGTGACTACGCCATCAGTGTAGTTCTTTTACAGCATGGTAAGCCCATTTCATTTCATTCTGAAATTTTTAATGGTGTTGTTATAAACTATCCTACGTATGATTAAGAGCTTTACGCATTGGTGCAAAGTGTGAAGAAATGGAAGAATTATTTGATGGGAAAAGAAACCATTATTCACACCAATCATCAACCTCTACAATCTGAAACCAAATCGTAGCAGTCAAGGCACTTTCGTTAGATGGGATTTTTACAACAATTCCACTTGCTAATCAGCTACAAGAAATGAATTTATAACAGAGTTGATGATATGCTTTCTAGACCGGTTGTAAATGTATCCATTTTACTCAAGAATAATTCTATTTTTCCTGAAAGTTATGTTGAACAATACGCATAGGATGCTGACTTTCAAGAGGTGTATTTAAACGTGATTCAAGGCCACCAAGTTTAGGAATTATATTACCATGTACATGATAATATGTTGTGTCATTTGGGAAGAATTTGTGTTCCACAGGGAGAGAGAGTAAATGTCATAAGGGAAGCGCACACTTCTCTTATTGTTGGACATTTCCGTGTAAGTAAAACAATGGCAAATCTTAAGAGGTATTTTCACTAGCCTCGAATGCCTGAAATTATGTCACATTTTATAAGAGGTTGTTAGTTGTGTGCAGTCAATAAGCCTAGTAATAGGAAACTAGGATTGTACACATCACTTACAGTGCCTTCAAGACCATGGGAAAGTGTTTCTATGGATTTTGTAGGAGGTCTTCCTTTGTCAAGGAAAGGTCATGATTATTTGTATGTAGTTGTGGATAGGTTCAACAAGATGTGCATATTAATGCCTTGTAAAAAGAAAATTACAGCTGAAAAGACATATCAACTTTTCTTTCAAAATGTATGGGTTCATTTTGGATTGCCTACTTCTATTGTAAGTGATCGTGATTCTCGATTGGTTGGAAATTTTTGGTCAAGTTTATGGAACTTGATGGACACCATGTTGAAGAAAAGTACAGCCTTCCATCCACAACTAGATGGTCGAACTGAAGTGGTAAACAGGACAATAATTCATTGGCTAAGAGGATATTGCAGTAAACATCCTAAGTTGTGGGATGAGAAGTTGCATTATATTCATCATGCTTACAACCAAGCAAAACACTCTTCTAATCTAACTATGCCTTTTGAGGTATGTCTTGTTTATTTTCCTAAAACACCTTTGGATTTCATCTTTGAGAAAGGTGTAGCTGTAGATGGACATAGTGGCATAGATAGGGAAAAGAAATTCATTGAGAAAATTGAGTTAATTCACCAAACAGTTCAAGAACAACTAGAAAAGAGTCAAGGCAAGTATAAGGCAAGGCATGATAAGCATCGTGTGGATCATCAGTTTCAAGTAGGTGATGAAGTTTGGCTATACATTAGCAAGGAAGGCTTCAAGGTGAAGGTAAAAAGTTTGAACCAATTCGTTGTGGTCCATTTAAAATCTAGAAAATATTGGTAATAATGCTTTCAGGCTTGATTTGCCTTCATATATGCAAATATATTCCATTGTTAATGTTGAAAATTTGAGATTGTACGAACCTCCTTTGATTGAAGATCAAGGAGAGAATGTTCAAATTCCATCTATTGAAGAAGTTTCTCCAGAATACCTTGATATGCTTCAGCAAGACACTATACTTGACAGAAGGATAAGGACAACTAAAAGAGGAAATACTGATTATCTTCGGGTGGGTCTCAAAGGTACACATTCATCAAAGGCAAAATGGATTGAAGTGAGGAAGGTGAGGGAACAATACCCTCATATGTTCATAATTGAAAGTGATCCTTTTGGGGTCCAAAATGCTTCCCGTGGGGAGGCATGATCAAGTGCTAAGAATTATGCTCAAATTTCAAAGTGTCAGAATCTTGTAAAACTTAGCTTCAAATTGAAGAGCTCGTCATTCTGAATCCAACGGTGTGAACGACACTCAAATCTGAGTTCATATGTAGAAGTTAGAGCAAGTCAAAGTTCAGGTTTGACTTGCTTACATGGCAGGATTGGGATGATGTGGCAAGTCTTCAGTGAATAAGGAGGCACCAAGTGGCAGTCCACCATTGGCCCTCACAAATACCGTATTGTAGCAGTAAGTGTTTCGGTCTTACAAATCAGCCCCCAGCAGGTTCAAGGTTGCGATGCAATGCGATTGCATATCGCAATCGCATCAGCAATAAGAATCACAGTGGGGATATGATAGTGATAGACCCTGAACCTGATAATCTTATATGCCACAATTTAAAGTCCAAGTGGGTCCACAATCGCAATTTTTTTGTGTAAAAAAACCTTCAGGTGTTGAACTTGACGATTGCAATAAACGGGAGGTTTTGGGACGCATGATATTATAAGTTGTAATTAATTAACTCGTCCGATCCGAAACAACGCATAAGAAAGTTTCGCTGTGTTAAGAGCCGACATCTTTGCCGATTATGATTGTGATATGGCCGACAGGATATGGCCTGCGGTGTGGCGAAATTTTCGCTTCCTTAGTGAATTTTGGAGCGAAAAAGGGGTTTTGGTTGATTTTTTGAAGCGTTTTTTTGAAGAATTAGTGGAGAAACTAGGAGAAGTCATAACTTCTTCAGTTCGTATCCAAAGGGGATGCAAACAGAGGCTGAATAACTAATTTTGAGTATTCTGAACTCATTGAGACTGGTTTCAGAGGCATATAAGCATTGTAAACACATTTTTGATGAAATTTGAGCATAATAGAGAGGCCCAAGCCATTGGAAGCTAGACCAAGGAGACGTAGCCTAGGAGGGGTGAACTCATTTATCATGTCCTTCTCGACCAAGCAACCTAGTTTCACCCAGCCTCCGTGGTAAAATCAAGCATAACGGTCAGCAAAGAGATAGTTGTTAATCATCATGAGAACAAAAGTAGTGTTAATCATGATTTCATAGAATCTAACGTTGGATTGAAGACCCAACATATTCCAAAGATAGATATGAGGAACTTTGATGGCAAGGATCCCGTAACATGGATACTACAGATGGAGAAATATTTTGATCTACATAATGTGAAAAAACACACAAAAGGTATGTATTGCATATTTATATTTAGAACCGAATCATTTTTTATGGTATAGAGGGATTTGTTCTCATAAAAAACTTGTCACTTGGTCAATTTTCATGGAAGAAATGATAGCACAATATGAAAATACAAAGAGCAACACCTTCTTTAGCCAATTGATAAATCTCAAACAAAAGGGTTTAATGGTAGAGCACATTGAGCACTTCCAAAAATTGAATATAAGGGTAAATGATATTCCAGAGAAGCGTAGGATTGAAGTCTTCATATGGATTGTAAATGATAACATTCAACATGAGGTTTGCCTTTGGGAACCTGATTCATTGGATAAGGCATACAGGTTGGCAAGAAAAATTGAAAGAGAAATTATGGTAACAAGGAAGCCTACCACTCATAACTATAAAGATGGAATAATATGGAGTTGTTGTTGCTCCTAGCCTTTCACCACCTACAAGGTGGACACCAAAACAATTGGAAGAAAAAAGAGTAAAACGGCTTTGTTACAATTGTGATAGAAAGTGCACTAAAGGTCATAAGTTTGCTAAGAAGAAATTAATTTACATAGATGGGGAAGAGGAGCAAGAAAAAGAACAAGAAACGTCAAAAGAAGAAGATATACACCAAGAAAAAAACCTGGGGAAATAAGAAATGAGTTTGATCATATCTTGTAATGCATTGGTCGGAATCGCAACTGCTCAAACTATCAATATTGAAGGACATATCAAGAAGAAAAAGGTAATATTGTTGATTGACTCGAGCAGTACCCATAATTTTATTCATTGTAAAATAGCCAAGGAATTGAATTTCTTCCTATATCCAGCTCCTGAGTGTCAAGTGATGGTTGCAAGTGGAGGAACCATAAATTGCTCTGGAAAGTGCAATAATATCAAGCTATCCATGGGAGAGTATGTATTGAATAGCCCAATTATTTCCATTCCAATGGGTGGTGTTGATGTTGTACTAGGTGTCCAATGGCTATAATCCTTCGGTACAATAGCTTTTAATTTTCAAGAAATTTTCATGAAAATTTCTTCAAAAGGAAAGGAAGTTGAATTAAGGGGTATCACAGGGAAATCAAGAAACATAATAAGCTCTAACGGAATGGCGAAGCTTCTAAAGAAAGAACAACGAGGTGTAATTGCACAATTATGTTTTCTAGAGGTTCCCATATCAAAATCATCTATTTCTCCAGATCTCCTAAAAGTCTTGGACAATCATTCCAAGGTATTTGAGACTCCCAAAGGCCTCCCACCTATTCATGATCATGAGCATGCTATTCATTTGATTCCAAGATGTGTTCCTCCAAACATCATGCCTTACAGATATCTATATGCCCAAAAGAGTGAAATTGAACATATGGTTGGTAAAATGCAAGAGGTTGGTAATATTATCCAACCAAA
This sequence comes from Pinus tabuliformis, assembly GCA_031772625.1. Lineage (NCBI taxonomy): Eukaryota > Viridiplantae > Streptophyta > Pinopsida > Pinales > Pinaceae > Pinus > Pinus tabuliformis. Next base: position 153,306,855 of record CM062812.1, read on the forward strand.
TTCGATAAACAAAGCAAGTGATGAATGGAAGAATGACGAAGCAGGGTGGGACCTCATTCAAAAGATGAAAAAGATCCTTGTTCAAACAATATTGCTAGAACTTGACGAGGAAGGAAAAATCATATTGGAACCTAGAGGAGTCACAAAAACAAGAACCCCACAACTATGGAATCGATCAATTCCAGAGTATCTCATCAAGTGGAAGAACTTACTCGCTAAAGATTCCACATGGGAGGACAAGAATTTTATACAGAAGCATCTAGAACTACTCAAGCATTGAGGACAACACATTTTGAAGGAGAGGGGCATGTTAGGTCCCTATACTACTAGTCTAACCCCTTATTGTTAATAGTGCAACCCCCTTATTATATTGTTGTTCCCCTGTAGTCCCCATATTGTTATTATTGTACCCCATAGAAGCCCACTATTGTTATTATTGTGTAGTTACATTATTATTGTTATGTCGGCTCTGATTGTATTATTGTTGAGCCTCAAAACCGCCCTTTCCTTAGCTACTCTTCTCATTCATTTTCTTTGTTTTTCCCTGAAGAAAATGCATCCCTATCATCAATAACCAGTATACATTTCCTTAAGGAGAACATTTTAGTGATTTACATGTTATGCTTTTATGTTTTTCTGTTTGAATAAGTTTTTGTCTTTTAGCTACGGAATGCAGCCTATTCTGCAGCTAATCAGCTATTCTGCAGCTACTTTCATGCTTTAACAGGTTCCAGGTGTCAGAAGGAGAAAATAACTACATGGGCAGCTTGGAAATCATGATGACATGGATTGTGTCCTATTCACCTCGCCCAGGTTGACAAGGAAGATGGTACAAGACTCTAGTCAATGAAGAAGTAAAACATAGAGACCAAAGGCAAACATGACTCTGTTTTGTACACGTTTCGTAGTGATGGGATCCGAAATAACTTATTGAACCCACGGACTCCAACAACCATCTATGCAACCGAATCCAACAACCATCATCTTAGATTTATGTCTCCAGCAGCCGAGGAAGAGGATTTCATGTGCCTGTCTGCTACATGTTTTTGGTTGTAGCTTATTTTTCTCCATAAACAGTTGTATAATTTTCTATAAATACCTGTGTAAAGAACGCAGAACCGGTTCGAAGTTCCTGATGTATGAAGCTCAGAATACTGCTCTGTAATTTTGAAAACTCATTTACTATGTTTTTTTAATATGAATACTGCAAGTTTCATGGATATCTGAAAGCGTTTCTTGGAGTTTTGATTAAGTACGCATAACCTGAGCAGTTGTAGAGGGCCCCTGCGCTAACTGAGGTTTCATTTCATTTCATTTTTTCTTTTATAGTTAAACTGTAAATTTATCATTTCTTCCATAGTGTTCATAACCATTTTTCATACTAACCCTGTTTATAATGCATCATTTCTTCACTAATGCAGAACAACTTCTTTCATTACAGAATAGATTTCTCTTTGCTTAAATTATTTCTAGTTTTTATCAGCAGTAGAAGTTGAATTCAATAGTGTAGAGTAGTTTATTTCATTTACTGTTTCACTAGTTTTTAAATTTCCAAATAAACTGATCAATGCCATTACTGTTCTTACCATTTTATTACTAGTTTAGTGACTCATGGTGTAGATGAATGTTTCTAAAAATCCCTTCTAGTTGATAACTCATCTTAAACTAAGTGGTTAGATACTTCATTCATGCAATGAGTCTTTTCTGCATTTTTGTATTTATCTTCTCTTAGAATAATGAAGTACAGAATTCCTCAAAATGTCATCACAAGGAGGTTTTTCTCCCAGAATTGAGAGGCAGAGTAACTAAGCACTTCATTTAGTTTTGTTTCCATAATAGATAGTTGCAATTTTACTTTCAGTTTTAATATTTCATTTAGTTTTTGTTCTTGTAACAGATTAGACAATAATTGCAATTTCATTTTCAGTTTTCAGTATTCCATTTAGTCTTGTTTTTGTAATTGAATAGACAGTAGTTGCAATTTCACTTTTTAAGTTTGTAGCTCATGGTTTGTTAATAATGATATGATTAGAAATAAAAACTCTGTTTTCATTTCTTGATTAAACTTTGCTTCCCAATCTCACTTAAGCTCTTTTTAGTTCTCATTTCTTTAGGTCCTTAATAGTCTTTACAGGAGTTAGATTTAAGATTTTGTTAAGTATATTGTAAATCATTAGGGATTAAAGGATCAAAAACCCCCAAAAAAACATAAAACTCAAAAACAATGAAGTAAGAAGGGTCATCTAGCACATATAGTGCACTACACTTCATCAGTTTACAATACCCAGATTGATAATTGATGTAGAGAAATTTAGGACACTAAATTGACCAAACATTTTGGCACCGCTACCGTGGAAGTGTAACTAGGTAGCCTTATCTCTTACATTAAAAAAAAAAACAAAACAAAACAATGACATGCATAGAGAAAGAGACTCTAGGGGTAGATTTATAGCTAGGGGCAGAAGTTCGATTCGTACAACACCACCTACCCCACCAAGAGTTAGAAAAGATACACCTCCATCCCAGACTCATACTCCCAGCCATAGGATTCATGGAATTCAAGGGGCAGAAACTCAATCAGAAGATTCTCCTACTTCATCTACCAAAACAGTCTTAGGAGAGAAAATTTTTGAATCTCCAACAGCAGGGATAACCTTTTTCACCTCCACAAGACAGCCTACTGTAGTTAAAGAATTAGGAATACCTGGTGAGGAAGAAGAAGTAGAAACTCTCTCTCATAGTCCATTAATAGAAGAACCAGAGGAGGAGGGAATAACCTTGCAGGTTGAGCCCTATACTAACTCTGAAGAAACTATAATGGCAGAAGAAGAACAAGATGGAGAATTCTCACTGTTTGGAGGAGGGGTAGAGGGAGAGGTAGAGGAAATAATGGAGGAGGTAGAGGTAATAATGGAGGAGGCAGAGGAAATAGGGAAGTAGATAACTCATTTGGATTCCCTATAGTGGATGAGGAAACACATACCACAATGAAAAATATCTCACCATCTGTCCTTCCAAACTTCTATGGGTTGAGAAGTGAGGACCCTGAAACATTTTTGTTTGAGTTTGAAGTCTTGTGCAGAACTTATGACTATATATAAGACTCTCAAAAAGTCAAATTGTTTCCTTCAACACTAAAAGGGTCTGCTTTGAAATGGTTCATGGGGTTAGTCACTCAATCCATTAGAACGTGGAATGACATGAAACAGGCATTTTTGGATAGATACTTGGATTATTGTATGCCTACCAATCATAAAGATGAGGTGTTCAAAATGATGCAAAGAGAAGATGAAAACTTAGAAGATTTGATTGAGAGATTCAACTATAATTTGAAAATATCAAAGATGAACAATTTAGATGAAGAAACTTTGAAAGCTCTTTTGTTAAAGGCCATTAGAGATGAGTGGATAGATATCCTTAACATGATGGGGAAGGGAGATATATCTCAACTTCCATTGAGTGACATAGGAGAACTATGTGTTCATATCTCAAGAGGGAAATCAAAAACAGGGAAAGGGCCAATAGATCCTTCTCTTGTTAGAGCAAACAAATCTGCAACTGGATCTATAAGTAGGGTAGAAATTGGAAATATGCTTGATGAGTTTAAAAATGAAATTCTAGGGAGCCTTAGAGATCAAATAGACACCATTAAAATTCAAAACAAGCAGAAAATAGAGGTGGATGCTTTAGCCATTTTTTGTCCAAAATGAAAAAAGAAACATGCTCTAAGGGAATGCCCTTTAGATGCAAAAATTGTAGAAACTTGTATTATTTGTTCAGAAAGTCATGAGACCAAGGGTTGTCCTTCAATCCCAGGTCTTAAGGCTGTCTTTCAAGAGGGAACAGTCCCAAATTCTACAGAAACTCCTTGTATTGTTGCAAGATTACCTTGGCAGGGGCCACAAAATCAGGGATTTAACAATCCAATGTATCTTCAGCCCCCACCAAACTGGAATTCTTGGCAGCAACCTTGGCCTCAATCTCAATCTCAGTATCAATCTCAACCGTGGGCACAAGGGGTACAAAATCCTTATGGGATATTTGCTCAATATTATCAATATCCTCCATCCTATCAGAATTATCCTCCCCCACAAAATTAGCAACAAAATCAGAACCCTCAACTTTCATCGCCATTTCCACAACAACCTCCACAACAAAGTCAAAATCCTCAACTCTTGCTACCATTTCAGCAGAAACCAAATCAGCTACCTACCCAACCATTACCAAACGCCAACAATAAAAACCCTTAGAATGCTTACATGGTAGAATGACAACAATTTCCAACTTACATGATTACTCCACTAGACCTTAATGATGTTCAACTAAGATCTGGTAGGATATTAGAAAAAGAAATACCTTCTGTAGTTATTCAAGAACAAGATACTTTTGAGGAAGACTCTCTAAAAGTCAATAAAAGTTTTGAGGGAACATCCCTCCAAAACCAAAACATTGAAAAACAAAAACAAAAAGAATTAGTGAACACAACTCCTATCATTAAGCAGCCAACATCTACTTCTACGCCTCCTTTTCCTAAAAGAATACAAATTGATAGAGGGATAGAAAAACAGATCTTGTTGCCCAATTATGATTTTCTAGATGAATTGAAGAATGTCTGTATCAAAATTCCTTTGTTACAAGCCATTAGAGAAATTCCAATTCTAGCCAAGACAATAAAGGAGTTGAGCATCAAAAGACTAGGAAGAAAATCAAAAGAAACAAAAAGAATTCACTTGGTAGGAAAGATAACAGACATAATGATGGGAAAGATTGCCATGCAGAAATTTGTGGATCTAGGAAGTCCAATTGTCAAGACACATATAAATGGAATTGAAATTCCAAATACATTGATTGACTTAGGGGAACAATAAATATCATGAGTAGACACAAACTATGGAGCAGCTTAAACTTCCAAATCTTCTTTACACACCTACCTTACTGCAGCTTGCAGATAGATTAGTAATCAAACCAGATGGTGTGCTAGAAGATATTTCAGTATCCTTAGATTCTTGGGAATGTCCTGTTGATTTCACGATCTTAACTCCCAAGAATAATCTTTGATGACACCCACTCATATTAGGAAGACCTTGGCTGGCCACAACTGATGCTTTTATTAGTTGTAGATCTGGTGACATGTATAATTATGATGGTAATTCAACAAAGAAATTTACTTTGTATCCTCCAGCAAAAGCAATCACAGAAATAGATTACAAGGAATGGATTGATGATGAAGATGATATTCAACCTCTCTTTACTATGTCAGAAATTAGTGAAGATAGTCAAATTCTGAACACATTAGAAAATTTCGAAACATCTTCAGAATATGATCATGCACAATTTCAAGAGAAATCTAATGTTGAATACCTGTCATCTAGGCAGATGTCTCTATATTCTATGGAAGAGTTTGGTAGCTCTACAATTGAAATTTTTCTAGGTAGGACATTGAACATAAACAAAAACTTGGAGAAACTACAACAAGAAGAACTAACCAAAACATTACAAAAGCATTTTGCTGCATTTTCATGGGAGTACACCAACATCAAAGGTATTGATTGTAAGACTTGTATCCATCATATCTATATTGAGGAAAACAATTGACCAATCAGACAACCTCAGAGAAGAATGAATCCAAATCTTAGGGAAATTGTGAAAGAAGAGCTCCAAAAATTACTCAATGTAAACTTCATTTACCCAATTTCAGATAGCCAATGGGTTTCTCCTTTGGTAATTGTGCCTAAAAAGAATGGTAAATGGAGGGTGTGCATTGATTACCAAGAACTGAATAAAGAAACCCTTAAAGATCACTTTCCTTTTCCCTTTATAGATCAAGTGTTAGATACATTAGCAGGTAAGAAGTATTTCTCATTCTTGGATGGTTTTAGTGGTTATAATCAAATTCAGGTAGCACCTGAGGATTAGGATAAAACCACATTTACTTGTCCATGGGGAACTTTTGGCTATTGAGTACTTCCTTTTTGGTTATGTAATGCTCTTGCAACATTCCAAAGAGCAGTACTAGGAATTTTTTCTGATCTAATACATAATTGTGTAGAGGTATATATGGATGATTACAGTTTATGGAAACACATTTGAAGAAGCTTTAGAAAATTTGGAAAAAGTTCTTAAAAGATGTAAAGAAACAAACCTTTCACTAAGCCATGAAAAATGTTTTATGATGTTTACAGAAGGTATTGTTTTAGGACATCACATTTTAGGAGATGAGATTAAAGTTGACAAATCTAAAGTTGAAGTCATCTCTAAGTCATCAATTCCAAATTTCCAAAAGGATGTTAGAAGTTTTCTAGGATTTACAGGATACTATAAAAGGTTTATAGAAAACTTCACTAAAATAGCATCTCCACTCTTCAAATTGCTTGCAAAAGATTTTGAATTTAGTTGGAATCCTAATTGCCAACTAGCATTTAAAACCTTGAAAGCAAAAATTTTTGAAGCAGCTATTTTAAGAGGTCCAAATTGGAAACTTCATTTCCATATTTCCACAGATGCTTCAGATACAGCTCTGGGAGTTGCATTGGGACAAAAATATTTGATTCCTTATTCCATTTACTATACAAGTAAGAATTTGACTCCCACTGAGTTGAATTATACTGTGACTGAAAAGAAATTTTTAGTTGTTTTTCATGCAATTAATAAGTTCAGACACTATATAACAGGATATGAAACCTTTGTTCATACAGATCACTCTGCAATTAGATATTTGATGAATAAACCTATCACTAATGGCAGAGTTACAAGATGGATTTTACTTTTACAAGAATTCAACATTACTGTGCTAGATAGACCTAGAAAACAAAACACAGTTGCTGATTTCTTGTCCAGGATTCAGAATATCAAAGAAGACTCTATGGTTGAAGATAAGTTTCCTGATAAATATCTTTTTGCAGTAACTACTCAAATTCCTTGGTTTGCAGATGTTGCTAATTACTTGGTTATAGGGAAGTTACCTTCACATTTTTTTCCAAGAGAGAAAAGAAAGATTATTCAAGAAAGTGCAAGATATTCATGGATCACTAACGAATTGTATAAAACAGGGCCATATCTTATGATCAGAAGGTGTGTCAGGGAAGATGAAATGCCTGATATTCTCAAAGCATGCCATGATGAGTTGTGTGGTCGACACTTTGCTGACAAGATGACAACCTATAAAATCTTTTCTTTAGGATATTATTGGCCATCCATCTTCAAAGATGCTAAAGAATATGTCAGGAGGTGCGGCAGCTGTCAAAGGGTAGGGAAACCTGCTCCCTCAAATGAAATGCCATTACAAACTCAAGTACTTATCGAACCATTTGAAAAGTGGGCTTTAGACTTTATTGGACCAATTAATCCTCCATCTAAGCAGAAAAAGTATATATTGGTATGCATGATCATGTCACCAAATGGGTAGAAGCCAAAGCATTACCTTTTGCTAATGAAAAATTTGTAGTTAATTTTCTTTTTGAGGACATCTTCACTTGTTTTGGTGTTCCAAGAGAAATTGTGACAGATTAGGGATCTCAATTCACATCCAACATGATGGAAAGGCTTATGGAGGAGTACAAGATCAAGCATAGGAAATCTACTCCCTATCACCCACAAGAAAATGGTCAAGTGGAGTCTACAAATAAAGTGATCGAAGGAATCCTCACCAACACTATGCATCTACATAGAAGAGATTGGGTAGAAAGGCTTCCTAAAGCCTTATGGGCCTATATAACTACATGGAGGAACACAACGAGACATACACCGTATGAACTTGTTTATGGGAAACAAGTCCTATTCCTTATAGAGTTCCAAATCAGAACTTTCAAGATGGCAGTTCAGCCAAGGATGGATTTATTAGAGGCTCAAAAGCATAGAATGGAGCAATTAAATGAACTTGATGAAATCAGACAAGAAGTAGTTCAAAGGACCAGTATAATCCAACAACAGAGGGCTAAATGGCATGACAAATAAATCAAGGACAAGAGGTTTCAAGAGGGAGATTGGGCATTGTTATTTGATTCAAAGTTAAAATATTTTCAAGGGAAGTTTCAAACTCATTGGCTTGGGCCATATGAGATTGAAAAAGTTTTTAATAATGGAGCAGTGAGGATCAGAACAATAGATGAAAGTCAAACTCCTCTTCTTGTGAATGGTCATAGATTGAAAATATACCAAAAACCGATTTCAAAGGAGGAGTTCATCAAGATCTTCCAGAACAATTTTGAAATGAAGTTAGTGAAAAAGAATCCTTCTTCTCCACCAACTTAGTCTTTATTTTTCCTATCTAAAAAAAAATTAAAAAAAAAAATAAAAAATAAAAAATAAATTGTATAAGGTTGAAAACCAATCATTGATTGGCATGCTTATATAGAAAATACAGGGTGAAAATCAGAAGTTTCTGACACCCTATATTTTCCATTTCCTTTTTGAAAAAAATGGTGACAAAAAGCCATAGTCATTCAACATTCTGCAAAATTCATTGTCTCATTTCATTTTACTCTGTTTTACTTTTACAGCTTCACTTCTTTCCATTGCCATATTTCACCAATAAAATTTTCCTTTTCTAGCATTCCTTTCATCTCCATTTTCATTTATCAACTTATCTTATTTTCACTTACACAGCCATTTCCATTTCATCGATTCATAAGCCATATTTTACTCTCTGTTTCAAATTCTGTAGCTGTTTCCATGTTCTGCAGCTAATTCTGTTCTGTAGCTGATCCTGTTTTGAAGCTAATCTGATTCTGCAGCAACAGTTTGTTTATCAGTCCAAGCACAAGAGTCCAGTTCATAATAAAATCTTGTATGCAGGTAATTGAAGAAAAATCAACTTTGAAGACCAATCATGCCTAAAGCACCTGTGGAGCAAACATCAAAATATTAGCAAGCAGAAGGTAAAAGTTCCAAAGGTAAAATAAAAAAATTTATTTCAAAAAGAAATTCAAAAACATAAGCTTGTATAACATGTATGATCACATTTGTGCCTGAGAAGTAGGGGAGAGGCGGGAGGTGGGAGGTGGAAAAATCGCACAGAGTTTTAAGACACGCAGAATTGGACCTTAATGGCGGCCCGCAGAGGAGGGAGCACCATTCCCTCCTACAAAGATGTTGTGGCTAGCAGATACAAGTCCCATCCGAGTAATGTCAGAGGCACAGGGGAAGAATAAAGCAAAAATAAGGAAAAGGAGACAGATGGGGTAGAGTCAAAGGAAAAGAGCAACACAAAGGACAAGGAAGAAGAAGACAAAAACCAGGGAGGGAAAAAAGAGGACGTTAAACAAAAGGGACCCTGTAGACCCAGAGCAAACATCACTCCGAGAGTAGTTTTAAATAATCCAGCATTGCAGGAGCACAGGGAACATATGGAAACTTACGCCATCATTAGCAAATTCATGGGAGTATGGCCCACTGAAAAAGCTTTGCAAACCTAGATAAAATATCATTGGAAACCTAAGGGCAGCATCGATCTTCACCTTGGGTCAAAGGGTTTCTTTATAGTGTTGTTTACAAACATCGAAGACAAAGATAGAATATTTGAAGGAGGGCCCTACTTTTTTGTAGCAGCAAGCCTCTATATGCGGCCTTGGCTGATGAACTTTGTTCCAAAGAAGGAAACTTTCACTTCATTTCCTGTGTGGGTAATGCTTTTTTCTCTACCCTTGGATTATTGGCAAAATGAGTCACTTGTGGCTATAGGAAATAAACTAGGTCATTTTATCAAAGCCGCGGAAGCCACCAGAAGGGGTAAATATACTTCCTATGCAAGGATTTGTGTGGAGATGGACCTTTCAGGAGCTCTACCAGATGAAGTTATCTTGGAAGTCTTCGATGAGGAATGGGTGCAAATGGTAGACTATGAGCATATTCCATTCAGATGCCGTAAATGCCATGAACATGGGCACTTGATCAGAGACTGCCCTCTCAGTAAAGAAGAAGACAAAAGTAAACTAAAAGCAAAGAAGGACACTGAAAACTTTTTGAAAGTATCAAGCAGAGGAAAAGGAAGTAAAAAAGAACCAAAGCAACAACATAAAGAGGGACAAAAGGCCAGTTAAAACAAATTCCAAGCTTTGGTTGAGATGGAAGACATGCCAAATGAAAACCAGTCTATGGAGAAAGACCCTAAGGAGAAGGAGAAAGGGGAAAACTACACTCTAGCACTAAATACTAATGATGAGGAAGAAACCATGATGAATGAAGCAGAGCTAGAAATGGACCAAGAAATGACCCAGAGTGAAACAGATCTGGAGGATCATGAACTATAGGAAAACCTAGATCTAGAAGGATTTCTACAACAGGGAACCAGGATGGGGATATATTCATTACCTAAAGATGAATGGAATAGAATACAACAGTTGTTTCTGTGGAAAACTCAAGAAAAGGGGGCAGTTAAAGGAAGAAACAACGACGGGCAGGAATACAGAGGAGTGAAAACAATGAAATCAAATCCAGGTTTAGCAACTAGAAATGCAGGTAAGAAACGAGGAAGAAAGAAGCAGAAGGAGCTATTAATGGAGTGTGGGAAGCTGATGATAGATTCAGGTAAGATGAAAGACCTGAATAGTTATTCCTTCACAAATCTTTAATTATGAAGTTTACATCTTGGAATATAAGAGGTCTGGGTAGTAAAAGAAAGCAAAGAATGCTCAGTTTTAGAATGAAACAAGATATGCCGGATATGATCTTCATATAGGAAACGAAGAGTTCCATTCAGAAAATAAAAGCAATCCATTGCAAATGGCTTCACAGATTTGAGTTTTTAGAAGTTAAAGCAGATAACACAGTGGGGGGCATTCTCACTCTCTGGAACCCTCAAAAAGTTAGAGTATTAGATGCAGAGGCATCTAGAAACTACTTATCAGTAGTCATTCAACCAGCAGGGGTTTCTAAAACCTTCCTAGTCACTAATGTTTATGGTCCTCAAAGATTAGAAGATAAACTCGGATTGCTAGAATCCCTCACTAATCTTAGGAATAGACAAAATGGCATCCCCTAGATCTTGGGAGGGGATTTTAATATGATAAAATCTCTTTCGGAAAAGAAAGGAGGAACCAGAGTGCTAAACAAAGACTCGTTAGCATTTGAAGCGTTCACAAAGAACTTGAAACTGGTTGACTCAGACTCAGAAAATGGCCTTTTTACTTGGAACAACAAGAGAGGAGGGGAAGCCCAGGTAGCCTCCAAGTTAGATAGGTTCTTGGTATCAGAAGAGCTTATGCTTATAAATAATGAAATTACAGCAAAAATTCTTCCCTTTGGTGGCTCAGATCACTGGCCGATTCAATTGGAAATTAAGGGTTTGGATTCTCCAAGGAACAGACCCTTCAGATTCGAAAACATTTGGATCTCCCACCCGGATTTCTTGAGTAATATCAAAGAATGGTGGAATGAGGACTTACAGATCCAAGGTTCTAAAATGTTTCTCCTTCATAAAAGACTAAAGCATATCAAGAGTAGACTCAAAGATTGGAATAAGAAGGATTTTGGAAACATTTTTGTGAATAAAAAATATGTGGAAAGAAAAATTCAAGAACTCAACCAGGAGTTGATCCAAGAATGCTTTAACTATGACAAAAATGAACAGTTTGACAAACTGCACCATGAATGGGAAAACCTATGTAAATAAGAGGAAATATTATGGAGACAAAATCCAGAGTACAATGGCTCAAAGAAGGAGAGCGCAATACGAGCTTCTTTCATATATCCACCATGGCCAATAGGGCATTCAGCAGAATCTCGACAATAAAGGATAAAAAGGGAGAGACTCAAAACACACATAAGGAAATTGAAAAGGTGCTTGTTCAACATTTTCGAGACATTTCATGATAAAACAGTCCAGACAAAACAGTCCAGACAGGGAGGGTTCTATAAAGGAAATCACAAGATATATCCCTAAGTTGGTGTCTAGAGAGGAAAATATCAACCTAAACAGAATAGTCACTGAAGAGGAGGTTAGCGAAGTACTCAAAGATATGCAGAATGGCAAAGCACCAGGTCCAGATGGTTTTAATGCAAATTTCTTCAAAGCTTGTTGGGATATAGTAAAACTGGATATTTGAAATGTTGTTGAGGATACCAGGGGTAGTAAAACTATCCTGAAAGCCCTCAATACCTCCTTCATCTCCCTGATTCCCAAACAGGACTTGGCTCAAACAGTAGATAAGTATATAACTATAGCTTTATGCAATGTAGTTTACAAGATAATATCCAAAGTTGTGGTTAACAGATTCAAACCCCTCCTCCCTAAACTAGTGTCTGAGGAGCAATCTGGTTATGTGGAGGGCAGGCAAATTTTGGACAACATTATTCAAGCCCATGAGGTGGTCCACTTCCTCAAAAGTAGAAAGCAGGCTGGGATGATCATGCAACTAGATATTGCTAAAGCTTATGATAAGGTCAATTGGGGGTATATCAAAAATATACTCACAGCCTTTTGGTTTGATCACAACTAGGTAAGATGGGTGATGGCTCTGGTAACAACTTCCAGCTTTTCAATCTTGGTTAACGGCTCTCCCTCAGATATCTTCATTCCTTCTAGAGGCTTGAGACAGGGAGACCCACTCTCTCCCTTTCTCTTCATCCTCATGATGGAAGGACTTGGTAGGGATAAAAACATGGGTAAAATTAAGGGTCTTCAAGTAACGAAGAATGTACAGACACTTACTCACCAACAATTTGTAGATGACACCATGTTGCAAGGTATTCCCACAGTCAAAGAAGTTGTTGCCTACAAGCAAATCCTCAATGCGTTTGCAAGGGCTACAGGTATGGAAGTTAATCTCACAAAATCAAAAATTTTCTTATTTAATACTAACATTGCTATTCAAAGAAATATCTCTAGGATCCTTGGCTTCCAAAGGGACTCCCTCCCCTCAAAATATCTGGGAGTACCTCTCACAGACAGACCAATGCTTAAAATTATTTGGGAACCTCTGCTAAATAAGTTACAGGATAAAGTTAAAAAATGGACGTTCAGAGCCTTAAACTTGGCTGGTAGACTTGTTCTGACAAAGGCAGTTCTGCAATCCATCCTAGTATTCATGCTATCATCCCTTCCAGCTCCCAAAGGAGTCTTAGAACAAATTAGAAATATTCAAAGAGATTTTTTGTGGGGTAAGGAGGAAACCAAGAAGAAATGGGCCCTGGTTTCCTGGGATAAAATCTGCAAACCTAAAATCCATGGGGGTCTAGGCTTAGATGATCAGGAGATTCTTAGTAAAGTTCTAGGAGCCAAGCTTTGGTGGCGATGGGTGCAAGAGCCAAGAGCCCATTGGGCAAGGATCTAGAAAGAAAAATATGCCAGCTCTTGGCACACAAATGATCTCATTAGAATGTCGAGAGATATAAGGGGCTCTCACATCTGGAACAGGGCTTGGGAGAATAGAAACATAGTGCAACAACACAGTTTCTGGGAAATCAGAGATGGTGAGAAAGCACTCTTCTCGGAGAACAAATGGCAAAAATCACTGGTGCTGTTAAAGGAGGACTTTATGTGGCTCAAACAGGAAACAAATTCCCAAGGGTTAAACAAAGTCAAAGATTTCTGGAACATCCCTTAGGGTTAGGACAAGTGGAGAAGCTGGACTAACATTGATTGTAGAAATAACAGCCTTATAACAACAAAAGCAAAGGCACTGAGAAACATATTAAAACAGAGGATGATCATGGTCACAGAGGGGTAGGATCAATTGAGATGGGGTAACAACAACAAAGGTACCTTTAATCTCAAAGAGGAAAAATATATTCTCCTTGGGCTGGAGTCCAGTGTTCCAGAAAAATCATGGAGGCAACTCTAGTCTCAACAAGGATGGATGAAGATCAAGCTTTTTATGTGGTTGGTTCACCATAAGAAAATTTTGACTTGGGAAAATATTAGAAAAAGAGGCGTCTTGGGGCCTTCTAAATGTCAGCTATGTGAAGAGCAAGAGGAGACTATGGAGCACATCCTCAACGGCTGCTCTTATACCACATGGCTGTGGAATTATTTTTCTAACATTTTCCAACAATCAGATAGGGACAGGGGAAGCATCACAAATACCCTTAATAATTGGAGAAGGAGCTTTTCGGAGAATGAGGCGCTTAATTGGGCCTGGGATTTCACACCAGGATTCATTATTTGGAATGTTTGGAAAGAAAGAAATAAGAGAATCTTCAAGAGAGAAAAGTCCAACCCTCAGAAGCTATTTGATTTGATTCTAAAGCAGATCAGGGAAACAGTCAGTACCACAAAGCGCAATATCCCAGAGAATCCTCCCTCAAAAATGGAGATGAGAGCACTCAAACTGTTGGGATTGCAAGAGATCATTCCACAAGGGCTTGGAAAAAGAAAATGACAAAGAATACAGAGAAATATAGCTGACATCCTCCTTCGAAAAATTACCTAAAATTTAATATTGATGGAGCCTCAAAAAGTAATCCCGGAATATCTTGGTTTGGAGGAGTTTTAAGGAATGAAGAGGGAAGAATCATCTTAATCTTCCACAGCCATTTAGGTAAAGCAACCAATAACATGGTGGAATTAATGGCTCTGGAGCAGTGCCTAGAGATTCTGATTCAAAATCGTAGTTCAAATGTCATTATAGAGGCAGACTCCGAAATCACCATCAACTCTGTAAAAAGAATTAGTTGTGGATCCAAACCGGAGAAAGTCTCAAATCATTGGAGACTAATCTAGGTTTATCAAAGGATTCAAGCTCACCTTCAAGGATTTGGTTCTGTCAGCTTCAATCATGTAAATCCTAACAAGCTTGCGGACATTTTGGCCAACCAAGGGGTGAACAATGAAGATTGCAGGATGGTGAAGAAGTGGTAGGATTTGCCCCAGAATTGTTTAAAGGTTCTCTGCAATAACTAAGTGGCAGAGGACATGGAGGTGGTCCGACGTAGTTGGAGAGTTTCTTGTAGGAGAGAATGATCCCCAGTCAATGATTCCTCGGCCTCTTGATTTTCCCTTTGGATGCCATTGGTTCTCGGAAGGTTTCGAGTCAATGCTTTTTGCCTCTTCAGATCATTCTCAGGTTATGGGTCCTTGGTTAGGGTGGAAGTAGAGGGAGATTTGTTCCTTCAGATACCAGATCATTTTTCCTTGCCGGATTTGAGGGGAGGGCAATGCCTCGGCGGTTTTCAGTTGATCACACATTGCTTTAATGGTAAGCGGTTTTATTTTTATGGCAGCGATTCCATTGAACATTCAACACATGGCGGGGGCTGGTTTTGCTTACAATCCTTCATTGTGGCTTAAAGTTCAGTGGGGTGAGGAGGAGTGATATGACTCCTGGCCGTTGGATCCAGGAGCCCGTATCAACGGCTGGGAAAGAGTCGGCAGGTTGGTGGGGTCAGGAGATTGGACTAACCCTTTGGCGGAGTTTTGAGAAGATTGGTTAACTACTCTTAAGGCGGTCCCCGTGGGTTGTGGTCCCCGCTGGTCGTGTTTTCTTGTAGTTGGTTTTGTTTGACCGTAGCCCTTGGTTTTGGTCAGCTCATGTACTCTGTGTAACCATTTTTTGATTTAATAAAATTGAAGGTTTTTCTCTTGCTTCAGCAAAAAAAAACATGTATGATCACATGTATCCGTGATTAATCATCATGTGATTTGACCGCCACGATGTCTCCGCCATATATTCCATCTTCAATAACAAACAGTCCAATGATTCCTTCATAACTGATCTTTGTTTTAAACTCCATAACTTGTACTTAACCAGACTTCTACAACTACACCTATTAACGGTCAAATTAACGACATGACCTACCTCTATACGACTCTTCAAACCCTGACTGTTTATTTATTACATGCCAACTCTTAAGTTTTTCTCTCATATTTACACAGCCACCTTGTGCATACCGTCATTCGGTTTCTATATTCTTTGTGCATACAATCATTCTGTTTCTATATTCTTTGTGCATACAGCCACTCCATTTCCACACATTTTGCGTATACAGTTACTTTGTTTCCATATATTCCATATATACAGTGGCTTTGTTTCATATTCACAGTCATTCTGTTCCCATATACCTTGTCATCCTGTTTCCATATCCATAATCATTCTGCTTTTGTATACACAGTCTTCTTATTACCATATACGTAGTCATTCCATTTCTCAGACAGTGAGAGTAGTTTTAAAGGGTAGCCGAGAACAGAGGTTATGGGGCTTATTGTTAGAACTGAACCCGTAGGGGTAAAATACATGGAGGGATATCCGCAGCTGAAGGGAATGTTACAGAAGGCTGGTTGGTTGTGTTTTATTGAAAAATTCAATGGTTACCATAAGGAAATCACTAAATCTTTTGCCAGGTCATTTGATGGAATGGAAGTGGAAATAGGTGACATCAAATTTGCAGTTACTGAGTCCTTCATAGCAAAAGCAACAGAACTCCCAAGGCTAGAAGAAAGGTGGTTTAAGAACAAAGAGTTTCATGATAAATCCTGGAAGGTAATTCTTAAAAACTCAAGTATGGAAATTTCAGTTTTTAGAAAAGGGATTCCAATTTATGCACTCAAAAACAAATGGAGTCGCATGTTGTTAATACTACAAAAATTCATTACCTGTGAAGGGAAGTTTGGGTCTATATATGTTTAACACATACCATTGTTAATGAATTTTCTAGAGAATGGAACCCTCAATCTTCCCTTTTTCCTTTTGAATAGTTTGAGAAGAATGGCAACTAATGTTCAAAAGAAAGTTGAATCAATAGAAACCACTCTATATCACCATGGATTAGTGAAGATTTTAGTTGAATTTCATTTGAGAAGTGTAGGGGATACATGGGAGGACTTTTTGGTAAGGAATTTCTTCCAAGATGCTCCAGATTTATTTGAGGGAAGTCATGTTAAAAGAAGTAGAAGGAGAAATGTCAGCATTGGAAGCTCCTCACAAAAAGAGGATGCAGAAATAGCTCCTAAATCAGAGGTTAGGAAGCAGACTAAGCTGAAGAGAAAAATGAAAGAGAGGGTTGAAGAAATCAATAAGGATATCCCTGAACCTTCATCACCTCAAGAAGATGAACAACTGCTTTCTGAAAGACTAACCAAGATCAAAGAACAGATCAAGAAAGATAAGGAGAAAGGAAAGAGGAAAAAGGATACAAAAGAAGAAACCATAGGCTTCCAAAACTTGAGGAGGATTTCTAGACTCCAAGGAAAAGTGAAGAAGGTGAAATCAAAAGAGGCCTAGTTTATAAATTTAGAGGAAGAAACTCTAGCTCAGTCCCCTGACAATATTCCATATGAACAAAGTCCACAAAACTCTCCTCCACAAAATTTTGAAGGCAACCCAAGTAGAGCTTCTCCTGGCATTGATCTAGTACAACAGAAAATCTATGACTATATAGAGTCATTACAGAAAAGGAGTACCTCAGTAGACCTAGGGAATTCAGCTAATCCAGAGCATCTTGTTACCTCACAAGAGACTCTAACTAGCTCCCTCAAACAGGAGATCTATGAGCTAGAAGTTCTGAATAGACACATCCAAAAAGAAAACAAAACCTTGAGGGAACAGAATAAGCTGGATAGAGTTATTCATGACAACACCATGCTACACTTGGGATTATGGCACAAGAAGAACAGGAAGCTGAAAAAGAAAAATAAGAAGCTAAACAGGGCACTTATTAACCTCAAGTACAAATTTCTCATGAGGAAGCCAAGGATGGCAGTCGGTGCAAAGAAAAGCAAGAAGAGGAAGTTGGATGTGTTGGCTAAAGTATCAAAACAAATGTAATAGGAGGAGGAAGTTCACAATTTTGATTGCATGGGTTCATGAAATGGTTTTGCAGTGGGGGTATGTTGAGCCTCAAAACTGCCTTTCCTTAGCTACTCTTCTCATTCCTTTTCTTTGTTTTTCTGTAAATAAAATGCATCCCTATCATCAATAACCAGTATAAATTGCCTTAAGGAGAACATTTTAGTGGTTTACATGTTATTCTTTTATGTTTTTCTGTTTGAATAAGTTTTTGTCTTTTAGCTACGAAACACAACCTATTCTACAACTAATTGGCTGTTTGCAGCTACTTCATGTTTTAATAGGTTCCAGGTGTCATAAGGAGAAAATAACTACATGGGCAACTTGGAAATCATGATGACATGGATCGTGTCCTATTCACCTCGCCCAGATCGACAAGGAAGACTCACTACAACAAAACCAGCGATTAGCGTCCCTTTTTACTTCTTTTTTTGCATCTAGAGCCCATTTTTGGTGCTATTTGCATCCATTTATCAAATATGGTGCAAAACTTGACACAAAATTTGCATCAAGTTTTGCACCAAATCTTACACCAAGTTTAGCACCAGGTATTGCAATAGGTTTTGCACCACGTTTTGCACCAAATTTTATGCCAAGTTTTGTGTCATCCTTTACACCAGGTTTTGTTCCAGGTTTTGCATCAAGTTTGGCACCTAATTTTGTTTGACATACTTTTGCATCCTCATTTGCTTCCACTTTTTGCACCTACACTTGCATCAACTTTTGCATCGACTTTTGCATCCTTTTTTAAATCATTTTTTGCATCCATTTTTTCATCCATTTGTGCATCCCTTTTGCGCCAAGTTTTACATCGTGTTTTATGTCTAGTTTTGCATAAAATTTTGCATCTACTTTTGTTGCATCCACTTTTCCCTCTTGTTTGGCATCCATATTTACATCCTCTTTTGCATCTATTATTGTACCCACTATTGCATCTAATATTTTTGTGCCACAATTAGCGCCTAGTTTGGCACCTCCTTTTAAACCCACTTTTGATTATAATTTTGCATCCACGTTTGCATCCTCATTTGCCTCTAGGTTTTCATCAACTACTACATCTATTTTTGCATCCCTTTTTGTATCCAATTTTGGACCGGGATTTGCATCGGGTTTTGTGTCTCGTTTTGCATCTAATTTTGCATCAACTTCTATTGCACACAATTTTGCATCCACTGTTGCACCCATTTTAAATTTCACTTTTTGCATCCCTTTTTACATCTTCATTTGCATCATACTTTGATTCTTTTTTTGCATCTATCATTACATCCACTTTTGTTATGCCACAATTTGCACCATGTTTTGCACTCACTGTTGTATCCACGTTTGCTTCCAATTTTGCATCCATGTTCACATCCTCTTTTGCATCAAATATTGCATCTATTTTTGCATCCACTTTTATGTCAGGTTTATGCATTGGGTTTTGCATCTCGTTTTGTATCTACTTTTGCATCTACTTACATTATATCCATTTTTTGCATCCAATTTTGTTTTGCCTGTTGCATCAATGTTTGCTTCCACTTTTACATCCATTTTTGCATCTTATTTTGCATATTTTTTGTCTATTGTTACATCCACTTTTGTTGCACCATATCTTGCGCCTACCATTGCAACCACATTTGCTTCCACATTTGCATCCCCTATTGCATCCACTTTTGTTTCATCCATTTTTGCATATACTTTTGTTTCCGTTGTTGCATCCACATTTGTTTCACCACAATTTGTGCCAAGTTTTACACCTACCATTGGACCCATGTTTGCTTCCACTTTTGCCTTCATGTTTGCATCCAAGTTTGCATTGAAAACTGCATCTACTTTTGCATCCACTTTTGTGTCAGGTTTTTCATGTTGTTATGCTGTATCCACTTTTCATCCAATTTTACTTCTATTGTTGCCCCCATTTCTATGTTCGCTTTTGCATCCCTTTTCCAACACTCATCATATTTTCTGCATTGATGATATTCCTTATGGCATTGACAATTATGAACAATTGATGACAATGTCAATAATATTGACAATGATGAAAATGAAGATGATGGCGATGACATGAATTGTGATTATGATGATAAAGACGATAGTGGTTACAATGACAATAATGATGATGGCAATGATTATGATGATGACGATGCTAATGACGTTGGCGAATCTTCCCAATTTTAGATGTTGTCATTGTCATAATCATAAGCATTATCTTTGGTGTCATGATCATCATTTTCATCTAGGTCATCATCAAAAACAATAATGGCATGAATGATGATGATGCATGATTACAACAATGTCGATAGAAATTACATTAATGATGATGATGGGGATGATAAAAATGACAATGACGATGATAATGGTGGTGATGATGATCATCATCGATCATCTGTCAAAAATAGAGTTGTTATTTCTCTTATGTATATCAATGTGTCCTAAACAACCCTTTTCTAGCACTGATCACATTTTTTGGGTTGATGATATTTCTTACAACATCTACAATTATGAACAATTGCAAACAATGTCCATAATGATGATGATGATGGCATGAATGGTGATTATGATGATAATGTAATGATGGCAATAACAATGACAAGGATGATGGTGATGATGATGACAATGATTATGATAATGAGAATGACCTTACAATCTTATGGATTCATGAACAATTACTAGTTTCAATACCATCTTCTGGATACGTATTACTATCATACTTTTTAAATTTTCTGTCTCTCTTGAGGTATCTTACTATAATGGTGTTGTCAACACTAGAAAGATATCTTGTTGTAATGGTGGTTCTAATGTTAGCACTAGCAAAGTTTAGTAGGGAGGATGCTACTACAAGAGGAATTCCTTCTAAGTGACTATGGCATTCAAAATGAGGCTTTATGGGCTGCTTGTTAACACATGTTCTCATGCTCATATAAAATTAATGTGAAAAGTTGCTTTAATTGGTTCCCATGCATAATTGATATTGATAATGGGGTGGTATAAAATTGTAATGGGCATATCCGTTAGTTAGTTATGATGGGTCAACAACATTGAAACCATCCAAGTGACATTTCACCTTGGAACAATCGTCACTCGTGCGAAAACACGAAGTTTATGTAAATGAAAGTTGTGATTGTAGTGGAATTAAAACCATCGAGAAATATCAAAGAAGACGCTGCCTACCATTTTTGAAAGACAACCAAGGCATTGAACAACTATTTGCGTTAGGATGTAGTGAGGGAATCGAAGGAAATTTGGCAGCCCTAAGTTGCCATTACTATTGCCAATCACACATTCAATAGTAACCATAAAAGGTAGCCACATATAAACAGAACCTCGAGGTGTTGACAGTCAGAATCTATTGTAATAGCTTTGACGTATATATAGTTTTGTGTTTAGATGAGAATGAAGTGGGCTTCATCCAGGGTTCGGCTCAATCCTCGTCCATTCCATGCAGTGGTGTTTAATTCGCCAAGCAAGAGAATATTACGTGAGTGTTCAGAGTTAAATCAACAGAAATCAAGGATGTGTGATTGTCAAATTATTGCTCCTCCCTTATGATTGAGCGCTTGATGCGATGGTCATTATCCTTGGGTGATACTTTTATTCCCCATTTTCTATTGAAAAAGTAGCGTTTTTCTGTTCGATTATGATAGGATTGGATGAACGCCGGTTTGGGTGGATGTAGACCCATGTTTTTTTGTGGTGATCTTCAAATGTCTTGAGGATAAGAAAAAAATCCTTGACCAAGGTCCATGGTTTTGGGGATGAGTTGGTCTTCTAGTGAAGCCATGGTTTCCCAACTTCAATCCTCTCACTATGTTGCCGATGACTACTCTAGTATGGGTAAGATTCCTAGTTTTCCCATTCACTTTACCCATCTAGATCTCTTAGAAAAAGTGGGCAATTTTATTGGAAGATTCGTCAAAGTAGACAGGGAAAGACTTTTGAAAGGCATTTTCACCTATGTTTGCATATGTGTTTAGGTAGATCCCAATGAAGTTTTGCGAGATAAAATTGAGCTCAAGTGGATGGGAATTGTGTATTCCCAACCCCTGGACTATGAAAATACAACTTTTCGATACAGGAATTACCAACAAGATAGACACCTTCAAATTGTCTGTCCCTTTCCAATAGGGGCTTCCTCCTTACAGTCATCTAAGAACTCTAGCTGCAGTTGGAGGGATCTTAATGAAAGAGAGGGATCCAAAATGTAACACCCCTCCCTTGTGTGTCAAACTTTGCAAACCTAAGCTGAGAAAAGCTAGGTATGATGTGTAATATAAAAAGTAAATACATTATTAATAAATTAATCACTTGGAAAAGCGAGACACCAAGAGATGAGATTCTTGCCAAATCACATTGGTGAATGGGAAAGGATAATTCTTTCATGGTAAAGCTTCTCGATTTAATTCTAGATAAGTTGGATGGATTGGAGATAAATATCCATTGAGAAAAACATAAAAGTTGTGCGGGAGAGAAAGGCAATCTTCTATGAGGAAAATCCTCATGGGAGAGAAAGGTGAGCTTTTATGAGATAAGCCTACGCAAATGGATAAAAAGATCCATAAAAGCGAGACACCGCTAATGGAAACCATATCATGAAAGAAGGTATTAAATACCCATTGCATAGATCAATTGGAGGCGATTGATCCAAGGCAAGAACCTCGACTCGGTGGTGAACTGAAGAGTCATTTCTAGGTTGGGTAGCGGTGCTCTGTTTTCCAAGTGTCGTTCTCTCTTTTGATCTAGTTTGACTCACTTGCATGGATTGTTTTGTATGTTGGTTTCTTACCCTCTATGTTATAAATTCCTTAGCATATGAGAGAATTTGCTTGAGTTTTAAATGCACTGCATGTGGCGTTAATGAGATGATTTTATGGATGCACATAAATGAAATTCTAATTACAGTCACAGTATGTGGATCTTATGTAGAATTGGTGTTAACCTGTCTTTTGTTAAGATAGTGAATAGTCGTGCTTGAGCCGCTATGCAAATTTGTTAACTGTGGTTAAGGCTCGACTGTATAAACTATGGTACAAGTTATTTGTGCTATGCATCCAATGCTGCGCTTCTGATTAATTGTGCATAATCCCTAAGATACACATGTTAACGTGTCATGCAACTGTGGCAGACGGATTATTGATTATGTATGATAAATGATTTTGTTTTGAAACGGTAGAGCCTATGGTTCGGGTTATCTAATATATGCATTATGCATTATAGGATGAATTGCATCCATTGAGGCGTTCTAATTATTTATTCGTATTGCATAAGATATATGTCGGTGGTACTTTCAGCCATGACAATAGGAATATGAACATGCTATATGGCAAAGCTAGTTATTGTAAATGGATGACCTGATCTCCATAAATGTTGGATTGAATCCTCAAAGGAGGGATACTCGAATGCGGGATATTGAATAATATTGATTGATTCCTCCTCTGTGATGTGATGTAGGCATGGGTAGAAGTGCTTGTGTTAGCTTTGTTATGAGGTAGTTGTATATGAACGCGTGTGACAACCATTACATCTAAATTTATTACAAGCTAAAATTAGTAAAGGAAACCAATATGTTGCCTTTAATACTGTGGCTAGGAGGTGTCTACTGAAAGAGGACCCAAAGTTGATCATAATTCATGGAACAAGGTACCAATCAACCTTAAGCACAATGCAAGAATAGGATGAAAACCTTAAGCATTACCACCAACTCATCGAATGGCCTTGAGGCTGCAATATGCAAGAAGAAGATGAAAAACATTGACTTTGAAAGCTTTTACAACCAGAGAACCTTAAAACCCCAACTCCCTCCTTAGGACAAGTGTATTTGAGTTTACCAAGAGTTGGCTTCCAACACACCCAACGCTCAATGCCAAACATGACATGGTACACTAAAACACAAAGACCATAAAACCTTTCAACATATCGACAAAGTACACATTCTTCCTTGAAATACACATTCTAAGGAAACCCACAAATGACTTCTCCTCATTTTGAGGATGGTACCTAAGTTAAATTGGATTGCATAGGGATTTCTTAACACATGGTTCAAAATTATTACAACAATATACTCATTAATCACTAAATATGTCATTTGTAGGAATTGCAGTTAGGTGGGGAGGATAACACTCCTATCCATTTTTAAAGCTACACCCAATTAATAAGTTTTCCATGTGCCACAATAAATGCAATTTTTATGACTATAGTGACACATCCCTCGAGATTTCCTTCCACACCAACACTTTTATCCATGAACTAAAGAGTGACTATTTCATTATTATATTATACATACATGTTAATATAAGCATTAAAATTTGTATTCCTTTGTAAAAAATGCTAGTCCAAGAGATACATTTGATCACCTTGTCTTGTATCCAATATCCAATGTTGACCCCTATATCCTTAGATCTAGAGTGAAGGTTTCATTTCTAATGTTGTGTTTGAGCTTAAATTCTAATTAAATATTTGGGTTAGCCAAGGTCATTACTTAACTTAATGGCTTTGCAATATACAATGTATCATATTTTTTTTAAGTTCAATTGGTGAGATATGTCTGGGGGATTGAACTTTCGATCACTTGGATACACAAGGGCTTGCCAACATGCTTTTTTCCAATTGTGCTACTACCCTCAGAAAATATACAATGTATCATATTAACATCCACTTAAACCAAATTGACTTTTGGGACACATGTCTCTTTGATGATGAAGGGAATCCAATTATGTGATGTCAAACACATTCCCTCACAAACACTCACAAAGACCCTACACTTTTTAGGGTTCGAACCTAGGTTGTCTGTTATGAAACCAACTCACAAAAAGATAGAAAAGATAGATCAACAACTTAGAAATCAGCCTCTTCGAGGGGGTAACCTCCTTTACATTACACAAAAGAACAATTATTGGATGATACAAATGACAAAGCCTCATTTCTATATATAGGAGTCTAAGGGGTCACAATATAATCAAAGTCAACATAACAATAATAATATAAGGGCACAAAAATAACAATAGTGGGCTTCTATGGGGCACAATAATAAAAATATGGGGACAATAAGGGCACAACAATAACAGTAAGGGCCACAATGACACTAGTAATGGGGGAATCACTAGTGTTATAGGGACCTAACATTGTCTATATGGAAACACTGTATAATTTTGAATTTATTTATTGTAGATTTGTACATAGATGGATATTCCTTTCTTTGCATTTATCTTTTAGACTTCTTGCTTTCACCAATTGATTTAGAGCTTATGGAGTCTCAAGTAGCACCAATCCCCTTGCTTCTATTGGATTGAATAACATGATTTCTCTTTTGAAATCCATAATATCTCATTCACATGCTTCCTATTTCTTCCATAAGACTTTAGCACAGACTCCATGATCATGTTTGTGTCCCTCTTAATAACGCACTCCTTGGAAGGGGCCATAAAATCTTTTATTAGGACTAAACTTGGATGTCTCTTCTTTCTTGCCCTTTGATTCTTCATTCAATCATACCACCCATCAACTTGTTATTTTTCCATTTTTCTTATAATGACCTTTGTTGTTGGGAAGGTGCCTTTCAAGTATTTTGTCTTTGCATATAGATACACATAAAGTATCATTATTTTAATCTAATGGACGTGGTTGTTAAAATCACCAATATTTAATTAAATATGCATTGTTATACCTTTGCTCAAGTCAACTTCAATTCAAATTCTAACACGTGTGTGTATACCCTTCCTTGCTTAGTTTGTATATTGTTGTAAGTCCCCAATATATTTATTTTGGCTTTTGAAAGATCATCTCATCCCAAAATAAGTAGGGGGGATTCAATATTCAAATCCGGCAGAGTGGGGTTGAAGAAATGGATATTGAAGATGGATTCAATTATAGAAACTATCTTTTGAAAAAAGGTTAGTTTTGCCCCAAAAAGAAAGTCCCTCCTTTGAGACCTTGCCACAACTTCCATAGTTGTGAAATTTTACAATAATAGAACCTCTAGAGTAGAGGTTTACCATATACTTAGAACTTAGGTTGGAATTGATTTGATTCTTGAACTCTTTAGATGATGACTAGAGATCATTAAATACATAGTTTGAAGCGTTTGCTTGTAGTTATTAATGAACTTGTTAACCATCCATAGATGAATACTTCCCTTGCACATGTGCTTGAATTTGTCAATAATGAAAGAATCCTACTATGTTTTTGGTATATTCGACAAGACTACATCTTTAAAATAAAGAAGATTCAATTCTTAATGCTTTGCAATCCTGTAAGAGGGAGGGAGAATCGAAGTCACGCAGGAGGAGGTATTCCCTTTGTTTAGCGAAACTCTACAGAGATAAAGCACTAAATGCAAGATTAACCCCTTGTTTATGTGATAATTAGGGAATATATATCTATTCTCTCAAAGATTAGTCTTATATATTCAAAAAGAATTTCTCATTTATTCTAAATAACACTTAACACTGTTTATAGAATAATTTCTCACCATTACAATCACAATAATCATTTTTCAAGGCAAAAACTACATCAAAACTTTTTGAATTTGCAAGTAGATAATCTCCACAAATGAAGATGAAAACATATTTTGAGCATGTTTAAAGTGGATTAAAATATAATAATAAAAGACACAACAAAAATCTTGATACAATAATAGCTCAAATAATTATCTTTAACAAAAATCTATTAAAAATTACTATAAAATTATAAAATGAAATTAACATTAATAAATAATCAATTAATTTATATAAAATCCCAATTTAATAATGAATAATTACTTAATTCTTTAAGTTCCACTTCAAAGAAAACATTGACACATCAGCTAGAGAAGGGTGCATTAATGTTTTGGAGTAAGAGAAGGGTGCATTATTGTTTCGGAGTTCGATGTCCGTCGCATCAATATTTTATTTGATGTGCCCAATTATTTTTCCAAAGTAAAACTATTATTCAGCTTAAATAATAGAATGTATAATATTTCAAATTCTATAAAATGTATAATATTTCAAATTCTTTGAAAATCCGTTTTACTGAAACACAAATATATGACCGTCGATGACATAATCAGACGGTAGATATTCTATCCCGCTTTTAAATTCAAATCCTCTTGGTAGTTTGGCGCCATTGCGCGTATCCCTCTCAACGAGCTCAGTAGCTCGCATATGAACAATCATGGTTTGCAATCGCATAAACATTGCCCCAGAATCGATCCACGAGCCACCAGATCTCTCTCTGCACGACTTCCAACAGTTCATCTGCGTTTCTTCGTGGTCAAAACGATTTCAGAAAAGGTATTTTTCTGCAAGAGAGTGCTAAAATTGCAAAGCGCCATTATTTTCTTGTCGCCGTCATGAATCCTCTACGCCTTGTCCTAATGAAATTATTTAGAGTTCTTGATTGGAAAAATTTGCCATATTTCAACTTTCTGGAAATATTTCATTAAATAAGCTACCGTATTATCTAAAATAAATCTGAAGAAAGAGGCCGTGCTCAAAACAATGTTTTAAGCAGCAAATTTCACAAGGGTTATTTCTGGTTCAGTTATTCTGAGCTTTCAATGGAAAATTTTGACTCTATTTTGGCTTACAGGCAATATTTCAGGAAAACCCTAAAACTTTGGTTTTCTATCAACAATAACTCCATTTCCTAGGCTCTGATTTGCACAATTTTTTTGACGCTGGGTATTTTTCTAGAGGAACCCAGATCTACAACTGGTTTCTTCATATTTTAAAATTTTAGAATTTGATTTGCTTTTTGCTGTCCTCTTTTTCCTTTGAAAATTTTATATAAAAAAATAAAAATTCTTCCACTTTGTACCTCGAAAAAGCTTTGATACCACTTCAAACTGAGCCAAAAAATCCAATAATCTGCTAACTCAGCTAATATTTTCCATTTTTTGGTGACATTTTGTTGATATATCAGGATATTTTCAAAATATCATGATATGTTCAAAATTTGTAAAATTCACAACTTTTTCTGCTGATAATATCCCTGAGCTGAGAGAATCATGATATTGACGATAGATAACCAATCTTTGCAACACTGTATTGGACAACAGAGCATTAATTGAAGATTTTTGGTCTCATTTCGATGATTCTTTGAGCATCAATACATTCCTTTGCCTTTGGTACTTTTACATACAGTTTTCCACAGCCACCACTTTTTCCCAAAAGTGAGTGTGGGGTAAGATGTTATTATTTTTGCCCATTAGTAATTACAGAATGGTTACATAACGATAGTAGTTAATTATTATTAAACTAAGAGCGTGAATCCTTTGTTTATATTCGCATCTCCTTCCACCCTGGAAGGCACAGAAGGGCAAGTGTTATTATAAATTTTCTGCCACTTATTTCTTGTTTGTGGATTGTTGGCTTGACATATTACAGGCTATTAATTCTCTCTTTTTGTTGTATTGGGCTTGTTTCCTTTTGTCTAACATTTCAACTGATAGACGATGGATGGTAGCCATGTGAAAAGTAGCTAAATTTTAGCAACAGATTCTTTTGAATTATGTATGTTGAAAATGGTTGTTATTGATGTCAAAAGCTATCCAAATGAAAGAGAGTTATATAGTCAAATAACATATTTTGAGACCTTTCCAACGATATATGACACACCTTCTTGAAATATTGTTTTTGGATTTTTGATGTCCCATTTAGGTATCCTATCTTTGAATGCATTTTTACTCCAATTATGGAACATGATATATATATATATAGTTGGAAAGCTTATTCCAAGATTTTTGCAACATTATATGGCACTCCCCCTAACTTCTTTTGGTTAAAGAGATGATTTTTTTCAATATTATAGTCTGCCAAGTTAGCCTAGCCAGTGGGCAAGTCGGCCTTGCTTTTGGTGGTCAAACACACTATATATAGGTGTTATGTGTAGGGACCTAGGACTTACTCGCTCAAGCCAATTCAGGTTTGTCTAAGCAAGCAAAGGAGTAATTCTAAGGTTCATACCTCATGAACCAAGTGAAGCATAGTTGGAGAGTTTTCTTGTGGGAAGGGTTTTTGGCACTCTTTGTGAAGGTTTTTGGTCCTAGTTAGAAGGTGAGTTGCAACGCTGTTCTAGAGGCCGAGTTTTAGCCCTGTTGAAGGCCGAACTTCAATGTTGTTGAGGCTGAGTTTCAGGTTTGTTCTGGTGGCCAAATTTCGATGTTTGAAGGTTGAGCTTAGGCCTAATTTGAACTTTGAAGGCCAAGTCTTGTAGTTTTGATGGGAAAATTCAGGGTTTGTTTGAGGGTTCAATATAGGGTTTATGTGTGGATGAAGTGCAGAAACCCAGGGAACTTACCCAATGGTGGGCATGCAGCCTTGTACTTATCTTCATGGCTTGTGGAACTTATTGGCAAGATACCTCTTCTTGATCCAACTGTCTGATGTGAATGCCATCCTTGAGAATAGGCAATGATATGGTAATGGAGGTGTAGTTTATATGGAAGTTTTCTTTCAAGATTCAAGTGACACATGACAAGAGTGCTCGTTCTTGTCCTATTTAGGTCAAGATAATACTATATAGAATGTTCAAGGTAAATTTTTACTGTGAGTAGGGGCAATATGGCAATATCCAGCTGCTTGAAATCTGGCTGACCCCAACAAATTGAGGTGACCAATATGCCAGCTGAAGAAATATACAACAACCCAAATGGTAACTTGTTGGTTGCATACGATCAGAGTCTCATTTCTGGCCCTAACTAAATCAAGGCAAAAGCTATGTAGCAAGCTTCCTTACTAGTCCCATGAGATTGAGGAACAAGATACATTCAAACAAACATTGTAGTAGTAAGGTTTCTTGAATATATCTCTGCCTACACATTCCTTTTGCAAGTGTGTAGTTGGTTATACCAGCTTATCATATAAGGGTCAAGGGAAAATTGCAGAATGTGCAACGTGCAGTATCTGGCTAGTTGCACCAATAAGAAAAACCATAACCAACCCCTATCTGGCTATTATGTTTCAACCAACCAATAAGAAAAACCATAATGTGCAACGTGCAGTATCTGGCTATTATGTTTCAACAGGCGTTATAATCAAATCCTGCCTTCAAAACTTGTCTTCAAACCTGCAACAAAGTATTAGTAATGGCAATATAAATGAACAGAACAGACTCCAATGCCCTGTGGCTTCCTTTTAGGGCTGGTTTAGAGTTCCAATAGCCACTACAGGCCTGTGGCTAGGTCCTAGAGGCCTTTTTATGCCTGTGGCTAGGGTTTTCTCGCCTCACAACTACTGCGGCTACCCCAATGAGCTTAATAACCAGACTTTTGTCCTTCAAGAAATTTGCAATGAGTCTGCAACATCATACGAAGTCAGATCTGACACTAAATTTAGTGAGAGCAACCACAAACTTATTTGCAAATAAATTTGATGATGAACCCTTGGTTAACACCATATTTGCAAGGAAAACTAGCCCTTGGAGGGCTTGCAGCCTCAAGAATAGTTGAGCGTTGAGGGAAAAGAGCCACAGAACTGAAGATCGAACTTTAGTGAGGCCTAGTAAGGCCTTAAACCCATCACGGCCCTAACAAAATGCTAGACAACACTAAAAAAATGGTAATTTTAGGCCCAAACCCTAGATGTATAGGGTTTGTAAGGGCTGAAAGCTTCTAGGAATTGATCTCTTGAATATCAACTTGCAAAACAATTTCATGAAGAAACCCTATCCGTCTCACAAGAAAATGGAGAACAAATGGCTATATGTATAATGATAAATAACTACCAGGATTAGTAAAATTATTTAAAATATTCACAAAATAAAAATTACAAGCTCTAATAAGCATATCTAACTGTATTTGCACTTGAATTAGGAGAAAAATTGAGTGAAGAAATATATATATTTTTAATTAATTTAGGGCCTGGCCAAGTCATTGCGAAACAATCATTAGATAAGCCGAGGAGCCCAACAAGGTGAAGCCACTTCAAAATCTATGTACTTGGGGCTTCCAAGGGCTGAATAATCTGATGATTTTTCTGCACACTTAAAAGATAGATTGTTAGTTTCAAAAGGGGTTTAGATACACATTTAAAAACTCACAATGATGGGACACTGTGTGCTACCATATCTCAAACTATTTCCACACTTTTTAGATGTAAACACTCTTAAAATTATCATTTTTAAATTGCCTATAAATATGAACTTTTTATTACTATATGAATAAACCATTAAAATGTTATAAATAAGAGATATGAAATAAAAATTCTTAATTTCTTTTTTATTATTATGTAAAGCCAAATTATGTTGAATTGTCAAAATTTAGACTTTAAAATTGTTAATATTCTTTTATTATATAAAGCTAACCTCTTCTAACCCAAAACATCACTTAAATCAATCTCTTATATCATAAAATATTCTAAAAAGTGAGATTTTATATTCTTTTCAACTTTAGTATTTTGTCAAATATTAAGAAATGCGAAACATAATATGTATGTTAAATAAGAAACATATTATATATCTTCAAGGAGAAACATATAATGGTAATGGAAAGTTTTAAAAGGTATGTGATCCTTAGGCTTATTGGAGAGTATATAAAAAATTTCACACCTTTTTATGAGATATGGGAGGAAAACATGTTAAAGATTTTTAATAAATATAAAATTTCCAAAATGATGCTAGTTACGTGTGATTCTTTTTTCATTGTTTGTGATTATGAAAAATGAAACTCAATGTTTTTTCATTAGTGCACACATAATTCATTATATAATTGCATATAGAAAAATCATTCCAGAGCCGATAACAATAAAAGTGAAGAATTTATGGTCCAACCTTATATTTAAGGGAGATGTTTAAGGATGACGTTTGAATTTTGTTTTTCATTTTAAGACATTTGGAGCAAATATTAGGAAGGACTTTGAGAAAGGATTGTCCTTGATTTTCGAAAATGGAGTTGTTCCTTTCCAGCCATATGCCCCAAGTGACCATCAAAGGGAGAGCTCATATGTTTTTTGGATGTTTTCTTTATAGCCATTTTTTTACACATATCCATAGAGTCCCCATGCCATTGATGTGAATTACTTGTTCGGTTTTTTTTAACCAAAATTTTTAACCAAACAAGAAAAATTAAAAAAATGCCTCAAGATCAAAGACTGAAACAAAGACCTATTGACATACCTTTTAAAGTATAGAAAGAACTTGTAAAATCATATGAGAAGTTGGATGCACAAAGAAAAGCCGGCAATGAGAGCATTCGGGTATTGAATTTTTCATTAAACATTATTTAGAATGTATTAATACTTATAAGTATCTTAGACATGTATTTGTGTGAAAATAAATTGAATTGGTTTATGTTTAAGGACAAGGCATCCAAGGCGAGGTTAACCAAGACAAAAGTCACTCATCGTAGTGGCCAGAAAGGTTTAAAAGCACTGATAACAGTAAGTATATTAAACATGTGATATTTTTTTAATAAATTTTGTACTAGAAGAAAGTCATTGTTATCTAATTTCTCCCTATTTACTGATTGATAGGAACTAAAATATGGAAGACCTCCAAATCATTTGGAAAAGGAGGTGCTGCAGCAAAAGAGATGGGTTGAATTTGTTGTTTGGATGGACTCTATGGTATGTAATCTTAGTTGGATTTCCAATATACTTTTAAACCATATTTTCATTTTATTTTTTAGTACTATTAGATATTATATCTTACC
This sequence comes from Pinus tabuliformis, assembly GCA_031772625.1. Classification (NCBI taxonomy): domain Eukaryota; kingdom Viridiplantae; phylum Streptophyta; class Pinopsida; order Pinales; family Pinaceae; genus Pinus; species Pinus tabuliformis. The sequence continues at coordinate 153,339,171 of CM062812.1, forward strand.
TCATTTTATGGTTAACATTGTATAACAAAAACATGCATTGTGTTATGTAATTAATACTAACATGTAATATTGATTTTTTTTGTCAGAATGCTATAGGTAATGATTGCCAAGACGATGATCCAAATTATGTTCAACATATATCAGGAGATGATGAGGATGAGGATGAGGATGATGGTGGTGAAGGAGGAGATGATGATGATAGTTGCAGTGTTGGTGATGATGTGGATCAGAGTAATGAGGATGGTCAAGATGATCATGAGGATGATCTTGGTGGTGGTAGTTAGGCATGCACATGCATTGTTTTTTATGAAGAAATTATTGTGTAGAATGACATTGTTATGTTTAGATGGGTATTGTGAATTTACCCTATATCAATGAGACATTTTGATTTTGTAATCATACGATGAGTTTGATTTATGTATGTTGTTAATTTATCGTAGAATAACGATATTCATGAAATATTTTGATTTGTTAATCATATTTGAATTTTACCTGTTTTGATTAAAAATAATACTGATTTTATTAGTATTATGTTGCTATTTTATACATGTTTTGAAAATTGTTAATGACACATTGTTATTTTTTTGGATGGATGTTGTCAATTTCTCTTAAATTTCTTTACAAATGATTTTGAATTGTGATATCTGCTTTAATGATAATTAGAAACTATCATATATTTCACTATGAATCTATAAAGGGGGTCATATATGTAAAGAAAAATATACTCTATATAAGAAGTCAAATGCGGATGTAACCATGGATGCAAAATTGAAAGTAAAATTGGATGTTAAACTAGGAATTAATACAAAATGCAAACAATTGACATACAAAGTGTTTTAAATTAGAAGTGAAAAATTGTGCAATAATTGACACAAAGAAGGGAACAAAACATGGCATACAAAAGGATATCAAATTGGGAAAAAACAAGGACACATAAATGGGCACCAAATTAGATGCAAAAAAAGACAACAACTAGATGTAAAATAAGATGCAAAGTTGAGCGTTAAAAAGAAGCAAAAAACGTTACAAATTAATATGCCAAATGATGATGCAAATAATGGTGTAAATTTGGGATGCAAACTTGGATGCAAAAAAGGAAAAAAAAAAAAAGATGTAAGAAAAGACATAAAACAAGATGCAAAATGGGGCTGGAAAAATGTGAAACCAAGGATGCCATATTGGATGTAAAAAATGATTCCTAATCACATGCAAATTTAGGCTCGAACTCAGACACAAAATTATATGCAAATGTGGACACAAAATGAGGCAAAAAAAGATGCAAATTTGGATGGTGAAAACGATGTAAAACTAGACACCAAAAAAATGCAAAATTGGATGAAAAAGTCAGTGTAAATAATGGTGCAACATTGGACACAAGTAGACACAAAAAAATGGTGCAAAAAGGGGCATAAAATAGCTTAAAATTGGATGCAAAACTTGGTGCAAAAACAAATACAAAAGTAGACGTAAAAAATGGCTCTAAATTGAATGTACCATTAGACACAAAATAAGATGCAAAGGTGGACACAACACATGACTCAACATAAGATGCAAATATAAATGCAAATTTGGATGCTCAAAATGATGTAACATTAGATGCAAGAGATGGTGTTAAAAATGATGCAAAATTGGATGAAACAAATGACGCAAAATATGGTGCAAAATGAGATGGGAAAAATGGAGACAAATCAAACGTAAATGTGGATGTAAAAAATGGTCCAAAAAAAGATGCAAAAATGGGCACAAAAATGGATGCAAAATTTGGTGCTAAATCAAATTCAACACATGGTGCAAAGATAGGCACCAAAGCTGGTGCAAAAATAGAAGCAAAAACTAGTGTAAGACTAGATACAAAACCTGGCGTAAGACTAGATGCAAAAACTGACACAAAATGGATGCATAAAAAGACGTTAAATTGGATTCAAAATACAGTGTAAACTTGATGCAAATGATGGTGCAAAAATGGAAGCAAAGAATGACACAAAATAGGAAGCAAAAGAGAATGAAAAATAGATGCAAAAAATGACGCAAAACTAGAAGCAAAACCTGTCATAAAATAAGATGCAAATCTTGGTTCAAAATTTGACGCAAAAAATGATGCATAGTTTGGTGTAAAAAATGATGCAAAATCTAGCGTGAAAAAGGATGCAAAATCAGGTGCAAAAAAGGACGCTTTAAAAATTGTACAATAGAGCCAGATTTAGCGCCAGGTTGCTCATCACAATTACAAAAAAAATGCACTAAAATCTGGCACTAAATCTGGCGCAAATCGCTGGTTTTGTTGTAGTGACTGTACAAGAATCCGGTCAATGAAGATGTCAAACATAGAGACCAAAGGCAAACAGGACTCTGTTTTGTACACGTTTCACAGTGATGGGATCCGAAACAACTTCCTGAACCCACGGACTCCAACAATCATCTTCTTAGATTTATATCTCTAGCAGCAAAGGAAGAGAATTTTGTGTGCCTATCTGCTACGTGTTTCTGAATGTAGCTTATTTTTCTCCATAAACAGTTGCATAATTTTTCTATAAATACCTGTGTAAAGAAAACAGAACCAATTAGAATTTCCTGATGTATGAAGCTCATAATACTGATCTATAATTTTGAAAACTCATTTACTGTGTTTTTTTAATATGAAGACCGCAAGTTTCATGGATATCTTAAAGAGTTTCATGGAGTTTTTATTAAGTACGCATAACCTGAGCAGTTGTAGATGGCCCCTGCACAGACTGAGGTTTCGTTTCATCTTGTTTTGTCTTTTATAGTTAAACTGTAAATTTATCATTTCTTCCATAGTGTTCATAACCTTTTTTCATACTAACCCTATTTATAATGCATCGTTTCTTCACCGACGCAATACAACTTCTTTCATTACATAATAGCTTTCTCTTTGCTTAAATTCTTTCTAGTTTTTATCAACAATAGAAGTTGAATTCAGTAGTGTAGATTAGTTTATTTCATTTACTGTTTCACTAGTTTTTAAATTTCCAAATAGATTGATCAGTGCCATTACTATTCTTGCCATTTTATTACTAGTTTAGTGACTCATGGTGTATTTGAATGTTTCTAAAAATCCCTCTATTTGATAACTCATCTTAAACATAAAGAGCTTTACACATTGGTACAATTGGTACAAAGAGCTTTACACATTGGTACAAAGTGTGAAGAAATGGAAGCATTATTTGATGGGAAAAAAAACCATTATTCACATCAATCATCAACCTCTACAATCTCAAACCAAATTGTAGCAGTCAAGGAACTTTCATTGGATGGGATTTTTACAACAATTCTACTTGGTAATCAGCGATAAGAAAGGCATTTATAACAGAGGTAATGATATGCTTTCTAGACTGGTTGTAAATGTAGCCATTTTACTCAAGAATAATTCTATTTTGCCTGAAAGTTATGTTGAACAATATGCTTAGGATGTTGATTTTCAAGAGGTGTATTTAAACTTGAGTCAAGGCCACGAAGTTTAGGAATTAGATTACCATGTACATGATAATATGTTGTATCATTTGGTAAAACTTTGTGTTTTACAGGGAGAGAGAGTAAATGTCATAAGGAAAGCGCACACTTCTCTTATTGTTGGACATTTCGGTGTAAGTAAAATAGTGGCAAATCTTTAGACTTACTTTTACTAGCCTCGAATGCTTGAAATTGTGTCACGTTTTATACGATGTTGTTGATTGTGTGCAGTTAGTAAGCCTAGTAATAGGAAACTAGGATTTTACACACCACTTACAGTGCCTTCAAGACCATGGGAAAGCATTTCTATGGATTTTGTAGGAGGTTTTGTTTTGGAGAATTTGGTATCTACGGATAAATAATAATTCCCTAGATAAGTAGCCATATATAGAACAATAGTTTAAAGTATTTTAGTCTTTCCCTATAAGCTATAGAGAAGATGAGAAGATGAGAAGACCTACTTGTAGTTCTAATTTCCTCTCGTTTCCTTTGTATCGATCCTGTCGCTCCTTCCCGTACTTAATACACCTGAGAAGTACCTGTAAACACAACATAAAACAAAGAATCGATCAAAGCAAAAGTTCTATTGAATATAAGTTAATGGAATCAGATACATTTCACACATATAAGAATTATCAAACAATAAAAACATATGGGAGAAAGGTTCAAACACTTTATTAAATAGAAGAAGGAATTACAACCATTATGTCTGATTCAAAGTCATTCCTCCAGCTTGGATCCCATCCACATCACATCAAAAGCATGACAAACTTGTAGCATTACAATACTTGCTTCAAATCCAATTCTCACAGCAACATTATCTCCTTACAATTCAACATAATCCAACCCTTGATCACTTAGATGAGTGGTCAATTTATAGGGAGATGAAGGAGGTTTTGTCATAAATGGTGTCATTGAATGGCCTTCCATACTTAGAATTAGTTCCATGGAGGAAGGGATGAGAGGAGTTGATAAGTGAGGGAACCTTCTAGATGACTCCAACAGATAAGAATATTCCCCAAACCTTATGTGAATTTCGCTCAAACTCACCCAGCGCAGGTGAAAGGAAGCCTAAGTGCTCTGCAGAGCACCCTAGCATGGACTTAACTGCTCTGCAGCGCACCCTTACATGGGCCTACCTGTGCTTGTCCCTATAGAGGTCATTTTAGGATGTCTTCATGGCATGAAACTGTCTGGGAAGGAGGCATTCAAAGGGGTGTCTTGTTTAGGGCATGTAGCAACTGAAATTATGGTTTGATGAGCCCTAAAACACTAATCTGGATGATGGGATCGATGTACCCAAATGGATCTGTAACAGGTATTCCTTTGTCAAGGAAAGGTCATGATTATTTGTATGTAGTTATGAATAGGTTTAGCAAGATGTGCATATTAATGCCTTGTAAAAAGAAAATTACAATTGAAAAAACATCTCAACTTTTCTTTCAAAATGTATGGGTTCATTTTGGATTGCCTACTTCTATTGTAAGTGATTGTGATTCTCAATTTGTTGGAAATTTTTGGTCAAGTTTATGGAACTCGATGGACACCAAGTTGAAGAAAAGTACAACCTTCCATCCACAAACAGATGGTTAAACTAAAGTGGTAAACAGGACAATAATTCATTTGGTAAGAGGATATTGCAGCAAACATCTTAAGTTGTGGGATGAGAAGTTGCATTATATTTAGCATGCTTACAACTGAGAAAAACACTCATCTACTCTAACTTTTCCTTTTGAGGCATGCCTTGGTTATTTTCCTGAAACGCCTTTGGATTTCATCTTTGAGAAAGGTGTAGCTGTAGATGGACATAGTGACATAGACAGGGCAAAGAAATTCATTAAGAAAATTTAGTTGATTCACCAAACAGTTCAAGAACAACTAGAAAAGAGTCAAGGAAAGTATAAGGCAAGGCATGATAAGCATCATGTGGATCATCAGTTTGAAGTAGGTGATGAATTTTGGCTATACATTAGCAAGGAAAGGATTCAAGGTGAAGGTAAAAGGCTGAAACCAATTCGTTGTGGTCCATTTAAAATTATGGAAAAGATTGGTAATAATGTTTTCAGGCTTGATTTGCCTTCATATTGAAGACTTTTCTCTAGAATACCTTGATATGCTTCAGCGAGACACTATACCTGATAGAAGGATAAGGACAGCTAAAAGAGGAAATATTGATTATCTTCGGGTGGGTCTCAAAGGTACACATACATCAAAGGCCAAATGGATTGAAGTGGGGAAGGTGAGGGAACAATACCCTCATCTGTTCAATAATTGAAAGTGATCCTTTTGGGGTCCAAAAGGCTTCCAGTGGGGAGGAGTGATTAGGTGCTCAGAATTATGATCATAATTCAAAGTATCGGAATCTTGTCAAACTTAGCTGCAAATTGAATAACTTGTCATTCTGAATCCTATGGTGTGAATGACACTCGAATCCGAGTTTGTATGTAGAAGTTAGAGCAAGTCAAAGTTCAGGTTTGACTTGCTTACATGGTAGGATTGGGATGATGTGGCAAGTCTTCATTGAATAGGGAGGCACTAAGTAGAAGCCCGCCATTGGCCCTCACAAATCCCATATCGCAACAGTAAGTGTTTTGATGTTACAAATTGGCCCCTGGCAGGTTCAGGTTTGCGATGCGATGTGATCACATATCGCAATCGCATTGACAAAAAGAATCGGCCCCGACACAATGGGGATCTGATAGCGATAGACCTCGGATTTGATAATATTATATGCCACAATTGAAGTCCCAGTGAGTCCACAATCATAGTGTTTCCACGTAACAAAACCTTCGGGTGTTGAACTTGCCGATTCCGATAAGAGGGAGGTTCCAGACGCAAGATATTATAAGTTGTAGTTAATTAAATCGTTGGGTCTACAACATCACATAACAACGTTTCACTATGTTAAGAGCCCATATATTTGCTAATTGTGATTTTAATATGGCTGACAAGACATGGCTTGTGGTGCGGCGAAATTTTCGCTTCCTTAGTGAATTTTGGAGTGGAAAAGGGGTTTTGGTTGATTTTTGGGAGCGTTTTTTTGAACAATTAGTGGAGAAACTGGGAGAAGTCATAACTTCTTCAATTCTTATCCAAAGGGGATGCAAAAAAAGAGGTTGAATAACCATTTGTGAGTATTATGAACTCATTGAGACTAGTTTCAGAGGCATATGAGCATTGTAAACACATTTTTGATGAAATTTGAGCATAATAGAGAGGCCCAAGCCATTGGAAGCAGGACCAAGGAGACATAGCCCAGGAGGGGTGAACTCCTTTATCATGTGCTTGTTGTGTGTTATATTTTGATGTTCATTTTTGTTATATTGTGGTTGTTTAGCATATGTTTTTATGTTAAATTGTTTATAACATTTACATAAGAAACTCTCACGGGAATCTGTTAATTGCAAAAGTTTTTGAATCCTTAATCACTTGAAAAGAAAATGATAAGCATATTGGGTTTATTTTTGAATGGGTATTAGCACAACATTACTAATCTGCTCCAATTCAAATCAGATACCAGGAATTTCTTCATTCTTTTTACCATCACCATGTGTTTCTCACAAATAGCCACACAATGGTCAACCCCATCACAAAAAGTGAAAGGATACATGTCCCACAAATGATCAAAATTACTAGCATTTGGAAAATTCCCATGACATTTATACCTATCCCTGGGATTGCAACTTTGACGATGTGGAATGGACGATAAAATGCAAGATCCTTTGAAGCATTCATTGCTCTTGGGAGACAAATTGAGATTATCACTACCATTTGGTGTGACATATCATCCTCTGATGATTGATTTGCCTCAAATATTTTAGAGAATTCTCTAAAATATCTTTTACCATATTGCAATCCTTGATATCTTGGTCTCTCTTTCACCATTTGAGGATTTGTGATCCCTTAGCCATTGATTCTGAGGCCTCCTCCTTCATAACCCATTCAAGATATCAGCTTCATACCAATTCCTTTAGTATGTTGTTAAAATGATGCAAAATATGTGTTATTAACATAAACAAAAGGGTTTGAACTTGAGATGTTGATTAACTCCTTGGACTTGCCACCCATTTTTTTTGCTTCAGATGCTGATGACGAGTTTGAAGATGACTCAAGCCATCCACTTTTAACAACAAGCATATGATGCGAATCTTTGAGATGCTGGAAAGATGCACATGCATCATTTTCCACATAAGGTCCATAACCTCTGTTTGAACCATGCCCACATATTGGCTTCCCTTTAGGGGTATCCTTTGTTGTCACTGGAGTAGAACTCTCACCAACTTGTTCCTCAAGCACTTGTTGAAACTGAAGGCACCTGTGCCTCTTCTCGTCTTCAACAATTTCGAGCATTCTTTTCAATTCAACATTCTCCATTCAAAGAGATAAGTTTATCTCCTCTAGATCTTGGAGAGTCTCCATATCTTTCCCATTGATGCAACTTGTTCAGCTCCAGCCCCTGGTCACCTGCCATTCACATGACCATCGATGAAAAAGGTGTGGGGCTAGGCATATAGCCCGACGCTTGGTCACAAGGGCTCCACAAGACCATAGATGGAAGTCCAATGGAGCGTTGGCAAATGGGGGATTGGGGCTAGCCCAGTCCTTGGTCATATATAACTCCACGGAACCGAGCACTATAGAAAGAGGTGCTAGGATGGGGAGTAGCGGTAAGCTCAAGCCCTGGGCATACAGGATCCCACAAGACTGTCGACGAACTAGAAGGCGCGAGGTGGACAAGGGAGTGATGTATTGGGATTGGCCCCAAGCCATATGGTCGATCATGTGACCCCTGCAACAAGAGGAGAGGTCTCCAATGGTGGGGGCGGGTAGTTTTCCCCGTCCCCGGCCACATTAAAGACCATGTGACTAGAATTTTCCACATAAGGTTTATTGGACATTTTAATGTTCCAATAAATCACACCTTTGGTAAGCGAATTTTTCACCTCTGCAATGGAAAACAAGGTGGATTTGTAGCTCTATTAGACCATTTATCCAGTTTGTAGGATGGATAACAGAGGATGACATTTTATATCTTGAGGGAGCCATAACTTGATGAGTTTTTGGCGTTTTGGAGCTCAAGAAGAGTCCAGATAGTGGTTTTTGGACATTCTAGATCTAATGGAGATCTATGTTTGCATATTCAAGCACATTTGAAGATACTTTTTGCAGGTTTGAGTCTATGGGTGCCATAATTAATAAGTGCTTTAGAGTGTTATAGACATTTTTGTGCCTTACAACTCTAAGCATGAAATGTCCATAAACCAAGGGATCCTAAGTCCCTAAAAGTGTTGTTCCGACCCCTAAAGGAACAAGGTCAACAAATTACAGCTTCTCCCAGAAGTTCTCCACCAGAAACTGCTCAGAATCAGTCAAATCAGGATCATTTCAGCTGCTCCACTGGCTAGCTGCGTTGCATAGCACCCAAATACACTAGCTAGGTGCATTGCAATACACCTAAATGCACTACCAGGGTGTGTTGAGCGGGAAATGTCAAATGGCAGTGCCATTCCGCGAGGTGGAAAGACAATGGAAGCTTCCAGAATCTTCCCCAATGACACTTGCCTCACTGAGTTCGACCAAGGATGAGTAAGAGGCTCTCAGTCTCCAAGTGGAAGCAAGAACTGACAGAGAGAAGCCACTAGTTAAATAATAAGCTGACTCATCCTCCTTGCATACATCTATATATGGATCCCTCATCCCAGAGATCCAGAGGCTGGAATTTTGTACATTGCAAAGAATTGCTATTGGTTTTGAGATAGATATCGGAGTATTGGGTGATTTATGCTTTGTTGGAGGTGAAGAGGGGCTTCTATGCTGGGAAGTTGATGCTGGATCAGGAATCATCAGTTGTAACTCCTCCTGGATCTTCTTGTTATATCAATAAAACTATTTGAGTTTCTCCTACATGCTTGTGTATCATTGATGTTTGTTACATTTGTATGTACAGCTTAAATCTGATCCTAAGCTTTTTATGAATATAAACCCATGTCTTTGTATAGTTTCCTTCTTCTGTGATCTTGCAGGTACTTGGTGAAGCTGGGCAAGTAAGGGAGCAGGTAGCTGGAAGTTGTCAAAGAGGAGAGAGATTGGATCAAAGGACTAGCACAAGACACAGGTTGGTTCATCCTATTCCTCTTCGTTTATAGTTCATAAAGAAGAATACAAAAGTAGTTTTCTCTGTTTGTTTCTAAGGTCACTGTCATGCCTTAGTGGGATAGGGTCGTTCTGAATAGACACTTTTCCTGTTAACAAAATGGCGACTCCGCTGGGGACGATTGTCTAATTAGTTTGTTTGTTTTTCTCTTGTTTTTTGTTTCATAAACTTAGAAGTAGCAAATCGAACTGCATTTGCCATTAACAAATGCAAAGTAGACATTCGCTGCTTCAATCCATTCACTGGATATGTTTATGATCTGAACAGCTGATTCAAAAATGATCTGATTGCCCTTTGTGATAGCTCTTAGACCTCCTTTAAATCTACCCTCTGATTGTGCATTACTGATTACTTTTACTCGGCAAAAAACCATAGATTAAACTGCAAACCGTGACCCAGAACCCAGATAGAATTCGCGTTTCTGCCCCAGCGCAGGCTCTGTGAAGAGGTTCTGCATTTCAACGCACTTCCCGAGAGGGCTACCTGCACTGCAATGCAGTTTCTCTGTGTAACAGGTGCGCTGATCAGCCTAGCCCTGTGCAGCTGAGGTTCTTTGCTTCATTTTTTCAGTTTTATCTCTGATTTTTGTAGCCTGTGATCAGTGTATGTGTCTATTTAAAAACCCCTTTTCCTTGCCGTAATTCCACCTCCTTTGTACAAAAAGATTGTAGATGTTTTTGTGTGTTTGTGGCATCATTTACAGTTTTCCATTGCAAAAGTAGAATAGTCATACTGTCGTCCTTTGATTTAGATCTGTCGCAAGTGTCGATTTTGATCTTAGGAGAAAGTTTATTTGCTGGTGACAGTCGATTATGCTTTCACTTTTGCTTTTGGTTTGAATTTGTGACTTTCTAGTGTCGAAACGAGTATTTATTTCAAAATCATAAAGTGTCATAATCATCTCTACCTTTTGATTTCGAAAAGAAGCTTGTTTGTGTTGGTCACTTGAAAGAAAATTCAGATTTGTACATCAACTTTCTTTTTAGGCATCAATATTAAGAAAGTGAAAACAAATACATGCACATGTGCATTTGCATATTGACAGTCTGTTTGGCTTGATTTAGGAAAGTGCATTTACAGTGTGCTCTTTGCTCTTTGTGAAAAGATTGTGTCTTTCTTTTCCCCTTGTAGCTAGGATTTTCATTGCTGAAAAGAGATAAAAGTTTGCTTATCATCTTTAGATTGCATTTTAGGAATTACATCTACATCTCGTGGTGAACCCAAAAGGCAAACTTCATAAGAAAGATCAACTTAAAATAAATTCAATGAATCTAACAATGCTTTGGAACTTAACGCACAACATTTAGAGGTCTAGGCTAGAGACGTATTCCGGCGTCGTAAAGCCTGGTAAATGTTGTCCTCACTGATGGTTGGGTGATTCCTCCACTTTGAGACGATAAGTGCCAGTACGGACTTGTGCTCCCACGTACCGTCGAGAATATATTGGGAGACTCCTATAGGCTTAAATCCTTTTATCCATAGGAAGCCGTGTCAGCCGCCCTACTGATCGCAATGCACCAAACACAACATTCGGGAAGATTGACTGCCGTACCATAAAAAGTATTCTGCAGTTTTGCGATTGGTTTGGTACTCCCTCTACCTAGATCTCCAGAGCAGTCCCTTTCGTTCCTTTTCAGACTCCTTAACGGAAAAGGTCCATCTGAGCACTTGTCACTTCAGGCTCATTAAAAATCGAAGGAGACTAGAGTCATCTTTTGTTTTTTCTCGACTCTTAAAAACTGAAAAAACAAGTTGTGTCAAAGCGTCTTAAAATTTATTTTAAACGGAATATTCATTACCCCTTTCCTACGTTGATCTTAGGTTGAGAAAATGGAGTCCACCAACCAAGGAATTCCCCTTGGTGGAAATCCTAGTCCCTTCTCCTCTTGGGGAGATGTTGGTGCACCCCATATAGCCACCTTGTCGCTTCCAGGACTAACAATTGGCTTGCCGGTATGGCTCTTCTCAACCAATGTCGTTCAGAACACCACTATTCCTGAACAATCGAATCAGCAATTAGACGAGTCCAGAGTTGCCCACCAACCTTCTACTTCCTCTAATTCTTCCCATCCTCCTTCCTCTTCGCTTTATGGGGCTGGCAAAGCCAAAAGTCAAGTTCCTAAGGAGAAGAAGGAAAAGAAGAAGAAAGAGAAGAAGAAGAAGGAGCCAAAGGCGAATGGGGGAAAACGAGTGTCGTCTACCGAAAATCCACACACTGCACCGACCAGGCCTAAATCGCCATGTGTCATTTGCAAAGGAGACCACTTTCATAGAGATTGTCCTTGCATCCCTCAGATACTAAGGGACTGGTCTCCTCGTTTGCACAATCCGGTGTCATCAACCTCTGATGATCATGTTGAAAGCACACCGTCAACTAGTGAAAGTGAAGCCCCAGGACAAAAAGGGAAAGCTAGATTTCCTTGTAAACTGTGCGAAGGCAATCATGCCCTCCACCGTTGTCCCTTCTTAGAGTTTTGGATGATCGTCTGGTTTCACAGTTACGACTTCCTCCTAGATATAAAAAACTCTTTCCGAGTTCGTCACTAGTTGAGAATCCAGCTGGCCCGCTCAGGTGGTCGGCTGAAGTGCCTATCATTGAAGATAAACCAACTAAATCCATACCAGACGAAAGTCAAAAGGTCAAGGCGGCTGTTGACCCGGTCTTGCCTTCAGAGGTTTTATCTTCGGATGATACAGTCACTGAAGAGAACAAAGATGACACTGTCCAAATTCTCTTCATCAACACAGACTCCAACAAACATGGGGGCAATCTACCCGTTCCTTTACCGCAGGAAGGAAGTTCGTCAGAGCCATACCCGACCGTCTACTCGGTCCCACCTCCAAGCAACCTAGTTGTCTCCTTCAACTAGAATCAACTAGGCAGACCCCGTTTACCAGCAAGTGTACCATTCCGAATTATCGTTCAAATATATAGAATGGTCACAGCTGGTACCATCATAGATGAGGGGGCTTCTGTGAGTATCCTTTCCTCTATTGCTTGGAAAGCGCTTGGTTCGCCATCTCTTTTGCCTGAGATGAGAAATCTGACAGGCTTTGATAAAGGAACCAGTCGACCTTTAGGGATCCTTCCCGATGTGCCCATAACATTGAGAGGGAAGACAGTTCGCATGAACGTAATGGTAGTTCAAGGACCCTTGGATTATAACCTACTCCTTGGACGAGACTATATTTATTGCATGGGAGCCATCGTCTCCTCACTCTTTAGAGTAATGTGTTTTCCGCACGAAGAAAGAGTGGTCAAGCTCGTGGACCAGCTTTCATTTCCCAGATCACGCATAGCAAATAGTCATATACCATCCCTAAATGGTCTCTTCACGCAAGAAATGTCTCAATCCCCAGTCCGTCCTCCCGATAAGCGCGAGTAATTCAGAGGGATATGACTGAAACACAGGGGGCATGCGTCCTGGTCTGCTTCGGCAGGAAAACTTCGGGTATAGGGTAGGTTTCCGCAGGAGAATATGACTAGTATGTACGCCGTCCGTCGGTGGAAGAGGGGTTATTATAAAATAAGATTCTCTTGTCAAAGTTATGTGAGTTGGCAGGCATCGTCGTTCACCTTTGTTTATCTCAGTAGACATCGCCGAAGAAATGTTTCATTCGCAACGCGAATATTACAATCTTTGGTAACCTGTAAGAGGTAGGCCTCTCCTGATAGAACATATGTTTTATCTGCAAATTGAGGGGTAACCTTGAAACCATATTTTATACCTGGGGGCATGCAAACCTTTTGGAGTGCAAGAAAAGAGCGATTATTTATCTGTTTTCTGGATTAGTCGTTTCCTAACTTGCATAAAGAAAGGATGTGGGGCAAAAATCTAAAAATTGCCATTTTTATATGAGACATTCTTATAATATGACTGGATTAATCGAGCAGTTTTAGCACATAGTTCAAGCTCGTTAAAAAATAAACATAAGACATGAGCAAATGTTTCCAACCGCGTTTAAGCTCGTTAAAAAATGAACTATTCCCTGGTAAATAACCACCGTGAATGTAGTACTTCAGCCATTAAAGCCTTGGTCGTGTTTGCACCGTCACCTCCGCTTTTTCATTGGTCGATCATTCACCTCCATTTGATTGTTTACCCATTTTGAGGAACAACTACGAAGAGTGATTTCACTAGCCATCCTTGTGACACTGCCGTGATTGGAAAATTCCAAACCTTACCTGGAATCAACTGCTACCCATTTTATCACTCGTTCCTCAAAAGACGAGTCTTCTTTAAGCTCTTTTCAACTGACTCGTAAAATATGAAAAGATTGCCGAGTTTTGGCCTTCCAGCTCGTTAAAGCGACAGGAAGTGCTATCCCTCCTCTAGATTTTAATCTTTTTGGACCTGAGGGATTATTGCACAAAAAGATCGAGCGCTTGTCTTGTTCGGCTCGTTAAAACTATTGAAAATTCATCCCTTCTGTATTGTTTTATACTTTTTCGGATTTAAGGGATTAGATGAAGAAAAAGGAATTTTGGAGTTACCTTTATGTACCTTTTCAGACTCTCTAAAAATGAAAAGGACCGAGTTATCTTTGTCGTTAAACTCGTTAGAAAGATTAATAGCGACAAACTTGTCTTCAGATGAGAACGAGTTTCACTATCGCTAGGCTCGTTAAAACATAGCGATGGGTTTGCCCGAAGGGAAAATTATAGAACAAGCATATGTTATCCTCCTCAAGCTTGACAAAAATAAAGAGGTACTAGTCAGCAATGACTGGGGAAAAATTGGGAAGAAAACTCAAAGAATCTTTATTGGTAGCAAGTCGCTCTTGAACATGACACTTCCACTCTGTGTCTTAGTCGGGTTGGGTTGTTTCATTCACCGGTCACATCACCATGGTCACGCCATACCATCCACATTTTGGGTAAATGCTACCAATCCATCACATAAGTGTCGCCGACATGTTCAAGAGAAGTCATCCAGAGAAGTCACCTGTGTCCCATCCACTACCATACATTATACTTCATTCTTTCATGACCGCCATCCTGAACCATATATCATCAGATCGTTTTCACCTCCATCAAAATCATTTGCTCCGTTTCGTGTCATTGATGTGGGATTCATTAAGGCCCTCCTTTGACGGATCGCTTCTTGTCGACATCAGCTCATTATCCAAGAAGTTGATCTAGGAACACCCCATTCAGTACTTTGAAGCTTGCATGCCTCAATGGCAAGTTTCTCACTTCCGGCGACAGGTATACATCAATGACCTTCGACCGAAATATTTTTGCGTGGTGTTCGACGCCAAGTCCTTTGTTCACACCACGTGAATTGTACTGCAGTACCTTGAGGGTCATTATCATTATCGGTGATTCCTCTCGCGCTTGTTAACAATTTACATCATTGACTGGTAATCAATCGATGTCTTTCCATGTTCGACTTCAGAACATTTCTCACATGGATCGACTTGTACTTCGAGTGAAGATCGGACGAGATTGAAGACCCCGGATCTAGTTTCATCCATCCGGGCTGCGATATATATTCAGGAAAATAAAGACATTGAAATGTACAGCATTGCAGCACAGATAATCATCCTACCAAAAGGATGATGGCTCTATCAGAATCATCAGTCTACCATCAGACGATTGTCTGTCCTATGTACATGAAAATGAATTTATAAAGCTGAGCATGGGAATGCCCGCCTCAACTAGATCATGAAAATAGTATGAATATAATGTATTGTATTGTACCTTATTACAGGTCTCCTCCCAGCATTGAAAGAACTTCAGATCCTCCTAATAAAGCATTTCACCCAATAAACGGCCTCATACTTTAGAGGGCAACTGTTATAGACATTTTTGTGCCTTACAGCTCTAAGCATGAAATGTCCATAAACCAAGGGATCCTAAGTCCCTAAAAGTGTTGTTCCGACCCCTAAAGGAACAAGGTCAACAAATTACAGCTTCTCCCAGAAGTTCTCCACCAGAAACTGCTCATAATCAGTCAAATCAGGATCATTTCAGCTGCTCCACTGGCTAGCTGCGTTGCATAGCACCCAAATACACTAGCTAGGTGCGTTGCAACGCACCTAAATGCACTACCAGGGTGCGTTGAGCGGGAAATGACAAATGGCAGTGCCATTCCGCGAGGTGGAAAGACAATGGAAGCTTCCAGAATCTTCCCCAATGACACTTGCCTCACTGAGTTCGACAAAGGATGAGTAAGAGGCTCTCAGTCTCCAAGTGGAAGCAAGAACTGACAGAGAGAAGCCACTAGTCAAATCATAAGCTGACTCATCCTCCTTGCATACATCTATATATGGATCCCTCATCCCAGAGATCCAGAGGCTGGAATTTTGTACATTGCAAAGAATTGCTGTTGGTTTTGAGATAGATATCAAAGTATTGGGTGATTTATGCTTTGTTGGAGGTGAAGAGGGGCTTCTTTGCTGAGAGGTTGATGCTGGATCAGGAATCATCGGTTGTAACTCCTCTTGGATCTTCTTGTTATATCAATAAAACTATTTGAGTTTCTCCTACATGCTTGTGTATCATTGATGTTTGTTACATTTGTATGTTTAGCTTAAATCTGATCCTAAGCTTTTTATGAATATAAACCCATGTCTTTGTATAGTTTCCTTCTTCTGTGATCTTGCAGGTACTTGGTGAAGCTGGGCAAGTAAGGGACCAGGTAGCTGGAAGTTGTCAAAGAGGAGAGAGATTGGATCAAAGGACTAGCGCAAGACACAGGTTGGTTCATCCTATTCCTCTTCGTTTATAGTTCATAAAGAAGAATACAAAAGTAGTTTTCTCTATTTGTTTCTAAGGTCACTGTCACACCTTAGTGGGATAGGGTCGTTATGAATAGACACTTTTCTCGTTAACATGGAGAAATTATTGAAGGAATTTGAGCATGGAGAGGACCTTGTAGTTGTTTTCTAGCCTTCATATGTTTGCTGCAACAACTGTGAATTGTATCGTACATATCATGTCTGTCTTTTCTCACTATGTCTTGTTGAGGAAAGCTCTCTTTTTGTACTTAAATGTGGAATTATAGTACTTGTATGCTCATGTATGCTCATTTTAGGTGGACTCCTAGGTCTTTGTAGGAGAACCATTTTCTTGCTAATGATTTCAAGATTAACTATAGGTTGTCATGATTTTTAGAGTGAGATTTCTTTGCAGAAGAACGTTTCCTTGAAGGGGAAACTAAACACTCATATTGTGAGCAAGCTTTATGTACTCTTATTCACTAAATATATGGGGTGGTCTATTTGTGTTAGTAGGCCCAAAGATGTAGCCCAGGAGGGGTGAACTCCATCACCAAATTTTGTGTTGTTTCTCTTCTTGAATGCCTTTATGAGTTAAATGATGATATGTGCTTATTAAGAAGTTTACATGTAAACTAACTCATTAACCTTGAAGAGACCTTTAAAACTTATGTTTTCATAAGACCCATTTTTACTTGCAAAGCATCAGAGGATGATCACTTTTTAGGAAGGAGAAGTTCTCCTCCAATTTCAAACTAGTTGGTCTTGTACATTGTTGTCGCAAACTTTGAAACTCATTCCATGTGTTTTCTTGAGGATTTTTTGTCCCCTTTGCAAGATAGGCAAAATGTTGTCTTTTCGCATCATGTATATAGGTCTTTTCTGGTGGTTTCAAGATGTCACCTTTAGTTAAATGAGTTTTTATAACCATGTAAACACTTGTCACTCTCATTTCCAAAGTTTTAACCATTGTTGCACAAGTGCCATCACAGTGGTCGCAAAGTGTGTCTTAAGTGTCGTAATTGTCGTAAAGATGTCGCATAGAGGGAAATGCATTTTCATGCATCCTATATGATCCATGTTCTTGTGTCGTTAATTATTCTAAGTGTGTGATCACAGTCGAATTTTCATCACTGTTCACACCAGCCTCATTGATCCCGCACTTAGTCATTTTTCTCAAAGCTTCCCGACCAAGCAACTTAGTTTGACCTAGCCTCCCTGAGCTACACACTACACAGTCTTAGTCCTCTGTTGTGACCTTGCCTCTTGGAGCTACACAATGCGTAGTTCCTACCTCCCAAGACTATTGCACTGCGCAATTTCTAGGCTCAAGCCCTGACCTTGACTCCCATAATTGTGCAAATTTTCCCCTAGCCTGGCCCTAACTGCGCACTGCACAGTCTCTAGATTAAAGCTCATCCTTTAGCTCCTGAACTATGTAATGGCCCTAACTGTCTCTTCTCTTATAGCTACACAATGTGCTCACCCAGTGCTCATACCTTTAGCCTGCAACATTGACCCGCAGAACTGCACGTATTGTCCCCTCAGCCCAGCCTGAACTATGAACAACATTGTCTTAAGGCTTAAGGCTCCCCTTCTCTACTTGAACTATGCAGCTGCGCAATCACTGAGACCTTTTCCAAACCTTCCATCTGGTTTCGACTCAGTCAATGGATCAACATGCTCAATTTTATACTAGGGGGCTTTTAGAATGATGTCATCTCGTCATGAGTGAATTGCAGAAATAGGTACCTTATTATGCCATGTAGAGATGATGAAGAAGGAGATTAAGGAGTGCAACATGATGAAATACCATCTTGTAGATGAGTATGCAAGTTGATCAATCAAGAGAAAGAAAAGGGACACCAATTTGCGATCACCATTCAAGACTTCAGATCATTGAAGATCCCTTATGACCAAGCCATGAGAAGGTGAAAACAAGAAAAACTGCAACACACAGTGGCAACAATGGCTTGAAATTGCCACATCATTAAGTAATTCTATGTCAGTGGTGTCATTTCATATCATTTCATGAGTTTTCACATGTCACACCATTATGGTTAATGATGTAAATTATGTTTCGAAAATGTATTGTAAAGTGGAAGTTCAAAGGACATGTATGGAATTTGAAGAGTCATGTAAAGTTGAAAATTCATAGGAATTCATACAGTCATGAGGGTAGATGAAGATTCAATATGAAGGTGAAGCATCACTTCCTCATTGTTATATATACACCCTCATTGTAAGAGAAAAGGAATTTTCACCTTGGCTCCTCCTGCAAGGCATTAGAGAGACAAGCTAGTTCTTTTGAAGAGTAAGGAGTGACTCCAATGCTCCACTTTTGGAGCTAGTGGTGTTCATTGTATACATGTGTCTTAGAACTTTTACTTAATATAAGAATTCATATGGTCCAGCACATTCTTCATGCATGGATTATGGATATTTGTAAGACTATTATGTGAATGTTTGTAATTCATGTTTGCTTTCATCTATGCTAAAGTAGTTGAACTATTTCAGTTATTTTGGTACTTATCATATTGAGAATGTGTTGTAATTTCTATTACTGTTGTTGCATCCTCATGGACTATTCCACTAGATATTAGACATATCCTCCTCATTACATTGGTTACACTGATTGTCGCATCTTTGTGAACTATTCGACTTGATGTTGTACATATCCTTCTCATTTATGTGTGTTTCTACTAGGGTGGTACTACTACCTCTCTCTCCGAGGCTCACTTTTCCTCCCGTCCTCAGTGAAAGAAATTTGACACATATATGATCGAAAACTCACCAAGCGCAACCCCCCTGCTTTTTGAAGGCACATTTTCATTCCTCTCTCTTGCTGACAGTTAGAGTAAAGGCATGTCTTTAAGATAACCGAAAATCGGGCCATATTCCAGATGGGACTCCTATCCAGAATAGTGTGAGGCCTAATTGAGACCACATATTAGGGAGACCCCTTGAATTTTGGTGGGTCCAACACCGTCAACATTTTTGGTGCTAGAAGGAGGGCAACCAAGGAAGTAGCATTCCCAACAACACCCCTGTGCACATTCCTGAAGTTGGTAATTGTTCTCAGCCTGGAACTGTGCAAGCTTACAATGTTTCTTATAATCAGATCTGAGCCATTTTCCCCATCACCCAAAAGTTTGCAAGAGCTATTATTTTCCCAAAAAGAACCAAACCAACCTTACTGGGATAGTGGTCTCAATGAGTGAAGAATTGGTTCTCGCGACCCTTGAAGAATTAGCAAATTCTGAAGAAAATGCAGAAAACCCAGAACAACCTCCAACCTTCAACTGTGGTGATGGTGATAACGTAGTGCTCTCAGATGATACTTTACGTGAGTTAGGTATACAAGAAGAAGAATAATAAGGAAACCAATCATATTTTGATGAAGAAGGGGAAAAAATGATGAATACATGGAAGAATAAGATTTGAAATGGATGACTCAGGGCCCACTTGCCTTATTGGGTGTGTTAAACAAGATGCCAAGGCACTCGAAGAGGCTACTAATGAAGTATGACTATGAAAAAGAAATAAAGGGGGAGGACCATATAGAAAACTTCTATCTACATCTGAAAACACTTGAGGTATGTTACGATGATGTTGCATGTACCTTAGATGGAAGAGCAAGGGTATGGTATCATAACCTTCCTCTGAACGTGATCTAGAGTTGGAGGGGTTTTAAGAAATTATTTCTTGATAAATTCGTCGATGATAAAACACCCGCCATGCCTTTGAAAGAGTTGGGAAATATCAAGATGGAGCATAAAGAAAAGGTGAAAGATTTAAATTAGAGTTTTAACCATATCTTGAACAGATTTTTTCCAAACACAAAACCTCATGACTCCATCATAATTGACTATTTCACATCTGCCTTACCATCAAGCATTGCACATTTCATGAAAAGAACTGTGAAACCAACTTTAGCTGAAACTTGTGAAGAGGCGATCGAAGTTGAGAATGATCTGCATGCAATTGGGGTCATCATAGATGAGGAATTAAAAAAAGACTCCAAAGACAAAAGGAAAAGGTCTCAAGCCTCCATAAGCAATTCCAAAGAAAAACAAGTAATTAATCTTGAGAACTTGACCCACACTATCAAATCTCTATCCAATGAGTTGGAAGAACTAAAACACAGGTCAAGCGAGACCATCTTGAGCAGCATACCTCCCAAGTTCAACTTTCTGAGAAGGACTTCCAACTTCGACAATAGCAATAGCCAGTCAGCCAATTCTGTGCAAAGCTCGAATGTTGTGTTGAATATTGAAAGTATGGGCATGGATCAGTGTTGTTCATTTAATCAAGACTATTATTCAAAGAAAACATGCCCACAATGGAACCAAAATATGAATGCTCTGGATCCACACTTTATTAACACAACGCTTACCGACGAGTAGACTAAGCCTGCGGAAGAAAAGGGAGAAATTGTTGTGGCCAAAGAGACTCCAAGCATGGGGCATGTAGTGAACACATTCAATTGCATATTCACAGCTAGAAAGAGAAATGTCGAAAAGCAATCATTGAGTAATGACCTGGCCCAAAAGTAGACCACTCGATATAACTTAAGAAGCCAAGGGTGTTCTCCTACGCAACAATTAACGAAGTAGAAATTGAAGGAACATTTATTGAGGAAGATCAGTCCACCTGTCAACTCAATGTAGAATACTCAGAACAAGTCTAGGAATGAAGTCACAATGAAAAGCACTTCAGCAAGCAGAAAAACTAATTCCATCAATTCGGAAGTAGAAGACAAGCCAACTCCCCTAGAAACTTCGACAATCTCTCCCGCATTGGATTATGACATAGTCGATGCAATGAATAAGGCTCACGTGAATATATCACTGTTCGAATTAACAAAGATCACGAGCTAGCGGGACATGCTCCTATGTGCACTTGGATAGTCTGTCTCAGGTAACGATGCTTCTTCACAAAAGGGAGACAAATTTGGTAAGTCCTCTAGTTCCTTGGAGTCTATACTTGATGCTTTAAATTTCGATGTAAATACGCTCTACCCTTAATTTCTGTTGACATCTAAAATTTTCAATTATTATGTACATAATTTCTTAGTTGATTATGGTGCATTAGTAAACATAATGCCCCTATCTGTCACAAAGAAAATCAATGCAAAATGGGATCAAATGGATACACAGATCATCCAGTCGGACATGAATCTTTTCCATGTAATTGGTGAACTCAAAACTGTGCTTATTCGTTTTTCATCCGATCACCAAGTTCACCAATGTATAAACATAGTAATTGTGGACATTTCGGAAGCATACGGTTTGTTATTGAGCAAAGACTGGTCCAACAAGTTACAGGGGTACTTTGCGACAGACTGGTCACATTTTTGGCTTCCGTATAAGGGAAAAAACAATCACATCTAGGTGAACTCAGAGCGGTATATGAAACACACGGTAACTTCCTTAGAGGGCGAAAATGAACCAATGGATTTCACGGACCCCATCTTTGGCAATTTCTTTTTAGAAACTCAATTGGGGTGTTATCTTGCTCAATGGTAAAGATGGATGCAATATATAGATGGGATAAATGGGAAAAGTATGTGTTTCCCTTTGCAAACCCAAGATGAGTGCTTCGTATTCTACAATGTTGTTCATGCACTCGAATTCCAAGCGGCTAGATATCAGATGGGATAAAAGGATGCAATATATAGATGGGATAAAAGGGAAAAGTATGTGTTTCCCTTTATCAAACAAGCCATCGCAAAAGTACCTGCTCTATACAGCCCATATTTCGCCAAATATTTTTTGCTCTACACCTTTTCTTCTGACACTTCTCTCGCCATTCTGCTCAAGAAAAAGGATGAACAAAACAACGAGCAGCCAATATATTTCATGAGCGCTAGTATTTATGGACCTGAACTCAACTATCCCGCCATTAATAAACAAGCTTACGCAATATACAAGGCAGTGAAGCACTTTCGACCCTATCTTTTGAAAAATCATTGTATTATTTTTGTTCCACACCCAACAGTCATATCATTGTTTGTTCAATAAGAGCTGGGTGAGAGAAGAGAAAAATGGATGACCGGGTTACATGAGTACGATTTAGAGTTCAAACTAGTTCACACAATCAAGGGCCACGGTCTATGTTGACTAGCAGCAGAAGTAGTGGATGCAAAAGAAGAAGAATATCCTTCTGGAATCGAAATGTGTAATGTAGAGCGAGCTTCTCCCACTATTATCACAGACTCTTGGTACGCAAAAGTGCACCAATACGTTGATAATAGCACCCTTCCCTCCTATTTATTCGCATGACAAAACAGGGCACTTAGACTCAAAGAATTATCTTATTAGTTGGTGCATGGGGTGCTTTTTTGAAAGCATCATAATGGAGTATTTCTCAAGTGTTTGGAAGTGTATGATTCAGAGAAATTACTACATGACCTCCACGATGACCATCCATGGGACATTTTTCAAGCAACACAACTGTGCATAAATACATGTAGGCCAGTTTCTATTGGCCCACATTGTTCAAAGATGCTCACACTTATGCCCGCAAGTGTTTGGTCTATCAAAGGTGTGTCGGTCGAAACAAGAAGTTAGTTGCCCCATTGCAGCCTGTCACAATGGAAGAACCTTTTCAACAGTGGGGCTTGGATGTCATTGGAGAAATATTTCCACAATCGTCAAAGAAACACTATTATATTCTCACTACTACAAACTACTTTATGTGGTGGACAGACGAAGTTCCGCTTAAACAGGGGAATGGTTAGGAAGTCATCAAGAAGAATACCAATTTTATAGGTTCGACATTCCTGCTTCACGTGTTTTCGACAATGCAACAAATTCATCATCACTAAAACTCTATGATTTTGCATTAAAAAATGGCATTGTATTGAAGCATTTAGCTAATTATTACCCGCAGGGGAATGGTATTGCCAAGTCCACAAATAAGAGCATCATATGTATCATCAAAAAGACCATATTATCTGAATAGAGGAACTGATACTTTGGTTTGGTAAATTTTTTGTGGGCTGACCATGTCATGCCAAATCCCTCTCTGAACACCTTCCCTTACTTCCTAGTGTATGGAAAATAAGCCATCCTCCCTCCTAAAATTTACTTGCTTGTTATCCAACTTTCGCAAGAATCCCAAGGAAAGCCATGCTTATTAGTTCAGCGTAGGATAGACACTCTTCACAAGTTGCAAGAAGAACGGTTGAGAGCAAAGGAAATGTTTTCACTTCATCAAAACCATATCAAGAGGTGGTTCGACAAGAAGTCTACAAGGAATAATAACTTTAGTGTGGGTGACTTAGTCTTGAAGTGGGACAAAGCCCACGAGGACAAAGGAAAACACACCAAGTTTCAATCCCTATGGATTGGACCATTCATAGTTCACGAAAAGCTTGGCCAACACATGTATCACCTATAATCACTTGACGGGAGGATTGACTCTCTCCCCATCAATGGAAAAGACTTAAAACAATTTTTTTAATGATGATCTAGGGTTGTGCCCTACACTATGTACATAGTATTTTCTTGTTTGTTTGATTTTTTGTTTTCTTTTTTGTGTGGGTCATGTAAATAAATGTTGTGTGTCAACGTGTTTCCTAGCTTCTTTTTATGTGGTTGTGTGAAACAAGAGCCTTGTGACACTTCAACATTTGTTTAACCTTCTGTCCATCTTCCTTGTGTTGGTTATATATTTTGATCGATGAAGTTCCGAAGAAAAATATGATCCGTCTATAGGGAGAGTTTTGGTTAAACCATGAACCTATGTCTATTCAGGAAAACCTCATGCCCATAGTTTATTTTTATGTTTTCGTGTTGTGATGCCTATCCAATCAGGAGAGGAGGAGAAGGTAAAAGTCTAAATGAGCAAACCTAAATCAGAGGTCTTTATATGCTTCTTTGAAGGAACAACCTTCTTTTTTCTCAATATGTTAGGATCCCTCTTCTGCCCATAAAATTAATAAGCACCAATGCACAGTCCTATAAAATAAATAAATAAAGGCGAAAGAAGAGAAAGGCTTCTTGCATAGAGAGGTGATGCAAGCAATTTCGTCGGGGAACTGTCCAGGCTCATTGGAAGCGGATTAATTTTTGTGTTCCTGTAATGACTCCTCTGGGGTACTTTCCAAGCCTATTGGCAGTGAAGCAACACCAGAGATGAAAAAAATACTCTAAAAATCTGAAGCTTGCAAACTTCACTACCCTTCCCAACTCGAAACTTTGTGATATCATTGAATCTTATGATGTGTTCAATCGAGAAATATATGGAGGGGACCATGTTTATTCATGGGGTAAGTGGGGAAACCAAGGTAATCTACATGATGAATCAATACTCCTCGAAGAACCAAGACCCTGCATAGAAGAGTTAAGAAGGGCAGAGAGGCAGAATTCTATTAGTGTGTTGCCAAGTGTTGTCACTACTACAACACCCTCCAAAATTTTGGCTTACGCTAAATTTCAGAGCCTTCCTTGGTCTTGTATATTGTTGTCACAAAATTTGAAACACATTCCATGTGTTTTCTTGAGGAGTTTTTGTTCCCTTTGCAAGATAGGAAAAATGTCGTCTTTTCACATATTGGTTATCACATCATGTATATAAACATGTTATGGTGGTTTCAAGGGGTCACATTTGTGTAAATGAGCTGTTCTAACCATGTAAACACATGTTGCACTCATTTCCAAAGTTTTAAGCATTGTTTCACAAGTGTCGTAACAGTTGTCGCAAAGTGTATCTTAAGTGTCGCACTTGTCGTAAAGTTGTCGTGAAGATGTTGCATGGAGGGAAATGTATTGTCATGTGTCCTGGATTATATATGTTGTTATGTTGTAAAGTATTATAAGTGTGATATCACAGTCGAAGTTTCATCATTGTTCACATCAACCTCACTGATCCCACACTTAGTCAATTTTCTCAAATATTCTTGACCAAGCAACCTAGCTTCACCCGACCTCCCTAAGCTGCGCACTACGAAATCTCAGTCCTTTGTTGTGACCTTGCCTCTTGGAACTATGCAATGCACAGTTCCTGCCTCCTAGGACTACTGCACTCCATAGTTTGTGGGCTCAGACCTTGACTCCCATAATTTCACAATTTCCCCCCCAGCCTAGCCCTAACCGCGCACTGCACAATCTCTAGCTTAAAGCTCATCCTTGATCTCCTAAATTATCTATCTATATATATATATATATATATATATATATATATATATATAGATATATATCTATATATATATCTATATATATATATATATATATATCTATATATATATATATATATATATCTATATATATATATATATATATATATATATATATATATATATATATATATATATATATATATATATATATATATATATATATATATATATATATAGATATATATATATATATATATATATATATATATATATATATATATATATATATATATAGAGAGAGAGAGAGAGAGAGAGAGAGAGAGAGAGAGAGAGATATTTCATTGCCTAGATCTGATTCATCATCTTGTCCTGAAGATGAACCACACTAGTTGGTTCGAAACGCGTCGACGAGATTATCTCCTATGTGATTTTTACCGAAAGATGTTATTACAATTAATATGGATAACAAAAGTCTAAACTCAATTGACTTGTAATGTAATAGAGATTTCTTATAATTATAAATTTGAGTTATCTAATTTATAAAATTTATATATTTTAAAAGTTTTTTAAGGTATTGAATTTATCTATACATTCAAAAACGCATTTTAAATAACAATAAACTATAAATTATTTTAAAATTATAATCTAGTAGAGTGGAAAAAGACAAATCATTTAATTGTTAGACAACTCCTTTATTTAAATATCATATATAGAAAAATTCAAAATCTACATGTCATCATTGACTGAGAATATTTATAAAGTTAATATCTCAAATATTAGCAATTCTAGATAGAATTGAAAAAAATAAAAGAAGTTAGCAATTCCTCTAGGTGAGATCCAAGATAACATGGTACCTAAAATGTGAAGAATATGAGATGAGACTATAAGATAAGCATAAAATGTGTCCACATCCCTGAGACTTTCAAATAAATACACACTATGCCCATAATCGGCTTTTAGGTGTGCTAGAAAAAGTTTGTCTTCATCAGAAAAAGCTTAAGAGAAGATCTTCGGCGAAAATCACAAGATAAATCATTTGTCGACGCGTTTCGAACCAACCAGTGTGGTTCATCGTCAGGACAAGTTGAAGAAACAGATCCAGCTTAGCATGTTAAATAGTCTGAGCAGAGACTCCAATGGCTAAATCGACCAACGACTAAAAAGCTTGTCTCCATCATGACACATCATGCAATCTTGCATGGTGCAGGTTGAACCATAACCTCAAGACTGAAGCTTGAAATGTGAAGGTTTAAGATTCACACAACACCACTATGCCCACACCCATGTGATATTGGTATGCTATATTAAGCACTAATCTATGGAGATAGAGTAATTAAATTGAAGAGGTTTTTAGTTGTCCAATAGAAATATGTGATATTGGTATGCTATATTAAACACTAATATATGGGGATATATTAATTAAATTGAAGAGTTTTTTTAGTTGTCCAATAGAAATATAGGAAGAAAGTTTTTATGGGTGAGGTGAAATGCCAATTAATTATTTGATTTTTTTCAATGTCTATACTTTGGTTATAGACCCCAATTATTAAATGGGTGTATTTATTAGTTTGATTTACAGAATAGGCCTATATTATAGTTGGATATTGAGATCTTAAATGCTTGGTTACCATGGCTTTGATGCATTCACTAAATTCATACTTGAATTCGAACACAACTAAGATTGATATTTTCAAGTCTTCGGTGCTAATATGATAGCTTCATCCTTCTTGATTGTTGAATACGGGTGGGACTACTGCAAATCAACAATCATGAATTCATTCAAAATGCAAACCCTATATATTATTATGGCTTGAATTATTAGAATCCTCCTCTTTTTTTTGAAAATATGGGTTCAAACTTGTTTTTATTATGTATAAGGTCCCCCTTCAATACAACTCACCACATTGAAACTTGAGATCAAATATCGTTCTAAAAAATCATTATAAGTAATTGGTTTAAACAAACTATTTAAAAACTTCATAAGAATGTTTCAACATAAATTGCAAAAGTTATTTCTATCAAAACTCATTATAAGTAATTGGTTTCAACAAACTACTAAAAAATTTCATGAGAATGTCTCAACATGACTGGAAAAAGTTATGAAACTACATAAAAAGTCATTGTACCTAATGACACCAAATCACTAACTAGTTTAGCCTTAATGTTGTATGGAAGAACGATTTTCCCATCACCAAGATTGTGTGAAGCTTGGACCCCCCCTTGGGATAGTCTAATTCCCCAAGGTGACTCTCATCCTCAACCCCTCCCATTAGACTTGAACCTATGACCTTCTCGAGATTAACCCCCATACAAATAAATTAATTACGTCGTAAGGCGTTTCTTTTTGAAAAGAACTTCCCTCCAACCCACCTGTCATCACTGTAACCCCTTAGATTATATGTTAGACGATGGGAAGATGTTCAACCATTGGATTGTCCCAAATGAAGGTAGTTGAAAATAACGGTCTAGAGATGTACACATATGGTTTCTTAAAACTTCCTTTTTCCTTGGAATCTATGCGGTTTCGTAAAACTTCCTTTTTCCTTCGAATTTATGCAATTGCCCTCGGCCGAGAACCAAAACCCTGCTGAAAGTAATTTGCAAGATCTTCCTTCTAGCACACGCTTAAAGATATCTGCGAAATATCTCTTTACAAAGGATAACATTATGCAATAATGTCACTTCAAAGATACCCAAAGGTTAATAATGGTGGAATATCGAACACCAGGAGGCCAAACCGCTCCAAAAAAATTCAACATGGGTTACGCAAAAGAAACATTGAAAGACGGTAATGGTGCATGGAAAATGTGTTCCAGAATGAGAATAAGAACAGTTCATTCAACTGCAACATGCAACATTAAGCTTTGAGAAATTCAATAAAGCATTTGTGGTTGCAAGATTCATTTGGAAGAAAAACCTTAGAATTTAGAAGGAAGGTTTTGGGTAAAGCCATGGATCTGATAACAAGAGTGAGCAATTGCGTCTCCGAAAATCTAATGTTATTGTTGTTGGAATGCTCTAAACGAGTGCTTTTAGAAACTGAAGATACTAATAAACTTGTACCATAAAATCAATGCAGAGAAGAGATTCCAATGGAGCCATCTATATGGAAGAGGCTTCCTGAGGAGATATTGGAGCTGGTCTTGGCCAGATTGCCACTGAAGAGCATCCTGAGATTGAGAACAGTCTGTCACAAGTGGAACATATTTCCATTGAGCAAGAGGTTTGCCAAACTTCATTCCATTTTCCAGCATTTCAGTCCTGGATTTGTTATGTGTGCAAGGAGAAGTTTCATGAGATCAGAGGACTTGGAGAGAAGTGGGTCTAATTTGGGTCACAGGATTGGTATTACTAAGTGGCTTCGTCTGCCCTTTAAGATTGGGTTTAAATTGTCCATTCCACCTGGTTTTATCCGCTTGGAGGCCTCTGCTGGTAATTTACTGTGCTTTTCAGAGTTTAAGCAATGGAGAAGTGGTCCTGTCAATTAATATGTGTGTAATCTTGTGACAAGGTGTTGCAAGAGTTTGCCTGAGAGAGTTGAGAAGGGGATAACCCAATTGGCAGGTATGATAATTGATGTAGATTTTGGGCATTATAAGGTTCTGATAGCAGTATTTGTTGGTGGGCAAACATCAAATGATCAGCCCCTGTAGAAACTGTTTGCTGATGTGCATGATTCAAGGACTGATCAATGGAAGAGAGCTGAAAAGATGTCTCCTCTCGCCAAGCTCGTTCCTGGATCTTTGGCTATGTTTTGCAAAGGTGAGTTCTTTTGGTTGGTTTCAAGCCAAAGTGGGATTGGGTTGCTCATTTTCAATATGGAAAGAGAGGATTGGGGGTCAGGGGAGGGGGGGGAGACCCTGTGGAGATATGATGGTGATAGGTGTGAGTTGGTGCTTAGGAGCCTAGAAGATCAAGGAAGATTTTTTTCTTTGTTGAATCATACATCAAGCAAGAGATTGTGGGAGCTGATCATGGCTAAGGGTTCATGGGCAGAGATTACTTTGCCAACAAAGGAGCCTAGTTTGAAACCTAAAGATTTGATTCTATGCTCCAAGCCTCGAGTTTCAAGAAATGTGTTCTTGTTTGATGTCCTTGATGGTGAATGCAGGCTTTCTACAGATTGTAGTTTTGGGATGTTGGAGCAGCAGGCTCCCATTCCTCTGAATTTGGGGTTGGCTACTATATCCTAGTCATGGTAGGTTAGGAAGTTGGCCTAATGTTTCCCCTGCAAGAAATCGTTATGGTAAGCTTCAGCAGCATTTTTACAGAAGTTTGGTTACCGAATATAAAATAAATGCACAAATGTAAGACAAATCTGTTTAATTTAAGGATAATTAAACTAGATAGTTGTTGATGTGTATGGCATGTTTTTTCGAGCTCTTGAAATTGAGCTATCACTACGTTGATCGGAAAAAAGTTCAGCAGTGACTGAGATTATATATTACTTCAGTGTTGAGATTATGGAAAGGAGGAAAATGTAAAGACACTAGTTTTTCTACCAGGAAATCATTCTTATGGTACTGTATTTGAAGAATGGGATGTCATTGCTTGGTTACATAATTTGCAAATTGAGGTTTCTATCAGGAAATAATTCTTATGGTACGATATTTGAAGAATGGGATGTCATTGCTTGGTTACATAATTTGAAAATTGAGGATTATCTATTTTGCAGTGTTATGAACATTTTGTTGTCAAACAAATCATGGATTTTGAGATCTAAACTACTTTAACTAGCTAATGCATGTCTCCTCAGACCATCTATTATGCTTGCTTCTATGAATTAAAATTTTAAAATCTATGAGAACTAGGTAGCCACCAAGGTTTTGATGTAAAACTTCTGACGAGCTGGCCAAGAAGATCGACAAGTGACAGTTACCCACAGTACCATGCTTTTTCATCTTTTATCTTCCTTCCACGTAGTACTAACTCATATGCAAAGGCGCTAGCTCAGCTGGTTATGTAATATCTACCGTCATGTCGGTTTATTTTTAATCTATGGGATATTAGAGGGGCACTCCATTTTATACTTGCTCTACACTGTGGAGTCACCCATAGCTTGTTTCCTTTGTATATAGAAACTAAGCTGGTCTCTTTGCCTAGATTGTTAATGACTGGGTATAAAAATAATCATATTTTCCTTCATTGTTGCATATATGTAATATGACAGAATCCAGATTCTCTACACAATATGCTGATTTAATGCGTTTAACTTACATTTTTCATGAGCTTCTGTATAAATTGATGTTTTAATTTTTGTTTTTTTTTTTTTCACTTATGCAGACCTTAGTGTTTGTATTGAAATAAAATCTTAATAATCTAGAGTTGAATTGAAACGAAATGGTGTTTGTCTAATTATTCTAAGTCTTAATTATTAAATGGTGGTGTCTAATTATTTTGAGCCTTTACTATTGTAAGTTTGGGAGTGTTTTTGGAAAAACAGTTGATATCCTATAGTTAATTGATGCATCTCTTGAGCATTTTTTTGGAAAAACAGTTGATATTGTCTGGTTAATTGATGTATTCCTTGAGCTCTTATGTTTGCATACAAAATCTCTAGCTTCATGTATCTCATTTGGTATTTAATGTTTTTGATTTATTTATGTTCATGTTTGCATACGAAATCTTTGGCTTTCTATATTTCATTTGGTCTTTAATGCTTTTGATTTATTTACGTTAAATATTATTCAATGGTAAATTTCAACATGTTATATTGGAATAAAATTATTCCAAGAGGCATTCATGCTCAATCTAGCTTGGCATAATTCTTGTGATATTATCTCGTGGAAATGTTTAGCTAAATGGTTTCTTTGGGGGTTCAATGTTTTTGGGTTAGAAACATATCACTAATGGACATTCTCATACCTTTGAAGAAGATATATATCATATACCTTTGTGGTAATGTACTCAATGGTTGGAAATATGGCTTTTGATACACATTTTCTCCATGTATTGTTGTGAGACTCTCCAAATGAGGGATTTTATGTATAATTGTAATGTCACTAACCAAAAATATGCTTCCGTGGGTATGTAAAACCCAGTTTGATTTTTTGGTTATGCACACATCACATTTGTTTGATCCCTTGGTTAAGGATTCATACATATGTTGTGGAAGAGCTTGCTAGCTTTCACAAAGTTTGGTTCTTTTTTACTATTCCACTAAAAGATAAATACTATCATAGCTACATAAAATTCAGTTAATATATTTATTATACCTAATAATATTAACTAGACTTTTATAAAACATTGTAAACTCTCATCACCTTTACAAAGTTAAAAAATATAGAACTCAAAAAGCTCAAAAATCTCATCGGTAAAGTGGTCAACAAACTACTCTAAAGCAGTGATAGAGGATATTGAGAATTTGTAGCAAGCTCATCAATTACTATCAAAGAATTTATATGTAATAAGTCCACTATTTTGACTATTTTCTCATTGAAACTGTTTCGGTGCAACTTTGGAGCAAAAATAAGAAGAGGTTAAAGAGTACATCGTTTTTATTTTTTTAATTCAATAATTAAATTTGAATTGTAGAGATACGATTACAACTGTGATATCTGAAAATTGTGCAAAATTGGCATGATGAATCAATGTGGTAGGATTATTACCTCAACATTCCTTCCCCCATTGAAAAAGCACCCACAAAAGAGCCTCTCGTATGTTAGTTGAATCAGTCAAAATAAGGATTCATTGTCGCCTTAAAAATGTCATCTTTTTAAGATAAATGCATATGACACAACTGAAGCTTGTTAATATAGGCATTTTACTAAACAACATCACTTCCATTCCCAGTAAGGACAAGGACAATGTTCACTGAGCTCTTCGCCCATTTTTCCAAAGATACATTTGTATGAAAATTTAGTAAAGAGAAAGCAATCATAGGAAATCATTAGGAGTATTCATGGGAAAGGATGTACAGGGTATTTAAAAAGACAAGGACAATGTTCACTGAGCTCTTCGCCCATTTTTCCAAAGATACATTTGTATGAAAATTCAGTAAAGAGAAAACAATCATAGGAAATTATTACGAGTATTCATGGGAGAGTATGTGCAGGGTATTAAAAAAGACGGTATCAGGTGAAGCAAAACAAAACCACATTGACGGTTTGCAAGTACAATGTTGAAACTACTAAGCATTCCCTTGACATATTGCAACTCAAGTGAATAGGATAACAAAGAGGAGTTCACTTTACTTTTAACACCATGTTATTTCTCTTACTCATATTGTAACATATCACAGTTGTCTTTATCCATATAATATTGTCTTAGGACATTTCCATTATAACATTTAGTACAATTGCTAATATATACCTCATAAATAATATATATATATATATAGATATAATTAACAAACATCAATAATAAAACAACTAATTTGGAAAACAAACCAAAACATCACAATTTTTTTTTAACCGTCATTATATATATATATATATAAAAGGATAAGATTGATTGAAAAAATAATATTTATAGGATAAGATAAACCCTCAAATTTATATCCGGTTGGCGATAGAGCCATTACCCTATGGGCTATATACAGTTTGTGACGCACGCGCATGCGCTTTTGGTGGAATTCCTTACTAAAAATATGAACGTTATCCATTAATACATTGCTCAGCGTGCTGGGCGAAGCACACAGCCTGGTTTATCAGGTGGCCCGTTTTTTCGAAATTCAATACCTGGAAAGTAGTTGAAGGCGGTTAGGGCACGTTAAAGAATGGTGGTTTGGGCACGAAAAATATCCTCTGCATAACCCGAAAAATATCAGTTCTGCGCCCGAGACATAATTTTTCCTTTCCAATTTTGCATTAATTATGGAGTCAAGATGCCTGCAATATAAGCCTGTTATTTGTGTTGGATTATTTTGAGTTGAGGAGCTTGCAAAGATAGTATTTTCTGTAATTTTTGTGGGGGTCATGGGGGTTTACGAGGGGTTGAAGGTTCTGTTGCAGAGGAGAGGAAAATATGTGAGGGTTGATGGCTCCACCAAGCGTCGCCGCATGCGAAGAGCCAAGCTGGGAGGAAGCCGCAAGAGATTCAGGGTCCTCCCCAAGATCAAATTAAGGCAGTGGTTGAATCCCATGGTTTATTTGGTTAAGCTGAGAGACGCCTATGAGAAACTGATGCTGAATCTGGCGAATTCCAGGCTTTTCTCCAGCGATTTAATGGGTGGCGGGTTCGGCCCTCAGTATGCTGTTGGCCGTGGGAATCCCTTTGGACAGAGGCAGCTAAAGGAGTATGATGAAAATATGTTAGCCGAGATTTACAGATCGTGGTTGATACAGTCCAAGATACAGGCTGCTGCCGCTGTTGAGACATAGAGAGTTAGTTAGGGTATTGCTGGATGTTTATAAATAAGAGCCCCATGGCCATCCGCTTCGATCTGGTTACTAGTAGTAGATGATCCGGGGGAGTGATGACCTATGTAATTTTTATTTTTTTAAAGTGTGATCATATTCAGCTCGTTATTATTAAATAGAGTTTATTCTTTTTAGATGTGATTATATTTAACTGATCAGGATTAGATTGAGTTTATTGTTAAGAAAGGTTGTTTTTTTTAGTTTATAGGAGGTTGCTCTATTTAGTGGATTTGAGAGATTTTTAATGGTTTAAAATAGTTTGAGGTTGAGATATGAATATTTTGTAAAATAGTAGAAGGTTGAGATATAGATGTTTCTTAGAATAGTGTGAGGTTGAGATATTCATTCATCTAAGTGATTTGGTGATAAATATCATTTATATGTGTATTTTTACATTGTTAATAGAGATTTAACACATTTTTTGGTATGTAACAATGTCTATTCTTGCATTTCTATCATGATAGATCATTTGTATGTGTATTTTTACATTGTTAATAGAACTTTAACACATTTTTGGGTATGTAGCAATGTTTATTCTTGCATTTCTATCATGATCTTACATATTTTTTTGGGTGTAATAATATTTGTCTACCATTTGTCATGTGTTTTTGATGACTTAGATAATTTGTCTAGTCTAGCATAATGACCTCTATCAGGGAGTAGAATGTGGGAGGTGAGATTTTATTTTCAGAGGGAGGTCATCAACAAGTTGAAGGAACTATGTATATGAAGGACATCTTCCTCATCAAGAAGTTGAATGAACTATATATTTAAAGGGCATCTTATGGAGTTGACGAATAGAGTTGTTTATTATGGCATAGATGGTTGTTATTTTTATGGATGTTGATAATTTGACCTTCATCCTCTTAATCAAGAAATTGAATGAACTATGTATATAAAGGACATACTATTAAAGTGACATATATAGTGGTTGGTTAAGAACATCCAAATATAAACTTTGTTAGTTCTTAAATTCATAATGAAGCATGTATAAGGGAGATAGAGCTTTCAAAATTTTAATTTAACTATCAATAATTATTGTGGATGGTAGGGATTGAATATTGTGGAATATTCTAGAATATTCTAGTAATGTATACAAATCAATGCTTGAGATTTTTCTAAAGTAGTTATGCCCTCTTTACTCTTTTAACTAAATTGATTAATTAAAAAAATGACATAGGAACACGTGCCTTATGAAGTCACTTTATGGTTTTTTGGAAATGTGATATTGATAAGTCATGGTATTGTAACAAAGCATATTTACTATTTAAGAATCTCCAAATTATTTTTGTCAATCCTTATTATGGATTGATGCCTATCTATGTTTATCTACCATTTAATTTATATGGCTGCATGAGGTAGAATTAATCTTTATCATAAAATTTTGTTTCCTAGTTTATAAGAAAGGTGGTTAGATTCTCTCCAACTAAATACTTTCTAGAATAATATAAAATTTAATTATTCATTTAGCTAAATAATTCAAATTATAACATTCACTTAGTTCTGAGAATATGCATTAGGTAGAATTAATCTTTTATTATAAAAATTTGTTTTCCTAATTTATAAGAGAGGTGGTTAAATTCTCTCCAACTAAATACTTTCTAGAATAATATAAAATTAAAATATTCATTTAACTAAATAATTAAAAATATAACATTCACTTAGTTCCGAAAATATGATTCTAACACTTGTATATAAATATTTGGTCCCTATAAATCCCAAAATCCATTCCCTTATAAATAACCAAAAACATATATATAATATTAATTATAATTAATAAAAATATAGATATTTGGTCCTTATAAATCCCAAACTCCCTTCCTTTTCATAAATAACCCCCACATATATATATATATATATAAAATATTATCATGGGTATACTTTAATATATTAAAATGCTCAACCGATTTCAGTTTCTAATAATAGTTATGGTTTATTATTGAGTAGTAAGACTTATCTCATATGCACTATATTTGAGATTTATATGTACTTAATGACGTAAACCAAAGTAAAAAATAAATAGCCTCATTTTTTTTATGGTTAATTTCAAAATTTAACTTTCTCTTAATATTAAGTGATTTTAGGATAATGTATGTGATTAAGTACAGAGTGTAAAAATTTCAGGTCCTCTAGAGTGTGGGAAAATATGTTTTAGGGATTTTGCAAGATTTAAATTTTAATGAATGCGCAGTAATTATCTCTTCATTGATTTGCATCCAGACACGATATTAAAATAATGAATGTGTGGGTTGATTTGCAAGTTTGTTAAAAATAAATTTGAGGTCCTTGAGAGTTGAAATATGTTTGAGGAATATTGTATGATTTAAATTTAAATGGATTGACGGTATTTAAATGGGTTAATTTTGTAGTAGATGTGCTTTTTAATACAGTACAAATTTTAAATTTTATAGAAATAATTTTAAGGATTTTATCTAATTAAAATTAAATAATGATTAATAAATTAATATTATAATTTAAATATTATTTGTTAATATAGTTTGCTGTTTAATAATATATATATATATTTTTAATATATTAATATTTTTTTGACAGAATCGGCTACTATATTAAAGACTAAAAAAAAAGCGGGAACATAGGTTCCTGAGATACATGAAAAGCAGAGGAGGCTCTGGATCTAAGGAGTTACAGAGAGCAATTATCTCCTTAGTCCTGACTAAATTGGGATAAATTCTGACAAATTGAAGCACTAAGAACTGACATTTTCAAAGCATCTAAGATATGTTAACATAAGCGGGAAGGCAGTCCACATTGGGTGCCACTGTTACAGAGAGGGGCGACAAGGATCAACTGCTGAGTTTGGGCAAAGGAAGAGATAATAAATTCATCCAGGTCACATTGAAGCCTGGAACCTACGCAAACAAAGGGCGAGAAGAAACGATTCTGGTAGGAATGAGTAGAATTGGTTAGAGATAGCAGATTAATATATGGAACGATTCTATGCCATATTCGATCGTTGTTAATGATCCTGTTGCAAGCCTGGAAGATCTGAAACTGTTTCCACTTGATAGAGCTGTCCGGATTAATGCTGGGAGGACTGAATCGAATCATGGCAAAGGCTGTAGAGACTCCTCTGTATTGCATATCAGATTGCCAATTGTCCTGTCGCAGGCCTTATTGGCATGCCTTTCTGCTTGCTTATTTAAGAGCGGAGGATGTGGTGGAACTGTAGTATTCCCATTGTCTTATGCAGGAATTGGTAGAGCTGAATGACCTGTTGTAGGAGAGCATTCAGAGAATTTTTTTTTTGAGCCATTAAACTAATGACTATAGAAGAATCTCCAAAGACTTTTGCTGATCTTATACCAAGTCTGATAAGTTGTTTTAGACCTTGATATAGGGCCAACGCCTCTGCCCTGTTATTGGAGATATTCCCTAAGCCCCATTCATAGAAGAGGACACATTCCCCATTGGCATTGTAGATCACACCCCCTGCTCCTGCAATACCTGGGTTTGACTTGGATGCTCCATCGAAGAAGAGGTAGAAATTGTTACATTTTTGCAGCCAAATTGCGAACTCCTCCTCTTTGAGCCTTATCTTCCAACTGTGGGTTTCCTATCTGCGCTGAGCTCTCATTGTATTGTCATTCTGAATGTTGTGATTTTTGTCCAAGATGTAGTTGATGAAGCTCCTTTCTTCCACACTGTACTCAGTTGCATCAATATTGCTATGAGTTTTGACAGAGATAGTTTCAAGAGCTAGAGTTTTTGCCTTGTTGCAGGCTGATCTTGAAGTCGAATTCTTATCCTTAAAGATTTTTCTATTTCTAACCAGCCAAATACTCCATAACATGGTGTATGGGAGAATGTTCCAGATCCTCTGTACTAAATCGTTGTTCTTATTTTTCCAAGGACAATTCTTTTTCCAGTATTGTATCACTTCACCTATGGAGTGTTGGGTGACCCAAGGGAAATTATCAATGGGATACAATTCTTTCCAGCAGTCAATAGCAAAAGAACAGTCTACAAAGAGGTGTTGCATAGATTCTTCCGCAACATAGCAGTTGGGACAGCAATATGGACCGTTGATACGTCTCTTTTGTAAATTCTCTGCTGTTAGGATTTTCCCTTTTAGCAAGGTCCAGATAAAAAATTTAATTTTGGGAAGAGCCTCTGACTTCCAAACCATTCTCCAGGAGTTCCATATTGGCATTGGGAAAGTGCTGTGGAAAATGTGCTGGTGGGTTGCTTGAACTGAGTAATCAAAGCCAATTGGGTCCCAACGAAAGCCATCCATCTCATTCTTTTTGATGGGAGCTTTGCTGTGGAGGAGAGACTGCATAAGGGCAAGGCTAGGATCGAGAGCAATGGGAACATTAGGGAAAGACCATCCCAGCCAGAGGTGGGATAGAGGATCCCAGCTAGAAATCTGATCCAAATAATGGATACCCTTGCTGCCGAGAAAGGAGAGTATTAGGATGGTTTCTTCATGACTTTTTATAGGTTTCTGTCCCAGAATTTTATCAGCTCCAATCTTTATACTGTCTCCTCCCTTGGGCACTTTGGATATGTTCTGGGCAATGAACGGAATAGCTTTTTTACAAAGGCTCCAGATTTTTGAAGAATCTCTATTGGGTATAGCAGAATCAAGCAATTGTTGTCTCGGGCAGTTCAGATATTTGGTTTCCAGAACCCTTTTCCACCATGTTGAAGGACCAGTGATGAGCCTCCAAACTATCTTCCCTCCGAAGGCAAGATTTTGAAATTTGGGGGATATGACACCGAGACCTCCTCTGTCCTGGGTTTGAATGACTTGTTTCCAGATGACTAAATTGAATTTTCTTTTATCGGTTTTCTCTCCTTGCCAAAGGAAGTGACAGAGGATAACTTCAATTTTGTTATGAAAGGAGGAAGGGGCTTGATACAGAGAAAATCGATAAAGGGGGAGAGAAGAAATACTAGATTTAAGGAGGATGAGCCAGCTTGCTGGATTAAGCCAAACTGAACCCCACTGCTGCACTTTCCGCTTCACCTTGTCAATGATGATGTCCCAAGTTCCTGCTTTTAGAGGTTTTAGGCTCACAAGCATGCCCAAATAGGAGAAATGCGTCCACTCGAGGTTGCAAGTGACGCCAAAGATAATAGCAATATTATGGATGACCTGATTTGATGCATTCCATCCAAAAATACAGCTTTTTAACTGGTTAACCAAACCTCCTGAGTACCCCATAAATTTGTCGAGAAGAGTCTTGAACCTCCTTGCTATAGTGGTGGAGGCTCCTCCAATAAGCAAGGTGTCATTGGCGAACTGAGAGTGATTGATGTTCTTGGCTCCATTTCCAAATTTGATTCCAGTGATGAGGCCCATTCTTCTGTTGTAGTCCAAAGCTTGGCTAAAAGATTCAGCCATAAGAATAAATAGATACGGGGAGAGGGGACAACCCTGTCTGAGACCCCTGGAGGATTAAAAGGCTTCACCCGGTCTACCATTAACCAAGGGGGAAATCCAAGGCCCAGAGATGCAAGCAATGATGAGGCTGATGAAGGGCAACTCAAAACCCATCTTTTTTAAAACAGCAGTAAGGAAAGAGTGTCTAACTCTGTCAAAGGCATTGGCGAGGTCAAGTTTGAGGATAAACCCTTTCTCCTTCCTAGAGAGGCTTGAGTGGATGGCTTCTTGAACTAAAAGAATGGAGTCAGTAATTTGTCTGTTGGCCATGAATCCTCCTTGGTTTCTCGAAATCAAAGAGGGGAGGAGGGGTTTAAGGCGAGCAGCAAGGATTTTAGACAAAATTTTGTATGAGGAGTTGCAGAGGGAAATGGGTCTAAACCGAGCAAAAGAAGTGGGCCTGTTTTCTTTAGGGATGAGAGCCAAAAAAGTGGCATTGGTATATCCACCTATTTTTCCCTTTCTCTGAATCCATCTGATCATCTTAGTCAAGTATTTTTTGATTAAACCCCAAAAAGCCTTATAGAAACAAATGGGGAATCCATCAGGCCTGGGAGCCTTATCAGGATTCATAGACCAGATCGTTCTTCTGATTTCCTCCTCTTCTATTTCTTTTACCAGGCTGTCATTCATTTCTTTGGTAACTCCCTTGGGCAAGTATTGAAGAAAATCAGCGTAATCCTCTTCTCCTTTGGTTTCAGTTAGAAGCTCTCTGTAGTAATCAGTGGCAGCTCTTCTGTTGGCCTCTTGGGTGTTTTGCTGATTGCCTTCATTATCCAAAATTGAGCTAACATTGTTCCTGATTTTTCGGGCCGTGGCCTGTTTGTGAAAAAATGTTGTATTTTTGTCACCATCTTGCAGCCAGAGCTGCCTTGACTTTAGTCTCCATTTTATCTCTTCTTCTCTGTTTATATGACTCAGTTGTGCGTAGAGGGCACCTTCTTGCTCCTTATTCTACTGAGAGAGTCCATGAACCTCTATCGTTCTTTGGATACATTCAAGATCATTTTTAATTTTTTTTTTGGTCTCTTCAGGTTCTTTGTAATTGGCTCTTGCCCACTCTTTGATGGCCTGTTTGATTCTCTTTAGTTTGGTTTCCCAGATGAAACCTGGTGAACCTTCAACGTGCTGGTTCCAGGATCCCTGAACAATTTCTCTGACAGCCGGGTCCCAACTCCAGAGAGGACTGTATTTAAACGGAATTGGCCCAAGAGGGCAGTGAGTTTCCAACGTGAGCATTATGGGGTAATGATCCGAGGCTGAGGTGGAAAGAATGTTAGCGTACCCCACAGAAAAGGAGGAGAGGAACAAAACATTTATTAAGAACCTGTCCAGCCTTTCCATTATGTTGCCAATTCCAAGCCTACGGTTGCTCCAGGTGTACCTGCGATTTTTTGGAACAATGTCCACAAATTCATGGTCTCGAATGATAGCTTCCAAACGGCCTCTGAAGGGGTCAGGCGAAAAGCATCCTCCCCTTTTTTCATTGGCATGAAGGATCATATTAAAATCACCTGCCACTATAATATTTATAGTTGTTTCACCATCGATGCTTGCCTTCAAATCGTCCCAACAACTTTCCTTTTCTCTGTATTGGTTGGGAGCGTATACATTATAGATAACTGCAGTTTGATTGTCTATTTTATTTTCCAAAACCGTTCTGATCCAATGCTGGTGTAGATTTTCTGAAGTGCAATTCCATTTGTTATGAACCCAAAGGGTGGTAATACCTCCGGAAGCTCCTCTTGAGTCACTGGTACAACCTTTATAGTGTTTCTGCTGATCTATTATTCCTCTTATTTCTTGCTGCTCTAGCTTTGTCTCCTGAATCAAAATAATTTCTGGCTTTTCACTGTGTATAAGTT
Source organism: Pinus tabuliformis (assembly GCA_031772625.1). NCBI lineage: Eukaryota > Viridiplantae > Streptophyta > Pinopsida > Pinales > Pinaceae > Pinus > Pinus tabuliformis. The sequence goes on from CM062812.1 coordinate 153,380,275, forward strand.
CTCTGAGGGCTAAAACTTTGGAGGGGTGCCCTAGACCCCTACTGTTCCAAGACAGAATTTTCATCATTGGATGTTTGGCTTACGGAGAGGTGCTCGCCTCTCTTGAGTTGCCTCCTTCTCGTGTTGCCCCAGGATGAAAGCTTCTATAGGAGTTTGAGTGCCCATGGCTATGTCTTTCTGAGCGTTCTCGTCTCTATGCTGCTTGGCAGATTTTCTACCAGGACCTGATTTCTTGAAGGAGTCGCAGGAGGATCCATGGTCTTTGGACGAGCTTCTTGTGAGCCTAGGAAGGGGGGGATTGAGAGAAGCCTGCGAAGGGACGATCAAGAGGGGAGAAGGATCTGAAGGATCGGAGGGGAGTGAGGGGGCCTAAGAAGGATCCTCGGGGGGAGGATCGAGGGATGATAAGACAAAGAAAGGGTTAGAAGAGGAGGGGAGGGGCAGATCAAGAGGGGGATGGGTAGAAGGGGGAGGGGAGGATAAGGTGGGACAGGGAGCAAAGGGAACAGGAGGGTCAATTTCTAGAGGAGCTTTGGATGCCGGGGCGGACTTCTTCTTTTTGACAGGTTCCCATTGGCCTTCTTGGTCACCGCTCTTTGCATCAACAAGTTTAGCACATCGATTGGAAAAATGGCCGTATTCGTGACATACCTTGCATTTAAAGGGGATCTGCTCGTAATCGAGCTACTGAATATGGCTCCACTCGTCCACCTTCAGTTTTATCGCTTCGGGGAGTCCTTTGCCAAGGTCAACTTTGATGCAAATCCTTGCACAGGCCAGCATGTTCTCTTTCGGTTCGCTACGGTCGCTGTATTTGCTAACTGTATTCCTGATAGCACGAACAGATTCATCTCCCCAGCAGTGGAGTTGGAGATGGGGAAGAAGAACCCAAACCGGAACAGCACTGGAGATGTCCAGTTCAGGGTCAAAATTTAGAGTCCATTTGTTGAGGTACAGGCCCCTGGAGTCCATGAAGTAGGGCCCGTTTCTGAAAATTAAATCCTTGTCCTCTTTAGATTCGAAGTGGAATGTGAAATATCCTTTCCCACAAAACCTAATGGAGATCTTCCCTTGAATTTTATCAGTCCAATTTCTCTCCACCCATCTTTGAATGGTTCTAGGAGAAGGCCAGAGGCCTGTGAATTGACCTATGAGGCCTTTTTCAGCGAGAGACAGAGCGGCCATGCGGGGCAAGACTGGGGGTAACTGAACCTCTTGGAACCCATCCAACTTCTTCACAAATTTTGAGAGGGCAGGCCTGGGGCGTTGCGGAGGCAACGATTTCACCAGGGCAAAAAAAGTGCTTTGAGGATCCATCCCTTTCGAAGGGGGGTCCGGAGGGTCCAAGACAGGGGCCAAGGCCCAGACAGCTGCTAGCAGATTGATGAGAGATCAAGGAAGGTGCGCGCGGGGGCTGCAGCGAACCAGCGAAAAACAAAAATTCGAAATTTATAATATATTAATATATTAATGTCATAATTTAAGTATTATTGTTTAAATATAGTTTATTTGAAAAAACAATTTGGTCAATTTGTTCTTTACATTGTTCCATGGTGTGCTTCTTGGTCTTTACATTGCTCCATGTGTGCCTCTTCATTTGCCTGATGATGAACTTGATGATGAACCACACTCGTTGGATGATGAACCACACTTGAACAACACTTGTTGGCTCGAAGAACCACACTTGTTGGTTCTTGTTGGTTTGAAATGCATTGGCCAAAATTTTTATACTTATTGGCTCGAAGAACCACACTTGTTGGTTCAAAACGCGTTGGCCAAAAAATTTATTGATCACAGAACCCTGAATACAATGATTAAATATGTTAATTGTATAGTGAATGATTTTTTTAATAATAATAAATTTCAATTCTTATAACAATGATGATTTAAGATTATTAAGATTAAATTTTGATTTATTACATTTTAACAAGGTAAAGGATTACTTTATCTTTTAGGTTTTGGGTTTGTTTTTTCCTTTTAAATTGAATTTTATTAATTCCAAAAAAGCATATTATATTAGAAAATCAAATACATTAGAGTACTTTTACTACATTCTTGGTTTCAATTATCATGATGATTCATGGGTTTTTCTTTTTTCCCCTTTCTCCTATGAACATCAATCCACACTACAGAGCATTCTGTCACAATGGATGATACTGCCATTTCTTCATTTTTTTTAGAAAGTACCATAGCAATCGGTTCGGCCGACTTCAATAGTTATTTATCACTATCTGAATGATCAGACACATGGTTGCGCTTTTGCCACGCAATTTGTAGGCACAATTATAGTTGACGTTCTCTCATTGTCCTTTACTAGAATATTTTCCTCTACTGAGGCTTGTGTTAGTGCTACTAAGGTCTGACTTGTATCCTAAGAGGTTGAGTTATCAATAGATGTCTCCTATTGCTAGGAGTTGTTCTTGTTTTGACTCGTAGAATTCTTGGTATTTGTTGTTGCCTTTGGATCTCTCCATTGATAGTAGCTTCTATTCATCTCTTGGTTGCAAGATGCCCCTTTTGAAGAGGGACATGCATTCAGAAGGTGTTGGGGTTGTTTGAAAATTCTACACCTGAAAGCAATGTTTTTATAGTCCAATGGTTGGGTATACTCCTTACCCTCACACTTGAGGACGATTTTATTTGGTAAACCTTCACTGAGGTCCACTTCCACACAGATGTAGATGAAACTTACAAAACCTTTTTCCAATCTTTCAATATTGACTCTGATGAAGCGGCCTATAGAGTCACCAATATCTACTAGGATTTCTGGCCAGATCCATTGAAGAGGCAAGTTTAGGAGTCTAACCCAAATAAGTATAGGTAGGGACTTCATGGTGAGAGGATTAAACTCTAGAAACTATGGTTGAATCGAAAGACCAACCCGACCCCAAAAACAAGACCCCTAGTTGAAAACCTTTTTCTAGTCTTCCAGTTCTTTAAAGAAAACCACGAAATATCCTTTCGAGCAAAATAACAAATCTATATTCTGGGACTAGTTCTAATGGACCCAATCCCAAAGGGTTGATGTTGAAGGCCAAAATCCATTAAAACTTCATATAATCACATGTCGTTTAAAATTTGTTGTCCTTATCTTATTAATGGTATCATTCACCTCTAGTGTTGGGGTATTGTAACGTGGCTATCCAAGTCATAGGCCACATGGCAGTTGTCGACATGTTCATGTCTAGGGTTACATGTATCAGTTTTCGATTCATTCATACTCATTAGATCCCTTAACAAGGCCCAACACATAATTATATATATATATATATATATATATATATATATATATATATATATATATATATATATATATATATATATATATAGATAGATATAGAGGCATGAACCCTTTATGGCCACAACAATACCCATGTGACAGGTCTCCCTTAGTTGTTGACTCGTTCATACACAAGACCTTTCCAAACAAATGAACGCTTATACATATACATATGTGAGTTATATGGGTGTGGGCGCCCTCCCTGGCCACCTCACCCCAGGGATTAAATCCTAGGAGTCCCTCTTGTAGTATCCCAAAAATTCTTTCAAGGTACATCCTTCTAGTATTGCGCGGAACCCCGCGGACCCCACTGCTAATGTGTCCCATTACCTCCATTTCAATTGTGTGTTCATCTCTCCCCTTCCACATCATGGTATGCACGTTAGCTCATTATGTGACGTCCGCCCAGAAATAAAATCCTGAGAATTTTCCACCTTGCCTCTGCTCGAAACCTCAGGGGTCCAAGATGTCGGGGTGACATCATATGATGTTGTACCATCCACATGGCCTCCTCCAAGAGCACCACATGTCATTTGATTTGAGTCCTCTTGGACCTATGGAAAGGCCAAAATGGCACCACGTCACCCTCTCCACCATGTCATGCACCTCGTCAGCCTCGGTCTCACCACGAGTTCCAACCACTTCCAACATTGAGGTTTTTAATATTTTTCCTCTGGAAAAATCAATAAATATTTCATTGATGATCAGTTTTTACATGAGAGTCTGTTATTTACATGATATTTGCAGTTGCTTCTTGTTTCACTACCACGCAGGGTATGCTATCAGTATACTTTCAGTATGCTATTCGTGCCTTCCCAAAAATATTTTATACAATAATAACAAAAATAAACAGTATATGTCTGTAGAACTGTAGTAAAAAAAGTAGATGCTAATGTGCTATTTGCTGATCCAGGGTTGGATATCCTGGATCTATATATGGCCGATGGTAAAATATGTACTCCTGCTGATTGATGATCTCCGTGATCTCCCATAATCCCCTGTCCATCAACGCTGCCTCCTTGGAAAGTTTGTCGGCACCCTTATTATGTTCCCTGTAGATATGAGAGATGGATATATGGTTAAAAGCTGTTTTGAGTTCAAGTGCTTCATGTAAAATAGTGCTGAGAGTGTGCATGTGACAAGTAGCAGTGCCATTTATCCAATTAATGATGATCTGAGAATCCCCAAATATGTTGATACTAGTGCAATGGTGCCTCAATGCAAAGTGAAGAAGGTGGCGAAGGGTAATGAGCTCAGCGAAATTGTTTGTGCCTGCTCCCAATCCTGCTTTAATTCTGTAGTGATGGCTTTCATTTATGTGAAGGATGAAGCCTCCTCCACTGCTTTGTATATTAGCAGCGCCATCGAAGTATGCCCATGGCATGCTTGGATCTATGGGAGGAGGCGGGGCAGGTTGGCGGGCTCTCGGAGGGGGAGGGTCTGGTAATTCTCTCAGGGCAGCGATAATGCTTGCCTCCAGCAAGGGCCAGAGGATAGGCTTGTTATCAAATATGACATTGTTTCGTGCTTTCCAGATTGCCCAATTTACGATGATGGGCAAGTTGATCATTTTTGTCCCTCTGTTATTCTTTTCCCATTCATTCCACGCACTGATGATGTCCAATCCAGCCCAATCTCCTGCATAGTTTGCGTGGGGCCTGAGATTTCTCCATATGGTTATAGTAGCCCGACATTTCAGGAATAAATGATCAATTGTTTCCGAGTCTTCCTTGCATAGTACGCACCAGGTGGGGCCGTGGATGGCTCGTTTCATGAGCTGATCTCCTGTGGGGATTTTGTTCCTCAGTAAGCACCAGCTGAAAAGTTTTGATCGAGGGGAGGCGGAGAATTTCCATAAGCTCTGCCACCAGCTTGCACTAGCTGCAGGTTTCTTGTGCTCAATGAGCTGTATGTACCCGTCCTTGGGGGTATATACTCCATGATCCGCTCGGTGCCATACTAGCTCGTCCGGGCTCTCCGAGATGCGAATGTGAGATTCCACTAAGGCCTCTCTGTATTCATCCCAAATTGTATGCCATCTTTGCGGAAAGTTTAACTGATGCGCAGATTTCCATGCTTGATGGAAGATATCCGATCGATCAGGGTCAGCGATTTGAGATATTACCTTTATGTTTTGAGCAGAGAGATATGCTATAAGATCTTGAGGGAGAGTATGTCTGCCACCGCAACTAGACCAGGGATCTAGTCCAATTCTAGCTTTGTTGCCTTCTCTGATGCGCCATACCAAGTTGTCTCTGATGAGTGGGAATGAGTGCAAGAGAGCCTTCCAAATCGAGGAAATGCCTGTTTTATTCCATCTAGGTTGCCTTGCCCAATCGAGGATGCTGAGAGGCCAGATATATTTGTGGTATGTGATCTTGGTCCAAAGACTTTGTGATGTCAGAAGGGTCCAGCCCATTTTTCCAGCCAGTGCTTTTGCAAATATCGGAAGCTCCTTCAGTCCCCAACCTCCCCATTTCTTAGGAAGGGCGATCTTGTTCCAGCCTATCCAGGCAAAAATTCGTTTATCCTGGTTCCCAGCCCATAGGTATCTATTGCAAAGTTGCTGCAATTTTGATAATATGTTCCGAGGAATCCATGCCAGGGCCATCCAAAATACAGGGGTGGCTTCTAGTACAGATTTTATCAGTATTAGTCTCCCCGCCCTGGAGAGGTATCTGTGGCTCCAGCATGTTAGTCTTTTTTCTATCTTCGACACGAGCCAAACCCAATCCGCGATCTTCTGACTGGTCGGCTTGAGCCAGTATCCCAAGTATTTGAGCCCTCTTTCCAGTGGCTGAGTGCTGTATGGGAAGGCCATGCTGGCTGCATGAGATTCGTTTACTGATGTGCCGATCATGGTGATAGAAGATTTTGCTCTGTTCACTTCCATACCCGTCGCTTTGGAGAAGAGCTCTAGGATGCGGGAGAAAGTGGAAGTGTCCTGTACGCTGCCATCCAATAATATTAATACATCATCTACAAATAATAGATGAGTGAGGTAACAGATGTCAGAGATTTTTAGGCCCCTGATAGTTCCATCCCGGTTTGCTGTAATGAGAAGCCTGCTGAGGGCTTCTATAACCAATAGAAAGAGTAATGGCGAGAGAGGGCAACCCTGACGAAGCCCTCTTTCAGAGTGAAAGAAATGAGAGGTGGATCCATTAATCAGGATGCTGAAGGTGGGTGAGGTGATGCATGCCATAATCCAGTTGATAAGAGAGAGAGGGAAGCCCGTATGAATGAGGATCATCTTGATATACAGCCAGCTTACACGATCAAATGCTTTGGAGAGGTCAATTTTTAACAGAATACATTTGAGGTGTCTGGTCCAGATGGAGTGTATAGCTTCTTGAGCCGAGCCAATGGCTTCATGAATCTGACGGTTCTCCAGAAATGCGAATTGTTGGGGGGAGATATGTCTGGAAAGGATGGGCTTGATCCTATTGGCTATGATCTTAGAGATGATCTTGTAAAGCACATTGCAAAGAGATATGGGGCGGAAATCATCAAAAGAGGATGGATTGTCAGATTTTGGAATAAGGGCTATGAAGGTAGAGTTGATGGCATGGTATATGCTACCCGAGGATCGGCTCTCCTCAACTACCTTAAGAATATCATCTCCCAGGAGTTCAAAAAAAGCAGAATAGAACTCAATAGTCCATCCATCCGGTCCAGGACTTTTCTCCTTCTTAAACCATTTAATCGTACTTTCTAATTCGGCCATGGTGACAGGTGCTTCTAAGTCCTCTGCATCATCCTCCTCGATAAACCGGGGGAAATGGGTAGCCACATTGATGATTTCTGCCAGATTTGTGCCAGCCGGATTTTTGTAAAGATTTCTGAAGTGTGTGGAGCCCAGGTTTGATAACTTGTTGAATGTGTCCGCCAGACCTCCCTCAGGCATAGGGAGATTCCAAATGGTATTTGCCACTTTCCTTCCTTTGGCGAAGTTGTGGAAGAATCTGGAATTCTCATCTCCCGCTTTCAGCCAAATGGCTCTGCTTCGAAGCCTGATAGATTCTTCCCTCCCCTTTAGGATGATGTTCTTTTGGTTTTCCAGCTCCACGAGTCTAGCCTTGTCTTCCTGTGTTATAAACCCTAAATTTCTCTCATCCAGGAGGCCCTCTAAGTCATTCTCGACCTTTGTGAGTAGCTCATCTTCTTTTTTCTTTTTCTCTCTAGCCCAATTGATCACTAGATGTTTTAGCTCTGTAAGGTTTTTTACAAAACCCCTAGCCAACGAGGATTCTCGATCGATGGGGTGAGCTTTCCAGAAAGTAGTGATCAGACCTGAGAAACTCGGGTCCTGAAGCCACAGATGGTTGAATTTGTAGGGGGCCTTAGGTTTCTGGTTTGGCCCCTGGATTTCCAAGGCAATGGGAAGGTGGTCTGAGATGCCTCCATTGCTAACCCATTGCTTGAATGATTGCAGCTGATGAATCAAGGGACCTTTCATCAAAAATCTATCCAACCTTCTGGCCAATGCAGCAGCTCCCGTTCTTCTGTTTCTCCAAGTAGGTTGTGGCTTCTGCACAGGAATATCTATGAAATCGTGTTGCTCCAGTAACCTTCTCATGTATTCTGTGATGGGATCTATCTGGGCCGCCTCTCCCCAAGATTCGGTGAATCCCATGGAAAAATTCAGATCTCCCCCTATAATGGTGTGATCGATTGATAGGAGGTTGCGGCTGAGGAGGTTTCTCCAGAAGATTTCCCTTTGATGACAGGGTCCATATATATTGATGATCCGCAGGGGGCAGCCAAGTTCACTGGATATGATGTCTGCTCCTAGGAACCCCTGTCCTCCCCATGATGAGACCAGCCTTATAGAGATGGGGTTATAACCGAGCGCCAGTCCCCCTGATCTTCCCATAGCATCCGAGGCAATGAAGTTCCATCTAGCCCCTACAGAGGCTAGAGCTCGAATACAAGCTTCTTCCGTTCCTAGGGTTTCTTGTAATAAGATGATATCCGGATTTTCGACTTCAAAAAGTCGTTTGAGGGCTAGCTTTTTTGGGGTGCTAGCCAGACCCCTACAATTGAAAGAGATAAACTTCATGGTGGACCAATTTTAGGGGGGTTTGATGCTCTAAGGACCCCTACGATGGTGGCTTGACGCCCAGCAGCGACTTCTGCGCCCGCAAGTCTGATAGCTTTGTTGAGGTTTGATTTTCGTCCACGAGTAGAAGAGTACCCAGGATCAAGAGGGACAATACCCAGGCCCGCAGAGGATTCAGAGGTTTCCGGGCGGGGAGCACGGGGGCGGAGGGAGTAAGGATGAGATGATGATGACCGGGATGAAGGGGGCGAAGGGGGCGGTGATGAGAATGGTAGAGTGGGTGGAGCCCAGGAAAGTGAGGGAGGGGGGAGAGGAATATCACACTGAACCATAGTGCATGCAGTGGAAATATCATGCTCAAATGAGATATCAGATGTGATTATGAGAGAGTTAGGGAAAGTACCCGATACATTCGCGGCCGCTGCTGCTGCCCGTGCCCTGGTCAGCGGAGGCGATGGCGGTGCTTTCTGATACTCGTGCTCTTTTGAAGGGGAGGCGCGAGGCTCCGCATTCTGCTTGGGCGATCGCTGCACTGATGGGGGTCCGCCGGTCTTCGGAGATCGAGGTGCAGATGGGGTAACCCTGCCGGAGGCCGATTGAGGCTGTTTGGGTGATCCATCCTGGCTGGTGTTTAATGGGCAATCCTTGAACAAGTGACCGATTTGGCGGCATCGGTTGCATCTGAAGGGAACCCCTTCGTAGTCCAGTATCTGAGTTCTGCTAAATTTCCCCCATCTCAGTGTCATTTTACCTTCTAACCCCTCCCTGGTGTCCAGGTAGACCAGAATTCGAGCCATGATCTGCTTATTTGTGTCCTTGTAGGATCGATCGTGATCCAAGTATGTTCCCAGCGCGTTCCCTATCTTGATGAAGGCTTCCTCGGACCAATATTGTATTGGTAACCCTGGCAGACGGACCCATATGGGTCCAGCTCCGATCTGCTCCCGGTCCGGATCAAAAAGAGGGCTCCATCTTTTCAGGAGTACTGGAGCCATTTCTATGTGCCAGTACTGAGCCAAAACGGTATTCGTGTGTTCCTCTTTTGCAAAATGGATGGAGAACCAGCCCCTAGGGAGTTCAATGACGTCTGGCAGCTCAGTGAACAATCCACCCCAGATCTCTTTCACCCATTCCTTCAGCCTTTCCGCCGTGTATGAACGCCCTCGCACATGTCCTACCAGGGTCGTACGAGCCAGTGCCATGGTCTCTTCAAAGTTTGAGGGGTCGCCAAATTGAACTGTGATATCTTTCACCGTTTCCCTGATGCACTTCGTCTTCTTAGAGCGGGGAGCAGTAGGATGGTCAGAGAGCGGATTTGATACCCCAACCCTGGGAGAGCGATTAATGGCCTGTGCAATTAGGGCTGGCGTGCTAAAGCTACCCGAGGGCCTGATCTCTGCCGCAATCAAGGGATTTGACCCCTGCACCTTATTCACCTCCAAGGGATCAGGGAGATCCGAGACGGGTGGATTCCCTAACGGGTCATTGGGGGGAGTTACTGCAGCCCTAGATTGATCAGGTCCAGAGAGGTCATTCCTGCGGGTCGAGGGTGGAAAGTCAATTGAGAAGTCCTCGGGCGAGAAAGATGAGAGAAGTAGGGCGGAGCCAGGAGATAGTGGCGGGGCTTCAAGCGCAGGCGGGGTGGAGGAAGATGGCAGCGAAACCCCAGGAACAGAGTTATGGATGGCGATACTAACGGCAGCAGGAGCAGGTAGATGGTTAGGGTAACCGAAAATGTCGAAACCTTCAAGAGGGTCGGCAGAATAGTCGACCAGCTCCGTCTCCTCGCGGTCCTCCATACCGGCCAACTGTAGGATAACCGCGGTCGCTGTCAGTAGCCGGATCCCCAAAACCCTAGATCGCCTTCTGTGCTGTCCGTTCTGCGGGGCTCCCGATAATTTTTGCGATACTTGCGGCTATGTTAACCTAGCCCTTTGCGATAGCTCCCATTGAGGCTTTTAATATTATTTAAATGGGGGTTTCCTTTGTTGCTTAGTGTTGAGGCGTTCAATCTACCCCACAATGTTGAGTAACCTCAAGAATAAAATTTCAGGAGTTTCCCCTTTAGGCTCCCCTTGAAATATTCGGGGACAAAATTTTGAGACACGTGGACAACTATGAGCATTCAACTCTTGATGGTCGATATTTCATCTATTTTTCCTTCATTTGTCACACCTAGTCCCTTGGCTTATCATGCTCGAGTCTCCTAGCTCCTCTAGGCTCTCATATTTTAGCATCACAGTCTATGTAATATGCAAATACTTACACTTTTCTCTGCCCTCAAAGCATGGTCACATTGATTCTATTGCACAGGGGCCAATTGCGACTTAGCGCCCAAACATTTAGATTATCGAGGCTTAGCCCCCGCTCATTCCATATGTGTATGGATATATGTAAGCTTGGATCCATTGGTTTTCAAGGGACTTCTCCCTCAACACCCATCACATATAATCACATGTTGGGACTTAGTCCAAATCTTGGTTGTAGTGCTTTTGTTATAAAATTGGGGTTCTGACTGTAAGTTTGGTCTGGTATACATATAATTATAAGGTCCCTTGGCCTACAACCTACAAAACACACACACACACTCATATGTATTTTTATCCCCCCCTGATCTTAAACGCGCCTCGATCCAAACTCAACTTGCGAATGCATAGCTAAACCAAGTGTTTATATACTCACAACTCTTCCTCCTAAGTTTATAGGATTTAGAGCAATGTCTAAATTAACCTCTAGTCTAGACATATGTTTAAATTAACAGAGGTATTCCCATTCAATCTCATTGGGGCTCTTTGGCCAAATTCCAAGATCATAATGATTCAGAAGCTACAAGCCTCTCAGGCCAATGATAAGCAGAAAACATGCCCATGGATACATGCAAGAATCTTTTCATTCACTCAGGAAATATACAAGAAAATCAACCTTCCTCAAGTAGGCAGTAAATCACATTTCATGACATATCGCATGCATTGAAACAACACATTGAATACATAACAATACATGCCTTAGACCAACACAGAAACTTAAACCCTTCTCTATCCATGCCCTTAAAGAAACAATGTTCATTTGGACCAAGATAACTCATTCCCCAACTTTACAAGCCATGATAAGGTGACACATTAAACAAGCATAAAACATTTAGCACATGAGAGTCATAAACATATACTTATCTTGATAGTTTGAATCAAGCCATTAAGATTGGGAATTCAACTCTCCACCCAACCTTAGACACACTGCATCCAAGCCTTTCTTGCAATAGTCACCTCCGAGCCAGATTCAAGAGCTTGAGGAGAAGAGCTTTCAGAGAAAACTAGCAATGCTATCAGTTGAAACAGGGTGTTCCACCACCTTCACCCACCATCTATAATATTAATCAATTAAGGATAGTGAACCACTTCACTTGCGTACAACCTTCATCCATTCGGGGAATTAAAATGATATAATTAGCTGAAATAGGGTGTCTCACGACTACCCTGCCTTCACCCACCAGTTATAAAATAATTTCACATCAAGCATGGGATACTTCCTTTTGTACAGAAGGACTTACAATACAACATCCTAATATCTCTAGGAATTTAGACATAGAGAGTCTCAATTCAGGTGTGGAGAGAGAGATATAGTTAATGGTAAAGAGGTTTCTCAGCTTTGTCACCTCTGAAGGAATAGGAGTGCACTCTCCAACAACTTCTCATTAGAACTCCCACTTGTGTTATTAGCCCAACCTCATGGAACTACCATAAGGTGTTATTAGTCCACTAGCCTTGGGTGCCTCCACCTCTTAGAAGTTTTCAACCGCCATAGTCTCCAGTGGATTTATCAACCCTATAAAGCACAACCACTTCTTAGTGATTATCAACCAACATTCCTTCTAGGTTTCCTAGTTGGACCATCATCTGAGCTCACTCTGTGATTATCAACCAACAAGCCTCATGGGTTTCTCAACTATGCTATCACCATAGCTTCTCTACGATTATCAGTGAGTAAGCCTTATGGGTTTCTCAGTTGTGTTATCAACAAATCTTCTAGGTGATTATTGGCCAACAAGCCTCATGGGATTCTCAGTTGTGCTATCAACAAAGCTCCCCTCTCCTTGAATTCTCCCAGTCATGTTATTTATGTCTGCCCTCTTAGCGATTCAGTTCTTTCCAGCCAGGAGCCTCATTGGCTCCCTTTATTTTCCTTGTTCCATTTCTCAGCTTGTCTGTGTGAATCTTGAATGTTCGTCCCTTTATTTTTCCACGGGTGCCTCCGATCCTCCACTTTCTCATCGTGGTTTTAATTACCTCGACCCCCCTCTCCTTGTTGTTTCAACAGATGAAAATTGTATGTGTCCTTGTGTGGTCTACGCGGACCACTACCTTCTTCCCATTATTTCCCAGCTCAAAAGTTAGGTGTTCTAAGCACTCTTGCCACCCGTGCTGTTAGAATCTCGGATGAAGAGAGCTTGGAAAAGGAGAAGGCTCATCTCCTAGATGTCTTTTTGAAAAATGGTTATGATAGGCACCTGGGTCAAAAGGCCTTCCTCAAGGCTAAAAAGGAGCCGTCAATCCGTAGGGATCCTAATGATCGTGTCATGGGAGTTAACCTTCCTTATATCCAAGGGACCACGGATAGGATTGCGAGGATTCTGAAAAATTTTGATGTGCCCGCAACTTTTAGACCTCTTAATACTATCCGTAGCTCCCTCAGGTCTGTAAAAGATCCTATTGACCCTAAAGACATGAAGGGCGTCTATGTCATCCCTTGTTCTTATGGGATTCCATATATTGGTGAGACAGGACGCTCTATCAATCAAAGGATTAGCGAGCATTCAGCCGACCTGAGGCATGGTAGGACCAAATCCTCAGCCTTGGCAGAGCATGCCGAGAAGACGATGCATCATGTATGTATCGAAGAGGCTCAAGTCATTGCTAGAGTTGCTCAGTTTCACCATCGCAAGTTTAGGGAGGCCCTGGAGATTGAAAAAAGGCCGAATAATCTTAATAGGGATGATGGCTGGAAGATCAGCAGCTGCTGGGTCCCAGCCCTATCTTCCTAGCCTCCGCGGTCCCTTCTTGGTATGGTCTCAGTGTTTCTTGTTTCCTTTCCTTAAGAATTGTTTCCTCTGTGTTTGTGGTTCATTTGCTTGCTTTTCTCTTGATTTGATTTGTTCTTCTTTTAATTATCGCCCTTATGGTCTTGATTTAGTCCCCTCTTTTTCCCTTTATATTCGAAGATTATTAAATTTGGCAACCTGGGAATATTTAGCAGAATATATGATTAAGAATAATTGAACTATCCTTAGATTGTAAGGTAATTATTTAACTTTTTATTAGCCTTATATTTTTAACATCCTTATGCTATAAATACGTGTATAATTAAAATATGCATTTTCTTAACTAATCAATATTACTTTTCATTTATTCATTTGATTAATTTTGATTTTTTGTTAGTTCTAAGTTAATTGAACTAACCTTAAGAGATAGTGTAAGATAAATAAAAAAAAAAAAAAAAAAAAAAAAATTAAAAAAAGTTTTATAATTATATAGGTTTGGCTGATAATTGATATAAATTGATATAATATTTTAATATCTAAACTTTAAATAAAAATTTATTAGAATGATTAGTTATTAAAGAATTTTAAATTGATATATTTATATATATAATTAAAAACATATATATATATATATATTTAAACATTAAATATAATATTATTAGAATGTTAGGTATGGTAATATATTAATTTATATATATACTTATATGTTTATATATATATATATATATATATATATATATATATATATATAATAATATTTTAAATAAATAAATGGTTTAGTTTTGATAACTAACCATTGATCTAATTCAATTTTTAGTAAAAATTATAGTTTTCTAATAATTTATATAAATAATTTAAAAACTAAATATTAAATATAGTATTATATTAGGTATTGAAAAATATTATTATATATAATTATATATTAAATATATAAATAGATTAATAACCTCTGATCTGGTTAATTTTTACCCAGTTTACTTAGCTCTAGAAGTATAATAAAGAATATTAATATTAATTTAGTTAAAGGGGGTTTGACTGGGTCCTTAAGTTGAAAAATAGCCGTTAGTCTTTGTAGCCGTTGGAGTCTCTGCTTGGACTATTTAACTCGCTATACTGGATCTGTATCTTCAACTTGTCCTGACGATGAACCACTCTAGTTGGTTCGAAACGCGTCGACAAATGAACAATTATGTGATTTCGCCAAAATTTTTTCTAAACAAACTCTCCTAAATTCTTTGCCCTTTCTTGCTTATAGTCTTTCCTCAACATGAACATGGGCATACCCTTCTTTTCAGCAAAATAAATACACAGTTAGTTCTATTAAAACATATTAGTCAGCTCATGGTTGGTATTTATAACACCAAGTTCCTCAAGAAATCTCCCTTCCTCAAACTTTGGAATCCATATCCCTTTCTCTTAGCGATTTTTTATTTATGGTTACATAATTACATGGAAATTTTTACAAGGGGAATTAACCTGCAAGGGATGTCATTGGTATCCGAAGAATGTTCCACCACAAAAGCCTGATATGAGAGCTCCTCGAGATTCTAAGAATTGTGATTCGACTTTAGGGCTTCCTTAAAAGACATGGGCCTTGAAGAAGAGGATGCCCCATTGCCCCTAACAACTCCTTTCAAACCAACAACTAAGGAGATAACAACATCCATTTTAATGCCATAATCTTTGAGAGCACCTACCGTCTTCAATTTCCTCCCTTCATAGAGGAGCTTAATCGCTCCCACAAGGATCCTTGTAATCTGATGAATGTTTTTAGCTGACGAAACTACAACATCTGCCTCTTTTACCTTGATACACAAAGATTGTCTAGACACAGAGTTAACAAAAAATAAGGAATTTTTGAAGATCCCTGACCCCAAAACCTTGCTTAACTTTTTCCATACTAGCAACTATGCTCCACAAGGGAGAAAAAACCCCCTTAGGTAGCCCCACTAGTTGGAGACTTTTGTCAAACGTTTTACAGTCATTATCAAACCCTATATTGAATTATCTTTCAAACATTTCAACAAACACTTTATCAACATCCTCCCCATGTATCCTTAACGGGTCCAAATTTGGGTGTGGAACCTTTATATCATTATCAGAAGGCCAACAACACGAGACAATCATGACAAACTTGGGAACCTTGCCTGGCTAGAACATTATGTCAAAAACTTTGCAATATTTCCCAAACCCCCATTGAAAATCACGATCAAACATTCTGACAAATGCTTTGTAGGAAAAATTCTCGTTCGTGCATTTGTCACACCTAAGTGTGCTCACATGCTCTTAGACCCCTTTGAAGACTGAACTGGATGGGCCATCAAGGTCTATAAAGAATTCTCCTCTGGTCACACTAATCTCCACTTCTTCCAAGCCCACCTCGTCCATCCTGAAGGCGATGGACAAGGTTTTCACCGGAATAGCTATAGAGGTGGCATAACGAATCCTTGCAACCACAAATGCAGGAGCAGCACTTGAGGACTAGGTGCATTTCCGCCTCGCAGATTGATTCACATCTTTGGTCGTCAAAATTTCTTTGGGCTTCCTACAACCCACATAATGCACAAAGAACATCGACACCATGGATCCATGCCTCTCCTCCAACATAATGGATCTCTTTAGGGTTTTATAAATAAAGGATTCTTTGGATTTTTTAGGGTTTTATCTTTGTAATTGAAAAGTATTAAGAGTGTTCTAGTTAAGTTAGAAAGTTAGGAAGTTTGGTAGTGTGACAAATCTTTTAAAAATGAGATCTAATTTGAGTATATGTCAAACAACCAAGGAGAAATGTTTTTCATCTTCAACCCTCTTAGTGTCACATAGTTGAAAAATTATTTCACCTCATCGTGTTTTGAGATTTGTTCAGTGCCAGTTTTGCTCTAGAGCTCGTGAGGATTTGTTTGTTTATTTTCTTCTGTATACTAATCAAAATTGAGATACTTTTGATTTTTTATACTAGTATTAAACACGTCCTTATAATATCTTAATTTTCTTCTTCCTTCTAACTCTTTATCACACTATAGTTTTTTCTTAAATTTAGATGTAATAATAATTTTAATATTATCCTTATTTTTCAACATGATATGTTTATTTATTCCCTAATAATTTAACCATAACTAGACATCATTATATCATCCCAAACATGAAGCTAATTTAATTGCAATTTAAAACAATCATAGAAAGCCTCATCTATATTGAAAAGAAAAAACAAAACAAAACATTACATCTCTAAAATGCTAAACTATAAAATACCTCAACTAAATTCAAAAAATTATTTAAAAAATGAAAGAACATTGAAATGTTTTAGCTTTAAACATTTTTGAATATTGAAAGTGCACAATTGCATGCACTAAATCGAATCTTCTCACCAATGACGAAGGTACATTGAAACATTTAGCTCTGTATTTGGGATCATTCTATAATGGCCAAGGCAGGCTCCTTTTATTTTACTAACTATTACATTTAAAATATTATCAATTAATTCACATATGCTTTCATTCTCCATGCACAATGGGCATTACCAACCGTGCTGAGTAGTTCCCCCGCGTGCTTTGCTTCATAAAATCTTCTTTATCAATTAAAAATGATTTAAAAGTATATTTTAATTGTCGATCAGATTCCTTTTTAATATACAACTGGCCTGCCGCCATAATCATGGGAAGGAGTTTCTTAAAAACAAAGAACCCTCCTCTTTAAGTTATTTTTATTTTCCCTAAATAGTGTAATTATATTATTATTATTATTATTTATTTTCAAAGTCACGGTTAATTCAGATATTAAATTTGTGTATAAGATTTTTTTGTTTGTGGGATAAGGGATTCACTTTTGTATAGCGATTTGACTGCTAAGTCTATAAAAGCATACATACTCTACCTTTTTGATTTTGAACCTATAACCTCTTAAGAAAAAACACATGCTCTTAATCATTAAACATAAAATAAATCAATTTTTATACTTAAATCCGATATTTAAAATATTCCAAAACCTACCTTAAATTAAATTCAACATTTATAAGTCAGTTTTTTCTAACTTAAACCCGATCTTTAAAATATTCCAAAATCTGCATTAAATTACATTCAACATCCATAATTTTAGATGTGATAAAAAGTCACATATTCTTGCTCCATAAAATCTTGTTTATCAAGTCCTCTGATCACGATGGTGAAAGGTTGTCGGCTTTGTGGCTCGGCTACTTTAAACTTGGAACAAATTGGAAAGGAATTGAAAATATTAACATGAGTTTGAGTTTAATTAATTGGGGAGTTTTAAATATTCATCAAATAAATAAATAAATTAAATAATTAACTTTATTCTTATACATCAAATTATTGAGCTGTTTCAAAATTAAAATATTAAAAATTAACATATTACATAGAGCAGGCCGTTTGCTACTTTCAACTATAATTTTCCGGTACATCACATCATATAATAACTCACCATTCCCACACACATAATTTAGTGTAACCTGTCCCTGTGTTCTCTGGTTGGTTTGTTAACATAACCTTTTATTCTCTCCAATGCTATGGAGCTATCGAATAGTCCTTTGATTAAATGTTAGGTTGACAAACCAGCATTCAGGTAGTAACACCATCATTTAAGTAAATTGGTAGTTAGGTCTAACTTGAGTAACAACAAGTTAAGAACCCCAAAGGTTTGTTCATCTTAATTTTGTTAGTATAACCTTTTTATTCTCTCTAATGCTATGGAGCTATCGAATAGGCCTTTGATTAAATGTTAGGTTGACAAACAAGCATTAAGGTAGTAACACCATCATTTAAGTAAATTGGTAGTTAGGTATAACTTTAGTAACAAGAAGTTAAGAGCCTCACAAGTTTGTTCATCTTAATTTTGTTAGTTAAAAGACTACATATAAAAATAAATTGAATCCAAATAAAACAAGTTAATTTATGAAAAATTACTTTATAGGAGACAAAAAATTTACATGAAAAACTTATTCACGAAAAACCACGTGGTAAATTTATTAGCGAAAAACCATGAGAAAGAATTAGAGCTTTTATTAAAATAACAATAGATGTATTAGTTCACTCACTTGTCACTCTCACCACTATTTTATTCCCCTAAAAATAACTAATGGTGAACTTTCTAGTATCCATATTTCCAATAATATTTGCATTTATTTCATACAACATTATTATTAGCAAAACATAAACAAAAATTACTAGTATTCTTGAAATACCTCAAAATCCATTTTACCCCTTGCCAATGTTGTTTGTCTCTCTCACCGAATATGTAATATCTCGATGGGTACATACCATAGCATACATCAAGCTACCAATCAATGAAGCTTAAGGGATTTTACTCATTTGTTTCTTTTTCTTGTCATCAAAAGGGCACAAATCAATAATAAGTTTCAAGTGTGATGCCAGGGGTGTGCTAACTGGTTTGGAAACCTTCATATTCAGCCTCTCTAACACCTTCTCAATATATTTATCTTGTGACAATCATAACTTTTTGTTATTTCTATCATGTATCTTCATGCCCAATATTTTTTGTGTTGGACCTATATCCTTCATTGCAAATTGATTGCCCAAATCTTTGTTCAACCTATTGATCATGTTCTTATGATGTCCAACAATTAGCATAGATCATCCATATACAACAATAGTATTTAATATATGTTTCTTGGTCATACTTCTTGTTGTAGACATAATGATCAACCTCTAATCTTTTTAAACCATGCCCCAACATAAACGAATCAAATTTCTTGTACCATGTGAGGTGCTTGTTTCAACCCATACAGGCTCTTTTTCAACCTGTAAACAAAATTCTCTTAACCTTTTACCTTGAATCCTTTCGGTCGTTCCATATAAATTTCCTCCTTCAATTCCCCATGCAGGAAAGCTATCTTTACATCTAATTGTTCACCTTCCAAGTCTAAAGCAACAACAAGACCAAGGATAACTCTTATGGATGACATTTTAACAACAGGTGAAAAAAAATATGTAAAGTCAATACCTTCTTTTTGGGAAAACCCTTCACCACCATCCTTGCCTTGTATCTTTCCTTCTTCGCCACCACCCTCATGTTTAATCTTGTATACCCATTTGTTTTGTAGGGAATTTCTTCCTTTTGGAAACTTCACTAACTCCCAAATTTGGTTTTCCAATACAAAGTCCATGTCTTCCTCCATTTCTTTCTTCCACTTTTTGCTAGTTTCCACTTCACAAGCTTCCTGCAAACAAATGGGATTCACCTTCATCAGTTAGCAAAATATATTTTGAGGGTGGATACCTTTGTGAGGGCTTATGAGGCTTTGTATATCTATGAACCAAATGTGATGGTGTGTTTTTTGGTTGAATCTCTTGTAACAGTGGTGGCAAGTTTTCTTCTTCTTGCTATCCATCATTTTCCATTTCATGTCCATCATGTTCTTGAATTGGATGCCTAGATTCTTGCAATAGTGCGATATTTTCTTGTTTTGTTGTAAATATGTCAACGATTTCCTTGAACTCCATATCACCTGTAGGCCTTTTTATACATCTCTAATTCATTAAATATTACACCCTTGCTTCTAACAATTTTGTGATTAATTGGATCCCATAAACAATAACCAAAATCTTCATCTGCATATCCCAGAAAATATACATTTCATTTATTTGTTATCTAATTTGGTTCTATGCTCCCTCGGAATATGCATAAATACTTCACATCCAAAAATTTCCAGGTGAGAATAATTTACCTTCTTGTCGGTCCAAACTACTCCCTTGTACACAAGTACCCATGCATCATGTTTTTGAAAGCTCCAAAGAGAACAATAATCATGCCATTGGTGAAGATGGTCAAATACCAAAGGCCCACTTCAAACCATACTTGGACTACAATCTCCATGGAACTTACTCTACAAACAAAGGCAAGTGCAAAAGAAAGTGTCACACCCAGAATTACTTGCTGGGCAGCTAGATCGGAAGCTTATTGTTGAACCACGTCAGCCTGATCCTCTTATCGTATTTTCTGGAAATTACTACTCTACAAAGTGAAAAGTGTATACTCATTTGATTGATCGATACGACTTTCAAATCGACTCAACTATCCCTGTGTGGAAAGGCATGAAACCATGGAGAAAGTTATATCATGCTTGGAAGCTAACTCATCCACTCCGACGATCTTTACCAATGTTTGGAGCCTCTCTCTGAACATGAACGGTTCAAGCTTTGCTATAGGGACTATTTACAAGCTCCACAACAACATCTTATGGATAATTTGGAGGCTCAAACTTATGAAACATTTGAGAAAGATACTTTGAAGTATGCTCAATATAAGAAAGTAGTTCATGTGGCCTTACTTGATCGTGCACCTGAGGAGAAGGTATCAACAACTAGTGATTATTATTACACAGAGGAGTTGAGTTATGGTATGTGGGTTTATTATTAGGAGAATTCAAGCATTATAAAACCAAGGGTGCTAATGGAGGTATTTTCAAAGAGGATCAAGAAGTCCTGCTAGAGTTTGGAGTTGTCAATCTTGATGAGATTTTAGTTGAAGGTTTATCTTGGGTTAAGAGAGGTAAAAATGAAGGAAGAACAATGATTTCATTGAATCTTCAGATTTTGATTAATGGAATACAACATTTGGCATCTGTAACAATTAATTCAAACATACAAATCGTTGATGCCTGCATAAAGGCATATTATCTTCCTTAAACATAGTACATACATTGGCTAAGAGCTCATCCAAAGTATTCCAAAAGTCAAGTTATAGGCCTCATCAATCTTGTTGCATCTATGAACAACTGGAAAAGGAAGGCAAGAGTGGATCTGGTGAAAAATTGAAGCAAGCGAATTATAATGTCTTGAGGAATATTATTGATTTGTAGTTGAAATTTGGCTTACAAATTTGTGACCAAATCATCATTCTTTTGTTGATCGTAGAGCTCCAAGTAATCCAATGAGAAAATTTATAACCCTATACCAAACATACCAGAATGATAGTGATAACCTTCATGAAGTTATACTGGAGGCACAAGAACGATTAGAGGAGAGACTGAGGGCATCATCTACATTGAATAAGAGGGGTAGTCATATTAGGCAGATTAATAATAGAGAACATGTTTGTGTTGGTGTTGGGCATGGAATCCCCCTGAGGCATGTTTTGGGGCTCAAAGCCCATGTTTTGACAGAATAATGTTGTAAATCCACGTGGATTGCGGGCGCGGAAGTATGTTAGAGTCATAGGGTTGTCTGCGATAGTTTGTAATGTAATGTCGGCCTACCCATGGTCCACGGACCATGGGATTGTATAAATAGAGCGAGGCTCTAAGTGTAAAAGTAACGAAGTAATAGATGGAAAAGTAGAAACGAAGAGCAAGAGTCTAAGTGTCTAAGTGTGTTTTGGGTCGTAGAGTAGGAGAAGGCTCTACAACTGAGTGCACAGAGGCCTAGTAGTCTGTAGCTGAGTGCGCGAGCCCCTGCAGCTAAGTGCATAAGGCGGAGTCGAGTCTGTAATCGAAGAAGAGAATAATAAAGAGAAGTTTTATCCAAATTCTGTGTATCTGTTCTTGAGTTATTACATGTTTGATATAAAGTGCAAATACATTGTTTAGTTACTGTTTGCACTTGTATGAATGATTTATATTGCTAAGTATAACTTAACACATGCAAGTAGGCTAAGTTAATCAACTAATAGTGAATACTAGTAAGGATCGGCTAATAACAGTGCTCAGCGCCCGAGTAGGGCTACGCGACGACAACATCTCAGGGTACGAGGTATGGGCAAGTACGCGTAGCGACGTGCGTGCAGGGTTGAACCGCGGACCACTTGAATTCATCAGACATCTCTAGGGTGCGGAAACCTGGTTCTAGCACCCTCCCATACTACTTCGGGTGAGACCTTAGTTTGCGCTCCATGGACTGTTGCCGAAAGGGCTAGTAGTACCGGGATTTGTTTGGCTAAATCACCTCTGAACCTAGCTTAGGCGCCAACAAGACAACAAATGGTTCTGTTGCCGGGACTAGGATCTGCATAAGAGATGTATGATGTCGTGTCATTGGAATCCGATAAAGAAAGAAATTGAAGGGTGGTTGGACAGAAAAATTCACGAGTTTGTGGTGCAGGAAAACAAGAATTCGCGAGTATCAAAGGAAAAATGGTTAGGGCACTACTTATATACGGAAATCCATGAAATTTTCTTTGCATCCTTCCCCTGTGAGTTGTATGAGTGGATCACGAAGCTAGAAGATAGTCAGGGAAGGTGTAGGCTCGACAAGCCCATTGTGTGGAATCCAAAGTTGGTGCGCAGACTAGAAGCATCGGAAGATAAGATCGCATGCGTTGTGGACCATTGGCTTGATCGAATTATAGGAGGGTTTATCACCGAGTTTGTGGTAGATACTTTAGTCAGCTACAGCAAGGCGGAATGACGCTTCCTCAAAGGACCGCGAGGTAAGTATGTTAAATATTTGAACACTTGGACTAAAATGCTACTGTTTGAAAAGCGGGTTATGCAAATAAATTGATGTTTGGGGCTACGCGAAGTGGGAGGATCTATAGGAATGAAGGTAGCGCAAAGATAGAAACTAGCCCCTTGATTTCGCCTCAGCGAGAAAGCGAGGAAGAGCTCACGAAAGTTTCACCAAGAAGTGCGATTAGTCAGATAAGGCAGCGAATTTCGTGCATACCACCCCCACCTACACCACCACCAGTTTCACCATCTTCACCCCCATCTCTTCCCACACCACCTCTGCCACCACCACAGTTCAATATGGCGAGCGCGATAAAATTGCCGGTGTTCAAAGGAGTAGGGAATGAAGATCCGGACCAATTTTGTTTCGTGGTAAACGCTGTATGGGAAGCACAAGGAGTCATGGATGACAACATAAAGAAGGAAACACTGGTAAGCGCGTTGCAGGATCGTGCACTAACGTGGTACATTAAGCATTCTAATGACAATCCAAATGCAGGGATCGCGGATATCCAAGCTGCACTAAACAGGGAATTTAGCAGGACAAAATCGAAGACACAGTCGATTATCAGGTTTAAGGAAATCGTGATGCTTCCAAGTGAGACCCCCCTGGGATCTGGATCAGAGATGGAAGGGTATGATTCACGAAGCTAACATGTTGACACCTAATCCTCAACGGATGGGTGAACTGGAACGTGAACAGTCATCAAGAAGATGAACTGTTCCGTCTCCTTCTTGTATATAAACAATAGTTCTCTTAATGAAATATCATCTCAGTTGTCTTCTATTCATTGTGGAGTTACCCTGGCCTGACATGGTATCAGAGCTCAGGTCCCAGAAATAGTTGTAACTCCTGCTGTCCTGAGAGCTGCTCAGCCCTGAGCGCTACTCTGACATTGATTGCCTGCTTGAACGTTACCCTGGCCAACGCATCTGTCTGAAACGTTTACCTGACAGTGCCAACGCTGCCCCTCTCTGCGCATGAATACCTGACACTGCCAACGCTGCCCCTCTCTGCGCATGGTACCTGACAGTGCCAACGCTGCCCCTCCATGAATGTATCGGTTATTTCCTGCCATTTTATTTTGGGTTTCAAAATTTTCCGACTTTTGCCATTCTGCAGTCAAACGAGCTATCTGGAATCACCAACCATGAGCAATTTTGAGATAAGGTCTGCGTATATACATTGTTTATGTTGCTTTGGGTTTCAAAATTTTCCGACTGTCCGTAATCACCATAGTAACCATTCACTAAGTGCCATTGTCCTCGGTCATGAGAAATTTGATTTCCGTGGTCACCTGTTTTGTCAGTCCTACTATTTTGAATTTCTGAGAACACCGTCTGTGGGTAACTTTAATTTTCAACCCCTTGAGAATTTTCTTTGCTTCCCTTATCTCTCTTTCAGAGAGAGCTTGGTTCTCTTTGCAGTCAATTCTACTACTTTCCCATAAATAATCAAGCACGAAAATGCTCTTGTGAAAAACTATTGCAGATAGGTCTACGTTCAACACTAATCCTTGAGCCGTGGGCCTCAGAATTTGATAAAAGCCCCTTGCGGCCACTGCTGCACCGCCTGTTGGAGAGGTAAATCCCCTCTACGGGTAGAGGCGATCCCTACTAGCCCAGCAGGGGTCTAGCAACAATCACACAATGCTGCTATGCATGTTCCTAATTACAATTAAACAAGAGGTAAAAAGCACCTACTTGGATTCCTGCGCTGTCGTTTGACGAAGAGATGTTGCCTTCGCTCCTCCGCTTCGGCTGGTCACAATCCTCCACGATCTCCGCGAATAGATACCTGCACACACGAAGGGGAAACAAACACAAGCGTGAAATCTAATAAAAGCAACCATACATCAGTCAGAAAAGATGTAATTCACATTTAACCATTGCGTAGACAAATGAGAATGGAACAATAATAGCAGTCATCTATTATTAATCAGAATAGAGAAGAGTACAACCAAATGTTCTGACGTCGGTAACCTTCTCAAGAGGGGCCAGTCAGCATGTATCTCAAGCATTCACCTTTGAGGATGATTCTCCCAAGACAAACAACTCTCTCTCTCACACAAATAGCACAAAACAACCTTCCCTAAGCAATCAATCACTTCCACACCTAGCACACCACACCTATAGCAGCAATCTGAGCACTACAAGCTCTGTACAATCCAAGCTATTCCAAGCTAAGTCTAACTATCCAAACTAGCTGCTCATGGTAATGGTGGGAGTTTATATAGGAGAAAGAGCCTCCTAAAAAGGTGGAAGGATGAGCTTATCCTCAAGGGAAGTTGTTGGAAAGAGTCGAACAGACATGCCATAGAAGGGAGTCGACATTCACAAAGCTAACAACCAAGCCTGAAGTTATCTGGAAGGTTGGTTGTTTGAACAAATTCGCCCAAACTGGATCAGCGCGGATTATGAGGCAACTGACGCGATGTCGCCGCGTCTACATAACTGGGACAGTCATGTCAGTGCGGAAGAACACGGGAAAGGCGCGCTGGCGACCAGCGCGGACAAGTGATGTCCTTCCGAGCTGGCGGCGCGCGGGATACACTATGGAGCGCCAGTCATCGCGGGTATTTTGCAAACAGACGCGCTGGTGAATAAAACTTTAGGAAAATGGTTTTTTGGGCCAGTTCAGAAGGCATGAAGCTTAGTGATTGGCATAGTAGGGTGACTGACAGGAAGGCAGTGACAAATTACTGTGTAACAGATGCCCCCTAAAGCATGAAGACCGAGAGAGTGGGAGGGGTGAAATGCTTTACAACACACGCCGAACTGGAACACCACCAGGAAGGACCGAAATATCTCTGATAATCAAATACACGCAGTCTAGGCATGGGCGCAGCCATCCAAAAAGACATGCGAAAAAAGGTCTGTGGAATGGACGCAGCCACCCAGCTAAAGAGACCATAATAATGATAAGGTATGGTCGCAGCCATCCATGAAGACTCAGGTATGGGCGCAGCCATCCATCAATGAGTCATGTAATGATCATCCACAAAATCGCAACCTGGACCATAACAGACAGGGATCCAGGGTCTTGCGCTCCGTCCCGATCCGAACAAAGTACAAGTTCAAGCATGTGAATACATGGGTTGAAGTCGAACATGCATGAACATCGTCTGATTACCAGTCAATGATGGAAATTGTTAACAGACGCGAGAGGTACCACCAATAATGACAATGGTCCTCAAGGTACTATAGGTACAATCCGTGGCGTGTGAATCAATGAGCTGGTGTCGAACACCCACGGAATCATTCGATCGGAGGCCAATGATGTAAACCTCACGTCGAACACGAAGAACCTGCCATTAGGGCATGCAGGCTCTAAGGCACCTAAAGGGAGTCTCTAAGTCACCTTCCCGGATAATGAGCTGAAGTCGACAGGAAGTGACTTTGA
Source organism: Pinus tabuliformis (assembly GCA_031772625.1). Lineage (NCBI taxonomy): Eukaryota > Viridiplantae > Streptophyta > Pinopsida > Pinales > Pinaceae > Pinus > Pinus tabuliformis. Next base: position 153,406,473 of record CM062812.1, read on the forward strand.
TCGAAGGTGGGCCATAATGTTTCCCACATCATCGACGCGAGACAGAGAAAAAAAATGATTTGTGTGAGATATAAGGGAAGGTTGTACTAATGCAGAGGTCAACTTCTCTTGAACATATTGGCGGCACGACGGTGGATTTGGCAGTATTTGACATCAAATGAGCAGAGGTCATGGTGACAGGGCAATGAGCAGATGAGAGGTCAAAATAGGGTAACCCAAACCCACGGAGGCTAATGTGAAACGAGATGAGATATCCCCACCCAGACACGAATGCAGACTAGTGCCATGTTCAAGAGCGACATACTGCCGACACGACAATTATTACAGTTCCATTTTCCCCACCATTTCTGGCAGGTACCCCGATTATTTTTGGGTGACAAGCTTGACGGGGATAGCATATGCTTGAAGAGTGTCATTTCGACGATGTCCGATGTCATCAAGTGTTTAACGAGCCTGACAAAGGAAAAACTCGGCGTCTTTTCTTATTTAGAGAGTCTGAAAAGACAGCGGAAAAGGAGACTCCAGGGGGGGTCCTTTTTCGTAAAGTTGTGTCTCTCGAGCCCGAAAAAGTATAAAACAATGCCCGACCATTTCGATCGAGGAGTACTTTTCGTAAATAGTAACTTCGACCCGAAAAAGTAAAAAAGCAGTCGGAAGTACGTCGTTTTGGAGCCAATAACGAGTGCGAAACGACAAACACCCGGCAATCTTTTTAGTTTAAACAGTCGAAAAAAGAGCTTTAAAAGTGACCGCCTCTCGTTCCGTTAACGAGTCGAGAGGGGGACTCGGCAATCTTTTCATCTTTAAACGGTCAGAAAAGAGCTGAAAGCAGACCTCCATTTTTATTCTCTTTAACGAGTCAAAAAGGGAAAAATACTCGACAATCTTTTCATATTTTATGAGTCAGAAAAGAGCTTAAAGGTGACTCATCCTAGAGGAACGAGTGGTATAAAGGGTAGCAACTGGTTCCGGCAATGGTGGAACTACTCAAAACATGTAATGGTCAAGAGGCTGGCTAATAAAACCACTCATCGCTGCGGTTCCTCAGGAAAGGATAAACAACCAAGTGAAAGCATATGATCGGCCAAAGAGACGGTGGCGATGGAATGAAAACAACCAAGGCTCATCTAGCAGAATTCAGTGGATAAAAATGGCAATCACGAGATGTAAATCGGGTATGGGTTCATTTTTACACAAGCTTGAACCATGGAGAACTCTGCTTGGATTCAGTTTCATGTTTACACAAGCTTGAAACGAAAAACTATGCTTGTTATAAGTTCACATGCCCCCTAGCATAATGATGCAAATCGAGGTACATGCCCCCCAAGCTTCATTGCATTCAACAAAGTGGATGGAATGAAGGTTCACTCTCGAGATCGATGAAAGACTCGACTTGTATTTTACGAGATCTTAATCAAAAGACTCGATTTGGAAAGGGAGGTGTTTCATTTTTTTAATGAGGTTGACACAGTAAAAGAACTATCCTCATAACCCGTGTTTCATTTTTTAATGAGCTTGACACAAGATCAGGAACTATGCTCGTGACTGATCCAGTTTCATTTTTTAAGGAGCTTGACACAGGAAAGGAACTATGCTCCGACCAAGCCTAGTTTCATTTTTTAAGGAGCTTGACACCGGAAAGGAACTATGCTCCAACCAGACCTAATTTCATTTTTTAGGGAGCTTGACATAGGAAAGTGAACTATGCTCCGTCCAGACTTCATCATAATGAACGGGAAGTGGAGGCCCCCAAGAAAGTGGCTCCGGAGGAAAGGCCGACATCTTGGAAATCAGGACCTAATGCCCCCAGGACACTATGCACGATGGTGTCATCACTGGGTACGGGCACGGGGTAGGTGGCCACATAGTTGATTTGCGGCGAGGCAGATGCAACTTGTGGATGAAAGCCAGGAGGGAAGGACGAGTGCGCCGGAGGGGCTTGTGGACGAACGAACGATAATTGATCGAACGTCACGATTCTTCCATCGTGTGGAAAACAAACCACACGGAAAAGTGAAGAAACAAGGGCTCCCATGGCATACACATAATCACGACCAAGGAGAAGACTGAAGTCTAAAGAACCTTGGGTAACTGAGATGTCTATATAGACAGTCTTGCCCCCCAAAGTAATAGGAAACTTTGGAAGGATCCCTAATGGCTAACTCGTTCCTCCGTCAAACGCGGTGAGATGCGGTGCGACAGGTACAAGCGATGGGGAACCCAAAGCTCGCCAAGTAGTAACGGGCATAAGACTAACCGATGCTCCTTCGTCTAACACAGTGCCAGGCAGCGCCTTATTGCAAGCATAGGCGGTGACCCAGAAAGGCACGTAGGATGGAAGGGGAGGGGTAGTCAAACGACTCCAATCAAAGGAAATGACCGAACTACTTGGTGGGGGAACCATATGGTTGCCCCCCTGCTCGGAAAGAGCCGAATCTAAATTCTCCGGAGAGGTTTCAGGAGAACCTTTATCAAGCTCAGGAGAATCTGAGGAGACGAGAAGAACATGAGAATTTTTCTCTTCCGAAACAGAGTGCTTGAGAGGAGGTGAACTCGAATCAACACCCTTTCCGACCAACGACAGGTCTGGAACAGGCTGGGGACAGCCAGGTTCGGGAAGAGGGGCCTGGACAAGAGAGGAATCTGAAGCAATCTCTTCGTCAACAAGGGTGCGATCTACAGTTGTAGAAAGACGTTGATAACCAACGGGAAATGGATTCGCAGGAGTAGCAAGACTTTCCAACACAGCAGAGGCTTTATCCATGAGGGGACAAAGGTGAAGGGGATGTTTGCCTTTACAAAGTCGACAGGGGATTTGAAACTTCCCTTTCTCCTTACCATTCCCAACTGATGAGGTAGCATCGCCATGATCATTAGTGGACGATGAAGGGCGGGCCGGATCGTGAGACCAAACTTCTAATACCCTGGGAATGCCAGGACAATCACGAAGCAGATGGTCCTCCTTGCATAATCGACAAGGAAACTTAACCTTCCGCTGAGGAGCAGAAGGTGACCCGACTTCAGGTGTACTGGAGTGGATAGCTGGACTTGAGAGGGGGACTGTGTGTGTAGGCTCTCCCTGAGGGGACTTCTTCTTCTTGGTCTTCCTCTTCTTCTTCTTAGCCACCTGGTTACTCACATCGAGAATTTCACCAGGCGAAGTACAAGAGGACGACGTAGAAGTAGGCGTCGAGGGGGAGAGATCCACCTTAGGATCAACATGATGTCGTTCAGGTGGAGGGACTGATGGACTAACAGCCGATACGGTAGGGACCAAAGAGGTTGAAAACAACCACACAGGCAACCCGACAGTTAACCCTGGTAGGGACAACGTCGCCATATACGGAGCACCAACATTCCCAAGAGGAGGGAATTGTCCTGGATTCCCATCAAATGGGGAACCTGGGTTAGTGAATCTCGGAAAAGTTGCCATAGCAAACGAAAATGAAACCTACTCAAGCTAACGCACACGAGATCTAAACAGGTGATGTTATCGTGGCCGAATAAACTTTTAAGACACAGGAACCAAACTTGACCTTTTCATGTTTCAGGAGTCGAGAAAAGGACGAAAAGATGACTCCAGTCTCCTTCGAATGTTTAATGAGCACGAAGTGACAAGACGCTCACAGGCACCTTTTCGTTTAGGGAGTCCGAAAAGGATCAAAAGTGACTGCTCTGGAATTCTAGGTAGAGGGTGTGCCAAACTTTTCGCAAAACCACAAAATACTTTTTAGGGTACGGGTGGTCGATCTTTGTGAATGCTGTGTTCACTGCATTGCGAATCGTAGGGCGGCCGACTCGGCTTCCTATGGATAAAGGATAACAGCCTAGTGGGGTCTCCCTATATACGCGACGGTACGTGGGAGCGCAGTCCGTGTTAGACCACTATCGAGTCACAGAAGGAGGAATCACCCAACCTAATGTGAAACAACAGTGACTATGTTTAAAGACGCCGGAACACGTCTCTAACCTAGACCTCTAGATATTTGCGTTTAGTTCCAATGCGTTTTTAGATTCATTTGGTTCATTTTATAGTTGATCTTGAGATTAAGTTTCGATTTCAAGCTCTATCGTATGTTCGCTCACAATTACCTAGATGCAATCTATATGCCAAAGAATTCTGCTTTGTTCGATGAATTCTAGCTACGAGAGGGCAAGAAATTTTCCACCAAACAAGTACAAGCAAACAAGCAACTTAATGCAACTAAAGCGAGGAAAGGAAACTTTTCTTTTGAAGATGCAAATCAATGAAATGTTCTTTTCCTTTTCAATTTTCAAAAGCAAAGCTACTAGTTTGATTTTCTTTCAGTGACACAAAGCATCTAAAATAATTTGGAGGAACCGGAACACCAAGTAAACTGCTTAATGAAAGCACGCAAAATTCCCGAAACACTCAACCAAAGCTTCCAAATCAAAGGAAAACAAAGGTCTGCTCGAGCTATGTGATCTAAGCTCTGCAAGATAAGCAAGGATCGCAAGCAAGGAGGAAGCGAAAAGAAACCACTTGGAAACACAACCCAAAACACTCCAACAATCACTGAACAAGTGCATGAACAGATCTGAACTCGGCTGGTCGAACAAGCAAACAAGCTCCCTACGGCAGGCTTGACACACACACGGCCTCTAGATGTCCTAGAGCTAGAGTGCGAAATCAATAGAAAAAAGCAAACACCCGAAGGACGAGAGTCACAACCAGTCACCTAGAGACACAACACGATCCAGCAATTGCAAAAGCGATGATGGGAACACAAACCAAGCAGCGAAAGCAAAAAAGGGAAGGTATTTGCAAACTTGAAACTGAGCAAAAACGAAACCTTATGGAAACAAGCTCCGCAATCAAGCAGTTCAGAGTTCAAACAATGAAAAACAAGTCATCAGGCAGGAGGAGAGAAGAGGGGAAAGTCACAGCAAGAGGTTCAGGAGGCCAATTTGGTCAAAAATGAGTTTTACAGGATCAGCGTGGGTAGCCTTCAGCAACTCGGCGCTGACAGGGGGAGGCCTGTAGCAACTTTGCGACGTCAGCACGGAAAGACAGGAATAAAGCGCGCTGTCTTACGAGGTCAGCGCGGAAAGAAAACACACAGACGCGATGACAAGAAACACAAAGAAGCGGCGGCGCGATGCCAGCGCGGAAGGACACGAATAAAGCGCGCTGTCTCTAAAAACGAGGTCAGCGCGACTGTTAGACGTACAGGCGCGATGGAAAGAAAACCAAAGAACAGGAACGCGATGTCAGCGCGACTGTTTGGAATTAAAACGCGCTGAGCGCAAAAAACAAGCAAGGCCAAACTAAAAACTTCCCAAACCAAAGGCAAGAGCTTTTTAACAATAAAGATGCTTCCCAGAAACACCCAGAAAGTTCATAAGCAAAAGAGACAATCCCAAAAACTCGAAAAGAGATCAATCAAAGCCAAACACAAAAGTGGACTCAAGAGACAAAAAGGCTGATCCCCAGCGGAGTCGCCAAATTGTTGGAGAGGTAAATCCCCTCTACGGGTAGAGGCGATCCCTACTAGCCCAGCAGGGGTCTAGCAACAATCACACAATGCTGCTACGCATGTTCCTAATTACAATTAAACAAGAGGTAAAAAGCACCTACTTGGATTCCTGCGCTGTCGTTTGACGAAGAGATGTTGCCTTCGCTCCTCCGCTTCGGCTGGTCACAATCCTCCGCGATCTCCGCGAATAGATACCTGCACACACGAAGGGGAAACAAACACAAGCGTGAAATCTAATAAAAGCAACCATACATCAGTCAGAAAAGATGTAATTCACATTTAACCATTGCGTAGACAAATGAGAATGGAACAATAATAGCAGTCATCTATTATTAATCAGAATAGAGAAGAGTACAACCAAATGTTCTGACGTCGGTAACCTTCTCAAGAGGGGCCAGTCAGCATGTATCTCAAGCATTCACCTTTGAGGATGATTCTCCCAAGACAAACAACTCTCTCTCTCACACAAATAGCACAAAACAACCTTCCCTAAGCAATCAATCACTTCCACACCTAGCACACCACACCTATAGCAGCAATCTGAGCACTACAAGCTCTGTACAATCCAAGCTATTCCAAGCTAAGTCTAACTATCCAAAAACTAGCTGCTCATGGTAATGGTGGGAGTTTATATAGGAGAAAGAGCCTCCTAAAAAGGTGGAAGGATGAGCTTATCCTCAAGGGAAGTTGTTGGAAAGAGTCGAACAGACATGCCATAGAAGGGAGTCGACATTCACAAAGCTAACAACCAAGCCTGAAGTTATCTGGAAGGCTGGTTGTTTGAACAAATTCGCCCAAACTGGATCAGCGCGGATTATGAGGCAACTGACGCGATGTCGCCGCGTCTACATAACTGGGACAGTCATGTCAGCGCGGAAGAACACGGGAAAGGCGCGCTGGCGACCAGTGCGGAAAAGTGATGTCCTTCCGAGCTGGCGGCGCGCGGGATACACTATGGAGCGCCAGTCATCGCGGGTATTTTGCAAACAGACGCGCTGGTGAATAAAACTTTAGGAAAATGGTTTTTTGGGCCAGTTCAAAAGGCATGAAGCTTAGTGATTGGCACAGCAGGGTGACTGACAGGAAGGCAGTGACAAATTACTGTGTAACACCGCCAATATCTGCATCTCGTTCAAATTGCTTGGGATAAAGACTTCTTCCCACCATAATTCGATTCTCATTGGGATGCTCTCTCATGACCAGATCCAAGCACCGCAGAAGGTCCGCATTTAATTCTACATGGTTCTTATCATTGGTGTTTAAAAATTGGGCCAAAGACACTCCACTCAGCTCAAGCCCAGTATACTTCAGCGCCACAGAAAACTCTTTGGCTGCGGCCTCTTAATGATCCCGTTTTTTGTCCCGAGATATGTCGTTGCTGTAAACCGTATTGTCATCAGTGTATGTAAGCTTTGTTTTATTATGAGTTGTTGATTTGGCAGCACGGGCCTTTAAATTTTCCACAGCCTCGTTATGGTATTACGCAGTTTTATGTGATGGTATGATAGCAGTTTTGGTTGAGCAGTTGAGTCAAAGTATAAACGTTTGTTGAATTCATGGTATCAAAGCTCATTCAAGTATTGCGGTGTTTTCAGAGTGTTTTATATATCAAAGCATCTGTAGTATTGCATGATATATTGATATATTGAAGTGATATATTAATACATTGAAGTGATGCCTTGCGCATTTTTTTTTAAAACAGTAGTATTGCAGTGATATGTACAATGAAATGCTGATGTTTTTAGCAAATATTAGAGGGATTTGAAGGCTGTAACGTAAGGATTTTTTATCAGCAGAAGTAATTTTTTACAGAATGCATTCAATCGTCTCTATGGTAGGAATAGTTCTCACTGGCAAGGAGAACTATCCCGAATGGTCCCGGATGGTAAAACACACCCTCATCTACAATGAGTTGTGGAAAGGAGTGTGTGTCGGAGAAGAAGACAAAGACCCTGTGCAGCCTACATCAGATAAAGAACTTGTCATTTGGGAAAACAAGAACAGCAAAGCCTATGCATTGATCGCAGCATCTGTAAATGAAGAATAAGTTGTCATATTTCATCCTATTCCACTGCCTTTGAAGCTTTACAAAAGCTGAAAGAACTCTATGATTCACATTCTGCACTTGAAGTTGTTCAGCTCATGATTAAACTCTTCACTCTTGAACTAAAAAATAATGATCCCCTTGCTCTTGCATCTGAAATAAAGTCTATAATGCATGATATTAAATCCACTAAGGTTGAGCTGGATATCTCTCTTATTGCCTTTCTCAAAGCACTCTATCCTACCTACTCCAATTATCTTGAGTCTTTACAAGCAAATGGAAATCTTAAAGACATAACCTTTGAGTATCTTGTGAAAAAGTTTGCTGAAAGAGAGAAAGCCTTTGGAAAGAAAACAGTCCCTGAATCTTCTGAAGAGACTGTTTGCCTTGCTCATAAAGAAAAGCATCCTGCTCAAGACTCTACAAGAGGAAGAGGTGGATGAAGAGGAAGAGGAAGATACTTCAGAGGCAGGGGGGGAAGACATTCTCAAGCAGAAAAGGCAGATCTGCATTGCATTCGCTGCAAACGAAATGGATCACATGATGCTTCTACATGCAAGCTACCATGGGACAAAATTGAGCAGAGAAGAAATCAACAGAAAGGTAAAACTGATGACACAGACAAGGTAAAGCACCTGAATCCGCTCACTATATTGAGGCACAATGTAACATTGGAGTAAATGAAGATTTGTTTAATGCTTCACTTGCTTCTTCGAAAAATGACTGGTTGCTTGATTCAGGAGCAACCTGTCATATGACTCATAGGAAAGATTTTTTTGAAGATTTCACTGACAATGTTGATGGAGCAGTATACTTTGCAGATCAGTCAAAAATCAAGCCATCAGGGCTTGGCAGAATCAGGCTTAAACTGCCTGGTCTTCCAGACTTTCTTCTGGATCATGTTCTATATCTCCCATAGCTCAAGAGAAACTTGCTGTCCCTAGTCCACATCCGCCAGCAAGGTCACTCCATTCATATGTTTGATGGAAAGCTTGAGGTAAGAAAGGCATCTGACCACTCACTTGTCATGAGGGGTATAGAAGAAGAAAGACTTCTTAAACTACAAGGAACCTCCGCTCATGCACAACATTTCTCATATATTTCTCATCATGAAGAAGGTACACTTCCGTCAAGTTTATTATGGCATGCTAGATTTGGACATTTAAACTATGATAGTCTCCGCATGTTGAAGAAAAATGGTGTTGCTGGTTTGCCTACAATTCCTAGAAAACATAAGCAATGTGATGCTTGCATTCTAGGAAAGCATAGCAAACAGTCTTTTCATGATTCACATTCAAGAGCACATAGGAAGATTGAACTCATTCATTCAGATTTATGTGGTCCAATGCCTGTTCCTTCTGCAAATGGAAATAAATATATCATGACATTTATTGATGATTACACCAGAATGTGTTGGGTTTATTTATTGAAGAACAAATCTGATGCTTTTCAAACATTCAAGAATTTTCATAAGTGGATTGAAAATGATGCACAATCTCATATTGGGTCTATTCGCACTGATAATGGAAAATAATATACATCAAATGAATTTGAAAACTATCTTCGCCAACATGGGATCAAACATCAAACAATTGTACCTTATAATCCCCAACAGAATGGTGTAGCAGAAAGAATGAATAGAACAATCTTGAATATGGTACGATCCATGCTTTTCTTCAAAAATGTAAAGACAATGTTTTGGGCTGATGCTGTTCTATGTGCTGCATATATAAAGAATAGATGTCCATCTAGTGCTATAAGAAACAAGACTCCTTATGAATTGTGGTATGGACATGTTCCTTCGGTAAAACATCTCAGGATCTTTGGTTCCACCTGTTATGCTTTAATACCAAAGGTACATAGAAACAAACTTGGTGCTAGAAGTCGTAAGTGTATCTTCCTGGGGTATTCAAACACATCTAAAGCATACCGCCTCTATGATGAAGTAAATAAAAAGTTTGTTTTATCTAGAGATGTCATTTTTCTTGAATCATCTAAATCTGACAGTGTTGTTGAGCGGCAACATGATCGCTTGGATAGATTCACAAAACCGAAATCATTTCAAGAGTTTGATAATCAGATTCCACATCTTGAAGGGGGGATTCCTATACTATATCAACATGTGGAATCTTCTTCTGAAGAACAATCTCCCTTGCATGAAACTCCAACACTGGATGATCCTTTAAGTGATGTAATTGATAGAATTGGGAGACTCAATCTTGATTCAGTCCCAACTCAATCAACAGAGCAGCCTGGACCATCTCAGAAAGGTCCCCCAAAGTGGCTTACAAAGACACTTGAAAGTGTTCATCCTGGTGAAATTGGAAAAACAGGAACCAGAAATACAAACCGACAAGATGGAGGTGATGTAGATAACTCTAATTCACCTGTTGATATGGATGTTACTTATGATTGTGAATTGAACTTGTCTACAGATTTTGAACCAACTTCCTTCAAAGAAGCTGCTTCTCATGATGAATGGAAAGAAGTGATGCAGAAGGAGTATGATGCCCTCATAAAGAATGGCACTTGGAAGCTGGTTGATCCTCCATTTGGAACCAAACCCATTGGCTGCAAGTGGGTCTACAAGAACAAGTACAAAGTGGATGGCTCACTTGACAAGCACAAAGCTAGGCTTGTGGCAAAAGGTTTTGCACAGAAGGAAGGGGTCGATTATGAGGAAAATTTTGCCCCCACAGCAAAATGGGCCACCATCCGGACACTCTTTGCACTAGCTGCTCAGAACGGTTGGAAAGTCCATCAAATGGATGTAAAAACTGCATTCTTAAATGGAGATCTAAAAGAGAATGTTTTTATGTCCCAGCCTGAAGGATTTGCTGTGAAAGGACATGAACATAAAGTATGCAAACTTGTGAAGTCCTTGTATGGCCTCAAACAAGCACCACGAGCCTGGTATGAAAAACTAACAGAGCATCTTCTGAAACTCAACTTCAATCATTTTGATCTTGATGATGCAACTTTATTTGTCAAGAAAGTTGGCAAAACAGTTGTATATGTTGTGGTATATGTAGATGATCTTTTAATGACAGGGAACAATGAAAGCTATATTGCATCCATAAAGAAAGAATTAGGAAATTTTTTTGAAATGACTGATTTGGGCTATGTTCATTACTATCTTGGCATTGAAGTAACCCAACATCCAAAATCCATATTTCTTTCTCAAAAGAAATACATTGGAGATTTGTTAAACAGATTTGGCATGACAGAGTGCAATCCTCTTTCTACTCCAATGGAACAAAACTTAAAGCTCACATCTATTGAAGGAAAGGAATTTGAGGATGCAACAAAGTATAGACAGCTTGTAGGAAGTCTCATCTACCTCACTACTACCAGACCAGACATTTCATTTGCTGTTGGAATCCTCTCCAGGTTTATGCAAAAACCTTGTGAGGGACATTAGTCTGCTGCAAAAAGAGTTCTAAGGTACTTGAAGGGAACTCAAGACCTTGGAATTAAGTATACACAGGTGGAGAACTTCAGCTTGATTGGATACTCTGATTTAGACTTCGATGGAGACAAAGAAACTGGGGTATCTACTTCAGGATATGCTATGAGTCTTGGATCAGGAGCTGTCTCCTGGAGATCACGCAAACAATCAGTTCCAGCAGATTCCACAACAGAAGCAGAATATGTGGCAGCAGCTGAAGCAACGAAAGAAATTGTGTGGCTCAGGAAAATTCTTGAAGACTTGCAGGTAAAACAAACACAATCAACTCCACTCATGATTGATAACACCTCTGCAATAAAGTTGGCCAAGAACCCAAAGTTCCATGATCGTACTAAGCACATCAATACTAAATATCATCTGATCCGACATCATGTTGAGGCCAAAACAATCCATCTCCGTCATTGTTCCACAAACGAGCAAATTGCAGACATCTTCACCAAAGCGCTTGGAAGAGAAAAGCTTGAAAGATTCAGAACGATGCTTGGACTCACCAACATCCCTTCAGATTAAGGGGGGGAATGTTGACACCTAATCCTCAATGGATGGGTGAACTGGAACGTGAACAGTCATCAAGAAGATGAACTGTTCCGTCTCCTTCTTGTATATAAACAATAGTTCTCTTAATGAAATATCATCTCAGTTGTCTTCTGTTCATTGTGGAGTTACCCTGGCCTGACATAACATGACCTTGACGGATGGGCAACACTGTGCATGGTTTGTAGCATCACTAATGTCACATCTAAGGACGACGTTGTCGCAGCAGAAGTTATCCACCTAGGCCGAAGCTTTGGAGATTGCAATGAGACTGCATGAGATCCCAATACAAGATCCTAGCCTGGGAGTCCAACAAATCCACGCGCAATTGAAAAATTTGTGTCTGGAAATGCAGAGTTAGAAATAGGATAGGACAACTCACCAAGAAGCGCGCGAGGAGGTATGGTGCATAAAATGCAAGGGCCAGGGGCATGAAAAGGACCATTGTCCAGTCTTCGCGAACTACCTAGTGGGAGGAGGGCCAATGCCATTGAGACTAGAGGCACAAGTAGGGTCGAGCACAATGCTTGCATTATGGTGTGCAATTTGTCAGATAGGAGGGAAGCACACTACAGATAACTGTCACTTATTACAGAAGTATACACAGACGTCCCAGTAGTTGTTCTATAATTTCTGCAGGTCAGTAGGCCATGATGAGCGCACTTGTAGAAGTTATGAGTTGATGATGGATCAGACTCCTACCTACAGAGTTCAGGCTGAAACATGAGCCCTTGATCAAAATGCAGGGATGGCATGCACTGGATTTCAAGGGCGCGGATGAGGTGGAGGTGGAATGGGACTAGGAAGGGGTCGCAGACAACTGATTTGTTACAATTGCGGAGGGCCAGGGCATTATGCCCGCGATTGTACAAATCTGACGAGATTATAATGTTTTTATTGTACCTAGTTTGATCATGAGACAGAGGACTGCCCTACACTGATAGCACGGTTGCGCGATAAAGAAACGCTCCAACCTCCCCCGACTCAAAACCTGCAAATGATGAGGCCTGAGCTATGGGAAGAGGACTCGAATGTAAACATTGTGCTCTGAAGCAGTATCACAACAGGAGATGGCAAGGGCAAGCAACCCGAAGGGAGTGCTTGGGTTCGCGAGGATCGAATGAAGGAACCAGAGTTCAATTTGGGGCTCACGAAGGAGACATTCATGAAAGCTAAGAAGAGCTTCATGGAGGCCTCCACTTCAGGTAGTAAGGACAAGCTAGAACCAGAGATGGACCCGTCAATGCTTACTACCTTTCTGGAGACATGCATGAAGATGCTATGCGACAACAAGGTTGTAAAGGGACTGTAGGAACTCATCACTAGGTGTGATGGGTCAGGAGAACCACACGTAGTCCGGAAGCTCGGGTAGTACACAATGCGAACAGGAAGGGAAATGAGATTGACTGTGCAAATCGTGGAATATGAAATGGATCAAGTGATTCTGGATTTAGGATCAGACGCAAACATACTGCCAAAGTAGACATGGGAGCACATGGGTAGGCCTGCATTGCAATGGTCTCCTATTCAATTTTGAATGGCGAACCAACAAAAGATCCTATCGATGGGAAGATTGCAGGGAATAACGGTAGATATCAAAGGTGCGAGCGCACTTGTAGATTTCGAAGTGATAGAGATTGTTGACAACAACAATCCCTATCCCGTGCTACTGGGAATAGATTGGGCCACTGATATGAATGGAGTGATAAATCTAAAGAAGCGCAAGATGATTTTTGAGAAAATGTCACTACGCATAGTGGTACCTTTAGAGCCTGCGAAGGATCGCGCTACACAGAGCCAGTGCGCGACAATGAGAGCGATGACGATCTAGACTGTATCTACAAGATAACCGATCAGGAACAGGATTGGGTGAATCCTACAGCATATGGCAGGATTTTGTGGGAGTGCGAAAGCCCTGTACATCAGAATCGGATGAGGAAATAAAACAATGGCAGAACCAGTTACACGAGGTAACCACGCTCAATTGCAACATGATGGTAATATCACTGTGCTGCGTGACAATAGAGGTAAGATATCTTCTTGTGTATGATGGGTTGAGTGAAGTGGATGATTTCCTGACCAAATTTGAAAGGGAGGTGCCGGAACAACAACGTTTTTATGCTTTGCAATGGGTATTGTGCGCTATGCCTGCAAGGTGGTGGGGTACGCACCAACGAAATTTTAAGGACTAGCGGGGATGCAGAAGGATGATGCGCCTACAATTTGGGAAACCACAGATGCGGCTAACAGACAAGTATGATGGACGGGATGATCCACGTGCACACCTCGCGAAATGGACCAAGGTCTACGGGGAAGAGCCACAACCTGAATGGGTGCATTTGTTCTGTCATACCTTGGATGTCATACCCATGAATTGGTATACTGAGACAGAGCTCCACCATGGCACGAGCGAATGGGATATCTTACACGAAGGATTATTGTTAACCTTCACGTTTGAAGATCGTTGGTGGGATACTATTGATGATGTGCTACAAGCAGTAAAAGTAGCTATCTTCAAAATACCCCAGAAGCCAATGGAAGTGCTTCAGTCAGAATGGGTGACACAGATGAGTTGCGCATTGGAGTGTTACAATGTAAATATTGAGGAGGATGATGAGGATCCACGGAATATTAACATTCTAGAAACTAAATGCTGTCGTGAGGTTCGAGGACCATTGATTGAGGATCCTGACATCACTGTGCCGCTAAATACAAAGCAGGTAAACATTGCAATGGAGGCGAAACCAAAGTATGCAATGCTCGATGACTATTTGGATGATGCCATGGTGGATAAGGTCACTGAGTTACTCCGTGAGTACCAAGACTTATTCCTGACCAAGATTATGGACTTAAAAGGGATCGTAGGTGACTTAGGGTTGATGAAGGTCACCCTAAAACCTAACGCAAAGCCGGTTAAGCAGAGGCCTTACTACTTGAATTCGAAGTATAAGGAAAAAGTCTGCGTAGAACTAGACAAGATGCTCGCAGCAGGAATTATTGAGCCGGTGGAAGAATCCGACTAGGTGAGCCCTATGGTGGTGCAGGAGAAAAAGCAGAAGGGTGAAATAACAATATGCATGGACCTCAGGAAGCTAAATGACATCTGTGTACATGACCCCTTCCCGATACCATTCACAGATGAAGTATTGGAAAATATTGGTGGACAAGAAGCATACTTGTTCACAGATGGGTTCTCAGGGTACCACCATATCAAAATCATGCCAGAAGACAGAAGCAAGACGACCTTCACAATGGAATGGGGCTACTTTCAATACACCATTATGCCGTTTGGGTTGAAGAATGTGCCAGCCATCTTTTCATGCATCATTGTTTCCGCATTCAAAGAATACATCCACAAGTTCCTGGAGGTATATCTGGATGATTGGACTATCTTTGGATTGGTTAAGCACCACGTAGCAAGCTTGCGCTTGATGCTGGATACTTGTTGACGACACCATATTGCGCTGAACCTTAAGATATGAACATTCCTTGTTCCCTTTGGGAACCTGTTGGGACATGTGGTCTGCAAACAGGGACTGATGGTAGATGCTGCGAAGATTGTAGTGATTCTAAATTTGGAAGCACCGCGAAGTGTTAAATAGCTGTGCACTACCTTGGGAGGTACTACAGGAAGTTCATCAAAAGCTATGCCCAAATTACCACACCGATGGAGAAACTACTGAAAAAGGATGTCACATTTTGATGGAATGACGATTGCATGAAGAGCCTGGATGTCCTAAAGGGGAAATTGGCCTCTGCTCCAATCCTGGTCTTCCCAAAATGGGATGTGGAGTTTCATGTCCATCTTGATGTGTTGTGTATTGTGCTGGGAGGAGTGTTCACACAAGAGGGCGAAGAAGGCTTAGATCATCCTATCGCGTTTGTGCGTCGTAGATTGTCCAAAACCGAGAATAACTATTCCACAACTGAGCGCGAGGGGTTGGCGATGGTATACACGCTCCAAAAATACCGACACTATTTTCTATGAGGACATTTCGAAATGTATACAGACCATTTTGTGCTAAAGTACTTGGTTAATAAGCCTGTGTTGGGGGGGCGCATATGTAGGTGGCTCTTATTGTTCCAAGAATATGACTTCGAGGTTGTGGTCAAACTTGGACGCCTGAATGCATGAACGGATCACTTGTCATGTATTGAGATGGACAAGGAACCTAATAGTTTGGAGGAAGGATTACCCGACACACAGCTCTTACAGTGCGCGTCGTGGATGGGAACTTCGAAGATATAATCCACTTTCTGATAATAGGGATTGCGTCGAAGGAATACTCTGTTCAACAGAACAAGGAATTGGTGGTGCGCGTGGTGGATTTTTCTGTCCTCACAGGGCACCTATACAAATGGGAAATGATGAGATATTGCGAAGATATGTGCCTAAATCTGAAAGGATTTAGATCCTCGCGGAAGCACATGGGGGCGCTACAGGAGGACTATGTAGGATGCACGACCGCACAAAATATTCTTTGCGCAGGATTGTGGTGGCCAACCCTTCACTAGGATTCAAAAGCACATTGTAAGGCCTGTGATATATGTCAAAGGAGCAGAAAACCATCGCGCAGGGATGAGATGCCGTTAAATCCACAGATGACACTGCAGGCATTCAAGAAATCGACAATTGACTTTGTGGGACCTATCAAACCTCAGGGAAAGACGAGCACGTGCTGCATCATGACCACGACGGAGTACCTGACACAATGGGTGGAAGCGTAGTTGGTCAAAGACTGCACAAGCGCTACGACTGCGAAGTTTTTGTTTGAAAACATGTTGATCCGATTTGGTTGTCCGAAAATATTAATGAGTGATCACGGAACACATTTCCTGAATGAAACCATCAGCACTCTCATAGAAGAGTTCCAGGTGTATCATCAGAAAAGTACACCATATCACCCACAAGCTAATGGGACTATAGAAGCCTTCAACAAAATATTGGAGATTGCTGACCAAGGTGTGCAACACACAACGAAACCATTGGGACTTGTGCATACCTGCAGTGATATGGGCTTATAGGACAACATGCAAGAAGCTGACAGGAAAAACACCTTTCCGGTTAGTTTATGGCGTGGAAGCTGTCATGCCGATGGAATATATCGTACCTAGTCTGCGCATAGCAGTGCTCACAAGAATGATAGACCACGAAGCTCTAGAGGAAAGGCTCATGAAATTGGAAGAACTTGAGGAGGAATGGTTCTTGGCGGGTTTTCATCAACAGGTACACAAGCAGTGTGAAAAGGCGTGGAACAATCGCCATATTAAGTTGCACACCTTCAAGGTAAATGACTTAGTACTGCTGTATGATAGCAAGTTTGAAAATTTTCCGGGAAAATTCAGAATGTATTAGCTGGGAAAATACGTGGTTAAGGAGGTCATAGATGGAGGCACGGTTCAACTATTCAAACTAAATGGAGAACCCTTCCCAGGCAAAGTGAATGACAACTACTTGAATCCCTACGTGGGTGGGCCGGCTATCTGACTAACCAGCCGAAGCATAGTCTTCGCGCTCCGAGGAGCCGGACAAAGGCGTGAGACTATAAACACATGCAGCAGATACAGGTACATATGTATGGAAACAATTCAGACATAGAGGTCTCATAATAGAGGATGCAGCAGATTCAGCATGCAGCGGATCAGTGCGTTGTCGGCATCAGAACAGTTCGAGGACAGTTGGAGGAACTCCGTGCCAAGATCGTCGTGTTGACAGAGTGACTCGAGGGCGAGCCACGATGTTTGTGTTGGGGGCCTGTTGGGCATGGAATCCCCCCGAGGCATGTTTTGGGGCTCAAAACCCATGTTTTGACCAAATAATGTTGTAAAGCCCTGCAAATTGCGGGCGTGGAAGTACGTTAGAGTCATAGGTTTGTCCGCCCTAGTTTGTAATGTAATGTTGGCCTACCCATGTGATTTGAAAATGGGGCAATCAGGCTTCTTGTCTAGCGTATAGGAACCTCTCCCAATTCCAAAGCTTGAATATTCCCAAGTCTTTAATGATTAACCAATGCAGAATTAAGAGATGCTTGATAATATAGTGTATGCTGATAATTGTTTTAAACTGATTATGTATTTTAGAGTCTGTTGTTTGTGCTAATATGTGAATGTGCTTACACTGATATATAAATGCATATAACAGTGAATAATGCAGTAGTAAAAAAAAACACATAAGACAACAAATTAATTAGGAGTTCACCCACAACTCTTGGGCTACATCTCCATGAGCTCTAGTCAACTCAATTAGGATCTCTGGGATTATGGTGTAAGTTTTTTTTACAAGCTCTTGGCCCAAATCCCGCTGTTTTGTACAAAAACAGTGGATTCAAACACCGTTTAATCCCATTTGGCTCTTGAAGCTCTAGCTCTTGGCTCTTGGCTCTGGCTCTTTGGCTCTTGGTTCTAGCTCTTAGCTCTAGCTCTGGCTCTTTGGCTCTGGCTCTTGGCTCTGGCTCTTGGCTCTTGGCTCTTAACTTTGGCTCTTTGGCTCTTGGTTCTGGCTCTTGGCTCTGACTCTAGCTCTTGGCTCTGGCTCTTTGGATCTTTGGCTCTTCGCTCTGGATTCTTTTTGCCTTCTACAACCTTCATGTTCTCTGGCTTTTCACTTGAACTTCAAGTGACCCCAAAGGCTCCCTCAACTGCTCTTTTTCTTCTTGTGCTGCCTCTTTGGCTTCTACTTCACACTAAAACCCCAACAACAACCTTCCACAACAACTCAGCCACCAACAATTCAACATCAACACACAACAACTTGGCCACCGTTCAACAACTCAACAGCCAATAGTATTTTACATTCATGGCTTAAAAGCGAAATCGCGCTACCTGTTCATTTCAGATTCTCGTCTCTTGGTCTCCCCAACCTCTGTCTGCTTCAAATCCCTCTTCCAGGTGCTATACAATCATTGCTTAACGCCAAAAGGGGAGGTTGCCACCATTTCTGTAACCTAAGGGGCAATCGGCGCTTGGAAAGCTTAGTAACAATCATTCTCTGTTTACATAGAGAAAGCTATGAAAACATGAGAATGTCTACAGAAAACACAATTCCTGAACTTCAAATATTCATAATCGCGTCCCAAACTCCCATCGGGTCTGCCCATAATCGCTGCCGCTTATCGCAATGGCTCCGTCCCTTTGTATTTCGTTAAAATTTAATGAAATATGCGTAAATACAATGAAAAATGGTGTTTGACAGGTCTCATGATCCATACAATACGGTTTATAATGTTATCAGGCTGGTCCATTGGATTGAGGGCTCGGGGGTGGCCAGTTGTAGCAAATCCTTGCACAATTGAGCCTACGGTTGGGTGGAGAGTCATCCCCAAAACCTTGTTGCGGTAAGCCTACTTCTACGACAGGTAAGCACTATTCTTAGTTGAATTTAATGTTAATTAGAAAAGTTAATTAGATATTTATTTTTGGACTGTTACATATGGTATCAGAGCTTTGGCTCAACCCTTAGGGCCTATGGGCATCTTAGAGAAAAAATTATTTTGTTGGAATTTTTAACTTGACTTTTTTTGAAAGACAGGATGGGTACTTCCGAGAGGCCGCACATTTTTTTCTACAAACTCTTTCTATACATGTAAATTTTTTTTAGCATAGTTATATTTTGAAGGTGTTTATTTTAAAGTCATTCCTATGAGTAATTTCTGCTGCAAATCTTATCCTGTACATATTATGGATTTATTATTTGGTTCCGTACATCCGTCTATGCTTCGTAGTGCTGGCAGAGAAGGTATTGGTAGAGATGCTGTCAAAGTATGTTGATGATTTCTGTAGAGAGCTTGTGCTTATTGTGATCCAGCCAAACTTCAATCTCATTTTGCATGAAAAGTATTAATAAAACCCCTCTTATTTTCTCTATTCTCTTAAAAGCCACTCTTTCCTTCACTGGTATTGATGATCCTTACGGGGTACCATAAATTGTGAGGTATGCAATATATCTATCATTGAGCTAAAATGTGTGCGACTTTTCCTGAATTTTGTTTCATTTTGAGTATTCGGTAACTTAATTGAGTTTTGTCGATTGATTTGTGAATATTTGTATAAGTAAAATTTACATTATTCTCTAAATGTTTTTTTTATATATCCCATTACAATTGCCCAGCTGGTGTGAAATGTAATTGTTTTGTTATGCATGAATGGTTTTACTCAATTTTCTTTTAATAGGATAACATTTCAACACACTGTTGTAATTCTTTGTAACAGATTTAATACTTGGTGTCATTCTTTATAGCATCCTTTGGGCAGGCTTTAGTTCTAAGAGGATGGTATTGTGTGTAATTTTAGTTTCACACCTGTTGGTATCTGCGATTGGTTTGCTTTAATGTACTCGCAGGACGACTTTATTTTCATCAAAACTTTTATTTTTATTTATACATGAACCAGAAGTACACAAAGTTGGAGTCATACTCTTGACTGCATGGGTATCTATTGCATTATCCACGAATTGAAATGCATAATTATTAGGTGGGTAGTTCTTCTACTAAGACGTTATTGCAGTCGTTACACGGTTCATTTTCTTTAATCGTTTTATAGTTTACAATCTAGAGATATTGCTTATGTTTCTTTATTGTTATCTTGCTATTATCTCTTTAGCAGATGTGTGGAATTACTGTGATTTTTGGCACATCGATATCACACTTAATCTTGGAAGTATCAGGCTTAACTCGCACTTGAGAAAAGTATGTTTTTGGAAATTAAATCAAACCAGTCTTTTTGGACGAGGGTGGCAGTTTGACGTTTAGGGCTTGTGTTAATGGGCATCGGTCCCTTGGGCATTTGCGTGGATAAACTCTAGTTTTCCTTTTAAATAGTTGCCTTTTTCTATATTTTAGCTTAGTTGTGCTTGAAAGGCTGATTAAGAAACATAATTATTCTTGTAAAAGGGTAAATACCATCTCTTAGGTTTATGGAGGTTTAACATTTTTCTGTTGCTTTTTCTCATTCACAATTTTCTGTTAAAGGCCATAGTTCGTTTCTGCAAAAGAGTTTGTTTTGCAATGAGGGAGTTACAGATTAAACATGAAAACACATAAGCCATCATTGCATATTAGTCTTTTCTAAAAATAATCATTTCTTGGTCTTTGGTAGTTCTACACAACGTAATGTAGGGTACTCAGAGAAATGGATGGCGCAATTGGCCTGATGAATAATCCTTTCATTTCATTTTCTTTAGAATTAGATTGGGGATACACTTGTTCCCTGGTTATTATAGCGCTGAGCAGCAATAGAAGTTTATCGCTTTTTATGAAAATTTTATTTGTGAAATAACAACAAATTAGCTGCAGAGCAGAGATCATGTAAAAACCACTTTGCACCAGGTGACTGTGTGACCACGCTTTTACCATTGGAAACCGCAAATTTGAGCATCAGGAAACTGAAAGTTTCATCGCAAATTTAAGTTTCAGCATTAGCATCAAACCAATATTAATTCTCTGAGGAAAATTTGGAATCCCTGATCTTTGTTTTGTTGTTTTTAATGAACACAAACATTATGGTCTGACTGACTGACTGAGATGGCACACGGCCACAGATGCTGAAGCAGAGATTTAAACAAAGTCAACCATACACAACAGATTCCAAGATTAGCAACGCAAAGAATGTGTTAAAATTCATATCCCATTTCAGTCAATTTCATATGGTCCAATTCATCACCAACAAATGAAAGTTAAATATCCAAGTTCTGATTTGCAAATAAGAACTCCTGTATAACTGCTGAATTTTGTGACAGAGTGCTGTCCTCAACAACTCTGAAATCTTCCATTAATCCTGTATCATTTTGCTGGTGTATATCATACAAATATTCTGCTCATCAATTTTTTTTGGCAAGCTAGAAATATCTCCTTCCATGAGGCGGCCAACAATGTCATCATCGAAAAAACATGTCATACTTATATGTCCATTCTTCATCTTTGAATGGTTTTCAACGATAGCTTCAATTTTTTTAAAAAAGGCAGGTATAATCTGGCATGCCTACCTTGATAACAATTTCATCATTTTGTTGGTGATTGTATGCCTGTTCCGACCGCAAGTCTGTGACGTTTTCATTCTCAGAAACAACCTTTTCATTTTCAAGAAGAGTCAGCAAGTGCTCTCTTTGTATGGTTGCCAACAACACTTTGAGACCTTCTTTTCTTAATGTTTCATCATTCTCTTCATAAAATGATTGCTCTTTACATTCAGAATTTTTAAAGAAAACATGGCAGACTTCTTCTTGACTGTCCAAGACATTATGGGAATTATCTGGAGCTGTTTGGAGGCTGTTACATACATCAGCATCTTTAATTTCTAAAGATATATCCTCAAGAAAATTGATGAAGAAATCATCTTCTCTATCCCATTCAACAGTGATTTGATTGCTGTAAATATCATCAGCATGGTTTCATTTATTTTCTGTGATTGATTTCCTCTGGGTAGCTGAGTTACGATTCATATACAATTCTTCAACATGCAAATTCACATGCATTTCCTCTTTCGGTTCTTTGCTTTGGCTGCAAATATTGTCCTCATCTCCATCAAGAATACATATGAGATTACCATCATTAGCATAAAAGAGTATAAACAAATACCAGTTCTATATAATTTGTTGAAGGAACAATTACCTACCTTGGATGAGGAAATGGTACTATTGATTGTGTAAATGGTACTATTGATCTTATAGTGTGTGCATATTTCTCGACATTGTTGTCAAAAGGAACAATGGAATTTGCAAGAACACGCATATCCATGGCTGCAAGCTTACAATCTTATGTCTTATGCAGGGAATTTATGTCTTATCCGGGCAATTAATATGGATAAATGTATTGTAATTTAAGGTATTCGATATGGTGTTTCCTTCGCGGGTGCGCTTGCAGGCAAGCCATATAATTAATAAAATGATTTTATTTTGGCGTTGGGGAGGAATAACCTTCCCAGTCATCCGATCCGGTTCTGGGTCGGGTGGCAGTGTCTCTTCTTATTATGGTGTGGAATATCTCTTTGATGGTTTGATTTCTTAAATTTCCTTGGAGTAATTATTTATTAGCCATAAAAATCTCAAGATACATTCAATAAATTTGTTTAACGATTTATTTTGTTAAAAGCAGTCCATTTAGTTCTTCTAACATAAGTTATGATTGCTTAAACAGATACTTAAATATTTCACTCTACAACACAAAATTTCAAATCATGAATCTATGGAATTAATATTGGTGTGACATATAATGATTTTCTTTCAAAGATCAAAGTACCTTCTTAACACAATAATTCCACCAACATCGAGACAATTCTCTAAGTTTTATTCTGACATCATTAGTACCTTCTAATTCATGTTTCCATGGTTTATACTACAAAAATTTGTGTGTTGATAATTTATGGTTTAATTATGGTTTAAGTATTGTGATTGTTGATAAATTATGATAAAAAAATATCTTATTAAACTCATAACTCACAACCATATAACAAAGTGAAAAACTAAATGAGTCACATAATTAAAGATATAGTTTTATTATGACTCATTAATTCATTGGAAAAGTATATAATCTTTTAATCTTGGATACTGATAATCTACCCATAATTGACGATGTATAATTCTCTAAAAGATTGCACTATTGAAATGGTATACTGGTATGTTTTTTTGTAACAAATCTTTAATGCTGGTGTAACTACTCACCACCGGTTCATTTTACAACACAATTTACATAGCACTTGATGTATTTGGATAATTGAAGTGGAAATTTGTCACCAATAAAAGTGCTCTAAAATAGTGAAATATGTTCCAATTGACAATGGATAAACTCTGATATCTTATTACCTTTAGATGATCATTGTTCACTAGCATCTGTTCATTATTTCATTGTTCAATCTGATCTAAAAACACAGAGATAACATTCCTTGAATATTGATCATACTATTCACTAATTATTTGGGTTGGATTGTTGTTCTCATTGTCCTTTAGCAATAGCAGTTGCTTGGCATTTCTCTGGTCTATTATTGCAATAACACAACTCTCTCAATATGATCCTCTAATAAATTTAATTTTGCACTGCCATTGCCATTCAAATTACATGTATCTGCTCATTTAATACTATATTCTCAATGGCAAATCATACAGACTTGGATTTCAGTTTAGATGTTGAGTATAATGTTACATGAGGTTTCGTGATTCAAGTTTAATTACATATAGTGGATAAAGATGTTGAAAGAGAAATGGAAAGGAGAAACTTGCTAATGATAGTTCATGTGATTATGGCCAACTTGGATCGTAGAGAAGAAGTATCACAACAGGGGTAAGAAATCAATAAGAAGAAACAACCGATTTTAGAACATAATGGAATAGTTGGTATAATCATGACTTGGTACTCTAAAGGTATCACTATAAGGTCTATCTAAGGATGATGCACATAAAGAAGAAAATATTGGCAATCAACTAATGAACTTGAAAAATCAGGGTAATAATGAAGGTTATTTTAAGGAACCTGTAAGGTATGATAAATAGAATGATTGGAGAAGATAAGTTGTGTGCATAACAACATCTATAACAATGGGAGAGCTACATTGTAAAGTTTTTCGTAGGTGACTAACTATATGAATGAATTATGGATAACAAGACGTATGATAAGGAGATTTTATTATGTTGATGTCTTAAAACAGGAAAAGATAAGTGGATTACACTTGGTAGCTATCTTAATGAATTTATTTATCAGGTCTTACCCAAGTTGGAAATAGTAACAACATTTCCAAGGTATATCAGTGCTATAGGAGAGGAGGAAAAACCACAATGATTGGAGGTGAGAAATTCAAGTCAATTTAATAAAATAGAATGAAGTGAAGAAACTTCCATTTTGAAGCCAATAGACATGGAATAGTAGGAAATCAAGACAAGGAGAAAAAGAAAAATATATCTATGAATATCGGATAGGAGAAAATGAAGGGATGTTCTATCAAGAAGAAAGTTCTTTTAAAGGTATTAATGAGTAGAGCTAGAAACACCATTGGTAATGGTCATAATGATGATCTACATATTTTAAAAATGTGAAGGTGTGAAGTTGCATGATGACCAAATGATAATAAACGAGGAAGATATAGGAAGGAATGTTGCTAGAAATTTTAGACGGATACCTTGAGAAGGATTGGGTACATAGTTACAAAAGAAGTGAAAGTCAATTAATAGAGATTGTACTTGACTCATTATTTCATGAGTAGGACTTTCCATAACGTTAAAAGAGGTCGTTTCCACATTTAAGTTTCTCATGGACAATGATGGTAGTAGTGTTTCCAACTATTTCAAAATCTAAAATAATGATATTGTTTAATAAGAAAGAGTCTTTTCCCCAACTTGATGAAACTGAATTTATGATAAAGCAATCAAGTGGTATTGAGATACGAACTTTACAAACTCGACGAGATCAGAAAATATTTCTGTGGATGAAGTGTTGATTGTTAAATAAGTCAACATGGATTAACAAATCCTTGCAAGTAAATTAAGCATGATATAAAATTAAATCATGATGAAAAAATGTTTATATGCAATTGCATATAGCGGTATTGGAATCAGTAAGCCAAAGGGTAAATGGATGTAAAATCAAAGGATTTTAATTTTGAGATAGATGATTTAAATAATGATGCTATCACTAGGAAGAATATATGACGAGAGATTAAGACTCAAGATGATGAGGCTCATGTGAAATTTAACGATGTACTTAGATGATTATACCGTTGGTGTAAATAATCAACTATCTAGTAGAAAGAAGTCGAACTGATTATTGAAAAGTAATTGACAACTTGATGAAAACATATTGACGATGTTTCATGCTATCATGGTAGGAAGATAATGATGTACATATGGTTCTTATAGTGATAAAATATCCATACAATAGTAGCGATATGCAGAGGTATTATGATGTTATGACAAGATATATTGGCATATTCATTTACTAAGTGATGATAGGTATTTAATGTTCAATACTCATGATGGATATGATATGCATAACGTGGCATAGGAATTATGATGATATAATATGAGGATTATTGACATGTGGTTCATTTATGAGAAGTCATGATATGTCTTTAATATAATTATGTTGATGGTATAACTGAAGCATGCGATTGTTCCGTACAAATCTATGACATGCATGAGCATGCAGTTCCTTATTATTCATAATGTTGCAATTAACAAAGATGAACGTTCTTATGATGACATGCAAGAGTTGGCATGTGGATTATTTCCTATGATACTATGATGGTATGGTTAATGCATTGGATGCATGTGGAGATGTGTTGATTCACAGGACTCCACAAATGGGCCGAGAGGGCCGGTTTATTTGATGATCGCGTGCGAGCCCATACGCACGAGGGAGAATAAGTAACACCATATGGGCTGGGGACAAAACTCAATCAACACTACATATGCTAGTGGTTCCTTTGTCTTGTGTATAGCTCTTGATGGATAGCTCTAGAAGAGCTATGGGACCATCTTGAGGAGGCCAAGTGCCTGATGTTCTAGGGTTGGTGCCTATTATTGGATTGGGATGCCGAAGTTTGGAAGGGATGTAAAGGACTTTGATGCCTGGGGCTGTGCGCCTTAGTAGTTGTGGAGGGAGTGGGCCAGCCTTGCTAGATGCCCGGGGTCATTGAGTACTGGACCAGATGCCTGCCTTGGGGCAGATGAGGTCTGAGTCAGGCGCGAGCCTTGGTGCCAGCCTTGGACTAGGATACAGACTGGGTCAGGCTTAGCCTGGTGCCGAAAGTGGGAAAAAGGACAGATATTCCTTGAGATTTCCCGGGGTGTTGGGGACTTTCGATGCCTGCTGGTTATACTAGTTCAGCAGAGGGTGTTGGCAACAGGAAGTAAATAAAATAATAAATAATAAAAATAATACATAATACATAATTCAACATAACTTCGGGACGAAGTTCCTTAAATGGGGAGAGTATGTAATATCCCTCCCCTTAATAATAAATAATAAATAATAAATAATAAAAATAATAAATAATAAATAATAAATAATAAATATTACAAATAATAAATAATAATAATATAAATAATAAATAATAAATCACTTAATAATAAATAATAAACATAATGAATCATGAATGTTAAATAATAAATGATATTTAAAAATATACAAGAAAATAAATAAAAAATAAAATAAAAATAAAAAAATAAAAATAGTAATAACTATACTAAAGCTCTAAATAAGAATAAATAGAAATAAAACAAAGAAAACAATAAAAAAATCAGTAAAGCTATCAAAAAGAAGAAAATAAAACAAGAAAGCTAAAAATCAAAATAAAAGTAAAGAAATAAAACAAGAAAGCTAAAAATCAAAGTCGCATGTAGACACATGGAGTGTGTGCATGTGGTTCCCATCCAATGTTTGCTCTATTTATTAGATGGTGAGGAGGATTGGAGGCATTCCATCTTTCCAAGATTATATCTTTCATTCTCTTGGGAGAATGGTGTTTTAAGACATAGGAGTCACTGGCAGTAGTACGTTGATTGAGGGCTCGGGGGTGGCCAGTTGTAGCAAATCCTTGCACAATTGAGCCTACGGTTGGGTGGAGAGTCGTCCCTAAAACCTTGTTGCGGTAAGCCTACTTCTACGACAGGTAAGTACTATTCTTAGTTGAATTTAATATTAATTAGAAAAGTTAATTAGATATTTATTTTTGGACTGTTATAGTTGTCAGCTTTTTGGGAGACCTTTTGAGAGTGAATGCTTGAGGAGACACACTGACTGGACCCTTCAAGAAAGCTTACGATGTCAAGGCTTGGTTGTAAGCTTTGTTTTTGCTCATGTTAATACAATCAATGGTTTTTTTCCTATGTATTGTATGAAATATATTTGATAGCTTATGGTTCCTTGACTCTATAATTAAATAGTTCATTTTTGTGCTCTATGATGTGTTCTGTTGTTCTTTTGTGTTGTTTCAGGTGAATTGCTCATCGAAGAGAAGAAAATGATAGCTTAAGCAGCATAACAAAGGCTCCATCGAACACCGGCATAAGTTAGGCTCTTAGAATGATGACTATTTAAGGAAATTAGTTGTTGTTTTGTCTTGTTGTGACTAGACTCACTCTAGGGCTAAAGGGGTTACCTCTGTCTGCAGAGGGAACATTACCTACATCACAAGTGATCCAGACTTAAACAGGAACACAACAAATTACAGAGATAACCATAAACACAGATATGTAGGAAATAATACTTCATTTCGTTAATGTAAAATATTGAAATATGCTTACAAATAGTAATGGAAATAAACCAGCTAGGGCAATGGTAGCTTATCTCTAAGGAGAGATGTGGTGGCTACATGCCTCTGAACTGTGTTATAATGAGGCTCGAAGGCCTATTTATTGTTGAGAAACAATGGAAAACCCTTAACATTCAAAAACCTAACCCTAGAAGATGAAACGCCAAACTGTGGGCCCCGTTTGGGTAAATTGGTACATCAACTTCCTGGGGTCGTAACTTTGGAATACAATCTCCGTTTAACACGTACAATAGCTCGTTAGAAAGATCTATCCGAGCACTACCACTTTGATTTCCCAAAAAACATCGTTTAGGGCCTCAAAATGGCTCTAGAAGTTCAGGACCCGAAAAACTGCTAAAAATAGTAAGTTGTGCTACAATTGAGGAAACTGAAAATGCTGAGAGAAACAATGGTGGGGGTCTAGGTGGACTTGGTAGGTGGCCACCAATATCCACTTGGATCATTCCTCCCCCCTTAGGAAGCAATGGTCCCCATTGCGTTGAGTTCCTCCATGAGATGAGGAAACTTTTGCTGAACTTGGTCCCTGGTGAGCCACTTGCCCTAGTGAAGGAGTTGGCCTGCTTTGACAACTTGATACAGTTGGATATTCTGTTGGCGAGTGTTCTTGATCTGTGTGTCCATGATTCGATCAGTTGCAGGTTGTTTTATGTAATCTGGATTTAATTCTGTGGGTGTGAGTTCTTCTGCAATGTCGGACGTGTCTAGCAATGGAGGAAAGTATGGACGAAGGCAGTCCACATTGAACACTGGGTGCAGGCCAAGGAATGGGGGAATGTTGAGCTCAAATGCATTGTCTCCCACAACCTTAATAATGGTGTAAGGACCATATCGGAGTGGTCTCAGTTTCTGATAGGCTCCAGTATGGCATTCCTTTTGCAAATGCAACCAGAATTTGTCGCCCACCTGAAACTTGTGTGGCACCCGATGTTGATCATGTCATTGCTTGTACTTGGAATTTGATTTCTCCAGAATGTCATGGACCTGCTAGTGAATATTATGGATGTTGTCAATGAAGCTGGTTGCCCTGTCTGTTTCGGACTGGACATGAGCCAAATTTGTGTGAGTAGCTGTAAGTGGCATGTCCACATCAATGGGGCATAGTGGCTGGAATCCAAAGCCCACTTGAAAAGGCCTGTGGCTAGTCGAGCTGTGAAGAGCTCGATTATAGCTGCGCTGAACATAGGGGAGGCTCTTGTCCTATGTGCGTGGATGCTTTGAGTTGTACATGTGAAGAATGTGTACAATCATCCTATTGACAACCTCTATCTGGCCATGAGTTTGAGGATGGAAGGTTGTGGACTTAGTGAGTTTGGTGTCCAGCATTGACCAGAGACTAGACCAAAATGTACTGAGGAACCAGCTATCCCGATCTGAGATGATAGACTGTGGGATACCAAAGTGCACCCACACTTGTTCAAAGAAGAGTTTAGCAGTGGCTACTGTTGTGATATTCTTCTTGCAGGCCGCCTTAATGGCCATCTTCGAGAACCTGTCGACAAGCACAAAAACACAGTCATTTCCATGCTTAGTGGAAGGAAGGCTTGACATGTAATCCATGGAGATGGATTCCCAAGGTTGATGAGGGGTAGGAAGCGGGGCATAGAGGCCTTTCTTCTTAATGGTTGGTTTGGCAATGACACAGGCAGTACATGATCTGATGTACTTTCCAACATCCTGTCGAAGATTCGACCAATAGAAATACTTTTGCTTTACTGCCACCATTTTCTCGACCTTGAAATGCCCAATAGCCCGACTGTAGTGTGCTTCCCAAATCATCTTGGCATGCTCGCTTGAAGGAACATAAATGTGACCCAAGTGGCATAACAGGGCATCCTGGAGGTGAAAATCTAGAACATGCTGACCCTCCAAGAGTGTCTGGTATGTGTGGCCAAATTCTGGGTTGCTTTTGTAGAGAAGTGGCCAATCAGAAGTCTCGTGCCCACAAGAGTTGAGCACGGTGGATAACGCCATGATCAGTGGTCGATTGAGGCAATCTGCAACATTATTGGTGTTGCCCTTCTTATACTTGATATTCAAATGTAACAGTTGCAGGTGTGTAGACCAATTCTGATGGCGATCATTCTGCAATTTCCCTTGGATCTGTATGAACTACAGGGGTTGGTGGTCTGTGTGGATGACCGTTTCTTTCCCCAAAATGTAATGCTTCCATTGTCGGCAAGTTTGCACAATGGAATACATCTCTTTATCATAAGTGGGATACTTTCAGACTATTTCTAAAAGTGTTTCACTATGATATGCCATTGGATGCCTGTGTTGAGTAAGGACTGCCCCAATAGCATAGTCAGAGGCATTTGTCTCGACCTCAAATGGTTGTTATAAATCTGGTAACGCGAGCACTGGTGTCGTGCATAGGCGATCTTTCAACTCTATGAATGCCTTCTATTGAGATTCATACCAAAAGAATTTTGCTTTCGCTCCTCCCTTGGTGACTTGACTCAAGGGCCAAGTGATATGAGAAAACCCCAACACGAACTTGCGGTAGAAGTTGGCAAGACCTAGAAAGCTGCAGAGCTCTATCAGAGTGGTTGGAGATGGCCAATCCCAAATGACTTGGATCTTGGCTGGATCCACATGCACCCCCTGTTCGTCAATAATGTATCCTAGATACTGAACCTGGGTCATGCCAAAAGTGCATTTTTCCAAATTGGCACATAGCTTGTGTTGCCGCAGTGTTTGGAGAACCTATTGGATGTGGTGGAGGTGCTCTTCCCAACTCTGGATAAAGATCACAATGTCATCCAAGTATACCACTACAAATGAGTTGGTGAATGGCCACAAGATGTCATCCATTAGCCTCATGAAGGTTGCAGGAGCATTCGTCAATCCGGAAGGCATAACCAACCATTCGAAAAGGCCCTCCTTGGCTTTGAAGGGAGTATTCCACACATCAGAGGGTTCGATTGGTACATGGTGATATCCCGACTTCAGATCGATCTTGTTGAAATATTTCGCCCCCTTTAGTTGGTCCAAGAGGTCATCAATCCGCGGGATTAGATACCTATTATGGACAGTGATCTTGTTCAGCGCCCGATAGTCAATACAGAGTCTCCAAGTCCCATCCTTCTTTTGTACCAACACGATTGGGCTCCCACAAGGCGATGAACTCAGATAGATGTGACCTTTCTGTAGGAGCGCCTGAATCCGCCTCTTGATTTCATCGTTCTCCAAAACGGAGCACCGATAAATTGGTCCATTGGGTAGCGGCGCACCTGGGGTCAGATCGATGGAGTGCTTGACCTGACAGTGCAGAGGAACCCCTGCGGGGGAGGTGAAGATGTCCTCGTACTCCTCCACGACCTTGTCCATCTGTAGTTGTCGTGCAGAGGGGTCCTGTCTGGAGGTCGTGGCCATCGTCTTCTTCTTTCCTTAAGGGCGTATCATCAGGAAAACAAATTTCCCAATTTTGGAAATGAGCTTACTGCATTGTTTTGCAGTAATCAAAGAGATGGTGGTAGGCGGTGCTACCTCTGGTATCTTGTACAACTTATTTCCAATGTAATAATAACAGCACGGGGCCTTGATTCATACACAGCATGTCTCTTCCACAAGTATGGTTGTCCTAATAATACATCACAAACTTCAAGGGGAGCAATGTCACACAATACCTCATTCATGAAGGGCTTGATGTTGTATGGAAGGCGACACTGTTGCCTCACGCGAAGATCCCGTCCTTGGTGAAGCTGCCTGATGGTATACGGTTGTGGATGTGCTATGTTTGGTAAGCCCAACCGCTTCACGACCTCTGCCAAAATGAGGTTCTTTTGGCTCCCGCTATCTAAAATGAACTGTAGCTGAGAGCCCTTTACCCACATCTGGGAGTGGAAGAGACGCTCCTCCTCCACTGGATCTTCGGGTTCACTTTTCTAGATCTTGTCGGTAGCAACAATGGTGTTGGGATCCGCATCAATGATCTGCTTCCCTTTGTCATTCCCCTTGTCGAGTTCTGACTCAGAGTCGAAACATGCATTTGATTCTGAAACCTTTATCTCAACCACCAGTGATTGCTTGGCTCGACACTCACTTGTGTTGTGAGTGGAGCTCTTATGGAACTCACACCATTTTCCCGTGTCCTTTTTCGGCTTCATGGCGTTGTTCTTTGCTTGCAGCTTTGGCGGGTTGTCTTGGGCTGCCCCGCCTTGGCTTTGTCATTTATTATGTGGTTTAGGGGAACCTTTCCCTTGCTTTGGATTCGCAAATCCAAAGTCTCGCTTCTTTTGTTTAAACTTCTGCTCGACCTTGATGGCATATCAGTATGCTGTGCCAAGCAAAGAGATGTTCAGGAATTCTATTTCTTCCTGGATGTACTTGTGCAGGTAGCCACGGTATTTGAGTATCAAATGCTGCTCTGAATCCTTGATACCCAACTTTGTGTGAAGCGTATGGAAAAGATTGGTGAACTCCAGCACGTCTTGGTCCCTTCCCTGTTGCAGCATGGTCCACTTTATGTACTCATCCTCATAGCTTTTGACGGGGTAGTACTGATCCTTGATGGCATCCCGGAATGAATTCTAGGTGGGTGCGGCTGAAAATAGTGAGCCGATATTTTCATCCTTTTGCTCGCAGTAGGTTTCCCACCAGTCCTTGACATGGGGGGATGCTTTGAGAAGAGCAAAAACAATCTTTTCCTGACTCAAAAATTCATGAACAGAAAAATAACCCTCTAGCATATTTAACCATTTATCTACGGCATCTGCATATATCTGACCCTCGAATATGGGGATTAGAAAATTAACTTGTACCTTAAAGGGCGTGGCGTTTCCAGAGTAGCTGCTGGAAGCCGATGCGTCGCTTCTGGGTAGCCGCTGAAGGATCTGGGCAAAGTTGTCCATCATCGCATTCTGTTGTTGCTCGAGGGCTTCTTCGAGCAAGATTTTGATAGGATCTCTTGCCCTCTCGTCTTTCTTCTCATTCGCCATGGGAGGCCATTGATGAGCCCCAAATTTGCTAACTTGTTGGGCTCATTTGGCCTAATTATCCTTGTTCAATCTTTCATTTTTCATAGCTTAGGCATTATTTTTCAGTATGTTTATGTCATTTGTACGAATAAGGGTAGTCACTCTTCCTAGGTGGCTAACACGTGCTCATTTCAGGTTTTTTGACACATGTTGGAGCAAAACCGAGAAATTATGGGCTAGAAGATAGCCAAGCTTGGGGTGAGGATTCGTAGGGGGGTTGTCTATGGCATTAAATAGCCTTCCTAGGGATCTTCACCCCCAATTTCGAGCTCCAAAGGCCACCAAAACCGGATCTAGAAGGCAGCCAAGCAGATTTTGGAAGGAGCTATCTACTCATAGTTTGGGCAGCCAAGTCCCATAGATTTAGGAGGCCAGTTAGGGCCCTCGTGGTGTATAAATGTTAAGGCCTTAACCTTCGTGAGGGATTTTTGGAAACCATTGCATATTTTTCACTACAGTGCTGTTAGCTCTACTTTGTTCTCTTGTAGCCATTTTGGGCATAACTCTTGACTTAAGACTATTTTTTGATAATGAGAAGCAGTCCAATTTTATATCAACTCTGAGTTTTCTATAGGAGCCATAGCTCTCAGGGTTGGACCCAACCTGGAGCCTAGGGCTTCCTTTTTGTACTGTTACCTTTCCTTTATGCATCGTTGTTCTCCTTTTATGCATTTGAAACGTATTTTTGTTGGGCAGATTTAGTTGTGTTGGTTAAATAGGTCACTGTTTATGAATAGAATTGCTTCAGATGTTTAACATGGATTGGTAGGATAATAACAGGAAGAAGCTCCAAAAAAGGGTCAACAACACTCTCTGTTTCGCCTCATCCTTATTGGATCAGGGGTTGGAACTGAAGAAACAGTGCTGCCCCAACAAAAACACTAGTTTGCTTGACCATGCAATCCTTAGTGTACTGTTTTCATTTGCAGAAGTTAGTTATGGGTTTAGATTTCTGAAATTTTTCTTTGCATGATTGATGTACATGGTTTTCTTTCCAAATAAAGCTGTTGTTCATTCGTTTTATTGAGAGTTAGATTAGATTAGCTAGGACTTCGATTATTTGTAAGACGTTGTTGATTCGGTTAAAGGTACATTATGCAGGGCATCTCTACCACTCTCTCATCCACCTAAGCTTCATCAGAGCCAGTTGTTCCATCTCCTAGCTAGATTCCTTGTCTCACATCTGTCCTCTTGCCCACGTAACCCTACATTTTTGTGCAATCATTGTTTCAGCCTTCTTTGAGCCAATTTAGCCATCTACACCTTCTAACCACTCCATCCACCAGTCCCTGGGCCACTTCGGACCCCTATCCTACCTCCATATCCATTCATGCATCTTCCCTCACTCACCCATTCTCCAAGATCCAATTCTTAAACATCTTGTAGAAATTTCTGAACATCCTGTAGAAATTCCTGAACATCTTGTAGAACCCCTGCAGACTTCCTGTAGAAGCTTACAAATGAGGTTTCTTGATAGCCAAACTTTGTGAAACTCTCTGGAAGGGTGTTAGGGACTCCTTAGACCCTCTATGAACCTTCTTGACCTCTTCCAAGCATTTCTCCTCCTTGATCCACCCCTGCACAGTCAAAGAACAGTGAAAGCATATGCACGATGAACTGACGACTTAAACAAAAATACAAAAAAGATATTTTCTTCAGATAGAGGTAGTCTAGAAACATGTGTTTTACCTTCATAGAAGTAATGGCATCTCTTTTAGTAGTTTTCATTCTCTCCTTTGCATCAGTAGGACTAGCTGGTAGAATTAGGGTTTGCTAGGGTTTGCGTTTTCCTTCAGTTTTTCAATCTCTTTTCACAAATAGATTAGCTTCCTTCGAGTTAGCTTTCATCCATCAATTAAAAAGCTTCTTCTAAGAGCTCATAGAAGTTGGCTTAAGCCCCTAGCGGACTTGTGCCAGCTGACCAAGTGACAGCTGCGGCAAGAGCTAGTACTTGTGCATACAACACCGTCGCTTCCAAGTTTGTTATGAACTACCGGGTTGATAAAAATAAAGAAGGGAGTCCTAGGAGTTGCAACATTATTGCTGCAATACTGGAGCCCACCATTCATCGGGATTTGTGAGGATGGTCTTGCAAAGGTTTGACTAGTTCAAGCCCTAACTCCTTATATCCCGACCTTGTTGGGGACATGAAAAGAAAAATAGAGAAGAAGCAGACCGCTCTGATACCACTGATCCGGACTTAAATAGGAATGTAACAAATTACAAAGATAACCATAAACACAGATATGCAGCGGAAATAATACTTCATTTCATTAATGTAAAACACTGAAATATGCTTACAAACAGTAACGGAAATAAACCAGCTAGGGCGATGGTAGCTTATCTCTGAGGAGTGATGTGGTGGCTACATGCCTCTGAACTATGTTACAATGAGGCTTGAAGGCCTATTTATTATTGAGAAACAATGGAAAACCCTTAACATTCCAACACCTAACCCTAGAAGATGAAATGCCAAACTGTGGGCCTCGTTTGGGTAAATTGGTACATCAACTTCCCAGGGTCGTAACTTTGGCATACGATCTCCGTTTGATGCATACAATAGCTCGTTAGAAAGATCTATCCGAGCACTACCACTTTGGGAAGGGCAACATTGATCCATGGACCCATGTTGCCCCCATATTTCCCAAAAAACGTCGTTTAAGGCCTCAAAACGGCTCCGGAAGTTTAGGACCCGAAAAACTGCTAAAAATAGTAAGTTGTGCTACAATTAAGGAAACTGAAAATGCTGAGAGAAACAATGGTGGGGGTCCAGGTGGACTTGGTAGGTGGCCACCAATATCCACCTAGATAAACAAGTTGGCGACTCCGCTGGGGATCGAACCTAGAATCTCTTCTGAGGTATCGGTTATTGGTGGTACCCTTTCCATTATCCCAAGTATTCAACCTCTTGACTCTCGAGCTCCGAGAGGGGATCCTTTTGATATTATTTGGAATCCTCTTTAGGAACCTTCAGAAGAAGACTTCCCGTTTACTCCCCCTGGTGTTTTGGTTTCAATGTCTTCTTCCGACATGGATGAGACGAGCCCCGTTACCAGCGAAGAGAACCTTGTGTCAAGTGGAGAAATTCCTCTTCCTTCAGAAGGTTTCCATTTTAGCATTCCTCTTGGCGTGTCATTATTGTTGCACTACCATGCCTTGTTGGACATCATGAGTTCCACGTCTCTAAATCAGAGTTCTGTGTGGTCTCGCGCTATCACCCTGACTTCAGGGCCTTTGATACTTCAAATCCATGACATGTCAGTCACTTCTGTTCCATCAAGGCCCGTTGTTTGTGTGGCCTCTATAGCTCTCGCTGTTAGTGCTGTTATTTCATCCTCAGTGGTTACCACTGTTACTGGGCCTTCCGTTGAACCCGCTAGCTCTGGTCCTTCATCCTCGATGTCCGGAGTCGTTAACCCTATAGGTAATAACCCGCTTTCTTCTGGTTCCATTCCAGCAGGGTGGTCATATGAGCAATATATGTTTGCTCTTCAAAATCGAACCATAACCTTCTGGGCTCCCAACCACCATCCTATCCACATAATCCGTTGCACTATTATGATCCTTGGGGGGCCGATATTTATCACACTAGGTCCCCCCCCACCCCCGAACCTACGGTTGAAGTTTTCATTTCATTATCAGTTGCCTGGTCTCAAACTGCCTACCATGGTGGTCAACTTTTACAAGGACAACCTTCCGATTTTCAAGGGCAACCATATCAAGGGGAACCTGTAAGCCTACAAGGACAACCCTTACAGGGACAACCTTCGGCCCTTACAGGTTCCTCTTTTGTTTATTTAGGGAAACCTTCTGGTTAACCAGGTCAGCCTCAATTCCAGCCAAGCCAACCCGTTGCCCAACAAGGTCAACCTTCTGGTCAACCAAGTCAGCCTCAATTCTAGCCATGCCAACTCATTTCCTAGCAAGGTCAACCCTTTGGTCAAGTAGGCCAGCCTCAGATCTAGCACGACCAACCTACTATCCAGCCAGGTCAACACTCTGGTCAAATAGGCCGACCTCAGATCCAGCAAGGCCAACCTATTGTCCAGCCAAGTCAACCCTCTGGTCAAATAGGCCAACCTCAGTTTCAGCAAGGTTAACCTATTACCCAGAAAGTTCAACCTTCTGGGCAAATGGGTCAACCATAGTATGAGAAAGGCCAGCTTTCTAGCCAGTTGGGTCAACCTCAGTTTCAACAAGGACATCAGTCCAGTCAAATCAATCCATCTCCTAGTCAACCGGGCATTCCCACATTCGTTGTTTCTCAAGCCCCACCCGATTTCTAGACTCAGGGTTGGACTCCAGACCCAACCTGGTCTCCGAACTTAAGTTGGATTTCAAGCCCAACTTGTTTATCAAATGCAGCTTGGGCCTTAGGCGCAGTTTGGAGCTCAGCCGCAATACGGTCTCCAATTACTTCAACAACCCCAAGGGTAACCTCAGGGTGCTCCGTATCAAAATTATCAGCAACCACAGGTCAATCCTTATCAAAATTTCCAGTAACCTTGTGTTGCCCCTATCGGTCAAGCTGTTAACCAATGGGTTGCTGGTGGTCAAAACCTGGGTAAACTATCAAGTTATACTTATAATCCATATGGACAGAACCCTTATGGGCAAACTCCTTATGGACAAAACCCTTATGGGAAAAATCCTTATGGCCAAAACCCATGGGGGCAACAAGGAGCTAGATGGAACCCTAAAGCTGGCTCTTATCAGAGGCCTATGATGACCTTTAATCCTCAGTTACCTTTTCTGGCAACCTTGGAACTACCTGATGTGTCCAAGCTAACAAATGATATGATCCTTCATAATCCATATTGGTTACCAGTTCTGACTAAAATTCCCGGTGATTGTCCTAAATTTGACACTCTCAAGCTCATGTCATGATTTATCACCTCTAGTGCTCATCTAACTCATCGCTTGATGATTCTATCTATCTCCATCTTTTCCAACATACTCTCATTAATTCCGCCACGAAATGGTATATTGAACTTGCTTGTGGAACTTTCTATGATTTCAATTCGCTTGCGATGGCATTTCTTACCCAATTTCAGTTGCTGATTCATTATGAAATGGGGACACACCTCCTTACGTCTTTGAAATAGGACATGGCAACGCACATCTCTGATCACATTCATGAATGGAGAAGGCACCGCCATTTGATTAAGTTCTAGATCCCTGACCAACTTTTGACTGGCTAGTTTACAACCTTTTTTGTCAGTCTGATAGCTTGTGATATCGCTATGGGGGCATGTGTCACTGAAGAGAAATATGTCATGTGTGATCAGTATTTCGATTTGGTTTAACGCTTTATGATCTCTTGCCTAATGCTCTGTGACCTAGAACTTCTAAAGCCCCGTCTACAAATTCCATTGATGGTGTTATTGGTTCCGTGGCTTCATCTTCCCAAAATTCTTCCATGAATCAAGCGAAGCAAAAACCTATTGCTTCTAGTGATAATGCTTCTCCATCTACTCCTAATGTTGGAAAAACCTCCGAAGTCAATGCCGTCCAGTCCACCGTGGCAGATAAAGCTTCGAAAGGTAAGAAAAAGGGGAAAGGAAAAAATAAGGGTGATACACCGAAGTAGGATCCTTCGAAGCCTCCTACTGATGATGGTTCGAAGCACAAACCCAAGTATCCTTGTTTTATCTGTGACGAGGATCACTACACTAAAGACTGTCCTCAACGGTTTGAAGTTAGTCATTTTCTTAAGGGGACTTCGAGCACTCCTGTTGTACTTAAAGAGCCTTTTCCCTCTCAGCAAACCCAAATGGTGGTCAATCAACTTCAGTCCTCTTCCACTTTTGGCTCTCAAGTTTTTATGGCTGGGACTATTCCCATTCATATAAGTACTCGATCGAAAGAATATGCTCCACCCATCGGAAAGGAACCTGAAGTCCGTTCAAATGTTCCTTCGTCTAGTTTTGGCCCTCTTCATATTGAACGTCCTAGCACTAAGTCTGTCATTCGACCTCCTACCAACAGAGTGCTCCAGAAATCTCCTTATAACCCCAATGCCCATGCTGCGTAGCATTACAACATTGTTGAGGACTTAGCCCAAGCCCCTTCGGCTATGTCCACTTTGGAAGTCCTCCAAAGTTGTCCCTCCCAATAGAAGTCTCTATTATCAGCCATTGGTGGCATTGACCCAACTGATTTGGAATTAATTACTTTTTATCTTAACAATCATGTACCGTGATTGCCTCATCAGATTGCTTTCCTCATCCAAGTCATCATTAACTCAAAGAATATTCACCGTACTATTATTGATGACGACGCCTCCACTTGCATCATTTCCATTGCTTGTTGGAAGCCCATCAGTTCCCAATCATTGAGTCAATCTCCTAATACTTTGGAAGCCTTCGATGGAAGAGAATCTCGTCCATTTGGTATCCTCCCACGCTTGCCTATCACTCTAGAGGGGAAGACCGTTGAGGTTGAAGTCGAGGTTGTTGACGCAAATTTGACTTACAACCTTTTGTTAGGTCGAAGTTGGACATACGACATGCGTGTTTTGGCTTCATCTCTATTCAGTGTACTTCATTTTCTCCACCAAGGGAAAATTGTCATGGTTGATCAACTATACTTCTTTGCCTCTTCTTCTTCAGAAGGCAACGTTCCATTTGTGGAGCATACCACCATTCCCTATGAAAGTGTGGGTGCTGGACTCTTAATAGATCTTGCCCTTATGGGTGTCTTTTCGCTCCCACCTCCCAACATCACCCCCATTAACATGATCTCTATTTGTTCTGATCCTTGGGTGATTTTCCCCCGTCGATTAGGTAGACTCGTGGAGTGATGTCATGCCGTTGAGTCCTGCCGAGCTCAACTATGTAGAAATTGTTTCAGCATTGGCTTCATCCTCCAATCCTGCTCCATTGAGCAGATCTCTCGATAGGTATGTGCAATCTCCTTGGCTCGGAGATATTGTTTCTTCGGATCTGTTATAGGAGACTTTTCGTTCTGATGAAGCAATTTTAGAGACTATGTATTTTGAGGATCATCCTTGGTTTGATCATCACCATCGTTCCTCTTTTCTCTCAAGCCATGGGGCCATGACTATCTGTCTAGAGAAGTTTGCTTCTTGTATTCCCTCTCAGCCACTTCAGATGCTTATTCAGATTCATGAAGTTTTTTTTGAAGGCAATATGGGGAACATTACTCAAACTATTCCCATCGACATCTCTGTCAAACCAGGGGTTGTTGAGAATATTCACATTGGAGTTACCTATACTCCTGAGGAGATTCAGTTGTATACCAACCTTTTCAAATAGTTTCGCGATGTCTTCACTTGGTCATATGAGGAGATGCCCAGTATTGACCCAAGTACTGTGATCCACGACATACCTACGTACCATGGTGCGAAGCCTGTTCGCCAACGTTTATGTCCTATGCATCTAAGAAAAGCCATGGCTATTAAGGGAAAAGTTGAAAAACTTCTTAAGGTAGGGTTTATTTACCCGATCCCGCTGACTGACTAGGTCTATAATATTGTCCCTGAGACCAAAAAATAGGGTTATTATGGTTTATGTTGATTACTGTGACATCAACTGCGCGTGTCCAAAGGATAATTATCCTACGCCCTTTATCGACCAACTCATCGACAATTATGCTGGGAGTGAGATTTTCGCATTCATGGACGACTTTTATGGTTATAACCAGATTAATATTTCTCTTGCCGATCAACACAAAACTGCCTTCATTTGCCCGTGGGGTACCTTTGCTTACAAGAAGCTTCCTTTCGGCCTTAAAAATGCTGGTGCCACCTTCCAGTGAGAAATGTCTTATGCATTTCATGACATCCATCACATTGTTCAGCCATATCTGGATGACCTCCCAACTCATTCAGCTAAATGTTCTCACCATCCAAACCACCTCCAGAAGATTTTTCTTCGATGTCAACATTACTGTATTCGTCTTAA
Source organism: Pinus tabuliformis (assembly GCA_031772625.1). Classification (NCBI taxonomy): domain Eukaryota; kingdom Viridiplantae; phylum Streptophyta; class Pinopsida; order Pinales; family Pinaceae; genus Pinus; species Pinus tabuliformis. The sequence goes on from CM062812.1 coordinate 153,447,173, forward strand.
TCCACATAAGTGTGTCTTCTGCATCGAATCTGAAAAAATTCTTGGGTTTTTCGTCTCTAAAGAGGGCATTCGTCTCGACCCCCTCAAATTTGAGGCTATACTAAATCTCCCTCCTCCTGCTTCTTTGCATCAATTGCAGAGTTTTTAGGGAAAAGCCAATTTCCTATGTTGTTTTATCCCTAACTACACTGAGATTGCTAAAGGTTATACGCGCCTCCTTAAGCATGACACTCCCTTTGTTTGGGATGACACTACCCAAAAGTCATTCGAGCAACTCAAGGCACTTCTTGTTTCTGCTCCCTTATTATGTCCACCCGACTACCATCGTGACTACACCCTTTATGTTGCTGCTGCCGACAACACTATTGGCATGGTTTTGGTTCAAGACAACGACGATGGTTCTGAGCACGTTATCTATTATCTTAGCCGCAACCTCCTTGACACTGAGACTTGATATGCTTATGTCGAGAAGCTCGCCTTGGCAGCCGTTCAAGTTGTCCAATGTTTCTCATTATATTTTGTTGCGTACGACGACTGTGATTTCGGATTGCAACTCGATGACGTACATCTTGTCATGTCAATTGCTGGGGGGCAAGTACTCAAAATGGATTGTTATCCTTTAAGAGCTCTATTTTGAGTTTACTACAACCAAGTCTAAGAAGTCACTCGTCTTTGCTGAGTTGATTTTCTCATTACCGTCTACTACCGTTCCCTCTCGAATAGAGGATCACATCTCGGACGACACTCTTTTCTTGATTAGTACCCTCGATCCCTGGTATGGTGACATTATTATCTATCTCCAGACATCTTCCTTCCATCTTGATTTGTCTAAGGATGCTCGGCGATGTATTCGCCACCATTCTCAGCCTTATTGTATTGTTGGGGACACTTTGTACCGTCTCGGCGTTGATTCAGTTATCCGTCATTGTTTGACGTTTGAGGAAGCTGAAAGGGTATTAAATGACTACCACTCTGGTGCGTGTGGTGGTCATATGTCTGGTTATTCTACTGCCCAAAAAATCCTTCGTGCTGGTTACTTTTGGCCCTCTATTTTTAAGGATTTCATTTTCAATGTCCGCTCCTGCCATGCGTGCCAAATTTACCAATGGAAGATGCATGCACCACCATCCCCTTTGCATCCTGTCATTACCATTGACCCTTTTTCTAAATGGGTCATATATTTTATGACCTGTAACCCTCTCTCATCTGGGGGGCATGGGTATATTATCGTTGCCGTCGATTATTTTACAAAATGGGCTGAAGCGATGCCTACACTGTCCAATGATGGTAAGACAGCTGCGCAATTCCTATTCAATCACGTGATTACTTGTTTCGGAGTCCCTCAGGCTATTGTTACTAATCATGGTTCTCATTTTCATGGCCATATGATGATTGAGTTAACAACCCAGTTAGGCTTGCATCACGATAGTTCGATGCCTTATTACCCTCAAGCCAATGGCCAAGTCGAAGCTGTTAACAAGGTGTTGGTTATGATGCTTCAGCGTACCATCGGAATGCACAAGTCTAATTGGCACTTGATGTTGTTTTCTACCTTATGGGTCTACCGTACCTTAGTGAAGGATGCAACCAGATTCACATTGTTTCAACTCGTTTATGGTCTGGAGGCTACCCTTTCGATTGAATGTGAAATACCTTCTCTCACATTAGTTATCGAATTACTCCCGAATACTACTCCAGTAGAAGAACATCTTCTTTATCTAGAGTGGCTAGATGAGACCCATCAACTTGCTTCTTTAGTCATTGAACCACAGAAGAAGAGAGTGAAAACTCACTTCGATCAAACTATTAATCCTTGTTCTTTCATTGAGGGAGATTTAGTCTTGCTATACGATCAAGCGAATGATAAGCTGGGGGTAGGAAAATTTGAACTTATGTGGCATGGGCCTTATATTGTGAAACACATTCTTCAAAAAAGGGGTCTATGAGCTAATTGACTATGAAGGGAACCCTTTGGATAAATCTTGGAATGGGCTTTATATTAAAAAATATTATGCATGAGTCTTTCATGCATCTACTATGTACATAAGTGTGTTTTTTAGTGTGTGCATGTTTGGCTTGGTGTGTAGGCATTATTGCTGCTTATTGTGTCTTTTACTTCTTATGAAGATGTTTGTTGCACCTTATATTGGTTTCACTGATGATGCATATCGCAGTACCCAGAATCTTTCCGCCGTAGCATGGGTGATCTATGATCCTCACGGTGAGTTAGTAGACCTTCAAGGTGTGTGTCTAGGGTGTACCACGAACAATGTCATTGAAGATAGCATCATCATCGAATTATTGGCTGAGTCTGTTAACCTCAATGTTCGTACATTGATTGTGAATCTAGACTCTCAACTTGTTGTTCTTCAAATTAACAAGCATTATTCCATCAGAAACCCTCAAATTTTAAGATTGTATTTACGTGTTCGCTTACTAGAAAGAAATTTTGATTGCATTACATATCAAAAAATTCCTAGAAGGCTAAATACGTGAACTGATGCATTGGCAAATCATGTATTAGACATACATTTACACAATATATAAAAAGCATTATATGCAAGCATCCAGACACAATAATTAAACACAGATAGTTGTATATGATGTGTTGTGCAACGTGGTGCTCAAAAAATAATGTATATGTTCAAGTTACAGTGCGAGACATATGTCTCTCAAAACAACAGAAAAGGAAACCTAGGAGTCTAATGTGGGTGCTGCTCTCTATAGCAGACCACTACCCGAACTACTCGTCTGAGCATTCTGTGAATCCTATTCGACACACTCGCAGTGTGTCATTGGTACCGTCTCGGGATCTCCTCAAACCCTTTGTAATCAGGGATCCCCTCAGTCAAGCCCTCCAAGTTCTGGGCTATCTCCTCCTCCGCATCTCCACTTGGAGGTGGCAAGGCAAGCTCTCTTTTGTCCCTCCAAGCCATAGGAGTGAGACCTACTGGTCTCTCAGGTCCGATATCTACAAAAATTGAGCATAATTATTAGGGAATGTACATTTAAAATCCAAAAACAATAAAAAACCAAAATACAAAAAGTTTGACGGTCAAACCAAGTATTTTACCTCTATCATCCCACTACTTTCCATGCGGGAACAACATATCCGGGTCTCCCCTGAAATCCATCCCTGCGTAAGGCCAATCCTCAACCACCACCTACTGACGATGTAGCTACTCCATGAAGTTAGGACCCCATGACACTGGCTGGCCGCCGCCTCCTCACGGCATCACATGAGCCCATAAAGTTATCCGGGTCTCTCGTGGTTCAGGCCACCCCACTCGCATGTCCTGTAGCTAAATTATGGGTACCTGCTCTAGCATGAGCGGTATCAGAATCAAACCATACCCAAACTGCTTTGTCTCGCCTCTCTGGCATTTGGTCAACTACCTCTTCATGTTCAGAGACACGACCTCTGCCCAGTCAAACATAATATGATTGAGGCAATCTAAAGCCAACCGCAGTTGTGTTTTAGTTGCCTCATGTTGAGCCTGAGAACCACCTGCCCTCGTGATCGTGAATAGTAACACACACAGTGACAAATCATTCACTATTGGAACCTTTAATTTACTGCTAGTGGGTTATTTTCATGCCCCTGGGCACGCTCGTGCAATCAGCATGTCTAAGGACTCTTCGGTGATTCGCACACCACCTATGTGGGGTCTCTCCCTTCGTCATGATAAACTAGTCAGAAAATATATATCTATGGTGTCAAACTCAACCTCCTACCCCGGGATGATAAATTTACCCTCTTTTGGGTTCCATGATCGAATTAAGAATTCTAGGTGGTCTAATTGCACTCTCAATAGTGGCGTTAGGAAGAATTTTAGCAGTCGACAGTTCCAGAGGACATGCAAGCACTGAGGATCAGCTGCCTCTCTCTCGTCATCTTCATCATGTGTGCATTCTTGCCAGGAGAGTGTCATTTTGCACCCTTCACACACAAACATTCTCTTATTAAAAGTCGTTTGACCCATTTTCATATGCCACAATGGTGTAAAAATGATTTTTTTTTTTTTTTTTGTGTGTTTTCCGTGCTCGTCACAGCTATTTCTAAATAGTTGTGATGGCCTGATTCAAACAATTCACAATTTCTCGGATCGTCACAGGGGTACATCACTTTCCTGCGACGATCCCGATTTTGGCCTATTTGGAATTCGCGGTCATCGCAACCCCGAGGTGAAAACCTGTGATGACCGAGGTGAACTTTTGAAACAAAAATTATTCCCAAACTCAGCCAAAACGTTGAAATTACAGTTAAAATGCAATCAAAACACAAAGGAAGAGGCAGAGTACTTACTTGGAGAAGGTTTGGAATGCAATGAACCATGATAGCTCCAGAAATCGACAACTCAATTTTGCAAGGTACGCATTGTTTGGAGTTTTACCACGGTTAAAACTAAAACAAAATGAATTATGTTTTACCATATGCCTTGTTATATACCTTTTTTGAAAATTTAGGGATTTGACTATAGTTTTTGGGTTTTTACTATGGTTTTTAGGGTTTTGACTTAGGTTTAAACATTAATCGTGTATTCTTGTCGAACGGGTCTTATGCTTGGGTTTATTTGTGTAGTAATAGGTGTTCTGGATGTGGGAGATGATTGATATGTGCTTGGTGAATATCGCAAAACATTTGATGAGTCACCTTTAAGCTCTTTTTTGACTCGTTAAAGAGAATAAAAATGGGGGTCTGCTTTCAGCGCTTTTCCAACCATTTAAAAATGAAAATATGGCCGAGCCCTTGTCATTTTGAGCTCGTTTATGGTTGTGAAACATCATGTATCAAATAATTTTTCTACGTTTTCGGACTGGAAACACTATTTACGAAAAGTACTCCTTGACCAAAATGGTCAAGCGATTCTCTCAAGTCGTTTTTGGGCTTGAGAGACACAAACTTACGAAAAGGGCCCATCTGGAGTTTTCTTTTCTGTGTCTTTTTCAAACTCTCTACACATGAAAAAGACTTCGAGTTTTACCTATGTCAGACTCTTTAAACCCTGATGACATTGGACTCATCACCATGATGAGACCCGAGCTTCTCCTCCCTAGGGCTCGTTAAAATTTCACTAGGTTGGATTTGTCTGAAGGATGAACTTATATTGCAAGTATATGCTATCCCCTTCAAGCTTGTTTTTCAAAAATAAATGGGGTTCTCACCAGCAATGGCGGGGGAAAAATTTGGAAATATTCCATTGGTTACCTACGACAACTAGTCGCTCTTGAACATTGACAATTTTGCTTTTCGTCGGGTTTGGGATATCTTCACATCGTCATTGGCCTTCCGGGGTTTGGGTTTGTCATTTTTCCTCATTCCATTTGATCCCTGATATCTCCGCATGACCTTCAATCCCGTGGTACCAAAATGCTACCACTTTCCAAAGTCATGTCACCGATATGTTCAAGAGCTTGATCCTTCTGTGGTTTGCACCCTTACATCCTCCTCTGATTCTCTGTTTCCTTGTCTCATGTCATTGATGTTGGAAACATTATGGCCCTCTTGCAATGGATCGTTTCTTGTCGACATCAACTCATTATCTAGGAAGTTGATCTAGACACTCCTTTCAGGTATCTTGGAGCTTGCATACCTCAATGGCAAGTTCTTCACACTCGATGACAGGCTTGCATTATTGGTCTTCGATCTGGCGATTCCACAAGTGTTCTACTCCAGATCATTCTTCATACTTTGTGGATTGTACTGGCAGCACCTTGAGAACCATTGACACTACTAGTGGGCTCTCTCATGCTTGTTAACGGTTCACATCATTGGTCGGTAATCAAGTGATTTTCTAGTATTCTCGACTTCAGCACATCTATTCGCATATTAGAAATTGTACTATGATCAGGTTGGATTCAAGACCCCAGACTTAGATTACATAAGTTCGGTTTACGTGGATTGGTTCGTGATTGCATACATGACTCTTTGATTGGATGGCTGCGACCATACCTGAGTCTTTCTGTATGGATGTGACCATACCTATATTTTCATATGGTTTTATCGACTGGATGGCTGCATCCATACCACAGACCAATTCTATCTATCTTTTGGATGTCTGCGACCATACCTAGGCTACATGTATTTCTTTCACTGTCAAAGATATCAGTTGTACTTGCGTCTGCAAGTTCTCTGTGATGGTGTTCTGGTTCATTTATGGTTTCATAAAGCATTTCAGCCCTCCCACTCTCTCAACCTTCATGCTTTAGGGGGCATCTGTTACACATTATTTTGTCACCGACCTCGCATCCCTTGGTCTTTGGTAGAGTCGATCCCTGAATGGCATCTGTTTTGTGTAATACATCAACAAATGTGTCCACATCTTCCAAATCATTCAAGAAGATTAACAATTCTCTTTAATCCCGAAGATTGACCCTTGTTACCCATGTTCCAAGATCGTCGCAAGACAACCTCATTCTGTCTACGACGATAACCTGAAGTGGACTAGCACATCACTACATCATTGTAGGGGTACATCTATTCTCTGCGACAGTCAGTTTTTAGGGGTTGTTTCAAGTTCTCAATATCCTTCTTGCGGCGATAGCTCTGAGTACACTGTTGCCTCGCGACGTCATCTCTTAGTCCTAGTGTTTGACTCGCGATGACCCAGATATGGTGAATTAATTTGAAAAGAATGCTTCTGGGTGGTTCTGGAACTGTTTGTTGGGTCAAGGAGGTTCACCTTTCCTCCTTTGAGATGGTGGTTCTGCCTTTCGAGAAACCTCCTTTGAAGATAAGCTCCCTCTCTCTCATTTATGGAGGCTCCTCCTCTTATAAAAGCATTCCCCATTGCTATGATCAGCTAGTTTTTGGTATTGAGCAAATTAGTTAGTTTTGGTGTGAGATTGATAGTTTGCAGTGTGAATTGCTGATAGTATAGCAATTGGTTGTGGATTTCCTTAGCCTTATACTAGTGCTTTTGGGTGAGAGAGAGAGAGTTGTCAGCTTTTTGGGAGGCCTTTTGAGAGTGAATGCTTGAGGAGACACACTAACTGGAGCCTTCAAGGAAGCTTGCAACATCAAGGCTTGGTTGTGAGCTTTGCTTTTGCTCATGTTAATACAATCAATGGTTTTTTTCCCTATGTCTTGTATGAAATATATTTGATAGCTTATGGTTCCTTGACTCTATAATTAAATAGTTCATTGTTGTGCTCTATGATGTGTTCTGTTGTTCTCTTGTGTTGTTTCAGGTGAATTTCTCATTGAAGAGAAGGAAACAATAGCTGAAGTAGCGTAACGAAGGCTCCATTAAACATTGGCATACGGTAGGCTCTTACAACGATGACTATTTAAGGAAATTAGTTGTTGTGTTTGTCTTGCTGTGACTAGACCTGCTCTAGGGCTAGAGGGGTTGCCTCTATCTACAAAGGGAGCATTACCTACATCACACCTCCCCATATACATGGTTCATGCCAATTTCGATTGCGATTGTCGATTCGCCTATCACCGTCGATGCGATATGCCGATCGGATTTGGATCGTTGACCAACCAGATCTGACGGTTCCTATTTACTGCCTCCGATAGCCTTGTTTTCATGGTTTTCTTCATGTTTTTAAGGCCCGATGGTGTTATCTGATAAGTCCAAGACTTCTCCTTTTTCAATGGTCTTGCCCTTTTCCTTTGGATTTAAGCAATGCAATATTTCGGCGATCGCATGCCGCGATGCCTTAAGACCTGAGGTTCCTCCTTTATATAGCCATCTGCTGATGCGATATCAATGCTTCTTAGACCAATCAGAGTGGGCCACATGGCCCAATTCTGACTTGCCATGTGTCAGCTATGGATTGGCCCATGAGCCTATACTAAAAATCAAAATTTTCAATATAGTTCAAAATTTAATGAAATTGCCTCCTTTTCTAAGGACATTGGGCAATTTTCATTTTACAATAACTCCTTCATCCGGAGTCCATTTTGATCTGTTCAAATTGCGTTGGATTCAGAATGGAGGGATCCCTACAATGAGACTATTTTTGAGAGCATCCTGTGATTTTCATTTTCCTTCAATTTACAAAGGATTTGTGCCATTTGGCACCTTTTACCTCTTGCATGAAGTCTTTTAGACTTAGAGTTTTATCTAGGATCCATTTTTGGATCACGCCTTCCCACTAAAAGAAGTTTTGGTCTCAAAAAGATTGATATACTGATCTGAACAGTAATTGAGAGCGACTCACCCTCTTCTTTTAGCCTCCCTACACTTGCCTTTGCATAGTGCTTCTGAACCAAAGTTTATGACCACTTCCCTTCTCTAGCTAGGCTATTCTTCTTGAGAAGAACTGTCTTCCTCCTTGCCTTCCTGCAGAACTTCTGCTGAACTCGTCATAGAAGGTAGTTTGAGCTTCTTTGCCTTGATCATTGATCCAAGGTGGCTCAACAAACGTGAAGTACATCTGCTCCACAAAACTTTCATTTGCACCTGTTTGACAAGCTGCCAACAACAACTGTTAACAACAATAGGCATACAGAAAACAAATGGATGGACTAAACTCCTGCTTCAACAAAAGAAACATATTTTCACATCTTTTGAACACCTCCATGTCTTACATCTGCATACAAATGATGGACTAGACAACAAGCCCACAAAACATGCCCTTAAACAGATGACCCTTAAGTCAAGCATGTAGAAAAAGACCATTAGGACTCTTTTTCAAAAGATGAAACACTTCATCGTTATCTCCATTTGGAGACCAAGTTAACTTCTTTCAAGTCAACATGGCATCACATGCATGTCAAAGCAATCAACCCTACAAGTTAATTACACATACATGTTCAAAAACAAGGAAATCATCAACATTCATGTGCTCATGCGTGCATTTCATCCTTCAATTTCACTTAAGCACATGTACTTTAGAGGTTGTAATGAAATATAATGTAGATGCATCAATAGACATGAAATCTTAATCGAATAAGAACTCTAATTGTTCCTTACCAATCCATTTCAAAGGCAATACCCTTGCCTGCACATCAGCATCAACATGTGAATCATTTTGAGACACATCATTCATGGAATCTTCACTTCCATTTTTGCCATCTTCTCTTTCCACTTTCTTCAGATTTGTGGAGCATTGTTGGATTTAGTGTCCAACACTTTGCAGCAAGATGTCCTTGCTTATGGCAGTAAGTGCATTGCATGTGCATCCTCTTAATAGCATGATTTGCCTTATCCAGTGGACCTTTGGCTGCTTGCTTCTTTTCCTTCTTCTACTTCTTGTATGTGGCTATTTTCTTCCAACATCTAGAAACATCATGGTTATCCAAACCACAAAAGGAACATGCAACTCTTTCCCCATACTTATGTGGAAATTTATCATGCTTTGCAAAAATCAAAAGGAATATAATTAGAACCAGATTTATACCTACCTCTTTCACTTTTATTGCCTTCATGAGGAGGTGAAGCAAATGAAGAAGTGGCTCCCTTTGGAACACCATCAAACTATTCAAGGCTGTTAGAGTCTCCCCAACTCTCTAGTTCAAGTGTGTGCTTCTGAACACCTGCATCCTGCAATTGATGTTTCAAGCTATTGTATTCCTCTTGGATACAACCTTCACACTTCTGAGGTAGAGGACAGGAAATGAAACTCCTTCTTGGGACTGTTTCAATGGCTTTCATGGCAGCTTTGGAATTATCTCCATAAGACTATCCATACCTTGTGCATGCTTTCCCAAGCCCTTTCCTTCATAGCCCATCTTGGACATTAGCTTGGAACCTATGCCTTTAGTATGTTTCTCAAAAGAACCAATGCGAGCATTCTCAGAAGAATTTGAAGACAAACTGGAATGGGTTACGTCTTCTTCAAGTTGGTACTTGACTAAGGCTTCTTGGGAAACAAAGCGTTGTGTTTCCAATTCATGCATGCTTTTCAAGTTCATATTTGCAATATGAAGTTGCCTCTCCATTTCCTGCAATTTGTCAGCAAGAAACTGCTTCTCTTCCTTCTTGGAATTTAGCTGCTTTCTAAGCATGCTGCTCTTCCTTCCATCCTCATACATTTCTCTCACCATATCCATCATGGTGAGCAATTCTTGCTTCATGTCTTCATCAAAGAGTCTCGTGAAGAGAGCAGAATTTGAGGACCCACTTGTAGAAGTTGTCATTATGCCAATGAACAAAAAAACTTCAACAAGATAAACAAAGAGCTTATTCAAGCAACCTTTCGCAACAAACCTCTTGTGCTCCAAGGATTGCTTTGAGGTCCTTTGGGATAGAAGAATGCCTTCAACCCTTCTCCTTGTTGTCCTTCCTAGACTGAGCTATTAATGGCTTTCCCTTCACCTCTGCAAACTCAGCAAATAGTCAGTCTGAAAACAAGCATACAATCAGCCTCTTGTTGTTCAAACACCTTTCAGACATGTAGTCTTTGCTCTATCAATCAAGCATTTTGATATAACCTTCTTTGAAGGTGGGGTTAATCAACCTTAAGCTCTGATACCACCTGATCTGAAAATGGAGCACTTAGGCTTCTTGTCTAGCTTACATGAACCTCTCCCACTTCCAAAGCTTGAATATTCCCAGGCCTTTAATGATTAACCAATGCGGAATTAAGAGATGCTTGATAATATAGTGTATGCTGATAATTGTTTTAAACTGATTATCTATTTTAGAGTCTATTGTTTATGTTGATACGTGAATGTGCTTGGACTGATATCTAAATGTATATAGTAGTGAATAATGCAACAGTAAAAACAAACACATAAGACAACAAATTAATTAGGAGTTCACCCACAACTCTTGGGCTATGTATCTGTGAGCTCTAGTCAACTCAACTAGGCTCTCTTCGATTATGGTGTAAGTCTTTTTTACAAGCTCTTAGACCAACTCCTACTGTTTTGTACAAAAACAGTGGGTTCAAACACCGTTTAATCCCCTCTGGCTCTTGGCTCTTTGCTCTTGGCTCTGGCTCTTTGGCTCTGGCTCTTTGGCTCTTGGCTTTGACTCTGTCTCTTTGGCTCTAGCTCTTGGCTCTTTGCTCTTGGCTCTGGCTCTTTGGCTCTTGGCTCTTTGCTCTTGGCTCTGGCTCTTTGGCTCTTGTTTTTGGCTCTTGGCTCTGACTCTGGCTCTTTGGCTCTTTGGCTCTTTGCTTTGGCTTCTTTCTACCTTCTGCAACCTTCATGCTCTCTGGCTTTTCACTTGAACTTCAAGTGACCCCAAAGTCTCCCTCAACTGCTCTTTTTCTTCTTGTGCTGCCTCTTTGGCTTCTGCTTCACAGAAAAACCCCAAAAACAACCTTCCACAGCAACTCGGCCACCAACAATTCAACAGCAACACACAACAACTTGGCCACTGTTCAACAACTCAGCAGCCAATAGTCTTTTACATTCATGGCTAAAAAGCCAAATCACGATGCCTGTTCATTTCAGATTCTCATCTCTCTGTCTCCCCAGCCTCTATCCCCTTCGAATCCCTCTTCCAGGAATTATACAATCATTGCTTAACACCAAAAGGGCAGGTGGCCACCATTTCTCTAAATTAAGGGGCAATCAACGCTTGGAATCCTTAGTAACAGTCGTTCTTTGTTTACACAGAGAATGTTGTGAAAACACAGGAAAGTCCGCAGAAAACACAGTTCTTGGACTTCAAATATTCATAATCGCATCCCAAACTCCCATCAGGTCTACCCATAATCGTTTTCGCTTATCGCAATGGCTTTATCCCTTTGTATTTCGTTAAATAACGAAATATGTGTAAATACATTGAAAAATGGTGTTTGACGGGTCTCACGATCCATACAATACAATTTATAATGTTATCGGGTCCGGTCCATTAGATCGCCTGTATATATATATATATATATATATATATATATATATGTGTGGCCCCGCTCCAATGTGTTGTGCCGACGCAATACTACGATGCGACAAGTCGCAATTGCATATCACACAAGTCTGAGGCCTCCCCATATACTTGGTTCACGCTAATGCTGATTGTGATTGTCGATTTACCTGTCATCGCCGATTTGATATGTCGATCGGATCTGGACCGTTTATCGAACAGATTTGACGGTTCCTATTTACTGCCTCCAATAGCCTTGTTTTCATGGTTTTCTTCATGTTTTTAAGGCCTGATGGTGTTATCTGATAAGTCCAAGACTTCTCCTTTTTCGGTGGTCTTGCCCTTTTCCTTTGGATTTAAGCGATGTGATATTTCGACGATCGCATGCCGTGATGCCTTAATACCTGAGGTTCCTCCTTTATATATCCATCCACCGATGTGATATCAATGCTTCTTAGACCAACAAGAGTGGGCCACATAGCCCAATTCCAGCCTGCCTTGTGTCAGCTATGGATTGGCCCATGAGCCTATACTAAAAATCAAAATTTTCAATATAGTTCAAAATTTAATGAAATTGCCTCGTTTTCTAAGGACATTGGGAAATTTTCATTTTACAATAACTCCTTCATCCAGAGTCCATTTTGATCCGTTCAAATTGCGTTGGATTCAGAATGGAAGGATCCCTGCAATGAGACTATTTCTAAGAGCAACCTGTGATTTTCATTTTCCTTTGATTTACAAAGGATTTGTGCCATTTGGCACCTTTTACCTCTTGCATAAAGTCTTTTAGACTTAGAGGTTTATCCAAGATCCATTTTTGGATCACCATGGTCTGTAGACCATGGGATTGTATAAATAGAGTGAGGCTCTAAGTGTAAAAGTAGCGAAGTAATTGATCTGAATTTAACTAGGAACGCAACAAATTACAGAGATAACCATAAATACAGAGATGAGATAACCATAAATACAAAGATGCAGCGGAAATAATACTTCATTTCATTAATGGAAAATACTGAAATATGCTTACAACCGGAAATAGAAATAAACCAGCTAGGGCGATGGTAGCTTATCTCTGAGAAGAGATGTGGCGGCTACGTGCCTCTGAAGTGTGTTACAATGAGGCTCGAAGGCCTATTTATTATTAAGAAACAATGGAAAACCCTTCACATCCCAAAACCTAACCCTAGAAGATGAAACGCCAAATTGTGGGCCCCGTTTTGGGGTGAGTTGGACAGCCAACTTCTCGGGGTCGCGAATTGGTCGTATTATCTCCATTTGACACACATGTTGGAAAGATCTCTTCGAGGACTACGACGGCTCCAGAAGTTTAGGACCCGAAAAACTGCTAAAAATAGTAAACTGTGCTATAATTAAGGAAACTGAAAAACTGAAAGAGACAGTTGTGGGGGTCCAAATGGGATAGGTGGGTGGCCACAAACATCCACCTGGATCAGTAATAGATGGAAAAGTAGAAGCGAAAAGTAAGAGTCTAAGTGTCTAAGTGTGTTTTGGGTCATAGAGTAGGAGAAAGCTCTGCAGCTGAGTGCACAGAGGCCTAGTAGTCCGCAGCTGAGTGCGCGGACCCCTACAGTTGAGTGCACAGGGCAGAGTCGAGTCTGTAATCAAAGAAGAGAATAATAAAGAGAAGTTTTATCCAAATTCTATGTATTTGTTCTTGAGTTATTACATGTTTGATATAAAGTGCAAATATATCGTTTAGTTACTATGTGCACTTGTATGAATGATTTATATTGCTAAGTATAACTTAACGCATGCAAGTAGGTTAAGTTACTGAAATAACAGTGAATACTAGTAAGGATTTGGGTAATAACAACACTTGGCCCTCGAGTGGGGCTGCGTGATGGCATCATGTCATGTTGCGAGGTACGGGTAAGTCCGCGTAGTGACGTGGGCACAGGGTCGAACCACGGCCCACTTAAACTCATCAGACATCTCCAGGGTGCAGAAACCTAGTTCTAGCACCCTGCCATACTACTTCCAGTGAGACCTCAGTCCGCGCTCCGCGGACTGTTGACGAAAGTGCCAGTAGTACCAAGATTTTTTTGGCTAAATCACCTCTGAACTTGGGTCAGGCCCCAACAAGCCAACAATTGGTGATTTAATCGTTGAAGCAAGGAAACCATGAGAGCTTGTTAGAGATATCCAACCCATTTCTATGGAAACAAGTAATATATATATATATATATATATATATACATACATACATAGAAACAAAAGGAGGAAATTCTTGGTTGAAGTTAAAATCAAGAGCTTCAGAAAGAAAGGATTGTGTTGAATGCATAGAATGCTTCAAACTGAATCAAGACCTTATGCCTATTTTTCAAACAATTGTTTATTAAAATATTCCAAAGGTGAATGAAGATCCAAACCTTGATTCTATGTAGAAGAATGCTGGAAGACATCTTTAATCTTGATAGAATCAATGAGGAGACTTGCGGATAATGTTGATTTTTCTTAGGGCTATATTGTTCTTTGCTTTAGATTATTGCATTTCTTCATTTACATATTAAATTCACCCCACATCATCATAACATTATTCAGTTTGACCACATTATTCATCAACATATGCAATTCTATAGAAAGAAATATATCGTCATCAATGTAGCAGAACATAATGGAATAATAAAAGAAAATAATTCACACATAGAGATACCAGGATTGGTCTGAGACCAGGGAAAATCCCACTACGGGGAAAACCCTTTCAAATTATTGATCTTATTAGATTATCATTGAATGTTTCAGCAAAGAGAGAGTACAATGATCCATATGTTCAACCACAAAACTATCCAACGAAATAAACTAAACACCATCCATGAGATGAACCCAACAATGCTAATAATAAAAACCTTGATTCAGAAGCATGTGGTCAACTATCATTGTCTGTGGTAAACTGTTGAATTTTGTGGTCAACTGAAAAATCAAACCCTAGTTTCCAACCACACGCAGAGAGTGTACGTGCGAGCGATTGAAACCCTCCAACAACACTCATGAACCTGTGTTCCTGTGATTGCGACTAAAAAATCCTTGTGTCATCCCTGTGGAAGGAAACCAAAACCCTATATCTCATGTGCGAGCTTTAGACCTTGCAATTCTAGACCTTTATGAACCAATCTGTGTGAACTACCTTAGACCTCTATGAGCCAAACCAAAGAAATAAGAATGATCATGATGACATCCAAATGAGGGTCACTTGACTTGTATTTATAGCCATCTAAGGGTGTCCACTTTCTCTTTTGGGCTGAACTACCCTTTTGTGCACGTGGGGTTTTCTTCAAAAATACACTTTTTTCGAATTGAGTGCTTCAAAAGTGAAAACTGGTCCTCTCAAAAAGAGGAATCTAGTTCCATGGTTGGAATTTGTCACTAAGTAGCCAAAAATTAAAACTCCCTCTCAGCTAGGTATAAATTCCAATGTTGTCATCATATCACATCCCATCTCAAGTATCTCATCATCAAATGTTATAGCTTCTCATCTCCGTGTATCTCTTGATTGTTTATGATCATATGCTAAACACTCTCAAATCTAAAAGAAGAAGAATTTGAAATCAGAGGGGAGAACAATATACCACTCTCTATCGATTTGGGAGGCATTTCTACAATCTGAAATCACTGCTAACGAGAAGCCAATGATACTACTCAAGAATATTTGCGAGCGGGGAGCCAATGTTATGACCCAAGAAACTCTGTCAGTAGGGAGCCAGTGCTACGAACTGGGAAACTCTGCCAGCGAGGAGCTAATGTGTAATATACTTAGGGGGGATAATATGGGTACAAAGGGAGGTACCCAAGGGAATAATGTAATAATGGGATGGGCCATAGTAATAAATAAGGTGGTTTAACCCTTATCATGTAAGGGACCACAAGTAGTTAGTAATAATGTATTGAGCCCATGGTATTAGATAGATGGTATTAAGGGAACCATGGTAATGACCCATGGTATTGTATGTATGAGGCCTATATAGAGGCTAGAGACTCCCCATTGAAAGATGTCAAGGAATATTGTGTGAACAAGCATATGGCTTGTGGAGTGTTCTCCTTCTTTAAGGAGTGAATGTATGGTGTTACCCTACCCTAAGGGTTTGATCAATAAAAAGAAGCATTTCTATCTATTTTGATCTTATTATTCTTGGGTTTATTTCTATTATCTTATATTTCTGGGTCAGATCTATAACAAGTGGTATCAGAGCACTTTCTTCGGCAAAAGTGGAGAATTTTTTTAATTTTTTGCAGGAACTTTTTGGGGCGGCAAGTTTGCAGATCATATATGTATGTTTTGGTGCAAAATCTGCAAAATATAATTGTAGATATGGATTTTTTGTGAAAAAAATACCCGATTTCAAAAAAAAATCGGCCAAATCGGAGTCCAGATGAGGGAGATATCGCTGATCTAAAAATCAGTGGTGTTGCAGACAATTCTTCGGGGCAGCGAGTTTGTGGCGCAGATCTGGACGTCCTGGTGCAAAATCTGCAAATTGTAATTGTAGATATGGATTTTTTGTGAAAAAATACCCACTTTAAAAAAAATATCGGCCGAATCGGAGTCTGGATAAGGGAGATCTCGCTGATTTAAAAATCAGTGTTGTTGCAGACATTTTTTTGGGGCAGCGAGTTTGCAGCGCAGATATGGACATCCTGGTGTGAAATCTATAGAATCTAATTGCAGATCTGGATTTTTTGTGAAAAAATACCCAATTTCAAAAAACAAATCAGTTGAATCAGACTCCGGATGAGAGAGATATCGCCGATTTAAAATCAACTATTTTTCAGCAATTTTTTGTGACGGCGGGATAGTTGCAGTGCGAATAGGAAATTCCAGTGCCTAGATCAGGATTTCTATCACATGGGAAAATGCAGAATGGTCATTCCATTTCCTAAAATAGGTCATAATAGGGATTCTAAGAAATATTGACTAAACTGTGGCCACTTTAAATTTTCGCCAAGTAAGTGATATTGTTGTTTTAAAATCAACTATTTTTCAGCAATTTTTTGTGATGGCGGGACGGTTGCAGCTTGGATCGGCAATTCCATTGCCTAGATCAGGATTTCTATCACATGGGAAGATGCAGAATGGTCATTCCATTTCCGAAAACAAGTCATAATAGGGATTCTGAGCAATATTGAAGGAATTGTGGCCATTTCAAATTTTAGCCAAGTACATGAATTTTTTCCAAACCTTTATGGCTTCTAGCAAGGAATTTTTTACAGGGAATGATAAGGGTCCTACTATTGAAGAATTTATAGAATATCAAAAATATCAACGCAAACACTTTTGGGTAAGTCACCTGCTATTTAATCTAAAAGATGAAGCTGCTAAATGGTGGGACTCACTTGACGATTGAGTGGTACAACTTCCTCATGAAAAACTAGAACTTCTTTTAGAAAATGGTCTCATGCTAGAAAACAAGATAAGAAAAAACATGTGGGGTTATTGCCTACTGGTATCTCCTTATTGCAGGTTCATGGATTGATGTAGAAGGAGAAGATTATTGTGTCTATAAACCCTAGTTGCAAGCAAAATTTTATAAATGTTAATTTGGCAAAAAGATTGCAAATTCTAGCAAAACAAATGGAGCACACACAGGTTAATAATAAGCAGGTGCAAGTTTTTAAAGATCTGAAGATTTCTATGGATAATTATGTATTGAATTCTATTTTTTTTGCTTCAAATATGGCTAATGTGGATGTTGTTTTGGGATACCCTTGGATGGAATCTGTTGATACTATCAATATTAATGTGGAGAAGAAATTCCTTAAGCTCTGGTATAAAAATAAGAAATTTACATTGCAGGATATTTCCATCAATAAACAGGTAGAGTCCAAGGAGGCTGAAGCAGAAGAGGTTCCAGGGACTGACATATCAGATGATGAGCCTTTGATGATCGAAAATCAAACAAAAGCAAAGGCTGAAGGTGTTGATACATCAGATGAGGGCTCAGTGGTTGAAGTAATATTGGAAGATCAAGCACCACAACATGCACTAGGTAACAGTCAGGCTCTAGTAAAGGGTGAATTAAAGAAAAAGACACTGTGGGTTAAAACTTCAACATATCATCACCCACATTACCCCGCAAGAAAACAACCAACAAGATGGAAACCAATTAGCCACAAGGACAACAACCCCTGCATGATGGATAGCGAGGAGCGAAGATCCACCTACTACACATCAACACAAAAGAGCTGCCACGGTCAACTTCCATCTCAAGCGAGCGAGGTACCAGCAAGATCGAGAGTTCACCTTTCTCTTGGATGGCTAGATGCACGTACTTGGTACCAGTGGACTACTCTTTTGAATAGATCTTATTATATGTGTTCTTCCCATGTTTCGGGGACGAAACATGTTAAGGGGGGTGGAATGTAATATACCTAGGGGGCATAATATGGATGATGGGATGGGCCATAGTAATAAATAAGGTGGTTAACCCGTATCATGTAAGGGACCACAAGTAGTTAGTAATAATGTAATGGCCCATGGTATTAGATAGATGGTATTGAGGGAACCATGGTAATGACCCATGGTATTGTATGTATGAGGCCTATATAGAGGCTAGAGACTCCCCATTGAGAGATGTCAAGGAATATTGTATGAATAGGCATATGGCTTGTGGAGTGTTCTCCTTCCTTAAGGAGTGAATGTATGGTGTTGCCCTACCTTAAGGGTTTTGATCAATAAAGAAGCATTTCTATATATTTCTATCTTGTCATTCATGGGTTTATTTCTATTATCTTATATTTTCATATCAGAGCTATAGCAAGTGGTATCAGAGCACTTTCTTGGGAAAAATTGGACGACATGGGAAACTCTTCCAGTGAGGAGCCAATGCTACAACCTGGGAAATCACAAAAATAGGAGGGATGTCATTTACCTTATGAGGTAAGGATCACACCTATCCTACTGCCTGGCGATAATAGGAGGGATACCACTTACCATAAATGGTAAGGATCACACTTATCCTATTATCTGTTGATCTCTCCAACAGGACCCTGAAGAGTCAAGTGGTAGAACCCCTGCATCTCTAATTTGAGCAGGATGCCACTTACCATAAATAGTAAGGATCACACCTAACTTAAGCAGGCAAAACCCATTGGCCAGATGTGTGGGAAAGACAAATTCCAACTAGGGTATACTATGCATAGACCAAGATAGTGGAGCACCATCTTCCACCATATGTGTAATAGATAGGGGTGATACCCTATTGTCCAGAGATCCCTCAGCCCTAGGAGCCCTACATCTCAATTCCTCACCCTCGGAACTCTAATAGGGGGAAGAGCTGACTCAGTGTCCTCGATCAACCCATACCCTTACTTCTAAGGGTCACATCCATCAGTCCATGCTACTCTTGTAGATCATAAATATATTAGCGTGCTCACATTCAGTACCAACTTAACCAAATCATTGAAGAGTTGCCTCAAACATCACGACGAGCAACAATCCTCTATTTTCCTGTTCATGTAGGACATCAAAATAAAATATTATGTTAGATAAAATATATGTAACAAAGGAAACCTTATTCATTCACCCTCTCACAGAGGCAACAACTACAAGATTGTCTTGTCTCATACAACAACATCGTCTCAATCTATGAAGATATTTTTGTCCAAGCTACATACGAGATTCTCTGCTAATCGAATTCCACTCTTGTTATCGCAATATATCACTGTCATATCTAAAACCTACTCAAACATATCTCTAAAGAGCTTACTTAACCAAACTTCCCCTCGGCTAGCCATGCTAGCAACAATGTACTCAACCTTAGCCATGCTTAAAGCTATGGAATTTTGTTTCTTGTTCATCCATGACATCATTGTAGATCCCAAGCAACACGTAGACGAGCTCTTTCTGTCAATAATGCTTTCCAGCCCTGTCATCATCATAATATACATGTAGACTCACATCTTTGGAAGTATATCTTACAATCTTTCATCTCGAAACTCGGAGGCCAAATCCCTCTTACGCTCAATTATCAAAGTCCCACTACCCATCAAGTATAGATCATCAATATATAAAATCAAAATCAAATGCATACCTTGGGCCAGCTTAGAGGTTCAAATTAGAACTACTTTGAGGTTTCATCATGTGACTGTCAATGTAGACATGCCAAGCTCGGGGATATTGCTTCAAACCATACAATATTTTCTGCTCATAGAACTCTCCGTCATTTTCTCCATGTCTTGTAGGTTTTTCATGTTCATGGTGCACTCCTTTATCTTTTTGTGTCCTACATGCTAAGTCGCACTGATAGGCCTTCTTCCATGTGGTTGGGAGGCTTATAACCACATCGTTAAACCTTTCTCCCAACGATTGGGGCTTGGAATAGGAGAAACCTTCTCTGCTTAGATAAGAACTTACTAAAACTTCTTCAACAACATTTGATGGTTATTCATGACCAAAATTATTCCTTCAATAGTCAAGTGTCTGCAAATAATTGGTGTTACAATCTTATGATGATTTTCTCCCTCTAAATAAAAATATTCTTCAATCATCATCATTCACGACATCAACCTGTCTATCATATATTGTCATGCTACAAAAAAACTGTTAGATCACAAACTATATCAGGTTCTTAGAAATATATCATAACAAGTCATCATCATGTCATCAAACATTCATCAAGGGTTAGTGTCATATAATAATATCTTCATACTTCAAGGATCATAATCATAACATCAAGTCAGGGCATCCAATTCTACCACTTGTCAAATGTACTGAGCTTAACAAAACATTACCAAGATCAACAGGAGTATCAATCTTATTGTCACACTTTCATCATGGTTATCACAAGAATTAACAAAAGTATCATGTTACCATATATCAAAATCAATGTATCTAGCTTAAGAGTATCAATCTTATTGTCACACTTTCATCATTCTTATCACAAGCATTAACAATAGTATCATCTTACCATATATCAAAATCAATGTATCTACCTTTCTTTATGAGATTAGAAAATTCACCATGTCTAAAATGTAAGATGCTTGCCAAATATCAAGGGCACCAATATATCACATGTACAAGAAATCAAACTTACTTTCATATGCACGCATGAGGGCGATATTCTTGTCATACTTCAGTGCTTACCTTGCCATCCTATATTGCATCTCACATACCTTGTAGTATTTATATACCTTTTCAACTTGTAGCACTTATTTACCATTCATAGTTGTAGCACTTTTTCAACTTTACACTAGCTCTTCCCTTCCTACACTAGCTTTCTTTTCCTGCACCTAAGATGATAGTCATGAAGGATCTTCTTTTGACATCTCATCTAGAGGTTATAAGTATACATATATTCAAATATTCATGTAGGAAGTATGAGAAAAACAATAAATATAATCAAGAATAGTACAACAAAGAATTAAAATAAATTTGAAAGGCACTTATCTTTAACGAGAAGTGATCATCTCCCTCTTGAACCTGACTTCAAGAGTTAGTATTGTCCATAAAAATGTTGCCTTCCATATTTCCATCTACTTCATCAACAACCAAGGCCATCAACCTTGACACAAGGCTAGAACATCTTCACACTAATCATGTTTCAAAACTGTAAACTCAAGCAATCATCTTATCCTCAAGTTTCTTCCAAACCCTAACCTTATGTCATCCATCAAACCATAATAACTAGATTTCCTAGGGTTTCCATCAAACCCAGGCATTCTTTTAGGTCTCCTCCATCTTCTCTTGGTAACATCAATGGTGTCTTCATAAGGGTGATCTCAATGAATTTTATTCAGCCCAACTCTGGTTCCATGTTAATTTTTCTTAGGGCTATATTTTTCTTTGCTTTAGATAATTGCATTTCTTCATTTACATATTAAATTCACCCCATATCATCATAACATTATTCAATTTTACCACATTATTCAACAACATATGCAATTATATAGAAAAGAATTTATCAACATCAATGTAACGGAACATAAATGAATAATAAAAGAAAAAGCATTCACATAAAGAGACGGCAGGAATAGTCGGAGACCAGGGAAAAACTCACTACGAGGAAAACCCTTTCAAATTATTCTTCTTATTAGATTTTCATTGAATGTTTCAGCAAAGAGAGAGTACAATGATCCATATC
Organism: Pinus tabuliformis; assembly: GCA_031772625.1. Lineage (NCBI taxonomy): Eukaryota > Viridiplantae > Streptophyta > Pinopsida > Pinales > Pinaceae > Pinus > Pinus tabuliformis. Next base: position 153,469,035 of record CM062812.1, read on the forward strand.
TTCAACAACAAAAATATCCAACACAATCAACTAAACAAAATCTATGAGATGAACCCAACAATGCTAATAATCAAAACCCTGATTCAGAAGCCTGCGATCAATTGTCACTATCTGCAATCAACTGCCGAATTCTGGGGTCAACTGCGGTCAATTGAAAAATCAAACCCTAGTTTCCAACCACACGCAAAGAGTGTATGTGTGTGCGAATGAAGCCCTCCAACCGCATTCATGAGCCTGCACACTTGTGTATGTGACCAAAAAATTCTTGTGTCATCCCTGTTGCTGGAGTCTAAAACCCTAGATCTCACATGTGAGCTTTGGACCTTGCAATTTCAGACTTGTATGAACCAATCTCCGTGAACTACCTCAGACCTGTGCGAGCCAAACTAAATAAAGAAGAATCATCATGATGGTTTCCAAACCAGGGTCACTTGACTTGTATTTATAACAATCCAAGGGTGTCCAATTTCTCCTTTGGGCCAACCTGTCCTTTTGTGCACATGTGGGATTTTATTAAAAAATATACTATTGAAATATGGCAACATGAATATTCCAATTTAATTTGTCCTTGAATTAAATTGTGAATTAAAATCGAATTTAGTCTTAACAGCTACTTGGAAATAATTAATTAATTTATTTTAAATTAATTAGTTGGAGAAATTCAAGTTAGAAGTTTTTTTGAAGTCATGTAAGAGTTATCCCTTAAATTAAGGAGATAATGTTGAGTTATATTTGAGTTGTAATTAGTTAACTCGGTTTATTGAGTTAATTCTAGTTAAATCAGTTTATTGAGTTAAGTCCAGTTAAATTAGTTCCAAATTGTTTGAGGAACTAATAGTGAGTTAACAGTCAGTTGATGCATTAATGCACTCAACTAGTGCTACTCCAGTTAATTGAAGATTCCCTCATCAGAAACCTATGCATGTCTATTTTGAGAAAGACCCAGTTGAGATTAATGTTCAAGGACAATGTACTATCAGTTGCATGTGTTTCCTCATGGAGAAAACTCATGCATGCAGTCAAGGATTCATCCTTGAGGATTACGCAGTTTTGAAGGTTTGTCTTTTTCACTTGGTAATAGGCTAATCATCCACAAGGAACAACACAAGGAAATAGGAGCTTGGAGGGCAGAGAGGAAGGCTGGAGAGAAGCCAAGATTTCTTGTGAGCATCTATGAGGATTGTACTGAGAACTAAGGCTTTGAATAATTCCTATGTATTTCCACCATGTATGATAATACAATAGTGTGGGGTTTTTATCTGAGACTTTCCCCAAAGTATTTTCATGTGTATTGTGCCATTGATTCTTATTCTGGTTATATTGTTCAGCTCGATCTTTAAGCTTCCACAAATTGATAGTAGAAGTAGGTTATAGTATTCTTCTTTGATATTGCATTATCGGGTTAACCTATCACAAATTTTCTACATATAATTTGTGCAAATTGAGCTCTTCAATAATCAAAATTACCTCTCTCGAAAAGAGGAAGTTAATGCAATGGTTGTAATTTGTCATTGAGTTTCCAAAAATTAACAGATAATAGGGTTAACAACTAGATGTATGAAATACAAGAAGGTGATGATGTTATTGTCCTAGTCAGCTCCGTTTTAACAACATTTTAACATCAATAACTAGTTAGAGAGGTAAAGAGTATTGGCTTGTGGGAGACTACAAGCTACCACATCATTGGCTTTGGAGACATACTTTTACCAAGCTCATTGATAACCTTTGCTTTAATACATGATTGGGTAGCTAAGAATACTTTGTAAGGAGGTTGTTTTCTATGTCATGATTGGCTATGGATTTGGTTGTAATTATATATGTTTCTCTAAATATGATGGATGGAAATTTACAACCTACTCTTCAGTATATTGTTCCATGTACCCTTGGCACTTAGTAACTGAGTAATTTATGGTCAAAGGGAGAACCTCAAATTCCTGCCCACATATTTGACCCAAGGTTGACACATGAGTTTAGGGATGGTATTCTATACAGAGAATGTACCTCCCTAAGTTGCATTCAAATCTATAAATTTTACCTTTACATTAATTCTATTAAATGCAATGGAAAGCATGGCAAAAGTATTAGTTCCATTTTTTATTGTGAATAATCACATGACACGTATTATCTCTTCCAACTATTTGGTGTTGAAGAGATTTTGAAAAGAATGGATGTGATGCATGAAAGAGAAACTGAATCACTTCAAGTCCCTACATTGGAATATATATATATATATATATATATATATATATATATATATATATATATATATATATATATAGATATATATATATATATATCGAGAGAGAGAGAGATATGAACTACTAGCTAATTGTATTATAGAGAAACCATATTCAAAAATTTCCTGGAAAGTAAGAGAAATATAGAGAGGAAGAGGAACAAAGTGAAATAGAATTGAGGCAGAGGTAGAGTATAGAACATAGCCAAAGAAAAGGAATAACTCACAAATCAAATACCAAGTAAACCAACAATTTTTTATTTTATCTAGGGATTGGTGTCCCTGTGATGCAGGAAAGTGTTCCCCTTGCGGACATAGGCAACCCCTCTAGCCCTAGAGTGGGTCTAGTCACAAACAAGGACAAATCAACAACAATTTTCCTTAAATAGTTCAAGTTGGAGGCCTACCTCAACCGGTGGTCGATGGAGTTCCGTTGCGTTGCTCCAGCTTCTGTTTTCTTCTCCCAATTGTTATAGACATTTTTGGGCACTACAACCCCAAGCATGAAATGTCCATAAACCAAGGGCTCCTAAGCCCCTAAAAGTGTTGTTCTAACCCCTAAAGGAACAAGGTCAACTGATTACAGCTTCTCCCAGAAGTTCTCCATGAAAAACTGCTCAAAACTGGTCAAAACAGGATCATTTCAACTGCTCCATAGGCAAAGTGCATTGCATCTCACCTAAATACACTGTGTGGGTGCGTTGCATTTCAAAAATCCCTTCTATGGGGTGTGATGGGCGAGAAGTGACAAATGGCAGTGTCATTCTGTGAGGTGGAAAGGCATGGAATCTTCCAGAAACTTCTGTTGTGACACTTGCCTCTCTGAATTCGACCAAGGATGAGTAAGAGATCATCAATCTCCAAATGGAAGCAAGAACTATCAGAGGGAAGACACTAATCAAATCACAAGCTGACTCATCTCCCTTACAGATATCTATATATGGATCCCTCATCCCAAAGATCCAGAGGCTAGAATTTCGCATATTGTAAGGAATTGCTGTTGGTTTCTTGAGACAACATCAGATTGTTGGGTGATCTAAGCTTTGTATGAGGTGAAGAGGGGCTTCCTTGTTGAGAGGATGATGTTGGGTCAGAACAACTGGTTGTAACTCCCTTGGCTCTTTCTTGTTTATCAATAAAAGCTATTCAAGTTTTCCTCCATTCTCTTGTGTCATTTATGTTCTATGCATTTGTATGGTCAATTTACATATGATCCTAGATTGTTTATGATTATAGATCCATGTTCTTGTATAGTTCTATGCTATTGTGATCTTACAGGTACTCTATGAAGCTGGCCGTGCAAGGGAACAAGTAGTGAAAGACTATCAAGAGAGAGAGGAATCGAACTAGGAGATTAGCGCAAGACAGAGGTTGGTCTTATTTGTTCTTCTCTCATCTATATTTCATAAAGGAAAAACGAAAGTAGCTTTACTTTGTTTGTTTCTAAGGTAGCTATCACACCTTAGTGGGATAAGCAGTTCTGCGTAGACACTTTTCCCTGTAACAAAATGGCGACTCTGCTGGCGACGAATTAGTTTGTTTGTTTATCTTCCTTGTTGTCTATTTTATAAACTTACAGACGGAGCCTGAAGTCAAGCCAGGTAGATTTCGAACTACATTTTCTATGCAAATGCAAAGTAGATAAATGTCGCTTCAGTCAATCTCCGGGATTTGTTTATAAATTAAACAACTGATTTACAAACTCTCTGATTGCCCCTTGTCGTAGCTCTTAGATCCTCCTTAGATCTACCCCTGATTGTTGCATTACTGATTACCATTTGCTCAGCCAAAACCCATGAACTGAACTGCAAACTGTGACCCGAAACCCAAGCAAAGTCTCGTCTCTGGCCCAGCGCAGGTACTGTTCTGTGAATCTGAAATTCAGCGCACTTCCCGAGTGTAGTAGGTGCGCTGCATTTCAAATTCCCTGTGTTACAGGTGCGTTGATCAGACTAGACATTGTTCAGTTTTGGTTTCAGTGATTCATTCTTTCCAGTTCTATTCATGAATTTTGCTGCCTGTAATTAGTATATCTCTGTTTGAAACCCCTTTTCCTTGCTGTTATTCCACCTCCTTTGTACAAAAGAACTGTAAATGTTTTTTTGTATTTGTTGAGTCATTTTCAGTTCTCCTTTGCAAAAAGTAACGTAATCGTACTGTCGTCCTTTGATTTGAAAGTGTCGCAAGTGTCGTTTTCAGTCATAGGAAAGAGTTTGGTTGTTGTAGATAGTCGATTATCCTATTACTATTGTATTTGTTCTGAATTTGTAATTTTTTCTAGTGTCGAAAGCAAGTATTCATTTCCAAATCGTAAAGTGTTTTGATTGTCTCCATTTTTTATTTCGAAAAGAAACTTCTTGGTAATTGTCGCTTGAAAAGTAATTCATATTTGTGCATTAGCTTTCTTTTTACCATTCACATACTAAGAAAGCCGAAAACAAATACATGCATGTGCATTTGCATTTAGACTGTTTGATTGGTTTGATTTAGGACAGTGCATTTAGAGTGTGCTCTTTGCTCTTTGTGAAAGAATACTGTCTCTCTTTCCTTAGTAGCTAGGATTTTCATTGCACAAAGAAGATAAAAGACTGTTTATCATCTTAGATTGCATTTTAGGAATTATACATCTACATCTCGCAGTGAACCTGAAAGGTAAATTTCATAAACAATATCAACTATAAAATAAATTCAATAAATCTACCAATGCTTTGGAACCTAATGCACAACATTTAGAAGTATAGGCTAGAGACGTATTCTGGCATCGTAAAGCCTGGTAACTGTTGTTCTCACTGATGGTTGGGCGATTCCTCCACTTTGAGACGATAAGTGCCAGTACGGACTTGTGCTCCCACGTATCGTCGAGTATATTTTGGGAGACCACAATAAGCTTAATCCTTTATCCATAGGAAGTCGTGTCTGCCGCCCTATCGATCGCAATGCACTGAACACAGCATTCAGGAAGATTGACTGCCGCACCGTAAAAATTATTCTGCAGTTTTGCGATTGGTTTGGTAATCCCTCTACCTAGATTTCCAGAGAAGTCCCTTTCGTTCCTTTTCAGACTCCTTAACGGAAAAGGTCCATCTGAGCACTTGTCACTTCAGGCTCATTAAAAATCGAAGGCGACTAGAGTCATCTTTTGTTTTTTCTCGACTCTTAAAAATTGAAAAAGCAAGTTGTGTCAAAGCATCTAAAATTTATTTTAAACGGAATAATCATCACCCTTTCCTACGTTGATCTTAGGTTGAGAAAATGGAACCCACCAACCAAGGAATTCCCCTTGGAGGAAATCCTAGTCCCTTCTCCTCTTGGTGAGATGTTGGTGCACCCCATATGGCCACATTGTTGCTTCTAGGATTGACAATCGGCTTGCCCGTATGGTTCTTCTCAACCTCTGTCGTTCAGAACACCGTAATTCCTGAACAATCGAGTCAGCAACTAGACGAATCCAGAGTTACCCACCAACCTTCTACTTCCTCCAATTCTTCCTCTCCTCCTTCTTCTTCACTTGATGGGGTTGGTAAAGCCAAAAATCAAGTACCTGAGAAGAAGAAGGAAAAGAAGAAGAAAGAGAAGAAGAAGAAGGAGCCAAAAGCGAAAGGAGGCAACCAAGCATCGTCTAGCAAAAATCCACACACTGCACTGACCATGCCTAAATCGCCATGTGTCATTTGTAAAGGAGACCACTATCATAGAGATTGTCCTTGCATCCCTCGGATCTTAAGGGACTGGTCTCCTCATTTGCACAACCCGGTGTCGTCAACCTCTGATGATCATGTTGAAAACACACCGTCGACTAGTGAAAGTGAAGCCCCAGGACAAAAAGGTAAATATAGATTTCCTTGTAAACTGTACGAAGGCGACCATGCCGTCCACCGTTGTCCCGTCTTAGACGAGGCTAAAAGAGTTTTGGACGATCGTCCGGTCTCACCGTTACGACTTCCTCCTGGATATAAAAAACTCTTGCCGAGTCTGTCACTAGTTGAAAAGTCGGCTGACCCGCTCAGGTGGTCGGCCGAAGCATCTATCATTGAAGACAAACCATCTGAACCCATACCAGACAAAAGTCAAAAGGTCGAGGTGGCAGTTGACCCGGTCTTGCCTTCAGAGGTTCCGTCTTCAGATGATATAATCACAGAAGAGAATAAGGATGACACCGTCCAAATTCTTTTCGTAAGCACAGACTCCGATGAACATGGGGGAAATTTAACCATTCCTTTACCGCAGGAAGGAAGTTCGTCAGAGTCGTACCTGGCCGTCTATTCGGTCCCACCTCCAAGCAACCTAGTTGTCTCCTTCGACTGGAATCAACTAGGTAGACCCCGTTTACCGGCTAGTGTACCATTCCGAATTATTGCTCAAGTATACAGAATGGTTATGGTTGGTACCATCATAGATGAAGGGGCTTCTGTCAGTATCCTTTCGTCGACTGCTTAGAAAGCGCTTGATTCGCCATCGCTTTTGCCTGAGATGAGAAATCTAACAGGCTTTGACAAAGGAAGTAGTCGACCGTTAGGGATCCTTCCCAATGTGCCCATAACATTGAGAGGGAAAACCGTTCACATGAACGTAATGGTAGTTCAAGGACCCCTGGATTATAATCTACTCCTTGGATGAGACTATATTTATTGTATGGGAGCGATTGTCTCCTCACTCTTTAGAGTAATGTGTTTTCCGCACGAAGGAAGAGTGGTCAAGCTCGTAGACCAGCTTTCATTTCCCAGATCACACAGAGCAAATAGTCATATGCCATCCCTGAATGGCCTTTTCACACAAGGAATGTCTCATCAATCTCCAGTCCGCCCACCCGATGAGCGCGAGTGATTCGGGGAACATGGCTGAAACCTAGGGGGCATGCACCCTGGTCTGCTTCGGCAGGAAAACTTCGGGTATAGGGTAGGTTTCCGCGAGAGATATATGACTGGTCTGTACTCCCGTCCATGATTGGAAGAGGGAGTTATTCTAGAATAAGATTCTCTCATCAAAGTTATGTGAGTGGAGTAGTCTCCTCATCTCGCCTTTGTCTATTTTGGTAGACATCGCCGAGGAAATGTTTTGTTTGCGCTGTGAACAAAACAATCTTTGGTAACCTGAAAGAGGTATACCTTTCCTGATAAAACAAATGTTTTTTTGGTGATTTGAAAGGTGGCCTTGAAACTCTGTTTTATACCTGGGGGCATGCAAACCTTTTGGCATGCAAGCAAAGAGCGATCATTTATCTGTTTTTGGATTGGTCGTTTCCTAACTTGCATAAAGAAAGGATGTGGGGCAAAACTCTAAAAATTGTCGTTTTTAAATGGGACATTCTTATTATACGACTGGATTAATCGATCAGTGTTACGGCAAGGTTCAAGCTCGTTAAAAAATAAACCCGCATCGAGTAGTTTTAGCGCATAGTTCAAGCTCGTTAAAAAATAAACAGAAGCCATGAGCAAATGTTTCCCCCCGTGTTTAAGCTCATTAAAAAATGAACCATTTCCCAGTAAATAACCATCGTGAATGTAGTACTTCAGCCTTTAAAAGCCTTGGTCGTGTTCTCATCATCACCTCCACTCTGTATTGGCCGATCATTCACCTCCATTTGATTGTTTACCCCTTTTGAGGAATAGTTGCGAAGAGTGATCTCACTAGCCATCCTTGTAACACTTCCATGATTGGAAAATTCCAAACCTTACCTGGAATCAGCTGCTACCCAATTTTATCACTCGTTCCTCAAAAGACGAGTCTCCTTTAAGCTCTTTTCAACTAACTCGTAAAATATGAAAAGATTGCCGAGCCATTGGCCTCTCCAGCTCGTTAAAGGGACTGGAAGTGCTATCCCTCCTCTAAATTTTAATCTTTTTGGACCTGAGGGATTATTACACAAAAAGATCAAGCGCTTGTTTTGTTTGGCACGTTAACGTATCGAAAATTCATCCCTTCTGTATTGTTTTATACTTTTTTGGACTTAAGGGATTAGATGACGAAAAAGGAATTTTGGAGTTTCCTTTACGTTCCTTTTCAGACTCTCTAAAATTGAAAAGGACCGAGTTATCTTTGTCGTTAAACTCGTTAAAACTTAATAGCGACAAACTTGTCCATAGCAGACAAGAACGAGTTTCACTATCACTAGGCTCGTTAAAACATAGCGATGGGTTTGCCCGAAGGGAAAATTATAGAACAAGCATATGTTATCCTCCTCAAGCTTGACAAAAATAAAGAGGTACTGGTTAGCAATGACTGGGGAAAAATTGGAAAGAAAACTTGAAGAAACTTTGTTGGTAGCAAGTCGCTCTTGAACATGACACTTTCACTCCGCATCCAAGTCGGGTTGGGTTATTTCATTCACCGGTCACATCACCATGGTCCCATCACACCATCCACATTCGGGGTTAATGCTACCAGTCCATCACGTCAGTGTCGCCGATATGTTCAAGAGAAGTCATTCAGAGAATTCACCTGTGTCTCACCCGCTACAATACATTTACACTCCATTCTTTCATGACTGCCACCCTGAACCTTATGTCATCAGATTGTTTTCACCTCCATTAAAATCATTTGCTCCGTTCCGTGTCATTGATGTGGGATTCATTAAGGCCCTCCTGTGATGGATCGCTTCTTGTCGACATCAGCTCATTATCCAAGAAGTCGATCTAGGAACACCCCATTCAGTACTTTGAAGCTTGCATGCTTCAATGGAAATTTTCTCACTTCCGGCGACAGGTTTACATCAATGACCTTCGACCGAAAGATCAGTCTACTCTCAGACGATTGTCTGTCCTATGTACATGAAAATGAATTTATAAAGCTGAGCATGGGAATGCCCGCCTCAGCTAGATCATGAAAATATTATGAAGATAATGTATTGTATTGTATCTTATTACAGGTCTCCTCCCAGCTTGAAAGAACTTTGGATCCTCATAATAAAGCATTTCACCCGACATCAAAAGATTAACGACCTCATGCTTTAGGGGGCAACTGTTATAGACATTTTTGGGCACTACAACCCCAAGCATGAAATGTCCATAAACCAAGGGCTCCTAAGTCCCTAAAAGTGTTGTTCTAACCCCTAAAGGAACAAGGTCAACTGATTACAGCTTCTCCCAGAAGTTCTCCATGAAAAACTGCTCAAAACTGGTCAAAACAGGATCATTTCAGCTGCTCCATAGGCAAAGTGCACTGCATCTCACCTAAATACACTGTGTGGGTGCGTTGCATTTCAAAAAGCCCTTCTATGGGGTGCGATGGGCGAGAAGTGACAAATGGCAGTGTCATTCCGTGAGTTGGAAAGGCATGGAATATTCCAGAAACTTCTCCTGTGACACTTGCCTCTCTGAATTCGACCAAGGATGAGTAAGAGATCATCAATCTCCAAGTGGAAGCAAGAACTATTAGAGGGAAGACACTAATAAAATCACAAGCTAACTCATCTCCCTTAGAGATATCTATATATGGATTCCTCATCCCAGAGATCCAGAGGCTGGAATTTCGCATATTGTAAGGAATTGCTGTTGGTTTCTTGAGACAACATCAGATTGTTGGGTGATCTAAGCTTTGTATGAGGTGAAGAGGGGCTTCCTTGCTAAGAGGATGATGTTAGGTCAGAACATCTGGTTGTAACTCCCTTGGCTCTTTCTTGTTTATCAATAAAAGCTATTCAAGTTTTCCTCCATACTCTTGTGTCATTTATGTTCTATGCATTTGTATGGTCAATTTACATCTGATCCTAGATTGTTTATGATTATAGATCCATGTTCTTGTATAGTGCTATGCTATTGTGATCTTATAGGTACTCCGTGAAGCTGGGCATGCAAGGGAACAAGTAGTGAAAGACTATCAAGAGAGAGAGGAATCGAACCAGGAGATTAGCGCAAGACAGAGGTTGGTCTTCTTTGTTCTTCTCTCATCTATATTTCATAAAGGAAAAACGAAAGTAGCTTTACTTTGTTTGTTTCTAAGGTAGCTATCACACCTTAGTGGGATAAGCAGTTCTGCGTAGACACTTTTCCCTGTAACGCCAATGAGTGGTCAACCTGAAACAAAGCAAAGGAAGTACAACAAAGCACGTAATCGGATACAACAATGATCTATTTACCCATAAAGTCAAGAAATCATGATCTATCTAGTACATTGCATACAAGACATAGGAAAACATCATTAATTGCATTAAATATGAAATAGAGTAAGCTTACAACCCAAGTCTTGACGTCACAAGCCTTCTCAGGAGGGTCCAGCCAGCATGTTCCTCAAGCATCCACTCTTAGAGATGGATCTCCCAATACACAAGTCTCTCTCACTCACAAGTTTACACAAGATAAAAGCACTTCACAACCTTCCTCAAGCTCTCAAACAATCCCACACTTGTCACACTCACACCAGCTATCTAACAAGCTCACAATACTATTAGCAACACTCCCAAGGCTAGGAATTCCAAAACTATCAGCTCATAGCAATTGTGAGAGCTTAAATAGGAGAAGGAGTCTCCATGAATGGTGGGAGGATGAGCTTATCTCCATAGAAGGTAGCACAAATGACAAAACAAACACGTTAGAGAAAGGAGGGTGACATAAACATGGCCAACAACCAGGTCTAGAGTCATCTGGAAGGCCGACTGTTGGAACAAACTCGCCCAACTGGATCATCGCGGGCACATAATTGGTCTGCCGCGCTAATATCGCTATTTCATAATGGAGCTAGTCATGTCATCGTGGAAAAATACAAGTAACAGTTGCGCTGTCACTTGAAATTCGATCATTGCGGGAATCACGTGTACTTCCACGATGACAACGCTTCTGGACTGTTTTGGAGCACCCTTCAGCGCATTTATTTGGCCAACAGACGCGATGAGGTAGAAACTTTGGCAAAGTGGGTCATTTGGCAACATCAGAGAGCATGAGCATGAATGATTTTGGACTCATGACACAGTAGGAAGACTGGGAAGAAGGCAGTGACAAATTACTGTGTAACAGATGCCCCCTAAAGTATGAAACTTGAGAGAGAGGGAGGGGCGAAATGCTTTACGAAACTGACTGAACTGGAACACCATCCGGAAGAACCTGCGCACAAGTACAACTAATATCTCTGATAATGAATTACATGTAGTCTAGGCATGGGCGCAGCCACCCAAAAGACATACGAAATAGGTCTTTGGTATGGACGCAACCACCCAGCTAATGAGACCATGATGATAATAAAGGTATGGTCACAACCATATATGAAGACTCAGGTATGGTCGCAGCCATCCATCAATGAGTCATGTAATAATAAAAACAATCCATGCAGCCTGAACATGTGTAAGCTGAGTTCGGGGTCTTGAACCCATCTGATCATAGTACAAATACTAACATGCGAATAGATGTGCTGATGTTGAGCATGATAGAACATCGCTTGATTACCGGTCAATGATGAAAACCGTTAACAAGCACGAGAGAAATCACCAATAATGTCAATGGCTCTCAAGATACTGTCCAACACAATCCACGAAGTGTGAAAGGAGCTGAAGTCAAACACTCGTGGAATCACCCAATCGACGACCAATGATGAAAGTCGACCGTCAGGTGCGAAGAACTTACCATTGAGGCATGCAATCTCTAAGGTACCAAAGGGGATCTCTAGATCAATCTCCTGGATATGAGCTGAAGTCGACAGGAGACGGCCCGTCGCAGGAGGGCCATAATGTTTCCCCCATCAATGACACGAGATAAGGAACAATTGGTAGATGGCGAAACAGAGTACCAGAGGAGAAGGTGAGGGTGTAAACTATAGAAGGATTATACTCTTGAACACGTCGGCGACACGACCCTTGGGGGGGGGGGAGGGTGTGGCAGCATTCAGGCATCAATGGATCAGCGGCTCAAAGGAGACAGCATGAATCGATTGGAATGAGGCTAGAATGATAACCCAAACCCGCGGAAGGCCAAATGACGATGTATGGATGTCCCAACCCAACAAGAAGCAAAAGTGTTGATGTTCAAGAGTGACTAGCTGCCATAGACAATCAATGATAAACCTATTGTTGAGTCCAACCTAGTAATAGTTTAACAAGCCCTAGGAAGGAGAAGCTCGAGTCTCGTCATGGTGACGAGTCCAATGTCGTCAGGGTTTAACGAGTCTGACATAGGTGAAACTCAGAGCCTTTTTCATGTTTAGAGAGTTTGAAAAAGACACAGAAAAGAAAACTACAGGGGGGTCCTTTTTCGTAGAGTTGTGTCTCTCGAGCCTGAAAAAGTATAAAACGATACTCGAAAGAACCGCCCGAGCATTACGATCAAGGAGTACTTTTCATAAGTAGTAAATTTGACCTGAAAAAGTAAAAAAGCGGTTAGAAGTGCGTCGTTTCGTAACCGATAATGAGCTTGAATTAAAAACTACAAAGGCCCGACAATCTTTTTGTGTTTAAACGGTCAGAAAAGAGCTTAAAGTCGACTGCCCCTTACTTATTGTTAATGAGTCAAGAGGGAAAACTCGGCAATCTTTTTGTCTTTAAACTATCGGAAAAGAGCTGAAAGCAGACCTCCATTTTTATTTTCTTTAACGAGTCAAAAAGGGAAAAATACTCGGCAATCTTTTCATCTTTTACGAGTCAGAAAAGAGCTTAAAGGAGACTCGTCCTAGAGGAACGATTGGTATAAAGGGTAGCAACTGGTTTTGGCAATGGTGGAACTACTCAAAACATGTAATGGTCAAGAGGCTGGCTAATAAAACCACTCATAGCTGCAGTTCCTCAGGAAAGGAAAAACAACCAAGTGAAAGCATATGATCAGCCAAAGAGATGGTAGCAATGGAACGAAACAACCAAGGCTCATCTAGCAGAATTTAGTAGATAAAAATGGCAATCATGAGGTGTAAATCAAGTATGGGTTCATTTTTACACAAGCTTGAACCATGGATAACTCTGCTTGGATTCAGTTTCATGTTTACACAAGCATGAAACAAAAAACTATGCTTGTTATAAGTTCACATGCCCCCAGTATAATGAAAGCAAATCGAGGTACATGCCCCCCAAGCTACATTGCATTCAACAAGGTGGATGAAATGAAGGTTCACACTCAAGATCTTGGAAAGACTCGACTTGGATTTTACGAGATCTTAATCAAAGACTCGATTTGGAAAAGGAGGAGTTGCTTCATTTTTTAATGAGGTTAACACAGGATCATGAACTTTCCTCAAGACTCCTTGTTTCATCTTTTAATGAGGTTGACATAAGATCAAGAACTTTCCTCAAGACTCCTTGTTTCATTTTTTAACGAGGTTGAGACAAGAAAAAACTATCCTCGGCAATCTGTTCATGGGCTAGATGAGAACATGGCTCCCAAGAGGCCTTCGCTAGAAGGAAGAAACGCACTCTGGGAGGAACACATGCTAGGAGACACCAATGACAGATCAGGTTCCAATGCCCCAGTACATGATGTACCAGACCATCTACATGATCAGCAGCAGATGCGGAGACAGAACGGGTAGCCACATAATTGACCTGTGGCAAGGAAGGTACTGCGTGTGAGTAAGAACCGAGAGGGGATGACAGCTATAGAGGAGGCACCAGGGGACTGAAGAACGATAACTGATCTATGGTCACTATCCTTCCATCGTGTGGAAAACAAACCTCATGGAAAAGGGAAGAAACGAGGGCCCTCATGGCATAAATATAATCACGGCCAAGGAGAAGATTGAAATTTGCACCTTGGACAACCATGGCATCTATATAGACGGTTTTGCCCCCCAAAGTAATAGGAAACTTTGGGAGGATACCGAGAGGTTGACAAGGTTCTCTGTCGAATCCCAATAGATTCTGTGTAACCGGCACAAGCTATGGGGAACCCAAAGCTTGCCAAGTAGTGGAAGGCATAAGGTTGATAGACGCACCCTCATCCAGGACAGTGCCAGGTACTACCTTATTGTAGGCATATACTGTAATCTCGAAAGGCACATAGGATGGAAGGTGGAAAGTAGTCAAGTGGCTCCAGTCGAAAGTGACGACCAAACTACTTGGTGGGGGAATCGTATGATTGCCCCCCTGCCCCCCAGGGACCGGAGGAGGACTCCCTAGATCAGCTGGGATAGGGGAGTCGTTTCTGGACTCTGGAGAATCTGAGGAAATGAGAAGAACATGAGCATGATGCCATTCTGAAACAGAATGATCAACAGGTGGTGAACCTAAGTTGACACTCTCCCCAACCAATGGTTGGTTTGGAACTGGCTGAGCACAGCCAGGCTCGGAAGAAGGAGGACGGACAAGAGAAGAATTTGAGTCAATCTCTTTGTCGATGGAAGGAGGGTCTGGAGAGAGCCGCTGATAACCAATGGGAAGTTGGGGTGAAGAAGCTGTAAGACTTTCCAAAATGGCGGAAGCTTTATCCATAAGCAGACAAAGGTGAAGGGGATGGTTGCCTTCAAATAGCCTACAGGGGAATCGAATCTTCCCTTTCTTCTTACCGTTGCCAATTGATAGGGTGGCATCGTCAAGAGCTTAAGAGGACGATGAGGGATGGGCCAGATCATGATACCATACTTCTAGAATCCTAGGAATGCCAGGACAATCACGAAGAAGATGGTCACCCTTACATAATTTACAAGGTGACTTAACCCTCCGCAGAGGAGCAGAAGGTGGTTCGACCCGAGATGGACTCGGAGCGGTGACTGCACAGGTGGCCTTGGATTTATTGACCTTCTTCTTCTTATTCATCATCTTCTTCTTCTTCTTAGGCTCCTGGTTACTTAACGTGAAACTTTCACCAGGCGAAGGAGGAGAGGAGGAGGAGGAAACAAGGGAAGAAGGCGTAGGCTCAACCTTGGATTCAACATGTCTTGGTTTAGATGAAGGAGACGGTGGAACAGGAGTTATAGCACTCGGGACCACCGAGGTTGAAAACAACCATACGGGCAAACCGATGGTTATCCCAGGCAATGACAATGTTGCCATATACAGAGCACCGACATTTCCAAAGGAAGGAAACAGACCAGGATTTCCATCTGAAGGAAAACCTTGGCCGGTAGGCTCGGGGGATGTCGCCATCGAGAATGAGAAAGAACCCTACTCAAGCTAACACAAACAAGATCTAACCAGGTAAATGTGAATCGTGGCCAAATAAATTTTAAGACGTAGGAACAAGACTTGACCTTTTCATTTTTAAAGAGTCGAGAAAAGGACAAAAGATGACTCTAGTCGCCTTCAAATATTTAATGAGCCTGAAGTGACAAGTGCTCAGATGGACCTTTTCTTTTAGGGAGTCTGAAAAGGAATGAAAGTGACTACTCTGGAGAACTAGGAAAAAGGTTTACCAGACAAATCCGTAAAACTGCATATACACCTTGGCAGTCATATGAAAACCAAGGACTTTCCGTACGGTAGTCAATCTTCCCGAATGCTGTGTTCGGTGCATTACGGCTTGTAAGGCGACAGACACGACTTCCTATGGATAAAGGATGATAACCTAGTGGGGTCTCCCCATATACTCGACGATATGTGGGAGCACAAATCCATACTAGACCACTATTGAGTCACAGAAGGAGGAATCACCCAACCTTGAGTGGAAACAAAAGTGACTAGGTTTAACGATGCTTGAGCACGTCTCTAGCCTAGACCTCTAAATGTGTGCGTTATGTTCCAATGCATTGCTAGATTTATTCAATTCATTTTAAAGTTCTTCTTGGATTATGTTTCAGTTTTTAGGCCTTACTGTATGTATATATCAAAGCATAGGATGCAACTGAAATGAATGAAGCATCTTTTTTCTTCGATGAACACCTACCTATGGGAGGGTAGAGAGATCATTCCCAAACCAAGAAAACCAAGGCAACAAACAGTCACTCAATGCAAGCAGACATCAATTCTTAAAATGCATAGATACTACTAATGAGAGATCTAATCATTCGCTTTTCAATATGCAACTTGAAATGCAAATTTACTTTCACTTTCGCATGCTAAATGAAATGCAATCTTTTGATTTTGATGTCTTTAATCTAAAGAAACCAATAAGCAACAAACAAATGTGGAAAAACGGTTGATCCAAACAATTGTAATCTATGTCTAGGTAGTGAAGAGAAATCGAAACAATGCCAAGATTGGTCCAATAACAATCACTAAACAATCAACCAAAAGTAAGCAAAGGGGAAGGCTCAATCAAACCAACAGCAAGCAGCAAACGAATCTTTGCAAACAAGCAACCAAGAAAAACTGATCCAAAGGACTTGAAACAATAAAACTAGGTCACAAAGCAAAAAGGCAAGATTCATTGAACAAAGCTCACAAGAGAGTGCCTCAACCTCTAGATAGTGAAAAAAAAATCATCAACCAAGTGAGAACAACAGGGACTAGCAAGACAGACGGATTCAGGAGGCAGAATTGAAAAAATTCAATTCTACAGCAATCAGCACAGGAAATACACAGCAACAAAGCGCTGATAAAGAACACCACGCAGCAACAAAGCGATGTCAACGCGGAAGTACACGCTTTTTCCGCGATGGTCCGATTTACAGAACCGTCATGACTGTTACGTGTAATAACGTGATGGACCGGAAATTACGAAAAAGGGTGACGTGATGACAGTGCGATTGTTAAGTTAAAAAATGCGATGATGTTCAAAACAGCCACAGGCGAGCCCAAAACTCCCAAACCAAAACAGTCAATCTTTAAACAAAAAGGAAATTTCCCATCTCAGGCCAGGAAACCCAGAAAACAGATAACTAATCCCCAAAAACTTGAAAAGAGACCAAAATAAAAACAAGGCAAGAGTGAACAAGAAAAGAACAAAGGCCAGCTCCCCAGTGGAGTCATCAATTTGTGATGCAGGAAAGTGTTCCCTCTACGGACAGAGGAAACCCCTCTAACCCTAGAGTGGGTCTAGTCACAAACAAGGACAAATCAATAACAATTTTCCTTAAATAGTTCAAGTTGGAGGCCTACCTCAACCGGTGGTCGATGGAGTTCCGTTGTGCTGCTCCAGCTTCCTTTTTCTTCTCCCAATGAGTGATCAACCTGAAACAAAGCAAAGGAAGTACAACAAAGCATGTAACCGGATACAACAATGATCTATTTACCCATAAAGTCAAGAAATCATGAGCTATCTAGTACATTGCATACAAGACATAGGAAAATATCATTGATTGCATTAAATATGAAATAGAGTAAGCTTACAACCCAGGTCTTGATGTCACAAGCCTTCTCAGGAGGGTCCAGCCAGCATGTTCCTCAAGCATCCACTCTTAGAGATGGATCTCCCAATATACAAGTCTCTCTCACTCACAAGTTTTACACAAGATAAAAGAACTTCACAACCTTCCTCAAGCTCTCAAACATTCCCACACTTTTCACACTCACACCAGCTATCTAACAAGCTCACAATACTATCAGCAACACTCCCAAGACTAAGAATTCCAAAACTAGCAGCTCATAGCAATGGTGAGAGCTTAAATAGGAGAAGGAGTCTCCATGAATGGTGGGAGGATGAGCTTATCTCCAAGGAAGGTAGCACAAATGACGGAACAACCACGCCAAAGAAAGGAGGGTGACATAAACAAGGCCAATAACCAAGTCTGGAGTCATCTGGAAGGCCGACTGTTGGAACAAACTCGCCCAAATTGGATCATCGCGGGCACATAACTGGTCTGTCGCACTGACATCGCTATTGCATAACGGAGCTAGTCATGTCATCGTAGGAAAATACAAGTAACAGTTGCGCTGTCACTTGAAATTCGATCATCGTGGGAATCACGTGTACTTCCGTGATGGCAGCACTTCTGGACTGTTTTGGAGCGCCCTTCAGTGCGTTTATTTGACCAACAGACGCGATGAGGCAGAAATTTTGGCAAAGTGGGTCATTTGGAAACATCAGAGAGCATGAGCATGAATGATTTTGGACTCATGACATAGTAGGAAGACTGGGAAGAAGGCAGTGACAAATTACTGTGTAACAGTCCCTTTTAGGTAATAACCTAAAAAATAATATGGGTGAGCCTTTAAGAAGGGGAAGTAGGTGCTTCCAACAAGTGGTATCTTGCAAAATAAAAGAGGAGTCGAAGCTTCCTATAGATGGATGCCTACAAAAACTGATATAAAAAGGGAGTGGGAGCTTTTATGTACATCACAACATCAAAATTAGTGGTTTTCTCCCTTTATGGGTTTCCACTTATATCTTATGTCTACATGTGTTGGATGTGTTACTTATGTGTTTGTCTTTGAATTCATGGTTAATTGTTGAAAACCTATACAACTATGCCAATTGTTAAATAAAAGGTTAAAAGGGTGTTAAAATAATTTAAAAATGGTCATTGCTAAAAGACGCAATCACTAATTCACCCCCCTTTCAATAATTGTCTAGTTTCCAACAATTGGTATCAGAGTCAATTCTTTTTGTATCAACCTAACAACTAGAAGGAATATCTAATTCATAAGAATGGTCAATGAGGAAGGTTGTTCAACAAATAAAGATCATTTGTTTAATGGTATTAATTATACCTTATGGAAAGTTAGGATGAGAACATATTTGATGTCCCTTGGAGTAGGTGTTTGGGGTGCTATTGAGAATTATGAGAAACCTCCTATTATTATTGACAAAGACGATAACATGAAACTTTCCTTTAATACCAAAGCCATGAATGCTATCCCAAGCAGGATACCTGAGTCATAATTTGTAAAAGTAATGAATTCTAATATTGTTAAAGAAACGTCAGATAAATTAAAAAACATTCATGAAGGAGATGGTAAAGTAAAAATGGCTAAATTACAAGTTACAAAATGCAGTTTGAGTCCTTGAGAATGAGTGATGATGAAGATATAGAAAAATTCTTTCTTCGAGTTTATGAAATAGTAAATGTTATGAGAGGTCTTGATGAAACCATTAAGGAATCCACCATAGTCCAAAAAGTGTTGAGGTCTTTTCCTACCAAGTTTATTCCTAAAGTATGATCTATTGAAGAAATGTCTAACATTGAAACCCTAACAATGGATTAATTTATTGGCTATTTAACAACATATGAAATGGGAACTACTAAAATAAAGTCATCCACACAGGATGTAACATTCAAAGAATATTACAAATCTATAGAAGATCAAGAGTGCTCATGTTCAAACTCAGATGAATAAGAGGCAAAATTTGTGAGAAAATTAAAGAAAGGTACTAGTAAGTATAAAGACAAACTTCCTTTTAAGTGCTTTAATTGTGGAAGAGTAGGGAATTATGCCTCAAAATGTCCATTTAAGAAGGAATAAAATAAATCAAAAGGTAAATAAAAGAGTAAATATAACAAAGTGAAGAATGAGAAAAGATTTAAAAAGAAATATTTTATACACAAGAAGATATCAGCTCGCCTGAAGAAATAAATGAATCTTCTGATGAAGTGTGAATTAGTGAGTTCATGCTTATGGCCCTAGAGACTAAATCTAGAGAACATAATGAGTGTGAGTTAAATGAAGAAGAAGAAGGTGGAGTTGATATTAAGGGGAACCAATTAGTGCTCTAGAAGAAATTGATAGGCTCAAACAAAAGAACAAAAAACAAAAGGAAATTTTGATGAAATATGTTAAAGAAGAGAATAAGTCAAAAGATATTATCCAATTAAAAGTTGAATTAGAATAGGTCAAAAAGGTTTAAGAAATCCTATCACAACAATTAAAAGAGAAAGGAAAAGAATGTGAAAAACTGGAAGAAGAAGTAGTTACTCTAAGAAAGAAGCTAGATAAAATATAGGTTGAGTTAAATATGAACCTTAAACACATTTAAGGGGTCTGAAAATTTGGAGGAGATATTGAATTCTTAGAAATATCCTCTTATGAAAGTTTATTTGGGTTATGAAAGAGAAACCAGTAAGAAAAAGACAAATGATAAAAAGACCATCAACTTCATTAATGTTGTCACAAGAGATAATGATAACAATTAACAACTAAAAAATAAGGATGTCAACAAAACATATAAAAAACAACAAAGGAAAAACAATCCCACTTAGCAGTAACAAAAGATTAATCCCACTTAGTGGCAACAAAGGAATAATTCTACTCAACAACAACAAATAAGAAGATTTGACAAGCACGCAATAAGTGACTAAAAGCTTTATTTCTTCAAAAAAAATATATATATATATATATATATATATATAATTTTAAACCTAAGTAAATGTTAATTATCATAAACATCAATAATATATGTATATCAATACAATTCTAATTCTAATTTAAAAAAAAAAAAAAACAACAACAACAACAACAACAACATATATTAAATATTTGACACAAACTAAAAAATAAAACCACTTTTCTTTTGTTACATTAGTTTTCTAATCATTCCCTTTCATTAAAATCAAAGTAAGGAAATAATTAAAAGAGAAGCTACATTATTTCCCAACCATTCCCTTTTTTGCATCCAGTCTCTTTTTATATAGTTTTTCACTTTAAATTAAAATTAAAATTAATTATATATAAAAGAGATGGGAAGCAAATGAAAGGATAAAATATTCAAAAGGTTAATTTCAAATTCTTAAAATTTTATCCTTTTAAGAAATTAAGAAATGAAAGGGAAATAAGTGAAAAGTTTCTAATTAAAACAAGGATACAAGGATGTTCAAGTGAGTTACAAAGTGATATCAAAGTGTCATTAAATCAATTTAAGAAATTTTAAATAGGTTATGTTTGAAATAGGGTGGATAATTTATCAATGCAAAATTTAAATGGTAGTTAAATCTCGGTGAATATTTTCGTGATTCTTGATGATTTGGGTCAATTTATAACCCCCCAAACCCCTTAGAATGTGGTTATGAATAGATGAAAGCACAACTTTGGGGTAGTGGAATTGTAGTTTTGAAATTCTAATGAAAGATAAGTTTGAAAAATTACCTAAAATTGCAAAAACCACCATTTGGACAAAAATATGAGATTAAGAACAATTATGCATATGAAATACACAACAACTTACAATATTGATATGATCTCTGAAATTCATAACTTAGGTCAAAGTGTAAACATTTCAAAACATTTTGACGATATCTTTATCAATCAGATAACATATCTATTTAACCTCATCATTTTAATTCATATGTCACAAAACGCTTGAATATGAGTGAATAACTCAAGGTCAACCATGCATCCTGTTGTCATGAATAGACAACACCCCATTATATTCTATCATAATAGACATGGGGACCCTTTTTGCATTTTATGTAGTGTGATTACTTTAGTCCTGGTTTAATTTTCTTTTTATTTACATGTTCTGCCTAAGTTTGGTTAAGTTTGATTGTTAATAAACTTTGTAATAAGTCTTTTTTTTAAACATCTTAGGTTACTAAATAAAACATAGCCCCCGAGACCAAGATCTTCATTATTATTTATTTAGTGGCTATATTTTTCTAAATAGTGGCTTTTAAGCAAATGTGTCCTTTGATAAAGTGGTTGTAGTTTATTGGAGACTCACATATCACATAATCCATTTATCGGAGAAAACACATATTGGAACCTTATATCGGAAATCAAGTCCATCATGCATATTCGCAAACAAGTGGTTGTTGTTTTAAATCCCTTATCAGAAAAAATTATCGTGGTATTTCAATTTGTGTAACATGCCCTCTTTTAAGAAGTTGCAAATTACACTTTCTCTGATTGAGTTTTCTAAAGTAGAAGTCTAAAAACAATAAAAACACTTTTTATGAATAAAATACCAAAACCCCAACCCCACATGCGACATCATATTCCACTGTGGCATATCAGAGATACCATATTGATGTTTTTGTTATGTGACACCATGCAAAAACTTTGATCTTTGATATGTGATAAAGGACTTTACTCTGATATTGTGATATGCTAATCTTGCAGATTATGCGATTTCCACTTCTTTCAATATGCTTTCATCCCTGATCTCCAACTTCTGATACAACACTTCCTCTGATATCCATATCCCGCCGATATCCTTGAAGGCCTCTATTCTGATATGTGATAACCTCTAACCTCCGATTTGCTCCAATCTCCAATATCCGAACGGACCAATATGGTGTATTAACATTGATTAATAAGAATTTCATGTCGTCCTTGATATCAGGACTTTTGAATGAAACCTTCAATATCAAATCGCCAATCGTCGATTCACTTCCAGATCTGTTATAATTATAAGATTGGATTTAATCTAAGATTGCATCAGTTTATCAGAGCTTTCGTTAGGTGTCATCATTTAAAATCACTAATAATATGGATGTGATTTTTATATTAAAACAATTTTAATAGTAATTTCACGTCTGCCATATCGGAGCTTTACTATATCACAAGTTTGCAAAGTGTGTCATGTTGCGATTATCTCCGATATTATGGACCTGAAACAATTATTAAAATGAATTAATTATGTTATCGCATCGGTTCCATATCGAAGGTACCCATATCAGAAATGTTTTCTGTTGTTTCAGTTTGAATATTGCGATAAGAAAATCTTTGATTCCACTCTGCGTCTACCACTTGTCATTTCCTCTTGGGGTGCTATTATAATAATTAAAAAGTTTGTTTTCATTGGTTTTGCGAGAAGCTTGTGTGTTTAGTTTTTGATTTTTCTTTTGACTAAGTTTAATATTAGAACTAATAAACTCTATTTAACTGAAACAGGGATGAACCCAGGGTCGATAAGGAGGAAGTATATACTCTATATAGTATTTCCAATCATTCTCTACCATGTGATACAATGGAGTTCAAAACCTCTGATACCTATCTACGCCTGCCACTTGTCACACTTCGGTTTGATCACTGCTACAAGTCTGCACGGGCATTGTTTTACAGTTTCGGGCCACTATTTTGGTTTTCTTTGTGATTTGTTAGGATTCATGTGATTTATAACAAAACCCTCACTACTCTTTTGTATTTTGATTGGAGGGATAATCCAAAGGGTCAATTCTATAAGATTGGTTCATTCCTTTTTCTTTGGAGTTTCATCATTATTTTCAGAGATTATTGGTTCTTCCCATGTGTCGCCATTGTTGTGGTAAAAGACACATCACCCCCATTTTGACTTTATTATTATCATAATAATAATGGGGACACTTTCCTATTTGCATTTTGCTTTTGAATCATTGGTTAATTCATTTTTGCCTAATTAGACTTGTTTTATTTTCAGTTTTCTTTAATCTTATTAACTTTGTTTTATTATTCATTAATTAAAATAATTGAAACAAATAGCCCCCAAGTCCATGACTTATACTATCGTGTGACTTTAATCCTTTTACATTGAACCAAATTTGAATTGGGCCTTTTGATTAATAACACATTGTCAAAGTGATAAATTAATATTGTGGAAACCCTTTGTAAATAACATGCAATGCATATAACAAAACCCTTTCGGTGATCTCATATCGGCGTTTTCATTATGTGTTAGAACATAAAATCTCTGATTGTCGATGAGTGATATCACTTCACTTCGGATATGCGATATCACAATACCATATCGATGTTTTTATTATGTGCCACCACTCCTAACATTCGATTGTCGATATAATGTAACCTCTGATTTTCTTATATTTTTGATATGTGATATCGCAACACCTCCGGTCTCCGATTTGCTCCAAACGCCAATATGTGATCTCCGCCTATGTCATCACCATTGGACCCAATGTGGTTATAGAATTGATATAATAAAACATCACATCTGCCCATATCAAAATTATTTTCAATGACACTTATGCAAAATCGTCGATCGTTGATTTGGTCACGCACCCAATATCGTTAGTAAGATGAATGTAATAAAATATCGCATCTTCCCATATCAAAACTTTCAAATAGGGTCAATTCCGATATTCTCTGATCATCGATATGATATGTGGATGCGATTAGCTTTATTATAATGTTTTAATGTGATTTCGCATCTGTTGCATCGAAGGTTTATTATATCGCAAGTTTACAAAGTGTATCATATCAAAACCTCCGATACCTATCTACGTCCGCCACTTGTCACGCTTCAGTTTGATCATTGATACAAAGTAATTACGATCATTGTTTTAAGGTTTTAGGCTGTTATTATGGTTTTCTTTGTGATTTTTTAGGATTCGTGTGATTTATAATAAAACCCTCATTGCTCTATTGTATTTTGATTATAGGGATAATCCAAGCAAAGTAGTCTCTACAAAAGCCCGTTGTGTGCTCTCCTGTGCAAGACTCTACTTGCACTCTCCAAGCTTCATCTTGAAAACCTTAGAATGGGTCCTATTGTGAGAAAAAATAGAAATTGTGGCTTTCTGAGATTCAAGCTCGGCTTTAATCCGCTGCATTACCTCCGTCTTCTCTTCAACCACAACCTTTGTCTTTAAGTAAAATAAATGAAACAAATAAATCCCGAGTTTAAGACTTATATTATTGTGTGACTTTAATCCTTTTACATTGAACCAAATTTGAATTGGGCCTTTTAATTAATAACACATTGTCAGAGTGATAAATTAATATTTTGGAAACCCTTTGTAAATAACACACAATGCATATAACAAAACCCTTTCAGCGATATCATATCGACATTTTTTTTATGTGTCACAACATAAAACCTCTGACTGTCGATGAACGATGTCACTTCACTTCCAATATGCGATATCACAATACCATATCGATGTTTTTATTATGTGCCACCACTCCTAACCTACAATCACTGATATAGCATAACCTCTGATTTGCTTAGATCGTTGATATGCGATATCACAACACCTTCGATCTTTGAATTGCTCCGATTGTCGATATGTGTTCTCTGCGTATGTTATCGCCTTCAGACCTGATGTGGTTATAGAATTGATTTAATAAAACATCGCATCCGCCCATATTGGAATTATTTTCAATGGCACTTATGCAAAATTGTCAATCATCGATTTGGTCACGGACCTGATATCACTATTTAAACGAATTTAGTAAATATCGCATCCACCCATATCCGAACTTTCAATTAGTGTCACTTCCGATTTTCTTCAATCTCTGATATGTGGATGTGATTAATTTTATTATAATGTTTTAATGTGATTTTGTGTCTATTGCATCAGAGCTTTATTATATCTCAAGTTTACAAAGTGTAGCATATCAAAACCTTTAATACCTATCTACGTCTGCCACTTGTCACACTTTGGTTTGATCACTGCCACAAAGTCTGTCCGATCACTGTTTTAAGGTTTGGGGTTATTATTATGGTTTTCTTTATGAATTTTTAGGATTAGTGTGATTTATAATAAAACCCTCACTACATCTTGAAAACCTCATAATGGGTCCTATTGCTAGAAAAAACAAAAATTGTGGTTTCCCGGGATTCAAGCTCGACTTTAAGCCACTGCAATGCCTTCGTCTTCTCTTCAGCCACAGCCTCGGCATTGTCATTGTAGAAATCCCTGTTGTTAACATCTTCTCAATTTTTTTCTTTAAGTTTTCCAAATTTTCAAAGAATCTCTTAATTTCAATTATGGTCCCTAATAATTGAGAAAACATAACATTTAAATCACAGCAAGAACAGTGACGTTTGTTGATCTTGATGACCGCAAGGTTTGTGAATACATCAGCCCCCATCAATTATCATAAATGTATATCACATTCTGCAAGGAGGTTATGCATTGAGGTTTAACGTTTCTAGGTTGTGTGTTGTGACAAACTTGCAAGATTGAGAGGTAAGGGGTTTGCTTCTTCAACCACTTTGTGGCAATCAGAGATTGATTCGGCCAATGAGGTGCCAAGCTTAGTGTGTTGTGTCACGGATGTGGAAATGAGCTTTACCATTTATAGTGAGAAGGATGCCTTTGCATCCACCCCTGCCAATCATGACCTTGCCCACTAAGATCAGTGTGCCAGAGATAAAGCTTAAGAGCAGACAATGCATGAAGCAATGAAGGGTTGAAGTTCTATTGAGGACAAGCAAGATGATGACGTTGACAAATACATGTCTGGAAAGCATATTTGCTTTAGGTCGACTAATCTACTACAATGTATTGACTAAGAATCCCACCATTAAAAATTATTTAACCTGTTATTGGAAAATGAAGAAGATGATTTTTTTTTAACTTTAAACATTTTTGAATATTGAGAGAGCACAATTTGACCAATGGATATTAAATTTGTAAAATGACTCAATGCAAGTTTACGACCATGGTGTTATTAGTATATCCAAGGTGTATGATTCCATGAGGCAGGCAAAGCGATTTGTCTGTAGGCTTGTTCTCATTGGGTTATTACATTAGTCCAATCACTTTGGATGGGGATTAAAATTAAAGAAATTACGAAATTTTAACGTGTGGGTTGTTTCTGCAAGCATCTATGTAAAAACTTGAGGATTGCTTGTTTGCGTATATTTGCAGGAAAACCTTAGGATTGTTTGTTTGCGTATATTTATAGAGGACACATATATGTACCTTGATGGATTGTTTGTTTTCGTATATGTATAGAGGACACATATATGTACCTTGATTCTCTTTCAGATTTCTTTCACCACTATGAGTGCACATTTCTCAAGAGCGCTGCATCAATAACAGACTATGAATGCACATTTGTCAAGAGCATTGCATCAATAACAATTTTTTTTAAGGGGTGTGAAACCCTAGAAGAAGCTCGCCTCCAGTTTAATTCACAGAGCAGTACATACATCAAATATTTATAACATAGTCACGTCATAAGATTGGAACTTGGACAAGAAGGTTATCATTAAACCCTCCCAACCATCAGGGATATCTTCCTTCACTATTATCAAAGCAATTTGGCATTTGTCTTTCATTTCTGTATTGTTGTAATCTACAATTTTTAATTGTTGATTTTTTATTTATTTTTTATTATTTTAAAATTTAATGAAAAATAAATAAATTAACTTTTGTACTTAACACATATTCTTGATAGACAAAAAAAGATCAGACTTAGTTCGTATCTCTAAAATTTTCTAAATATTCCAAAATCTACACATTAATATAAATTCAACATCCTTGTTCATCAATATAGTATATGATAATTTCATCTACTGAATCGAATCTTCTTAGCAATCAGCCGCATCGTGCTATGCTTGTGCTCCCTTCTCCACAATTACTTTGGGCCCTTCAAAAAAAAGGAATCTTCTTTTAGGACCAAGCCATTGAGAGATGGGAAGGATCTCTTCCTATATGGAAATCGGCCATGATGTTGGACCTTAATGCTGACCTGGCTCTCCAATGGAATCTGATCACTTGGGCTATAAGAAATAGAGGTATTTACAGATCTAAAGCGGAGGACAAATTGATCTGGAAGGGATACAGGGGAGGTCATCTATATCTGTAAAAGATATCTATCTTCAGCTTCAACAGGAATGTTCCATTCGTCAGGATATCATTTTCCCATACATATTCTGGAAATCGGATTTCCCCATTAAGATAATTATCTTTGCTTGGCTTGTTTTCCGCAATAAGAATCTTATGTGGGAAAACCTCCAAAAAAGGAATTGGAGCGGGCTTGCTATATGTCCTATCTGCAAAGCGAATGAAGAATCCAACTATCACATTTTCCTAAGCTGTCCACATTCTATGGGTATATGGAAGTGCCTTGCTGACCATTTTGGATTCAATAGCATTACTTTTCTCTCTAAAGGAAGCCTTTGAATGGTGGTACAATATGAAATCTGAATGGAGGCCTATTCCATTGCTTACCTTATGGGCTATATGGAAATGGAGGAATCAGACCCTCTTCCAAAACAGCAAGGAAAATTATCTTCCTATTTTTGAATACATTCTATCTTTATTCTCAACTTGCAAACCTCCCAATATTCATCAAAGAGTTTGAAAGCCGCAGGCATGAAATATGGATCCCACAAATATTCCACGTGCATACTTTGATGGGGCCGCACAAAATGGATATTGTGCATGTGGGGTTTTTATTATTCCATGGGAGAATCAGCATATGGAAATTTTTTGGCATGGAGGCAAAGGGACAAACAACAAAGCAGAGGCGATGGTGTTGGCAGGAATCTTAAAATTTTGTGACTTCCGAAACATCAGGGGACTGCATATTTTCGGTGACTCCGAGGTCATTATTGATCATGTAAAGTCCGTTCATTCCATAAAAAATCATAATATTTTGGGTTGGCTGAGTAGGATTGACTCTATATGGAAATCATGAAAGGACTATTCTATTGACCATATAGATAGAGGAAAAAACAAAGTGGTTGATGCTCTCTCAAAAGAAGGCCTTTCTTCCTCAAACGAACTCTAGAAGATGTGCATATCTGCGGGAGATGTTCGGCACCATATCCATGAATTCATTCTGCCAAGTACTTAATCTATTTATCAACTTTTTTATCTCTGGTATGTATCATGTACTCATTTATATTTTTTCCTATTTTGCCCAACTCTTGAAGTTTTCTCATACTGCTTATTATAGTTGTTTCCATTCACTACCATATTATATTCTGTTAGTTTTGTTGTGAGGTTCTGTACTTTTTTGTAAACAGATTATGATATCTCTCATCATAGGCTTGCATGCCATATCTGGGCCCACTATAAGTTTACCATATCCGTTCTGATGATGTATTATTATCTCAAATTTTAATGAATACAATATAGCTTTTTTCGTACTTGAAAAAAAAAAATAAAAAAAAAAAAAATAAATAAATAAATAAAAATAAATAAATAAATAAATAAATGTCATAGTATAACAAATATATATCATCAATATATGACACGGGGCCTGTAAAGACCTCCGGAGGCAAGTGCGAAGGGTGACGGGCGAAGTCGTGCACGAGGGCACGCGGGCGGGCGCGCGACGGGCGCGCGCTGAATGGAGAAGCGACGTTTCGGCGAGCTGAAATGCGACGATACGTTGGGCGACTTGAAACACTTGGGAAAAACGCGTGGAATGATAGAAGGTTTATACGCCGATTTGGAAGAGAGCTTGTGTAAGGGCAAGCCAACATACGAAAGCATGTTTCAAGGGTGCGTTATGATGGTTTTGGGGGTCGGCCAAGGGGCTGCCACCCACACATAACCCACGCAAGGAAGCATATAAATGTAAGAGCATGGAAGCTCATAAAACATCAATGCATTAACTCATCTTTGCAAGGAACAAGAAGGAAGTGTGCAGTTAAAGAGGGAGCTACGCATATCTCTTGCGCATTGCTCTAAAGAGGACTGTACGCTTTGGTGAAGTCTTGTGATCAAGTCGAAGGTTGGGCAAGTGTGCCCGTGGATTCTAAGGTGCGGTTTTGGTGTAGGACTTGGCATGGGATTTTAGGTGGCTCGGGTGAGCACCGTCCTTTGTGCAAGAGGTGCACAAGACTGTTGTAAAAGGCAAGGTTGCCTCTATTTGTAAATTTGGTTAAGTGTGAGACTTGGTTCGGCCAAGACACGCTTGTATGTTGTAAACTGATATTCTTAATAAATTGTCGGGCATACTCACATCACGGGGAGTTGACCCTCCCCTTTATACTTGTTGCAATTGTTGATGTTCTTGTTATAATTGCTATGGATAATGAATGAGTATGGGCTTCATTAAGTATAAAGGATAATTGTATGTTTACTTGGTTGCGAAACACAAGCTAAGTAATGTTAACATGAAAGTAGGCGTAGTCCACGAATGTTAGTATTGGTGAAAAGAAAGCGTTCGGTGGTGCCGCACCTTGCTACAAGCGGTTGGAAGACTACCGTAGGTGTAGGGGCGTGACAGTTGGTATCAGAGCATGTCTGAAGACTTGGAGAAGTCTTGCAGGAAGCTGGGTGAAGTAAGTGAACTTCCAAGTGTATGACAGTTGATGACAAGTGATATTGAGACTTAAACAAGGTTCAGGTGTTGAAGCATTTGAAGGTAGTTTCAAGACTCGGTTTGAGCAGGGTTGCTCGTGACAGTGGAAGCAGGTTTAGCAATGGTGAAGCCTAGTGCTTGGACCAAGCTGAACGACAAGGCATGGCAAGTTTGGGAGAAGGTGAAGGGAAGCTCTTGCTTACCTTATACAGGTTGAAGAGGTTGAAAGAAGAGAATCCCTGGATTCGAGAGAAGCTTGCAGTCTTGGAAAAAAATGTTGAAGATGAACTTCTTCAACTTGGTTGGACAATGGGGCAAGGTGAAGTTGTAGATTGTGCCATCAAGGAAGAAGAAGCAGTGATGATTGGAGACGTTGCAGACATGACCATGATGGAGGATGAACTTGAGGATGATCAAGTTGAACCAGGATCGTGCAGTTTGCAGACATGGATGAATGAGGAAGAGCCTCATGATCATGATGAAGTAAGTATTGATACTTGTGTTTCATTTGGGCATTTGGTGGATGGACCATATGCAGGGAAGGGCAAAGCCAGTTTACCTATGCTATGGAGGATCTTGCCATGGATGTCTATGATGGGACCTTGTATGGAGGAGCAAGGATTGTTGATTGTTGCGGGACTTGTTGGGGTTGTTTGTGACCTTATGGTAGAAGGTGCAAAGGCCCTTGACAAGGGAGGAACATGATGATCATTGTGGAGGATTGGGTCATGATTTAGCCACATGGAGAATTGGCTAAGTGCCCGACATGACTCATGGACAGATTGGAGGGCACACTCTTGGGTGGACTTCTCATGGCCGAGGCCAAGAGATAGTCTTGGTGGACACTTTGGTGGGGGAGCTATGATGGAGGGACCGAGTTCACTAGACCAAAGATTGCAGCTTGGATGAGGATGACCGATTGTTGTGATGAGTCTACTTGGTTGGACTACATGGGCAACATAGTCATGGACATCAGGTTGGAAACATGGAGCATGGCAGTCTTAGGCAGGGACATTGTGTGGGAGCACTTGTAGAGGTGTCATGGAAATCCAAGGAAGAGTGCCAAGGCAAGGATGTTGTGCAGATGGATTTGCTAGAGTGACATGGAGACTTGTTACTTATGAGTTGATGGAGAGGTTGTGCACTCTTGTACAACAAGGCCATGGACTTGGATGGATTTGTGAGCAGATTATGGAGCTCACGATGACATGAGATTGTTGTGACTTTTAGGGACTTCATAGATGGTGGACTTAGAGGATTTGATGCATTGAGGAGCTGAGGTCAAGAGACTTTGATGCAGTATGGGATGCATATTTTCAAAGTACATGTATGGGCATGGCTTGGAAGAGTGACTTGATGTAGAGGATCAATATGAGACACTTTGGAGTGATAGAGTTACAACGATGATGATGATGCCTTGGTGGCAGCACTTGGGCATGGGTTGAGCCGAGACTCAACTACTTTTGGCACATGGATAGATGAGACAAGTGCATACTTGTTTCTATGGATGACTTGAGGGATGGCACATTGCGGATATGATGGAGGTTGCTTCATGGACCTGGTGTGGCACATCGGGAGTCGATGTTTGAGGAGATGATCTCTTCATATGGAGGAGACACACGCATAGATGATGATGTTGGGATAGATGTGGCTGATTTCATGTAGCACATTGACACCAAACATCATGGACAACATGTTGCGGATGAGATGGATGGAGTTCCATGGACCTGAGCATGGATTATGGAGATAGATTCTTGATGAGTCAAGGATGTGGCAGATGTTTGAGGAACAACTGATGATGGCATGAGGATGTTCACTCTCATGGTTTGAGCGTGATAGTTGGATTGATCACCCAACTAGTTCGAGACATGAGGGCATGCAGTGGGCGGAGATGTGTTAGCATTATGTTGGAGTATCATGGCAACAGTTAACATGAGGACACATGATGAAGACAGGAGGTCAGTAATCATGGATCGAGATGACATCTGATGAAGAGAATACCATTGAGGTGTATACCTTGGTATGGTGAGCTTGGTGGCAGTTGGTCACTAAGTCGAGGCATGATGGAGATGAGGCTCTACATATGTTGCAGGGATGTTTGCCTTATGTGGAGGAGTCAACATCATGGATGATGATGATCTTGGTGGATGGCTACCGGGATGGTATGTTGTCGAGGACGACAACGATTTCAGGTGGAGGAAGATGTAAAGACCTCCGGAGGCAAGTGCGACGGGCGACGGGCGAAGTCGTGCACGAGGGCGTGCGGGCGCGTGGGCGGGCGCACGAGCGCATGACGGGCGTGCGCTGAACAGAGAAGCGACGTTTCGGCGAGCTGAAATGCGACGATACGTTGGGCGACTTGCGACACTTGGGAAAAACGCGTGGAATGATAGAAGGTTTATATGTTGATTTGGAAGAGAGCTTGCGTGAGGGCAAGCCGACATACAAAAGCATGTTTCAAGGGTGCGTTATGATGGTTTTGGGGGTCGGCCAAGGGGCTACCACCCACACATAACCCACGCAGGAAGCATATAAATGTAAGAGCATGGAAGATCATAAAACATCAACGCATTCACTCATCTTCGCAAGGAATAAGAAGGAAGTGCGCAGTTAAAGAGGGAGCTGCACATATCTCATGCGCATTTCTCTAAAGAGGACTGTATGCTTTGATGAAGTCTTTTGATCAGGTCGAAGGTTGGGCAAGTGTGCCCGGGGTGGATTCTAAGGTGCGGTTTTGGTGTAGGACTTGGCATGGGATTTTAGGTGGCTCGGGTGAGCACCGTCCTTTGTGCAAGAGGTACACAAGACTGTCGTAAAAGGCAAGGTTGCCTCTATTTGTAAATTTGGTTAAGTGTGAGACTTGGTTCGGCCAAGACACGCTTGTATGTTGTAAATTGATATTCTTAATAAATTGTCGGGCAGACTCACATCACGGGGAGTTGCCCCTCCCCTTTATACTTGTTGCAATTGTTGATGTTCTTGTTATAATTGCTATGGATAATGAATGAGTATGGGCTTCATTAAGTATAAAGGATAATTGTATGTTTACTTGGTTGTGAAACACAAGCTAAGTAATGTTAACATGAAAGTAGGCGTAGTCCACGAATGTTAGTATTGGTGAAAAGAAAGCGTTTGGTGGTGCCGCACCTTGCTACAAAAGGTTGGAAGACTACCGCAAGTGTAGGGGCGTGATAGGGGCAGTCTGAATGTGAGGAAAGAATTCTGCCAGTTCTTCACATTTGTCAATTTTTCTCTTTTAGCATTAATTTTTTTAGCTATAGCATTGAATTCAGCTTTTGTATTGTCCCCTTATATCAAGGTATATTGAAACATTTCTCTTATAATGGCGATGGCGGTTTTATAAAGTGATTAATCTTTAGTGGGAATCTTTTTGAATGTTTTTTAAGTTTATTTTCGGATCTATTTTGTGCTAAATAGAAATTCATAAAAATTACAAGTTTAACATATGATTTTTTCACAATTAAAGTGTCCCAATTTTTTATAAAATATTGAATCCACATATACACGCAAAAAAACCAATTAAAATAATACAAAATCAAAATTTAAATTCGTTATAAACTCATTAGGTCACAATTAAAATATTATCAATTCCATTCATATGTGTGCATTCGCCATGCTCAATCGGGCATTACCAACAACCACAGAAATCGCAGTGAGCACTTCCCCCGCCTGCTCGGCTTCAATATTCTTCCCTTCAATATTTGTCGTTCATCAAATCTTCTTTATCGAGTCCTCTGATGAGTCTGATCACGACCATCCTTAACCCTGATCATAAAATATTGTTGACTTTGTGTCTACGCATTTAGATGATCCAAATTAATTAAAACTAAGTTTAATTTATGGAGAAATAGTTAAAATTTTAAAAAATAATAAAAAATGTTAATATGAATAATTTATGGAAAATAAATTAAAAATTAAAAAATTAATATAAAATTAATTTAATTATAAATTTCAAAATATTTTATAAATTATATAAAAAAATATCAAATAATTAACTTCATTCCTAGTTTAGAAGAAAAACAAATCATTCCTACTCATTAAATTACAGAAATATTCCATAATTAAAATAAGGATTGTCAAAATATAACAGGGAGCTCGTGTTTCTCAGTGTTACATTTTTGAATTTATGTAGATTGCAAATTTTGGGAATACCTTAGAATCTAATAGTCAGCAGAATTAACCTCGATTCCAAGATATTCACACATCTGCAATCCACTTCCCTAAAATACACCTAGAATTTCAAAGTGGGAGAAGTCAAACAATTCAAATCTGTCTTGATGTTTGAATTTCGAATATTCCCAAAATATACAATCCAAATAAACATCACACATTACCTTTGGAGCCCAATTCTTTCCCTTGGTTTGCCTCCTCCTCCTCTCACTTCTCATTGTCAAATCCTACTAGGATTTGTTCCTATTTTGGATGAGTGAGATTCAAAGTCTTCTTTAGAATTTGATAATTGAGTTAGAAAGGTCCTCAACCTAAATTGATGAGAGGGGGGAGACATAATTCGGGTGCTAAAGGGAAAAAATCAACTATATCAATAAGGGGAGGAGTAGGTGGGGAAAGGGGCAGAGGTGATAGGAGAAGGATGAGGAGGTAATGTGGTAAGGATGTGAGATTAAGAAGGGATCTATTATGAGGTAGGATTGAGGGGAGGTCCTAGAGGAAGGGGAGGGACCTATGGGATAAAGGGAGATTCTCCTTCCAGGATCAAGCTAAAAAAAAATTGAGGAGGGGATAAGGGATTTTCTTTATGGGAATTTTGAAGCAGCAATGCAGGGATTATTCAAGGGAGGAGGAATAAAATTTGAAATGGCACAAACTTGTCTTTATGTGCTCTTTATAAAATCTTTGACAAAATGTTTATATTCATGGAATTTGTCACTTAAAAGGTAGTTTCAAATAGTCAAAACTCCATTTTAAGGACCAACATCACAAAGTGTGATCCAGGTGGATGTTTGTGGCCACCCACCTATCCCATTTGGACCCCCACAACTATCTCTTTCAGCATTTTCAGTTTCCTAAATTGTAGCACAGTTTACTATTTTTAGCAGTTTTTCGGGTCCTGAACTTCGGGAGCCGTTTTGAGGACCTAAACGACATTTTTTGGGAAATCCATCGACCCATGTTGCCTCCCAAAGTGGTAGTGCTCGGATAAATCTTTATAACGAGCTATTGTACGCGTCAAACGAAGTTCATATGCCAAAGTTACGACCCCGGGAAATTGATGTACTAATTTACCCAAACGGTGCCCACAATTTGGTGTTTCATCTTCTAAGGTTAGGTTTCGGGATGTGAAGGGTTTTCGATTGTTTCTCAACAATAAATAGGCCTTCGAGCCTCATTGTAACACAGTTCAGAGGCATGTTGCCACCACATCTCTTCTAAGAGATAAGCTACCATCGCCCTAGTTGGTTTATTTCCATTTCTGGTTGTAAGCATATTTCATTATTTTCCATTAATGAAATAAAGTATTATTTCCGTTGCATCTTTGTGTATATGGTTATCTTTGTAATTTGTTGCGTTCCTGTTTAAATCTGGATCAGTGGTATCAGAGCGGTCTGCTTTTTCTCTGTTTTTCTTTGCATGTCCCCAACGAGGTTGGGATAAAAGGAGTTAGGGCTTGAACTGGTCAAACCTTTGCAAGACCAGCCTCGCAAATCCCGACGGCCTCCCATGGCAGATGAGAACAAAGACGAGGGGGCAGGAGATCCTATCAAAATATTGCTCGAAGAAGCCCTCGAGTGACAACGAGCGCGATGATGGACAGCTTTGCCCAGATCCTTCAACGGCTACCCAAAAGTGACGCATCGGCTTCCAACAGCTACTTTGGAACACTGCACCCTTTAAGGTACAAGTTAATTTTGAAATCCCCATATTCGAGGGTCAGATAGACGCAACCGCCGTAGATAAATGGTTAAATTTGCTAGAGTGTTATTTTTCCGTTCATGAATTTTCGAGTTAAGAAAAGATTGTTTTCGCTCTTCTCAAAGCAACCCCCCACGTGAAGGACTGGTGGGAAACCTATTGCGAGCAGAAGGATGAAAGTACAGGCTCACTGTTCTCAGCCGCAACCACTTGGAATGACTTCCGGGATGCCATCAAGGAGCAGTACTACCCCGTCAAATTCTATGAAGACAAATACATCAAATGCACCACACTGCGGCAGGGACAAGACCAAGATGTGCCGGAATTCACAAACATTTTCATACCCTTCGCACACAGTTGGGTATCAAAGATTCTGAGCTGCATCTGGTACTCAAATACCGCGACTGCCTACAAAGATACATCCAAGAAGAGATGGAGTTCTTGAACATCTCCTCACTCGGCACAGCATACCGATACACTATCAAAATCGAGCAAAAGTTCAAACAGAAGAAGCGAGACTTTGGATCTGCAAATCTGAAGCCCAAAGGTTAAAGCCAAGGCGGGGTGACCCAAGACAACCCATCGAAGCCGCAAGAAAAGAAAAACACCACGAAGCCAAAGAAGGACACAGGAAAGTGGTGTGAGTTCCACAAGAGTCCCACTCATAACAAAAGTGAGTGTCGGACCAAGCAGTGGCTGGTGGCCGAGTTGAAGGCTTCTGAATCAGATGCATGTTTCGACCCTGAGCCAAAACCCAACAAGGGGAATGGAAAATGGAAGCAAATCATTGATGCGGATCCCAGCGCCACTGTTGCCACCTCCAAGATCCAGAAAAATGAGCCCAAAAATCCAGAGGAAGGGGAGCGTCTTTTCCACTCACAGATGTGGGTTAAGGGTTCGCCGCTGCAATTCATTGTCGACAGTGGCAACCAAAAGAACCTCATTTCAGCAGAGGTCGTGAAGCGGTTGGGCCTACCGACTACCCGCAGATGTATAGTATTGGGTGGCTTCATGAAGGACGAGATCTCAAAGTTTGCCAGAAGTGCTACCTTCCCTACAGCATCAAACCATTCACAAATGAGGTATTGTGTGATGTTACACCTCTGGATGTTTGTGTTGTATTATTAGGCCAACCATACTTGTGGAGGCGACATGTTGCGTATGAGTTAATGCCTTGTGCTGTCATTATTTCTTTGAGTAATTCATTATATAGGATACCAGAGGTAGCCCTGTTGGAAATAATACTGAGAGGGGGGGTGAATCAGTATTATCAGATTAATCAAACTTTTCAAATGCCCAAAACATATACGCTACTTCAGTTAAGTGAACCAGCGTGTACACGCTACTGTGACGAAGTAAAACAGCGTATAAGCAGAAAACTCACAATTTAGTTGGCTTATTCTTCAATTAAGTGCATCAGGACATTATTCATCATATTAACAGTAAACATGTGCAGTATAACAGAATAGATAAAAAGCCACACACATGAACACCAAGATATAAGGTGGAAACCCAATGTGGGTGAAAACCACCTGCTGCAAGTTGTCTCTATCTTTCTTAATATGAAACTTCAGTTTACAATCTTTTGTACTGGTGCAGCCTTATACCAGTACGCAGGCTACAACCTGCAGAAGGCTTCAACCTTCTCTCGTTCTCCAAACTTCCTTGGAAGGGAGCTCCAACCCCCTTTTGCTTTTGTACTAGCCAAGATACTAGTACGTAGGTGCTGACCTACAATCTTCCTTCTTCCAGGTATCACTTTTCATACATTTTCAGACTTGGATATTCCTGAAGCACAACATTACAATCTGAAGACCACAATTCATTCAATTTCACAACAGATCATTGAAGCATAAAACAACCAACTTTGAATCACTGAACCACTGAACCCTGTCAATCACCAGTTACCAGAACACAGAGCAGACTACAGAACTCTGTAATAACAGTCAGATCCCACTGTAAACCCAAATCAAGCTTCAAAAGATATACGCTACTTTAATGAGCAGAAACCGCGTATACACGCGCTTTTACCGAAGCCAACCTGCGTACAGATCTAAAAATAAACTTTCTCAACTTGCAGCTGTACCAGATATTAGTTAGACTCAGAACGTAACATTGCGACAATATGCAGATCTAGAAATACGCATAATCAACCATAACATGATAGTGCATTTCAAACCATTTGATCCCGATCTCTCCTTAGATCTAGTTCTCCATCAACCGATGAGATCTCTCCTTAGCTCAGATCAACCAACTCAGAACCTGCATATCAGATCTCTTTCTCTCTTAGATATTCATGCCTTGTCGAAAGATGATCTTTGCCTAATGATCTTCTTCTCCTTATATAGCCTTAGGCCTTTCTCAATACCAAGAGCCAAAACCATAGTAACACAATACCATCAACTTTAAAACTAGGGATCGACACGCCCGTCGAGACATAATGGTCCGAAATCATAGGCACAACTTCCAAGGTCTAACCACCATGAACCAAAGGAACCTTTCCACATACACGCGCTTTTTCTGAATCTAACTTGCGTGTACACGCGACTTGGGCTTAACAAAAGAGCGTGTATGAGCTTTCTTGCCATGCTGTACTGAGATCTGTCTTCTGATTGAGTTGCCATCACCTGTACTAACCTTTGAGCACCTGTACCATCCACTGAGTGAGTTGCCATCAAGGACAACACTTGAACCATAATGCCAACAATCTCCCCCTTTGGACTTGATGGCAACCACCACACCAAGTCACTCTCCCCCTTTGACATCAAGGGCAAAGGGAGGACCAAGATATTCTCTTCCTTGGTAATCCTTCTGCTGTCCATACTGCTGTCCATACTCCCCCTGAGTACATGCTGAAATCTCCAAGTGTGCTCCCCCTTTGTGAATGCCAAAGAGTACCAATCTATCCATCCTGCTCACCAAGTGCTGTTCATGCTCCCCTTGACTGTAGGCAAGATCTGCAAAAGATGTTCTTCAAGAAGAACATGACTCTATACATCATAAAAGACCTTCCTATCACCAAAGACTCATACATACATCCATTTCTCAACTAAGTGAGGATATACAAAAAAAAATGACTCATCCACCCAACCAAGTGGGGATACATCAATATTGACTCATCCACCTAACCATGATAATACATGAACATTTCATCATTCATCCCAGGCATAGTGGGGAAACCAACAAAGGCCGTTACATGACCTTGACACCATAAAAGAGACAAGAGAGATACATGACATAGAGACAACAGATCTAGACCAAGACTTAGGAAAGACATCAGCAGCATCTGATAAACATCTTGTTAGATCAGCAACTAGAATTTCTTTCTGAGCTCCTTCTCCTGAAACCAACAACCAAAAACATCTGAATGCCAACAATGCTTTATGAGACTTTTGAGCTGCTCCCCCTGAACCTGTGCCTGTTGCACTCCCTGAAACTGTGCCTGAATAATTCTGACATTCCTATTGCTGTTCAGAACTTCAGAGTTTTCCCTTGCTGTTCAGAACTTCATATA
The DNA here is from genome assembly GCA_031772625.1 of Pinus tabuliformis. Lineage (NCBI taxonomy): Eukaryota > Viridiplantae > Streptophyta > Pinopsida > Pinales > Pinaceae > Pinus > Pinus tabuliformis. The sequence continues at coordinate 153,508,317 of CM062812.1, forward strand.
CGCGTTTTCTCCTGTATAAAACAGCGTATGTACGCGGATATTCTTTCTGCAACAAGCGTCCAGCATACACGCGACTTTCCCACCATGAATCCGCGTGTATACGCTAATATTACTTCCGTAACCTGCGTATACCAACTTTTCTGTAGAACAAACAAATTTCAACAACAGGATGAAGCATTAACTACTCCCAGCTTTTGTCTGAGATATTCAAAAGTTTCCCTGGGCAGTGGTTTTGTGAGAATATCAGCAACTTGCTCCTTAGAAGGAACATACTCCAACTTGACCTTCTGTTCAAGCACTTGTTCCCGAAGAAAATGGTACTTGATTGGTATGTGCTTGGTCTTTGAGTGCATGACTGGATTCTTTGAAATGCTGATTGCACTTGTATTATCACATAAGATAGAGACAGGTGGAGTGCAAGTGATTTGAAAGTCCTGCAAGGTCTGCATCATCCAAAGAAGTTGTGTGCAACAAGATGCTGCAGCCACATATTCTGCTTCAGCTGTAGATAAGGCAATCGAACTTTGTTTCTTGCTGAACCAAGATACTAATCTGGAACCCATGAAGAAAGCACCTCCACTTGTGCTTTTCCTATCATCCACACTTCCAGCCCAATCTGCATCTGTGTAAGCATGAAGAGTGAGATCAGTATTTCTAGGATACCATAAGCCATAGTTTTGGGTCCCTTGAAGATATTTGAAGATTCTTTTGACTGCCTGAAGATGAGTTTCCTTTGGGTTGGCTTGAAATCTTCCAACCATTCCTACTGCATGTGTAATATCTGGTCGAGTACCTGTCAAATAAAGCAAACTCCCAATCATGGATCTATAAGTGGGTTGGTGGACTGCTGCTGATTCATCATTTGCACTGAGGCTGCATCCTGTAACCATGGGTGTACATACTGGTTTTGACTCTTCCATGCCATACTTCTTCAAGATCTGCTTGAGGTATTTGGTTTGAGACAAGAAGATACCTCCTTCATTTTGTTGGATTTGCAATCCAAGAAAATATGTCAATTCTCCAAGAAGTGACATTTCGAATTCTTTCTGCATAACCAAGGCAAAGTTTTGACTCATAGTCTCTTCATTGCTGCCAAAAATAATATCATCTACATAAACAACAAGAATTAGCAATTTGTTATTTTCAACTTTTATATAGAGATTGCTATCTGCTGATCCTTTTGAAAAGCCTTGTTGGTGAAGATATTTGTCCAACCGATAGTACCAAGCCCTTGGAGCTTGTTTGAGCCCATAGAGAGCCTTTTTCAATCTGCATACAAGGTTTGGATCATTCCCAAGAATGAACCCATCTGGCTGCTCAATATATACTTCTTCTTCTAAGTCTCCATTCAGGAAGGCTGATTTCACGTCCATTTGAAATACCTTGAAGTTTTGAAAGCTTGAGAGAGCAAGGAACATTCGGATGGCCTCTAGTCTTGCCACAGGAGCAAAGGTCTCTTCAAAATCTATTCCTTCTTGCTGTGCATACCCTTTACAAACAAGTCTGGCCTTGTTTCTAATTACTTCTCCATTTTCATTTAACTTATTCTTGAAGACCCATTTTGTTCCTATTACATTCTTATCTTTTGGTCTAGGAACCAATTCCCAAGTGTTGTTCCTTTCGATTTGCTCAAGTTCTTCATCCATTGCTTTGACCCAACATTCATCTTTGCATGCTTCTTTCACATTTTGTGGTTCAATGGAGGAGAGTAGAGCCAAGTAGCTTGAAGCTTCTGCAAGTGTCCTTCTTGTTTGTACTCCTGCTTCTTTCTGCCCCACAATCTGAGTTTCTGGATGATTCTTTTGGACATATCTGGATGGAGTCTTTTCTTCTATTCTTGTCTGCTCCTCTGGTTCTTCTTGAGATTCTTCTTCTTCTTGAGGTTCTTCTTCTTCATCATTTCGCCTTTGAGAGTAACCTTCATCTTCTTCATGATGAACTTGCCTAGGAATATATCCCTTCTCATCAACCACTATATCAATACTGTCAACAATTCTGCCAAGTCTTTTATTGTAGCACTTGTATGCTTTGCTATGTGGAGAATAACCAAGAAGAATGCCCTCATCTGCTCTAGGTTCAAGTTTGCCAAGTTGCTCATCAGTGTTCTTAATATAACATTTGCTCCCAAAGATTTTGAAATGCTTCACGGAAGGAGTTTTACCACTCCAAAGCTCATGAGGTGTTTGAGTGCTGTTTACTCGGACATTTGTTTTGTTAAGAATGATAACAGCAGCATGTGCGGCTTCTCCCCAGAAGGTTGCAGGAGTACCTGATTCATCGAGCATAGCACGAGCCATTTGTTGGATAGTTCTGTTCATTCTTTCCACAACCCCATTTTGCTGAGGAGTTCTAGCTGTAGAGAATTCTCTTCTTATCCCATGTTCATCGCAGAAATCAAAAAATTCATTTGATGTGAACTCCCCACCTCTGTCAGATCTGAGGCACTTGATTTTGTGTCCTGATTCATTTTCGGCCAATGCTTTGAAGGATTTGAATTTTTCGAATGCTTCATCTTTGTGCTTCATAAGCCCTAACCAAACAAACCTTGAGAAATCATCAATGAATAATATCAGATATTCTTCTCCTCGAGGTGACCTTTTCCTAAATGGACCACATACATCTGTATGGACTAGCTCAAGAGGCAAGCTAGCTGACCCTTCCTTCTCTGGAAAGTTAGTTCTGGTCTGCTTTCCAAACTGACAAGATTTGCATATGGTGTTGTCTGGAATTTTGATATCTGGAAGATCGCGAACTGCCTGATATTTGCATGCTTTCCTTATTTGTGAGAAGCTTAGATGTCCCAACCTTCGATGCCATAACCAGTGCTCTTCATCCTTGCTAAGATAGCATTGTTGTTGTTCTTCTTCAAATATGTACAGATTATTTGGAGTTCTTTTGCCTTTGAGAACTGTTTTACCTGTATCAAGATCACGAACAAGACATCCATTCGATCTGAAAATAACCTCTGTTTTTTGATCACACATCTGGCTGACACTTAGAAGATTATGTTTCAATCCATCAACATACAAAACATTTCCAGCCTTGACCTTTTCTTTTAAAGGAGCAATACCTTTTCCTTTTATAGTAGCAGGAGTATCATTTCCAAAAGAGACTTTCTTTCCCTTTTCTAAAGTAGAATAAGATTCAAGTTTTTCTTTATCACCTGTCATATGTTTCGAACATCCACTGTCAATGTACCATAGATTTTCCTGTCCTTCTGCATAAAATGCTATCCCACATCTTTCTGTTTGAGGTTCCTTTATTCTCCATGTTTTGGTGCTTGTGGCTTGTTCCTTTTTCTCCTGAAACCTGCTCCTGCATTCAGAGTCTTTATGACCAAAATTATTGCAAATAGAACATTCAACTTCATTTTCAAGCACCGAAAAGTTGTTATAGGTCCTTTTTGTAATCCCTGTCATACTTCTTTGTTTTTGAGCTTCCCTAGTCATGATTGTTTTATATGCAACACATTGAGCTGCTCTGTGACCAAAGTTGTGGCAAGAAAAGCATTGTCCATTGAAGAAGCTTCTGCGGTTATTGAATCTACCAGCCAACTGATTGTAATTTCTATTTTCATCTATTCTTGAGCCAAACTGAGAAGATTTTACCTGTGGTTGGTTGTAGCTTTTGTTCATCCTTAAGGAGGATTGTCCCTGATAGTTTCTGTTTGTAACTCGTCCCTGCTTTACCTGATTATCTTCATTGTTCTTCCGCTCATTTCCTCTTGCTGCATCAAGATAACTTTTTGAGGTGGATGCTTGAGAGGTTTCTCCATTATAGCCCAAACCTGTTTTGTTTAGAGGAGACCGCTGCACACTAATAATCTCATCCAAGGTTTCAGATCCTTTGACAAATTTAAGATTAATAGTTTTTGTTTTCTCAATTTCTTTTCTGAGACCAACAATTTCACCTTCTAGTTTTTCAAGATGTTTTTCCTTTTCATCAATTTGAAATTGCAAAGTATCAATAATCACATTCCTTTCTTCTATGCTTCTCTTGAGTCTAGTGATTTCATTATAGAGATTATCCACATCTATAGCATCCTCATAATCATCATCTTCAAATGCCATTAACAGCTTATATTTATTACCTTGTTCATCTTCATCACTGTTTGATAAGCCATCACTATCTTCATGGGTGTAGTAGCTTTTCCTATTTGCACTTTGTTTCTTGTTCCATCTAGCAGGTTCTTTTCCTTTATCCTTATAAGGACATTTTGCAGCATAATGACCTACTTTCCCACAAGCAAAACATTTGAAAGGTAGCTTACCTCTGAACCTTCCAGAACCCCTTTGAAGATTTCTGACAAAATTTGATTCTTCTTCCTCTTCTTCTGGAACATGGCTTGCTTCATAGTAATCTTCTTTTCCTGATGCCTTAAAAGCAGCTTCCCTTCTGTCAGATGGACCTCCCTTTCTCATTTCATAAGCGGTTAGAATTCCATGTAGCTGAGACATAGTGAGAACACGGAGATTTTCTTTTTCTTCTATTGCAGATACTTTAGATTCAAACTTGGGGGATAAAGATCTTAGAACCTTTTGAACTACTATAGTTTCTCTTATTTCTTCACCCAAGTTTTTCATACAATTAACAATCTCATCTACCCGGAGAAAATAATTAGCCACACTTTCATCATTATACATCCTGAGAGTCTCATATTGAATCCTGAGTGTTTGAAGTTTAGCTTCCTTTACCTGTTCATCTCCTTCATAGCTAGTGATCATTTTGTCCCATATTTCTTTTGCTGATTTGAAGTGCATGACCTTCATGAATTCTGTTTGAGATATACTTCCTAATAGGGTAGCGACTGCTTTTGCATTTGTTTCATATGCCTTTTTTTCATCTGGATCTGTAGGAGTAGCTGAAGGAAAAGCATAGCCTTTTTCTACAATGTCCCAAACTTCTGTACCAAGAGATTGAAGATATGCAGTAACTCTTACCTTCCAATAATTGAAATTTGTTCCATCAAAAACCGGTGGCCTGATTGATGCTTCTTTCTCGTAGTTGCTCATGATGAATGATCTTCCTTCAAGCGATCAAGCTTCTCTGAAGGACCTGCTCTGATACCAATTGTTGGAAATAATACTGAGAGGGGGGGTGAATCAGTATTATCAGATTAATCAAACTTTTCAAATGCCCAAAACATATACGCTACTTCAGTTAAGTGAACCAGCATGTACACGCTACTGTGACGAAGTAAAACAGCGTATAAGCAGAAAACTCACAATTTAGTTGGCTTATTCTTCAATTAAGTGCATCAGGACATTATTCATCATATTAACAGTAAACATGTGCAGTATAACAGAACAGATAAAAAGCCACACACATGAACACCAAGATATAAGGTGGAAACCCAATGTGGGTGAAAACCACCTGCTGCAAGTTGTCTCTATCTTTCTTAATATGAAACTTCAGTTTACAATCTTTTGTACTGGTGCAGCCTTATACCAGTACGCAGGCTACAACCTGCAGAAGGCTTCAACCTTCTCTCGTTCTCCAAACTTCCTTGGAAGGGAGCTCCAACCCCCTTTTGCTTTTGTACTAGCCAAGATACTAGTACGTAGGTGCTGACCTACAATCTTCCTTCTTCCAGGTATCACTTTTCATACATTTTCAGACTTGGATATTCCTGAAGCACAACATTACAATCTGAAGACCACAATTCATTCAATTTTCACAACAGATCATTGAAGCATAAAACAACCAACTTTGAATCACTGAACCACTGAACCCTGTCAATCACCAGTTACCAGAACACAGAGCAGACTACAGAACTCTGTAATAACAGTCAGATCCCACTGTAAACCCAAATCAAGCTTCAAAAGATATACGCTACTTTAATGAGCAGAAACCACGTATACACGCGCTTTTACCGAAGCCAACCTGCGTACAGATCTAAAAATAAACTTTCTCAACTTGCAGCTGTACCAGATATTAGTTAGACTCAGAACGTAACATTGCGACAATATGCAGATCTAGAAATACGCATAATCAACCATAACATGATAGTGCATTTCAAACCATTTGATCCCGATCTCTCCTTAGATCTAGTTCTCCATCAACTGATGAGATCTCTCCTTAGCTCAGATCAACCAACTCAGAACCTGCATATCAGATCTCTTTCTCTCTTAGATATTCATGCCTTGTCGAAAGATGATCTTTGCCTAATGATCTTCTTCTCCTTATATAGCCTTAGGCCTTTCTCAATACCAAGAGCCAAAACCATAGTAACACAATACCATCAACTTTAAAACTAGGGATCGACACGCCCGTCGAGACATAATGGTCCGAAATCATAGGCACAACTTCCAAGGTCTAACCACCATGAACCAAAGGAACCTTTCCACATACACGCGCTTTTTCTGAATCTAACTTGCGTGTACACGCGACTTGGGCTTAACAAAAGAGCGTGTATGAGCTTTCTTGCCATGCTGTACTGAGATCTGTCTTCTGATTGAGTTGCCATCACCTGTACTAACCTTTGAGCACCTGTACCATCCACTGAGTGAGTTGCCATCAAGGACAACACTTGAACCATAATGCCAACAAGCCCCACCTACTGCCACCTCTTTGATCACTACTAAGAAAGGCAGCAAGCTCATCTCCCAGACCAGGAAATTCATCTGTCTGGTTCACTCCCAAAGTAAGGGGAAGATCGTTGCTACATCCATGACCCCTGCAAAGGGTTCCTCCACGCAGTAGCAGCAACAAAGGGATACGGTCATGACAGAACACAGAAACAACTTCTACTCACCCAGAGGGGTACCACATAAGTTTCAGGTGGGCAACAAAGTTTGGTTACATCTATAGAGAGAATGCCTTACCAGAACCCATCAGAAACTGAGACCAATCCGACATGGTCCTTACACCAATACCACGGCTATGGGAAACAATGCTTTGAAGCACAACATTCCCCCATTCCTTTGCTTGCACCGAGTGTTCAATTTGGACCATTGTCGACCATGATTCCCACCATTTCTGGACACATCAGAGATTGCAGAACAGCTCACCAGAGACCCAGATCAGCAGAAGCTTCCTCATCTCAGGGATGAACTCAACGCAATGGGGACCATTGCTTCCTAACGGGGGAGGAATGATCCAGGTGGATGTTGGTGGCCACCCACCTATCCCATTTGGACCCCCACAACTGTCTCTTTCAGCATTTTCAGTTTCCTAAATTATAGAACAGTTTACTATTTTTAGCAGTTTTTCGGGTCCTGAACTTCCGGAGCCGTTTTGAGGCCCTAAACAACATTTTTTGGGAAATTTGGGGCACCATGGGTCCATGGACGGATGTTGCCTCCCAAAGTGGTAGTGCTCGGATAGATCTTTCTAACGAGCTATTGTACGCGTCAAACGGAGATCGTATGCCGTTACGACCCTGGGAAATTGATGTATCAATTCACCCAAGCGGGGCCCACAATTTGGCATTTCATCTTCCAGGGTTAGGTTTCGGGATGTGAAAGGTTTTCAATTGTTTCTCAACAATAAATAGGCCTTCAAGCCTCATTGTAACACAGTTCAGAGGCATGTAGCCACCACATCTCTTCTCAGAGATAAGCTACCATCGCCCTAGCTGTTTATTTCTGTTTCTGGTTGTAAGCATATTTCTGTATTTTCCAATAATGAAATAAAGTATTATTTCCTCTACATCTTTGTGTATATGGTTATCTCTGTAATTTGTTGCGTTCCTGTTTAAATCTGGATCAAAGTGAGATTTTCTACATCCATATTACTTTTCCCCAACCCTAATTCTATCCTCCAGGGTTGTGATGTCCACAATCTTCCTACACTATTGCATACATGTCCTTTAAAGACTTGTCAATTGAAAAGACTAGCAAATGGTAGATTAGGTACAACCAAATTGGAATTATTGTGGGAACTTCTATGTCTAAATGAACCATGTCCATCCATTCAAGTACAATCCTCTTGGGTCCATGAAGTATGGGTCATTATAGAAGATTAAAAATTTGATCCTCCTTTTCAAACTGCAAAGAAGCCTCACCTGTAGAGATGCAAATGTGAACAACTAACAACACCAAATTTGCACTTTTCTAATTCAACTCAAAACTATTTTATGAGATCGCCATCACATGCTACTCATTAAGAGCTTTCTAGCAATATAAATTTTATTAAAATATGAACCTTGATCATCATGATATGAGTCATTTGAATGTTTTCAACCTTGGTGCCATGTCAACACTATTGAGCAACTACCACACGGAAGATGATGTGGCACCCTAGTCCACATGTCACACCATGCTAGGTGCTAAGTCAATACCAAGGCTATCTAGTCCCACTATGTCATCTCTTGGCTCCAATTAATTTAATTTACATGTATTTAGCTAAGTGGTATTTAAAATAAAACTTTAATCCATTAATTCCACACAAATACTTATGTTCAACCATTATTATAATATTTAATCCCTAGCTGTAAATAAAACACATGTGGGAATAAAACCTGAATTTTAAATTCCAAGATGTCGAAGGCTTCATCAACAATGAGTGCAATTCAAAATTGTCGATTGTAAATCATAAAATATTCTTTCAATCATTCATGAAATCAAACTTCGAATGTATATGAATCTGGATCATCAAGATATGCTCACCCAATAATTATGTGACTAGGGTTGTGATTAGGGGACAATACACCAAAATATTAATGATTCCACGGGCCTTTTCTTTTTGTTAAAATGTTTATATGATGATATGCTGAGGGTGCTTTGCCCTTAGGTGATGATCCTTAAGCTCCCTTTTGACCAAGGTTATGAGCAGGGGCCACTAGGGCTTAAAATATCGACAAATCGTCAAGTTTGCATTTCATGAAATAATGTTGATATGTCAATATGCAGAGTACTTTTAGCCTTTGAGTTCTATCCTTTACCACCCACATGACCATAGTTGTGACTGGGAGCCAATATATCGAAATGTCAGAGAACATCAAACTTTCTCCTCTGATTGGTGCATGGATTTGCTTTGGGACTAAGCAAAGAAGAGCGATGGAAACCTAGGGTTAGGGTTCGAGAACAGGCTCCCCCAGGAAAACTTGCTCCAGATGCAGTGTAGGGGATCCTATGGCCTCCTGCGAAACCGAGTAATAGATCAGCTCCAAGGAAAAGGGCAGGAATCTTTTGATTAGGCCAGATTGCAAGGAAATGACAGAAGCAAGCGGGGGGGAATAGATCCCCTCCTACAAGGAGATAACAGCAGGGGAGTCAAGTCGATCAGGAGCAAACGACGGACTTGGGAATCGAGGAAGGAATGCGCCGGTGATGGGAGAAGTATGGCAGGCAAGGATGGGAAACAAATGCCTACCGAGGGCTTCTAAGAAACCCAAGTTTGTAATCTCGAATAATAAATTAGAAGAGTAAAGGGGTTATATGAAGGACCACGCTCTTATTTGCAAGTTTTTAGGGACATGGTCATCTGAGAAGGATTTGTTGAAATAGATACTACTAAAGTGGAAACCCAAAGGCCATATAGACTTGAAACTAGGAGCAAAGGGTTTCTTCACAGTAATATTTACAAATCTAGAGGAAAAGGAGAGGATATTTGAAGAAGGCCCATACTTCTTCAACAATGCAAGACTATTTATGAGACAATGGGAAGAGTGTTATAATCCAGAAAAAGAAAAGATGCTAGCGGCCCCGATTTGGGTTCGTCTTTTCGGGCTTCAGATAGAGTTTTGGGACCTATAGATTTTAGAAGGAATCGGGAATTCAATTGGGGCTTTTGTGAAGGTAGCGGAAACCACCAAGAGAGGCAGATATACTTCATACCCCCAAATCTGTGTCTACATGAATATTATAGAACCCCTGCCGGAACACATTGAATTGGAATATCACAATGAAGTCTGGCAATAGCCCATCGACTATGAACACATCCCATTCAGATGAAGACGGTGCCATGAGTATGGCCATCTGTTCAAACATTGTCCGATGAATGAAGGAAACAGTCCAATAAATTTGGGGGATGAAAAGAAAAGCACAGAGCAAGAGAGGAGGACGAATGAAGGAAACAGAGAAGGGTTTATGGAAGTTCAAAGAAGAAAGAGATCCCAAAAAGGAAAGACCAAACTGAACCCCTCAATCCAGAAAGTAAGCAAAAAAGTCAAAACTAGTTCAAGATCCTACGAGAGCTAGAAATGGAAGTGGAAAGAGAAGAAGAGGAAGAAGAAATAAGTGAAGTCAAGAGAGAAAACAGGAAAGACAATAAGGAAATGAATAACATAGCTTTGGAGAAAGAAAGAGAGAAGGAAGATCAGGAACAAGAATGGGCCCTAGAACAAATCCAAATGGAAATAGACCCGCGGCAGGAACAAGAAGGAGAGGAAGAACAAATCATGAGAAAACTTTTACAGGAATGGAAGCATCTCGATGAACGGTTTATTCCAAAAGACCAGAAACAACTCTATAAGGACATGTTCCAAAGATACAAGGAAAAATGAGGGCGATGGATAGCAAAGCAACCTGAGCAACTTGGAGCGCAAGGAGATCAGATCACAGAAACAGGAACCACTGGGAAAGGAGGAAGGAAAAGGGGAAGGATACCTATGAGTGAGACCATTCAAATGGTAGGAGAATCACTGGTGAATTCAGGGAAAGTAGTACCTTTTTTGGAGGTCTTCCAACAACCCTTAAAACTATTGAAATGATTATTACAACCTGGAATATCATAGGACTGAACAGTAAGGGAAAGCAAAGATACTTGAAAGAGAGACTCAAAAGGGATAAGTTGAATATCATGCTAATCCAAGAAAAAAAACTAAAGGAAAGCAAATTAAGAGAGGTGATGAAAAATTTCAAGCTGCATTACGAGATAATGGGTCAAGATGCGACAGGTAGTGCAGGAGGGGTAGCAATCCTGTGGAACCCAGAGGAAGTCCAATTTGAAGATTGGACCAGTATACCATGTATTCTCTCAAGGAGATTTAGAATTCTGGGTTCTCAAGATTGGATCTTTCTATCAAATATATACGGGCCCCATATTCAAAGTGAACGAAGGGCTTTTCTTCAGAATTTGGCAATTATACGATCCCTCTATCCTGCTTCACTGTGGATAGTGGGAGGAGATTTCAATATGATAAAATCCCTAAACGAAAAAAAAAGGAGGACTCAGAAGAACAGAGACAAATATGGAAGCCTTAAGGGATTGGATAGCAGTTCAAAGGCTTGTAGACATATAGACTACAAATGTAATATATACCTGGAATAACAGAAGGGGAGGTAGAAACCAGATCGCCTCCAGACTAGATAAATTCCTTCTATCGGAACAAATCATGAATTGTGACATCTTCATCGAATTAGAGATCCTCCCAGGAATGGGATTGGACCATTGGCTGGTTAAAGTTGAAATGGACATAAAAGCTAGCCCCAAAAGAAAGCCCTTCAGATTCGAAGCCTTTTGGCTCAGGGATAAAAATTTCATAAAGAAAGTAGAAGAATGGTGGAAACAAAGCAGTCATATTGGAAGAAACAAGATGCAGGCATTTTAGATGGAACTAAAAGAACTGAAAGGACATATCAAGAAATGGAATAAGGAAGAATTTGGGCGCATTCTCAAAGACCAACAATGGCTAGAACAGAAGATGAAGCAAATCCAACAAGAAATTATAAATATAGGTAGAAGTGAGGAGCTAGCCAAGGAAGAAGTAATATTTATAGGGGAACTAGAAGAGAGGGGAAAACAAGAAGAAATCTTGTGGAGGAAAAAATCTAGGGTAAACTGGTTAAGAGAGGGAGAAGAGAATATAAGGTTTTTCCATCAAGCAATGATACAGAGAAAGCAAAGAAATAGAATTTTCTCTATTAAATATGAAGCAGGTACAAGAGTTATGTAGCATGAGGAAATAGAGCAAGTCTTGGTGAAGCATTTCAAGGATCTTCTCATGGAACCTAATGTTGAACAAGGAGAAGCTATTGAAAGAATCTGCAATGAGATTCCGAGAAAGATTACCAGAGAACAAAACTTAGCCTTGATGAGGGTGGTTACCCGGGAAGAACTGGAAGAGATAGTGAAGGGAATGAAAAAGAATAAAACCCCAGGCCCCAACGGTTTTACAGTGGAATTCTATCAAGTAGGCTGGAAATTCTTAGGCCAAGACATTCTGGATGTTGTGTAAGAATCAAGAAGGAACCAAAAGGTAAGCACAAGCCTAAACTCAACCCTCTTATCTCTAATTCCTAAAGATAATAAGACATAATCCCCTCAAGGCTTTAGGCCTATTGCCCTATGTAATGTGATATATAAGATTATAGCAACCTTAATGGCCAAAAGACTTAAGCCCCTCCTTCCCAATATTATTTCCCCAAAGAAAACTGGCTTCGTTGAAGGCCGTCAAATATTGGATGGTTTGGTGGTTTCCCAAGAAGTAGTGCACTCTCTAAAAGTTAAAAAGGAAGCTGGTATGATGATCAAACTTGACCTTTCAAAAGCCTACGACCGCCTAAATTGGAAGTACCTGAAAGAAGTTCCAAGAGCTTATGGTTTTTGCAGTAGATGGATTGAGTGGATCTCGGCCATGATCTCATCAACTAATTTCTCTATATTGGTGAATGGTACCCCCTCCCATCCCTTTAAAGTGACCAGAGGCCTCCGCCAGGGGGACCCTCTATCTCCCTTCCTATTCATTATAGCTGTAGAAGGCCTAGGTAGATACATCAAAAAAGAAGTGAGAGAAAAGAACCTCAAAGGAATCCAAATTTGGGGTAACAACCTTCCTATTTCCCATCAACAATTTGTTGATGACATCATGCTATTCTGTAAGGTGTCCCTCAGAGAAGCCCACAGAATCGAAGCAATCCTAGATATTTTTATGACAGCTTCTGGTACCCAAATTAATAATGACAAATCCTGTACGTATTTCTTCAACACTCCTGGAAATATCAAAAACTTCTTAACTAGAATTTTGGGGTTCCGCTCAGGAGAGCTCTCAACTAGATATCTTGGAACCCCGCTGGCCCTAAACCCCCCGAGGATGTCAAATTGGCAAAAAAACCTGGAGAAAATTGCAAATAAATTAGCAAACTAGTCTTTCAGAACTTTGAATTTTGCAGGCAGAACAATTTTAGTTAAGACTGTTCTCCAATCAATACCAATATATCAACTTTCGGCTATGGCGGCCTCGAAAGGTGCTTGTGCAAAGATGATAGAGATCTTCAAAAAAAAATTATGGGGAGGTCAGAAGGATCAAAAGAAATGGTCCTTGGTGTCCTGGAAAGATGTGGTGAAAAGCAAGATAGAAGGAGGATTAGGACTCAGAGATCCCTATGTTTTAAACTAGGTTTTGGGTGCTAAGTTTTGGTGGCATTAGCTGAATGGAGGAAACAACTTATGGAAAAGAATATGGACAAAAAAATACAATATGCCTTCAAAACTATAGGAGATATTAAGGCTAAGGGATACACCGAAAGGGTCTATTATATGGAATTTAGCCAGTCTCAGCAAAGAAATGATAGCTAGACATGCTTTCTAGGAAATCAGGGACGAGAGCTCAGCATAATCATGGGAGGAGGCCTAGCAGCAAAGAGAAAGAATGAATGGACTACAAATCCTATAGGAGATAGGCCAAAAAGCAGCTGATAAAGGAATGAAGTTAGTCAGGGACTTCTAGAAGGAGGAAAGCCAAGATGATGTATGGAGAATATGGAAGAATCTGGAGGAATGGTGGGATCAGATAACAGTGGAACAAAAAGAGTTATATCAAAAAGAAATGTAGACTAGAAGAGTCCCCATAAGATCGGGTCCGGACATTCTAAGATGGGGACACAGGATCAAAGGAAACTTCTCAATCAAAGAAGCTTATCATCTTCTAAACACCAGAGAACCAAAGGAAATGACAGGTACTTGGAAGCAAATATGGAACAACAATTGGTGGCCAAAGTGGTCCATTTCACATGGTTGGTGATTAAAGGTCATATTCTAACTTGGGACCAGCTCCAAAAGAGAGGCTTTCATGGCCTTCCTAGATGTCCTCTTTGTAAACAAGAAGTGGAAACGCAAGAGCACCTCCTTAATGCATGTAGAGAAGCCTAGCTACAGTGGGAAGAGGTTAGGAATATTTTTGGAAAAACTCACATAGATCAATAGAACATTAAAAACACTATTAAAATCTGGGGAGGAGGGAAATTTACGACCCCGGTGATAAAACGAGCTTAGAGCCTGGCAGTTGGGATGAATATGTGGATGATCTGGAAAGAGAGAAATAGAAGAATATTCCAAAACCAAGAGAGGACAAAAGATCAAATATGGGAAAAAACCTTGAGCCATACTAGAGAAACGATACTTGCAGATACATGGAATGGAGAAGACTGGGAAGTAACGCAAGAAGAAGAGCAAATCCTTAAGAAACTAAACCTGAATCAAGGAATGGTGGCACCCCAGATGTGGGAAGAACCCAGGATGGGAAATAATGGCACCAAGTAGTACACCCATCCTCCGTCAGGCTTCACAAAGATAAACTTTGACGGTGCCTCTAAAGGCAATCCCGGCCTAGCAGGGATCAGAGGTTTGTTTAGGGATGAGCAAGGAAGAACGAAGTGGATATATGTAGAAAATGGTGGCATTATGAGTAACAATGAGGCGGAGTTGATGGCAGTACACCAAGGCTTAAAGATAGCAGTCAGAAATGGCTATAATAACTTGGAGGTGGAGGGTGACTCCCTACTGGTCATACAAGCACTCAAAAAATTAAATAATGGAACATCATGGTACAAAGTAACACAGAGCTAGAGGACAGCCAACCTAATCCATGAAATAGAAACTATCCTAATCAGATTTGAGTATATGATTATCAAGCATGTTAGAAGAGAGGCCAACAGAGCACCCGATATCCTTGCGAATTGGGGTGGTCATGAACAAGGAAGAAAAATGGATAGCATATGGACGAGGTATTCTCAAGACGCAGGATTTGAACAGCTAAGTACGATACTCAACCAAGATAATCATGAAGAAATGACTCAAAGGTAGTAGAGACAGATGGTTCCTGATTAGGATGAGGGACAGGGCAGTTGAAGATGGCAGGAGTGATCATTACAAGGAGAGGACAGATGGAAGAAAACATAGGAAGGAGGATGCCCTCCCATCGGAAACAATGAGTAATCGGTCACACGTTTCAAGAAGCCAGAGAGGGGAAGGTGGTTTGAGAATGATTAGTATTAGTGACGGTGGTGAAGGAAGAGTGAGAAGGGTGGTAAGGAGGACTTATAAGAAGGTGGTGGAGGGAAAAGGAGAGGGTAGTGGAGTCAGGAAGAAGGAGGTGCTGAACGAGAAGTAGCTTGGAGCATCCAACAGTAAGGTCTGTGTTCCCAGGTATGTGAAATTTGCGATCTCTGTCTTCTTACTTTCCATCACTATAGGTAGAATGGATAAGTTATAATGTTGTGAAAACCCTGTTGAGGAAGAGGGTCTGAGTGAGCTATGTCGCCCACTCAAAAGGCACTGTGAAGATCCTCGGGATTGGTCTCTGGGTGAGAGCCTTGAGGAAATCAGTAATTGGGAGAACATTTTAAGGTTTAATGCGGAGAACCAAGAAGAGAACTCCATGGTTAGAAAAGAAGGGTGCTTTGTTAGGAGGGAATCAGAGATTATACCCCTAGCCCATCATTTGATTTGCATGACAGAGGGCATAATCCATCTCATGTTTCCGGGGAATAATTATCAATGCCAGCTTCAAAAAAATGAAGAGGAATGCAGCAGAAGCAAAAGAATAACTATAAGGAAAATGGTAAGAGAAGATGAAGAGAAGAGCCTTAATAAACTGACACCTGTTGATCATTGCTTACAGGAGAGGGTAGAGGAAAAGATGGTGAGGCTGGGACACAGAAGAGGTCGTGGCGGAAGAGGTTGTCCAAGACATGGGAACTCGGAAGGTAAACCTTCGGAAACCCTGGGAAATCAACGCAAAGGGAGAAGGACTACCATGTCAGTGGTCCAAGAGGCAACTTGAGCTTACCAGGAAAGAACAAATGAGGACATCCATCATATCATACAAAATATGGAAGCCAATGTGTTGGAAGAACAATCGGAACCAGAGTCAGAGGAATGGGCAGAGATGGTTACCAACCCAGGGAAACATGAGGGGAAGGAAGACCCTGTACAGATAGTCCCTGCACATTTACTGGGTCCTAAAAAGCCTCCTGGCAAAGGCGTTAGAGTAGGTAGCGAAGGAAATGGCAAATTTAGCAAATGGGACACCAAATTTATAGAAGGAAATGAAGAATTTCCAGGTAATTATGATCAAACAAAACAAAAAATTGGAGGAGATGTCTCAACTTCTGTCCAGGATGTGTGGAACACAACCAAGCCAGGAGGAGCATATGAATATCCCCACAGACATGGGCCCTAATGCGGCTACCAGACAGGAATGATCGCCGGGAGACTTTTTTGTGTTTTTTGATACCCTCTCTCTTACACTTTTTTATGCAATTCATTAGTTTAATAAGTAGTTTCAGATGTTTAGTGTATATAGCCAGTATGGACGGACTTGTTAATTTTTTTTTTGGAATTCTTACAGTAAAATCAGGTGGCCAACAGACCTAGTTTCACTTCAAGGCAGGGTGAGGCCACCAAAATGTTGTTTCAGGTCCCTGCGTTTATTATAAATAGAAAAGTATGGTACTACCTCCACTTACAAAAAAAAAAAACTTTCTCCTCTGATTAAAACATCGATATGGTGATATGTTGAGGGGCCTTAACCCTCAGGAGCTAAACATTAAGCGCCTTGTGAATAAGAACTAATATACTGGGATATTGGTGATTTTTCTAGCTAGTCCTTGTATAAAACATTCGATATGCCGATAGAACTTAGCCCTTAGGTGTGTTGAAAAATGCAACAAGAAAGTCTCAATTTGATTTTACCTTGGTCAAAATGAGAAAATTTGAATTTCCACATCAACATACAAGTTGGAATTATGATACAAGTGTTGTCCTTGAAGGCAACTCACTCATAGGTCAATTCAGTTGTGGTAGAAGGCAACTCACAGTACAACAGGTATATTCAGATGTAACAGGGAAGTGGTATAGAAGAACGGGAGGATGGAACTAAGGTTTATTGATATAAATAAAGAAGGTAAAGGAAAAGGCTGATGAAAAACAATTTAAGAAGTATACACAAGTCCATTTAGTCAAAACAACATATACACGTTGGTCCATAGAACAAAAAGAGAATATACGTATACACACACTCCCACGGGAGGAAAATCATGTACATGTTGGAAAACCAAGGTTTTGGTCCGAGGTATTTGGTCCAAGGTATTGGTCCTAAGTGGTTTTGGTCCGAGGTATTGATAAATGATCTGTATATAAGGAGGAGAAGATCAAAGGGCTAAGTGAACAAGGAATGATTATCTTATGAAGTGTTAGATAAAAAGAAAATGTGCAAGTGTATGGGTTTCTAAGGAATACTTCTATTTGAAGTATATTTTGTGTTGTAGGGGCTATGTTTGTGATTTGATTTGAAATACTTTGTGCACCTTGAATTCAATATTAGATCAGGATCATGAGACCCGAAATGACTTATTATTGAATGATCTGATATTGGTTAGGCTATATCTGATTATGTACACCTGTTTTATTCTTTAAATATTGTGATCTGGGTTTGTCTGAAGTCCGAAAGTGCAATGAAGTTATGAAGTAAGTATTTGCAAATCTATATGCTATTTCACTTTGGTGAAGGTGCGTATACACACTGGTTCAGCTCTTCCAAGTAGCATATGCAAAAGAAAATATTGATGTTCAAGGGTGACTGATCTATCAGATCAGTGCTACTATTTTACTGTTGTCTGTCAATGAAGTCTTCTTAGATATGAATGTAAAACTGAATGAAAAGGAATTTGATATCTGATTAACTGATTTTATAAATGAGAATGGTGATCTCTGCTGTTGGTTGTGTAAAGCTCTGTAAATATATAGTAGATGGTCAGTATATTGCTGGTTGGTACATACTTGATCTAGAAGTTTAATGTTTCAGTAGTTTTGAAGGTATACACAGGTTTGATTAAAGGAAGTGGCGTATACATGCAAATTGGGTTTAGTAAAGTAGTGTATACATTCTGATGCATGGTTTTTAATGTTACAACTAGTTTTGACTGATGATGCAGGTTTCTAGGTTCAACAAAGTGTTTTGGTGACAGTCATCTGTTTGTTCAGATTCACTGAATGTTGGTTGATGCAGTTTGAGTTTCAAAGTTTTGATGGGATCAATATGAAAAGTTGATGAAATGAGGCCCTCATATGTATTGTTATGTACCAGGAGCATCTAGTCTGAAAATTTATGAAAAGTGGTCCCTGGAAGAAGAAAGAAGGTCATAGCCTTCTGTAGGCCGATGCTACACACTAGTAAACACATTGGCTAGTACAAGTGCTAGGGGGTTTCAACTCCCTTCCAATATAAGTTGGAAAACGAGAGAAGGTTATAGCCTTCTGCAGGTAGGTTCTTGTGTACTGGTATGAGTCTGCACCAGTACAAGATTGTAAACATATTTTCTTATTATTAAAAGAGGACAAAGACGACAACAGTAGGTGGTTTTCACCCACATTGGGTTTCCACCTTAAATCTTGGTGTTCATGTGTGTTGCTTATGTGTGATGCTTTATTCAATTTCACTGCATTGTTTAATAACTTACTAATACACTAGTTAAAGATCAACACAAGTTCTCTGGGTATACATTGGTTTCTCTAATCTCAGTTGTGTGTACATGCTAGTTCACTTCAAGGAAGTAGCGTATATAAATCAATTTTGGAAATAAAATTATTAATCTATAAAATTGATTCACCCCCCTCTGAGTATTATTTCCAAAAATTAGTACCAGAGCAGGTCCTTCAGAAGTAGCTTGATCGCTTGAAGGTAGATCTTTCAAGATGAATAATCAGGAAGGCTTGGGATCCAATAGAACACCAATCTTGAATGGGGGAAACTTAGTATATTGGAAAATAAGAACCAGAGCCTATCTACAATCGCTTGGAGCAGATGTTTGGGAAATTGCGGAAGGAGGATATCAATTCCCAGCAGCAATTCCTATAGATTCTGAAGGTAAGAAGTTATACGAAACCAATGCCAAACCAATCAACACATTATTGGGAAGTCTGTTAGAATCAAAATTTGTCAAAGTCATGCAGCTCAAGATAGCCAAAGAGATATGGGACAAAACCATTCAGAACTACGAAGGAGACTCTCAGGTAAAACGTGCTAAGCTTCAAACTCTCAGAATTTAGTATGAAAAGCTTAAGATGCATAGTAATGAGAGTATTGCTAGTTACTGTTTACACATAGAGGAGATTGTTAATTGTATGAAGAATCTGGGTGAAGAGATAAAGGAAGTTACGTTAGTTGAGAAAATTTTGAGATCCTTGTCTTCTAAATTTGAGTCAAAAGTGACTACCATAAAAGAAAAACATGATCTTTAGACTATCATTGTGACTCAACTTCATGGAATCCTAACTTCTTTTGAAATGAGAAAAGGAGGTCCATCAAATATGAGAGAAGCCACATTTGAAGCATCAGCAAAGGGAAAAGAAAAGGAAGAGCACCATGAATCAGGACACATTTCAAAAGAAGAAGATGAGGTAAATTTTGTCAATAAGCTTCGACAGGGTTCCAGAAGATTCAGAGGTAAGCTACCTTTCAAATGCTTTGCTTGTGGTAGAGCTAGTCACTATGTTGCCAAACATCCTCATAAATATAAATATGTAAAAGGGAAGGAATATGCAAAAGGCAATAGAAAACAAGTTTTGAATGGAAGGAGTTACTATACGCATGAAGATAGTGATTGTTTATCTAATAGTGATGAAGATGAAAATGAACAAGATTATAGACTTCTCATGACCTATGACAACGATGATTTTTTGGATGAATTAGAAGAGGAATATTTTCTTGAAAAAATCACTAAAATCAAAATATGTTTAGAAGAAAAGAATATGATCATAGATACTTTGACATACCAGCTTGCTGAAAGAGAAAAACACAATGAAAATCTAGAATGTGAAATTGTGGGTCTAAGAAAAGATCTTGAGAAGACAAAATCTCTCAATCTTAGATTTGCTAAAGGATCAGAAACTTTAAATGAAATTGTCAAAGTTCAGCGTTCTACTTTGATAAAGACAGGTCTTGGATATACTAAAGAATCATCTCAATCACAGAAGTCGTCAACCTCCACCATAAGCTATCTTGATGCAGCAAGGACCAGTGAATAGTATGTCAATCATCATCAAAGGCCTAAAACTACTCATCAATGTTATAGACACTTTTGGGAACTTCAACCCCAATCATAAATGTCCATAAACCAAGGGCTCCTAAGCCCCTAAAAGTGTTGTTCCAACCCCTAAAAGAACAAGGTCAACTGATTACAGCATCTCCCAAAAGTTCTCCATGAAAAACTACTCAAAACTGGTCAAAACTGGACCATCTCACCTGCTCCATGGTCAAAGTGCACTGCATCCCACCTAAATGCACATGGGAGGTGTGATGCATACTGAAAATCCCTTCTATGGGGTTCAATGGGCAAGAGTGGAAAAATGGCAGGGTCAATCCGTGAGGTGGAGGATCATGGAATCTTCAAGAAACTTCTCCTGTGACAATTGCCTCTCTGCATTCGCCCAGGGATGAGTAAGAGATCATCAATCTTTAAGTGGAATCAAGAACTATTGGAGAGATGACACTAATCAAATCTCAAAAGCTGACTCACCCCCCTTGCAAACATCTATATATGGATCCCTCATCCCAGAGATCCAGAGGCTGGAATTTTGTATCTTGTAAGGAAGTGTTGCTGGTTTCTTGGTGTAACATCATAGTGTTGGGTGATCTAAGCTTTTCATGAGGTGAAGAAGGGCTTTCTTGCTGAGAGGATGACGCTGGGTTAGAACAATTGGTTGTAATCCTCTTTGCTATTCTTGATTATTAATAAAGCTATTCAAGTTTTCCTCCACATTCTTGTATGATTGATGATATATGCATCTGTGTGATCAATATATATCTGGTCCTATATTGTTTATGATAGTAGGTCTCTGTTCTTGGATAATGTTATGCTGCTTTGATTCTACAGGTGATTTTTGAAGCTGGGTAAACGGGGAAGCGAGTGGCAAAGATCCATCAAAAGGGAGAGGAATCAAGCAAGGAACCAAGTGCAAGACAGAGGTTGGTATCCATTGTTCCCCTCTTATCTACTTCTCATAAAGGAAAACGAAATTAGTTTTAGTTTGTTTGTTTCTAAGGTAGCTACCAGCCTTAGTGGGACTAGAATCTCTGCATAGACACTAGATTTCCCAATAAAAAAATGGCAACTCCACTGGGGAGTGAATAGATTGTTTGTTTGTCTATATTTTTTTGCTTTATAAACTTACAGACGGAGCCTGAAGTCAAGCCAGCTAGAATTCGAACTGCATTTTCTATGCAAGTGCAAAGTAGATCAATGCTGCTTCAGTCTATCTCTGGGTTTTGTTTATGAACTGAACAATCGATTTACAAGCTCTCTAATTGCCCCTGTGGTGGCTCTAGTAACCTCTTTAGATATACCCCTGTGATTTATTTATTGATTACCACTTGCTCAGCCTAAATCCCTGAACTGTGCTGCAAACTGTGATCAAGAACTGGATCAAAAGTCTCGCACTGTACCATCGCACCCTCTCTTCAAGGATATCAGTATGCATCGCAGTTCCCATGTGCTGGAGGCGGGATGCATACTGGAATCCCTGTGTAACAGGTGCGCTGATCAGAAAGGGCTAATTTTGCCTTCAGACTTTGGTTTTTTCACTCTTTTTAGCTCTATTCAGGAGTTTTGTTGTCTGTAGTCAGTATACTTCTGTTGGAAACCCCTTCCTTGTTATTATTCCACCTCTATTGTGCAAAGAACTATAAATGTTTTTATGTATTGTGAGCCATTTTCAGTTCTCTTTTACAAAGAAGTAGCGTAATTGAACTGTCGTTTCTTGATTTGGAAGTGTCGCAAGTGTCATTTTCAGTCATAGAAGAGAATCCGATTGTTCTTGATAGTCAATTACACTGTTACTCTTGTATTTGATTTGAATTAATAGTTTTTCAAGTGTCTAAAGCAAGTTTTCAATTCCAAATAACAAAGTGTCGTCATTGTCTTCATTTTGTCTTGAAAAGAAACTTGTTAGTAATGTCACTTTGAAAAATAATTCAGATTTGCACTTAGCTTTCTTTTTATCATTCACACATTAAGAAGGCTGAAAACAAATACATGCATGTGCATTTGCATTTAGACTGTTTGTTGGTTTGATTTAGGACAATGTACATAGTGTGTGCTCTCTGTTCTATGTTGAAAGAATATCGTCTCTCTTTCCTTAGTAGCTAGGATTTTCATTGCAGAAAGAAGATTAAACGATTGTTTATCATCTTAGATTGCATTTTAGGAATTGTATATCTACATCACGCGGTTAACCTGAAAGGAAAATTTCTTAAGAAAGATCTACTGTAAAATAAATTTAATGAATCTAAAAACGCTTTGGAATCTAATGCACAACATTTAGAAGTCTAGGCTACAGATGTATTCCGATGTCGTAAAGCCTGGTAACTGTTGCTTTCATTGTTGGTTGGGTGATTCCTCCACTTTGAGACGATAAGTGCCAGTACAGACTTGTGCTCCCACGTACCATCGAGTATATATTGGGAGACCACAATAGGCTTTATCCTTTATCCATAGGAAGTTGTGTCTGCTGCCCTATCGATTGCAATGCACTGAACACAACATTCGGGAAGATTGACTGCCGTACCGTAAAAAGTATTCTACAGTTTTGCGATTGGTTTGGTAATCCCTCTGTCTAGATTTCCAGAGTAGTCTCTTTCATTCCTTTTTAGACTCCTTAAAGGAAAAGGTCCATCTGAGCACTTGTCACTTCAAGCTCATTAAAAATTGAAGGCGACTAGAGTCAACTTTTTTTTCTCGACTCTTAAAAATTGAAAAAACAAGTTGTGTCAAAGCGTCTAAAATTCATTTAATTCGGAAACATATTTCCCCTTTATTTTTAGTTGATCGAGTAATCCGCAATCGTGGAAGAAAGTCAATTGAAACCCCGTCGTTCGTGGAGGCTTACGAGTCAACCGTCTTTGTCTCCAGAATCAAACCTGTTACGGACGAAGCGAACTCGTTTAACCGGTTCCAAATCCCCTGGTAAAGTTAGAACAAGTGTTTTGACACCATCGGAGACTCCGGTTACTCCAAACATTTCTGGGATCCCTGCCTTTACAGAAGAATTTCCGCAACCCCCAAAGGGCAGTAGAGTTGATCCTAGTGTGAAGGAAAACACTTGTATTACTGAACCAGCTCCGTCTACAGCTGATTCGGAAGGTGTTATTCCCCAAACATCTGTCGCTGCAGATTCTATACCTTCTTTGGCACCAGAAATATTTTATGGACCTGACGGTCTACCTCTTCCAACTGGTCTGATTGCTATAGAAGAGATTGTGGAGGATCCTCCATCTAGTACTCCATTGCAATTTGGAGTCGAGATCACTCTATATCCTTCTTCATCAGAAATTAGTCTACAGTTATCAGAAGCTCCTGTAGAATCGCTAGGAAATCTTTTGGATAGACTAGAAATGTCTGAACAACCGTCGAAATCTAGGACTGTGTCATCTGACACAGCAACGGCAGAACTTCCTGTTGTCACTCCAAAAATGTTTGTCGGCATACCATCTGTCCCAACTAGCTCTCAATCGCTAGACGAGGCCCACTTAGGGGCTATTTCGACAGTATGGTCCGTTCCCGTTTGTTCATCTGGAATAATATCCGGGAACTCTTATGTTGAGTCTCAACAAATTGATCCTTCACGGTGTCAATTTGGGCAGTCCGGTCGTCAAGGGCAAACCATTCGTTTAAGTACCGGATTACTGCTGTATGGGGGACAATATACTCTCTCATTGTCTCCTCCGGGAGGACAACCATACGAGAGTTCACAACAAAATTCAGGTTATGCTGGAATTACATCTAGCGGTTGGGTGCCAATACTGCCTCAACAACCCAAAGTTGTATACTCGATGCAACAATGTTTACCTATGTCAAATATACCAACTACGTCAGCTATTGTGACGGTGTCGCAAGTACAAGCGTTGCCTATTGTATGCCAATCTCAGATTTCTCAGGCTGTAATGCAACAACCTCTTATCCCTGTGACTCAACCACAATCGCCAACTAGTGGAATGACACAGGCCCAAACTGGTACAATTACCCCTCATCTTTGTCAAACAACTAGTATTGGACAGCAGCACATGGCTTCACAACCATGGTTGGTGCAATATCAACAACCGCAATTCCAACAAGTTTACCAAGGATCTAAGCAACAAATCTTTGCAAATAATGGGCACCCGTATATTCAAAACGGTCAAAATCAACCATTCTACAATGGTTATGCCCATCAACCTTACCAAAGTTACCAGCATCAAATGCATTATGCTGGTATGCAAAGACCAACTGCTCAGGAAATTCCATATTATCCTGGGTATGCTTCACCGAACCTGAATCAACAGTTACCCTTCGTGGCAACTTTAGAGTTACCGGATCTAAATTGGCTAACGAACGATCCAATTGCTTACGCCCCTTGGTGGCCAGCGATTCCGCATAAACTTCCGTAAGATATTCCTAAATTTAATGGAAATATAGGTGAAGACCCGTCAAATCATGTGATGACCTTTCATCTGTGGTGTTCATCAAACAACCTAAACGATGATTCGATTAGGCTTCGCCTTTTTCAAAGAACATTAACTAGTCCGGCAGAAAAATGGTATATCGAATTACCTAGAGCTTCGTTTGATAACTTCAATACTCTAGCCACAACCTTTTTAACCCATTTTTAGCTATCCATAAGGTACGAAATGGGAACAGAACTCCTTACCAATTTCAAGAAAACGACGACCACTCACATATCCGATCATATTCATGAGTGGCGACGTCGTCGTAGAATGGTAAAAACATACGTTCCTGATCATCTTTTAGCTGAATGGTTTATTAAGTCATTGTTACCTTCCATTACAGAAGATGTGGCAAAAGGGGGAGTCATCATTGAAGAGAAAGTTATTGCTCGTGTGCAATATTTAGACTTGATTTATACTCAGTCTGGCACGCTCTACGATAAAATCCCTGATGCTCCCAGGCCGGAATTTTCCGTTCCTCCTCCTCCTAAATTGAGCAATGACTCTCATGCCGGAGATGGCGTGATTGGTACGACAGACATGAAATCAACAAAGGCTACATCTAAAAAGGCCCGTAAGATTTCTAGTCAAAATGCAAAAGAAGAACTTCTCACCTCAGAAGTAAATGCCGTCTCAACTGACAAAGGCAAAGAAACCAAGCAACCAGGAGGCAAGAAGAAAAAGAAAGGGAAGAAGAAGAAACAAGAGGAATCATCACCTAAAAAATCTTCTGCAAACCCTTCTGGAGATAAGAAACCAAATCGTCCATGTCTTATATGTGATGAGGATCATTGGACAAGAGAGTGTCCATATAAAGCTGAGCTTAGAAAATTCTTCAAGAATTCAAAAACCTCGGTGATATTCGCTGATCCGTTTCCAAATCCAGGAAAAAATCTCGTTGCTAATGACAATGCTTCCCCGTCCCAAGTGCTGATGTTGTCAGTTTCGAAACAACAAAATGATGCTTTGATAACGACAAGGAATAAAGATTACGGGAATCCATAGCTATCGAATGACAAGGATAAAGATCGACCTAGTAGTTCGACAAAAACTTCGACAGAAGTTGCGCCGCCCATCATTCCAGAGTTGATAATAAAACCGCCAAAGGGAGTAGTACACAAGTTGACATTTAATCCACGTGCCAAAGGAGCACAACATTATAATATAGTGGAAGATCTGGTCCAATCGCCATCTGCTATGTCGACACTTGAGGTACTACAAAATTTCCCCTCCCAAAAGCAGGCGTTATTATCAGCAATAGGTGGGATTGACCCAAAGGATTCTAATCTTGTGTCCTTTAATCACAAAGGATATGACCCTCAGTTACCAACTCAACTAGCTTTCCTCATTCAAGTGAAAGCCCTCAACAAAACTGTTCATCGAACAATTATTGATGAGGGAGCATCTACATGTATTATGTCGATGAATTGCTGGAAAACTTTAGGATCTCCAACCTTGTCGCGATCTTCGACGATGTTAAAAGCATTTGATGGACGAACATATGCCCCATATGGTATTTTAAATAACTTGCAAGTTGAACTGGGGCGAAAACAATAGAAATAGATGTCGAAGTAATCGACGGAAACCTCGATTACAACATCCTACTGGGAAGGCCCTGGATATATGCTATGGCTGCTGTTGTGTCGACCTACTTTAGGAAGATTGCATTTCCCTTTCAAGGAGGAATTACAATCATCGACCAAAAAACATTTCTCCCCAATAGTTCCCAAGTTACAGGAAGCATTCTGATGATCCATGGAAGCCCCTATTCGCTTCAAAATATCGGAGTAGACCTGCTAAAAGACCCTATATTAATGGGGACTTTTTCCCTCCTGCCTCCAATCAATCTGGCAGAAGTAGCGATGATAGGAACCTGCAATATGATATCTTCTATTCAAAAGATCTCAGAAAACGATATTAACATGGATCATCTGCAGGTATTGCCTCCAAGCCCTATAGAAATATTGTAGCAATCAATGTTTTTTGCATGGGAGGCAGACCCGAATCAACGCTCATCAAGCGTTTCGATAGATAGGTGTAAGGAATATGGCACCCCTTCAGATCCTTGGTCGCAAGTCCATTACACTGACGAAGGAATTTTTCGGTCAATGATAATTGACGGGGCGCCATGGGAAAATTGCCACCATCGTTCCCATCTTCCGGATTGTCAAGAAGATACTCCTGATGACCTTCATCATCCTTCAGTTTTTGATTTCCTATCAAATACTGTAAACACGGTGGATTCCGAGCGAAACTTGTCCAATATTGAAGAGACTATCGCCATAAATATCTCGACCAAAACAGATGTTGTAGAGAATATTTATGTTGGAAAATGTTGTTCTCCTCCATAACTGGAAATATACAAAGCTCTTTTTCACGAATTCAGAGATGTCTTTGCTTGGTCATATGATGAAATGCCAGGCATTGACTCAAGTATAGTTGAACAAGAAATAAAGATGTATCTGGATGTCAAACCAGTACGACAACGGCTACGGCAGGTGCACCCCAAGAAAGCCGCTGCCATGAAGGCAAAAGTTGAAAAACTTCTCCATGTTGGATTTATTTACTAGGTTCCTCTAACTGATTGGGTATCGAACATTGTTCCTATAATGAAAAAACAAGGAACAATTAGAGTGTGCGTCGATTATAGGGATGTAAATCAAGCTTGTTCAAAAGACAACTACCCTACACCCTTTATTGACCAAATAATTGATGAATGAGTCGGATGTGAATTCTTTTCATTTATGGATGGATTCTCCGGGTATAATAAAATAAATATCCGCTCACAGGACCAGTCAAAGACTGCATTTATTTGTCCGTGGGGCACATTTGCATATCGCAAGTTACCCTTTGGTTTAAAGAACGCAGGGGCAACATTTCAGAGGGCAATGAATTATGCCTTCCATGACATCAAAAACATCATTCAATCATATCTCGATAATCTTCCGACTCATTCGCGAAAGCAGACTAATCATCTGCAACATTTAAGAGCAATATTTCTACGTTGCCGACACTACAAGATACGACTCAATCCACACAAATGTGTGTTCTGTGTCAGTTTTGGTCGTTTACTTGGCTTTGTAGTCTTAAGGGACAGGATTCATCTCGACCCATGTAAGGTTCAGGCAATCATAAATTTTCCTCCACCTTCAAATTTGCTTCAGATTCAGAAACTCCAAGGGAAAGCAAACTTTTTGAGGAGGTTCATTCCAAATTACGCCAAACTTGCTAAAGATTATACACGTCTATTGAAAAAATAAGTACCCTTCTTCTGGGATCAGGTCGCATAAGCTTCTTTTGATGCTTTAAAAGAATCCCTAATGAAAGCATCATTAATGTATGCTCCTGATTATCAAAAAGACTTTAACCTGTATCTGGCTGCAGCGGATACAACCATTGCAATGGTTTTAGTTCAAGAAGACAATGGAATTGAAAATCCTATATATTATTTGAGTAGAAACTTAAATGATACAGAACGCAAGTATTCCTACGTTGAAAAGCAAGCTCTCGCAGCTGTTCAAGCGATACAGAGATTTCGACACTACGTCCTCTTTCGAAAAACTACCATTTTGTCAGTTTGCAACCCCATGACTTATATATTATCGCGACAGTTACTGGGGGGGGAATATCCAAAATGGATAGCAATTCTTCAAGAGTTTGATCTGGAATTTGTAAGATCCAGATCAAAGAAATCCCTAGTATTCGCGGAATTACTATGTGATTGTTGGAAATAATACTGAGAGGGGGGGGGGTGAATCAGTATTATCAAATTCTTTTAATAAATCTTCCTTATTTATACTTCGAATTAGATTTGCATGTTAGTACCATAAAAATAATGAGCATGAACAAGAAAAACATATAGTCACACCAAAGAACACCAGATATAAGGTGGAAACCCAATGTGGGTGAAAACCACCTGCTGCAATATGTCTATATCTTCTTTCAAATTAGAAACTCCTTTTACAATGGTTTTGTACTGGTGCAGTCCTTTACCAGTACGCAGGCTGCAACCTGCAGAGAGCTACAACTATCTCTCGTTTTCCAGTCTCTCCTGGAAGGGAGCTACAACCCCCCTACTTCTTTTCTTTCAAGGACCACTTTTCATAAATTTTCAAACTAGATCCATGAACATCAAATGATCATCAAGTACAAGTAAATCACCCAGTCAACTACAGTAACCAGATCAATAGCAACAGTAAACTAAACCCAGAACACCTTATCAACAGAGAAAAGTCAGTCAAATAAATGCCTTAATAGAGATACGTAGTTTTTCTTTCTCTGGCCTGCGTGGCTACGCACTTCACCTTGTGCTCCCCTGCGTATACCCGCAGAGAGCCTTCTGCTGCACCGCGTACCCACGCACTGTTCCTTCAATCACGCCGTGTACTGCTACTATAGCCACGCACCCACAGATGTTATGCTACTGTAGCCACGCACCCACAGATGCTATCGCGCTGCGTACCTACGCACCTGCGGCTTTTGAAGGGCCGCGTACTTTCACTGTGCCTATGCACCTGAACCTCTGTCGTGCTGCGTACCCACACTCTGAGCCTTCTTCTGTTCTGCATACCCACGCACTGGTCCTTCTTCTGTTCTGCGTACCCACGCACTTGCATCGTTAATCACCTGCGTACCTCTGATTAGGGCCGAATTGGAAGTCCACCAGTGTGCCACAGATAGTCAGATGCCCAGATCTGATCATGCGCCCGCAAGATCACACTTCATAGATTCACTTTCAACTTCACTCTTATATAGATCAAGCTTTTAAACCAATAACCCAATATTTTGGATCTTAAGATATTCAATTTGCAAAAAGGTGTCTTAGCCAAGTGATCTCCTTCCCTATTTATAGTCAAGCCCTTATTCACACCATGGGGCAAAACCATCAATAACCAATACAAGGGATCCAAACCGAGGCTAAATTGGATCCTATACCACTGGCCAAAACCATAGAATCAAGAACGGCGGGCTAAATACCACGGGCCAAACATAAGAAACCCCACGTGAGCGCGCTTCTCTGCCTTGAAGTAAGTGAACTGGGGGTACGCACCTTCTGAATGGATGACCTGCGTGTATGGCCACAACCCCTTCACAGTGTACCTGCGGGTAGGCACGCTTTTCACAGAGCACATGCGGACCTCTTAATTTTTATCATTTTGAGAGCCAGACCAGAGTTTTGCCACCTGTATGAGTTGCCATCAAGTACAACACATGAATCATAGAGCCATACCAGAATCATAATGACAACAATCTCCCCCTTTGGACTTGATGGCAACCTCAAAATCTTCAACGTCATTCTCCCCCTTTGACATCAAGGGCAAAGGGTTAAGCTCCCCCTAAGAACATGCTCCCCCAACTATAAACCAGATCTGCAAAGAAGAACCATAATCCACCAAACACCATAAGTGACCATGAAAGGGATAGAGACATATTGCAGCAATATTCAGACCAGCATCCATGATGTACTTCCTCCATAATGCCAACAATGCATTATATGCTCCCCCTGAACCTGTGCCATTCGATCTTCGACCAATCCGCAACCTAGCAAGTGTACGCATATACCCCAGATGAATCTTGCGTACAACCATCAATCAAAAGAGATTCAACAACATGATGATGCATCAACAACCCCCAGCTTTTGCCTGAGGTATTCAAAGGTCTCCCTGGGCAATGGTTTGGTGAGTATATTAGCAACTTGTTCCTTAGAAGGAACATACTCCAACTTGACCTTTTGTTCAAGTACTTGTTCCCGGAGAAAATGATACTTGATCGGTATGTGCTTGGTCTTTGAATGCATGACTGGGTTCTTTGAAATGCTGATTGCACTTGTATTATCACATAAGATGGAGATGGGTGGTATACAATTGATTTGAAGATCCTGCAAGGTCTGCATCATCCAAAGGAGTTGAGTGCAGCAGGATGCAGTAGCAACATATTTCGCTTCAGCTGTAGACAAGGCAATAGAACTCTATTTCTTGCTGAACCAAGATACTAATCTGGAACCCATAAAGAATGCACCACAACTTGTGCTCTTCCTGTCATCCACGCTTCCGGCCCAATCTGCATCTGTATAGGCATGAAGTGTGAGATCTGTATCTCTAGGATACCATAAGCCATAGTTTTGAGTTCCTTGAAGATATTTGAAGATTCTCTTTACTGCCTGAAGATGAGTTTCCTTTGGATTTGCCTGAAATCTTCCAACTATTCCTACTGCATGCATTATGTCTGCTCGGGTACCTGTCAAATAAAGTAGACTTCCAATCATAGATCTGTAGGTTGGTTGATGCACTGCTGCTGATTCATCATTTGCACTGAGGCTACATCCTGTGACCATGGGTGTACATACTGGTTTTGCATCTTCCATGCCATATTTCTTCAAAATCTGCTTGAGATACTTGGTTTGAGACAAAAAGATCCCTCCTTCTTTTTGTTGGATTTGCAAACCAAGAAAATATGTCAGTTCTCCCAGCAAGGACATTTCGAATTCTTTCTGCATTGCCAAGGCAAAGCTTTGACTCATAGCTTCTTCATTGCTCCCAAAGATAATGTCATCTACATACACAACCAGTATTAGCAATTTGTCGTTTTCAACTTTTATATAAAGATTGCTATCTGCTGATCCTTTTGAAAAACCTTGTTGATGAAGATATTTGTCCAAGCGATAGTACCAAGCCCTTGGAGCTTGTTTGAGACCATAGAGAGCCTTTTTCAATCTGCATACAAGATTTGGATCATTTCCAAGAATGAAACCATCTGTCTGCTCAATGTATACTTCTTCTTCCAAGTCTCCATTCAGAAAGGCTGATTTCACGTCCATTTGAATTACTTTGAAGTTTTGAAAGCTTGAGAGAGCAAGGAACATTCGGATGGCCTCAAGTCTTGCAACAGGAGCAAAGGTTTCTTCAAAATCTATTCCTCTTGCTGCGCATACCCTTTACAAACAAGTCTGGCCTTGTTTCTAATTACTTCTCCATTTTCATTCAATTTATTTTTGAAGACCCATTTTGTCCCTATAACATTCTTATCCTTTGGTCTAGGAACCAGCTCCCAAGTGTTGTTCTTTTCGATCTGCTCAAGTTCTTCATCCATTGCTTTGACCCAACATTCATCTTTGCATGCCTCTTTCACATTTTGTGGTTCCGTGGAAGAGAGTAATGCCAAATAGCTTGAAGCTTCTGCAATTGTTCTTCTTGTTTGTACACCTGCTTCTTTCTGCCCCAAAATCTGAGATTCTGGATGATTCTTCTGAACATATCTGGATGGAGTCTTCTCTTCTATCCTTATCTGCTCCTCTGGTTCTTCTTGAGGTTCTTCTTCTTCATCATTCTGTCTTTGAGGGTAGTCTTCATCTTCTTCGATATCTTCATGATTTACTTGCCTAGGAATGTATCCCTTCTCATCAACCACTACATAAATGCTGTCAACAATTCTTCCAAGTCTTTTATTGTAGCACTTGTATGCTTTGTTGTGTGGAGAATAACCAAGAAGAATGCCTTCATCTGCTCTAGGTTCAAGTTTGCCAAGTTGCTCATCAGTTTTCTTAATATAGCATTTTCTCCCAAAGATTTTGAAGTTCTTTACCGAAGGAGTCTCACCATACCAGAGCTCGTGAGGGGTTTGAGTGCTGTTCACCCGGACATTTGTTTTGTTGAGAATAACAACTGCAGCATATGCAGCTTCACCCCAGAAAGTTGCGGGAGTTCCAGACTCATCAAGCATAGCACGAGCCATTTGTTGGACTGTTCTGTTCATTCTTTCCACCACTCCATTTTGCTGAGGAGTTCTAGCTGTAGAGAATTCTCTTCTTATCCCATGTTCTTCACAGAAATCGAAAAATTCATTTGAGGTAAACTCCCCACCTCTGTCGGATCTGAGGCACTTAATTTTGTATCCTGATTCATTTTCAACCAAAGCTTTAAAGGATTTGAATTTTTCGAATGCTTCATCTTTGTGCTTCATAAGTCCTAACCAGACAAACCTGGAGAAATCGTCAATGAATAATATCAAGTATTCTTCTCCTCGAGGTGTCCTTTTCCTGAATGGTCCACATACATCTGTATGTACAAGCTCAAGAGGCATGCTAGCTGATCCTTCCTTCTCTGGAAAGTTAGTTCTGGTTTGCTTTCCAAACTGACATGATTTGCATATGGTGTTGTCTAGAATTTTGATATCTGGAAGACCGCGAACTGCCTGATATTTGCATGCTTTCCTTATTTGTGAAAATCTTAGATGCCCCAACCTCCGGTGCCATAACCAGTGTTCATCATCCTTGCTTAGATAGCATTGTTGTTGTCCTTCTTCAAATATGTATAGATTATTTGGAGTTCTTTTACCTTTGATCACCGTTTTACCTGTATCAAGATCACGAACAAGACATCCATTTGATCTAAATATCACCTCAGTTCCTTGATCACACA
Organism: Pinus tabuliformis; assembly: GCA_031772625.1. Classification (NCBI taxonomy): domain Eukaryota; kingdom Viridiplantae; phylum Streptophyta; class Pinopsida; order Pinales; family Pinaceae; genus Pinus; species Pinus tabuliformis. Next base: position 153,541,377 of record CM062812.1, read on the forward strand.
TCTGGCTGACACTCAGAAGATTATGCTTCAATCCATCAACATACAAAACATTTCCAGCTTTGACCTTTTATTTTAACTGAGAAGTGCCTTTTCCTTTTATAGCTGCAGGAGTATCATTTCCAAAAGAAACTTTCTTTCCCTTTTCTAAAGCAGAATATGATTCAAGTTTTTCTTTATCACCTGTCATATGCTTCGAACATCCACTATCAATGTACCATAGATTTTCTTGTCCCTCTGCATAAAATGCTATCCCACATCTTTCTGTTTGTGGTTCCTTTATTCTCCATGTTTTGGTGCTTGAGGCTTGTTCCTTTGTCTGCTGAAACCTGCTCCTGCATTCAAAATCTTCATGACCAAATTTATTACAAATAGAACATTCAACTTCATTTTCAAGAACCGAAAAGTTGTTATAGGTCCTTTTTGTAATCCCGGTCATACTTCTTTGTTTTTGAGCTTCTCTAGTCATGATCGTTTTATATGCAACACATTGAGCTGTTTTGTGACCAAAGTTATGGCAAGAGAAGCATTGTCCATTGAATAAACTTCTGCGGTTATCAAATCTTCCGGCCAAACGATTGTAATTTCTATTGTCATTCATTCTTGAAGCAAATTGAGAGGATTTTACTGTGGCTGGTTGTAGCTTTTGTTCATCCTTAAGATGGATTGCCCCTGGTTTACTTGATAGTCTTTGTTTGTAATTGGTCCCTGCTTTACCTGGTGATCTCCATTGTGCTTTTGCTCATTCCTTCTTGCTGCATCAAGATAACTCTTTGAGGTCGATGCTTGAGAAATTTCTCCATTATACCCTAGACCTGTCTTGTTTAGTGGAGAACGCTGTACATTGATGATCTCATCCAGAGTTTCAGATCCTTTGACAAAATTAAGATTAATAGCCTTTGTTTTCTCAATCTCTTTTCTAAGACCAACAATTTCACCTTCTAAATTTTCAAGATATTTTTCTTTTTCATCAATCTGAAATTGTAGAGTATCAATGATCATATTCTTTTCTTCTATACATGTCTTGAGTCTAGAAATTTCTTCATGAAAGCTATCCACATCTATAGCATACATGTAATCATCATCTTCAAATGCCATTAAAATTTTATAGTCATTACCTCGTTCATCTTCATCACTATTTGATAGACCATCACTATCTTCATGAGTGTAGTAGCTTTTCTTATTTTCATTCTGTTTCTTGCTCCATCTAGCAGGTTCCTTTCCTTTGTCAATCTTATCCTTATGAGGACATTTCGCAGCATAATGCCCTACTCTTCCACAAGCAAACCATTTAAAAGGTAACTTACCTCTGAACCTTCCAGTACCCCGTTGAAGATTTCTGACAAAATTTGATTCTTCTTCTTCTTCTGGCACGTGACTTGCTTCATAGTAGTCTCCTTTGCCTGAAGCTTTGAAAGCAGCTTCTCTCTTGTCTGATGGACCTCCCTTTCTCATTTCATAAGCAGTTAGAATTCCGTGTAACTGAGACATAGTAAGAATTCGTAGATTTTCTTTTCTTCTATTGCAGACACTTTAGATTCAAACTTGGGGGACAATGATCTTAAAACTTTTTCAACCACAATAGCCTCTTTTATTTCTTCACCCAATTTTTTCATGCAATTAACAATCTCGTCTACCCGAAGAAAATAGTTAGCCACACTTTCATCATTATACATTCTGAGATTCTCATACTAAATCCTGAGGGTTTGAAGTTTAGCACGCTTTACCTGTTCATCTCCTTCGTAGCTCAAGACAATCTTGTCCCATATTTCCTTTGCGGATTTATATTTCATAACCTTTACGAATTCTGTTTGAGATAAGCATCCTAGCAGAGTATTGACTGCTTTAGCATTTGTTTCATATTTCTTCTTCTCGGCCGAATCTGTAGGAGTAGCTGAAGGAAAAGTGTAGCCTGTATCTATGATATCCCAAACTTCTGTGCCAAGAGATTGAAGATAAGCAGTAACTCTTACCTTCCAATAATTGAAGTTTGTCCCATCAAAGATTGGTGGCCTGATTGATGCTTCCCTCTCGTAGTTTCTCATGATGAATGATCTTCCTTCAAGCGATCAAGCTTCTCTGAAGGACCTGCTCTGATACCAATTGTTGGAAATAATACTGAGAGGGGGGGTTAATCAGTATTATCAAGTTCTTTTAATAAATCTTCCTTATTTATACTTCGAATTAGATTTGCATGTCAGTACCATAAAAATAATGAGCATGAACAAGAAAAACATATAGTCACACCAAAGAACACCAGATATAAGGTGGAAACCCAATGTGGGTGAAAACCACCTGCTGCAATATGTCTCTATCTTCTTTCAAATTAGAAACTCCTTTTACAATGGTTTTGTACTGGTGTAGTCCTTTACCAGTACGCAGGCTGCAACCTGCAGAGAGCTACAACTCTCTCTCATTTTCCAGTCTCTCCTGGAAGGGAGCTACAACCCCCCTACTTCTTTTCTTTCAAGGACCACTTTTCATAAATTTTCAAACTGGATCCATGAACATCAAATGATCATCAAGTACAAGTAAATCACCCAGTCAACTGTAGTAACCAGATCAATAGCAACAGTAAACTAAACCCAGAACACCTTATCAACAGAGAAAAGTCAGTCAAATAAATGCCTTAATATAGATACGCAGTTTTTCTTTCTCTGGCCTGCGTGGCTAAGCACTTCACCTTGTGCTCCCCTGCGTATACCCGCAGAGAGCCTTCTGCTGCACCACGTACCCACGCATTGTTACTTCAATCACGCCGCGTACTGCTACTGTAGCCACGCACCCACAGATGCTATCGCGTCGCGTACTGCTACTGTAGCCACGCACTCACAGATGCTATCACGTTGCGTACCTACGCACCTGCGGCTTCTGAAGGGCCGCGTACTTTCACTGTGCCTACGCACCTGAACCTCTGTCGCGCTGCGTACCCACGCACTGAGCCTTCTTCTGTTCTGCGTACCCACGCACTGCTCCTTCTTCTGCTCTGCGTACCCACGCACTTGCACCATTAATCACCTGCGTACCTCTGATTAGGGCCGAATTGGCAGTCCACCAGTGTGCCACAGATAGTCAGATGCCCAGATCTGATCATGCGCCCGCGAGATCACACTTCATAGATTCACTTTCAACTTCACTCTTATATAGATCAAGCTTTTAAACCAATAACCCAATATTTCAGATCTTAAGATATTCAATTTGCAAAAAGGTGTCTTAGCCAAGTGATCTCCTTCCCTATTTATAGTCAAGCCCTTATTCACACCATGGGGCAAAACCATCAATAACCAATACAAAGGATCCAAACTGGGGCTAAATTGGATCCTATACCATGGGCTAAAACCATAGAATCAAGAACGGCGGGCTAAATACCACGGGCCAAACATAAGAAACCCCACGTGAGCGCGCTTCGCTGCCTTGAAGTAAGTGAACTGGGGGTACGCACTTCTGAAACGATGACCTGCGTGTATGGCCGTAGCCCCTTCACAGTGTACCTGCGGGTACGCACGCTTTTCACAGAGCACATGCGGACCTCTTAATTTTTATCATTTTGAGAGCCAGATCAGAGTTTTGCCACCTGTATGAGTTGCCATCAAGTACAACACATGAATCATAGAGCCATACCAGAATCATAATGCCAACAGTGATCTCCCATCGTCGTCCAACGATGAAACATCCGAAGAAAACATCGTGGATGAATCTCTGTTTCTGATATCTTCAAGCAATCCGTGGTATGGATATATAATCATCTATCTCCAAACCCAAAAATATAGGTCTAATACCTCTCGCTCGGAAAAAAACGTATTCGTACCAATCAAAAGACTACATGATCGTCAGTGATACGCTTTACTGTCGTGGTGTCGATACAGTTCTGAGGAGGTGCCTCACCCATGAGGAGGCCGAAAAAGTCCTGAATGATTTCCATTCAGGCACAAATTTTTTTATGAGCAGGATACTTCTGGCCAACAATGTTCAAAGATTGCATAACCGCAGTCAGAAGTTGCCATGCATGTCAAATTTTCGATAGCAAAACCAGAAGACCACCTGCAACCCTGCAACCAATAGTTGTTGTTGGGCCATTCGCCAAATGGGGCATAGATTCATGACATGTAACCCCACCTCGACCGGGGGGCATGGGTATATCATAGTCACAGTAGACTATTTTACCAAATGGGCCGAGGCGATGCCTACATTAAACAACACCGGTGAAACGGCTACCCTTTTCTTTTTCAATCATGTAGTTGCCAGATTCGGCGTTCCACAGGCCATAGTCACAGATCATGGATCACATTTTCGCAATCACATGATGGTTGAATTGGCTGCCAAATTGGGGTTGTCCCACGACAGCTCTACTCCATATTACCCGTAGGCCAATGGAAAAGTTGAAGCAATCAACAAGGTCCTGAAATGAATGCTACAAAGGATGATTGGAGTCCACAAAAGGAGTTGGCACCTGATCTTGTACTCAGCCTTGTGGGCATACCGAACATCGGTAAGGAATGCAACCGGGTTTACACCCTTTCAACTAGTGTATGGCCTAGAAGAAATCTTACCAGTTTAGTGTGAAATCTCGTCCCTCAAACTCACAGTCGACCTTCTCCCCGGAACTTCAGAAGAGGAGGCTCGTTTCTTGGAACTAATCCAATTGGATGAAACCCATCGTGATGCCACTTTGGCTAACGAAGCCCATAAGAAACAAGTCAAGGTGCAGTTCGACAAGAATGTCAAACCCCGTGTCTTCTGAGAAGGTGACTTGGTCTTACTTTACGACTAAGAATCCAATAAATTGGGAGCAGGTAAATTCAAGTCTTTGTGGATGGGCTCCTATATTGTTAAACGTGTATTAGCAAAAGGATCCTATGAGTTAATGGATTATGATGGGATTCCACTGGTGCAACCCCGTAACGGGTTGTACCTTAAGCGTTACTACGCATGATACAGTGTAGTAACCCATATGCTTTTGTTACGTTTTTGTTTTCGCTAAGGGTAATTTTTTCGGTCAAGTAATCCACTTTTTACATTTGTCACAGATGTAGAACCTATTGTAATCTTTTGTTGGATATGCCGACGGAGCAAGTCGTAGTTCACGGAACCTATCTTCTGCGGCCTGGGCCATTTTTGATCCAAGCGGCGAGTTAGTAAGTTTCAGAGGGGTATGTATTGCTCGATCAACAAATAAAATCGCTGAAAATAGCGCGTTGATAGAAATTCTCTCTGATGCCATCACACATGGCATACGCCGACTTATCGTTAGGCTAGACTCACAACTCGTCATACTACAACTCACTGGTATCTACTTCGTCTGAAATCCAGCTATCTATCGCATGTTCCTAAGGGTCAAGATTTTGGAAAGGAATTTTGATTTTATTCAATATCATCATATTTCCAAAAACTTAAACACATTAACGGACTCATTGGAAAATTATGTGTTAGATAGACATTTGCAACATTTATAAAAAGAAGCATTTTATCAATATTTGCATCAGGATCATGTAACTTAACCAAAATAAAACTCCAAAAATAAAAAATATATATATAAGTTGTTTATGGTTTACACATAATGTTCTGTAACCAAGACAAAACTGGTCGCATGACCCAAAACTCAAAACGCTAGGGGACACCCTAGTCTAATGATGCTGGTGATAACAAGTCACCGCCTGTGCAATCATGCGTAAAAGCCTAGTCCATCGACTCGGCACGCCAGTAGTATGTCGCTGCAACCTCAGAGGCAGCTCGTTAGTCTTCACGTCCGGAATACCAAGAGTGAGGCCTTCGACCTGATCCTGCAATGCTGAAAGAGTCTCGGCCACATCAAGGTCGTGAAGGATAGCCCTTCCCACAGCTTCTCCTGCTGGAGTAGTGGCTGGCACTCTCAGGCGTACTACTGGCCGAACTGGTCCAACATCTGCATGAGCACATGAGTTTTGATTAGTCCTGATAGAAGAAAGCACAACAACATTATAAAAGAAATGATAGATAGAAATATGGTCAGAGAATTTACCGATGACACCCCACTGCTCGCCAGCCGGCAGTACCAAATCCGGATCACCCCGGAAATCCATACCAGCATATGGATACTCGGAAAAATCATCTCCTGTTGGTTGAACCACTCGAAGAAGGTGTCAAAAAAGGAAACCTGGGATTGACCAGCATGTTTGGCCATAAGGTCGACCCATCTCTGCATCTATGGCTCAGTCGGTGGAGATAAACAAAGTGAAACATACTGCGGCTGCATCAGCGGAATCTTTTCCAAGGAAAAAGCGGTCAAAATAGAACCATATCCAAAGTTCTTCAATCTTCCATTTTTCACCTTGGTCAGTTGTTCTTTCATCACAGAGAGTATTGCATCACACCAGTTGAACACCTTTGGTTCAAGGCATTCCAAGGCATACTGCATATAAGACCTATTGGCCACATGAAGAGCCGCACTACCAGCCAGTCTAGCAAAAGTGAACAGAATGGTCCTCAAGGACCTGTCAGTGACATCTCAGATATTGATCTTGCCGTCCTTACTTGGCTGAGATCCCTCTCTGCAATACCTGCGAATGTAATCTCTCATAGATTCACCCCCACGGGCCGAACCTGATAATGAGATAAGGGCACCCTGCCTCGATAAGCAAGTCAAAAAATAGATGTCCACGACAGTCAAGGGGATGGAATTGCCCCTAATCTGGAACATCTGGGTGGTAGGATCCCATGCATCGAGAAAATATTGCAACAAATTGATTTGTTGCCTCATGCTAGAGATGCAGAAAAACTTGAACAGGCCACAGTTCTGCAGTGCATTTACCGTAACTGGATCATGTAAAGCAAGCATGTCCTCTTCTTCATGCTCATGTTCTCGCCATGTAACAAGCATTTTGCTCCAATGAATCTCTGAAAACAAACAAGAGGAGAGTCAGGATCCTGATTTGGTGAAAAACAGGCAAAAATTTCCATGAAAAATTGTGCACAAATTTCCCTCCTTGCGCCCATCGCACCCCCAGCAGTGTTCTGGGTGGGATGCATGCTGACTAGCCAATGGCCAAGCCAGCATGCATCGCACCTTTCGATATAGAAGAGGTGCGATGGAGCCAGGGTGAGTTTTTCAAACCCCAGAGGCTCAAAAAAACCATAAAACATGCTCAGAATTCAAAAAGGAAAGAATGAAACTGAAGAGCTCAGGTTTAGCTCCTACCTGGTCCAGACGGTGCCAAGAATCGTCCACAGAATCTCCCGGAATCAGTTGGTGCAAATCAAGGGGGAAAACACCTCCAAAGCTCCAAAAAAACAAAGTTCAAATGAAATGGTAAAATGAGAGGTAAAAACCACTTTTAAATTACTTTTCACGCAATTCAAGTAAAATATTAGTGTTTGACTCATTTTTCAAGCATATATTATTCGTTTCTAACTAGTTTGATGAAGCAATTGAAGAGGCAGTACAACCTTTGAAGGAAAAAAGTTGTCAATGGTAAAATCAAGGTAATCAATGACCATTATATCGAGCAGTTTTAACGCAGAATTAAAGCTTGTTAAAAAATAAACATAAGAAATGAGCAAATGTTCCCCCAGAGTTTAAGCTCATTAAAAAATGAACTAATTTCTAGTAAATCACCATCGTGAATGCATTACCATCAGCCTTTTAAGCCTTGGTTGTGTTCTCATCATCACCTCCACTCTGTATTGGCCGATCATTCACCTCCATTTGATTGTTTACCCTTTTTGAGGAACAGCTGCGAAGAGTGATCCTGTTAGGCATCCTTGTGACACTGCCGTGATTGGAAAATTCCAAACCTTACCTGGAATTAGTTGCTACCCGAACTTATCACTCGTTCCTCGAAAAACAAGTCTCCTTTAAGCTCTTTTCATCTGGCTCGTAAAATATGAAAATATTGCCGAGCAATTGGCCTCTCCAGCTCGTTAAAGTGACCGTAAGTGCTATCCCTCCTTTAGATTTTAATCTTTTTGGACCTGAGGGATTATTACACAAAAAGATCGAGCGCTTGTTTTTTTTGGATCGTTAAAATTACCAAAGATTCATCCCTTTTGTATTGTTTTATACTTTTTCGGACTCAAGGGATTATATAACGAAAAAGGATTATTGGAGTTTTCTTTACATCCCTTTTCAGACTCTCTAAAATTGAAAAGGACCGAGTTATCTTTGTCGTAAAACTCGTTAAAACTGAATAGCGACAAACTTGTCCATACAGATAAGAACGAGTTTCACTATCACTAGGCTCGTTAAAACATAGCGATGGGTTTGCCTGAAGGGAAAATTATAGAACAAACATATGTTATCCTCCTCAAGCTTGACAAAAATAAAGAGGTACTAGTCAGCAATGACTGGGGAAAATTGGGAAGAAAACTTGAAGAAACTTTGTTGGTAGCAAGTCGCTCTTGAACATGACACTTTCACTCCACATCTGAGTCGGGTTGGGTTGTTCCGTTCATTGGTCATATCACCATTGGTCCATCACACCATCCATATTTGGGGTTAACACTACCAATCCATCATGTCCGTGTTGCCGATATGTTCAAGAGAAGTCGCTTAGAGCATTCACCTGTGTCTCATCCACTGCAATACATTTACACTCCATCCTTTCATGACCGCCACCCTGAACCTTATGTCATCAGATCATTTTCGCCTCCATTAAAATCATTTTCTCCATTCCGTGTCATTGATGTGGGATTCACTAAGGCCCTCCTATGACGGATCACTTCTTGTCGACATCAACTCATTATCCAGGAAGTCGATCTAGGAACAACCCTTTCAGTACTTTGAAGTTTGCATGCCTCAATGGCAAGTTTGTCACTTTCAGCGACAGGTTTACATCAATGGACTTCGACTGAAAGATTTTGCGTGGTGTTCAATGCCAAGTCCCTTATTCACACCACGTGAATTGTACTGTAGTACCTTGAGGGTCATCATCATTATCGGTGATTCCTCTCGTGCCTGTTAACAACTTACATCATTGGATGGTAATCAGGCGATGCCTTTCCATGTTCGACTCCAGAACATCTCTCACATGGATCGACTTGTACTTTGAGTAAAGATCGAACGAGATTGAAGACCTCGAATCTAGTTTCATCCATCCGGGATGGGATATATATTCAGGAAAATAAAGACATCAAATGTACATCATTGTTGCACAAATAATAATCCAATCCAAGGGATGATGGCTCTACCAGAATCATCAGTCTACACTCAGACGATTGTCTGTCTTATGTACATGAAAATGAATTTATAAAGCTAAGCATGGGAATGCCTGCCTCAGCTAGATCATGAAAATATTATGAAGATAATGTATTGTATTGTATCTTATTACAGGTCGCCTTCCAGCTTGAAAAAACTTCGGATCCTCATGATAAAGCATTTCACCCGACATCAAAAGATTAACGACCTCATGCTTTAGGGGGAAACTGTTATAGACACTTTTGGGCACTGCAACCCCAATCATAAATGTCCATAAAACAAGGGCTCCTAAGTCCCTAAAAGTGTTGTTCCAACCCCTAAAAGAACAAGGTCAACTGATTACAACATCTCCCAGAAGTTCTCCATGAAAAACTACTCAGAACTGGTCAAAACTGGACCATCTCACCTGCTCCATGGTCAAAGTGCACTGAATCCCACCTAAATGCACACGGGAGGTGCGATGCATACTGAAAAGCCCTTCTATGGGGTGCGATGGGCGAGAGTGGACAAATGGCAGGGTCAATCGGTGAGGTGGAGGATCATGGAATCTTCCAGAAACTTCTCCTGTGACACTTGCCTCTCTGCATTTGCCCAAGGATGAGTAAGAGATCATCAATCTCCAAGTGGAATCAAGAACTATCAGAGAGAGGACACTAATCAAATCTCAAAAGCTGACTCACCCCGCTTGCAAACATCTATATATGGATCCCTCATCCCAGAGATCCAGAGGCTGGAATTTTGTATCTTGTAAGGAAGTGCTGCTGGTTTCTTGGTGTAACATCATAGTGTTGGGTGATCTAAGATTTTCATGAGGTGAAGAAGGGCTTTCTTGCTAAGAGGATGACGCTGGGTTAGAACAATTGGTTGTAATCCTCTTTGCTATTCTTGATTATTAATAAAGCTATTCAAGTTTTGTTATTAATAAAGTTATTCAAGTTTTCCTCCACATTCTTGTATGATTGATGATATATGCATCTGCGTGGTCAATATATATCTGGTCCTATATTGTTTATGATAGTAGGTCTCTGTTCTTGGATAGTGTTATGCTGCTTTGATTCTACAGGTGCTCTTTGAAGCTGGGTAGATGGGGAAGTGAGTGGCAAAGATCTATCAGAAGGGAGAGGAATCAAGCAAGGAACCAAGCGCAAGATAGAGGTTGGTCTCCTTTGTTCCCCTCTTATCTACTTCTCACAAAGGAAAACGAAAGTAGTTTTAGTTTGTTTGTTTCTAAGGTAGCTACCAGCCTTAGTGGGACTAGCAGCTCTGCATAGACACTAGATTTCTCGATAACAATCAGGTAAATCATACTCAATTTACTCCAAGGATGAATATCAGTATAAACCACAACCAACAGGTAAACAATGACAAAAGATTCTATGATTGTAGAAAATTCTTTAATGGGAAATGTTTTTCATGTCATAACTTTGGACACAAGGCTGCTCAATGTGTTGCTTATGAAACCATCATGACTAGAGAATCACAAAATCAAAGAAGTGCAACGGGAATCAAGAAAAGTTCCTATAATAACTTTTCTCCTCTTGAAAATTAAATAGAATGCTCCATTTGTAACAACTTTGGCAATGAAGAATCTGAATGCATGAGCAAATTTCAGCCAACACTTCAAAAGGAGCAAACACCATTAAATCCCAAGATATGGAAAAGGAAGGAATCTCAATAAGAAAGGTGTGGTATAGCTTTGTATGCAGAAAGACAATAAAATCAGTGTTACATTGTGTTGAAGCCCCGAAAATCGGGTCGACAACAAGGGGGATACCCACCCAGTCCGGACCTTGGTTGGCAGCTCCTTATCCGTTTGGTATAGCGGGTCCGACTGGGGATAATGGGACCAGTTTCCCAATCTAAGGGGTGTGTGTGTGTGTAGAGTTGGATGATGCTGATCTAAGAGTATTTAAAGCTAATTTAATTCAAACTTCTAAACTAACTCTATGCTATTGTAATCTAATGAGAAACAACACATCTAATCTATGCTAACCCGGGGTGTATTTCTTCTATTATGCGATCTAAAGAGATTTCGAACAATAACTGGTAATAAAGATCATTCAGCTATCACAAGAATAGAAATCAATTAAGATAAACCACTTTGCATAAAAATTTAAACAAAACAGTTGTGAACATCATATCGCATAATAAGTTATTCATATATCAAACACAAATAAATGACTCCACCGTACAGAAGTGCCAAATGGTAACCCACACATTCATGCATTAACATATAAACAACTGAAAACTGTATATCACTTTAAGAATATAAGCAGAAATTGGTCATGAGATAAAAGTACCATTTATGACTGGTTCCACACATAAGCTTCAAGCAACAACGATTTATCTCTACTTGTTCTAACATCTACTAAGAGTACAAAAGTGCAACATCAGTAGCAGACATCAAATGCAAACATTGATAAATCTCAATCCATCCATTCATCAAAAACCCCCTCCGAGGGTGCAAAAGTGCATGTTCTGAGGACAAGTTTTTTGACAAATTTCTGGACCCTTCTCCAAATGCCTGAGAAGGGTTTAAATACTGCTAACTAATTAATCTTAATTACATAAATTTAGGACACAGTTTTAAATGACCGCCCTTCTACTAAAGCAAATTTATTTCTAAAACTTGAATCTAATTTCTAACTGTTTCTGTATTTGCTCCTTAGTGCTGTAAGCAATGAAACATTCGCCTGGTAAGAGTCGGCTCGTCGTCTTCTCCTTTCGTTTCAGCTACGAAAATAGAAATAACCAGCCCTGGCACCGCTTTCTGGCAAACTAGAAGATATTTTCGAAAATCTTCCTTTGGCTTGGTGTATTCACTGTGTGTATACTTGGTAATAACCCAAATTTCTCTCAAACTGATTGTGCTTTTGCTATTTTGGTTTTTCGGCCTTGCAATGATTGAATAAGTTAGGGACTTTGCTCTCTGAACAATTTTCTGTATTGAAAACTGCCTCCGTTCTTTGTTCCAGGCTTTTCTGGTGCGTTTTCCCTCTTTAGCGCCTTTTTCTTTTTGCTTTATCCAGTCTAAGCTTCAGGATATTTTGTAAACATGCTGCTTTTGTGCGCCTTTGATTCTGAGTTTTGGATGGCCTATTGACATCAGTATCTGTTGAGTGATACTCTGGAATCTGTGGTCCTATTGCATGCGGCATCCGTTTGTGAAGGCATCTCTTCTCTGTTCTCCGAGCATTGACGCTTTCCCCTTTTCCTTAGATGTTTCTTGCACATTGCTTTATGTTATTTGTTGTCTTATAGTTTACGCAAAGGAAAAGAGTAATGATGAAAAGATTAACATGAAAGATTTAAGCTCTAATGAATGCATAATCATGACACCCATAATGAACTGACTCTTCGAAAAACACAACACAATCCTTCTTGGATACTTTGGCGTACAATCATTAATTTCTTTTAAGGCGCGCGCCCAATTTTGGTCTACAGACAGCTTTCCTTGAATACTGTGTCGAGGAAATTTTGCGATGGGTGATTTCTGCGACTCGCATCACAGTATCGAGGATCGCGTCGTCAAGATGTGTCATCACAGGAATTGATGATCGCATTCATCGCAGATCGCAACATCGCAGATCGCAATATCGCAGATCGCGAATCGCAAATCGCGCTTAGTCATCCAATCATTGTGTGTTTCTTATGCGATGTTGTGATATGCGACATCGCATATCGGCCGTCGGAGATTCCTTAAGTTTTTCATTTAAGAGCGCTTCACAATATATGCGATGCGATGAATTTCGCGTCGCTTCTTCGCAGCTTATTGTGCGCATAGGAAAACGTTTCTCTCTTCTCGCGATGCGATACAGCTTTTAGGGAGTTAAAATACAAAAATTTTGATAAAATGTTTTTTTTTTATTTTTATTAAGGGTCCCCATTTGCTTGGTGTTATCGCTAATACCAAACAAAGAGGGGGGTTGTTGGTGGCCACAACAATGGCGATTCACTATGAAGAACCAGTTATCTCTGCTTTTCTATTGAATTTTAACTTCCGAAGCAGAAATTTTTTTCATATGTCTAAATTTTGTTATGGACAGATAGAGTACATTACGCCTTATCCTATCAATGATATTTTGTCTCAACCTTTTCATATTCCAATTGTTTGTTTCCTCAGGCTTAGTCCTTGTATTCACACCAGACATTACTTGGTCTTTTAAAGATAAAATAAGGTCTTCTCTGCGTGCTGGCTTTTAAAATATGCTCATTTGTCTTAGGTAGAGCCTCTGCTGCCTGCAAGCGTCCATAGCCTCGACAGGGTTACCTGTTACCCAGCAATGATCCTTTATCCTGCTTAAGGCTATTTACAACTTTTCAGAGAAAAACCCCTTTTGACACTTTTCCCTTTTTTATTCTCTAAAGAACAATGTCTTGGTTTGGTGGCCAAATTATGACACAGTCATTCACTTGATTTACACTTTTGCTGAACAAGCTGGCTCGTGATGAGACCCCTTGTCTTTTGATTGCAACAATCTTGAGTCCTTGCCCTGTTTTGGTGGACAGTATTGGAAAAGTCAGCAAGTTATAATATTTGTGATCATGATAAGCGGGCTTGTGATGAGACCTCTTATTCTTTGAGATACAGTGTTTTCTCAGATTGTTCCTCTGAATGCTGCGATTTCCTTTAGCAGGGAGGAAGTCATTGTTTTTCCTTAAGAAAGCTCTGGACGACAATAATAGAGTTTGAAAACAGCGGTTTTACAGAGAATATTTATTTTATTATTGATACCTTTCATTGTGCTGATATAAAACAATTTTTTACCAAAGGTTGCTTTCATCAAATTTTTGAAGTTGAAACTAGTATCATATTTAGGCTAAAGTTAACTCTAACTATCAATAATAAAGATCAGATTTTTCGAAAAATTTTGCTACTTGTACAAGCGAAAAGCTCAAAATCTGATAGAGAATTGGTGTCTTTTTCATGAACCCCTTTAGTAACCATCTACAACTGGTTTTATTTATAAGAAAGAGAAAAACAAATAAAAACTAAAACTATCCTACAAAATAGAAGAGTGATCTTCTATGGAAAATATATTTTAAGGATCTGTCCGTTAACAGGCAAAGAATCCCTTCTACCTGCTAAATCCTGCAACACAAACGTTGATGGGCCTATGACTTCTACAATCTGAAAAGGACCAAGCCACATTTTCTGAAATTTTGTATGTTTGCCCTTTTCTTCATGAGCCTTATCCCATTTCAAAACTAAATCTCCCATCTGAAAATTCTTTCTGATCATTATGCTTGAGTCAAAAGAGGATTTTATCAGCGCTTGGTGATGAGCATGGGTTTTCTTAGATTGTTCTCGTCGTTCTTCTAATTTAATTATTTCCATTTGTCTTAGTTTTATGGAGGAAGTAGATACCTCATCGATGTGTTGTACTAAAGACAAAGAGGGGATGACTAAGTGAGTTGGAAGAACCACTTCTTTCCCATAAACTAAATTAAAGGGAGAAGTGTCGATTGAAGCTTTCTTCGTTATTCTATCTGCCCATAAAGCATTTACCAACGCTTTGTGCCAATTCTTTTGGTTCTGGTCAATTGTTCTTTTAATAATCCTGATCAGGTTTTTATTTGTCGATTCAGCCAATCCATTACCTTGCGGATAGTAGTTGGCCGAATATTTCAGTTTGAACCCTCTTTTAAGTGCAAACTCAGTCATTGTATTTCCAGAAAAGCATGAGGCATTATCAAACATTAAGGCCGTTGGCAATCCAAACCTAGTGATTATAAATTGATCTATGAATTCAATAATGTTTTCAGAATTAGCTGTCTTGAGAGGAACTGCTTCTACCCATTTAGTAAAATAATCTGTTGTCGTGAGGATGTACCTATGCTGCTTAGAAGAGTGAGGAACGATCTCACCTATTATGTCCAAGCCCCACTGACTGAATGGTTGCTTGATGTTTACCGGATGTAGTGGCATGGACGGTTTCTTTTGTTTCCCTGCAGCAGTCTGGCAGACTTGGCATTTCCTCATGTAACTGTGTGAGTCTTTGAACAACGTGGGCCAATAATATCCTGCACGTAAGATTTTATGTGCAGTAGCATCTCCAGCATAGTGTCCACCCGCTGGTCCATCGTGGAGTTCCTGCAAAACCTTTTCGGCTTCAGTTTTCTCAAGACACCTAAGAAGCACAGAATCGTAATTCCTTTTAAACATAACATCATTTATGAGTTGGTATTGTTTAGCTTTCAATCTCAGAGCTCTTTTCTTGGTGTGATCTAGGTGTGATGGAGCATACCCGTTCTTAAGAAAATAAATGGTGTCAGCATACAATGATTCTGCATCGTTTAGGCTTACCTCATACGTATGTACCTCTTCAGATGAATTCTCAGGAATTTGCGATGCTCCAGCCAACATTTTGCAGAAGCCTTGACCTCTTACAATGTTTGCTGGTTTGATCTCAAGATCGTATTCTTGTAAAGCGGTGATCCAATTTGCTCTTTTTTCGCCCACATCCTTCTGTATTAGAAGGTTTCTTACCGCTGGAAACGGTACTATGACCTTAGTATGGGCTTTAAGTAAGAAAGGTTTGAAATATTTGATCGCTTTGAAAACAGCATATGCCTGTTTCTCCACGTCTGAATAGTTGAGTTCAGCACCTTGTAAATTCGAGCTAAAAAATGCGATTGGAGCTTCCGCTTTCTCTTGATTTGCTTGAGTTAGAATCGCGGCATATGATTTCTCTGAGGCAAATGTGTATAAGATAAAAGATTCTGAAAAATTCGGGGTTGCTAAAGATGGAGCGTTAATGATAGTTTTTTTTATCAGGTTGAATGCTTCATGCTCATCTTGACCCCATTTAAAATTTGAATTCTTTTTAATCATGTTTTGCAAAGGAGAAACAATACGTGAAAAATATGGGACAAATCTCTTCACAAAATTGATTTGACCAAGGAAAGATTGCATGGTTTTTTTGTTATGAGGCATGGATATTTCAGAAATTTCTTTGATTTTGTCAGGTTCAATGTGAATACCAGATTTTGACACTATGAATCCTAGAAGTTTTCCTTCACTTAATGCGGAAAAAGATTTCTTTGGGTTAAGTGAAATCCCATACCTCAAACATCATTGAAAGATTTGTTTCAAGTCTTTGAGATGGTCGCTTCGCTTCTTGGAGTACACTGTTATATCATCTAGGTAAATCACTATAGATTTATTGACTAAACCTTTGAATGCGATGTCCATGGCTCTCTGAAATGTAGCGCCGACATTGATCAAACCAAATGGCATCTTCCGATATGCATATGTGCCCCATTTAGTTCAGAATGTGGTTTTTAACTGATCATCGGGATGTACCAGCACTTGATTGTATCCTGAAAATCCATCCAAAAAAGACATTAATTCTGAGCCTGCTACTGCCTGTAATATTTGCTCCATAGGTGGGAGGGGAAAATTGTCTTTTTGACAGGCTTTGTTGAGATTCCGGAAATCGATACAGATTCTAATATCTCCGTTTTTCTTTCTAACGGGTACCATATTGGAGACCCATTTGGAATGTCTGACGGGGAAAATTATTCTGGCTCTCAATAACTTATTTAGCTCAGTTTTTATCTGATTTTCTAAATTGGGGTGGATTTTTCTTAGTTTCTGTTGGACAGGATTTTCATTGTCAATCATAGGGATAGTATGTTGAATGATAGAAGTGTCGTATGTCTTCAGCTCATCGTAATTCCAGGCAAAAACATTTTTGTATTGTCTCAAAAGACGGATATACGCTAATTTTTCTTCAGGGGCTAGGCCGTGGCCTAGATTAACGTTTTGTGGTTTATCATCGGTTCCTAGGTTTACTAATTCGTATTTCAGAGTCGAACTGTAGAGCTTAGAATTGGTAGACCTTTTAAACCGACTTTTCAAATCATATAAGTCTTCTAACTTAACCACAGATTTAGGTATAGCATTATCAGTGCTATTTTATTGTATTTGTCGATCATGATGGTCTTCGTCTATTATTTGATTGGAGTAGGATCCTTCAGAAGTGAGGAAATTTACAATGTCAGGATCGTCATTGAATACTCTCCAGTTTGTGATGTTGTCAGGGATGGACGGTCTAAAGATTAATTCTATTGAGAATCTATCTGGACTAAAATCTTCGGAGGGAATAAGTCTAGAGGCTACGTTAGCTAACAGGTCTGCGCTCGCATTTTGGAGTCTTGGGATTGATGAAATATTGAATGCTATGAAATGTGCAGTTAGATCTTGTACTAAAGATTGATAGTGTTTCAAATGACCTGATAGGCAATGTATGGTGTTACGTACCTGTTTGACGACAATCTCAGAGTCTCCGAAGACTTGAAGGTACTTAACGTTCAACCCGATTGCTTTGTATAGGCCTTGCACAAGGCCTCGTATTCCGCTGTATTGTTTGTGCAATCGAATTCAAGTCTGCACGTAAGCATGGTCTTATTTCCGTCTGGGCTAATCAGAACGCATCCTGCTCCTGCTCCCTCGTTAGATTTAGAGCCATCAAAATATAATTTCCAAAACAAAGATGTATTTACAGGTTTATCTAAAAAATTAACACACTTTGGATTATCAGTTTGGGAAAAATTTTCGACTTGGGACAAAACTAAATTTTCTAAGTAAGGTGAGGTATGAGCATTGAAATTGTCGAGGAAAGAATCTACCGAGTAATTGCCTATGATACTGTTGTTGTATGCTATTACTTCATTTTCTCCCTCCAATTCTGTTACTATGTACTTCTGGTGTAACTCTCGTTCAACCTTTATTTGATTCGGTTTACCATTGTAGGGTAACCACATGTGCGACCAGTCGGTTGAGAAGTATCCATGGAGTTTTTCGGACCAATCCCTGCTAAGAATCAAGCCATAGAATTCGGGGATATCAGCTACTAGAATGTCAATAACCTCACATACCTTCGGGTTAGACGACAATCTTATGGTCACTTGATTAAGTTCACCAATCACTTCGAATTGAGATCGATCAAGCTGAACTATGCGCACTGCGGATTTTTGTGGTTGAACATTCAACTTGGCACATATTGATCTGGGTAAAATATTCGTTGAAGCACCAGAATCTACCAAACAATTGTGCACATTTTTATTGAAAATTTCATAAGTGAGAATAAAAGGGGGAGTGTGAGACCTTGATCTTCCTCCAATCAAGGCGATGTCATTTGGGTCAACTTTATTGATCGTGTTGGTTGGAGGTCTTCCCATGTTGTGGGAAGCTACAGCTGTAGGCAAAGATGTAGTAGGCACGGCATGTAATTCTTTCATCATTATCTTCTGTTGATGTTTCAATTTGCTCAATTCATAAAGAGTGATATTAGCCCTAGTCTTTTTCATGTCATCAATAATATTGTACTCCATTTCATCCGACACAATCAGTGTTCTTGATGGAGGTGTTTGATCTGATTGGACTGGGCTAGATTGAGTCGCTTTAGTGGTCGTTTTCTTTGTTGCGACTTTATCTTTTGCTGCAGGGCTTGCGCCCTTCTTCTTAGGGGTAGTTTGGGGAGGATCAAGTTGATTTTTGCTTCGTGTGCTAACCGGAAATGCTTCTTGATCTTCTTCTTGCGGGAGGATGAAATTCCACATTCCTTGTAGTTCCACAACTTCTTCATCATCGGTCTGCCCTTCAGTGGTATTCTCTTCTTCTTCCTCTTCTTCGGATTCGACGTTTGAGATAGCGTTTGGTGGTTTCACATCCATTGAAGGACTTCTTTTAAAAGCTCTGTAGGGCTTTTTTGAAGAAGTTTCTGCTACTTGTTTTTTTATGTCAATCATCTCATTGGACATGGTTTTTAACACTTTTTGTAATACTTCCAAATCGAAAGGGTCTTTCGTTTGTTTCTTCTTGGGGTCTTCCTTGAAGGAGACTTTCTTAGATTTGTGTTCCTCTATCGCAGATCTTTTTTCCAGGGCTACTACGCATTTCTCTACTGCTATCGCCTCTGTCAAGTTTTCAACTAAGGTTGTCTTATTTGCCCTATCCACGAAGATTGCCAAGTTTGATGGTAAGGCCATAATATACCATTCACATCTTACTTCTTCGCTGGGTTGGGAAGCAGCGAGAATTTTGTTGAGGATTTTATTGAACCGTAAATTGAAATATTTGATGGGTTCTCTAGCCTCGACTTTAAGATTGGATAGGTCATTGATTAACGTCGTCGTTGATATGTCATCACCAAACTTGGTAAGGAATTGACTTTGAAAAATGTCCCAACTTGTGATAGACCTGGAAGGTAATGAAAAGTACCATGACCCGACTGTTCCTTGCATTGTATAGGGAAAAAGCCGAACGACAGCATCCTCGTTGGTAACTCCGTTGAGATTGACAAAAAGCATGAAATTATTAATATGCTCTTCAGCTAGCATGCCTGCTTCTGGATTGAATTTGGGTAGCCATTTCTCAGGATGGGCCGGTATTTGGCTCAGGGGTGGAGGCATTAAAACTGCCCCAGGATTGTTCCATGGAGACTGGGCCATCGTTGAGCTACTAGTTAATGAAAGTGCAAAGGATGATCCCTGATGCTGGGAAGATGATGATATTATGATCTTTGATGATTGAAGAGGAGGGGTTGTGGAAGATGGATGAGTGGTTTGGAATGAAGATGTGGGTGGCTGACTTCGCGGTGAGGGAGTTGAAATGGACGACGTAGATGAAAGAGTCTCACTGTCAGACTCTGGTGGTGTTTTCCTTGCTTTTTTCCTGGTGGGGAGAGGGAATTCAGTTGGCTGGATGCCAAATTTTTCACTCTTTAATCTGGTCAGGGGATGAGCAGGATTGTACTGCGAAGTCACGCTGCTTTGAGATTTATCAGACCTCTGAGTAAAAATAGAAAATCCCTGGAGTTTTCGAATCAGAGTTTGAACTTCAGGGGGTTCAATGGTAAATTGGTCTGAAATATTAGGGTATGTAGCAATGGTTGATACTCGAGCGACTTCTGACTCTGGATTTAAACGTACTGGGGAAGTCGGGGGAGTTGATGAGGGCGATTTACTCTCAGAATGGTATTTAGATTTTGATTTAGGTGCCATTCATAGTTCGGCCCCTCCTTCTAGCGCCAAATATGTTGAAACCCCGAAAATCGGGTCGACAACAAGGGGGATACCCAACCGGTCCGGACCTTGGTTGGCAGCTCCTTATCCGTTTGGTATAGCGGGTCCGACTGGGGATAATGGGACCAGTTTCCCAATCTAAGGGGTGTGTGTGTGTGTGTAGAGTTGGATGATGCTGATCTAGGAGTATTTAAAGCTAATTTAATTCAAACTTCTAAACTAACTCTATGCTATTGTAATCTAATGAGAAACAACACATCTAATCTATGCTAACCCAGGGTGTATTTCTTCTATTATGCGATCTAAAGAGATTTCGAACAATAACTGGTAATAAAGATCATTCAGCTATCACAAGAATAAAAATCAATTAAGATAAACCACTTTGCATAAAAAGTTAAACAAAACAGTTGTGAACATCATATCGCATAATAAGTTATTCATATATCAAACACAAATAAATGACTCCACCGTACAGAAGTGCCAAATGGTAACCCACACATTCATGCATTAACATATAAACAACTGAAAACTGTATATCACTTTAAGAATATAAGCAGAAATTGGTCAAGAGATAAAAGTACCATTTATGACTAGTTCCACTCATAAGCTTCAAGCAACAACGATTTATCTCTACTTGTTCTAGCATATACTAAGAGTACAAAAGTGCAACATCAGTAGCAGACATCAAATGCAAACATTGATAAATCTCAATCCATCCATTCATCAAAAACCCCCTCCGAGGGTGCACAAGTGCATGTTCTGAGGACAAGTTTTTTGACAAATTTCTGGACCCTTCTCCAAATACCTGAGAAGGGTTTAAATACTGCTAACTAATTAATCTTAATTACATAAATTTAGGACACAGTTTTAAATGACCGCCCTTCTACTAAAGCAAATTTATTTCTAAAACTTGAATCTAATTTCTAACTGTTTCTGTATTTGCTCCTTAGTGCTGTAAGCAATGCAACATTCGCCTGGGAAGAGTCGGTTGGTCGTCTTCTCCTTTCGTTTCAGCTACGAAAATAGAAATAACCAGTGCTGGCACCGCTTTCTGGCAAACTAGAAGATATTTTCGAAAATCTTCCTCTGGCTTGGTGTATTCACTGTGTGTATACTTGGTAATAACCCAAATTTCTCTCAAACTGATTGTGCTTTTGCTATTTCGGTTTTTCGGCCTTGCGAATGACTGAATAAGTTAGGGACTTTGCTCTCTGAACAATTTTCTGTATTGAAAATTGCCTCCGTTCTTTGTTCCAGGCTTTTCTGGTGCATTTTCCCTCTTTAGCACCTTTTTCTTTTTGCTTTACCCAGTCTAAGCTTCAGGATCTTTTGTAAACATGCTGCTTTTGTGCGCCTTTGATTCTGAGTTTTGGATGGCCTATTGACATCAGTATCTGCTGAGTGATACTCTGGAATCTGTGGTCTTATTGCATGCGGCATCCGTTTGTGAAGGCATCTCTTCTCTGTTCTCCGAGCATTGAAGCTTTCCCTTTTTCCTTAGATGTTTCCTGCACATTGCTTTATGTTATTTGCTGTCTTACAGTTTACGCAAAGGAAAAGAGTAATGATGAAAAGATTGACATGAAAGCTTTAAGCTCTAATGAATGCATAATCATGACACCCATAATGAACTGATTCTTCGAAAAACACAACACAATCCTTCTTGGATACTTTGGCATACAATCATTTATTTCTTTTATGGCGCGCGCCCAATTTTGGTCTACAGACAGCTTTCCTTGAATACTGTGTCGAGAAAATTTTGCGATGGGTGATTTCTGCGACTCGCATCGCAGTATCGAGGATCGCGTCGTCAAGATGTGTCATCGCAGGAATTGATGATCGCATTCATCGCAGATCGCAACATCGCAGATCGCAATATCGCAGATCGCGAATCGCAAATCGCGCTTAGTCATCCAATCATTGTGTGCTGCTTATGCGATGTTGCGATATGCGACGTCGCATATCGGCCGTCGGAGATTCCTTAAGTTTTTCATTTAAGAGCGCTTCACAATATATGCGATGCGATGAATTTCGCGTCGCTTCTTCGCAGCTTATTGTGCGCATAGGAAAACGTTTCACTCTCTTCTCGCGATGCGATACAACTTTTAGGGAGTTAAAATACAAAAATTTTGATAAAATGTTTTTTTTGGATTTTTATTAAGGGTCCCCATTTGCTTGGTGTTATCGCTAATACCAAACAAAGAGGGGGGTTGTTGGTGGCCACAAAACATTGACAGTGGATGCTCCAAACACATGACAGTTGATAAAGAGAAACTTCATTCATATAATGCTTTAGAAAAGGAAAATAATTTCTCATTTGGAAATGACACCCCAGCTGTCATTAAAGGTAAAGGTTCTGTTTTCTTGAAATAAAAGGTTAAATCTGGAAATATCATGTGTGTAGATGGTTTAAAGCATAACCTGTTGAGTGTTAGTCAAATGTGTGATCAAGGAAATGAAGTGGTATTTCGATCAAATGGATGTGTCGTTCGTGAACTTGATACAGGAAATACCGTGATCAAAGGTACAAGAACTAAAAACAACTTATACATACTCAAAGGAGGACAACAACAATGTTATCTAAGCAAAACAAATGAAAACTAGTTGTGGCATAGAAGATTGGGACATATAAGCTTTTCTCAAATAAGAAAAGCATGCAGGCTCAAGGTAGTTTGTTATCTTCTAGATATCAGCATCCTAGAAAATACCATATGAAAACCATGTCAAATTGGTAAGAAAACCAGAGTTCACTTCATTGAAAAGGAAGGGTCACTAAGTAAGCCTCTTGAACTCATCCATACTGATTTATGTGGACCAACAAGGAAAAAGTCACCTCGTGGAGAAGAATACTTTATTTTGTTTATTGATGTGGATAGGTCTTTTAAAGCATAAAGATGAAGCTTTTGAAAAGTTTAAATCCTTCAAAGCTTTAGTTGAAAATGAATCAGATCGAAAAATCAAATGTCTCAGATCTGATCGAGGGGGAGAATTCATATCAGATGAATTCTTTGACTTTTGTGAACAACATGGAATAAAAAGGAAATTCTCCACCGCAAGAACTCCTCAGCAAAATGGTGTGGTATAAAGGATGAATAGAACAATTCAACAAATGGCTCGAGCTATGCTAGATGAATTTGGAACTTTTGCAACCTTCTGGGGTGGAGCTGCATTTGTTGTCGTGACTATTCTCAACAAAGCGAATGTTCGGGTAAATAGCAATCAAACTCCACATGAACTTTGGTATGGTAAGCCTCCTACTATAAAACACTTTAGAGTTTTTGGAAGAAAATGTTTTATCAAAAGGACTGATGAAAAACTTGGTAAGTTTGAACCTAGAGAAGATGAAGGTATTCTTCTTGGTTATTCTTCCAGAAGTAAAGGATACAAATGTTATAATAAAAGACTTCGGAAAATTGTTGAAAGCATTGATGTTGTAGTTGATGAAGCATGCAGAAATCTGGAATAGATGAAATCAACAGAGGAATATGACAATGAGGAAGATGGGGATTTCTTTCCCACATCAAATCAAAATGATATTGAAGAAGAAACCAATGAAGCACCAGAAGAAGATACAACAGACAGGGAAAAGACTCCATCCAGGTATGTTCAGAAGAATCATCCAAAATCTCAAATTCTAGGAGAAAAGGGTGTTGGTGTACAGACAAGAGGAACTCTTATAGGGACCTCAAGTTATCTAGCATTACTATCCTCCACCAAACCTCAAAACATAAATGAAGTCTGCAAAGATGAATGATGGGTCAAGGCCATGGATGAAGAACTTGAGAAAATTGAAAAGAATGATACTTGGAAATTAGTTCCTAAACCTCATGATAAAAATATTATAGGAGGAAAATGGATATTTAAGAACAAGCTTAATGAAAATGGAGAAGTTATTAGAAATGAGGCCAACTTGTTTGTAAAGGGTATGCCCAACAAGGAGGTATAGATTTTGAAGAAAATTTTGTGCCTGTTTCCAGTTTTGAAGCCATAAGGATGTTTCTTACTCTTTCTAGTTTTCGTAAATTCAAAGTATATCAAGTGGATGTGAAATTATCCTTCCTTAATGCAGATTTAGAAGGAGAAGTTTATATTGAACAACTAGAAGGATTCATTCTTGGAAATGATGCAAAACTCGTATGCAAGCTCAAAAAGTCTCTCTACGGTCTGAAACAGGCTCCGAGGGCTTGGTATTACCACCTTGACAAATATCTACAACAACAAGGCTTTACAAAAGGTTTTGCAGATAACAATTTATACACAAAGATTAAAAATGATAAATTGCTAGTTATTGTTGTTTATGTTGATGATATCATTTTTGGTAGCAATGAAGAATCCACGAGTCAGATTTTTGCTTCAGTAATGCAGCAAGAATTTGAAATGTCCTTACTTGGTGAACTTACTTATTTTCTTGGTATACAAGTTAAGCAAACAAAAGATGGTATCTTTCTTTCACAAACCAAATATCTCAATTAGATCTTGAAAAAGTACGGAATGGAAGATTCTAAACCAGTATGTACTCCAATGGTAATAAGATGCATTCTTAGATCTAATGATGAATCACCAACAGTAAACCGACCAACTTACAGATCTATGATTGGAAGTATACTTTATCTAATAGGTACCAAACCTGACATCATGCATGCAGTAGGAATTGTTGGAAGGTTCAAAGCAAATCCAAAGAATCACATCTCCAGGCAGTCAAAAGCATTTCCAAATATCTTCAAGGAACTCAGGACTTTGGACTATGGTATCCTAAAGATACAGACCTTACTCTTCATGCATATATAGATGTAGATTGGGCAGGAAGTGTTGATGATCAAAAGAGCACTAGTGGAGGTGCATTCTATATGGGTTCTCAGGTAGTGTCTTGGTTCAACAAGAAAAAAAGTTCGATTGTTTTATCTACAGTTGAAGCAGAATATGTGGCTGTTACATCTTGTTGCACACAACTACTTTGGATGATGCAAACTTTGCAAGACATTCAGATCACATGTACTCCACCCATTTCCATTCTATGTGATAATACGAGTGCCATCAGTATTTCAAAAATCCGGTCATGCATTCCAAGACCAAGCACATACCCATCAAGTACCATTTTTTACGAGAACAAGTGCTTGAACAAAAGGTAAAATTGGAGTATTTTCCCTCCAAAGAATAGGTTGTTGATATATTCACTAAACCACTTCCTAGAGAAACATTTGAATATGTCAGACAAAATATGGGAGTAGTTTTTGCATCATCCTTACTGTTAAATCTAGTATTTTAGAGAAAGGTTATTATATGCGGGTTTCATGAAGTATAGTCGTGTATACACGTGGGTTTCTGTGGCTGAAGAAGTGTATATGTTTTTTTGACAGAAAAACATTAGGTCAGACTCTAATATGGGTGCTCTGTCTGATGTTGATGATTACAGTCCGACGATATTCTTTTTTCATTGATTTTTATCTAACTGACAGAGATGCCTTGACGAATGACTTGTTGACAATGCGATGGTAAGATAGGTTCAGGGGGAGCATTAGCCTTCACATGCATTCTGCATTTTTGGAATTATGGTTGTTGAGTCTAGCTATGGCATCAGATATTTATACCATTTGTTGTTTAAGTCATGTAAATGTCTAGGGTGTGATATGACTTATCATATATTTGAATGAGTCCTTTTGGACAAATGATGTAATTTGTATCCCCACTTTGCATGGGATGGATGATGTAATATTTATTTTATTTATGTAATGTATAGATAATTGGTATATCCCCACTTGCTTGGGTGGACGAGTTCAAATATGGTGTATCCCCACTTGGTTGCATGATTGATGAATGAATGAGTCATTGGTCATAAGGAGGTCATACTCACTTTGTTGAGTTATAGAGTCATGTTATTCGTTTGAATCATATCTCTACAAACTCAGCCTGTACTTAGGGGGAGAATGGACAACATAATGTATATCAAAGGAGGAAAGTTGTTTGGTCTGCCCTTTTCCCTTAATGTCATAGGGGGAGAGTATTTTGGTGTTGCATGTTATCTCTAACAGTTTCTACAACTTGCAGTAATCAACACCATCATGGTTGCCATCAAGTCCAAAGCGGGATATTGTTTTCATTATGATACAAGTGTTGTCCTTGATGGAAACTCACTCACAGGTCAATTCAGTTTTGGTGAAAGGTAACTCACAGTACAATAGGTATATTTATAGGTAACAGGGCAGTGGTATAGAAGAACAGGAGCATGGAACTAAGGTCTAATGATCAGAATAAAGAAGGCAAAGGAAAAGGCTGATGAAAAGCAGTTTAAGAAGTATACGCAGGTCCACTTAGTCAAAACAACGTATACACACTGGTCCATAGAAAAAAAAGAGCGTATACATATACACACACTCCCACAGGAGGAAAAGCACATACATGTTGGAAAACCAAGGTTTTGGTTTGAGGTATTTGGTCCAAGGCATTTGGTCCAAAGTATTTGGTCTGAGGTATTGACCCTAGGTATTTGGTTCAAGGTATTGGTCCTAAGGTTTTGGTCCGAGGTATTGATAAAGGATCTAAGTATATAAGGACGAGAAGATCAAAGGGCTAAGTGCATAAGGAATTAATATCTTATGAAGTGTTAGATAAAAATAAAATGTGCAAGTGTATCGGTTTCTAAGGAATACTTTAATGTGAAGTATATTTTATGTTGCAAGGGCTATGTTTGTGATTTGATCTGAAATACTTTGTGCACCTTGAATTCAATATTGGATCAGGATCATGAGACCTGAAATTACTTATTATTGAATGATCTGATATTTATTGGGCTAGATCTGATTATGTACACCTGTTTTATTCTTTAAATATCGTGATCTAGGTTTGTTTGAAGTGTTGGGTGTGGAGCCTGATTATCTTCTTTATTTAGAGGTATCGCCACATTGGACCCCAGTTCGTAATGTGGCGGCAACACCGCCCATAAAATATACGTTGCAAGGGGGATCTGGGGGGGTGGCTGTGACCTTTGGGAACCCCCCCCCCCCCTGGTGGGGGGATAGGGGGCAGTGCCCTTGAAGCTAAAAATAGATGTAAATTTGCCTTGTAAAATGTTGTAATTTTGTAGTCAGTCTGTGTTATGAAACCATCTCACAAAAGAAAAAAATTATAGATCAACGCCTTATAATTCAGCCTATTTGAGGGGAAAACCTCCTTTACATTACACAAATGAACAATTCTTGGATGATACAAATGACAAGACCTCCTTTCTATATATAGGAGTCTAAGGGGTCATAATATAATCAGAGCCGACATAACAATAATAATGTAAGGGCACAATAATAACAATAGTGGGCTTCTATGGGGCACAATAATAACAATATGGGGACTACATGGGTACAAAAATATAATAAGGGGGTTGTAGTAATAACAATAAGGGGTTACACTAGTAGTATAGGGGCCTAACATGCCCCTCTCCTTCAAAAAGTGTTGTCCTTAACACTTGAGTAGTTCTTGATGCTTCTGTATAAAATTCTTGTCCTCCCATGTGGAATCTTTAGCGGGTAAGTTCTTCCACTTGATGAGATATTCTGAAATTGATCGATTTCATAGCTGTCGAGTTCTTATTTCTGTGACTGCTCCAGGTTCCAATATGATTTTACCTTCCTCTTCAAGTTCTGGAAATATTGTTTGAATTGGGATATTTTGCAACTTTTGAATGAGTGGCCACACTTCTATGTCCTTCTTCCATTCATCCCTTTCTTCATTTATCCAATCTGGTTGGATAATAGAAATAGCACAAAACAATGCTTCTACATCCTCATCCTTTCTTGAGAGTGCATATGCAACAAAAACTTTCTTCCCTTTTCTTTAGATGATGTCAAAGTCATAACCCAACATATTTGTGACCCATTTTTTTTGTTCTTCTGAAGATAATATTTGTTCTAAAAAATATTTAAGACTATCATGATCCATTTTTACCTTGAAGTGTCTTCCCATTGGGTAAGGTCATCATTTTTTAAGTGCATGTAGTATTGCCAACATTTCCTTCTCATAAATAGCTTGCTTGAGATGTAGCCGTAAAAATACCCAATCACCTACATCAAAACTTTTTTCACTGTGATGTTGGTCTACCTATTGTTTCATTTGATTCTGCACCAAAGTGGCGATATCCTTTAAAAGTTGGAGAACTTGTTGTTGATGCTCGATGTGATCTTTCACTGCTTGAACCTTTTTATTCTTAATATTTCCTTCTATCTTGAGAGTTTGAGGAGTTGTGATTTCTTCCAATACTTTACAAGATATGGTTAGATTCATTTCTTGATGCTCGATGTGATCTTTCACTTCTTGAACATTTTTCTTCTTGATTTGTCCTTCTGTCTTGATAGTTTGAGGAGTGGTAATTCCGACCAATGCATGACAACATATGATTAGATTCATTTCTTCTTTCTTGATGTGATTTTTCACTTCTTGATCAATATATGATCAGATTCATTTCTTCTTTCTCTGGGGCTGGGTCCTGACATATATCCTCTACTTTTGATGTTTCTTGATCTTTTTCTTCCTCCTCTTTATAATCTATGTAAAATAATTTCTTCTCAACACACTTATGACCTTTAGTGCATTTTTATCACAATTGTAACAAAGCCCTTTTTCTCTTTTTTCTTCCAATTATTGTGGTGTAACCCTTGTAGGTTGTGGAAGGCTAGGAGAAACAACACTTCCATATTTATAGTTGTGAGGGGTAGACTTCCTTGTTGCCATAATTTTTCTTTCCACTTTGTAACAAAGCTCTTTTTCTCTTTTTTCTTCCAATTGTTGTGGTGTTGCTCTAAAGAAGGTGTTGCTCTTTGTAGCCTCATAATGTGTTATAACTTCCTCTGTGAAAATTGACCACGTAACAAGTGGTTTACGAGAACAAAGCCCTTTATAACATAAAAATTGATCTTGTTCTAAATATGAATATGCAATACATACCTTTTGTAATAGTGGTACACCATGTAGATCAAAATATTTCTCCATCTGTAGTATCCAATTTACTGAATCCTTGCCATCAAACTTTCTCATCTTGATTTTTCTTGATTTTAGGAGCTCGATCTTGAAACGACTGTAACTCTATAATTTCAGATCTCTAATTTCTGAAATTTCTTCCTGTTGTAGCTCTTTGAGTTCTCTTTCTAACCCCACAAGTCTTATCAGAATTTGATTATCTAAGAAAGAGTTATGCCAAATCTCCCCCAGTGACCTGATTATAGAATAGTTCAGTAGAGCAAACTTGTACGACATGCCACATCTCACCGTTTCGACCTTAGTACCTGAATATGATATACAGAAAACCACAGGAAGTCCTCTTTCTGCAACCTCTTACGAAATTTCAATCTGATGCTCAGAGAGACAGTTATGACGATTGTCCCCTGGTCACCTCTTTGGAATGTAATTTGGGGGTCTACAAAAACCCTAACTTCCTCAAACTATATCTCCGAAACTATAGCGAGACAAGATCTCAAAATTTGGAGCCGATGTTCATATCGGTTTCTTCTCAAATGGGTTTTTGGTTTAGCTTCAGAAACTTCGTAACAAAATAGTTATAGTGAAATCCCACGATGACCTGTTTTAGTTGAAATTTTGGATCTTGCAAAAACCCTAACTTCCTTAGATCATATCTCTGCAACTATAGCGAGACAAACTCTGAAATTTGGATCCGAGGTTTCTCGAGATGTCTTCTCAAATGGGTTTTTGTTTTAGCTTCTAAAACATCACATAACAAATGTTATAGGGAAAATTTCACAATGACTTGTTTAGAGCAGTGAAACCCTAGAATCTAAAGCTCTGATACTAAATGTTATGAAACCAGCTCACAAAAAGATAGAAAAGAGAGATAAACACCTTAGAATTCAGCCTCTTCGAGGGGGCAACCTCCTTTACATTACACAAATGAACAATTCTTGGATGATACAAATGACAAGACCTCCTTTCTATATATAGGAGTCCAAGGAGTCATAATATAATCAGAGTCGACATAACAATAATAATGTAAGGGCACAATAATAACAATAATGGGCTTATATGGGGCACAATAGTAACAATATGGGGACTACATGGGTACAACAATATAATAAGGGGGTTGTACGAATAACAATAAGGGGTTACACTAGTAGTATTGGGGCCTAACAGTCTGGGTCGTTCATTAAGCGGAGATTTGACGGTAGAAGTTATGTTTAATTTAGGGTTTTTTTTTTCCCTAGAAGGCAACCCCTTGCTATATATGAGGGAATTGTATTACGTCTATGTATATCTCTATTCTGAGCGAGAAGAGAGAGAAGATTGAGCGAGAGATAAGAGGGAATTACAAAGGATCTGTTGTAGGTTGTATCTCTTTAGTTTGCTGGATAATATAAAAGGAAGGACTGTCTGTTTCTCCGTGGACGTAGCCCAAATTAGGTGAACCACGTATATTTGTGTCTCTCTTGTTTTATGCGTTTTTTGTGTTTATATTTATGTAATATTTTATGTGTTCCATTGCTCTGTAATATATAATTGTCTAACATGAACTCCGGAAGTGCAGCGAAGTTATGAAGCAAGTATTTGCAAATCTGTACACTAGTTCACTTTGCTGAAGGTGCATATACACGCTGGTTCGACTCTTCCAAGTAGCGTATGAAAAAGAAAATCTTTATGTTTAAGGATGACTGATCTATCAGATCAGTGCTGCTATTTTACTATTGTTTGTCAATGAAGTCTTCTTAGATTTGAATGTACAACTGAATGAATAAGGAATTTGATATCTGATTGACTGATTGTATAAGTGAGGAGGGTGATCTTTGTTGTTGCCTGTGTAAAGATCTATAAATATACAGTAGATGGTTAGTATATTGTTGGTTGGTAAATGGTAGTTAAATCTCGGTGAATATTTTCATGATTCTTGATGGTTTGGGTAAATTTATAACCCCCCAAACCCCTTAGAATGTGGTTATGAAATGATGAAAGCACAACTTTGGGGTAGTGGAATTGTAGTTTTGAAATTCTAATGAAAGATAAGTTTGAAAACTTACTTAAAATTGCAAAAACCACCGTTTGGGCAAAAATGTGAGATTAAGAAAAATTATGCATATGAAATACACAATAGCTTACAAATTTGATATCTCAGAAATTCATAACTTAGCTCAAGGTGTAAAAATTTCAAAACATTTTGACGATATCTCTATCAATCAAATAATATATCTATTTAACCTTGTCATTTTAATTCATATGTCACAAAACGCCTGAATATGAGTGAATAACTCAAGATCAACCATGCATCTTGTTGTTGTGAAAACAAAACACCCCCATTATATTTTATCATAATAGACACGGGGACCCTTTTTACATTTTATGTAGTGTGATTACTTTACTCCTGGTTTAATTTTCTTTGTATTTACATGTTTCGCCTAAGTTTGGTTCTTAATAAACTTTTTAATAAGTCTTTTTTTTAAACATCTTAGGTCACTGAATAAAACATAGCCCCTGAGACCAAGATCTTCATTATTATTTATTAGTGGCTATTTTTTTCTAAATAGTGGCTTTTAAGCAAATGTGTCCTTTGATAAAATGGTTGTAGTTTATTGGAGACTCACATATCACATAATCCATTTATCAGAGAAAACACATATTGGAACCTTATATTGGAACTTAAGTCCATCATGCATATTTGCAAACAAGTGGTTGTTGTTTTAAATCCCTTATCGACAAAACTTATCAAGTATTTCAATTTGTGTAACATACCCTCTTTTAAAAAGTTTCAAATTACACTTTCTCCGATTGAGTTTTCTAAAGTAGAAGTCTAAAAACAATAATAACACTTTTTTATGAATAAAATACCAAAAGCCCGACCCCACATGCGACATCATACTCCACTGTATCATATTAGAGATACCATATTGACGTTTTTGTTATGTGACACCATGCAAAAAATCTGATCTCCGATATGCAATAAAGGCCTTTACTCCGATATTGTGATATGTTAATCTTGCAAATTCTGCGATTTCCACTTCTTACGATATGCTTTCACCCCCGATCTCCGACTTCCGATACAACACTTCCTCCAATATCCATATCCCACCAATATCCTTGAAGACCTCTATTCTGATATGTGATAACCTCTAATCTATGATTTGCTCCAATCTTCGATTCGGACCGGATATGGTGTATTAACATTGGTTAATAAGAATTTCATGTCAGCTTTGATATCGAGATTTTTGAATGAAACCTTCAATATCAAATCGCCAATCGTCGATTCACTTCCAAACTCATTATAATTATAAGATTGGATTTAATCTAAGATCGCATCCATTTATCGGAGCTTTTGTTAGGTGTCGTCATTTAAAATCACCAATAATATGGATGCGATTTTGATATTAAAACAAGCTTAACTGTAATTTCGCGTCTGCCATATCGAAGCTTTACTATATCGCAAGTTTACAAAGTGTGTCATGTTGCGATTATCTCCGATATTATGGACCCGATACAATTATTAAAATGAGTTAATTATGTTATCACATCCGTTCCACATTGGAGGTACCCATATCACAAATGTTTTGTGTTCTTTCAGTTTGAATATTGTGATAAGAAAATCTCCAATTCCACTCCGCATCTGCCACTTGTCATTTCCTCCTGGGGTGCTATTATAATAATTAAAAAGTTTGTTTTCATTGGTTTTGTAGGAAGCTTGTGTGTTTAGTTTTCGATTTTTCTTTCGACTAAGTTTAATATTAGAACTAATAAGCTCTAATTGACTAAAACAGGGATGAACCCAGGGTTGATAAGGAGGAAGTATATACTCTATATAGGATTTCCAATCATTCGCTGCCATGTGATACAATGGAGTTCAAAACCTCCAATACCTATATATGCCTACCACTTGTCACGCTTCGCTTTGATCACTGCTACGAGTCTACACGGGCATTGTTTTACGGTTTCGGGCTACTACTATGGTTTTATTTGTGATTTGTTAGGATTCGTGTGATTTATAATAAAACCCTCACTGCTCTTTTGTATTTTGATTGGACTGATAATCCAAAGGGTTGATTCTGTAAGATCGGTTCATTCCTTTTTCTTTGGAGTTTCATCATTATTTTCAAAGATTACTGGTTCTTCCCATGTGTCACCATTGTTGTGGTAAAAGACACATCACCCCATTTTGACTTTATTATTATCATAATAATAATGGGGATGCTTTTCTATTTGCATTTGGATTTTGAATCATTGGTTAGTTCTTTTTTGCCTAATTAGATTTGTTTTATTTTCAGTTTGCTTTAATCTTATTTTAATAATAAAACTTTGTTTTATTATTCATTAATTAAAATAATTGAAACAAATAGCCCCAAGTCCAAGACATATACTATCGTGTGACTTTAATCCTTTTACATTGAACCAAATTTGAATCAGGCCTTTTAATTAATAACACATTGTCGGAGTGATAAATTAATATTTTGGAAACCCCCTGTAAATAATGTGCAATGCATGAAGCAATGAAGGATTGAGATTCTATTGAAGACAAGAAATATGATGACATCGAGAGCGTGGACAGATGATACGTGTCTGGAGATCATATTTTCTTTAGGCGGACGAATCTACTATTATGTCTTGACTAAGAATCCCACCATAAAAAGCCTATTGGCTTAATTAAAAATGATTTAAGTTGTTATTGGAAAATGAAGAAGATGATTTTTTTTTAGCTTTAAACATTTTTGAATATGGAAAGAGCACAATTTGACCAATGGATATTAAATTTGTAAAATGACTCAATGCAAGTTTATGACGCTAGGCCAGTCCGAACGTGAGGAAAGAATTCTGCCAGTTCTTCACATTTGTCAATGTTTCTCTTTTAGCATTAATTTTGTTAGCTATAGCATTGAATTCAGCCTTCGTATTTGTCTCCTTATACCAAGGTATATTGAAACATTTCTCTACTTTTGGGATCATTTCATAATGGTGATGGCTATTTTATAAAGTGATTAATTTTTAGCAAGATTTTTTTTAATGTCTTTTA
Organism: Pinus tabuliformis; assembly: GCA_031772625.1. Classification (NCBI taxonomy): domain Eukaryota; kingdom Viridiplantae; phylum Streptophyta; class Pinopsida; order Pinales; family Pinaceae; genus Pinus; species Pinus tabuliformis. The sequence goes on from CM062812.1 coordinate 153,575,555, forward strand.
GTTTATTTTCGGATCTAATTTATGTGAAATAGAGATTCATAAAAATTACAAATTTGATATATATAATTTTCACAATTAAAGTGTTCGAAATTTTTATAAAATATTAAATCTAAATAGAAACAAAAAAAACCAATTGAAATAATACAAAATCAAAATTTAAACCGCTATAAACTCATTAAGTCACACTTAAAGACCACTTAATAATAAGAGAATCCTCCTATTGCACTTAAAATATTATCAATTCCCTTCATATGCATGCATTCGCCATGCTCATTCGGGCATTACCAACAACCACAGAAATCGCGGTGAGCACTTCCCCCGCCTGCTCGGCTTCAAATATTCCTCCCTTCAAAATTCGTCGTTCATAAAATATTCTTTATTGAGTACTCTGATCACGGCTATCCTTGACCCTGATCGTAAAAGATTGTTGACTGTGTGTCTAGGCATTTAGATGATCCAAATTAGTTAAAACTAATGTTAAAATGGAAAACTAGTTAAAATTTTAAAAAATAATAAAAAATGTTAATATGAATAATTTATGGAAAATTAATTATAAATTAAAAAATTAATATAAAAATAACTTAAATTATAAATTTCAAAATATTCTATAAATTTTATAAAAAGATATCAAATAATTAACTTCATTCTTAGTTTAAAAGGAAAAAAATCATTCCTATTCATTAAATTACATAAATATTCCATAATTAAAATAAGGATGGTCAAAATATCACAGGGAGCTCGTGTTTCTCAGTGTTGCATTTTTGAATTTATGTAGATTGCAAATTCTGGGAATACCTTAGAATCTAATAGTCAGTAGAATTGACCTCGATTCCAAAATATTCACACATCTGCAATCCACTTCCCTAAAATACACCTAGAATTTCACAGTGGCAGAAGTCAAACAATTGAAATCTATTTTGATGTTTGGATTCCGAATATTCCCAAAATATACAATCCAAATAAACGTGAACACATTGCCTTGGGAGCCCAATTCTTTCCCTTGCTTTGCCTCCTCCTCCTCTCACTTCTCATTGTCAATCCTAGTAGGATTTGCTCCTCTTTTGGATGATTGAGACTCAAGGTCTTTTTTAGAATTTGATAAGTGAGTTAGAAAGGTCCTCAACCTAAATTGATGAGAGGGGGGAGACATAATTGGGGTGCTAAAGGGAAAAAATCAACTATATCAATAAGGGAAGGAGTAGGTGGGGAAAGGGAGAGAGGTGATAAGAGAAGGATGAGGAGGTAATGCGGGAAGGATGTGAGATTAAGAAGGGATCTATTATGAGGTAGGATTGAGGGGAGGTCCTAGAGGAAGGGGAGGGACCTACATGATAAAGGGAGATTCTCCTTCCAGGATCAAGCTAAAAAAAAATTAAGGGGATAAGGGATTTTCTTTAGGGGATATTTTGAAGTAGCTATGCAGGGATTCTTCAAGGGAGGAGGAATAAAATCTGAAGTGGCACAAACTTGTCTTTGTGTGCTCTTTAGAAAATCTTCCACAAAATGTTTATATTCATGGAATTTGTCACTTAAAAGGTAGTTTCGAATAGTCAAAACTCCATTTTAAGGACCAACATCACAAAGTGAGATTTGCTACGTCCATATTACTTTTCCCCAACCCTAATTCTATCCTCTATGGTTGTGATGTCCACAATCTCCCTACACTATTGCATACATGTCCTTTAAAGACTTATCAATTGAAAAGACTAGCAAATGGTAGATTAGGTACAACCAAATTGGAATTATTGTGGGAACTTCTATGTCTACCATGTCCATCCATTCAAGTACAATCCTCTTGGGTCCATGAAGTATGGGTTATTATAGAAGATTAAAAATTTGATCCTCCTTTTCAAACTGTGAAGAAGCTTCATCTATAGAGATGCACATGTGAACAAATGACAATACCAAATTTGCACTTTTCTAATTCAACTCAAAACTATTTTATGAGATTGCCATCACATGCTACTCATTAAGATCTTTCTAGCAATATAATTTTTATTAAAATCTGAACCTTGATCATCATGATATGAGTCATTTGAATTTTTTCAACCTTGGTGCCATGTCAATGCTATTGAGCAACTACCACACGGAAGATGATGTGGCACCTTAGTCCACATGTCACACCATGCTAGGTGCTAAGTCAATACCAAGGCTATCTAGTCCCACTATGTCATCTCTTGGCTCCAATGAATTTAATTTACATGTATTTAGCTAAGTGGTATTTAAAATAAAACTTTCATCCATTAATTCCACACAAATAATTATGTTCAACCATTATTATAATATTTAATCCCTAGGTGTAAATAGAACACATGTGGGAACAAAACCTTAATGTTAAATTCCAAGAAGTCGAAGGCTTCATCAACCATGAGTGCAATTCAAAATTCTCCATTGTAAATCATAAGATATTCTTTCAATCATTCATGAAATCAAACTTCGAATGTATATGAAGTTTGATCATTAAAATATGAATCTGGATCATCAAGGTATGCTCACCCAATAATTATGTGACTAGGATTGTGATTGGGGGACAATACACCAAAATATTAGTGATTCCACAGGCCTTTTCATTTTGTTAAAATGTTTATATGATGATATGTTGAGGGTGATATGCCCTCAGGTGATGATCCTTAAGCTCCCTCTTGACCAAGGTTATGAGCAAGGGCTACCAGGGCTCAAAATATAGACAAATCGTCAAGTCTGCATTTCATGAAATAATGTCGATATGTCGATATACAGAGTACTTTTAGCCTTTGAGTTCTATACTTTACCACCCACATGACCATAGTTCTAACTGGGATCCAATATATCGAAATTTCAGAGAACATCAAACTTTCTCCTCTGATTAAAACATCGATATGGTGATGTGTTGAGGGACCTTAACCCTCAGGAGCTAAACTTTAAGTGCCTTGTGAATAAGAACAAATATACTGGGATATTGGTGATTTTTCTAGCTAGTCCTTGTATAAAACATTCGATACGCCAATAGAGCTTAACCCTCAAGTGTGTTAAAAAATGCAACAAGAATGTCTCAATTTGATTTTACCTTGGTAAAATTGAGAAAATTTGAATTTCGAAATCAACATACAAGTTGGCATTATGATACAAGTGTTGTCCTTGATGGCAGCTCACTCACAAGTTCATTTAGTTTTAGTAAAAGGCAACTCACAGTACAACAGGTATATTCAGAAGTAAGAGGGCAGTGGTATAGAACAATGGGAGGATGGAACTAAGGTCTACTGATCAGAATAAAGAAGGTAAAGGAAAAGGATGATGAAAAGCAGTCTAAGAAGTATACACAGGTCCACTTAGTCAAAACAACGTATACACGCTGGTCCACAGAACAAAAAGAGCGTATACATATACACACACTCCCACAGGAGGAAAATCACGTACATGTTGGAAAACCAAGGTTTTGGTTCAAGGTATTTGGTCCAAGGTTTTGGTCCAAGGTATTTGGTCTGAGGTATTGACCCTAGGTATTTGGTCCAAGGTATTGGTCCTAAGTGGTTTTGGTCCGAGGTATTGATAAAGGATCTAAGTATATAAGGAGGAGAAGATCAAAGGGCTAAGTGCACAAGGAATGAATATCTTATGAAGTGTTAGATAAAAAGAAAATGTGCAAGTGTATGGGTTTCTAAGGAATACTTCTATCTGAAGTATATTTTATGTTGCAGGGGCTATGTTTGTGATTTGATCTGAAATACTTTGTGCACCTTGAATTCAATATTGGATCAGGATCATGAGACCTGAAATGACTTATTATTGAATGATCTGATATTGGTTGGGCTAGATCTGATTATGTACACCTGTTTTATTCTTTAAATATCATGATCTAGGTTTGTCTAAAGTCTAGAAGTGTAGCGAAGTTATGAAGTAAGTATTTGCAAATCTTTACACTGGTTTGCTTCGGTGAAGGTGCGTATACACACTGGTTTGGCTCTTCCAAGTAGCGTATGCAAAAGAAAATCTTGATGTTCAAGGATGACTGATCTATCATATCAGTGTTGCTATTTTACTGTTGTCTGTCAATGAAGTCTTCTTAGACCTGAATGTAAAACTGAATGAATAAGGAATTTGATATCTGATTGACTGATTGTATAAGTGAGAAGGGTAATCTCTGCTGCTACCTATGTAAATCTCTGTAAATATACAATAGATGGTCAGTATCTGGTTGGTACATACTTAATTCAGAAGTTTAATGTTTTAGTATTTTTGAAGGTATACGCAGGTTTGATTAAAGTAAGTGGAATATACATGCAGTGTGGGTTCAGTAAAGTAGTGTTTACATTCTGATGCATGGTTTTTAAGGTTATAGCTAGTTCTGACTGATGATGTAGGTTTATGGGTTCAACAAAGTGTTTTGGTGTCAGTGATCTGTTTGTTCAGATTAACTGAATGTTGGTTGATGCAGTTTAAGTTTCAAAGTTCTGATGAGTCCAGTATGAAAATTTGATGAAATGAGGCCCTCATATGTCTTGTTATGTACCAGGAGTATCCAGTCTGAAAATTTATGAAACGTGGTCCCTAGAAGAAGAAATAAGGTCATAGCCTTCTGTAGGCCGATGCGTACGTACTAGTAAACAAATTGGCTAGTACAAGAACTAGGGGGTTGCAACTCCCTTCCAATAGAAGCTGGAAAATGAGAGAAGGTTATATCCTTTTGCAAGTGGGTGCCTACGTATTGGTATGAGTTTGCACCAGTACAAGATTGTAAACATATTTCTTATTGTTAAAAGAATACAGAGATGACAGGAGCAGGTGGTTTTCACCCACATTGGGTTTCCACCTTAAATCTTGGTGTTTATGTGTGTTGCTTATGTGTGATGCTTTATTCTATTTTACTGCACTCTTTAATAACTTACTGATACACTAGTTAAATATCAACACATGATAAATTGTCTAAATCACAAGTTCTCTAGGTATACATTGGTTTCTCTAATCAAAGTTGTGTGTACATGCTAGTTCACATCACAGAAGTAGCGTATATAAATCAGTTTTGGAAATAAAATTATTGACCTGATAACATTGATTCAACCCCCTCTGAGTATTATTTCCAACAATTGGTATCAGAGCAGGTCCTTCAGAAGAAGCTTGATCGCTTGAAGGTAGATCTTTCAAGATGAATAATCACGAAGGCATGGGATCCATCAAAACACCAATCTTCAATGGGAGCAACTTAGTATATTGGAAAATAAGAACCAGAGGCTATCTACAATCACTTGGAGTAGATGTTTGGGAAATTGTGGAAGGAGGATATCAATTCCCAGTAGCAATTCCTATAGACTCTGCAGGTAATAAGTTATACAAAACCAATGCCAAACCAGTAAACACATTATTGGGAAGTCTTTCAGAATTAGAATTTGTCAAATTCATGCAGCTCAAGATAGCCAAAGGGATATGGGGCAAAACCATTCAGAGCTACGAAGGAGACTCTCAGGTAAAACGTTCTAAGCTTCAAACTCTCAGAATTCAGTATGAAAATCTTAAGATGCATAGTAATGAGAGTATTTCTAGTTATTATTTACTCATGGATGAGATTGTTAATTGTATGAAGAATCTGGGTGAAGAGATAAAGGAAGTTACGTTAGTTGAGAAAATTTTGAGATCCTTGTCTTATAAATTTGAGTCAAAAGTGTCTACCATAGAAGAAAAACAAGATCTTCAGACAATCATTGTGACTCAACTTCATGGAATCCTAACTACTTTTGAAATGAGAAAAAGAGGTCCGTCAAATATGAGAGAAGCCACATTTAAAGCATCAACAAATGGAAAAGAAAAGGAAGAGCAACATGAATCAGGACACATTTCAGAAGAAGAATATGAGGTAAGTTTTGTCAAGAAGCTTCAACGGGGTTCTGGAAGATTCATAGGTAAGCTACCTTTCAAATTATTTGCTTGTGGTAGAGTTGGTGACTATGTTGCCAAATGTCCTCATAAAGATAAATATGAAAAAGGGAAGGAATAAGCAAAGGGCAATAGAAAACAAGTTGTGAATAGAAGGAGTTACTATACGCATGAAGATAGTGATGGTTTACCTAATACTGATGAAGATGAAATTGAACAAGATTATAGACATCTCATGGCCTATGACAATGATGCTTTTTTGGATGCATTAGAAGAGGAAGATTTTCTTGAAGAAATCACTAAACTCAAAATATGTTTAGAAGAAAAGAATATGATCATAGATACTTTGACACACCAACTTGCTGAAAGAGAAAAACACAATGAAAATCTAGAATGTGAAATTGTGGGTCTAAGAAAAGATCTTGAGAAGACAAAATCTTCCAATCTTAGATTTGTTAAAGGATCAGAAACTTTAAATGAAGTTATCAAAGTTCAGCATTCTCCTTTGATAAAGACAGGTCTTTGATATACTAAAGAATCATTTCAATCATAGAAGTCGTCAACCTCCACCAGAAGCTATCTTGATGCAGCAAGGACCAGTGAATAGTATGTCAATCATCAGTAAAGCCCTAAAAGTACTCTTCAGGTAAATCATACTCAATTTAATCCAAGGATGAATATCAGTAGAAGCCACAACCAATAGGTAAACAATGACAAAAGATTATATGATCGCAGAAACTTCTTTAATGGGAAATATTTTTCATGTCATAACCTTGGACACAAGGTTGCTCAACACGTTGCTTACAAAACCATCATGACTAGAGAATCATAAAATCAAAGAAGTGCAATAGGAATCAAGAAAAGTTCCTATAATAACTTTTCTCCTCTTGAAAATGAAATAGAATGCTCAATTTGTAGCAACTTTTGCAATGAAGAATCTGAATGCAGGAGCAAATTTCGACCAACACTTCAAAAGGAGCAAACACCATTAAATCCCAAGATATGGAGAAGGAAGGAATCTCAATCAGAAAGGTGTGGTATAGATTTGTATGCAGAAGGGCAAGAAAATTAGTGGTACATCGACAACAGATGCTCCAAACACACTACAGGTGATAAAGAGAAACTTCATTCATATAATGCTTTAGAAAAGGAAAATAATTTCTCATTTCGAAATGACACCCCAACTGTTAAAGGTAAAGGTTTTGTTTTCTTGAAGGAAAATGTTAAATCTGGAAATGTCATGTATGTAGATGGTTTAAAGCATGACCTATTGAGTTTCAGTCAAATGTGTGATCAAGGAAATGAAGTGGTGTTTCGATCAAACGGATGTGTCGTTCATGAACTTGATACATGAAAGACTGTGATCAAAGGTACAAGAACTCCAAACAACTTATACATATTCAAAGGAGGACAACAACAATGCTATTTAAGCAAAACAAATGAAAACTGGTTGTGGCATAGAAGATTGGGACATCTAAGCTTTTCTCAAATAAGAAAAGCATGCTGGCTCAAGGCAGTTCGTTATCTTCCAGATATCAGCATCCCAAAAAATACCATATGAAAACCATGTCAAATCGGTAAGAAAACCAAAGTTCACTTCATTGAAAAGGAAGGGACACCAAGTAAGCCTCTTGAACTCATCCATACTGATTTATATGGAACAACAAGGAAAAAGTCACCTCGTGGAGAAGAATACTTTATTTTGTTTATTGATGATTTTTCTAGGATGTGTTGGATAGGTCTTCTAAAGCATAAAGATGAAGCTTTTGAAAAGTTTAAAGCCTTCAAAGCTTTAGTTAAAAATGAATCAGATCGAAAAATCAAATGTCTCAGATCTGATCGAGGGGGAGAATTCATATCAGATGAATTCTTTAACTTTTGTGAACAACATGGAATAAAAAGGCAATTCTCCACCGCAAGAACTCCTCAGCAAAATGGTGTGGTAGAAAGGATGAATATAACAATTCAACAAATGGCTCGAGCTATGCTAGATGAATGTGGAACTCCTGCAACCTTTTGGGGTGAAGCTGCATTTGCTATCATGACTATTCTGAACAAAGTGAATGTTTTGATAAATAGAAATCAAACTCCACATGAACTTTGGTATGGTAAGCCTCCTACTGTAAAACACTTTAGAGTTTTTGGAAGCAAATGTTTTATCAAAAGGACTAATGAAAAACTTGGTAACTTTGAACCTAGAGCAGACAAAGGTATTCTTATTAGTTATTCTTCCAGAAGTAAAGGATACAAATGTTATAATAAAAGACTTCGAAAAATTGTTGAAAGCATTGATGTTGTAGTTGATGAAGCATGCAAAAATATGGAACAGATGAAATCAACAAAGGACTATGACAATGAGGAAGATGGGGATTTCTTTCCCACATCAAATCAAAATGATATTGAAGAAGAAACCAATGAAGCACCAGAAGAAGATACAACAGACGGGGAAAAGACTCCATCCAGGTGTGTTCAGAAGAATCATCCAAAATCTCAAATTCTAGGAGAAAATGGGGTTGGTGTATAGACAAGAAGAACTCTTAAAGGGACCTCAAGCTATCTAGAATTACTATCCTCCACCGAACCTCAAAACATAAATGAAGTCTGCAAAGATGAATGTTGGGTCAAGGCCATGGATGAAGATTTGAGCAAATTGAAAAGAATGATACTTTGGAATTAGTTCCTAGACCTCATGATAAAAATATTATAGGAAAAAAATGGATATTTAAGAAAAAGCTTAATGAAAATGGAGAAGTTATTAGAAACAAGGCCAAACTTGTTTGTAAAGGGTATGCTCAACAAGAAGGTATAGATTTTGAAGAAAATTTTGCACCTGTTGCCAGACTTGAAGCCATAAGAATGTTTCTTGCTCTTTCTAGTTTTCAGAAATTCAAAGTATATCAAATGGATGTAAAATCAGCCTTCCTTAATGGAGATTTAGAAGAAGAAGTTTATATTGAACAAACAAAAGGATTCATTCTTGGAAATGATGCAAAACTCGTATGCAAGCTCAAAAAGGCTCTCTACGGTCTGAAACAGGCTCCAAGGGCTTGGTATTACCACCTTGACAAATATCTACAACAACAAGGCTTTATAAAAGGTTTTGCAGATAACAATTTATACACAAAGATTAAAAATGATAAATTGCTAATTATTGTTGTTTATGTTGATGATATCATTTTTGGTAGCAATGAAGAATCCATGAGTCAGAGTTTTGCTTCAGTAATGCAGCAAGAATTTGAAATGTCCTTACTTGGTGAACTTACTTATTTTCTTGATATACAAGTTAAGCAAACAAAAGATGGTATCTTTCTTTCACAAACTAAATATCTCAATTAGATCTTGAAGAAGTAAGGAATGGAAGATTCTAAACCAGTATGTAATCTAATGGTAACAGGATGCAGTCTCAGCTCTAATGATGAATCACCAGTAGTAAACCAACCAACTTAAAGATTTATGATTGGAAGTCTGCTTTATCTAATAGGTAACAGACCTGACATCATGCATGCAGTAGGAATTGTTGGAAGGTTCCAAGCAAATCCAAAGGAATCACATCTCTAGGCAGTCAAAAGAATTTTCAAATATCTTCAAGGAACTCAAGACTTTGGACTATGTTATCCTAAAGATACAAACCTTACTCTTCATGCATATATAGATGTAGATTGGTCAAGAAGTGTTGATGGTTAAAAGAGCACTAGTGGAGGTGCATTCTATATGGGTTCTCGGGTAGTGTCTTGGTTCAGCAAGAAACAAAGTTCGGTTGCTTTATCTACAGTTGAAGCAGAATATGTGGTTGTTGCATCTTTCTAAACACAACTACTTTGGATGATGCAAACTTTTCAAGACATTCAGAGCACATGTCCTCCACCCATCTCCATTCTATGTGATAATACAAGTTCCATTAGTATTTCAAAAAATCCAGTCATGCACTCCAAGACCAAGCACATACCCATCAAGTACCATTTTTACGAGAACAAGTACTTGAAAAAAAGGTCAAATTGGAGTATGTTCCCTCCAAAGAATAGGTTGTTGATATATTCACTAAACCACTACCCAGAGAAACATTTGAATATCTCAGACAAAGGTTTGGAATAGTTGCTGCATCATCTTGCTGTTAAATCCAGTTTTTTAGAGGAAGGTTATTATACATGGGTTTTAGGAAGTATAGTCGCGTATACACGTGGGTTTCTGTGGCTGAAGGAGCGTATATTTTTTTTTGACAGAAAAATAGTGGGTTAGACTCTAATATGGGTGCTTTGTCTGATTCTGATGATTATAGTCTAACGATATGCTTTTTTCATTGATTTTTATCTAACTGACAAAGATGCTTTGATGAATGACTTGTTGACAATGCACTGGTAACATAGGTTCAGGGGGAGCATTAGCCTTCAAATGCATTCTGCATTTTTGGCATTATGGTTGCTGAGTCTAGCTATGGATTTATATATTTATACCATTTGTTGTTTAATTCATGTAAAGGTCTAGGGTGTGATATGACTTCTCATATATTTGAATGAGTCCTAGTGGAAAAATGATGTAATTTGTATCCCCACTTTGCATGGGATGGTTGATGTAATATTTATTGTATTTTTGTCATGTATAAATAATTGGTATATCCCCACTTGGTTGGGTGGATGAGTCAAATGTGGTGTATCCCCACTTGGTTGCGTGATTATGTATGAATGAGTCATTGGTCATAAGGAGGTCATACTCACATTTTTGAGTTATAGAGTCATGTTATTCTTTTAAATCATATCTCTGCAGTTTCGGCATGTAATTAGGGGAGCATGGAAAACATAATGTATATCAAAGGAGGAAAATTTTTTGGTCCGCCCTTTGCCCTTAGTGTCAAAGGGGGAGAGTATTTTGGTGTTACATTTTATCTCTAACAGTTTCTACAGCTTGCAATAATCAACACGATCATGGTTGCCATCAAGTCCAAAGGGGGATATTGTTGGTATTATGATACAAGTGTTGTCCTTGATGGCAACTCACTCATAGGTCAATTCAGTTTTGGTAAAAGGCAACTCATAGTACAATAGGTAAATTTAGAGGTAACAGGGCAGTGGTACAAAAGAACAGGAGGATGGAACTAAGGTCTACTGATCAGAATAAAGAAGGTAAAGTAAAACGCTGATGAAAAGCAGTTTAAGAAGTATACGTAGGTCCACTTAGTCAAGACAATGTATACATGCTGGTCCACAGAACAAAAATAGCGTATACGTATACACACACTCCCACAGGAGGAAAAGCGCGTACATGTTGGAAAACCAAGGTTTTGGTCTGAGGTATTGACCATAGGTATTTGGTTCAAGGTATTGGTCCTAAGTGGTTTTGGTCCGACGTATTGATAAAGGATATAAGTATATAAGGAGGAGAATATCAAAGGGCTAAGTGCACAAGGAATGAATATCTTATGAAGTGTTAGATAAAAATAAAATGTGCAAGTGTATGGGTTTCTAAGGAATACTTCTATTTGAAGTATATTTTATGTTGCAGGGGCTATGTTTGTGATTTGATCTGAAATACTTTGTGCAGCTTGAATTCAATATTGGATCAGGATCATGAGACTTGAAATTACTTATTATTGAATGATATGATATTGGTTGGGCTAGATATAATTATGTACACCTGTTTTATTCTTTAAATATCATGATTTGGGTTTGTATGAAGTGTTGGGTGTGGAGCCTGATTGTCTTCTTTATTTAGAGGTATCACCACATTAGACCCCGATTCGTAATGTGGAGGCAACGCTGCCCGTAAAATATATGCTGCTAGGGGGGTCCAAGGGGGGTGGTTGCGACCTTTGAGAGCCCCCCCCTCGGGGGGATAGGGGGTAGTGCCCTCGAAGCTAAAAATAGATGTAAATTTTCCTTGTAAAATGTTGTAATTTCGTAGTCAGTCTGTGTTATGAAACTAGCTCACAAAAGATAGAAAAGATATATCAACACCTTATAATTCAGCCTCTTCGAGGGGGCAACCTCCTTTACATTACACAAATGAACAATTCTTGGATGATACAAATGACAAGACCTCCTTTATGTATATAGGAGTCTAAGGGGTCATAATATAATCAGAGCCGACATAACAATAATAATGTAAGGGCACAATAATAACAATAGTGGGCTTCTATGGGGCACAATAATAACAATATGGGGACTACATGGGTACAACAATATAATAAGGGGGTTGTACTAATAATAATAATGGGTTACACTAGTAATATAGGGGTCTAACATACCCCTCTCCTTCAAAAAGTATTGTCCTCAATGCTTGAGTAGTTCTTGATGCTTCTGTATAAAATTCTTGTCCTCCCATGTGGAATCCTCAGCTGGTAAGTTCTTCCACTTGATGAGATACTCTGAAATTGATCAATTTCGTAGCCATCGGGTTCTTGTTTCTGTGATTGCTCCAGGTTCCAATATGATTTTTCCTTCCTCTTCAAGTTCTGGCAATATTGTCTAAATTGGGATATTCTGCAACTTTTGAATGAGTGGCCACACTTCTCTGTCCTTCTTCCATTCATCCCTTGCTTCGTTTATCCAATCTGGTTGGATAATAGAAATAGCACAAAACAATGCTTCCACATCCTCATCCTTTCTCGAGAGTGCATCTGCAACAAAAATTTTCTTCCTGTTTTTGTAGATGATGTCAAAGTCATAACCCAACATATTTGTGACCCATTTTTTCTGTTCTTCTAAAGATAATATTTGTTCTAAAAAGTATTTAATACTATCATGATCCATTTTTACCTTGAAGTGTCTTCCATTGGGTAAGGTCGCCATTTCTTAAGTGCATGTAGTATTACCAACATTTCCTTCTCATAAATAGTTTGCTTGAGATGTAGCCGTAAAAATACCCAATCATTTACATCAAAACTTTTTTCACTGTGATGTTAATCTACCTATTGTTTCATTTGATTCTGCACCAAAGTGGCATTATCCTTTAAAATTTGGAGAACTTTTTATTGATACTCGATGTGATCTTTCACTGCTTGAACCTTTTTCTTCTTGATATGTCCTTCTATCTTGAGAGTTTAAGGAGTGGCAATTTCTTCCAATGCTTTACAAGATATGGTCGGATTCATTTCTTGATGCTCGATGTGATCTTTCACTTCTTGAATATTTTTTTTCTTGATTTGTCCTTCTATCTTGATAGTTTGTGGAGTGGTAATTCCGGCCAATGCATTACAAGATACGGTTGGATTCATTTCTTCTTTCTTGATGTGATATTTCACTTCTTGAACCTTTTTCTCCTTGATATGTCCTTCTGTCTTGAGAGTTTGAGGAGTGGTAATTCTTGCCAATGCTTTACAAGATATGGATGGATTCATTTCTTCTTTTTGTGGGGTTGGGTCCTGGCATATATCCTCTTCTTTTGATGTTTCTTGATCCTTTTCTTCCTCCTCTTCATACTCTATGTAAAATAATTTCTTCTCAGCACACTTATGACCTTTAGTGCATTTTTTTATCACAATTGTAACAATGCCCTTTTTCTCTTTTTTCTTCCAATTGTTGTGGTGTTGCTCTAAAGAAGGTGTTGCTCTTTGTATCCTCATAATGTGCTATAATTTCCTCCTTGAAAATTGACCACGTAACAAGTGGTTTACAAGAAGAAATCCCTTTATACCATAAAAATTGATCTTGTTCTAAATATGAAGATGCAATACATACCTTTTGTAATAGTGGTACACCATGTAGATCAAAATATTTCTCCATCTATAGTATCCAATTTACCAGATCCTTGCCAACAAACTTCCTCATCTTGATTTTTCTTGATTTTAGGAGCTCGATCTTGAAACGACTATAACTTTGTAATTTTAGATCTCCAATTTTTTAAATTTCTTCCTGCGTTAGCTCTTTGAGTTCTCTTTCTAACCCTAGAAGTATGATCAGAATTTGATTATCCAAGAAAGAGTTATGCCAAATATCCCACCGTGACCCGACTATAGACTAGTTCAATAGAGAAAACTTGTATGACATGCCATGTCTCATTGTTTCGACCTTAGTACCTGAATCTAATATATAGAAAACTATAGGAAGTCCTCTTTCTGTAACTTCTTATGAAATTGCAATCTGATGCTCAGAGAGATAGTTATGACGATTTTCCCCAGTCACCTGTTTGGAATGTAATTCAGGGGTCTGCAAAAACCCTAACTTCCTTAGACTATATCTCCGAAACTATAGTGAAACATGATCTGAAATTCCGAGCCGAGGTTCAGACCGATTTCTTCTCAAATGGGTTTCTGTTTTAGATTTTGAAACTTTGTAACAAAATAGTTATAGCGAAAATCCCACGATGACATTTTTTAGTTGAAATTCTGGAGCTTGCAAAAACCCTAACTTCCTCAAATCATATCTCTGCAACTATAGCGATACAAGCTCTAAAATTTGGACCTGAGGTTTCAAAAGATATCTACTCAAATGGGTTTTTGTTTTAGCTTCTGAAATGTCACATAAAATATTATAGTGAAAATTCCATGATGACCTGTTTGGAGCAGCGAAACCCTAGAATCCAAAGCTCTGATACCAAATGTTATGAAACCAGCTCACAAAAAGATAGAAAAGAGAGATAAACACCTTATAATTCAGCCTCTTCGAGGGGAAACCTCCTTTATATTACACAAATGAACAATTCTTGGATGATACAAATGACAATACCTCCTTTCTATATATAGGAGTCTAAGGGGTCATAATATAATCAGAGCCGACATAACAATAATAATGTAAGGGCACAATAATAACAATAGTAGGCTTCTATGGGGCACAATAGTAACAATATGCGGACTACATGGGTACAACAAAATAATAAGGGGGTTGTACTAATAAAAATAAGGGGTGACACTAGTAGTATAGAGGCCTAACAGTCTGGGTCGTTCATTAGGCGGAGATCTAATGGTAGAAGTTATGTTTAATTTAGGCTTTTTTTGCCCTAGAAGGAAACCCCTCGCTATATATGAGGGAATTGTATTACGTCTATGTAGATTTGTATTCTGAGCAAGAAGAGAGAGGAGATTGAGCGAGAGAGAAGAGGGAATTACAATGGATCTGCTGTAGGTTGTATCTCTTCAGTTTGCTGGATAATATAAAAGGAAGGACTAACTATTTCTTTGTGGACGTAGCCCAAATTAGGTGAACCACGTATATCTGTGTCTTTCTTGTTTTATGCATTTTCTTTGTTTATATTTCTGTAATATTTTGTGTTCCATTTCTCTGTAATATATAATTGTCTAACATGAAGTCTGGAAGTGCACGAAGTTATGAAGCAAGTATTTGCAAATCTGTACGCTGGTTCACTTTGGTGAAGGTGTGTATACACGCTGGTTTGGCTCTTCCAAGTAGCGTATGCAAAAGAAAATCTTGATGTTCAAGGATGACTAATCTATCAGACCAGTGTTGCTGTTTTACTGTTGCCTGTCAATGAAGTCTTCTTAGATCTGAATGTAAAACTGAATGAATAAGGAATTTGACATCTGATTGACTGATTGTATAAGTGAGAAGGGTGATCTCTACTGCTGCCTATGTAAAGCTCTATAAATATACAGTAGATGGTTAGTATATTGTTGGTTGGTACAGACTTGATTCATAAGTTTAATGTTTTAGTAGTTTTGAAGGTATATGTAGGTTCGATTGAAGGAAGTGCCGTATACATGCAAGTTGGGTTCAATAAAGTAGCGTATATATTCTGATGCATGGTTTTTGAGGTTACAACTGGTTCTGATTGATGATACAGGTTTCTGGATTCAGCAAAGTGTTCTAGTGTCAGTGATCTGATTCTTCAGATTAACTGAATGTTGGTTGATGCAGTTTAAGTTTGAAAGTTCTGATGGGTCCAACATGAAAATTTGATGAAACGAGGCCCTCATATGTATTGTTATTTACTAGGAGCATCAAGTCTGAAAAATTATGAAACGTGGTCCCTAGAAGAAGAAAGAAGGTCGTAGCCTTTTGTAGCTTGGCACCTATGTACTAGTAAACACATTAGCTAATACAAGAGCTAGGGGGTTGCGACTCCCTTCCATTAGAAGTTGGAAAACGAGAGAAGGTTGTAGCCTTCTGCAGGTGGGTGTCTGTGTACTGGTATGAGTCTGCACCAGTACAAGATTGTAAATAGATTTTCTTATTATTAAAAGAAGACATAGACGACAACAATAGGTGGTTTTCACCCACATTGGGTTTCCACCTTAAATCTTGGTGTTCATGTGTGTTGCTTATGTGTGATGCTTTATTCTGTTTTACAGCACTTTTTAATAACTTACTGATACACTGGTTAAAGATCAACACATGATAAATTGTCTAAATCACAAGTTATCTGGGTATACGTTGGTTTCTCTAATCATAGTTGCGTGTACACGCTAGTTCACTTCACAGAAGTAGCGTATATAAATCAATTTTGAAAATAAAATTATTGATCTGATAATACTGATTCACCCCGCTCTCAGTATTATTTCCAAGACTTGGATGCAGTTAACTTGTGTGACATGGCTCTTCTCACCCAATTAGCTCAGTAAATTTGAGTTAGAGGAGTTGGAGTTTAGTTAAGCATGTGTGATTGCTAATTTGTAGCAATCAAGGTCATTTATTTCTAGTTGTTTTCAATTAAACTAGTTCTAAATGTTGGAGGAACTAGTGGAAGGTCAGTAGTTCAGTGGGATAGCAGTCTAACTCAGTGATCATCCAATTAACTGACTAATTGACCCAAAATAGCTAGTGCATGCAGAGAATTCAAGTTCCTCATATGTGGTGGAGATTCCAAGGTAGTGTAACATCAGTGGTAGACTAGTCTTGAGTGTACAGGTGTTGCATGCAGTAACATTTTGGAGGAAATTCCTAAATAATAGGGGCCTAATTTCCTCAGGAATTGCGCAAGGAAATAGGGGCTCAAGTAGAGGAATAAATTGACTAAGTCTAGGTTAGAGCTTCTCAATGAGCAGAGAGATGGGTTATTCACTTGTAGATTGAGCTCAGATTGGGCTAGCAATCGTAATACCTCTATTCATCAGATTAATGAAAGCATACTTAAGGCGTTTTTGGCATATTTATTTCCCTTGGAAAAATATTGTGCATGTATGTTGTATCTTATTACATGTTTGCGATTAATGTTCTAAATTGTGAATTGATTTCTGCAGAGCAGTAGAGTAGGATTGTGTCTTGTGATTTAGATTAAAATTTTATGAGCAGTTACAATTCTACACCATAATTTCTACATGGTATCAAAGAAAGATTCACATTAGAATGGGAATTTTGAAGTTTTTTTTGAGGAGGTTCGAATTTCCAGTTCGGTGTAGCAAGATCTCTTCAGAGTTGGGATGATGACGTTCAACGGAATGAGACTAGAGTATGCCTTGGAAGGCATATCTAATTTCATTGCATGGAAGGATCACGTGGAGGCGATGTTGGATGGCAATGGATTGCTAAAATATGTCAAGACAAAAATTGCAGAACCATAGGCATCTGATGCACAAAACCTAGCTCAACGGAAGAAATATGTAGCAAAGCATAGAAAATTTTAGGGGCGAATTTTCGCCCTTTGGCGAAATTAAGGGGTTGTAAATTTTTAGTGGGCGAATATTTTGTATCATAGTACATTTTTACAAATCACCTCAAATAGCCCACCTTATTTTAAGGGAGAGGGTAAAAAAGGTAAATTTAGCCCTTGAAATTAGGAGTTACAACCTTCCATTCGCCCATTTTCAAGAATAGGTTTAATTTAAGTGAATCCTATGGGCCAAAGGCCCAAATACCATATTTATAAAAGAGGTATGGTAAATTAATATAAATATAAATAAATGAGAGGTATGGTAAATAAATAAAACATTTTTTATATTTACTCCATAAGTCACCTTATATACATGCAGGGGTGTAAACAAATAAAAATATATGTAAATTCGAGGTATGGTAAATAAATAAAACGTCTTTTTATACTTACTCAAAAGGTATGGTAAATAAATAAAAATATAAATAAACTAGATGCATGGTAAATAAATAAAACCTCTTTTTATATTTAGTCCATAACCCTTGTTCTATTTATGAAGGCTCAAGAAAGAAGTTTTATTTAAATGAATCCTATGGGCCAAATACCATATTTGTAAAAGAGGTATGGTAAATTAATAAAAATATAAATAAATGAGAGGTATGGTAAACAAATAAAACATTTTTTTATATTTACTCCATAAGTCACCTTATATTTACGAACACTCAAAAAATGTGTTATATTTAGGTGAAACCTATGGGAAAAATATTATGGGACAAATACCATGGACTAGATTGTTATTAATACCATGCAAAAAACATTATTAACCCTAATATTAGTATTAATAAAAATAAAAATGGCACATGGTATTGACCCATGGTATTCACCTGGAATCTAGCCTATTTAAATGGGGGAATTAAACCAGCATAGATCCATCTTTACTCTGGATCTACTAACCCCGGAGAGGTATCAAATATCGTGATATGCAAACTAGCATAGAGTGAAAAAATATTTGATCCGATCAAGAGTAAAAATGGATGTTGTAATTTAATGTATGTTAAACATTTTAGCTTGGTTAAAATAAAAAATAAAATAAAAATCAACTATTAATTTTATTAATTTTTATAAATTACTAATAGTAATTTTTAAGCTCCAGGTTTATGATAACCCATGGTATTGACCCATGGTAATACCATGGTATTCATGTGAGCATAGACTATTTAAATGGGAAATTATATCATCTTATATCCATCTTAATTCTAGGTCTACCAAGTGCTCAGAGGGATAAATAGATTTCATCCCTGTAAGAGTGGTAGATGTGGAGTTAAGATGGATATAGGTTGGTTTTTATGATAATGAAGATATTAAATAGACTTAGGAAATTATATTGTAAAAACATCTTAAGGTGAATGGTTAAAGCATAAACATTGGACAAGTATATTTGTATACTTCTATTTTAAACTGAAACAAAGCCAGGGCTAAAAGGAATGGATTGATTGCACTAGTCATCCTTCTATAACTTTCCAACATATGCTAGAGTAAACAGATTGTAATTTGGGTAATTTTTCTAATTGCAAATAGGAACATACTTGTGTATTGGTAGGGCTAAAAGGAATGAATTGATTGCACTAGTCATCCTTCTATAACTTTCCAACATATGTTGGAGTAAACATATTGTAATTTGGGCAATTTTTCTAATTGCAAATAGGAACATACTTGTGTATTGACAGGGTGGTTACGAGGTCCCTAGAATTGATGAATTTGAATTTTTCTTGGTTTTATATATAGTATTAGGTTTTTTCTCATGCTTTCTATGAATGGCACGGGTGAATTTTATCCTACGCCCACTAGGTTATCGATATGTAATTTCGGTAATTTTGATTTCAAAAGATATTTTAAAGAAATGCAATGATTTCATTTGTGTATTCAATAAACACAAGATTTTATAATTAAGTAAAATATTCGCCATGCCTGGTGAGAGATTCACAAAAAAATTATATATACATATCATATTATTGATAAAACCGCCTTCCATTTTTCCTATATACCATGGAGATTCTCCCATTTATTATACATGTAAATTTCGGGGGGGTTCTTAAAATTTTCCCTGGCCATATTGGCTAGGCTGTCGATTTCGTAGTCCCATTGTCTAGTATCTTGTAGAAGGGTATAAAGCTATATATGAATTACCTGAAGGATAGACAGGGCGCATTTTTGAAAGCTTGGCTAAAAATCATGGTTTTAAACCACCTCATGACATTCCTTCTCTAGCCTTTTCTTTGACTACTTTGCACACAAACTAAATGGTTTTCATGAGGGCATGAAAAGGGTAAGAAGGGGAGTGTGTTGAGCTATGAAAAATGTATGAATTTGCCATTTATTTCATCATCCTTTCCTTTAATTATATTCCCTTTTATGTTCTAAAGATATTTATATATGAAAAGATTATAGTTAAAACTAGGCAACTATTTATTACTATAATTTAGCTAATTATTGTCTTTTCTCATGTAGGAAAAAGATGAACTGGGAAAACTATCATTCCCTACCCAAGAGAGGGAAAAAGACAAAGTAGAGTAATTGTTGTTCCTTCACTAGGAAGCAGTGTATAGGCAGCAAGCCAAGGATGGAGCACGCAGTTATGGACAAGAGCAGAGAAGATCATAGCATCAGTGCAAAAGACAAAGATCTAACTGAAAATGGAAGATTGAGCGGATATATCAAGATCTCTTGATCGTGAGGGATCGTTGTTACTATTCTATCCATTGCTACTATTTTATCCGCCTAGCCATTATAAAAGGGGTAGCGATTGTAAAGAATAGAGGGAGAGATTATTCAGAAATTACTTTTGTATTTTTACTTTGATCATCGACTCTCGTTGCTGAAAAGAGTATGAATTGGTTGTAATAATTTTGCATATGATTAATATATAATACTGTTGTTGTTTCTTCTCTCATACTGAAGTAATCTGGCAATGTTCACTAGCGGCTAAGGGCCTAACCCTAGTGGATTCACTTGCTGTTCTTGTATCATTCCTTTACGATTTCTGCCGTGTGATGATTTGGTTTTATTTCTATCTATTGTAATCGCATCGCTTTACTGTTTCATATTTCAAGACTTAATGAATTGATCTATTTTATATGTTGTAATTGAATTGCATTGCTATTCATTTCCCTCATAACAAGATCACTACTTTTTGCAAGTATATTTTTGTGTTGTTCATTTTACTTACAGAGCTTTGTTGCTCATTTCATTAACTTAGCTTTGTTGTTCATTACAGTTACATAAGTTTTGTTGTTCATTTCTGTTGTATAGCGTTGCTTCTCACTTACTTTCTGCAATCATTTAGGTTTTCCTTTTAGCAATCTTACAGTTAGCATAATTATCTCATTTCGATTAGTTGTAGTAGCATTATTGATTTAATTCATTTCCATTTCCAATTGATTATTTAGTGTGAAGTGTAGGATCAATAACTGTAAAGACCCTTGGCTATTACTGTCAAAAATCTCAGATTGAGGATCTTATTTATGCTTTATTTAGTTTACAACAGTTAAACAAGGAATGATTATTGCTATTGTATCCTTGACTGATAATTGTTGTTACTTTGTCGAATAAATGATTTAGTTTCAGAGCATTGAGTTTCTTTTAGTTGCAAGTGAGTTTTATTTAAAGCATCTGTTTACTCTTGTATTTGAAAGCACTATACTACAATTTAGAAACATTACTCTTGAGTAAATAGCCGCCAAAAACTATGTACACTCTTGAAATAGAAAATCATGCCCGGATTGATAACTAATGTGAAGATAATTAGGAGTTAAAAAGACACCTTTTATACCTCAACAACTAGTAGGAGGTGATAAGTGTTGTGAGAACTAGTGCTCCCTTGAGGATATCCATAACTTTTCTAAGTATATGGTGGAGGTTGTGAAAGGGTTCCAACAATACTGTCGGTGGTGTGAGATGCCCCCGACGCATTGGCACTTCCAGGATGAGGGGGGTCTGGAATGATGGTATAGGCATAACTAGATTGTGCATAAATAAATGTCATATCTTACAGCGGTTTGGAGAGCTTTATGCTCGGTCTGAGGAAAATGGGATGCGACATCTTTTCCAATGGGTGATAAAAGGCTCCTAAGAAACTAATCCATATTGACACGGTCTTCAAAGGGTGGGGCACGAAATGTGTTCCTCCTTCTATACCACTCTTGAACATGGTTGGAAAGGTGAGTGGTGGAGGACTGGCGAAATGACGTCAATAGCTCTGTACCTATGTTGTACAGAAGAGGTAACTAGAAATATGAAAGGAATGTTTTAACAATCATTGTGAAAATGGAATGAGATGCGAAGGGCTAGTCTACATACCATTTTGCATCGTCTCTAGTGAGCGTGCATTGGAATAACCAAAGATGAATGGAGTCATCAGTTATGGAGTTGGAAAAACACCAGATGTGGAAGGATTGAACATGGTTGGTAGGATCCTCTCTAGCATTACCCTCAAATTTTAGGATTTCTGAGTGAAGCTTAGTTGACATAGAAGGCCAACCAGCATCATGATGTATGGGGTCATTTATCAACTGGTTAAAATCCAGTAGACTTAACCCAGCCATAAAGGGGAGCATGGGGGCTTCCAAAACGGTTCCTGAGACTGTTCCACTTGGTGTGACCATCGAGTTAGAACCAGAGCCAACACTAGGTTAGGTTCCTACACCAGTTGTGGGTCCATACATGGTGATGATATGTGGTGAAGGAGGCTCAGATTCAAATGAGGAATCGAAAGAACCAAGAGAAGAGTTGGTATGGGGACTTTGAGGGCTATGAACTCAAACCTAATAGGGAGGGGTAATATGCCCAATTGGAAACTAGGGGTGAAGGCCTCATAGTCTCCACAACAAATGTCTTGGTGGTGCAATGGTGGTTAGGCACATGTGACATGGAAATGGTGAAGGGAGATCAATAATATGCCTTTGTCTCAATGAGGGGAGATAAATTTATTGTGTTAAGTCTTGTATTGGTGGTGCAAACCAAGCACCCTTCACTTAAGGTGTGCTTGTGTGTGCAAGTGTATTTATTGATTAAGCCCAGATCATGTTTGTTAAAAAAGAAAAAAGATTGTTGAAATTAACTGAAATTAACAACAGAAAATGAACAAAAAAACAATTAACTAAACCCCACCCAAACAGGGTTTGCAAACACTGTGTTGGTTGGTAGCTAAATCGACAGAAAATACACTAAAGCGGTCAAGAGATCTAAATTTTGGTGTGACTAGGATCAAGTGACACTAGGCTACTGGAAAGTGGTACAACAACAACAAAAAACTAGAGAGGAAGATCGCTACAAAAAGATAGGGAGATGGGTGAAATACCTAGGGAAACCAATGGGACCCTAAGGCCAATGAAAAAATAAGTATTAATGTGAAACTATTCATAATAACAACCTATCTTTATAGATCTAAAATAAAAGGGTACAGATCTAGAAAATGTGGCTGAAAGCACTATGAAAACTCAGACTACTCACTCAGCTAAACTCTTCCTAGAAAGGTGGAAGAATACTAGAAGCCCTAGGGGGTAAATTTGACTTCGACGAATAAATAAGAGTAGATCAAGGCCTAAGTGGAAGGAGACAGAGGTGATACAACCTAATAGACATCTCTCTGCAAAACCTAGAAACAAATCTAAGAAAAACCCCAAAACCTAGAAGTCGCAGTTATTGACCTGTTTTCTAGTAGGGATCACACTTTTTGGGCTGATAAGTGTGTTTGGCCTCCAGATCACACATTTTGGAGGAAAAAGTGTGATTTATGCTTCATGGAATCCAATCGGAAAATCTCCGAAAAAACTACCGCCTTTGTAATGGCTGGTTCTTGTGACTTGCGGAAATGACCAGAAAGCTTGGGGAAGTCAGGAATTTAACGGATCTAGGGTTAAAAAACTAGGAAACATTATGAGAATTGAAAAAATAAGAAACCCTAAGCTGAAAACTGAAGGTCACCTAGGATTTTGGATCTGAATTATAAAACCTAGTGGAGTCGCCAATTTTATTGCAGTGCTTTCTTCTCAAAGATGTACGAAAAGAACCAACTTCAGATTGTGGATGACAAACAATCTCAACCATATAAATGGATTTTGAACATTGTAGATTTGCAGCAACTAATAGAAACGAAACCTACCAAAGTCTAGAGCTATGCCACAATCATAGTTAAACAACAAAAGAAAGAATAATAACTCCAAGTGTCCAATGGAAACAATATATAGAAAGAATAGTTTTATTGTAACACCTGTGAAGTGAACAAATAAATGTTACCAGTCCCCCTCTATGGGATGGGTTATTGGCTATCCTCAAATGTCTTCAGCTTGTATAGAGTCTCTTTCCTCTATAATGTGTAAACCCAGCAAAAATATGTTGTGTGACAATGAAAACAATGAGAGTTACAACAATGAGTGCAATAATGAAAATAATCAAAAGTGAATAATGAATGGAAACCTCATCTATTTTTAACAAATTATTCTGTTATCCTCAAATAATGAGCAATAATAAAATATTATTGATCTCATTCTTGGAATAACCACTTGGAATATTTTATTATATTTGGTTAGGAGGGAAAAAATATTTAAACTTTTATTTAGAAATAATAAACAAATAAATGAATTATTTATCATCTCAAGGAATTAGTTAAGGAATAATAAATAAATAAGGATTTATTTAATTATTCCTAAGGGATTTAGTCAATTTTAACAAAGAATAATAATTAATTAGTGATTATTTACTTATTCTTATAGAAAAATAAGATAATTAATGGTTTATCTATTTATTTTTCATGACTGGGTCAAAAATGACAAGGAATAATAATTGAACAATGGTTTAATTAATTATTCCTAGAAGAAAATCAAATAGATAATGAT
This sequence comes from Pinus tabuliformis, assembly GCA_031772625.1. Lineage (NCBI taxonomy): Eukaryota > Viridiplantae > Streptophyta > Pinopsida > Pinales > Pinaceae > Pinus > Pinus tabuliformis. Next base: position 153,599,767 of record CM062812.1, read on the forward strand.
TTATGTAATTATTCTTCATAGGTTTAACTATAAATTTCTTAATAGAGTTGGTTTATTAAGTAATTTCTCATAGTGAAAGCAATTATACTATGGTAAAATTGGCTTTACATGGCATACTTCGATACATCTAGTAAATTAGGTTAGATGATCAATTTTTTTGTGGTAATACCCATAGCGAGCTAACGTCACTTGAACCCCCTAATCCCTCTAAATCTTGGATCGAAGGGTATCCAAGTCTCACTCACACCAGTTGATCTTCAATTCTGCCATATCTTCAAAGCACCAGAAGTATCTTTAGTTCAGAGAAGAAAATATTGGCCTACACTAATCAACCTACAATGCCCACCAAGCCAATAGACCACCACTCGTTTCAGCCCCAAATCACAGTTTTCTTCCTAGAAAATGCGAGCTCACAGGTCTTCAACTATTTCCTACAAGCAAAATCGCGGTTCTAGGCCCAAAAAGTGCAATTCGACGATGAAGAGGAGTAGGCATCTCCCAGGGAGTTGCACAGTGCCAAAAATCAAGAAATAAACCACTAAAATTGAAGAGATGAGTAAGGCCACCTACCTAAAAGTCAGAGATCTTAATTTAGATGGTCGTTTTTTCCGCTATGATCTCCATAAGATTTCCTCTCCAAGTTCAGCACATCTCACTTAGAAAATGAATTCAAATTGGAGGGTAAACATCCTTTGATGGAAAAAACTAGAACTTTTATGTTGCCCATTGCGACCAAACTATAGCTCAAGTTTGAAAAAAATTCAACACCATTGGAAAGCTCTCATCGAGTATTATAAGTTTTTGTTTTCATTTTTTGATGATTTGACACTTCACCTGGAATCCATTTTTCCAAGAAGGGTCATTTCTTCACCTCTCAAAATCAAATTTCTTCATATGGGATGCATGTAATTTGGGGACTAGCTTCCCTTAGAACTTGTCATCTCACATGTCACTTTTTTTCATGAGTAACCACCATTTATTCATGCTTTCATGGTCCCTATATAGGTATTTATAGGGTAAGTTCCTCAGACAGAACACCAAAGGACACTGCCCACAAAAATATCACAGATCAATACACCAGTATTCTTGACGTGGTTAAAACCCTAAAAGAGGAAACAGTCCACAGCCTGAGCCAACATGACCACTTCAGGCAATTTATTAATAAAAGAATGAAAATTTACACATAAACTTATCTCATGAACGGTCACCATACAAATGACCCTCCATGCTCTTTAAATAGAGATCATGGACCAATCAGGTGTTAAGCCACGGATCAAGTGTCGATAATACCAAGGAGACAATGAAGCGTCGGATCACTTCATGTCTAAAACATATGGTGATCGTTGGATTGTAAGTTACAAAAGTACATAGTAAAGAAACACACTTTACCTAACTCTACACTAGACCAAGTTATACTTAACTATTTCCTATGTGTCGGAATATCCTAACATCCCCCCTTAAGAAAAATTTGGGATAGGATTGAAGGATGTACAAATATGACACAATAGGAGAAGGAAGGAAGCATTAGAGCCTGTCCCCACTTAGTGACAACTTCCTAAACTCCAACCATAACTCGAAGTTTAGTAAACTTCACCTCTGTGAGAGCCTTTGTAAAGGTATCTGCAACTTGATCATCTGTTGAACAATATTGCACTTCATGAACATTGTGATGAATGAGATTTCTGATGAAGTGCATATGTATTCCAATGTGTTTGTTGCGCTGATGTTGGACTAGGTCTTTTCATAGTTGAATGGAACTTTGGTTATCACACCAAATTGTAGTCGGAGGACGCTGCTGAAAACCAAACTCTGCTAGGATCTGACGTAGCCATAGGGCTTCCTTACTAGCTTCTACAATGCCACAATACTCTGCTTCTGCTAAAGAAAGAGAAATGGCACTTTGTTCCTTGCAAGCCCATGCAATAGGTCCAGAACCAAGAGTGAAGACATAACCTGCAGTAGATTTCTGATCGTGAGGGTCACCAACCCAATCGGAATCAGTGAAACCAAGCAATAGAAGAGATGTTTCTGTGCTATAATGAATCCCAAACTAAACTGTACCTCGAACATAATGAAGTATTCTTTTAGCTTCTTTCCAATGACTTTCATGTGTGTTTTGCATAAACCGAGCAATAAGGCAAACAACAAAGGAAAGGTCAGGACTGGTATGGGTCAGATACAAAAGTTTTCCTACAAACTGATGTATAAGGTAGCATCAACTTCAGGGGAAGTACAAGTGACTGATAGTTTTGCTCCAAATTGAAAGGGAGAAGGGGCTAGCTTATATTCTTCCATGTGAAAGTGGCGTAGAAGATCACAGGCATACTTGGACTGGGAAAGGGAAATACCTTCCTTGGATTGTAAGACTTGAAGACCAAGAAAATAATGCAAGTGTCCTAAGTTTATCATTTCAAACTTCTTTTTAAGGCTGGACTTCACATGGTTTATAAGGTTGGGATCACTACCAACAAGGATAAGATCATCAACATAAAGAACAAGAATGATAAGAGACTTACCCACTTTCTTGGTGTAGAGAGTATTGTCAGAATGACACCTAGAAAATCTAGTATCTAAGAGAAAGCTATCCATTTTGGCATACCAAGTCTGAGGGGTTTGCTTGAGACCATAAAGGGATTTATTAATCCAACATACAAGGCTGGAGTTTGTTTGTATAAAGCCAGTAGGTTGTTCCATATAGATTTCTTCATTCAAGTCCCCATGCAAGAAGCCAGATTTAACATCCATCTGATGGACTTCCTATTTGAAAGAGGTAGGAAGGGAAAGAAGGCGGATAGAGTTCATTTTGGAAACAGGGGAGAAGGTTTCAGTATAATCAATGCCTTCAACCTTTGCAAAACCCTTAGCAACAAGACGAGCTTTATGTTTATCAACTTTTCCATCTGGTCCAAACTTGGTTCTGTAAACCCATTTGCATCTAACAAGTTTTCGTCCCTTCGGAAGAGGAATAAGATCCCATGTATCATTTAGCAATAATGAACAATATTCTTCATTTATAGCTACGTCCCAATTTGGATGGCTTGAAGCTTCTGCAAAGGTGTCAGGATCATGATTTGCTGAAGCTTGAGCCAGTAAAGAAGAGGCTCTATCGAACTGAGAACGTGTACATCGATGATCTGTAGGATCACCTGCTGCATCCCAAGTGGCACGGACCCATTTTGGAAGCTCATGAGCTAAAGGAGGATCTTGAGAAGGTGGGGGAGGATTGTCATCCTCGCTGTCATCATCTGAAGAAGGAACATTTTCAGAAGTAGAAGGGATGGAGAGAGGTGGCACATCCATCGAACTAGGCTCGAAGGCCGATATATTTTCAGCAAACTTTACATCTCTTCTAATGATAACATTTTTGGACTTAAGTGGAATAACTCTATATCCTTTAACATCTTCAGAATATCCAAAAAAAATACATTTTTCACTCTTAGGTTCTAAAGCTTTATGTTTATCATTTGGAATATGGGCCCATGCTTCACTTCCAAAAACATGAAAGTGACTTATGTTTGGCTTAATTGAGCTCCATGCTTCTTCTAGAGTGATATTCTTTAAAACCTTAGTGGGAGTGCGATTTACTATGTAATTTGCATAGTTAATTGCTTCTGCCCAAAAATTAAGACTAGGTCCTTTAGATTGAAGCATACAATTAGCCATTTCCTTTAAGGTGTGATTCTTCCTTTCAGCTACACCATTTTGTTGTGGAGTATATGGAACAGTATATTGGATTTGAATCCCATGCTCAGCACAAAAGTTGATGAGTTTGTTTTTAGCATATTCTCCACCATTATCAGATCTTAGCTTAATAATTTGATGTCCAGATTGTTTTTCAACAAAGGCCTTAAAGGCCAAGAACATGCTAAATACTTCACTCTTGAGTTTTAAAAAGTAGACGCAAGTGCATCTAGATAAATCATCAATGAAAGTTAAGAAATACTTGTAGCTAGAGAATGAAACAAGTGGAAGTGCACCACATAAATAACTATGCACAAGCTGTAAAGAGGCTGAGGCGTGCCAAGATGCATGTTTTTTAAAACTATCTCGATGATGTTTTCCGAGTACACATCTGAAACAAACACCATCTCTGCAAGATACCATAGGAAGACCTATCACCATATTGTATTTAAATATATTTTGAAGGGCGTGATAGTTTAAGTGACCAAATCGCTTGTGCCAAAGTTTTCTCACTTCATCAATATGAGCAACAAATACTGAGGGAAGAGTTGATGACCCAAAGTTGTTAAACTTATACAACCTTGTAGAATCATCAGCAATGCCAGTAGCTAAAATCTGTCTAGGATCTCTTAGGTCCTTAACTACAACATCGTGAGGTGAAAATTGAATGATTTTACCTTCACTTGAATGACTTATCTGATATACAGTTAGAAGCTTGCAGGATAAGGTTGAAACACTTAATACATCATTAAATTGACCATTGTCTAGATGAATAGCTCAAGTCCCTATAACGCTAAGAGATCTATCATCACCAACATATATATATTTGGTGTTACAATCATTTAAAGAATAAAACATGGCTTTGTTTTTGGCCATGTGATAAGAAGCTCTAGAATCAATGAGCCACTCATGAGAATGAGAAGAAGAAGATAAATTTAGTGCATAACTAGACCGAGATGCTTGACAACCACATGTAGAAAGTGATATTCCTAAATATGAGGTTGAAGTTGAAGAGTTCTCCAAATGGATGTTATGCTTCTTCATTGCTACTTAAAAAAAAATAGGCTGATTAAAAGAAAATGGCTTTGAAAACGACTTCCGGATGAAGAAGTTATGGCTTTTTGAAGAAAAGTTGTTGAAGATGCCGACAAAGTGCGTGAATGTGAGGAAATGAATGATAATGCTATGTTTTAAAAAATCCCCCCTTTCCAAACTTAATCTATTTAGCTCACTTAAAAAAAAAATTATGTGTCTCACTTTTATAAATAAGTGAAAGTCACTTTTACAATGGTAATTTATGAGCTACCCACTAAATTGTAACTTAAATAAAAGATAAAGAGACTTTGGAATTATAAGTGACTCACTTTTTATAATGGGTGAGAACACTTTTACATAAAGTAACTTTAAAACATAAGTTACATGTTCTTTTTGAAAAAGTAACTCAGCGAAAAGAAAGACTTGAACTCAAGACCTCTATTCTCATAAAGTAACTTTGGACCAAGTGAGCTAATTTAAAAGGTTAGTAACTTTTGGAAAAGAGGAAGGGTTTTTTTTTTTAGTCACTGAAGCTTTGGGATGCGTGCTTACATGAAAAAACACTTTTTTGCCTACAAAACAAAAACCACAAAACTCATCATGAACATACAAAAAAAACGGCTTGAAGTTAGCTTTAGCCGGTGTTGGCTTGTTGGGGCCCGACCCAGGTTCAGAGGTGATTTAGCCAAAAAAATCCTGGTACTATTGGCCCTTTCGATAATAGTCTACAGAGCAGAGACTGAGGTCTCACCCAAATTAGTATGGGAGGGTGCTAGAACTAGGTTTCCACACCCTGGATACATCTGATGAGTTCATGTGGTCCGCGGTTTGAACCTGCGCGCACATCGCTACGTGGACTTATCCGTACCTTGCAACCTGAGATGTTGTCTTCGCACAACTCTAATCGGGGGAAAATGCTATTATTACCCAAGTCCTTACTAGTATTCCACTGTTATTTGATCAATTTAGCATACTTGCATGCTTCAAGTTATACTTAGTGTTATCAGAAAATCAGCCCCTGATAGGCTGCTTATCAGGAAGAATTTAAGTAACTATTTCAAACCAAACTTTTGGTTGAGGCTTAGCCTCGTCAACCTAAGAGGGCTCTCTCACTAGGTTAAAGATTTTAGTTTAAAGATCAGATGGCTAACTCTATGGAAAGAAATCAAAAGAAAATGTATAAAGAGTTGAAATACCAATCAACAAACATCTATTGGGCTATGGAGTCAGAGTATGTTTCAGTATAACAACAAGATTAACTCAACATGGAAGTCAGGGCATAAAAAGTCTTAATATATCAGCAGAACAGAGACAATACCAGAAACACAGTTTATAAACACATGAAGGAAGTTAGAGCATGATCAATGAATTCTAGGTAACATGTGTTCATACCACTGCAAGTGAGCAAATGAAGAAAGCCATGAGAAAAATCAAACATTAAAACCCTCTCTGAATCCTGAGTAGTAAAGCCAAACTTCTATATTAACATAAAACATACAGTCTTCTAGAATAACATAATATGCTTGTTTCCTTTGAAAATTTCCCACCTTGAGGCATTTCACCTCTTGCCTTTTGTAGAGTTATCATTACAATCTTAGTTTCTTTGATCCAACATGAGGGGAATTTGAGTTTACTTAACTTGACACCTATTCATACCAAAACGGACTATTAATTACAAGTGGTAGTTAACTAACAGTCTTAGAGTCCTAATACAATTAGGAGTACAATTCCTTATTATGATAGTAACAACTTAGACTATGAATTAAATTTGATATTTAACAGATGATCCTCCTTAACTTCGACCTTGGTGATGTCCATAACCTTCATGTTGGCCTTCAATCACTTCTCCTTTGACTGTCCTGAAAATTAGGAAAATGTCCCCTCCAATGCAGCCTTGGTCTTCAATGGTGTTCCTCGAAACTTCTGTTGGCCAAACAATCCCCTTTAATCACATAACATATGTTGAACTAGCCATGGAACCCTACTCTTACACTTGTCCACAATTGAACTCCTTGAAGTTGTATGAAAATAGTCCATCTGGACGTGCTACGAAATAAATTGTTATTTTTGTGGCACAAAACTTTGTTCTTACAAACATTTTTCATTTTTTGGGTTTTTCCTTTAAATAGGCTTTAAACCTTCTCAAATTCCCTCCTCACATTCTCTAGCAGCATCCTTTTCCAAAAATAGCCCCTTCTTTCCTTTGAAGATTGATAAAAAAGAGCAAAATTGCACCTACAGTAGTTTCGTAGCGTGCTACGAAACTGCTGTGTGAGTCAATTTACACTGTTTTTTTTTTTTCCAAAAAATTTCCTTCCTAGGATTCTTCACAGTTGTTTCATTATGCCAATATACCACATATACTTAAGATCACCCATCCATGAAACAACTTCAAAAAGTAATGCCCTAGCTTCAAAAAAAATTGTGTTAGAGTTTCATCACTTACTGCCCTGTTCATTTGTGTTGAGGCTGTCCTCCAGATTTGCTCAGCTGAATTTCCAGGTCCTCAATTTGTCTTTTCATCCCTCTAATATTAGTTCTAAGTTTGTCATTGATCCATCTGACATACCTTACTTCCTTGATTGCAAGGATAGTCTAGGTGAAGTATTGGGCCTTTTTGTTAACTACTTCAGGTTTTGAAACTCTTTCATGTTCCCATAGGGCCTTCATTTTGTTGAAATTTGATTTTTCAATTGCATGTTTCCTTGCCCTTTTCTTAAGTTTGGAAATCTCAAGATTGTCAAGCTTCAATTTCTTCTTGACTTCCTCAGTTATTTTTCTCTTCTTGAATACCAACTGCTTTGTTTCTGTCATCTTCGTGAATGAGTGATGGTTGCACTACTGGAACTATGAGATCTTCATGGAATCCTAATATCTCCCCTCTGTCACTTACCTCCGGCTCTGCCTCCTGTAACTTTTCGGACTACCTAGTCATAGGCCTTCTGGGCTTAAAAACAAATTCTAAAACCTGGTCATCAAATTGTATCTTTTTAGAGGATTTCATCTTTTTTTTATTTTCTCTCACCTACTTCAATTAAGTCTGCTTGGACCAGAGGGGACTCTTCTATGTCAATGGCTTGAAGAAGATCATTCAAATTTCCCTTTGAGATTTGGCTTTCATCAATGACCACTGTTTTACCCTTTTCTTTGGCTATTTGACTTCTAGTTACTCTTCTCTAGATGTTTCACCAATGGACTACTCTTGCGCTGCTTCCTTAATTTGAACTTTCTTCTTCTATGACTGTTGAGGAGTATCTTGAACAATCAATGGTGTCACTGGATCCTTAACTTGCTTTCTAGCCTTTAGTTTCACAAACCTGCTTGACCATGTTTCTGCATGGTGACTTGTTGTTGGAGATGATATTTCCTTAGCCCTGGGGCTAAGTCCTGATTCAGCTCTAAAACTAGACATAAATAGAAATGCAGACCATTCTCTATCTACCCTCTGAAGTTCATGCAAGACAATTAATTTAACTAAGCCATGATGGAATAATGATGTTTCACAAGCTTCTTTCGTCAACTATATTTTATCAGACATCTCGCCTAAACTCCAAAATACATAGAAAGGTAGATCTAGGGATATTATCCCAGTGAAATGCAATAGGAGTTTGAAATGATAAGAATACACCTTGTGGTATCTTCCTTCACAAGTGAAATACCTTTGTATGCATGAGAGTAAGTTGGCATATGAATCTTTGACATAACTCCTGGGTACTGCTTTAGTTAAATCTATGTCTACAAACTCTGGCTTCAAGAATATATTGCAGGATGCCATTTCAAACTTGAAATTCTTAATCCACCTTTCCTAACCTCTAGGAATTTCTGTGACTAAAGATATAACCTCACAAGAAATTGGCAATTCTAACACTCCAATCTTTGTATGTAAACCTATGAAATTGAGAGAAAATTTCTTGGTCACTTGGCTATGTCCTCCTTGTAGTTGCTCATAGAACCTCTAGCAACCTACTTTTTTGAAGGTTTCTTCAACTGCTTTATCCTTTGTGAGAGCGTCTAAGCCTTCAAGTTCAGTTCTCAAACATCAACCTAACCTGTGATTCTTTCTTCCACCATTTCTCCTTTGAAATCCATGTAGATAAAAGACCTGGAAGAGCTGCCTCCTTGAATTTGATGAAGAGCTACCTCGCTTGAAGCCTGCAGAAGATTATTGGTCTCTGCTCACCTTGGGCTTGCTTACTCGAACTTAAGAAAAGCACCAAGTGTTCTCCTGCATGAATATGACCAAGATCAACACGAATACGACCAGGATCAACTAACCCTTTCCTTTTTCTTGAAATTTGAAATGACTGTGAACAAATGACCCCTAACAAATCTAGTGATGGATATGAATGGTTGCATGTGAGAGGTAAGGTTCATGGACTGACACCTAATGATGAATCACACCTATACATGATCGTTTACAAATCCCCAATTTCGTAGCGCATCCAATGTAAATTTGGGGTTTTGCGCTATGAAAACCCCTAACTACGAATCCCTAATTTAGTAGTGAATGTAGTGTAATTTCAGGACTTTGCGCTATGAAAATGCCTAGACAGTTTTGTAGCGCATTCAAATTTTGAAATGACCAGACACACGAAACTTTTGAAATGATATGGGATCCATAAGGGCTAAAACATGGTTGTTGAACTTTATTTGATAATGGAAATGAGACTCTAATCCTATGGCTTAGACTCTAAAAACATAAAAATGACTTGACCATGTCAAACACAAATGTTTGGAACCATGCGGGTTGTGATGAGTCCCAAAAATGGGTAATTATATGGGCTCATTTAGCCTCCTAATTCGACTTAATCCACCATTCTCATTAGTTTATTGCATGTTTTTTATTATATTTATGCTAATAGAGTGAATTGGGTTAGTCATTATGCCAAAAAGTCTAATGTGTGCTTTATGCAGATTTTGGGTCAATTTTGAGACAAAATTAAAGGTTTAAATGAGCACATGGCAGCAAAATTTGTGGAAGAACAAGGGAGAGGATTTGTAGGAAGGTGTCCCCTTCATTTATGAGCCCTTACCTCAAATTCTCCATCAAAAACTCGGAGCACAAGGGGTAGCCAAGCAAGTCAAGTAGGACTGTTGTTAACTGCAAGTTTTGGCACCTGAGTCCCTAAAGTTTAGGAGGACTATTGGGGTCCTCAATTTGTATAAATAAGAAGGCTTAGGGCCTCATTTCAGTTAGTCATTTTTTTAGTCATTTTTTAGGCAGGAGTTAGTAAGATTTTAGTTATATGTTAGTCAGTAGGTTAGCACTGCATTTCAACACATTTTCAAGCTTTTTCTTGTAGATAGTTTTTGGGATGTAACTATTAATTTTTTATCAATAAATATGAATCCAGCTTTGCACCAGCTCTAATCCCTCTTAGGAGGCTGTAGCTCTTAGGGTTTGGCCCAACCCAAGTGCCCAATACCTCCTTTGTGTACTTTTATGTGTCTTTGCTGCATTCTTAGAATAAAATCTATTATTTAGGTTAAAATCTTGTTTTGTTACTTAGGTTGTTTTTGATGATTAAAATAGCTTTTCATGCTTCAGGTTGATTTGACAGTTTGAGTACAGAAAAGATCTTCAGAAAAGGCCATCAAGAAACCCTTGATCTCACCTCTCCCTCCTTGGGACCATGAGCTGAGACCAAGGCATACTTGCTGCCACAAAAACATTGTTTTGCTTTTCAATGCAATTGCAAGTGTTGGATTTTTAGATGGAAAAGTTGATACCAGTTGTGCTTGCATATTTAGATCTGTTCTTGCTTAGGTTTCCATAATTGTCTTGCATGATTTACTATTCACAACTTGTTGTTCATCATGATTCTGGTTTCTAGGTCAGATTAGGTCACAGTAGATAGATCTCTAATTTTTTAGTCTTTCTTTGATTAGTTTTGAGAGATTATATGCAGATAACCTATAATCCATCCCTGCCTATCCTTCCTCCATCATACAACCTGCTCCAACCCCTAATCCAAGATTCCTTCCCTTCATTTGCACATTTTCCCACTTTTCCCTAATTCCTATGTTCTTGTGCAACATTACTTCTTCTGTCTTCGAACAACCCAACCGCCTTAACCACTCCTCAGCCTCATTCACTAGGTCCTAGGCCTCTTCACACCCTCATTGAACCTCCATTCCAACTTCTCCACCTTTCTTCGACCATTAGCCCTTCAAAATACCCTTTCGGAACATCTTGTAGAAGCTACAATACATCCTGTAGAACCCCTGCAGACTTCCTGTAGAAGCTCACAAAAATGGTTTCTTGATATCCGAACACTGTGAAACTCTCTGGAAGGGTGCTAGGGACCCCTCACGCCCTCTTCTCACCTTCCCAACCTTCTGCAAGAGCCTACTCCATTTCCTTTCATCAACAACCTTTGCACAATAAAAAACAGTTAAAACACATGCATAATAATTCTATAAAATTACTCAAAAATGTAAAAAGATGTTTTTTTCCACATTTTATTGTAGAAGTAGCTTAGTCACATGCATTTTACCTTTCTAAAAGTCAATGGCATCCATTTCCACCACTTTCATCTCTCTTCTTGCACCAGTAGGGTTAGTCGGTAAAACTAGGGTTTGCTAGGGTTTGCATTTCCTTTAAGCTTTCAGCTTCTTTCTGCAAGTAGATTAGCCTCCTTTGAGTTAGCTTTCATCCATCAGTTAAAAGCTTCTTCTAAGAGCTCATAGAAGTGGGCTTAAGCTCCTAGCGAACTTGTGCCAGTTGATCAAGTGACAGCCAGGGCAAGAGCTAGTACTTGTGCATATAGCACCGTCGCTTCCAAGTTTGTTACAAACTAGCGGGTTGATAAAAGTAAAGAAGGGAGTCCCAGGAGTTGCAACATTATTGTTGCAATACTGGAGCCCACCAAGTTGTCCAAAATTTTAAAAATTTTATAGTGATAACACTTAGAAATATAAATCATTCATACAGGTACGCATAGTAAATAAATAGTATAATTGCAATTTATATCACACATGTAATAACCAAAGTATAGATATAAAGAATTCAGAATAAACTTTTGTTTATTATTTCCTTCCCCAGTTACAGACTTGACTCCACCCTGTGCACTCAGCTACAAGGCTCCGCGCACTCAGCTGCAGACTACTAGGCCTCTGCATACTCAATTGTAGAGCCTTGTCCTACTCTACGACCCAAGACACACTTTACACTTGCGACTCAATCACCTAGACTTCTTGTCCTTTTACACTTAGAGCCTTGCTCTCTTTATACAATCCCATGGTCCGCGGATGATGGATAGGCAGACATTACATTACAAGACTAGGGCAGATAACCTTGTGACTCTATCATACATTTCACGCTTTGCACCCGCAATTCACGGAGTCTATACAACAAGATTAGATCAAAACTTGGGCTTTGAGCCCCAAAACATGCCTTGGGGGGATTCCATGCCCAACAGGTCCCCAACACAAACATCATGACTCGCCCTCAAGTCACTCTGTCGGCGCGGTGATCTTGGCATGGAGTTCCTCCAACTGTCCTCGAACTGTGCTAATGTCGACAACACACTGAGCCACTGCTTACTGAATCTATTGCATCCTATGTTCTAAGACCTCACTATCTCAGGTGCTTCTCTGCATTAACATGTGCATCCCCTATATGTGTGTGAGCTTTCCTTCGATGTTTTTCGTGATAGTGAAAGCCTCATCGATCCATGGCTAGATGCGCGCTTTGAGAACTACCTCCTTATGTTGCGCCGTGTCCACTTGCTCCTTCAGTGCCTTAGCTTGCTGCATCCTCGCAAGATGATGAGTGAGGACTACTGTCTACACAGTTCCTCAGACACTATCATATTGCTGCTAGAGTTCTCGTGCCTCTATCTCTAGGCACTGGATGTTGGGGGTCATCCTGCAGAGTTGTGAGGACCTCAAGTGCTTGCTCCAACAAAGTGGTATATTCTTGCAATGCACCTCCAATTTCTTCCAATCCCGCTATGATAGTGCTAGTGCACTGTTCTAGGATATGACTTTAACCACAACTCAACAATCTGAAAATTCAGCTCTAGCTGAACCTTGGTTGTTTATTCTCTAGCCTCATAGACTCTGGTTGCCAACCTGTGGATCCACACCTCCACTAGTAGATCTGTTGGGATGGCCAACTCCGAGACGCGTTGGTAAGTGTCATCTTCCACCTGCACCAACTGTTGATTCTATGACACCAATTCGTCACGCTACAAGCTAAGCTATTCCATGTTTATCTTTTTCTCGCTGAGAACTTGGATCATGTGACTCTCCCTAGCGCGCAGCTCTATCGTTATCCCATACTGTAGTAGATATAGTGTCTCACGTGGAAGGGCATCCATATTAAGGCCAGGGCCTTTCATCATGTTGACCGCAAATCTATTGGTCTCGTTCGCTACTATTAAGGCCACTTCTGGTAACACTATTGTGTTTTCCATTCGTGCGTGCAACATCTATTCTAATGTCGAGGATCTTGCTGCGAGGTGGGTGGAAAGGGTATCCACCTAAGGGGGACACACCTGTAACTATTGTAGCTGTGCCTTGAGGGACCCCAACACAGTCTGGTGCTCCTGCATAAAATCCTGAAGGGCCTCATTTGTGACATCACGAACCGTCTCACCAATGTCATGGAGCTCACCTTCGACTAAGGTGATCGAGTCAATGGCCAACTTCGAGGCCTTGACCTTCTTCCTCAGTCCTACTCTGTCTGCTGTGTGTAGGCGCTTGAGATATGTAGACAGAGTCCCTGGGTCCACACTCCCTTCTGTTGTTTCTACTTCCTCTGCCTCCTGCCCCTGTGAGGATGTTGCTTGGCCCTCGCCAGTGTTCGCGGTTGCAACCTCTGACGCCTGTGCTACTACTGCTACTTGTGTGGTTTTCTTCTACTTGGCATCTTTCTATGCCGCTTCGTGCGCTGCCCTTACCTCATCTGTTGTTGTTTCCTTCTGCCTTTTCTCGGCCAATTGTGTGACGCACAGCTTGGCATCACCCTTCTTCTTTTGCGCTATTGCCTTCTTAGGTTCTGTAAGATCTGGGACGTTCCATTCTAGAGGCCATGTCTCCAAGATAGTAAAAATGGCGTCGTCAGTGGCTACAAAAGGTAGCTTCGTCCATTGATTTGTTGGATGCTTACGTGCCCTACTAAAAGTATTGTGCATATTAGCTTTAAAGTCTGCAAAACTCTCAAGACTATTGTACACCATGGGTGACAGGCGCGGCTTCCGGTTGATATAGATCCAGATGTTCATCTCCATGAGCACCCAAAAGATTTGGGTGTCACATATCCATTTTGTGTCCTTTGTGGCCTCTAGTAATTCATTGTCAATGTTGGGGAATTGACTATCCTTCGACAGTTCCCCCGCTATGAGCAATATGGATAACAATAGCCACGCATAGTGGAAGCTGTTACCCTACTCCTGGGCTTCACGACAATTTTTCAAAAATTCCTTGGAAAGGAATTCAGACCAGTTGAATTGGACCCCCTTTGTGCACTGCTCGGCCAGTGCGACCACCGGCACCAGTACCTCATCGATGCGACACTTCCTCATAACTTTGTCGAGCAGGATTTTGGTTGCTACGAGTACCCCTTTGTCCTTGATATTGGAGATGGCATCGCCCCTCTTCCTCTTCTCCTACTTGTATTTCGTCTTCGTGGCTTCTAGAAGGTCCAAATCACTACCCTTTCCTTCAGCTATGGTCGCAGGGTCCTTTCCTTTGCAGGGGAGCCGAGAAATGTGGTGAATGAGGTATGTCGTGATGGGGATAGGCTCCTGCAGCCATAGATACCCATCATGCACCAGGCAAAGCAATTGCCTGATGATGAAAATGGTGATGGGCACGTGGTGGAAATACAGTACCCATAGTAACAGTAACCTGAAATTTTCCATACCACGCAGCCACTAACATGGTTCTAACATTGTCACCACCCCCTCAGTGCTCTGCTTCATGAGGTTCCTGGTCTCTAGGTGAGGGAACATCTTGTGGTTAGCAAGGTCCCAATCTTCAAACTTCATGGTTGGCATGTGGTCTAGGTGCATGCCTTCAAACACAATGTCATCTGGGAGGAGCGGGGTCTGGGGTGAACTCTTGGTTTCATCCAGGTCTTTTTGCACTTTAGTCCTCCCTTTTCGCAGAGGGACATATGCAGGAAGTTTTGTTGTAGATCGTGTAAGTTGAATATCCTCCTCCATGCCTTCATCTTCTTCCTCTGTGATGATCAGGGCCTATAAATCTTCTTCTTCCTCATCTGTTTCTATCATGACAACTTTCCCCTTCTCTACCATCGATAGTTTGTTGCACAACGGGTTCCTCAGGGACACGCGTATAGGGGCCATTGCTTGTTTATCTTTCTTGGGCCTTGGCGTACATAGTGATTTGGGGATCTCTGCCACAAACCCAACACCTTTTGGAACATCCTCCACCATTGGGTTCTATGCGGCCTCACCGAAGGTTACCTCTTCTATTCCCAAAACATCCTCAACTGCAGTCATCGTATCTAGGCTGTATTATGTCACTCGTGAAGTCAGGGGCTCAATTATCACTTGGCTCTCAATGCTCGCACCTCTGCTCAATCGTTCAATTCTCAAATGATCAAGTGTTGTTTGTTGGGTAGCCCCTTGCATTTTATAGTGCCTTTTGAATTCGAATTCAATCGTTCCCCACAATTTCGGGTCATTAATGGTTCCTTGGTGGCAGATTTTCCCAAATATTTCCCATAAATCGCGTCTTAAATATCCGCTGCCCACTCTAGTTGGCCTCAAGTCGATCATCCCATCGTGAACAGTGGCTTCAATGGTTACTTTTTGGCCAATCCACATGGCAGCATAGCCCTCTGTGTGCTGACGCGAACCCTGTCATGCTCTGCTTCTGCACACATCCCCAATATTGCACAGCTCCCAGGCAGAATAGTTTATAGTCCCGCACTTCCTTTCAATTGCCTAGAGTGCTAAGACTATCCTTCCTGCGGCTATTCAGGTGGTCACACCACCCATGTGGAGCTCGATCCTATCCTCCATCATGGTTTGCGAAGAATCCCCACCTTCCATTGTTGTGGTTTGCATCGCGCACTTTACTATTTGCAATGCACTACCCTGGTCACAATGTTTGGCGATATGCGGTCCAAGCCAAGGTAGCAGACTAACCAATTCATGGTGATAGTGCTCAAACTTGTCAGTATGATTGTATGCACCTTGCCTTACCATCCTAGGTTCTTCGACGAAAAATGCTTCCTTTATCTCGTCCTCCAGCTTCTTGACCTCCACGTCCATCATAGTGCTTTTCTTCCTTAATCGTACCCTTTCTTTTTCAAGTTCGCAGAGTCTAAAGTTTCCCCGTCGAATTTCTTCCTCAAATCCTATGTGTTCTGTTTCTCGCGGCTATGTGGTTCCTTCATTCCAAGCTTCACAGATCGTCGTATCTGCGGGTGTTTCTATGCACGGACTAGGCTTCATATGCTCCATAGGGATTACAGCACCTGCTTCATACTTCAACTTCAGAAGTGCTTACATAGTTAGTGTTTTGCACATGGTCCTATAAGCCCATAGAACTACTGGTACGGGCAAGTCCCAGTCAGTGCCTCACATGGTGGGCTGTGTTCAGCACTTCACACACCTTGTCAAAGGCTTCCTTGTGGATAATATTTGGCGCACTTGGTCTTATCATACTTTGTTGTTCGCACCCTTGTCTTGCCCGCTCCTATTTGTTGTTCCTATTTACTATCATGAGGATGGTGTGCATTCGTGCAGGTTACATACCATATGCCTGTACCCATATGGAGAGGTGGGTGCACAAGCTGTTTTCTCCATCATACCCGGCTTCCATCCATAGCTGAGGCTTTCCAAACCATATAAGCATCACCCTTTTCAAATCATGCCAGTCCTCAAAATGTTGTTAGCGTGTAGCCCACCACCTTGCGGGCATAGCGCGAAATGTCCATTTCAGAGCATCAAAACGATGCTTTTCTAGTACTTCTCTTTCAAACTTATTAAGGAAATCATCCACCTCGCTCAACCTATCATACATAGGCAGATCCCTTACCTATGTTGTCACGCAATGCAGTGATATTATCATCATGTTGCAATTGAGTGTGGTTACCTTGTGTAACCATTTCTGCCATTGTTATATTTCCTGGTCTGAATCTGATGTGAAGGAGCTTTCGTGCTCCCACAAAATCCTACCATCTGTTGTTGGATTCACCTAATCCTACTCCCAAGCGGTTATTTTGTAGATACAGTCTAGATTGACATTGCTCTCATCATCGCGCACTGGCTCTGTATAGCACGATCCTTCCGCAGGGTCTAACGGTACCACTATGCGTAGTGACTTTTCTCAAAAATCATCTTGCACTTCTTTAGATTTATCACTCCATTCATGTCAGTGGCCCAATATATTCCTAGTAGTGTGGGATAGGGATTTTTGTCATCGACAACCTCTATCACTTCGAAATCTGCAAGCATGCTCACACCTTCGATATCTACTGTTATTCCCTGCAATCTTCCCATCAGTAGGATCTTTTGCTGGTTCACTATTCATAATTGAATAGGAGACTATTGCAACGCGGGCCTGCCCATGCGCTCCCAAGTCTTCCTTGGTAGGACGTTCACGTCTGATTCTAGATCTAGAGTCGCTTGATCCATTTCATATTCCCAGACTTGCAGAGTCAATCTCATCTCCCTTCTTATTCGTGTTGTGTGCTTCCCGAGCTTCCAAACTACGTGCAATTCGCCTGACCCAGCGCACCTAGTGATGAGTTCTTGCAGTCCCTTCATAGACTTGTTGTCACGCAGCAACTTCATGCATGTCTCCAGAAAGGTAGTAAGCATTGATGGGTCCATCGCCGGTTCTAGTTTGTCTTTACTACCTGAAGTGGAGTCCTCTGTGAAGCTCTTCTTAGCTTCCATGAATGTCTCCTTTGTGTGCTCCAAATCAAACTCTGGTTCCTTTGTTGGAGCCTTGCGAACATAGGCACTCTCTTCAGGCCTCTTTCCCATGTCATCTCCTATCATAATACCACTTCAGAGCACCATGTTTATATTCGGGTCCTCTTTGTGCATCTTAGACCTCATCATTTGAGTGTTCCTTTATCATGCAACATTGCTATCATTGTGGGGTAGTCATCCGTCTCATGGTCAAAATGGGTACAATATAAACATGATGCTCTCGTTGGATTTGTACAATCGTGGGCATAATGCCCTGGCCCACCGTAATTGTAACAAATCAACTGTCTACGACCCCTTCCTAGTATCATTCCACCTCAACCTCGTCCGTACCCCTGAAATCTAGTGTGTACCATTCCTGCATTTTGATTGAGGTCTCACGTTTCAGCCTAAACTCTGTAGGTAGGGGTTCGATCCATCATTAGTTCATAACTTCTACAGGTGTGCTCATCATGGCCTACTGATCTACAGAAATTACAGAACAATTGCTGGGACGTCTGCATATACTTCTGTAATATGTGGTAGTTATAGGTAGCATGATTCCCTCCTATTTGACAAATCGCGCACCATATTGCAAGTGTCATGCCCAGTCCTACTTGTGCCTCTAGTCTCAATGGCATTGGCCCTCCTCGAGCTAGGTAGTTCGTGAAAACTTGAAAATGGTCCTTTTCATGTCCCTGTCCTTTGCACTTTATGCACCATACCTCCTTGCACACTTCTGGGTGATTTGTCCTATCCTGTTTCAAACTCTGGCCAGACACAAGTTTTTAAATTGCACGTGGATCTGTTAGACTCCCAGACTAGGATCTTGTATTAGGGTCTCGTGTAGTCTCATTTCGATCTCCAAAGCTTTAGCCTGGGTGGATAACTTCTACTGTGACAATGCCAGCCTCAGATGTGGCATTAATGATCCTACAAACCATGCGCAGTGCTACCCATCCATCAAGGTCATGTTGGCTTCATGAATCATACCCATCAGTCTCTGATCCAGCTCCCAATGGGTCTCGCCTAGAAGCATCACGATTTCCTTAAACCCGATAATCAACTATCTCCGATTTTGGCCTGCTAAATTCCTTGTTCAGCGTAGCTTGGATATCCGCGATCCCCGCATTTTTATTGTCATTAGAATGCCTAATGTACCACATCAGTGTGTGATCCTACAACGTGCTTACCAGCATTGCCTTATTTATGTTGTCATCTGTGACTCCTTGCACTTCCCATACATCCTTTACCACAAACCAAAATTGGTTCGGATCTTTGTTCCCTACTCCTTTGAACACCAACAAATTTATTGCCTCACCATATTGAACAGTGGTGGTGGCGGAGGTGGTGTGGGCAGAGATGGGGGTGAAGATGGTGAAACTGGTGGTGGTGTAGGTGGGGGTCAAACTTTCGCAAGCTCTTCCTCGCTTTCTCGCCGAGGTGAAATCAAGAGGCTAGTTTCTATCTCTGTGCTACCTTCATTTCTATAGATCTTCCCACTTCGTGTAGCGCCCAACATCAATTTATTCGTGTAACCCACTTTTCACACAGTAGCATTTTAATCCAAGTGTTCAAAGATTTAATGTACTTAGCTCATAGCCCTTTGAGGAAGTGTCATTCTGCCTTGTTGTAGCTGACTGAAGTATCTACCACGAACTCGGTGATAAACCCTCCTATAATTCAATGGCGCTAATGGTCCACAGCGTGCATGATATTATCTTCTGATGCTTCTAGCCTATGCACCAACTTTGGAGTCCACACAATAGGTTTGTCGAGCCTACACCTCCCTTGACTGTCTGTTAGCTTTGCAATCCACTCGTACAACTTAGAGGGGAAGGATGCAAAGAAAATTTCGTGAATTTTCGTATATAAGTAGCGCTCTAACCTTTGTTCCTTCGATGCTCGTGTATTCCTGTTTTCCTGCACCACGAACTCATGATTCTTTCTGTCCAGCCACTCTTCAATTTCCTTCTTTGCCAGATTCTAGTGATATGACATCAGACATCTCTTATGCAGATCCCGGTCCTAGCAACGGAACCATTTGTTGGCTTGTTGGGGCCTGACCCAGGTTCAGAGGTGATTTAGCCAAACAAATCCCAGTACTATTGGCCCTTTCAGCAACAGTCCGTGGAACGCGAACTAAGATCTCACTC
Source organism: Pinus tabuliformis (assembly GCA_031772625.1). Lineage (NCBI taxonomy): Eukaryota > Viridiplantae > Streptophyta > Pinopsida > Pinales > Pinaceae > Pinus > Pinus tabuliformis. The sequence continues at coordinate 153,619,535 of CM062812.1, forward strand.
GAAGTAGTATGGAAGGGTGCTAGAACCAAATTTCCGCACCTGGGAGATGTCTGATGAGTTCAAGTGGTCCGCGGTTTGACCCTGCGCGCACATCGCTACACTACTTACCTGTACCTCGCAGCCTGAGATGTTGCATTCATGCAGCCTTAATCGGGGGCCGAATATTGTTACTACCCAATTCCTTAGTAGTAATCCATTGTTATTTGATTAATTCAGCCTACTTGCATGCTTCAAGTTATACTTAGTAATATAAATCATTCATATAGGAACGTGCAATAAATAAATAGTATAATTGCAATTTATATCAAACATGTAATAACCCAAGTACAGATACATAGAATTCAGAATAAACTTCTCTTTATTATTTCCTTCTTCGGTTACAGACTCGACTCCACCCTATGCACTTAGTTGTAGGCGTTCGTGCACTCCGCTGTGAACTAGTAGGCCTCTGCGCACTCAGTTACAGAGCCTTCTCCTACTCTACGACCCATGACACACTTTACACTTGCGACTCAATCACCTAGACTTCTTATCCTTTTACACTTAGAGCCTCACTCTATTTATACAATCCAATGGTCTGCAGACCATGGGTAGGCTGACATTACATTACAAGACTAGGGCAGACAACCCTGTGACTCTATCATACATTTCGTGCACCGCGCCCATAATTCACGGAGGCTTTACAACAAGATTTGATCAAAACTTGGGCTTTGAGCCCCAAAACATGTCTTGGGGGGATTCCATGCCCAACAGCCGGAATCTAAATATTTTCCTCAATGTTTCTGATTTTCTGAGATCACAATATGGCACGGCAGAAAATAGCATACGCATGAGAAAAATCCTTCCTTTCTGTTTCTGATTTGCCCAGATTGCATAGAGTCACAGGGCAAAGAGAATATGCAAAAGTGAAAGGTGTAGATTCGATAATAAAAAACAGAGAGCTAAATAAACCAAAATAAGCAGAGAGATGAATAGCTAGAACTGCAAATAAGGACTGTATACATGCGGATCTTTAAAATGACGTAGCTAGGGCTACCGGAAACCTTTTTGCGTGAAATGAAAGTGGTTCCTCACTGGAACAAACGATCCTAACACAATAGAGTAGTCCTCTCAGCCTGAAAGTAGTCAGAAACAATAGAGATAGGAAACGATAGTTGGATGCATTTGTACCGGCTTCCGATTTGGATCACCAACAGATGCGGCCCTCAAATACCTCTGATACCATGTAGGAATTTACAAGTTAAGTTCCTCAGATAGAACACCAAAGGGAAATTCTCACAAACAAATCACAGATCAATACACCAGTATTCTTGAGGTGGTTAAAACCCTCAAAGAGGGAAATAGTCCATGGCCTGAGCCAACGTGGCCACTTCAGGCAATTTATTAATAAAAGAATGAAAATTTACATAATCTTCTCTCATGAATGGTTACCCTAGAAATGACCCTCCATGCTCTTTGTTGTTTTTCGTCGTGAGTAACCACCATTTACTCATGCTTTCATGGTCCTCACAGGCCTATTCTATGTGGCAGCATCATCGAGTTACCCTTCTTCAGAGCATCTGCGATGAGTCACCTTTGTGTCCATGGAGTCTATTTCACATCCAACTATATCTTTTCATAGTATCCCATCCATATTTTCATACCATTCATCTTGTGTTTCCCATTTTGGCCTCCAGTCACACTGTCCCCCATCCTCTCTGGAGTCGAGTCAGACGCTGTCAGGCCAACCATGCATTTTATGCTCTGAACAGGGAAGATTTCTATTTGTCCCTCAGTCCCATTTTTTCCATTGTCCTTCATGTCAGTCCATCACTCACATTACTATTTTCCCTCATGCCTTAGTTGACAATGCTCATTGCCTCACCTTTGGCAGGCCCTATTCTATCGACATCATCACATTTATTCCATAATAATGGCCTAGGGGTGGTGCACCTTTGTTCCAACTTCCATTCTTGTTCGGTACCTTAGATTGAGTAGAGGGACTCATTATTACCCTTTGACTTGGTTGTTTCATGCTCCTGATTCATACACTTGATGGTCCAGTGATGCAACCGATTGTACCAATGATTTTTGGGTGTGTGTGAGATGTTTCAACCCTCATGAGGGCTTGGCCCTTCAGGTAGCCCCCCATTGTTGACTGATAAAAGGTGCCTTTTAAAGCTCCTAATTATCCCACATTAATTATCAACCTGGCAAGTCCTCTTATTTCAAGAGTGTACACAGTATGTGGCTGCTATTAATTCAAAGAGTAATGTTTCCTAAATCATAGTATAGATCTTTCAATACAAGAGTAAACAGATGCATCTAATAAATTCCGATTGCAATTAAAGAAAAAGAAATCCTCTAACGAAATCAAATCTTACAGCAATTCAAGTAACAGTAGCATCAATTGAGAGTACAATAGTGATAACTCATCTCTTCTTAACTGATTTAATCTAAGTCAAACTCAATCTTCATTAAATAATCCAAATAGCAATGATATCAATCTGAGAGTCCAATAGAAATAATTAAACCCTTTACAGTTGATTAAATCAATTTGAGAGTAATTCAATCTGCAATGGAGATAAATGCAATCAAATGACAGTACTATAAATCATATAAAACAAATATATTCTATCAATACGAGAAACAAATAGCAAAGGAAGTAAAATCAAAGAAAGAAGGGAAATTACCAAACCTATCACACTTGCAAGAATTATAAATGTATGACACAAAGAAAAGTAGTTAAATCCACTAGAGGTCGAGCCCTTAGCTGCCAGCGAACACTTCTAAGTTACTTCAGATAACGCGAGGGAAAATCAACTTCACTTATATATTAATCATCAAACTGAAGGAGCATTACAATATATTCGTGTTCTTCTCAACAACGAGAGTCTGTAATAAAATTACAATTTCAATAATAAAAAAGATTCCCCTTCTTCTTCTTACAAACATCTCTTTTTATAATCAGAAAGGGTGAAAGATAAATGGTAAATGCAATCCCTCAGGATCTCTCAATCCTGAGGGATTTGCAACAGATTTCTAACTTCAGACATCCTTTCCTTTCTCGCGCTGATCCTTCTGATTTGCCTTTGGCCTTGTCCACAACCATCACGTTCCTTCTGTTGCTTATTAGTTTTTGTTTTTCCTTCGTTAGGGAACAACAATTGTCCCTTTTGTTGTTTTCCTTCATAAGGAAGGGCAAAAGTTAGCTAAATTGTAACTGCAAATAATTCCTTCATTTCTTACCATAATTCTTTAATAGATCAATGCATTAAGATATAGAAAATATAAGAATAAAGGAAAAGGAGGATGATATTAAGAGTAAACGCATACCCTTTCCGTGACTCAACATACTCCCTTTCTTACCCTGTTTCATGGCCTCATGAAAAGAAAGTAGCTTGTATGCAAAGCAGTCAAAGAGTAGGATGGAGAGGGAACACCATAAAGTGGTCTACAACCATGATTCTAGGCCAAGAGCTCGAAGATGGGCCCTATCTGTCCTTTAGGTAATTCGTATATAGCCCAATACCCTTCAACAAGATACCAAATAACAGGGCTACGAAACCGATAACCTAGCAAATAAGGCCCTTCTCTCAAAATGAGATTGCTATATGTGACAAAGTGGTCTGCAGCTAGTTTAAAATTTCTGTAATTATATGGCTCTCTATTTTGTACACTACTAGTGGAGACTATCCACCTAAGCTTGGCTGTAGCCAAAGAGCTTTCCTCAATGAGAGGAAATATTCTACTCCCTTGTGTACAATCTCTTTCTGAATAGACCCTAAAATTTTAATCACCCCTTCCCTTGTCATCAGACTCTTGTGATTGGAAAGCATTTGCAAAGGGTGCTTGGGTTCACTTCTTACCCAAAGGTCCAATCCATGCTCTTGCCGTTGGAATTTGTTATGAGCCTTGAACCATTTCAGCTAATTGACTATAACTGAGATAAAAGCTTGGAATTGAACGTCTCCCACAAAAGGGTTGGGGTTCATTTCCACCTCTTCCTCTAATACAAAATTGTCTAAATAAAATTCACATAGAAACCTTTGAACTTTTACCCCATGTTGTTTGCAACAATTTATAAAATCTTCAATTGTTTTTAATTCTATTGGCTTTCCATCTCTAACGGCTTTGATTTTCAACTGCAAGTATCTTTCTAGAAAAAATAAGGCATAATTATTGGCAGGGGATTTTCATGCCAAGACATCTGTATATAGCAAGCAGATAATGTCTGTTTGACTTATAACACCATCTAGTCTGAGCTTGGATTTCTCCAATTCCTCTTCTTCCTTTCAGTATTTGTCAAAAGCCTCACTCTTTGCTGTGTTCATGTCCCAAAGCTGCCTCTGCAATTCTTGGTATTTTTACTGGTAGATAGTTTCTTGTTCAAGCCATTCTAAGGCAAGTCGAGCCTGTGCTAATTTCTCTTGAAGATTCACTATAGTGAGGTCATTTCGTGTCATAACATATTTGGCTTGAATGGTTGTCTAAGCACTTCTGCTATGAGAAGGGATGCTTACTGTCTGTGTTTATTTATTATGGGAGATCCACACCTCCATCTGGGTAGCCATGCCGTAGGAGGGTACCACCTCTGTCTGAGTAGCTAAATCGTAGGCATATACAACCTCTGTCTAGGTAGCCACCTCTGCAATAATTGCATGTTGTTCCTTAGCCAGTTGAGTAAGTATGGGCTCAGTTTGAGTCCCTGTAGCCTTACCTTCGTGAAATTCAGTCTAAACTACCACGTTTACTGTCTCCAGAGTTTTTTCCGAGACCTTTCCTGCTATAATCTCCTTTATTTTTCTTCTGATCATTCTTACCGTTTTCTAAAGCTTCTGTTGTTCTTTCTTAAGCTTCTTTATTTTGGCTCTATGATTTTTCGGAGGAGCAACTGTTCTGTCAATCATTTCCACTTCTAATGACCTTGGCTTCTCATCCTGACTCTGTTCTAACAAGATAGTGTCTCCAGATTGGTAATCATTTTCCTGGCTTATTTCTTTAGTTTGGCCTATATTCTCCATGTTTCAGCCTACCTGGCTGGGTTCTCCTGAAGGCATGTCACCATGTTGGTTCACCTCTTCTTGAATGGCCTCTACCCTTGTTTCTACTTCGCAGCTTACATTTTCTGATATAATTATGTCATAGCCAAAATTCTCTAGAGATTGCATTGCTCCCAAATTCAAATTGAGCAGGCTTTTAGGCTGTATGAACTCATTCATATTGGTCAGGATCTGTGCCAATTCGATATCATGCGATAAATAACCTTGGGGACTCGTGATTAGTGTTGAGGGAAGTCCCAATTCATTTCTTGGTTCATCTTCAGAATGCCATGTTTCTTCCTCATGGTTTGATTTAGGTTTATCCTCGCCTTCTATTTGAAAGTGTTGTTCACTTCCTGGGCTAGACAATTCTATGGGTTGGCTAACACTACCTTGAGGATTCTCAGCCACTCCTATTCTTGCTCTCAGCCTTGAAGATTGTCTACACTTTTGGGGTATGTTCCTTACAAGGGTCATCCTCTTCCTTTTTAGAACAGGGTTAGGCGCAAGCAGAGCTAAACCTCCTTCAATAGCAAATATTAGTCCCTCCCAGCTTGATTGCTGTTGGGCGAGGTTGTAGCTAACTATAAGTCTAATCAAGCAATGGTGGCTTACTACGATTTCTATGTTTTGAGACCTTCTTATCCTTTCAATGGTGTCATGTAGTAGAAAATTCAATAATGCAGGTAAATTCACAGAGCACTTTTGTTTCAGAACTGCTAAGAGTTTAAGTTGACGTGGCCTTACCACATCTTTTTTCCCGTCACTTGTTGTGAAATTCTGGACAACTCTTGCTAGTTCTCCCCATGCTTCTCCAATGGATGATGGTCGAACACCTTTTCCTTTGATGATCAACTCTTTTCCTTCATCCTTAAAAGTTTCAATAACATCCTGTATCTTCAATATTTTATTAGCCCATACGGGTCCTTCTACTGGTAGCCCAAACACTTCTACTATCACAGCATCTGATACTGTGATTTACCTACCCTTACCATGGAATTTCCATTCTGTAGGTTTCGTAGGAATTCTATGGCAATTTCCTCGTTGGGTAGCTGAAATCGCATAAAGTATCTTATCCACCCAACTCGAGCTAAAATTTCTCTGGCTGCATTAGAAATAGCCAGTATTAGCGATTCTCTACGCACTGTTCTTCCTCCCATACTGCCTGAATTCTACAAGTGGTTAGTGTAACAGATATAGAACAGTAACAAACATAGCCGATTGATGGAACAACAAACTGTTATAATGGCTATATCGGATGATACTTCATAAATATGCATAACGTTATGAGGGCTATCATCATACCACATGCTCTGAGATCATAGAATGTTGTATCATTTTGCAAAACCCAATGAAAAACTGACAGTATATACATGAATACAATGGAGGTCCCCATCCCCCTTTGAAATGATAGGTCGTCGATGACCAAATGAATGAAAGGGTAAAGTGTTGGTGGTGAGGTACAGGGGTGATGTGTTGGAAAGGTATGCTTATTAATGCAAGGATCATAATGAATATTGGAGTGGTGAACTCAAGGCTTGTACCCAAGAATTATCAATAAGTGATAGGCTGTCGTGATGCGATATGATAAGGAAAGAGGGAAAGTATGTGCTAGAAATACTACTTTACTGCCTTATCCCACATAAACCTGTTGTGATTGATTTTGTACAAAATTACTCATGCATAAAGGTTCAAGGGAATTTAGGGACATAGCCTCTCCGTAAAGAAATAATCATAAGAATAGGGTATTACAATAATTATTTATGTAAAATAAAGCTTCAATACCATCAGCATAGCTTCTGTTACTTGTAGGTGATCCGAATTGGATCCTAAAATACTCTCTAAGTTTTCATGACTGTTTCAAATTATGTTAAAAGATTCAAGTCTTATAAAAATCAAGCTATCAGAAGGAATACTCATGGCAGTTGTAGTTATGGCTAGAGCGGAGCAATGAGGACCCTTGGTTGAGCGCGTAGAGTGTTGGCCCATGGTAAAGCTCAATGGCACAAAACTGGCAAAATCGGAGGTCAAGTCAAGAAACGGGGGTGGTTTCTAATGCGCGATTAGCACTAAAGTGATAATCACTTATCACAGGGTGTCCCCCTCAGTGAAGGAAAACCCCAAAGCACCCGGACTCGAAATCACTATAAAATTCGAAAAAGTAACTGTTTTGGTTCCATAGTATGGGATTCCCAAACTGGAAGGATATCGGAAGGCTTCGAGGCAGTAAGCAGTTTTAACTGAGTCTCACTTGATGCCACACATTGAGCAAAATGCATCCGGTGGATGAGAGAGAAAACTGCCTACATCGGACGGGTAAACGTCATGCAACTTGCCCACCCAATATGAGCGACTACCGTAGGATCAGAGGGGCCCAGATAAATTTCGGAGGCGCATTCCGATAAAAAGCCAGATTTGACAGGTGATAAAGCAAGATTACATGGGATTTGGAGTCCGATGTGGACGATGAGTTGGCAAGAGATCCGTGATTCGCAGACAATATTGAAGCAAATGGAATTAACACCCATTCGAATATGATTCAAGGAATCTGACACCCAGCTCATGAGGGAAACAGGTGGCCACCTCCTTGCGAGGCATTACCTAGTAATGATGATGTAGAGTATAGGAATTGAGACAAAGAGAGGTAAGGAAACCAGAAGGTCGAGAAGAATAAATGAACAGTCAAAGAACAAACTAGCTTTAAACGCATGAACTAACAGAAGCAGAGGAAAACGGGGGAAGTTAGTTAGACGCAGAAGCTAAGAGCAGAGAATAGAGTAGAAGCCGAGCTGACCTGAAGGCAGCATCGAACTAGAGAGAGCCAGAGAGAGTCAGAGAGTGTGTACTCCATAGAAGGCTTGAGAGATTCAAGAAAACTCCTCGGCATAGGCCTATCATACTACTGTGACCCTTAGAGGTCATAATCAGTAAGGAGAGTCTACGTACTCCAGTCCTACTAATTTTTATTTGTTTAGTGAGGCTCAAACTGAGTCCACTTTTGTAAAAAATCTGCTTGAAAATATAATAGAGAATCCACCACTGAAGGCTGGACCAGGAGATGTAGCCCAGGAGCATTGGGTGAAATCCTTATTAAAATTTTTGTGTTTACATGTTTGACTAATATGTTTTCTCTATCTACCTTAGTGTCTATGTATTCTAGCAATATTATCGATCCATTGCATAAAGTAACATAGGCACATCCATCCACATGAGTCTATAATACCTTTAATTTTTTTGTCCTGGATAAATTCCAGGTCAAGTGGTATTAGAGCTTAGGGTTACTAAGGTTAGACAAGCTTGTGTTGGATTTTGTTGTTGAATGCTAACTAGATCAAAGCTTAATTAGGAGAAGGAGAGTTGGTTGAAGCTAACCTAGAAATTGGAAGAGTATATCCTAAGAGGAAAATGTCAGAAGAAAGTCCCTAGGAATCAAACTCCCAGTTCATGGATAGTTTTATGACCATGAAATCCATGGTGGAGTAAATGTATAGAGAATTCAGGAAAAGTAAAGATGAAGATTCATCCAACTCCAAACAAGATAAAGGAGCAGAAGAATCTCTCCTCCATGACCACTCTAAAGGCAAAGGGAAAGAAGAATTACTTCTCGCCCCTCCTAATAGTCCTAAAAGTAAAAAGAAAGCATCTTTGATTAAATTAGATGTTAAATTTGATTTACCAATATATGATGGAGAGTTGAATGCAGAGAAGCTGGATAATTGGATCAAACAGATCGATGTCTATTGCAGAGTGTAGAACATCGATTCAGACAAGAGTAAGATTCAGACCAGCCTACACCTGGGAGGCACTTCCTTGGTATGGTGGGAAGGCAGGACACAAGCTGACATGAAGAAAAATGGTAAGATTCGTTTTGTCTGGAGTGAACTTGTTTCTGCAATTAAAAAGCAATTCTATCCACTAGCTTACATGCAGCAAGCCATGATGAGCTGGCAAACTCTTTTCCAAATTAAAGGGCAAAGTGTACAAGGTTACATCCAAGAATTTAGGAAGAGAGCTTTGATTCTAGGAATTTCTTTAGACTCACCTGATACTCTGCTAAAGTATATAGGTGGTCTACATAGCTACATGAGGCATACTATCCTCATGTTTAATCCCACTAGTATAGATGAGGTATCCATTCAAGCTACTCATCTAGAAGCTAGAGGCAAGAATGGGAACCCAAAAGTTGGGGGATCATCCAAACCCACTACAAGAAAGAATAAGGAGAAAAGAAAATAGAAATGGAAAGAGAGGAAGACAAATACTGTACAGAAGAGCAAGTCTTCATGCACACACTGTAAGAAGGATGGGCATGATGATGAACACTACTGGATCCTGCATCTGGAGCTGAAACCCAGGAAAAACAAGGGAAAAAGGAAGAATATTACTGCAACTATTCAAAGGGATTTGGGATCAGACTCAGGGGATGAAACAACAATCGCAACCATAGGTATAAAAGGTAAAAATTATAAAGCATCTACTAGTAATTCTGCTATTGATAATGAAGGAAATGAGAGAAAAAGACATGAGCTTTTTCATATTCGAGTTATTTCCAATCATCGAAAGATTGATACTCTGTTTGATAGTGGCTCACAAGTAAATTAAATTTCTGAAGCAATTGTAAAGAAGTTGGGATTACTAACCACACCTCACAAGAAACGATATCCATTAGGTTGGTTATGTGACAAAGCAAAGCTACAAGTGATTAGATAATGTGAACTTAAGTTTTCTTTTGGGTCAGCATTTGTAGATGAGGTTGAGTTAGATATAGTTCCTTTGGATATATGTGGAATTGTTTTAGGAAGTCCTTACTTGTATGATAGAAAAGCTATTTTCTATAGAGTTGAGAATAAGTATCTGCTTGTTAAAGATGGGATCGAATATATTGTAAGACCTCATAAGCTCAAGAATAATTACACTCTCATAAACTCGGGGTAGATGAAATGAATTGTAAATTCATGCAAACAATTTTTACTGATGGTTGTCAAGGAAAAGTAACCTGATAAAACCAATGTATTTGAGGGCTATGATGCTAAACAGCAAGCTGATTTAGAAAAATTTGTGTCAAAATATGATATATTATTTCAAGAACCAAAAGGCCTGCCACCCAAAAAGGAAATAGTACATGATATTAATTTGTAGCAAGATGCTCCATTGCCTAACATCAGAATGTATAGGTTGTCTGCTTTAGAGAATGCAGAAATCAAGAAGCAGGTACAGGAGCTACTCAAAAAGGGGTTCATCAGACCTAGCACATCACCATGTGGGTCTCCAATTGTTTTGGTGAGAAAGAAAGATGGCTCGTGGAGAATGTGCATTGATTATCGAGCACTAAATAAAATAATGATCAAAAATCGTTATCCTCTTCCTCGCATAGATGATCTGTTAGATCAATTGAAAGAAGCTATTTATTTTTCCAAGTTGGACTTGCATAGTGGATATCATCAAGTCAGAGTTGCAGAGCAAGATGCATGGAAGACTGCTTTCAAAACAAAGCAGGGATTGTATGAGTGGTTGGTTATGCCTTTTGGCTTAACTAATGCTCTTGCTACTTTCATGAGAGTAATGAATGATGTACTCAGACCTTTTCTTGATGATTTTGTTATTGTATATTTGGATGACATTCTTATATTCAGCAAAACGTGGGAAGAACATTTAAAACATGTTAAGAAGACTCTAGATGTTTTCTACAACAGTTTCATTTAGTCATCATATATAAAAAGGGCATACACAATAAAGTTGCTGACATGTTGTCCAAACCAATAGTAAATGCATCTACTATACTTAAGCATAATTCAGTATTGCTTGAAAGCTACATTGAACAATATGCTCAAGACATAGATTTTAAAGATGTATATGCAACTTTAAGTCAAGGAAAACGAGTAGAAGAATTGGATTATCATGTTAAGGACCAACTCTTGTATCATTTTTGGAAGCTATGAATTCCACAAACTGAAAGACTAAAGATAATTCAAGAAGCACACACTTCTCTAATATCAAGTCACTTTGGTGTAAGTAAAACAGTTGCACAACTGCAAAGATTTTATTATTGGCCAAAAATGAATGAGACAGTTTCTAGATATGTAAGAGGGTGTACCATTTGTGATAAAAGCAAGCCCAGCAATAGAAAACCAGGCTTGTACACTCCACTACCAGTTCCTTCTCATCCTTGGGAAAGTGTTTCCATGGAATTTGTTGGAGGACTACCTAAATCTAGGAAAGGTCATGACTATTTATATGTTGTTGTGGATAGGTTCAATAAAATGTGTATTTTAATACCTTGTAACAAACAGATTACAGCTGAACAAACTGCAAAGTTGTTCTTTCAGCATGTACGGGTTCATTTTGGTTTACCCACTTCCATAATATCTGATTGAGATACTTGATTTGTTGGGAAATTTTGGTCAAGTTTGTGGGAATTGATGGACACGAGGCTGAAAAAGAGTACAACTTTTCATCCTAAAACAGATGGCCAAATAGAAGTGGTCAATAGGACAATGATCCAATTGCTTAGAGGCTATTGCAGCAAGCATCCCAAGCTTTGGGATGAACATTTATGTTATTCGCAGCATGCTTACAACCGAGCTAAGCATTCTTCTACATAGAGATCTCCTTTTGAGACCTGTTTTGGTTTCACACCAAGGTCTCCCTTGGATTTTGTCTTTGTTAAAGACATAGCAGTTGATGGACACAATGATGTGAACAAGGCAACCAATGTCATTGAACAAATCCAAGAGATTTACTAGGCAGTACAAGAATAGTTTGAAAAGAGCCAAGCTAAGTATAAGGCAAGGCATGACAAGCATCGGATGGAGCATAGTTTCCAAGTTGGTGACCAAGTTTGGCTGTATATCAGTAAAGACAGAATGCAAGGTGATGGTAAGAAGCTGAAGCCAATAAGGTATGGACCTTTCAAAATACTTGAGAAAATTGGTGAGAATGCTTTTCGCCTTGATTTACCAGCTTACATCCACATCTATTCAGTTGTTAATGTAGACAGCTTGAGGCTATTTGAACCTTCATTATTCGAAGATCCCGAAGAGAAGAGTCAATTTCCTTCTATTGATTATCTGTTGCCTGAATATCTTAATGAATTGTAGGAAGATATAGTTCTGGATAGGAAGGTAAGGACTATGCACAGAGGAGATGTTGAGTACCTCAGGATTGGACTTAGAGGTTCAAAACCAGGCAGTGCGAAATGGACAGAAATTGAGCAAGCGAGGAGGCAATACCCTCACTTGATTGATGTTTAAAAGAAAAACCAACTTTTGGTGGTCCAAAATCTTTTTCAATGAGAAGGTCGTGATCCGAATTGGATCCTAAAATACTCTCTAAGTTTTCATGACTGTTTCAAATTATGTTAAAAGATTCAAGTCTTAGAAAAATCAAGCTATCAGAAGGAAACCTCGTGACAGTTGCAGTTATGTCCAGAGCGGAGCAACAAGGACCCTCCGTCGAGCGTGCAGACCGTTGGCCTGTGGTAAAGTGCAATGGCACAAAACTGGCAAAACCGGAGGTCAAATCAAGAAACGGGGGTGGTTTTTGATACACAATTAGCGCTAATCGCGTATCGCAGGGTGTCCCCCTCAATGAAGGAAAGCCCCGAAGCACTCGGACCCGAAATCGCTATAAAATTCGGAAAAGTAACTGTTTTGGTTCCGTAGCGTAGTATTCCCAAACTAGCAGGATATCAGAAGGCTTCGAGGCAGTAAGCAGTTTTGACTGAGTCCCACCTGATGCCACACATCGAGAGACACGCGTCTGGGAGACGAGAGAGAAAACCACCCACTTCGGACGAGTAAACGTCATGCAACTTACCTGCCCAATATGAGCGACGACCGTAGGATCCAGGGGGCCCATATCAACGGCAGAGGCACATTCCGATAAAAAGCCAAATTTGACAGGTGATAAAGCAAGATTACATGGGATTTGGAGTCCAACGTGGATGATGGGTTGGCAAGAGAGCTGTGATTTGCAGTCAATCTTAAAGCAAACGGAATTAATGGCCATTCAAATATGATTCAAGGAATCTGACACCCAATTCGTGAGGAAACTAGGCGGACACCTCCTTGTGAGGTGTTACCTAGTAATGATGATGCAGAGTAGAGGAACTCGGATGAACAAAGGTAAGGAAACCAGAAGGATAGGAAGCGGAAATGAACAGTCAAAGAACAGACTGGTTTAAAGCCATGAACTGATAGAAGCAGAGGACAACGGGGGAAGTTAGTTAGACATGGAACCTAAGAGCAGAGAACAGAGTAGAAGTTGAGCTAACCTGAAGGCAGCATCGAGCCAGATAGAACCAAAGAGAGTCAAAGAGTGTGTACTCCATAGAAGGCTTGAGAGGTTCAAGCAAACTCCTCGGCATAGGCCTGTCATACTACTGTGACTCTTAGAGGTCATAATCAGTAAGGAGAGTCTGTGTACTCTAGTCCTACTAATTTTTATTTGTTTAGTGAGGCTCAAATTGAGTCCACTGTTGTAAAAACTCTACTTGAAAACATAATAGAGAGGCCACCACTGAAGGGTGGACTAGGAGACATAGCCCAGGAGAATTGGGCAAACTCCTTATTAAACTTGTTGTGTTTACATGTTTGATTATTATGTTTTCTCTAACTACCTCAGTGTCTATGTATTCTAGCAATCTTATCGATCCATTGCATAAAGTAACATAGGCACATCCATCCACATGAGTCTGTAATACCTTTAATTTTTCTGTCCTGGATAAATTCCAGATCAGCAGACATCCATAGCCTTGACATAGTTGTTTTTTAACCCTTGGAACCATGGTCGACTATGTATAGTTTTGGGAAGTGTCTTATGAAGTCCATAATAGAGACCAATGTGCTGGCTTGGTAACCAAGTGAACACATTGCCATTCACTAGGAAGGAGTGAAAGTGGTCAGGTCGGCTCGTGATGAGACCCCCTATCCTCCATCTATGAAAAAACATCATAAAACTTGTTAGTGAATATCTATATCTATATCTATATATATATATATATATATATATATATATATATATATATGATACACATAGAGGGTGGCTCATCACTCCTTAAGAGTAGGGATGGCGAAAGAAGTTTGACATATCAATATATATAAAAAATATACCCATAATAATATTGATAATATACAGAGAGGGTTATACAAGAAAGGGTGAACCAACATGGTATAGATAATCAATCAGTTTGGCTTATAGTGAAAGTGAGAACAATTAAGTGATATAGATAACTGTGTCCTTTCCCTTTTTTTATCATCACAAAGCAATCTTGTGAAAGATGATAGTATTCAAGGTATTTTCCTATTCCACTGGACTCCATATTTGTTGTCCTTAAATATGTATTGTACCTTTCATGCCATTAAGAGGTTAGTCATACAAAGGGAAGAAAGGGTGTTAAAAAAACTCACAAAGTGCTATGAAATAACAAAAGGAAACTCCACACAAAAGATGATGTTCCTTATAGGGAACAACAAGGAAAGACACACAAAAAAAGTGTTGTTCCTTAGAGGGAACAACAATTGTTCCCTGTAAGGAACATTAGATGAAAAGTACATGCAGATAGTGTTGTTCCCTATAGGGAAAAGCAAAAAGATATATATGCAAAAGTGTTGTTCCTTATAGGTAATATCAGTTGTTCCCTGTAAGGAACAACAATGGTAATACACGCGAAAAATTGTTGTTCGCTGTAAAGGAGCAGTAAGGGAAACACACACTGAAAAATTATGTTGTTCCCTATAGGAAACAACAATTTTTCCTTAGAGGGGACAATAGTTGTTCTTTAGAGGGAACAGTAAGAAGAAAAATTACCCGCCAAAACTGTTTTTCCTTAGAGGGAACAGCAAGAAGAAAAGTTGCACACCAAAACTATTGTTCCTTAGAGGGAACAACGACTGTTCCTTAGAGGGAACAACAATTGTTCCTTAGATGGAACAACAAGAAGAAAAAATGCACAGCAAAACTGTTGTTCCTTAGAGGGAACAACAACTGTTCCTTAGAGGGAACAACAACTGTTCCTTAGAGGGAACAACAAGGAGAAAAACTGCACGCCAAAACTATTGTTCCTTAGAGGGAACAATAGCTGTTCCTTAAAGGGAACATCAAGGAGAAAAAATTCACACGGAATTGTTGTTCCTTAGAGGGAACAACAAATGTTCCTTAGAGGGAACAACAATTGTCCTTTAGAGGGAACAACAACTGTTCCTTAGAGGGAACAACAGTTGTTCCTTGTAGGGAACAACAAAAAGAAAATGCCCACAGAAATTGTTGTTCCTTAGTGGGAATAACAGATGTTCCTTAGAGGGAACAACAATTATTCCTTGTAGGGAACAACAAAAAGAAAATGCACGCGGAAATTGTTCTTCCTTAGAGGGAACAACAGCTGTTCCTTAGAGGGAATAGCAGTTGTTCCTTGTAGGGAACAACAAAAAGAAAATTCAAGTGGAAATTGTTGTTCCTTTGAGGGAACAATAGTTGTTCCTTAGAGGGAACATCAGGACAAACTCACACGAAAATTGTTGTTCCCTGTAGGGAATAGCAAAGGAAAAATAGAAAAAAAAACTAATGTACAATCTAATCAAATTCAATCAAATAGAAAGAAAACGGAAAGGTAAATTTATGTACAAAAAAAAAAAAGAATAAATTTTTCACTAGACTGGTGTTCTGGGAGGATTGCCCTCCTCAACAAGAATTTGTATTGTCAGATCTTCATGTATGTGCTAGCAAAAGGACTCCCTTGTAAGCGGTTTATGGTAGAGGCACATTGTATGCCCATTTGTTTTAAAAGAGTAACCAGACCCATCGATGGTGGTTAATGTAAGGGTGGCGTTATCGTGCACCACCTTTATCTCATAGGGGCCTAACCATCTAGTCTAGAGTTTTCCCGGGAAATCTTGGAACTTAGAATCATACAGTAGTGCCCAATCACTGCATGGAATATCTTCTTCTTAATGAGGGCATCACGCCATTTTTCTCTTTGTTTTGAATCAATGCAGTATGTTGAAGAGATGATAGCCAGATTTCATCCAATTCATTAATTTGATGTAGTCTATTAATCTATGCTTCATTCAGGTCCAAACCTACTTCTTGAGCTATCCTTAATGTCTGAATTTCAAATTCTATTGGGAAGATAGGTTCTTTTCCAAACAATAACTAGTATGGGGAGTATCCCATGGTGTTTCTCCATGTCGTGTGATATGCCCATAGGGTTTCTAGCAATTGGGTAACCCAGTCACGTTTCTGAGATGCGACTGTCTTTGTTAATATAGCCTCGATTACTTTAGTGGTACTTTCTATTTGGTCATTTGCTTGTGGGTGGTATGGAGATATGATTCTGTGCGTGATATGATGATTTTTTAATGTTGCAATCATCTTATGGCCTACAAATTGCATCCCTCCTTCCATGATTATTTCTCTAGGTAAGCCATACTGCATGAAAATCTAGAAAAGAAAGTGGATTACTGAATCCTCCGTTGCCTGTGGTAATGCTTCTACCTCCACCCATTTCGTCACATATTCTGTTGCAACCAGTATATATGTCTTTTGATTAGATGATGGGTTTATTGGGCCAATAAATTCTAACACCCATCGTTCAAAAGGTTCAATGACTAGTTGTGGATGCAAGGGCATCTCGTCAGAGTGTCTAGGGCGGCCCATTCTTTGGCAGTTATCACATCCCTAGACAAAATTCTTGGCATCCATAAAAATGGTGGGCCAATAATAGCCCATCTGTAGGACTTTGTGACCAGTCCTGTGCTCTGCAAAATGCCCATTGTGGCAAGCTTTTAGCATGTCAAAGATTTTGTCTTCCCTGACACACCTTTGGATATGCATATTGACTCCCGTGTGAAAGAGGTAGCCTTCGATCCATGAGAACTGAGTGTTGCGTTGTACTATTTGTTTTATTTCACTAGGCGTCAGGTGCTTGGGTAATTTTCCCACTACAAGGTAGTTCGTGACATCCGCGTACCACAGTGTTTTCACGGTTACAACAAATAGGTGCTCATCAGGGAACTGGTCTTCTACTGTTGCCGAGTTGTCTGTCATTGGTATATGTGAGAGGAAGTCTGCCACCATATTTTCTTTTCTTGGTCGATCCTTGATTGTTATGTCGAATTCTTGCAAAAGGATCAACCATCATGTCACTCTCCCTTTTGTAATAGGTTTATTAGCTAGATATTTAATAGCAGAGTGATCAGTATACAAAACCACAGGGTATCCTGTTATATAATATTTGAATTTGTTAATAGCATAGACAACCAGAAATTCTTTTTCGGTCACAGTGTAATTCAATTCAGCAGGAGATAGATTTTTTCTTATGTAGTATATTGCATATGGCTTTTTATCTTCCTCCTAGCTGAGAACTACTCCAATGGTCATATCTGATGCATCAGATGAGATCTAAAATGGAAAATCCTAGTTTGGGCCCCGTAATACTGGGGCTGTTGATACTAGCTATTTTAAATCTTCAAAAGCAATATCACATTTGTTAGTCCATAGGAAATTGATATTTCCTGTTAATGCATATAATGGTGCAACAATTTGGGAGAAAGTCTTTACAAATCTTCTATAATATCCAGAAAAACCCAAAAAACTATGTACCTTAGTTTGTGTGGTGGGGGTAGGTATTAAAAGAATTATCTGAATTTTTGTTGGATCTACCTAGATTCTAGCTGCTAAGATGTAGTGGCCCAGGATGAGGCCCTTAGTCATCATCATGTGGAATTTTTCATGGATTAAACAGAGCCTAGTAACAATGCATCTTTGCATAACTTTCTCTAGCGTTTGTAATGCTAGCTTGAATTCATCCCCATAGGGTGTAAAGTCATCCATGTACACCTCGAGTCATTCATTTATCAGATCTGAAAAAATGTTGATTATAGCCCTCTGGAATGTGGCAGGTGCATTGCACAGTCCAAAAGGTAAGACCCTATAAGAAAATGTCCCCAGGGGTAGGTGAAGGTAGTCTTATCCTAGTCTTCAGGGGCGATTTGGATTTGATTGTAGCCGTTGAAGCCGTCTAAGAAAGAGAATTTTTCTTTTACCTGCCAATGTGCCCAAAACATGGTCAATGAATGGGAGTGGAAAATGGTCTTTTTGGGTTTCTTTATTAAGCTCTCTATAATCGACATATATCCGCCACTTTCCATTCTTTTTAGGCACCACAATTAATGGAGAAACCCACTTGTTATCAGATATAGGATAGATGAAATTTACATCTAACAATTTTTGTAGTTCATCTTTAAAAACATCTTTAAGGTGAGGATTTAACCTCTGTTGGGGTTGTTGAATGGGCCTCGCATATTTCTCTGTATAGATGTGGTGCATGCGTAATTGAGGATCAATCCCTTTCATGTCCGGGTAATCCCAAGTGAAAGCCTCTCTATATTTTCTAAGGAGTTGAACAAGCCTCTTCTCCTGGTCATCAGTTAGGTTTTTGTTGATGTTTATGACTTTCCTTGGTTCAATCTCAATGGTTTTGCTGTTATAAACAATAGTTGTTGGTATTGTCTAGTCATTAATATCTCTTAAGGGATCTTCTTCCATTTCGTTATCTAGGGCTGCTTCAATCATGTGGCATTTTAATTTGGATATGGCATTTGGTTGGTTAATGTAAGTGTTATTGATGTCATTGGTGAGCACCAGTATTGCAGCAATAATGGTGCAACTCTTGGGCCGCCTACTTTATTCTTATCAACCCAGTAATTCGTAACAAACTTGGAAGCGACGGTGCTATATGCACAAGTGCTGGTTCTTACTGCAAGTTGTCACTTGGTCAACTGGTGCAAGACCACTAGGAGCTCAAGCCAACTTCTATGGATTCTAGAAAAATCTCTATATGTGATGAAAGGACAGAAAGACTACTCTAAAGATACTACTCTAACTGCAGAAAGGAGAAACACTGAAATGTAAAGCAAAACTAGTAAACCCTAATTAACCAGCTATTCCAACTTTTGCAGAAAGCACTATGAAAACCATGAAAGGAATGTCATTACCTACTCAAGGAAGTAAAAAACGTCTAACTAAGCTATTTCTGGAAGTAAATAAGCAAAAAAAATCTTTTTGTATTTTTATGTGAATTTAACATGCATGTAATTTATTGTTTGTGAATGTGGCAGCGAATAGGTGGCATTGGAGAGTGGTTTTTGGACTTGAGAGGATTTAGGATGGTGTGGATGGGTCCTAGGAGGTCTCAGGTTTCCTTCTAGATGCTTTTACCACACTCAGCCCTCAAAACAAAGCCTACAGGAAAATCTACAGGAGGACACAGGAAATCTACAGGAGGAAAACAGGGCAACTACAGGAGGCCTACAAGAGGAGGTCGAGAGTAGTTTTCACTATTTTGAGGGTGTGAAAGTGGGTGGAACACGTGGATGAAGGTTGGAATGAAGTGTTACAGCACCTAGGGTCTACCATGAATCACCAGGAGAGAGAAATATGATTGGGTTTGCTTAAGGAGAGAGGAGGAAGTTTATGGAAAATGTAGGAAACTAAGGCAGAATTGAGGTGAGAATTGGGCGACCTGTAGGGCATGGATTAGTGGAGGCTGTGATGTCTAATAGGCTAGCCTTCTGCTATAAGAGAGTTGCTGCAAAGGTAGTGACAGTCAACCAATAAGATCAAACAAGGAATGAAATGAGTGCATCTAGAAAAACAAAGTTCTGCATCAAACTAGTCTAAACTATGATCTATGAAAGGGAATGCTAAGAAATGATACAAGAAAGGAAAGCATGAAATAAGGCTATTGTAAATAATGAAGTGAGCATGTTGAAGAATATCTGGAGCAAATAAAAACTAGAATGTTAACCAACTAAGAAGTTGCAAACACTAGAAGTCCTATGAATGAGGAAAATCTATGTTTTTGGGGCAGCAAGAGGGTCTTTGCCTCAAATCATGGTCCCAAAGGGAGGAAGAGAGGCCAAGGCACTGTTTCCAGCCTTTTGAATCTTCTCTTTATCATTGTTTAACCTGCTATAGAAATCACAAATGGAAGCAAACTACTGAATCATCAAAGCAACCTATTCTTAATCATAAAATAAATACATCTAACAACAACCTAATCTACAAACTAAAATAAAACATACAAATACAAGTAAATAGGAGCTTGGCTACTTGGATTGGGCCCTAACCTAAGAGCTTCAGCCCTCTAAGGTAACTCAATGTTAGCTCAAAAAGGATTCCATCTTTATTTCCAAACAATAGCAAGATTACAAGAAACTGTCACAAAATAATAAGCTCGAAGTTGGAGCAGAGTTTACATAAGCAAAGATACAACACAAATCTGACCCTAGTGAGGCCCTAGGCCTCTCTACTTATATGAATGAAGCTACCAACAACTTCCTTAAAATCAGGGAGGCTTGGCTCCCAAAACTTGAGATAATCATCAGTCATCCTTCACTTGCTCGGCTGCCTTCTAGTGCATGGTTTAGCTGCTTGTACTCCAAGCTGAATGAAGGGGAATTCAAAGTGAGGAGTAATAAATGAGGGGGATTCCCTCCTATAAGTCCTCTCCTTTGTCCACTTCTAGTTATTGTTGCCATTTTTCCACTAGATATTTGACTTTGACCCCAAAATACATCAATAATATGCATTAAACACATGTTAGACCATATGGCATCATAACTAACTCAACTAACTCTATAAGCATGAATATAATCAGAAAATCACACAATAAGCTAAGAGAATGGTTGAGTTGACTAGGTTAGGAGGTAAAATGAGCCCATATAATTACCCATTTATGATGCTCATCATTACCCCCTACTGAATGTGTTGCTCATCCTCTAAGCAACTTAGTCCATCTCCTCATCTTTTATGGCCCTGGTGGCCTCCCTAGCATCCCATGCTTTTGATGTGGTCTCCTCTTCCTTGTCATAGAATCCCTCCTTCCTTTCTATCTCTTCCCACTGCTCCTCCTCTTCTTCTTCTCTTCTACCTTCCAGCATTCCCAACAGCAGTGGGGGACTCAGTTTGAGGCCAATCTAGTTGACCTTCAGCCTCCGCATGGAGCGCTTGTACATTGGTACTCTCCTTAATGCCTCCTTCATCCTCATGGGGGAATGATATTCCCTAATCTGCAAACTGTGTGGTAAGGTGTTCCATCTCCTCATGCATGCATGCACACAGTCATCCCCAGGTAGCCTTTGCATATCCTCAAATTGTGCAATGGCTTGTGCCTGATCACTTATATATCTAAGGGAATTCTGACGATTATTGGCAAGCAGGTTGTGTGTGCTGATGAGTACCATGGGATTTGATGGCTCGGATTTTATCATTAATGGCTCATTCTGCTCTGTTATCATCAATATTCTTATTTCTACTGCCCTTAACTCTTCATTATTCATCCATGAGGCCATGGCCATTAATTGCAGGTCCCCTAGCCTAGCATTTGGGTCCCACATATTCATGTCTGTGAGGTCCATGTTATGTAGGTAGAATTCTACCATCTTTGACTTATCCTCTGATGTGCTTTGGTCACGCAGATCCATAAACTGGCTAATCTTGGAAAGGCATTGTGCCTCTCTGTGCCAGAGTCTTTATTTGGAATTGTAACCATTGGTCCTTGAGATATAGGCCATAGGATTTTGCTAGTGTTCTACATTGCAATGCCTCCATGGATAAGCTGGCCATGCATGCCAGCTGAGTCTCTTTCTCTTGCAACTGCCTCCTTAGTAGTTCATTTTCAGTTTCAAAGTGGCTTCTTGTAATTGCTTCTCTGTGTCTAATAGTACTCAACTATCTGCCCATTTCTCTAAGTTTGTTTTCCATATGGCCAATATCCTCAACTACCTTGTATTTGGCTATTTGCATCCACATATGTGTTCTTATTCTCTCTTTTTCCAATTCAAAGAATAGTGGAATTGCAAATTTTTGTGGAATTATTCTTCTTCCCTCAAGAAGATTGTAGTAGGAGGCAAGACTAGGCTAGGGATCAGGTTCTTGTAGCTCTGTTTCTTCCTCCTTTACCTGTGGTTGTCCTTCCATCTTTTTCTCAAGCCTTTGGGTCTACTATACTTTTGACAGTGTCTCTTGTAAAACTATCTGAGCCTCCTGTAAGACTGTTTTTGGGTCCTGTAGTTCTACCTTTTCTTTCCATGTGGGAGATCTAGGAGTCCCCCTTCCATATGTGATAGGTGCCTTGGAAGGTGATTCTTTCCCTTGGGCAGAGGGTGAATCTTCAATTGTAATCGGCATTTTTGAAGAGGGCTGAGGTTTGCCTGTTTTGATTCTTGTGCTCTTCCTAGCCC
The DNA here is from genome assembly GCA_031772625.1 of Pinus tabuliformis. NCBI lineage: Eukaryota > Viridiplantae > Streptophyta > Pinopsida > Pinales > Pinaceae > Pinus > Pinus tabuliformis. The sequence goes on from CM062812.1 coordinate 153,641,796, forward strand.
TGAAATACATGGAGGTCTTCCTTTTCCTCATTTATTTTGGCTAATTGGTGTATTGAGGGAAGTGAGGGTAGTTGCTACCTCCCTTTCCAGAGTCTCAGGGGACCCTTCTCCTTGTTCTGCCTTTTCTGCCACTTTTTCTCCTCCTTCTGTCTTTTTTTCTCTCTGTTTGTTCTGTTTCTTCCTACTCTCTTTCTTCAGCTTTCTCCTTCTCTATCTTAGTTTCTTCCTCCTTCCCTTCTTGTTATTCTAGGTCACCAATTTCTTCACCTTCTCCCCCTTGCTACTCTTCCTCCTCACTGCCAGTAGGAATGATATCATAGGTTAGGGTCTTTATGTCATCCTCAGCTGTCATGTTTCAGAAGACTTCCCATGCTATAGGGAGTGTAAATATATGGAGGGCCTTTTCCACTAAAATTTTGATTAACCCATGGTGAGCTAGCTGCTCTGCATTTCCTTCTTGAACCTTAGTGCTGGAGTTAATTAGGGACTGCAGGAGGAAGTAGGGGATGCTGAGCTTCTGAGGTGCTGGAGTGTCCATGCCATACCTCAATTCATAAACGATCCTAAAGTGATAACCATAGACAATGTTGTACCTCCCCTCATAGGACATGTATTTTATTATTTGGTAGCTAACCTCATCCCAAGGATATGGTATGCTAGCCCTTCTAATGCCATTTTTATCCTCTACAGGGGTTTCATTTTTTTTTTTTAAGTTTTTCTTGGTAGCCTGGCCAATTGGTTTCTCATCCTTGCTCCAAGGCAGCCCAAGAGGAAGGGTGGTAACACTACTGATAAATTCAGGGGCTATATCCATGGAAATACCTCTAAAGGTGATAGTGGCATGTGTTCTTGTGTGCGGGACCAAAGAGTGGGCAAATTCTTAGGCAATTTCCTCATCAAACAGTCATGATTTCTTAGAAAAGTTCATCCAATTTGCTCTTGTGAATATGTCCACTACTTGGGGATGTGCATGGAGCCTGGTGGAGTTGGTAGGCTCCTTTCTCATAAATCCTCCTACCATTTTGTTTATTCTCCTTTGGGAAACCAAATGTGGAGATGGAGACAACATTTTTTGAGAAAAACAGAGAAACAAAGGAGACTGTGCTTTTTTTTTTTAATAGGAAGAATTTTTTTTATGTATTTTCTCCTCCTAAAGGCTTTATCTCCTTCTCAATTTGAAACCACTGCTTGCATATATTGATATTCAATGGGGGAATCCATGGAACCTACCTCTTCAGATTGAAGTGCTAAAACTCGTGTTTTCTCCCTTCAAAACAACTCACTACCCCTCCTATAGAAGCCTGATGTCCCTCCTGTAGAATTCCTGTAGGTGCTCCTATAGAACCTGTAGGTGCTCCTATAGAAAATTTTGAGAGCAAGAAGATGGGAGAGATCGATGGATAACGATGGTTATGGGGCTGTGGGGGCACAAGGAGACTACTGTAGCTGAGTTTCGAGGAGAGAATGAAGGAAAAGGTGGTGAGAGTGCTCGGGGAGGAGTACTTATTGCCCTTTATGGATATTTCCGGTGATGGAGGGTAAGATGGCAAAGTATACATTGGCCATATTCAAGCCATTGGTCCCCACCTGCCTTCTCATCATGGCCCCTCCTCGTAATCATCCCTCACTTCCCCCACTACCTATTCTTGACATCTTTCTTGAGTTGACTGTGTACACGTGTGGGTGACATCTTGGAGGAGTGGAGTCAACTAGATGAAGTTGGCCAAGTTAACTGGCAACCTTTCCCTCATTCAACCTCAACCATCTCGTTGCTTTTTCATGACCCCTAATTACACAAATGAAAATAGAGGAGCAGGTTAGTTACTTACATGTGATCCGAATGCATTTGTTGTGAGGTGTTGTGGCTTTCTCTCTCTGCTGCATGCCTTTATTTCATTTGATGCATGTTGTCTGCTTGCTAATGTGTGGTTGTGTCTTGTGCAGGTTCTTCTCTGGTTGGATTTGAGCTTCAGGTGTTCTATCAAACTTCATGTTTGCACTCTTTTGTTGCTGATACTGAATTTTAATGGGATCAACTACTACAGAAATTCCTACAGGAGCTCCTGTAGCTGCTTCACCCCTTGAAACTTCAACTTCTTCCTATGCTTGGAGCTGTGAGGATGATGCCAGAGATGTAGATAGAGATGGAGAGGTAATAGGTAGGCTTCAGGTGAGGTGGATGGTGCTGCTTCCTCTCTTATTTTGTTTTTATTTTTCTTTTTCTGAAAAACTGTTTTTTTCTATGTTTTTCTTGGACAGGAAGAATAATGATGCTTGGGGTGTGATGCAGGCTTGGAAATGATGGCAAGGAGGTTTGAAGACTGTAGGAGGATTTATAGATTCTTCATGAAGCTTTCTTGTCCCTCAAACTTCCTTTTGTATCCATTTCTGGCTCTTTGTAATTCCTACAGGAGCCTCTTGTAGAAAACACAGAGCCTCCTGTAGAAAACACAGTTCTTGAAAAAGAAGCACAGTGAGATGAAAGAAATGCCAAGAATGATGGAGAAAGGTGTGGGAAGGTAGGATAGGTGCTGGTGTTGTTTTCAGGGCTCCCTTGGCACCTTCTTCTGCATCCTGTAGTCCTCCTGCAAACTTTCAATGCAAATGAAAATTCATTTTTCTTTTTTCTCTCTCTCTTTTCTTTTTTTGAAAACAACTAGGGCGCCTTAGGGATGTTTTCACCCTAATTTCCTGCCCTAGGCGTGTCCAAGGGAGGTTTTCACCCAGGTATCTTATTCTTTTCTCTCCTTTTTTTTTGACATCACTGGACCGCCTCAGAAGAGGTTTTCAACTCAATGATGGGACTCAAGCGCCTTATGGAGGCTTTCACTCGAGTCCTTATTTTTTCTTTCTTTTTTCTTTTTCTTCAGTGAGTGGGTGAAGTGGAGGCTAAGACATGATCCATTACCATCACTGTCTTATTCAAATCTTCAATGAACTCTCACTTGGAGAGGAGTTTCTTGTATATTTTCAACCAATGTCCATTGACAAGCACGGGGATGGCTTTATCATTAATGGTTATGATCAGAACTGAACCATTGTCATTGTATTTCTCCATAGTGTAGGGTCCCAGCCATATTTTCCTTAGCTTGCCTTTGAAATATTTGTATCTTGAATCATAGATCAGTGCCCAATCTCCCTCTTGGAATTGCTTCTCCTTGATATTTTTGTCATGCCATATCTTTCTTTGAAGTTGAACTACCTCTGTATGGAGAAGGGCCTGCAATCTGTGTTCATCCAATCCAATGAGCTGAAGTAATCTTTATTTTTGTGCATGGTTGAGGTCTAAGTCCTGTTAGCTACCTATACCAATAGGTTTCATATTTCATGATTGGCTATGAAAAGGTCCAAATATGCTCTGCTTTGATGATTCAAAGATCACATATTTCCAAGAGAATCCAATCTGTGCTTATAGCTTGGTATGGACTCAAATTTTGATGGATGGTCCAACAGTCTAATCTGGATCATGTCATGTTTTAAATTTTCAGTTGTAGAATAGAGAAAGGAGTCTGTCCAAACTGTTTAATCTTGGCAGACAAGTAGTTTAGGTAGAGAAAAAAGGATCCCAACAGCTTAATCTGGGACCTTGGAAGAAATAAGGGTAGAAGTAGATAGAAAAACAAAAGAAAAAGCCAAAGAAAAGAAAAGGCAAGTAAGGGCCTGCAAGTCCAAGTGCACCCTCCAAGAAGAAATAAAAAATGCTAGGCAAATAGATGGGTAGGCAGTTGGGGTTGCAGAAAGGTCATTTCTTATAAGTTGCATGTGTGCTAACTTTGTTTACCAAAGCAAAATCAATGAATTGAGAAGGTGTCATTCTTCATCAAGTTGCAGCAAGCAAGAAGCATGTCTAACCTCCCTTCTTCCCCTTTCCATTTCATTACTAACACTCCCTCATCAGCTGAGATTCATGGGAGAGATTAAGGTTTCATGGTGGTTCTTAATCTTTTTAGAAGCCACATTCCTTGTCTAAAACTCTTTTCATTTTGATCTACTCCCTAAACTAAGTAAGTCTCAAATAAACTTAGTGATTTCCCCCTTATTCACATTTTTCCCCCATATTTACTCTAACTCTACTATGTAATTCCCCTATGTTACCCTTCCCCTACTAGTATTAACACCATGGTGTATAAACCCCAAATTTTGTATAAATATCCCTCCCCTTGGCATTATAGCCAATAAATCCTCTGTCAGGGATCAAATTGGCATCTGGTCACTTTGATGAACCTAAACCTCACCCCTCTCCCTTCTTTGAAGTCATTCCACCCATTAAGCCTTTGTTTGTAAAGAAAAACCTTGTAAAAGGCCCCTCCTACCCATAAACCCCTTTGAAATTTTGAAAAAACCCAAAAAACCCACCTTTTGCCGCTTATCCAAAGTTTCGGCGCATATGTTTGATTTTCCAAAATACATTGAAAACGTTGCAAAAACCCATATCCTAATGTTTTCCGCCGGGCGCAGCTTTCAAAACAAATAATAAATTAAACCCGCCCCCCTCCGTATTATTCGATCACATCACCCTCCCGTCAACCGTCGGATCGGACCCATGTGATCCGACGGCCCTCATTGATATCGGAGCGGCCCCCACGCCCGACAGTTAGCGCCCGAGAAAATGACGAAGGGTTACGTCAGTCCTTGGCCACGCGTCGCCCTCTCGAGTCTCTCGGAGCGGCCTCTGACAAAACCGGGGCCGTATCGTAAGCGGTCCGAGAAAAACCGTAACCACTATTGCACTTACCGCCTGGTTTGCTGGTCCCCTGTCACGCCCACGTCAGAGCCACGTCGCCGCCACCCCGCCGTCGCATCACCTCATTCGTCCGTCCCTACGCTGACATGTCCGCCACTTCAGCATATCCATGGACCAACCAAGGCCTACCACATCACCCGGTGACGTCATGTTGATGTCATCCGACTCTGACCCCACCTGATGACGTCATGCTGACGTCATCCCAAAAGCGCGCCAATATTGCCAAAAATCAATTTTAAGCCAAAATTTCGCGTTTTTTCTACTTTTGCCGAAAGAGACTGTTGTTGTTGCTGCATGAATTTGACGTCCATACCAGCGCCAACCTGCACCGTTCAACTCTGAAACCACGGGCGCCTCCGCCGTACCTGCATTTGCAACTATCAGTGACAATCCGCAAGGTATTTTTCGAAATTATTCTCTGCACCTGGTTTTTATCCGAATTTCTTCGAACAAACTGTTAAGGGAGTGTTAAAACACTGAATTCACCGTCCAGTATCCAGTAACCTGCACCTATTTCCCTCTGGCAAGACAACGAACAGTTTACGAAACCTGCATTTGTCTAAAACAACCTGAATTCACAAGTAGCTCGCGCAACTGTGAGCTAGAAACCTCTGCTGACTAAATTCACCATAGAAAAGATCTGGTCAGCCCTGCTATTTGTCTTTATCAATCTGTTAAACAGTATTTCAATTGCTGTGTGCTCAATTCACCCTCTGGTCCCTGAAATTCACACTTTCATTGCAAGTAATCACCTCTGTGTTGTTCTGCTTACTTCAACCAGTTCACCTGCAAGTCAGAAGCTCAATAGACCATGGAAACTCCAATTGCACTGAACATCAAGCCTCTCAATACCCCTCACAGGGAGTTAGAATGGAAAGCTCTGGGAGATATGGATTATCAAATGTTGGATTGGTTTCCATTAGGCTCTAAATACAATATCCAGTTGCTAAATGATTTGAAAGCCCAGCACCTTAGTGGAGCTGATATCCTAGGGATTTGGGACTCAAACTTGCCCATCTACAACCTCCCCCAGGTAAATCCTATGCCAGAATTGATCCACAGATGCCAGGAGTGCTATGATCCATGCTAAAGAGTTGTCCTCAGCCCCACAGGCTCAATTCTGTTCCATATCACCCCAGAGAGCATAAATGAGATGCTGCATTTCCACACTGCAAAACCATTGACCCCCCTCTACATGCAGAACTTGATAAAGAAGGGGACTAAGTTGTCAAATGACCATATCATCAAAATCAACTAGCTGTTTGTACAACCAGGCTCTGAAGCCATCAGAACTCCTCCTATTGGATATGCATACTTAAATGAATTGGGCAGAATGCTAGTGGATTTGATCAGCTATGTCCTAGGGTTCAGGGGAGTGGAGGATGTGGATGATATTATAATGGAAATGCTGTCTATATTCTCTCCTGGAAAGCCTCCAGCTGTACATTATGACTATGCCACATATATTGCAGATAGGATCCATGACCAGCTGATGAATCTGCAAAGGGAAAGACTGTTCAGATACACTTCCTACATTTACCATCTATTCTTGTTTTATCAACCAGGCAGCTTCCTCATTCCCCTGAAGCAAGTTAATGCCCAGGGGAACCCAAGGTTAGTTGTGTTTTGGACCTCTGTTTTTCATTGCACCTCTGTATCACCATACACATACTGTGAGTTCATAGACTTGTTCATTCATCCAGCTATGACATTATTGTATGGTGTTTCTCCTCCAAGGTTAACTGATGACATGAGGAGAATTCTCCATCTAAACAAAACCTACAGCATTGGTAATTGGTACTTTTACCAAGACCACACAGTCATCAGAGTATATGGTTGTGAGTTGAAGCCTTATAGGCTGCCAAGGTATGTCCCTATGAGACTTTTTGCCCTAGAATACTTCAGGCAATTTGGGAATGCCGACTGCCTCCACTTCCAAAGTAAGAACAAGAAGGCGCAGTTGAAGGTAAGGAGCCAGCTGGGCCCTTTCCTATATAACAAAAAAGAGGAGGGATGGAAAGAGGCAAATAGTATCCTAGAGGCCCTCAAACTGCAAACTAGTTTTGAGTGGATACCCTATGACCCCAATCATTTTGTTTCCCTCAGGAGGATAAGATACAAATTGGGTACCTATTCACATATGAGGCTGCCTGAGATTGAGCAGTATCCCAATGCATTGAGCTGGGAAGAGGGCACCCTAGAAGAGGAAATTACTAGTGAAGAGCTGCTAGAAAGAGAGGCTAGAAATATTCAAAAAGAAGCTGACTTAGAAACTTGTGGACAGGTCCCCCTCTCATATAAAAGACAACTTGGAGCAGCTGCCTCATCCTCAACAACACATCAGCAAGCTGCCATTAATACTCCACAGACATCCAGCAAAGGCAAAGAAAAGCAGGTGGAACAGCCACCTCCTATGACAGAAGAGCAAACAGAAACCCTAGTGCAGCAACAAGCAGAGATGGAGCAGCAGGGAGAAGTGCAGCAGCAAGAAGAACAGCAACAACAGGAAGAACAAAGGCAGGAACAGCCTGTCCAGCAAGAGCAAACAGTGGAAGCCCCTAAATCCACTGAACAAACTGTGCCTCCAAGGCAAGAAACTTCAGCTGAGGCATCAATCCTCCAAACTCCACAAAAGGAGGATACAAGCAGGAAAAGGGACAGGGAGACTCCCCTTACAGCATCAGCAACTCATGGGGAGAAAAGACAGAGAATCAATCCCTTCTCAGAGGAAGAAATTCCAATAGGACAGTCTTTTGGTATGGTCCCACCCAGCAGGGAAGCATCAGCAAGTTCCTTTCAACAGGAACAGGATAGAGCAATGGGAGGAGAAGTGAGTTCCTCAAATCAGCAAAGGGAAGGTGGACCCAGCATTAAACAGTAGTTCATCGACATTAAGAGGAGGAATGAGCCCATCAAGATACAGCTGTATAACCATCTGTTAAACATGGCTCCCACCAATCAACAAAGACTCATGTCTGCATATGATGTGCAGGAAGGCAAAATGATCATGAGTCATTTTATGCCAATAGCAGTGCAGCCCCAATCTGCCTCTGACTACTTAAGGACCAACCTGGAGGTCCTTGCCAAGGATATCCACCCAATGGATAAAATAGAACTGCATAAGCAAACGGGTGAGATGGTCTATGCTTCCCTGGCAGACCAAACATTGGATAACTACAGGCTACAAAATAGCCTTAACAATACAGCCTCTCAGCTAGAGTTGGAAAGAGCATCATCCCAGGCAAAGGACAACAGAATAAGGTCCTTAGAGGACATCATCATAGAGATTGGGCATGATCCCAAAGATATCAAGGGCATACAAGAGATATTAAAATTGAGGGATGCATACATGGTAGCCTTGAGGAGAAAGATCAAACTCCCAGCCACAATTCACCCTCAAACAGATGATGTTGCCCAGCAAAGACATGATCAAGAGGCCACAACCTTGTTGATATCTCTGTACAAGCAGCTAATCCAAACTCAGGAAAAGCTGGGAGAATCGGAGGCTGCAAAAGCAGCACTGCAGGCAGCCTTGAAACAAAGAGAAGAAGGGCAAACCTCCAAGCCTCCTCCTGAAGTGATCAACCTTGAGGAAGCTGCTCCAACTACTGCCCCTCCTCCTCAGCAAACAGAACCTACAGCACCAACTACATCGACAGCTGCACCAACAACAGAGCAGACTCATAGTCTGGATATGCAGAAGCTTCAAAATGAAATTCAAGTCCTGGAAGCTCAAATGTTAGAGCTCAATCAAGCCAAAGAATCTTTGGCTAAAGTAAATGAAAGATATGATAAGAGCAAACAGAATGTGGCTGAGAAGGAAAGAGATAAAAGCTCTCAAAAAGAGAATAACTAAGCTTGAGAAAGAGCTCACACTAGATAAGGTGACAGCAGAGCTCAAAACAGTCCTGTGGGCCAATATTGGCCAGTCCATTACTGATCAGTGGTAGTTCATTGAGACCATAGATGAACAGTCAGCACTCATTACAAAGGCAAATAGGGAAATACACAGAGCAAGAGCAAGCCTTGGCAACATGCCTGATGATGCCAATAGAATGATCAACATACTGAATAATAGGACAAGCTCTCAACAGGCCACCATGGGAATTGCTCACAGGACTGAGACAATCTCAATGGTTAAAAGGGTCCTGACATTAAGAAACTTGGTTGGAACATTAGAAAGGAGAACTCAAGACATGCAGACCGAAATCAACAAGTTCATGGACAGGTTTTAGGTATTGCAAAACAGAGGCCTCCCCAGTCTACTAAGCAGTGTGGGAAGACTGCTTACCCATGAAAACTATGCTAAAAGGGTCAATGCCTTTGCTGCAAGTCAAATTGCAGCACAGCCCAGCACTTCAGCAGAATCAGGGCCAGCATCAGGGCAGACTCTATATAATAGGGTGGAAAACCTGTTTTTTATCATGAACGAGATCAATCATCTGTTCGATGTGCCTCCAAATTTCTATAAATATACAGAAGCTGATGAAACCATAGAGGCAATTGTCAAGCACCAATTGCCCACACAGGAAGTCTGGAATAAATTACACAGATAATATTATCAAGCCAGAACCTGTAACGTTATGTTTTGTCCAATTTATAAGTAATCATACACAGGGAAAATTTTGGTAGATAAGCATACAGAGGAAAGATGAAAGGTTGAGCCAACTCAGCAGGGCTATCCGGTCACCACAGCAGCAAGCACAGTCACAGGTGGCAGGGCCGAGAAGATACAGCGCAGCAAACGTAAAGGCACATTTTTCAGCATTAAAGCAAAGCGTTCCAACCGACTCAGTGACCTCCAAAGGTCAAAATATCCTCTGACAGACTTAAAGAGCAGTTATGTTGCATTCAAAGCTGCAATAACTTCTTTTCTACTTTTCTGTACGAAGTAATGAAGATATTTTCTCTCTCAGATGACTCAATGCCTGAGATATTTTGTATAAACATTTCTATAAAGTCCCCTTCGCATGAGTTTGCAAGGGTTGTTGTTGATTTCATTTTCTATACTTCTGTTGCTGTATAACTCTCAGAGGAATAATACAAAAAGGTGGATGGAATTTCCAAAGCTCTGTGTTCCTTGATGCACTGTGGTGGCTGGCTGAATGTTACAGGATTCCTGCATGTTTCATAGCACAATAAGTTTTCTTTAAAACTCTATGTTATATGTTTTCTAGTCTTTCATCTTCTTTCATGTTTATGAGTTTCACACTCAATGGCAAAGTAAAAGAATAGTTCCAGGATTTGATCACAGATTACCCTGAACTCAATCTAAGCTGTTATAAATGTTTTCTTCAGATAGAGTAAATAAGGTGTAATTCTTAATTGCTACACTTTCAAGCTATATCTTTCACTGTGATAAATATTTCAGGAATTCAAGTTTGCTCCTGAGGCATCTATCTCTTTCCCACACCCCAGCTTTAGTGGAAAATTCTTAAATGCTTTCCACTGGTTGTTCACATATCACCATCATAATCTAACTTTGTTATATGAAATATTTAATTGGCCCTGTAATCTCAGTAAATCACCTCAAGGTTTCTAAAACACTTGTAGCCACAGACTCCATTGCCCAATGAAATAAACTCATCTGCAGATTGCACACTTCAGGTACAGAAAGATATCCCTCAACCAAAGCATTAAACTAAACGCCCTCATTTCATAGCTAGCCTAAAATCATTTCAAAACAGAGACAAATTATAAAGAGAGAGCCCTCTCTGATTACAGTGTGGCTAGGCACTGTAATCCAAAGATTGGTTAGTGGTTACCCCGGCCGTATTCCCTTGGGAGTCATAGGGAACAACCTGGGTGTTAACAGGTCCTACTGAGCTACCATCTTGAGGGTATTGAATTCAAATTCTATTGACAGCAAAGTCTTCTTTCCATAGACCAATTCATAGGGTGTGAACCCTGTGGTGGTCTTCCATGTTGTGTTGTAGGCCCAAGTGGCCTCAACTAATCTGTCTGCCCAAAATTTTCTATTGCTACTTACTACCTTTGTCAGGATCCCTTCCAATGCTCTGTCAGTGACCTCCACCTACCCATTGGCTTATGGATGGTAAGGGGTGGAAGTCTTGTGCTTGATTCTATGATGTGTGAGCAGGTCTTCAATCAAATTGGAAGTGAACTAACTGCCTTGATCTGTGACCAACTCTCTTGGGTACCCAAACTTGTAGAATATGTTTTCTCTCAAAAACTCAGCTACTTTTTCCCCTGTCGCTGCTTTGATTACTTTTGTTTTTGCCCACTTTGTCAGGTAATCGGTGCACACAATGATGTATTGTTTCAGTTTTGAAGGAGGGCTGATAGGGCCCACAAATTCCATGCCCCACTTCTCAAATGGCTCAAAGATCACTTGAGGTTGCATGGGCATATCATCCTTTGGAGTAGGTTTCCCCATCCTCTGACACCGATCACACTGGCTGGTATATCTCCTCACATCCTGATGAAGAGTAGGCCAGTAGTAGCCTGCTTGCATTATCTTGAAGGCAGTTCTTTTTGAGGTAAAATGACCTCCACAAAGCCCGTCATGATAGGTCAAGAGGATGTCAAAGACTTCCTCCTCCCTAACACATCTTTTCAAGATCTAACCTAGGCCAAATTTGAAGAGATTGCCTCCAATCCAGGTGAAAAGGGTGTTTTTCCTTACTATCTTGCTCTTCTCTTTTGAGGACAGGTGTGGTGGGAACTGTGCTAAAACCAAGTAGTTTTCTATATCAACAAACCATGGAGAGAGTACTAAGATAGCAAACAAATGTTCATCTCGCATTTGGTCATCCACCATTCCTTCTTCACCTGCAGACAAATTTACTCTAGAAAAAAAAGTCAACAACAACATTTTCTTTACCAAGCTTATCAATAATGGTCAAATCAAACTACTGCAGTAAAAGCAACCATCTAATAATGCAAACATTTACATCTGGTTTGTTCATTAGATATCTAATTTCAGCGTGATCAGTGTGCACAAAGGCCTGATAGCCTGTGATATAATGTCTGAATTTGTTTAAGGAATGCATGACAGCTAGGAGTTCCTTTTTGGTCACTATATAGTTTAACTCTGACTTTGACAAGTTTTGTTTATAAATTATATGGCATAAGGTAAATTTTCATCAATTTATCCCAAGGCTGCTCCTATTGCTTTTTTCGAGGCATTTGCGTGAATGTGGAAAGGTAGGGCCCAATTTGGGCCTCTCAGAATTAGGGTAGTCACGAGCTTGCTCTTCAAGGTATCTAGGGCTTCTTGACATTTTTTCGACCATATGAACTCGACATCTTTACCTAAGAGGCCAAATAAATGATAGGCTAGCTTAATGAAATCTTTAATGAATCTCCTGTAATACCCAACTAAGCCTTGGAAACTTCTGACATCTCTCACCTTTTGAGGAGGTGGGACCCTTTGGATGATGGCAATTTTGTTGGGGTCCACCTGCAGTCCCTGCTGAGATATTGCATGACCTAACATTGTCCCTTCAGTCATAAAAAATTCACATTTTTCTGGACTGAGGGATAGGTTCATCTAAATACACTTGTCTAGAACTTTTCCTAGGTTAGATAAAGCTTCCTGAAAGTCAGAGCCATGAGTAAATTCATCCATGTATATCTATACTGCATCATGAACTAGTTCGGAGAATATACTCAATTTGGTCTTTGAGGTTTCTGCGAGAATCATCATTATGTAGATAATCTTCCGGATACATCGCATTAGGTTTTTTTTCTGCTCGACATTTCGAACCAGCAACGGTGGTTCATCTTCAGGATGTGCAATATTATTGAAAGACTGTTCTCATTTTTCCAAATAAATAGAGATGAGCTGCATAGTCGACAGATACTAGAATCTAATTAATTGATTGATTAATTAATTAATTAATTAATTTATTTATTTATTTATTTTATTTTATTATTATTATTATTATTATTATTTATTTTATTATTATTATTATTATTATTATTTTTTTTTATTTTATTTTTTATTTTATTTTTTTTCTCATTATCTAATTATTATTATCTTAATTAGGGTTATGGTTATCTTAATTTTATTAGGGTTATATTGATTATGTTTGTATTTAATAATAATCAATTCTATAATTATTTCAATTATATTTATTTTAATTAATTTAGTTATTTTAATTAATTCTATTTATTTGTTTATTTTAATTATTTTCATTGTTTTTATTTTAATTAATTATTAATTATTAATTTTATTAATTTTAATTGTTATAATTGTTATCATAGTTTTAATTAATTATTGATTTTTATTTTGTAATTAAATTTGTTTCAATATTCATTCTTAATTAATTAAAAGTCAATTATTTGTTAAGGTTTATTGCTTCTTTTTGCAGGTTGTGGAGCTATTTTCATTGTTTTTATTTTAATTAGTTATTGATTTTAATTGTTGTAATCATATTTATTACAATTCATTTAATATTTATTTATTTTTTATTTATCATTTTTGTTTAATGAATTATTACTATTGTTTTATTAGGGTTTTATGTTTTATTATACTTGCTTTTAATTTGGATTGTTTTAATTTTAATTATATTAGTTGATAATTAAATGTCTTAATTATTTGTTGAGTTTTATTGCCTATTTTCCTAGGTTGTAGAGTAATTATAGTTAAGATATCAATCAATGTTTATTTCTTATGATTTTTGTTAAATTTTATTTAATTAAGGAGGTGTGTTATTTAATTATAATGGATCTTTTATGAATGTTTTAGGTTAATTGGAGGATTATAGTTCGGTGTAGATTTAGATGATAGGGTTGGAATCCAGTTTTCGCTTATGGTCCATCCGTCGTCTCTATTGAGGTTATTAGGGTGTTTGCTAATTTCTATGGCTTCTCTGAATTTCCTTAAGAAGTAGTTATCACTTCTAGCTAAGATACAGGCATTTTCTATACAGATTTGGTGTTTAGTTTTATCAGAATGTTCAGCCAGAGCTGAGGATTTGGATCGATTGTGTTTAATGTCAGCTGAGTGTTCTTGGATTCTAGTATTGAAGGATCTCCCAGTCTCACCTTTATAGGGTTTGCCACATGAGCAGGGAATTAAGTAGACCCCTTTATGGCATTTTGGATCAATTTTGTCTTTGACTGGATTCAGGCAGTTACGGATAGTGTTTAAGGGTTTGAAAGTTGTTAGAATTCCATTATTTTTCAGGATGCGGGAGATCTTGTCTGTAGTTCCTAGAATATAAGGGAGGTTGACCTTACCTATTATATTATCAAAGTTTTTATTTTTTGTTTGGTCGAGTGTTTGCTTTCTTTATGGCTTTGATGGCTTGATGTTTGTTATATCCGTTTTTTATGAAAACTTTAATAAGGTGTTCTATTTCATTTTCTAGATGTTCCTTGTCCGAGATTCTAAGGGCTCTAGTTGCTAATGTGTTGAGGACTCCTAGTTTGTGGGTACGGTGATGGTGTGAGGAGGCATGTAAGTATTGTTCTGTGTGAGTCTTTTTTCTATATACCTGGTGGGATATAGAGCCATCATCATTCCTAGTGATGACGATATCAAGGAAGGGGAGGCTTTTGTTGACCTCAATTTCCATAGTGAATTGTATGGATGGGGATAAGCTGTTTAAGTGTTGTTTGAAAGTTTCTAGGGTTTCCCTTCCATGAGGCCAAATGATGAATGTGTCATCCACATATCTTTTCCATAATTTAGGTTTTAGGGGTGCGGTTCTGAGGGCTTTGTTTTCAAAGTCCTCAATAAATAAGTTGGCAATGATAGGGGACAGAGGCGACCCCATAGCAACTCCACATGTCTGGGGCATTACACAAACCAAAAGGAAGGACCCGGTATGCAAAGGTACCCCAAGGACAAGTGAAAGTGGTCTTATCTTGGTCTTCCAAGCTGATTTGAATCTAATTGTACCCACTAAACCCATCTAGGAAAGAGAAAAAAAAATTTCCCTACCACACCGTCTAACACTTGATCTATGAAAGGTAAAGGAAAATGGTCCTTTTTAGTGGATTTGTTTAATTCCTGACAGTCAACATAGATTCTCCACTTACCATTTTTCTTTGGCACTAGCACCAAAGGAGAGACCCATTCACTGTCAGAGATGTGATAGATGAATCATGCATCAAGAAATTTCTGTAGTTCTTCCTTAACAATATATTTAAGTGTTGGATTCATCCTCCTTTGAGGCTTCCTGATTGGCTTGAAACCCTCCTTGATGTATATATGATGAGTACATATTGAAGGGTGCACTCCCTTCATATCCTTATAACTCTAGGCAAAGGCATCTAGGTTTTTTCTCAGTAGGCTACACAGCTCCTTATCCTAGGAAGTGGATAGGGATGGATTGATTTTCAAGGTTCTTTCTGGGCCGAACTCTATATTCTTAACATAGAGAGAAGTGGATTCGACCACATAGAGACCAATTGAGGGGTTGTTTTGAGTTTCTCTTACTATGTCCTGTAATGGCAATCCACTGGGAGGTGGATTCTGAATCAGATTTTCAATCATATCATCCTCATCTTGTTGTTTCCCCCCCATGGCAATTTCTAATGCACAAAGCGGTGCAGAATAGACTTCATCCTCATCTTCCTCCTCAAACCAGAGAGGTATATCATGTTATAGCAAGGGTTGCGTAGGAGGATATAAGATTAACATCTTGGACATGTGCTCGTTCTTATAGTCATGTTCCCAGCTCGACAGCTAATGTAGGCATTGTCGGTAACCAACCAGGGTCTTCCCAGAATGAGAGGATACCCAGTGAGCTTTGCCTTTGGCTAGAGAACTAAGAAATTAGCATAGTACTCCCAAGAATCAATGGAGACCATCACATCTTCCACAATCCCCTCAGGGTTCACGGTGGAGCGGTCTGCTAGCTGTAACACGGTCGTGGTCTTCCTCAAGGAGCCCTGGAGGTTGAGTTTGAGTATTGTGTCCTTTGTCATCACATTAATCATAGTTCCCAGATCAATCAAGGTGTGTGGGATCATGGTTCCATTGATGTGGACATCAACTACTGGGCTTCCAGGGTCCAGATATTTTGGACAGATTACCTACCCTAACATCAGGTCGGACAGTTGCTCGATGACATTGATTGTTGGGGCATCTCTTCTACGCCTTCCTAGATGCCTAAAGCACTTCTCTTTGATCAACCTATTGTAGATAGGCACATCTTTTATGGGTTGGAGAAGTGGTATCTTTACACATAAATGTTTCAATTCCCTCAGGAGTTCAGTTTCTTCTGGGGTAGGCTAGACTTTCATGGATAATCTCTCAGGAAAGGGTGGAATTTCCTTAGGTTCACTTTCCTCTTTATCCTCCTCAACCTCCTTGAGTGGAGGTTGGCTATCTGGGACAACTTTCCCAGATCACAAGTTAATTTCCTGAATCTCCACAACATAAGCTGGGCATGATGGTTCCCCACTATACACTTTCTGATCTTATCTGTTGTTCGGGTTCAAATTCGACTAGGCTGGCATTTGGGGTTGCTTTGGAGGAGCAGGAGGTAGCGGTTGTGGTTGGGCAGGTGGTGGAGGCAACATAGTGGGAAGAGAGTTGTAGTGGGGCCTCCACCCCTGATGAGGTGCATTCCACTGAGGTTGTGGCTGAGAATAGGATTGAAATGAATGGGTGGTTGGTTGGGCATGATATTGAGATGGGAAGGACCAAGGAGGAGGCGTGGACCAGGAAGGATGAGTAGGGGAGCCCCAAGAAGGTATGGAAGTGACTTGGGGTGGGTTGTAGTATGCTTGAGATGTCCCTTGCATCCCCTGCTGGTATGGTCTACGTCCATGCGGCCTCCTTTGGTTTATGTAATAGAGCTATTCAGTGACTCCCTCAGCCCTTTGATATACAACTTTAAGTCCAGGTAAGGAAGGGCACTTATCTATAGAATGATTTTCTTCATAGACTGAACAAACCTCTATAGAGTTCAATGGGCATTCATTCCTAGGATGCCTCTTGGTGCATCTAGGGCAAAAAATGGCCAAATCCCTCTCTGCTTCCTCTTGTTTCCTTTTGATATGCAAGGTATCCATTTACATGGCAAGAGTCTACAACATCTCACTCTTGAAGTCTTCCAGCATGTTTCCAATTTCTCCTTTAATGGATGAGTTAGAGGAAGAGGTACTGGCTATGGGTTGACTCCCCCTACCTTTCTTTCTAGCTTCTCTAGAATGGTTTCTAAAAATAGTCTCTATTTCCTCATAGGATAGTTGGTAGATGTCTCCCTCGGCCAGTAGATGGAGGGTGTCTAAAAATCTTCCTGAATTCCCCTGAGTAGGACCAGCTTCAGAGACTCAGGGTCAAGTGTACACTCGACACTTTTGTAATTGATCTGGAACCTCTCTTCATAGTCCTCCAGGGATTCATCACTTCCTATGGTCATTCGGAAAATTTATTCTTTAGTATCTTTTCACCTACAGTAGAATTTATACTTGTTGTTAAAGGCTTGTTGCATCTAAGCCCAAGTTGTGATGCTATTGCCAGGTAATCCCATGAACCAGTGCAGTGCTGCATCCTTGAGAGTAGAAGGGAACAGTTTCAACTATTTCTTATCTTCTGCATAGTCATAGGTTCGACAGATAACAACAAACTCAAACAATAATGTGTCAGGATCTTTTGTAGTCAAACCATGGAAATGAGGCAGGGTGGAAGGGCTTATATTCTTCATTTTGGTGTCCCCATTGGAGTTTCGCATGGGAAAGGTACCCTCTATTCTCTCTCCATTCCCCCTAGCATTTCTGTTTTCAGCCATTGGCTCCAAAGGAATGTTTTCTTCTTCTTCTTCCCCTATAGGTTCTTCAAATATGTCTTGCTATTCACCTAAGGGTTCTTGATCGTAGCTATCGAGGAAGAGAGATGGATGGATGTGTGAAGCAGTGGGGGTGTTGGGAAAAAAATTTCCTGATTTATTTTTATTTATATGAGGCATGAAAGGAAATCTTTTTGGCTGGTTTTTCTTTTTTCCCCACACTAATCATACCTGCAGAAACTGAAATGGTGATTGAACAAAACAAATTTCAACTAACTGAAATGAACTTGCTGAAATGAAATTTGTAGAATTGAAAAGGAAAGCAAGGAAATGCAGAACTGGAGCAAAAGAAAGGCTATTATATTCTTGCTAAAATGAAATTTGCAAGATTGAAAGGGAAAGCAAGGAAATGCAGAACTGAAGAAAAAGAAAGGACTAGTCTACTTTTGTTGAAATAAACTATTAGCAGAATGTTTGCAATAGAAAATAGAAGAAAGAAGTAATCACAGAATACTTTGACGCTTCCATAGAAACGGTGCCAAAAAGTGGTCAGCACCAGTATTGCAGCAATAATGCTGCAACTCCTGGACTGCCTACTTTATTCTTTAAGAGAGATTCTTTTGGCATAAATCACATGTTGTTTCATTTGTCGACACGTTCGAACCAACCAGTGTGGTTCATCGTCAAGACAAGTTGAATGAACAGATCAGGCTTTGCATGTTAGAGAGAGTAGAACCTCCAACAGCTATATTCAGGTAATGACTATATTGATAACGGCTAGATTTGACCGGTTCATTGGGTCATGATAATAACAATTATTTAATTAGATAAGTTACCCCAGTTAGTTATAAAAAGGACCCTTTTTATACCCTCACCATTACACAAATGTATTAACAAATAAAATAATAACCTAATTTAATTTAATTCGATAGTTAGTTAACAAAGTTATTATATCTAAAAACTAGAGTAACTAAAAGTTGGTTAAAAAGTCATTAAATATATAAATAATAGAGCAATATATAAATAGCTTGATATATTCTTATTAAAATATAAGTTAAAGGGTTGTTTTATACCCTTATTTATAAATGAATTATTAAAAACAATCAATTATGAACTAGATTAAATTTAAAATAATACTTATTTATCAAAGTTAAAAAATATGGAGTAATATAAGGGTATGATAAAGAGTAATTTAAATTATAATGATGATATTATAAATCTATATTAATATAAAATAATTTAAATTGATGGTAAGGGAATTAAATCTAAAACTTAGAGTTGTTACTTACACGAACATATAGTTATATTTATTGAAAAGGGACTGTTTTAAAACATTTATTTATAAATGAATTATTAAAAACAATCAATTATGAACTAGATTAAATTTAAAATAATACTTATTTATCAAATTTAAATAGATATAGAGTAATATAAGGGTATGATAAAGAGTAATTTAAAATATAATAATGATATTATAAATCTATATTAAAATAAAATAATTTAAATTAATGGTAAGTGATTTAAATCTAAAAATTAAAAATTAGAGTCGTTAGTTATAGGAATATATAGTTATATTTATTGAAAAGGGACTGTTTTAAACACTTATAAATAAAATAATTAAAAATAAATTAATTCTAATTTAATATTTAATATATAGATATTAAAGTAATTTAATGGGAAGAAAGAAAACTCTAATAACTAAAATTTATTTTAAAAATTAAGGTTGATTTAAGGGTTAAAATTATCATAGATTAATTTCCAGATTATTTTCTATGCCAACTAAATCAATCATAAAGAACAAAGACCACAAGAAACAAAAAACCAGGGGAAATTTTAAAAAGCAAAAAGAAAAAACCAGACAAAGGGAGGGGAAGACAGGAAGACAACGACTAGGAGGAGAGGGCTGGGACCCAGCAACTACTGATCTTCTAGCCATCCTCCCTATTGAGATTGTTTTGCCTTTTTTCAATCTCAAGCACTTCCCTAAATTTTCGGTGATGGATTTGGGACACTCCAGCAATAACACTAGCGTCTTCGATGTAGACATGATGATTGGTTTTCTCCACATGCTTTGCTAATGCAGAAGACTTAGCCCTCCTATGCTTAAGGTGAACTGCGTGCTCACTCATCCTTTGATTAATGGAGTGACCAGTCTCACCAATATAGGGGGTCCCACATGAACAAGGAATAATATAAACCCCTTTCATGTCCTTGGGGTCGATAGGATACTTTACCGGTCTTAGGGACTTACGAATGGTGTTGAGAGGTCTAAAGGTCGAGGGGACATTATGCTTCTTAAGAATCCTCGCAATCCTATCCATGGTCCCCTGAACAAACGAAAGGTGTACACCAGGAATCTGCTCCTTCTTATCCCTTTTAGTGAATGAATTCTTAGCATCTTTGAGGAAAGCCTTCTGTCCCAAGTGTCTACTATAACCATTCTCAACAAAGACATTAAGGAGATGGGATTTCTCCTCCTCGAAGCTCTTTTCATCAGAGATCCTTAAGGAACGAGTAGCAAGGGTGCTGAGGACCCCCAACTTCTTATCAACCCGGTAGTTCATAACAAACTTGGAAGCAACGGTGTTGTATGCACAAGTGTTAGTTCTTACTAAAGGTTGTCACTTGGTCAGCCAGTGCAAGATCACTAGGAGCTCAAGCCAACTTCTATGGATTCCAGAATAAGCTCTATATGTGATGAAAGGAGAGAAATACTACTCCACAAATACTACTCTAACTGCAGAAAGGAGAAACACTGAAATGTAAAGCAAAACTAGTAAACCCTAATTAACCAACTAATCCAACTTTTGCAGAAAGCACTATGAAAACCATGAAAGGAATGCCATTACCTACTCAACGAAGTAAACAACATCTAACTAAGCTATTTCTGGAACTAAATAAGAAAAAAACATATTTTTGGATTTTTATGTATTTTTATGTGAATTTGACATGCATGTAATTTATTGTTTGTGAATGTGGCAACCAATAGGTGGCATTGGAGGGTGGTTTCGAGACTTGATAGGATGTAGGATGGTGTGGATGGGTCCTAGGAGGTATCAGGTGGCCTTCTGGAGGCTGTCCTACACTCAGCCCTCAAAATAAAGCCTACAGGAAAATTTACAGGAGGACACAGGAAATCTAGAGGAGGAAAACACGACAACTACAAGAGGCCTACAGGAAGAGGCCGAGAGCAGTTTTCACTATTTTGAGGGTGTGAGAGTGGGTGGAACAGGTGGATGAACGTTGCAATGAAGTGTTAGGGTGCTTAGGTGTTTCCAGGAAAACTAGTGTCTTTTCAATCTGCTAGTCCCACTAAGACGAGTAGCCATATTAGAAACAAACAATCAAAGCAAATTGCGATTTCCTTTATGTATGATAGATAAGAGAGAAGCAAAGAGGACCAACCTAGATCTTTTGCTTAACTCCTTCCTTGTTTCCTCTCTCCCTTGATAAAGCTTGCCACTCCTCTCCTACTTGTCCCGCTTTAGAGAATACTTGTAGAGGCAAAGCAAAAAAACACCATCAAAGCATCTCGATTTATAATACTATAAACAATGCATAATCAAAAATACATTGACCATACAATTATATTCACAAATGACAAGATTCACAAATACATGATTATATGGAGGAAAACTCAAATAACTTTACTAATAGTAGAAGAGAGGATTACAACCCAGCTGTTTGAACTAGCATCATCCTCCCAGCATCAGAGCTCTCTTCACCTCATGAAAAGCAAGATCACCCAATAATACAATGTCTCTTCTCAAAGATAAACCAACAACACTTCCTTACAAAATACAAAATTCCAGCCTCTAGATCTCTCAGATGAGGGATCCATATATAGATGTCTTGCAAGGGTGTGAGTCAGCTTTAGGTTTCTGATTAGTGTCATTCCACTGATAGTTCTTGGTTCCACTTGGAGATTTCTTTGATCTCTTACTCATCCCTGGGTGAATTCAGAGAGGCAAGTTTCATATGAGAAGTTTCTAGAAGATTCCTTGGGTATCCACTTAGCAAACTGTCTCTGCCATTTGTCTATTCTCGCTCATCACACCCCACAGAAGGCTCTTTCAGTATGCATCGTACCTGGCTAGTGTAGCAGCTAGTATGCATCGCACCTTGACCATGGAGCAGTTAGGGTCCAGTTTTGGCCAGTTCTGAGTGGTTTTTCAGGTGGAACTTCTGGGAAATGATGTAATCAGTTGACCATGATCCTTTAGGGTATGAAACAACACTTTTATGGGTTAAAGAGCCCTTGGTTTATTA
This sequence comes from Pinus tabuliformis, assembly GCA_031772625.1. NCBI lineage: Eukaryota > Viridiplantae > Streptophyta > Pinopsida > Pinales > Pinaceae > Pinus > Pinus tabuliformis. Next base: position 153,663,519 of record CM062812.1, read on the forward strand.
ACATATATGTTTGGGATTGAAGTGCCCAAATATGTCTATAACAGTTGCCCCCTAAAGCATGAGGTTGTAAATCTTTTGATGCCGGGTGAAATGCTTTATCATGAGGATCCAAGGTATTCGAATTGGAAGGTGACCTGTATAAGATACAATATAATACATCATCATCATATTATTTTCATGATCTAGCTGAGGCAGGCATTCCCATGCTCAGCTTTATAAATTCATTTTCATGTACATGGAACAAATAACCATCTACAGTTGCAGACTGGTGGTTCTTTGTATGTAGAGCCATCATCCATTAGCTTGGATGATCATTTGTGTAGCTTCAATGTACATTTGTTGTCTTTATTTTCTTGAATATATCGCAGCTCAGATGGATGAAACTAGATTTGGGGTCTTCAAACTTGTTCAATCTTCGCCCGATGTATAAGTCGATCCATGTGAAAACATGTTTTGGAGTCAAACATGGAAAGACATCACCTGATTACCATCCAATGACGTAAGTTGTTAAAAGGCATGAGAAGAATCACCGATAATGATAATGACCCTCAAGGTACTACAGTACAATTCATGTTGTGTGAATATATGAGTCAATGTCGAACACGACGCAAAATCTTTCAGTCGAAGGCCATTGATGTAAACCTGTCGCTGGAAGTGAGAAACTTGTCATTGAGGCATGCAAGCTTCAAAGTACTGAAAGGGTTGTTTCTAAGTCAACTTCTTAGATAATGATTTGATGTCGACAAGAAGTGACCTATCGTAGGAGGGCCTTGATGTATCCCACATCTACGACACAAAACGAAGCAAATGATTTTCTGGAGGTGCAAACGATCTAATGATACAAGGTTCAGGAATGGTGATCATGAAAAATGGAGGGTGAAGGTATTGTAGAGGATGAGGTGTTAGCTGGGTAGTGAATTCTCTTAATGAATTCTCTTGAACATGTCGGTGACACTGAGATGGATTGGTAGTATTAACCCCAAAAGATGGATGGTACGGAGGATTGGTAGTGTTAACCCAACCCAACTCAATCATGGTGACAGAGTGAAAGTGTCATGTTCAAGAGCGACCTGCTACCAATAAAATTCTTCAAGTTTTCTTCCCTTTTTCCACAGTCATTGCTGACCAGTACCTCTTTATTTTTATCAAGCTTGAGGAGGATAACATATGCTTGTTCTATAATTTTCCCTTCAGGCAAACCTGTCGCTATGTTTTAGCGAGACTAGCGACAGTGAAACTCGTTCTTGTTTGGGTGGACAAGTTTGTCGCTATTGTTTTAACGAGTTTAAAGACAAGGATAACTCGGTCCTTTTCATGTTTAGAGAGTTTGAAAGGGAACAAAAAGGAAACTCCAGTGTTCCTTTTTCATAGCATAATCCCTTAAGTACGAAAAAGTATAAAATAATACAAAAGGGATGACTTTTCAATCGCTTTAGCAAGCCGAAAAAGACAAGCGCTCGATCTTTTGTTTAATAATCCCTTAGGTCTCAAAAGATTAAAATGTACAGGAGGGATGGTGCTTCCCCTTACTTTAATGAGCTAGAAAGGCCAATAGCTCGGCAATCTTTTCATATTTAACGAGTCTAAAAAGAGCTTAAAAGAGACTTTTTTTAGGAATGAGTGGTATTTTTGGGTAGCAACTGGTTCCAGGTAAGTTTGGAACTTCTCAAAACATGGCAGTGTGAAGAGGGTGGCTAACAGAACCACTCATCACAGTTGTTCCTCAAAAGGGTAAACAATCAAGTGGAAGTGTATGATCGGCCAGGAGAATGGAGGTGATGGAAGAACACAACCAAGGTTCAAAAGGCAGATAGCATGGCAATCACTGAGGTTGTTTACTAAAGGTGGATTCATTTTTTAATGAGCATAAATCGGGAGAAACTATGCTCAAGAGCAGGTTTGTTTTTTAACGAGCTTGAACCTTGCATAAACATTGCTCGTGCTAGTCGTTTAAAGATGTCTCTTATTAGTAGGTTCATTTTTTAGCGAGCTTGCACCATGCGAAACTTTGCTCATTGCCTTTTTATGTGGGCTAGAAACGACCAAACTACAAAGCTAAATACACTAAAAGCTAAGGAACTACTGAGGTTAGATAGGATAGTTTTGTCTTTCATCTAGAAAAAACACTTCCTTTGCTTCGTCCATGCACCGCAGACAAAGATGAATGGTGGTTAGACCAATCACCTAACCTAAGAAGTTGAAACTAAAAAGCTAAAAAGCTAAAAATGCTAAAAAGCTAAAAAATGAAAATGGTTGTCTTTTGCTTACATAAAAAGGTTTGCATGCCCCCAGGTATGGAGAAAAGGAGAGTTTCCAGGTTACCATATGGAAGTCCTTGCAGTTAGGTAGGATTGTTTCTGTTAGTGGCTAGACAAAACACTTCCTTGGCTTTGTCCATCGAAATAGACAAAGGTGAATGGTGTAAGATAAAACTTCCAATCACATAACCTGTCAGGAAACCTATCTTTTCAGCTGGGTTTGCCTGCCAAAGCAGACAAGGGTGCATTCCCCCTAAGCTTCGTTACATTCACCAGACTACTCGCGGTAATTAGGTGGATGAAATGAAGTTTGAAGAGATGTTCTTGATGCAAAGAGACCATTTAGGGATTATGTTTGACTCGTAGCTGTATTTGAATTGGGAAATGAAAGTTGGTCGATAAGTTGTATCATTTTTCCTTCATGCAGGAAACACATCACTCAGAAGAGCGTGGAAACAATAGCTTCCATGTTATAAACATAGTCACACCCAAGGAGTAGACTGTAATATAATGGCCCTTGGACTACCATCATGTTCAAGTGAACGGTTTTCCTTTTCAAAGTTATCAGCAACTTCAGAAGGATCCCTAATAGTCGACTCGTTCCTTTGTTAAAGCCTGAAAAATTTTGTGTCTCAGGCAGAAGCGATTGCGAACCAAGCGCTTTCCAAGCAGTTGAGGAAAGGATACTCAGTGAAGCCCCTTCATCTATGATAGTGCCAGACATGATCATTTTGTAAACTTGTACTATGATTCGAAATGGTACATTATATGGAAGGTGGGGTCTCGCTAGTTGATTCCAATCGAAGGAAACGACTAGACTACTTGGAGGGGGTACCGGATAAACAGCTAGACAAACCTCCTGAACTGGGGAACTTTCCTCCTGTTGTAAAGGAATGGGTGGATTTCCCCTAAGTTCATCAGACTCTGTATTAACAAAAATAATTTCAACTGTCATTCTCATTCTCTTTGGAAATTGTATCATCTGAAAGTGGACCTTCTGAAGGAAAGACTGAGTCGACTGCCATCTCAACCTGTTGACTTTGGTCCAATATGGACTCAGAAGGTTTACTTTCAACGATAGGCATTTTGACCGACGATTGAGTTATGTCAGCCAGATTTTCAACTAGAGATGGACTTGGTAAGAGTTTCTTGTATCCAAGTGTAAGTCATTGCAGTGAAGCAGGACGGTTATCCAAGACACTTTTGGCTTCGTCCAAAAAAGGATAACGATGAAGAGCATGATCACCTTCACACAACCTACATGGAAATCTGACCTTTCTTTTTTGTCCATTGACTTCATTTTCATTAGTTGATGGTGTGTTGTCAACCTGATTGCCAGAGGTTGATGACACCGAATGGTGTGAACAGGGAGACCATTCTCTTAAGATCCGTGGAATGCAAGGACAATCTCCATGAAAATGGTTTCCTTTGAAAATTATGCATGGAGATCTAGGTTTGGAAAGTTCGGCGTGTGGATTTTCACTGGATGATGCATGGTTTCCCCCTTGCTTGACTAACTTCTTCTTCTTCTTCTCCTTCACTTTCTTATTCTTCTCAACTACTTGGTTTTTAGTATCACTAGTTTCACCAAGCAAAGAGGAAGAAGGGGAGGGAGAAACAAGCAAAGTAGAAGGTGAAGGGACAACTTCAGTATCATCCAGTTGTTGATTTGATTACTGAGGAATCATGATGTTTTGAATGACAGAGGTTGATAAAAGCCATACTGGCAGGCCAATTGTGATTCCCGGAAGGGACAATGTAGCCATATACAGAGCACCGATATCTCCCCAAGAAGAGAAGGGACTAGGATTCCCCCAAGAGGGATTCCTTGATTGGTGGACTCCATTATCTCAACCTAAGATCAACGAAGGAACAAGGATGTTATTCCGTATTAAATAAATTTTATGACGCTTTAACACAACCTTTCTTTTTCAATTTTTAAGAGTCGAGAAAATCTAAAGATGCCTCTAGTCGCCTTCGATTTTTAATGAGCCTCAAGTGACAAGTGCTCAGATGGACCTTTTCTTTTAAGGAATTGAAATGGAATGAAAGTGACTACTCTGGAAATCTAGACAGAGGGATTACCAAACCAATTGCAAAACTGCAATATACACCTTGGCAGTAAATTAAATAGAAATTACCAAGGACTTTACGTACGGTAGTCAATATTCCCAAATGCTGTGTTCAGTGCATTGCGATCGATAGGGTGGCAGAAACGGCTTCCTAAGGATAAAGGATATCAGCCTATTGTTGTCTCCCAATAGATACTCAATGGTATAGGGAGCACAAGTATGTACTGGCACTTGCCGTATCAAAGAGGAGGAATCACCCAACCTTCAATGAAAATGATAGTTACCAAGTTTTACGACGCTAGAACAAGGCTCTTGCCTAGACCTATAGATGTGTTGCGTTAGGTTCCAAAGCATTTTTATGTTCATTGAGATTTATTTTAGAGTTGATATTTTTTAGAAGTTTGTATTTCAAGGTTCATTGTGTGATGTAGATGTAAAATTCCTAAATATGCAATTTAAAATGATAAACAGTCGTTTATTTTATTTTAGCAATGAAAATCCTAGCTACTAAGGAAAGAAGAGTGCGATTCTTTCAACAGAGAGCAAAGAGCACACACTAAAATGCACTTTTCCTAAATCATCTTTCACACACAGTCTAAATGCAAAGGCAAATGCATGTATTTGTTTTTCATTTCCTTAATGTGAGAATGCCAAAAAGGAAAACTAAGAATAGATTTGAACTATTTTCTTCAAAGCGACATTTCAACAATTTCTTTTCAAAATTAAAGGAAGACTAAAACGACACTTTCGATTTCAAATGGAAAACTACTTTTGACACTTCAAATATTGAAAATTCAAATCAAATACAATGAAAAAAGTACAATAAACTATCTATAGGAGTAAGACTTTATGACACTCTTATTCTTGACCCAAAATGACAGCTACAACACTTTTGCATCAAAAAACGACAGTTCGACTAAACTACTTTTGACAAAGAAGGATTGTAAATGATGAAAAATACATAAAAAAAACATTTACAAATCCTAATCAATGGAGGCTGAATAATGTAAAGGAAAGAGGCTTCACCAATGAGATACTGACCATGAGCAGCAAAACTACTGAATAGAGCTGAAAACAAGGAGGAAAAACTAAGTTTCAAAGAGAGAAACTAGTATCACTTAGTCATCGCACTTGTCCTTCAGGGAAACAGGGATGCATCTCACCTGCAACACATGGGAGGTGCGATGCATATAGGCTACGAGTTATAGACAGTGTGATGGGCCTGAGAGCGAACCTGAGTTGGGTTTTTGCTCAAAATTTGTAGCTAAGTTCAGTTATTTCAGCTGAGATATGATGGATAGTAGAAACAAAGTACAGGGTTATGATCTTAGGAGGTTATTGAGCTACCACAAAGGCGCTAAGAATATTTGCAAGTCAGATGTTTAGTTCATAAACCAACCCGGAGATTGACTGAATCAACATTCATATACTTTGCAATTGCATAGCAAGAGCAGTTCAAAGGCTAGCTGGCTAACTTCAGGCTCCGTCTGTAGTTTATAAAGCAAACAACAATAACAAACAAACAAACTATTCGGTCCCTAGTGGAGTCGCCATTTTGTTTTTTGGAAAACTAGTGTCTTTTCAATCTACTAGTCCCACTAAGATGGGTAGCTATCTTAGAAACAAACAATCAAAGCAAATTGTGATTTCCTTTATGTATGATAGATAAGAGAGAAGCAAAGAGGACCAACTTGGATCTTCCACTTGGATCCCTGCTTGTTTCCTCTCTCCCTTGATAAAGCTTGCCACTCCTCTCCTACTTGTCCCACTTTAGAGAATACCTGTAGAGGCAAAAAAAAAAAAACACCATCAAAGCATCTCGATCTATAATACTATAAACAATGCAGAATCAGAAATACATTTACCATACAATTGCATTCATAAATGACAAGATTCACAAATACACAATTATATGGAGGAAAACTCAAATAACTTTATTAATAGTAGAAGAGAGGATTACAACCTAGCTTTCTGATCCAGCATCAAAGCCCTCTTCACCTCATGAAAAGCAAGATCACCCAACAATACAATGTCTCTTCTCAAAGATAAACCAATAGCACTTCCTTACAAAATACAAAATTCTAGCCTCTAGATCTCTCAGATGAGGGATCCATATATAGATGTCTTGCAAGGGTGTGAGTCAGTTCTAGGTTTCTGATTAGTGTCATTCCACTGATAGTTCTTGGTTCCACTTGGAGATTTCTTTGATCTCTTACTCATCCCTGGGCAACTTCAGAGAGGCAAGTGTCATATGAGAAGTTTCTAAAGGATTCCCTGGGTATCCACTTAGCAAACTGTCTTTTCCATTTGTCTATTCTCGCTCATCGCACCCCACAGAAGGCTCTTTCAGTATGCATCACACCTGGTTAGTGTAGCAGCCAATATGCATCACACATTGACCATGGAGAAGTCAGTATGGTCCAGTTTTGGCCAGTTCTGAGTGGTTTTTCAGGTGGAACTTCTGGGAAATGATGTAATCAAATGACTATGATCCTATAGGGTATGAAACAACACTTTTAGGGGTTAAAGATCCATTGGTTTATTGACATATATGTTTGGGGTTGAAGTGCCCAAATATGTCTATAACACTAGGGTCTACCATGAACCACCAGGAGAGAGAAAGATGATTGGGTTTGCTCAAGGAGAGAGGAAGAAGTCTATGGAAAACGCAGGAAAATAAGGCAGAATTGAGGTGAGACTTGGGCGATCTGTAGGGCATGGATCAGTGGAAAATGTGATGGATGATAGGCTAGCCTATTGCTAGAAGAGAGCTGCTTCAAAGGAACTGACAGTCAACCAATAAGATCAAACAAGCAATGAGATGAGTGCATCTAGAAAAATAAAGTTTTGCATCAAACTAGTCTAAATTATGATCTATGAAAGGAAATGCTGAGAAATGCTACAAGAAAGGAAAGCATGAAAGAAGACTATTGTAAATAAAGAAGTGAGCATGATGAAGGAGATCTAGAGCAAAGAAAAACTAGATTGTTAACCAACTAAAAAGTTGCAAACAATAGAAGTCCTATGAATGAGAAAAATATGTGTTTTTGGGGAAGCAAGAGGGTCTTTGCCTCAAATCATGGTCCCAAAGGGAGGAAGAGAGGCCAAGGCACTATTTCTAACCTTTTGAATCTTCTCTTTATTACTGTTTAACCTAATACAGAAAGCACAAATGGAAGCAAACTACTGAGTCATCAAAAGCAACCTATTCTTAATCATAAAAGAATTACATCTAACAGCAACCTAATCTACAAATTGAAATAAAACATATGAATACAAGTAAAGAGGAGCTTGGTTACTTGGATTGGGCCCTAACCCAAGAGCTTCAGCCCTCTGAGGTAACTCAGTGCTAGCTCAAAAAGGATTCCATCTTTATTTCCAAACAATAGCAAGATTACATGAAACTGTCACAAAATAATAAGTTCAAAGTTGGAGCAGAGTTAACATAAGAAAATATACAAAAAGAAATCTAACCCTAGTGAGGTCCTAGGCCTCTATACTTATCCAAATGAAGCTACCAACAACTTCCTTAAAATTAGGGAGGCTTGGCTCCCAAAACTCGAGATAATCATCAGTCATCCTTCACTTGCTCGGCTGCCTTCTAGTGCATGGTTTGGCTACCTGTACTCCGAGCTGAATGAAGTGGAATTCGAAGTGAGGAGTAATAAATGAGGGGGATTCCCTCCTATAAGTCCTCCCCTTTGTCCACTTCGAGTTATTGATGCCATTTTTCCACTGGATCTTTGACTTTGACCCCAAAATTCATCAATAATCTACATTAAACACATGTTAGACCACATGGCATCATAAATAACTCAACTCACTCTATAAGCATGATTATAATAAGAAAATCACACAATAAGCTAATAGAATTGTTGATTTGACTAGGTTTGGAGGTAAAATGAACCCATATAATTACCCATTTATGAGGCTCATCAGTCATCTTCTGTTTGATCCTTAAATTCGAGAGCATCTTCTATAGTTGGTGGTGATCAAATGTTTTCAGTTAAATATGATATAGGTTGTTTTCTAGTTTTTATTATTGTTAGGCTTGGCTGAGCTGGAGGATATAAAGCTAGATTCTTCACATTACTTCCTCTTGCTATAGTCATGCTACCTGTTCGACAGCTTGTGTAAGCATCTGTGGTTTCTAGCCAAGGTCTTCATAGAATTAGGGGATGTCCATCTAGCCGATTTCTAGGATTGATAATCAGGAAATTTGTTGGATATTCCCAAGAATCTACAGACACCATTACATCCTGTAGTGTCTCTTCTGGTTTGAAAACCGATCGGTTAGCAAGTTCCAGTAGGGTTGTAGTTGGATCCAAGGCAGTAATGTCAAGTTTTCGACAGGTTGTTGTTGTGAGTATATTGATGGCTACTCCTAAATCAACTAATGCATTCGGGAAGGAGCATCCATTTATTTGTACAATGACTATAGGGTTTCCTGGGTCCTCATATTTCACCGGTGTTTCTCTGCCTGATAATAAATCAGACAAAGTATTGATTACGTGGACAGTTGGGGTTGTTTTTATTTTCCTCTTAGGCTTTTTAGTACATAATTCCTTAATAGTTTTTGCATAAATGGGAATGTCTTGAATAGCCTGGAGGAGGTATTTTTGCACAAAGATTTTTTAATTCTCCTAGAAGATCGAAATCAGGATATTCTATTGGGCAGGGTATGATCAATCTCTCTGGGAATGGTGGAGAAGAGGTAATAGTTCGATCGTGGCTTTTCTGTTTAACTGTATTCTCCATTTGAGGTGTTTCTTCTAGAGGTAACAGATCTTCTATCTGTATGTTTTTATACACCTCTGATTCAATTATCCACTGAGACCTTAATTTGAGTTCATTACACTCCCTCAACTCAGTTTTTGGCTCTGGTCCTTCAATAATTTGTACATATTGGATAGGCCTATTGTCGAGATTTGGGTTGGGCTAGGCTGGGAGCTACAGTTGTAGATTGGGTTGAGGGTTTTGTTGGAATGTGTAAGGTGCTAGTAGTGTAGGTTGGGACAAGGGGATTGTTCCAGCTGGATGATTTATAGGTCTTTGCCAGTTTGACTGCCAGTTTTGGTTATGTGAAGTGGAGGATGGCCATTAGGATGGATATGTATTATTTTGCCAAAATGGTGGGAAGTATGGGAAATTTGGCCAGCTATTATTTTGATTGGATTGGTTGGACCAAGGTGGCATAGAGAATGGTTATTGTGACCAATTAGGAAAATTTGGTTGGTTTTGCCATGTCGCTCCTGTGTATTGTTGAGCATTATATTGTGAGGGTTGAAAGGAAGAATATGGGTCAGTTAACATACCTATTTGTCGTGTCTTCCATTGGTGACATTGATTTAGCAGGTAGACTGGTTCTATTTCTTCCTCTACCTCTTTGAAAACTTCTTTAACCCTGGGAGAGATGGCCAGCTTTCTGTGGCATGATATTTGGTGCATATGGCATAGGTTTGTACCATATCCAACAGGCACTCTTTATGACTATGATTCTTCCTACATCTTGGGCAAAATATCACCAGGTTTTGTTATGCTTCATCCTGCTTCTGCTTAGCTTGCATGATGTCTAATTGCGTTCTCAAAGTTCCCAAGATATCTATTTTGAAATCCTCCAGTAAGTTGTCGATTTCTACATGAGTGATGATTTCGCTAGAGATTTTGGTGTGCCTGGTGGTCACATCGCATTCTGTTGGTTTCAATCTCGTACTACCTCTTGAGCACTTGATACACAATTTAATAATATCAGCATAGTCTTATTGATATATATCACCTTTACCCATAATATTTAATGTCTCTATCCATTGTTCTTTCATCCCTTTAATCAGTGTAGTTTTTGGCACATTATCAGGCAAAGGAAGATTTGCATAGGGAGACCTTTGAAGGTTATATTAGAAGCACTCCACATACTCTTCCAATGTTTCACTAGGTCTGGCTACCATTTCGAATATTTCGTCTTTCAGTTCCCCAGATCTGCAATAGTCCTGATATTTTTTAAGAAAAGTGGTTTTCATTTGATCCCAATCATTTATGGTTCCCCTACTAGCCCCATAAACTAACACAAGGCTCCTCCTTTTAACGTGGAGGGAAACAAATTTAATTTCTGGGGGTTGGTGGTGTAATCATAACCCTGACATAATACATCAAATTAAAACAAGAATGCATCTAGATCCTTTGATGTGAGTCCATGAAAGGTGGGAATATTTTGTAGAGGGATAGCTTTCATGGGTGCATTGATAGCAGTGTCAACGATGGGATACTGCAATGTAGAGGTTTCGGTTTCTTGTGGATTGTTGGCCATTTTATCGAATATATGCCAATACCCTTTCGAGATCTCTGGAGTTGGAGAGTTATCCCTAGGATGTCTAGAAGGTGTGGATATGATCTTAAAAGCACTCCCTTGGTCTAGGATATTGGGTTTCCTTGCTCAATTACTACTTGAGGGGATCTTGGTTCCTCTGTTTCCCCTGTTTCTCCTCCTCCTTCACGAATATTACAAGAATTCCCTTCTTATGAGGAAATTATGCGTGAATTTTCAATTTCTTGAAAACACTACTCAGTTCCTACCGTTTTGTTGTGGACCTCAGCGATAGGCTACAAATGGTGAGCCTGTGGCCCGAAGCGAGATAATAGGTTTTCTGGAAGCAACGTTTCAGGGACCTATTGATGGCTGAGATTCCGCTTTCTTTAAGATTTCGTCTGTGAAAGTTGATTGTCCAAGGGTCACCGGTCCCTTAGACTTTTTAGGTTTGGGTAGCGGAATTGGATTGTTTTCAGATCTTTTCTTCTTAGTCATTCACACAAACAATTCAAATGTTTTATCTCTACCCTAAGTTCCTAACAAGTCTACTGGAAAGCGGGTAGGGGAGCAGACATTTTACTTGCTCAGGTTCTTACTTTCCGCTTTTAATACACAGTTCTCTCTCAATATACAAGCATCAGATGTACATCACTCTTTGTAAATGGCTACATTCTCCCTGACAACGGCACCAAAATGTTGACTGATAAAAGGTGCCTTTGAAAGCTCCTAATTATTCCACATTAATTATCAACCTGGGCAAGTCCTCTTATTTCAATAGTTTACACAGTATGTGTCCGCTATTAGTTCGAAGAGTAATGTTTCCTAAATCGTTGTATAGATCTTTCAATACAAGAGTAAACAGCTGCATCTAATAAATTCCAATTGCAACTAAAGAAAACTCAATCCTCTAACAAAATCAAATCTTACAACAATTCAAGTAATATTAGCATCAGTTGAGAGTATAGTAGTGATAACTCATCTCTTCTTAACTAATTTAATCTAAGTCAAACTAAATATTCATTAAATAATCCAAATAGCAATGCTATCAATCTGAGAGTCCAATACCAATAATTAAACCCTTTACAGTTGATTAAATCAATTTGAAAGTAATTCAATCTGTAATGGAGATAAATAGAATCAAACGACAATACTATAAATCATATAAAATAGAGATATTCTATCAATACGAGAAACAAATAGCGAAGGAAGTAAAATCACAAAAAGAAGGGAAATTATCAAACCAATCACACTTGCAAGAATTGGAAATGTATGACAAAAAGAAAAGCAATTAAATCCACCAAAGGCTGGGCCCTTAGCCACCAGCGAACACTACTAAGTTACTTTAGATAACGCGAGGGAACAACAACTTCACTTATATATTAATCATCAAACTGAAGGAGCATTACAATATATTCGTGTTCTTCTCAACAACGAGGGTCTGTAATAAAATTACAACTTCAATAATTACAAAGATTCCCCTTCTTCTTCTTACAAACGTCTCCTTTATAATAAAAAAGGGTGAAATATAAATGGTAAATGTGATCCCTCAGGATTTCTCGATCCTGAGGGATTCGCAACAGATTTCTAACTTTAGACATCCTTTCTTTTCTCACGCTGATCCTTATGATTTTCCGTTGTCCTTGTCCGCAACCACTGCGTTCCTTCTGTTGCTTATTGGTTTTTGTTGTTCCTTCGTTAGGGAACAACAATTGTCCCTTTTGTTGTTTACATGCATAAAGAAGGGTAAAAGTTAGCTAAATCATAACTGCAAATAATTCCTTCATTTCTTACCATAATTCCTCAATAGATCAATGCATTAAGATATATAAAAGATAAGAATAAAGGAAAACGATGATGAGATTAATAGTAAATGCATACACTTTCCATGACTCAACACCCATATGCCTGGATTCCTTCATATTATGCTACAACCTCAGGTGTCGTTTCGTAGATTTGATGGGTTTGGTTCCTACTGATCGCAGTGTTCATAGCATGCACATCTCCTTCAAATGATCCATTTAGTTTTTTAGAACCCTTCCCTATTCAGGAGGGCTTCCTCGGTTGTTCTACCCTCCCTCCCACCCATTTTTCAAGGAAGGGCCATTATATCTCATGTACTAAGATATTATTGTATTCAATCCTTGCTCATGTTTTCCCAAGTACATTATGTATATGGGACACATTATATTATTTCCTAGATCAGTTAGGCCAGCATGTCATGTACCATTCAACATGTACTTTATTACTGAGTTTTATTTTTCTGGGTGCATCATTATTTTTGTACTAAGTTATCTCATTGCATATTGGTATGCCTCCCCCACCTCGTTGAGATCTAGTACCACAACATAAAAGGAGATTTGCATTGGTCTCGCCCCCTCTGTCCCTATCCTCTTTTGCTTTAGCTCTCTCTCTCTCTCTCTCTCTCTCTCTCACTTTGTTGTCTAGTGATTGTGTCTTTACAACGTACTTTGGTCATACATTTTACTCCTAACACTCATACATTGGGGGGAAATTTATTATTACCAAAAAATTGATCATCTAGCCTAATTTACTAGATGGATCAAAGTACACCATGTAAGGCCAATTTTACCATATTAAAATTTCTTTCACTATGAGAAATTACTTTATAAATCACATTTGTTAAGTAATTTATAATTAAACTCATGAAGAATAATGAAATAAATCACTATTTATTTAATTATCTTCTAGGAATAATTAATTAAACCATTGATTAATTAATATTCCTTGTCATATTTGACCTAGTTGTGAGAAATAAACAAGTAAATTATTAATTATCTTATTTTTCTCTAGGACTAATTAATTAATCACTAATTCATTATTATTCCTTGTCAAGTTTGACTAAATCCCTCATGAATAATTAAATAAATCATTATTTGTTTATTAGTCCTTAACCATATTTCTTGAGATGATAAATAAATCATTTATTTATTTATTATTTCTAAATAAAAGTTTAAATACTTTTTCCCTCCTAAGAAAATATAATAAAATATTTCAAGTGGTTATTCCTAGAATGGTGTTAATAATATTTTATTATTTCTCATTATTCGAGGATAATTAAATATTTTGTTATAAATAGAAGGGTTTTCCATTTATTATTCACTTTTGATTATTTTCATTGTTGCACTCACTGTTGTAACTCTGATTATTATCACTATCGCACACCATTTTTCTTTCCATTTGAGTTCCCATTGAGCTCAATCATTTTATTTGTTGGGTTTACACATTATAACAAAGAGAGACTCTACAAAAGCTGAATATGTTTGAGGATAGCCAAGAACCCATCCCATAAAGGGGGACTGGTAACATTTATTTGTTCCCTTCACAGGTGTTATTTAATCAAATCTATTATTTGTATATCTGGTTTCCATTGGATTATTAGAGTTAACCTCATTTATTACTATTTCATTTTTCTTTTTAACTATGATTGTAGCATAGACCAGGACTTTTCTAGGTTTTGTTTCTATCATTTGTTGCAAATCTACAATGTTTAACAACCATTTATATTGTTGAGATTGTTCGTCATCCATAGTCTTAAATGATTTCTTTTTGTACACCTTTGAGAAGAAAACACTATAACATTGTGGGCTACTATAGAGAATAAATCCTCTCTGTGTGCCCTCTCCCTAACCCTCTAAGTGACTATGCTCATCTATGGAACAAATGCACTCAAATAGAATGGAAACCTTTTTCCTCCTAGTGGACGGATTATAACATAGCCTAAAAACCTACAAATGGTTAAGTTTGATTCTCCCAAATCTTCACCAGAGTTGCAATATGGATTCTTCTAAAGCATTCTTCATCATGTTCACGTTGATAACCCCTTTTCCATCACTAGTTTGGGATGGCTCATGGTAGCCACTTGAATTATGGAGGACAGAATAGGAAGGTCAACTTCTGAGTGGCATAACTTTTGCATACATAATTTGATTGAGGTGATTCTTACACCGTTGGAAAGGTATATATCTCTAGAATAGGAAAAAAATGGGTTGTTTTTAAAATTGTAAAATTTAACCCTTAAAATAATACCATTCAATGCCTCAAAATCCTCCCAAAAGATTTTAGACCCCAATTTTCCAAATTGGGTCCTGTTAGTAAAAATGGTCCCCTGAATTGATTCGTTCAATTTTTCCACTCTGAAACCACTAAGATGGATGAAAAACATTGTAATGATCAAATCAAAATCAAATTATAATTATTTTCCACTTTATAATTTGAAGGATATGTAGAATTCCTTCACTCAATATGGAGTTGAAATATGGCATCTCAAAATAATATTGATATCAAAATCTGGTATAAATGAGATCTATAATTAAATTTCATTTACTTGATATGTGTATGTGTGTGTGTTGGGAATCAAGGAATATTGAGATGGGGAGGGAATCAATATTCTATAAATTTTACACTTATTTAAACAATTATTCAAGAAGATGTAATTAGGAAACAAAAAGGCACCAATCACATGACATTTGTACACAAAAATTTAACATGAAAACACTTCCAGGAGAAAAAGAAAAAATATTTATGAGGAAGATTTAAACCACTACTTCAAATTACATCAATATTTGTGAGTGCCAACTCATAGGAGGCCCCAATCCCCTGAGATCACCAATCACCAACCTGCTAGAGACAACAATCTTAGATATGTACACGCACGAACCTATTGTAGACAAATAGATCTATATTTCATTCATTTGCAAATTGAAATCTATGGCAATGTTATTTGATTATGAATCAAAATATATTTACTCTATTTTCGATAGCCTCCTTCCTTTCTCCAATTGAATTCTCTCCCTCACATAAAACACATCAACTTTTTCTTCAATAAATCACACTTAGCACACAAAAAAACAAAATTCACATAACAAATGAAATCAACTTTAAATAATTACACAAGGCTGACTTATACAATTATGGCCTTAATTTTTCATATTAAAATTTGGTGCTCTATTTTAGCCTTAAATTCTCAATGGTATAACCAACCAATTTCCATCAATCACACTTTTTGTATGGACTCTCTAACTAAATTACCATGGGCATTAGATCATGGTTATTGCAAGTGGTAAATATTATTTTTTCACTATAATAACTAGATTGATCAGGACTCATCTGGAATATCTTTGGAGGGGCGAAGTCGAGACCTAACTCCGGCGGCGAACGATGGCGATGATCAAGGTTTCGAACAGAGCACAGGCCGCTGCGGCCTCGGCTCCAACGCCGGTCTCAAGGGCTGCAAGCGATCCGGAGTTTTGGAAAACGGCGAATGCTGTTGGAAGGGCGACTCAACTGCAAACATATTCAGAGAGATGGTCGGCTTCACGCAGGCGAACGGCTCAAACACACCCAGATCTGAAAGGCCATACTCCTGCGGGGGTTTTTGACACAGTTTCTCACGCGACTATAGATCGGGAACGGAGCAAGAGATCCCAGCGGAATGGATCGAAGTTAATGACGGGAATCACCATTTCTGCGTGGTTGTCCGAGGAGGTATCTCCCTCAAGAAAGGCTGAGACCCCAAATCGTGTCCAGATCGCTTGCAGAATCAACAAGGGGGATTGTATGGAGTAGATCCGCACCATTTTACAACACATGGACCAAAACAGTGTGGTCTCGGCTCAGATCTACTTGATCTAGCCTCCGTACGAGCACAGATTGTTCCCAAACAGCAGGTCGAAGACACCATCCATAGATCGAGTAGAGTTCACGCAGATCCTGACATGCAAAAGGAAAAACGAACAAAATCAGGGCCAGATCTGGGTTTCGGCCTACAGCCAGAGCAGGTAACAAAAAATTATTTTCAGATTTTGATTAAACCCCCACAAGGGAAAACTCGGTTAGTATGGGTTCATGCAGGAAGCACCTCCATTCAACTGAAACAACAAATATGGGTAGAAATGGGATACCCAGTCCAGATCCAACATCTTGTTAGTGGAAGGTGGTCTCTACAGGACTGCAGATCGATGGAAAGCTATGAGATTGGGCCAGGGTCAATCATTTCTTTAAATCTCAGATTGAGAGGAGGGGCTACGTCTAAGGGACAGCAAAGCGGAGACAAGGGAAAAAAAACTGCACCTCAGCAACAACCCAAGGGAGGGTTATCCTACAAAAACATTTTACAGGGCAGCAGAGATTCAGGGTCCTCTCCAGATCAAGGCGGCCATATACCCAGGCCATATATAGTAGATCAGGCAGAGCAAACCCCAGCTTTAAACTTAGATTCTTCTGGGCTGGATGATTTCGTAAAGTCCTATGAAACGCAAGCTCTCATATGCCGTTTCAACAGTTTTTGGCCAAAACCCCTGGATCTATTCCATTGGATCTTCACCAGCTGGACCATGGAATGTGATATTCATCTCTGTTCAAAGGGGTTTTTTATAGTCAGATTTTCATCCAAGGAAGTCAGAGACACAGTTATTAGTGCAGGACCCTGGTTTTGGGGAACATCGGGGCTGTTTATGACCCCATGGTTCCCAGATTTTGATCCAAACAAAATGACTGTAACCAAAATGCCGGTCTGGGTTAGACTATATAATCTACCTCTGCATTTTTGGAATGAACGAGTTCTGGAAGGCATTGGGAACAACATTGGGAAATATATCAAAACAGATCTGGACAGGATTGATGAAAGGATCTACACTTACGCACGTATCTGTGTGGAAGTAGATTTAAGCAAAGGGCTGCCGGACAATATAAGGCTGATCTACAAACAACAAAACTGGCTGCAAGTGCTAGACTATGAAAATACTGCTTTCAGATGTAGACTCTGTAGGCAGACAGGACACTTACAAAGCACATGTCCAGAAGCCAAGAGTAAAAAGAAGCAGAAAGGGAAGCAGAGGAAAGGATGGCAATTCTCACCACCAGATTCAGATGACGAAGAATCAGAAGCAGAGGAGGAAGAGATCCCTGCAGAGAAGACCGAGGCAGCTCAAGAAATGGAGAAACAGAAAGGAAACACAACAGACAACAAGGCAGAGATGACAAGCGTGGACCACAGCATAGGAGGCACCAAGCGACATCACCACTCAGATACCTCAGATTCAGACAAAGAAATTGGATCACAGAATGTAGAAACACAGTTGATCATTGCTCCGACCGAGCCCACCCAAGGAGAGTGGCGTAAGGTCGAAAAGAAAAAGGGGCGGAAAACTTGAACTATTTTCAGTTTTCTGCCTCTTTTCATACTCTCTTCCCTCTTCCCTTTTTCATATTTCTTTTTGCACGTTAGTCTTCTAACGCTGCGTAGAGCCCTTGTGGCAGTTCTCAGTATGCTTCAGTGCATATGCAGATGTAACTTTTCATTATCTTTTTAATAAAAAGTTACTGTTTTTTCTTCGGAAAAAAAACTAGACTGAATAATTGCAACAAATTTCGAGATTTCCTTCAACTATCATTGAGCTTATTTTGGCACTTGGAATGCCAAATTTTAGGAAACATTGCACCCTTAAACTTCAAGCCTCTACACATGAGACTGGGGCTTGGAACTATGGCTTAAGTGGGGAGGTGCTTATTAGCCTTCCTCATTCAATTTAGTATCCAAGAGTATTTATGTTATGTCATTTACATTTAATTCTCGGAGGGTTGAATACCTGAATGCACTAGCGAAAACTTCCAAACACATCCCCATAGTGTTAATATCAAGACTCTTCCATGTCATTTCTTAACGTCATCATTTGCCTTTGAGCGGTGTCATTTGTCACTCAAATTTTCCCCA
Organism: Pinus tabuliformis; assembly: GCA_031772625.1. Classification (NCBI taxonomy): domain Eukaryota; kingdom Viridiplantae; phylum Streptophyta; class Pinopsida; order Pinales; family Pinaceae; genus Pinus; species Pinus tabuliformis. The sequence goes on from CM062812.1 coordinate 153,681,885, forward strand.
ATTGGCCACCTAAAAGGGTCATTTCCAGTTGCTATGTGTCATTTCACCAGTGTGCCATGACATCTCTCATCCATGTCACTTCCACATGTCTACCATGTGTCTCTTCATCATTCGGCCATGTTAATTCCACATGTCTCCAGTAGGGAGGAGATCCCAGGTTTTTTATTTTCTAATGATTTTCTTCATTATTTGAAAAAATGCAAAGGCATTGAATTCTTGTATACAACTATACGCCCTATGCTAGAGAGATTCTCCATATAGCGAATTTTTTCAAATGTAGTAGTCGTCCTATCTCGAACACCCATGAATCTTTTTACTTTCACTCCTCATCCGAACTTAAACAAGAATGCAAAAAATTACATATATAACCATAAATAAAGAGATACAACATAAATAACACTTCATTTAATTAATATCAAAATACTAAAATATGCTTACAAATAAAATGGAAATAAAATATCTCGAGCGATGGTAGGTTATCTCTGAGAAGAGATGTGGTTTCTACATGCCTCTCAACTGTGTTACAATGAGGCTCAAGGGTCTATTTATTATTGACCAACAAGGTAAAACACTAAACAACCAAAATCCTAACCCCGAGAGATGGAAAGCCAAGATTTTGTGGAGCCCATTGGGGTTAGTTAGGCAGCCAACTTCCCGAGGTCGTAACTTGGTCATGTTATCTCTGTTTGGCACGTACAATACCTTGTTGCAAAGGCATCTCCAAGTACTACAAGATTTATGGTAGAAATCTACAACTATGGGCTTGCTTTGGACCTAAAAAAATGTCATTTAGGGGTCAAAACAGGTTCGGAAGTTCAGGACCCAGAAAGCTATAAAAAATATTAAATGTTGGAAGAAACAAGGAAACAAATGAAACTCACTAGAGGTCAAGGAGGAATAGATAGGTGGCCACCAATATCCACCTCGATCATTTCTCCCTCCATATAAAGCAATGGTCCCCATTATGTGCAAAGCCTCCATGAGCTGAGGAAATTTTTGTTGAACATGGTCCCTGGTGAACCACTTACCTTGGTGAAGGAGTTGGTCTGCTTTGAAAACTCAATATATATGGATCCTCTATTGGCGAGTGTTCTTGATCTGTGTATCCATGATATGATTAGTTACGGCATGTTCCATCCAGTCTAGGTTTAACTTTGTTGGTGTGAGTTGTTCTGCAATTTCGGATGTGTCCAATAATGGTGGAAAGTATGGCTAAAGGTGGTCTACATTCAACACTGGGTGCAGAACAAGGAATGGTGGAATGTTGAGCTCGAAGGCGTTGTCCCCCACAACCATGGTGAGGGTGTATGGCCCATATCTAAGTGGGTAGAGCTTTGTAGGTTTTAACCCCATACAAGAATTACCAGCATACGAATTCTAAAAATAGAAAATAAACAATGGCAAGAGAATAACACATAAAAAAAGTATACACAGATATTTTCCCCTGCATCCCAAAACTTGGACTACCAAATTGATTTTTAATTACTTTATTTCAATGTTACAATACATATATATACATTCTGAAGCATCCATAAACCCCATCCACAAACCCTGGATTAGAACATAACCGTAGTTCCCTTGATCAGATCTACAAAATAACATGGATCGAAAACCATTGTGCCCAAAACGATGTGTGAAAACCATGCACAAAACCATAGTTAGGTCCGCCCACCTAATACAGGGTGTTAGAGTCCATCTTTCCAGCCTTCCACCAGCAATCAAACATGCTCTTATAAAGTGGTCTTAGGGTGTCAAAGTCAAATTTGGTCATTTCAGTGAGTCTTCGAGTAAATTTGATCACTAGCTATTAGGTCAAGGATTTTTATCACTCCTTCCAAAGTTTTCCAAGTATTGGTCCATGTCACCATTCGGTTGAGTGTACCATCATTCAAAGAGTGGTCATCATTATTTCAAGTTCCAATGGGTCATTTTACACCTTTTTTGTGCTTCAGTTGTGCTTAGGTAAGGCTCATTTCTCTCTCACAGGGTTTTGAATGTAATTTTTCTTGGATGGTCAAATCATCAACAAAATTTGTATCCTAATTCTCATACACCTTCCCCTATCCTTAATCTACCTTCTTAAACACTTCCCATCACTGATATCCCTCAAATTCATCATTTTCCCACAAACCCTAGCCCATTGCTACAACTTGACACTTTTCTAGGTTAGGCATGTGTTTTGCCCTTTTTGACTCCTTCCCCTCACTCAATCCTTGAAATTACACTTTCCCCCACTTCCTAACATCCCTCCCTACTTCCAAAATTTTCTCAAGAAATTAGAAGCCCCACATCCCATTCATTTCCCTTCATTTATGCAAATCCCATGTTCCACACATCAGGATAGGTTTTATTCAAATGATGTTTCTGAGCATGAAAATATGAATTTGACAAACGTGAGAGAGGATTTTATCCATAATATACCCAAGAATAAAAGCCTCTTTTATTTTTTACACGGGTCTCATGGTTTGGGAGAAATGTCCAAAACATCATTTGCCTAAGGAGGGTTGATGCACTTCTCAAGTGACCTTGGGAAAATCAAGATTTCTCCTAGCTGGGATGACCAAATGACTTGCTTGATGAGTCAAATGATAACTAGACACAAATTTCTTTCCAATGTGCTATCATGAGCTCAATTTGGAGTAGAGGAAGACCTCTAAAATTTGATTGAAACAACACTCTACATTTTGGCAGCCTCATTCTGCACATTTTGACCAATCTTTGGAGATTGAGCTTTTGACAGGTCCAATGAGCTCCAAATTGAAAAATTCAAGATGTTATGGAAAGTAGACTCGACAAAATTTTCAACAAGATATCCCACGCCCAATTTGGACACCAAGAATGCCTCCAAAAGTGTCCTGGAAAAAGCGATACATGTTGGGAACAGGGCGTTGTGCTTCTCGCAAATTTCAGCAGTTCAAAATAACAAAGGCACTGCGCATAGGGCTAGGCACTATGCTTCTAGGTGAAGGCGCTGCACGTAGAGCAGTAAGCCTCCAAATTATCTATAACAACAAAAAATTCACCAATTTCTCTACTGTCTCCTATTTTACAAGTAAGTTTCCCTTCTCCACTTGATTTTTAGCTTGCACAATGAAAGTTATAGACATTTTCTTCATACTTAAAACCAAACCCTAGTTTCCTCTACAAAACCCTAACTTCTTTGTTTCCCATCACCCATCCCTAGAACTAAAACCCTCTTTACATCACTCACTCTCCTCTCATCTATATTCCATTATATCCCTCATTCTAAAAAACATTTTCCCTCACTTTCATAACTCACATCTTACCCTTCATTGTCTAGTCTACCCTAACATATCCCCTCACTCCTAAATCACTCTCACTCATTCCCTTCATACAACCTTAAATCCTAAAACAAATTCCTAAAACCCTCATAACCTCTTTAGCACTCTCACAAGCTCACTCATAAGCTCAAACCCTAATGAGATCACCTCCCCTTCCCCTACCCCTATTCACCATAAATCATTCCTCAATTACCTCCTCTAGGGTTTCAAGGCTTCAAAACTCAAACAACATGGACATAGAGGACATAGATTATGAGGAGGAGGAAAACAGTGGTATTGAAAAGCTAGGCTAAGGCAGGCTCTAAAGGGAAAAAAGGAGGAGGATAGGCTTAGGTTGCTGGCTAAGGCCTCCTTGGCCAATCAAAGCACGTGATGGTGGTGTTTCACACCAATTTTGGACAATTTTTAAGAAAATTTTGTCATTTTGTAAATTTTAAAATTCAATACACAGAAAAATTGCCCAGAAGCGCAACGCCACCGGCGATGCGCTTTTTCTAGGGACATCCAATGAATAAATGGCTTACATTTTTGGATTCAGGGTAGTGAGGACATGCACCGTAGAAATTTTCAGAATATTTGGAGCAAAATTAGTCCACCAAAAGGTCAAAACACACTCCAAAATTGACCTTTCTGCCACTTTTTCGACACATAGAAGTAGCCTTGGGAGAATCCAGTTTTGAGGGGTCAAATGAGCTCCAAATGTAGCAATTCTAGATGTTCTAGAAAATAGACTTCAATACTATTCCAATGAGCTATCATGGACTCAATTTGGATGATTGGAAGGCCTCCAAAAGTGGCTTGAAAGTGGCACTATGTGTAGGATCAGTGGTGTTGTGCGTAGAGCAGATTTTTCTCAGGATGCCTATTTTCCCAATTTTCGACTATAATCATAATTTCTCTCTTATGGTGGATGATTTAATGATGTAATTAATATCATGGCTTGTAAATATGATGGTTAAACAATTGTAGATGGTAGATTCATTAGATTAAAAGTGGTTTTGAGGGCAACGAATCAATTTCCCCTCTTTTAGAGGCAAGTTGTTTGGTTGCCTAGATTCTAGTTCCTTGTTTAGAAATGGTTGAAACAACTCCTCTTTTCATGAATTCGATCCCTGAGGCTAGGATGAGTTGTTTTGATGCCTATATCATGTGTTTTCTTAGTCATTTGTTGAGGTTGGACTCTCTTGGAAGCTCAGTGCTTGATTGTACATCATTGTAAGCAGTTGAGCAAAGAAATTAATAAGATTTGTAGCTATTTTTATGGGATCCCTGTGGTATGGAGTTCTAACATAGTTTCTTCTTCTACAATTATCTGTTCATATGTTTTATGTATGCCTCATTCTTTTAATTTCTTCTAGTTGAATGGTTTCAAGTTAGATAGGTAGAATCCATAATTTTGATTCTTTGCCTTGGGAAAACACACAAAATTTCATGTTTTTCTACTGTTTAAGAAGGATCCATGACCTCCACATTCCCTTCTTAGCTTCTCACTAGTCAAACACTTCACCTCATCAAGCCTAAGAGTGCTAAAGCCTACGCCTACCTTGCCCCATATAACACCCTGCTTTTTTGACCTAATTTCCCAGACCTAAACTGCCCAATTCCATCTGATCCAGCAAATTACCAACAAATTCAATAAAAACATTGTGCTACTATACCTAGCCTAAAATCTTGTCCCTGATGTAGTCATCTTGGCTAAGATCCATAAGGAGAGAACCCTCTCCCGGCCTAGTAGGGCTAGCTACTAGGTTAAGTGTGGTTTGTGGTTACCCTAGAATTGCCTCCCTTCAGCCTAAGGTCAATCCGGGTGACAACATAGTGGCAACCATACTAGGTAATGTAGTTCTATGTTCCTCGACAAAATGTATCAAGTTCATACCTTGATCTGATTGTTGATGGTGGAAAACGATCAGACACCGGAAGGCTGAAATCATTCACCTGACGACTCTAAATCAGTTTCAAGATCAGATCCAAGGACTCCAATGGAGGATGAACCCGACTAGAAAAAACATGAAAGGACAATATGGAAATATCAAGTATTCAAGTTGGAATTTCATCCAAGACGTTATGTTCTTTGTTATAAATTACTTCTTCTCTTTTCCTAAGCATGTCAAGAAGGCTTTACAAAGTATACTGTATTTGAGAAATGATCCTAGACCTGCATTTGATTCTTTCCCTTTGAAGATTGTGAATACAAAATGTTCACATGCCTTTGATCTTGATCAAGAACCTTCTTCTAAATATTATGATGACCCATCTTCAAACTGATGGGCGTCAAGAGACCAAGAATGATTCTACACCTTCTGTACATATTCCTATACCTTGTAAAATTTTGGATAGATACAAGCCTCTAATTTTACCTCCTATATCCCATGCTTGCCCTAAAAATCATTACCTATATCTACCAAGATTTGATGGTGAATGTGACAACATCACAACTGAGAGACATGTACTGAATTTTGAGTCTTTTCCTGACCTTTTTGAAGTTGATGAAGAGGTTGTTAGTATTAGGCTTTTTGCTCTTTCTTTGCGAGGCAAAGTCAAGAGTTGGTTCAAAACCTTGCTTGATGTGAGCATCTCAGATTTCCAACAGTTTTTCAAAGTTTTCCTAGAAAAGTGGGTGGTCAGAAATAACCCTTTCTTGATTCTAGAAGAGTATAACCAACTGAAAAGATAGCCACGGGAGACAGTACAACAATTTTCTGCCATATTTAACCAAGTTTATTGTTTGATGCCTATTAATATAAGACCTCCTCCTGATTCATCTCTCTTGCACTACCCGGATACCTTTGATCTAGAAATGGAGTTTTAGCTGAGGGAAAGGAACCTTGCAACACTTGAAGAGATGCAAAACAATGTAGTAGATGTAGAGGCTAATTTGCTGTTCAAAAGGGAAAAGTTGAAGGAAGAAGAGATGAAGAACATATATCTAGAGGAATTGACATCTTTAGAGGTAAAGATCGAAATTTTGGTAAGTGCAGTGGAAGAGATGATGCAAAAGATCACCACAAGGAATGAATATGATGTTCATGAGCATGGCTCGCTGATTGAGGAAAGACAAGTCGTTGATCCAAAACATTTCCTTTCTTATCCCAGTTGTCATAGATCTGATAATGATTGTTTTATAGATCATCTTGGAGAAGAGAGATCTGTTGATTTGACATGTATGCTTGATGATGTGTTTGATACTGATGATTTCCCTAAGTTTGATCAGTACGATGATGATTATGTTCTCCAAACAAAAGCTAGTCTTACAGACAAATCAACAGTTGGTTTGTGGAAGGAGGAATTTCACTTTCAGCAGCTCAAATACAATGATCAGCCGATGCATATTAGCTATGGAGGTGAGGAGGAAACTACAGAAAATTTTGAAGTGAAGAATCTTTGCCTTTTTGTTTTACTTCATTTCATATCATCAGAGACAACTTCCGTGCAATCAAAAATCAACCATCAATAAGTTTTGATCTTGACCATCTAGAGGGAAATGAAATCCTTGTTCAAGACTTCTCATATCTAGATTTGCAACCCACAAATGCCATTGAATGTCAGGTTGCAGATGAAGGCTTGGAAGCTGGAACATATGACCAAATGATGCAAGATGATTCCGTACCATTATGTTTTGAATCATTTCAGTTTTTGAAGGGAATTTTTCATAGCATATCTTCAAATGATTAGCCTATAGAAAAACATGCAATCTCATTGGAACCAATAGAAAATGGGTTGCAAGAGTCTTTTCAAGTTTTTCACGATCCAATAACTGATATGTTGGATGATATCTACAGTCAAAGTCCCTCTCCATTAGCTAACTATGAGATTGAAAAGGTATTGATACAAACTTGATCCAGCAACCGGTTTCTATGTCACTTTCAGGAGTCTCGTCGTAAAGCTCAGATGAAAGTTTGCATTCATGGTATGAGGAGAAACAAAGTAATCCACTGGATGAGCTAAGTCCCAGTGCACATGAATTTCAAGATCGTTATGCATTATTTTTGGAGTCAGGTAGAGCATCCATATTATTCAATCTGGGAAAATCTGGATCTGTTTACAAGTTTTAAAGGGAGTTTCATTTCAGTAGTTCTCTCTTATTGTTCATAAACAAGCACTTGCAGAGAATTCAAACAGTAGCTAGAATATTTACTTGGTTGCATTGGTTGTTTCATTTCACTTGATCAGGTGATGAATGGAACAATTAGAGTAGGTTTTATTGAATAAGCTCCATTTTGAGCATCTTTTCCAGTTTGTCATTTGTGTTTTAGTATCGAGTCAGTTTTTAGTTGAGTAAAAGTCAGTTTGAGTCTTTGAGTCATCAGTATTCAGGCATGCATTTCAGTTTGTGCTTTTGACTCCATGCCCAATGGATAAGGCTACTTGGTCTACGGTGTTCTCGGCACCTCCAAGGAGCTACCATCCCCAATGGAACCAATGTTAGAGTCAGTCTTTGCAGCCTTCCACCAATGATCAAACATGCTCTTACAAAGTGGTCTTAGGGTGTCAAAGTCAAATTTTGTCATTTCAGTGAATCTTCGAGTAAAATTTGATCACTAGGTATTAGGTCAAGGATTGTTTTCACTCCTTCCAAAATTTTCCAAGTATTGGTCCATGTCACCATTAAGTTGAGTGTACCATCATTAAAAGAGTGGTCATCATTATTTCAAGTTCCAATGGGTCATTTTACACCTTGTTTATGCTTCAATTGTGCTTAGGTGAGGCTCATTTCCCTCTCCTAGGGTTTTGAAGGTAATTTTTCTTGGATGGTCAAATCATCAACAAAATTTGTATCTTGATGCTCATACACCTTCCCCTATCCTTAATATACCTTCTTAAACACTTCTCATCACTAATATCTCTCAAAGTCATCATTTTCCCACAAACCCTAGCATATTGCTACAATTTGACACTTTTCTAGGTTAGTCATGTGTTTTTCCCTTTTGGACCCTTTCCCCTAACTCAATCCTTGAAATTGCACTTTCCCCTTCTTCCTAACATCCCTCCCTACTTCCCAAAATTTTCTCAAGAAATTATAAGCCCCTCATCCCCTTCATTTCCCTTCATTTCTACAAATCCCCTGTTCCACACATCGGGATAGGTTTTATTCAAATTATGTTTATGAGCCTGAAAATATGCATTTGAAAAATGTGAGAGAGGTTTTTATCCATAATAGACCCAAGAAGAAAAACCTATTTCAGTTTTTACATAGGTCTGATGGTTTGGGAGAAATGTCCAAAACATCATTTGCCTCAGGAGGGTTGATGCACTTCTGGAGTGACCTTGGGAAAATCAATATTTCTCTTAACTGGGATGACCTAATGACTTAGTTGATGAGTCAAATGATAACTAGACACAAATAGCTTTCCAATGAGCTATCCTAAGCTCAATTTGGAATTGACGAAGATCTATAAAAGTTGACTGAAATAACACTTTGCATTTTGGCAGCCTCATAATGCACATTTTGACCAGTCTTGGGAGAGTGTGTTTTTGATAGGGAAAATGAGCTCCAAATTGAAAAATTCAAGATGTTCTAGAAAGTAGACGTGACAATATTTCTAACAAGCTATCCTAGACCCAATTTTGACACTAGGAAGGCCTCCAAACGTGTCTTGGAAAAAGCGTTATGTGATGGGAACAAGGCGTTGCGCGTAGAGCAAGGCGCTGCACTTTTGGAAAATTTCAGCAGTTCAAAATAATAAAGGCACTGTGTGTAGGGCTAGGCACTGCAGTTCTAGGTGAAGGTGCTATGCGTAGGGCAGTAAGAATCCAAATCGTCTATGACAACAAAAAATTCACCAAATTCTCTATTGTCTCCTCTTTTACAAGTAAGTTTCCCTTCTCCACTTGATTTTTAGCTTGCACAATGAAAGTTATAGACATTTTCTTCATACTTAAAATCAAACCCTAGTTTCCTCTACAAAACCCTAACTGCTTTGTTTCCCATCACCCATCCCTAGAACTAAACCCCTCTTTACATCACTCCCTCTCCTCTCATCTATATTCCCTCATTATATCCCTCATTCTAAAAAACCTTTTCCCTCACTTTCATAACCCACATCTTACCCTTCATTGTCTAGTCTACCCTAACACATCCCCTCACTCCTAAATCACTCTCACTCATTCCCTTCATACAACCTCAAACCCTAAAACAAATTCCTAAAACCCTCATAACCTCTTTAGCACTCTCACAAGCTCACTCATAAGTTCAAACCCTAATGAGATCACCTCCCCTTCCCCTACCCCTATTCACCATAACTCATTCCTCAATTACCTTCTCTAGGGTTTCAAGGCTTCAAAACTCAACCAACATGGACACAGAGGACAGAGATTATGAGGAGGAGGAAAATAATGGCAGTGAAAAGCTAGGCTAAGGCGGGCTCTGAAGGGAAAAAAGGAGGAGGATAGGCTTAGGTTGCTGGTTGAGGCCTCCTTGGTCAATCAAAGCACAGGATGGTGGTGCTTCACACCAATTTTGGGCAATTTTTAAGCAAATATTGTCATTTTGTAATTTTTAAAATTCAATACACAAAAAAATTGCCCAGAAGTGCAGCACCACTGGCGTTGCACTCTCGATAGGAGCATCCAATGGAGAAATGGCTTACATTTTTGGATTCAAGGTAGTGAGGACATGCACCCTAGAAATTTTCAAATTTTTTGGAGCAAAATTAGACCACCAAAAGGTCAAAAAACACTCCAAAATTGACCTTTCTGCCACTTTTGGACACACAAAAGCAGCCCTGGGAGAATCAAGCTTTGAGGGGTCAAATGATCTCCAAATGCAGAAAGTCCAGGTGTTCTAGAAAATAGACTTGAAGACCTTTCGAATGAGTTATCATGGGCTTAATGTGGATGATAGGAAGGCATCCAAAAGTGGTCTGAACATGGCATTACGTGTAGGACGAGTGGCATTGCGCATAGAGCAAATTTTGCTCAGGATGCCTATTTTGCCAATTTTCGACTATGATCATAATTTCTTTGTCATGGTGGATGATTTACTGATGTAATTAATGTCATGGCTTGTAAATATGATGGCTAAACAATTGTATATGGTAGATTCATTAGATTAAAAATGGTTTTGAGGGCAATGAATCAGTTTCTCCTCTTTTAGAGGCAAGTTGTTTGGTTGCCTAGATTCCAATTCCTTGTTTAGAAATGGTTGAAACAACTCCTCTTTTCATGAATTCGACCCTTGAGGCTAGGATGACTTGTTTTGATGCCTATATCATGTGTTTTCTTAGTCATTTGTTGAGGTCGGACTCACTTGGAAGCTCAGTGCTTGATTGTACATCATTGTAAGCACTTTGGCAAGGAAATTAATAAAATTTGTAGCTACTTTTATGGGATCCCTGTGGTATGGAGTTGTAGCATAGTTTCCTCTTCTATAATTATGTGTTCATATGTTCTATGTATGCCTCATTCATTTAATTGCTTATAGTTGAATGTTTTCAAGTCAGATAGGTAGAATCCATTAATTTTGATGCTTTGCCTTGGGAAAACACACAATATTTCATGTTTTTCTATTGTTTAAGAAGGATCCATGACCTCAACATGCCCTTCTTAGCTTCTCACCAGTCAAACACTTCACCTCATCAAGCCTAAGAGTGCTAAAGCCTGCGCCTACCTTGCCCCATAGAACACCCTGCATTTCTGACCTAATTTCCCAGACCTAAACTACCTAGCTCGATCTGATCCAGCAAAATACCAACAAATTCAATCAAAACATTGTGCTACTATACCTAGCCTAAAATCTTGTCCCTGATCCGGTCATCTTGGCTGAGATCCATAAGGAGAGAGCCCTCTACCAGCCTAGTAGGGCTAGCTACTAGGTTAACGTGGTTTGTGGTTACCATGGAATTTCCTCCCTTCATCCTGAGTTCAATCCAGGTGATAACATAAGGTGCAAAAAAAATTTACCTGGGGCGCTGCCCCCGACCCTATAGAGGGGAGCTACCACCCCGCTCAAACCCCCTAATAGGGGGGATTTTGTCCCACCTCTAACCATTTTGCTATGCATCGACGCAACGAAGGGGGGGGCTCTGCTCCTCGTCTAATACCTCGATTTAACTATTGGGGCTAGTCGTGGAACGAATAGAACACAACCCAACAAGCTTACGGTGGGGTCCAACGAGATGCTTCTTCTGCAAATGTACCCAAACTTTGTCGCCCACGTGGAACTTGTGCAGAAATCGATGATGATCATGTCGCTGTTTATACTTATCATTGGTTCTATCAAATATATCATGGACCTAGTAGCAGATGTGTTGAATGTGATTGATGAAGTTGTTAGCCCTATAGACTTCGGACTAGGCGTGAACTAAATTTGCCTAAGTAGTTGTAAATGGTATGGCCACATCAATGGGACATAATGGCTAAAATTCCATCCCTACCTAAAAGGCGTTGTGGCTCATTGAGTTGTGGAGAGCTCTGTTGTAGTTGTGTTGGACATAGGGGATGATCTCATCCCATGTGCATGGATGCTTCAAGTTGTACATGCACATAATGTGTACGATCATCCTGTTGACAACCTCTATTTGTCCATCAATTTGAGGATGGAAAGCCATGGACTTAGTAAGTTTGGTATCAAACATCACCCAAAGACTTGACCAAAATGCACTCAAGAATCTGTTGTCCTGATCTAAGACAATGGACTATGGAATCCAAAAGTGTACCCACACTTGGTCAAAGAAGATTTTAGCAATGGCCTCTATTCTGACACTCTTCTTGTTGGGTTATATAATGGCCATCTTAGAGAATCTATCGATCACCATGAAAACGGAGTCATTGTTGTGCTTAGAAGAAGGAAGGCCCCACATGTAATCGATGGAGATGGATTCCCAATGTCGACTATGAGGAGGAAGAGGAATATGTAGGCCTTGCTTCTTGATGTTTGGTTTGGCAATGGCACAAGCAGTGAAATATTTAATGTACCTCCAAACATCTTGAGGAAGGTTCTACCAATAAGAATACTTCTGCAAGACTGCCGATGTTTCTCTACCATCATAGTCCGCCTCACAATCATCTTGCCATGCTCGCTTGAAGGAACACATATGTGTCCCAGGTGGCATAAAAATGCATCCTCGAGGTGAAAATTGGAACTTTCTTACCTTCAAAGAGTGTCTAGTATGCACTGTCGAATTCAGGATCGCTCTTGTAAATATTTGGCCAACTCGAAGTCTCGTGCCCACAAGAGTCGAGCACAGTGATTAGCGTCATGACTGGTGGTCAGCTGAGGTAGTCTAGAACATTATTGGTGTTTCCCTTCTTGTACTTAATGTTCAAATTAAATTATTGCAGGTATGTGGAACATTTCTAATGGTGATCATTCCACAACTTCCCTTGTGTCTGTATGAATTCCAGGGGTTGGTGGTTTGTGTGGATGACCATTTTCTTCCCCATAATTTAATGCTTCCATTGATGATAGGCCTTCACAATGGAATACATTCCTTTGTCATGAGTGGGATACTTTTGGACTATGTCTGAAAGTGTTTCACTGTGGTAAGCCATTGGATGCCCATATTGAGTAAGAACTGCACCAATAACATAGTTGGAGATGTCTGTCTCAATCTAAAATGGTTGTTACAGGTCTGGTAATGTGAGCACTGGTGCAGAGCAGAGGCAATGCTTCAACTAAAAAAAAACCTTCTATTGAGTTTCAGACCAAAACCCTTTTCTTTAGCTTTGCCCTTGGTGACTTGCCTTAAAGGCCAAGTGATATGAGAGAACCCCAACACAAACATGTGGTAGAAATTGGAAAGACCCAGAAAGTTGCGAAGCTTTGTTAAAGTGGTTGGGGCTGAAAAATCCCAAATGACATGTATCTTGACTGGCTCTACATACTTTTTCACTTCTCAAAGCCACGCCACACATCAAGGACTAGTGGGAAACCTATTATGAGAAAAAGGATGAGAGGGAATCCTCACTATTTTTAGTCGCACCCACTTGGGATTACTTCTGAGACGCCGAAAAGGAACAATATAACCCTGTCAGGAGCTATGAAGATAAATACATAAAATGGAACATGATATGGCAGGGAAGGGACCAAGATCTGCCAGATTTGACAAATGTTTTCCATACCCTACACACAAAATTGGGTATCAAGGATTCTAAGCAAAATTTGGTACTCAAGTACCGCGACTACCTACACAAGTACATCAAGGACGAGATGGATTTCCTGGCCATCTCCTCACTCAACACGGCATACCGATACGTTGTCAAGATTAATCATAAGTTTAAATAGAAGAAGCACGACTTTGGATCTACAAATCTGAAGTAAAGAAAAGGCACCCCCAAACCATAGAGCAAAGGCCAAAGCCAAGGTGGGGCGACCTAGGACAACCCGTCGAAGCTGCAAGCAAATAAAAAAACCCTGAAGATAATGAAGGACATGGGAAAATGGTATGAGTTCCATAAGAGCTCCACTCACAACACAAGTGTGTCGAGCCAAGCAATCACTTGTGCTTGAGCTAAAGGCTTCCAAATTAGATGCATGTTTCGACTTTGAGTCAAAACCCGACAAGGGGAATAAACAAGGAAATAAATGAAACTAACTGGAGATCTAGGTAGAATAGGTGGGTGGCCACCAATATCTACCTGGATCAACTCTACGATAGGACATGGAGGCATACACTAGTTGATGAAAAGTTTCTTGTCTGCGAGATCTATCAACTATGATATTACCCATCACTAAGCCTCCATGAACCTTTTTACTCTTATCTCCGCACCAGAATGACATGTCAACCATGCTAAGTTATCTTCATTGCACTTCGATGTGTCACCTTATGAGTGGCACCATGTGTCATATGGCAAAGGGCCACTTCGGCACCTGAAAGTGTCAAATCTACATGCCATGTGTTCTTTCCATGTCATCACCATGTTGACTTGTCATGCCAACTAGCTTTTGCATCACCAATGTCCTCTAATCACACTTCACCATTTTTCACTTACCACATCACCATCTAGTACTAAGAAAAGCCTAGGGGGTCTAGCGTTTTTTGACATTTTCTTTTGTTAATTTTAAAAGGACCCTAATGTTAAATTCCCATCACTTACAATGTCCCCCGGAGTCTTTCACTATGAATTTTTTCAACTGTGCAATCATCCTCAAGTTTCGATAAAACTTTTCTTGTTTAGAACCTCCATGTCGTGAACATGTAAACAAATGTTAGTTAAGGAAAGGATTTGCTATCCCACGAAGTTTCTCAATAACAGATTTTTTCAATCACATCCTCCCATCATCTGTGAAGTTCGTCACCATGGAGATGTCAATTGTCATGAACATTCCCATCCCGCAGACTATATTAATCACAAAGTCTGTCAGCCAAGTGCAACCATGTGACTTGGAACCTTTCCAAACTTTGAACTGCAATAACACTTAATCCCTTAGGATTTTTTCAAAGTTCCATATATTTGTGGAAAGGTCTATGAGAGTATTATCCAACTATACACTTTGCAAGAGCACCTAACTTGATTTGCTATAAAAAAATGTCTTCAAATATGGGCCCTTGAATCATGTATTCAAGAATTTGCAAGCAGTACAAGACTCTTCATGCACCAAAAAATGGTGAGTGACAATATCAACAAACTCTCAAACAAACTCCCCTAAACTTGTAGGTCCTTGACACCAATGACTACATTAACATCAATGAAAATCATCTTGTAATCTACTTGACTATATACATATATGTGTGTGTATAATATTTTAGTATCAACCATAAATACAATATTTTAATGTTATATATATATATATATATATATATATTGAAAACTAAAAAACTTCACAAATCAATATAAATTGGTGTTAAGCACAATTTTATTAAGTGTCAAAAGGGTTTAAATCTCAAGTTTAAACCTCTTTTAAAGTGAAAAAATTGAAAAAATATTTACACCTTAAAAAATTTAATCACTCTCAACACATTATAAATTATAAATTTTAAGTTAAAATAAATCTATAATAATATTCTAACATTTATATATTGGGATAATGATTTCATTTCTATTCATTGAATGAAACTATGTTAATAACTATTAAACTATGTTAATAACTATTACACAATATAAACTTTAAATAAAAAAAAATAATATACATATTATAATTCAATAAATAAATTTTTATATTATTGAAAATCATATCTACTACTCTTACATTATTAATGATATATTTCAACTTTTTTTAAGAATATTTTCCATAGGACAATTTTTCCCATTTTAAAAATATTATTATAACATTTATTTTCATACTTTTGATTAAATTTTTTTATTTATATTTCATAATTAAATTAAAAATTATTTGTATAATATAATATAATTTGTTTAATTATTTTATAAAATAAAACATTTTATTTGTCTATTTTATTATATATATTAAAGGCTTATTCTAATTTATAGACAAAAGATTTTTTTTTCATCATTATTTTTCTGGTTAATTTTAATCAAAATCCATTTTAAATAATTGAGTTTAAGCTATTTAATTTGCATAATTAGAGTGCTCCACAGGTTTTCAAGAGAGCTAAATCCATTTATCGATTCAAAAACATATTTTAAACAACAAAAAATTTGAAATTAAATTGCTATTACCAAAAAACCAATATAATAATAACTATAAACATGAATGTTTATAGTAAAAAAATAACAATTCCACTCAACGATCTCAAAATATATATATATATATAGTAAAAAAATAACAATTCCACTCAACGATCTCAAAATATATATATATATATATATATACATACTATTCCATGAAGAAAACCATTTACTTTATTTACATAATTAACTTATAATATTTGTAATACTCATTTTATTTTTCATCATTAATAATCTGGACCTTTACATATACACCAATTAAATGTTCATTGGAAAGCTGACTTCAATTACTGAAGACATCTCCGGTCTCTATAGGGATGAGATGAGATGAGGTTGCATATGTGAATGGATTTTGCCACCTATAAAAATATATTTAACACAAATTTTATATTTCAAGTTGCATTTAAAACTTAAGTTGGTCAATCAATATTTATTTTCGTGTGAATGGAAACCGTGTTCTTTACTCTTACACGATATAGACCTTCGAAGAACCTGTCTTTGGAATAATAGTCAAACTAAATGTCAGAATCTTTACCTGTCATCCACTTGCCTTTGGAAAAAGAAAGCACGTGTTTCATATAAAATAAAAAAGGATGTGTTTCATCTAACTTAACAATATAATTTATATATATTAACCTTGATAGTTAACAATATAATTTATATTTATTAACCTTAATTGTTATTATACAGGCTATTCCTTTCATCTACTTGCCTTCTAGGAATGTGTAAACATATAAATATCGAAAATGCAAATATTGAAAAATAAGTTGGTCAATTATAAATATCGAAAATGTAAATATTGAAAAATAAGTGGGTCAATTATGAATTGAGGCTTCTGTGATTCATAATAGTTGTAAGCAGAGTTTCAGCGAAAATTACATGAAGAAAAATTTTTGTCGATGCGTTTCAAACTAACTAGTGTGGTTCATCGTCAAAATAAGTTGGTCATCTCAAAATGAGTGATCTTGCAAATATTGAAAAATAAGTTTGTCATCTCAAAATGAGTGGTCCCAAGTTATATCGAAAATGCAAATATTGAAAAATAAGTTTGTCATCTCAAAATGAGTGGTCCCAAGTTTAGGAAGGGGGCTGAGAGTCTTCACCCATGAGTGGTCAAAATGAGTGGTCATGACTCATGACTTTGGGCAGAGATTCAGAGTCTTCACCCAGTCACTTCACAATTTTTCAATCCACGGGATGCCTGGCGGCATGTGGAATTGTTCAACTAAACTTAATTAGAGCTTTTACATAGGAAGTCATGCTACTAGGTCTAATTGGCGTGTTGACTACACTCTGGTCTCGAAGACGTTTACTTGAAGCTCGCTCTCTCCAAGTCCATCTCCTTCTGTTCCAATTACATATTTGCAAAACCCTTCTTGTATTTGTATATATTCGCCTCCTCAGCTGAAGTCTCCACTCATTCATTTCTATCTTCGACAGAATAGCAGGGCTCGAGAATACGTGTTCTTCTTCGCAAATGCAATGCCTCTCACTGTTCAGCTTTGTGTTCTTCTCTTCCTCTGCTCAATCACATCATGTTTCGGCAATCTGTACGACGATTGTCTTCGGAATACATCTACATGTGGGGACGTTGAATTCGCGTATCCTTTTGGGAGCAATGGCAGCGGCTGCGGCGACCCTGACTTCCAGCTACGCTCATGTGATTACGAGAGCCATACTCTGATGAATATCGGTGGAGACGAATATCACATACTGGAGTCCTCTTTCTTGGAGAATAGTAGTACATATAAAATACTGACAATTGTTAACGACAATCTGTGGGGCGGAAAATGTAATTTTTCGGGAAACTATTCTCAACTCTGGAGGCCCGATTCCCATTTTCAGGTTCTGGATACATACACTAAACACTAATCTCACGCTTTGGAAGCAGTGCGATCAAGTTCGTGAGAACATTAGTGGATCACAAGTGCATAATTTGAGTTTATGTGGCAGTGATTGGTACTACAGTTTGAATCCCCATTTCAATTTGGAGGGCACAACTTTCTGTAACGTATTTCAACTACCAGTTAGACAGAACTTCTCTCAGCAGCCCATTAATAATAAGACTTTAATAGCTCAGGGTTTTGAGGTAACATGGCGTGTGGACCCGAAGAGAGACCAAAGCTGTGAAGTTTGTTTGAAAAGTAATGGGTATTGTGGTTTTAACATATCGAAGCCTGCAACGTTTCTTTGTTATTGTCCCGATGGCACATCTGATCCAGAAAAATGCCCCGGCGATGGTAGGTTTCGCGATCCCGTTTTCAAAATTTGATTAGAAAGCTGTAACCTTAAGTGTTTACGGAAAGTTAGTTTAATTGGTAAGTACTTCTGATATAAACACCTTCTCAACACTTTTCAAGTGTTCGCAACGGCTAACGGACATACTTTAGGGCATTAAATGCCCAGCTACACTCTTTAACATGCAGGTGTGTATTTTTTATTTATATATCACACTGGGCGGGCTGTGTTAAAGAGCTAACGGGACGGATGTAGCCGAGTATTTAATGCCCTATAATATACCATTAACTCTTACTTAAAAGTTTACGAAAAGTTAATTTAATTGGTAAATATTTCTAAAAGTTCACTGAATCAATTCTTCTCAACACTCTTTAAAGTAAAAATTAGACTCTCCAGCTAGACTGATCCCTTCCTGTCAATGAACAACATTCCCAATAAGAAAAAACTGTTTGAATCTCTCGCGTTCTGTCAAGTATGTATTCTCTTACCAATCGCTGTGGACCATGCAGGTACTCAAGATAAAGGAGGTCGAAACATGTCGGCGATTATAATAGGTAAATATGATTTCTTCATATTCAGTGTCTCTTATTTAATCTAATACGCGAATTTGCATTTTGTTTCCATCAATATTGTCTTCGGGGTTAAACGAAGATCAGTTTGATATCAATTTATCTTTATCCACTGCAGGTTCCTCTGTCGGGGTTGGGCTGACAGCAATAGCATTAGTGCTGCTCATATTGTTTTATGCAAAGAGTAGAAAACCCCCTCCGGGTAGCTCTACTTCAAAGGTTGAAAAATTCCTAAAGCAATATGCTTATGAAATGCCAACCAGATATACATACTCTCAACTCAAGAAGATCACAAACAACTTTGAAGAAAGGTTGGGAGAAGGAGGTTATGGTGTGGTGTATAAAGGAAAGCTTCCGAACGGAGCCCTAGTGGCTGTTAAGATTCTGGACAGGCAAAGGCACAGCGAGACTCAATTCATGAACGAAGTGGCCACCATTGGGTGGGTCCATCACATTAATTTGGTTCGGCTGTCCGGGTATTGCTTTGAAAGCATTACAAGTGCTCTAGTATATGAGTACATGGTGAATGGATCCCTTGAGAAGTTTATATTTACAGAAAAAAAGGAGCAAGTCTTGAGCTGGGAACAATTGTATTCAATCGCTTTGGGTGCTGCTCGTGGAATTGCATATTTACACCAAGAC
This sequence comes from Pinus tabuliformis, assembly GCA_031772625.1. Classification (NCBI taxonomy): domain Eukaryota; kingdom Viridiplantae; phylum Streptophyta; class Pinopsida; order Pinales; family Pinaceae; genus Pinus; species Pinus tabuliformis. Next base: position 153,701,206 of record CM062812.1, read on the forward strand.
TGCGAGAAGCGGATCATACACTTCGACATAAAACCTCACAACATATTGCTGGACTCTGACTTCAAACCAAAAGTTTCTGATTTTGGCCTCGCAAAACTTTGTGGTAAGGAAGACGACCATATATCAATGACAGCCGGGAGAGGGACACCAGGATATGTTGCGCCAGAGTTGTGTGATGGAGATATTGGCCCTGTTACAGATAAATCGGATGTCTACAGTTTCGGAATGCTTTTGTTAGAGATTGTTGGGGGAAGAAAGAACGTGGATTTGAAGGCCAGCCGTTCCAGCCAGTGTTTCTTCCCCGAGTGGGCTTTCAAACTGCTTAAGAGTGGGGAGTTCGCAAGGAGATTGAGAGGGTGGGCAGAAATAGAAGTGGAAGAAGAAGATGAGGAGAAGGCGAGGAGACTCGCAAAAGTTGGGTTGTGGTGCATTCAGTACAACCAGAAAGATCGTCCTTCCATGAGTAGGGTTGTTCAAATGATAGAAGGAGATGGAGATGATGTACCCAATCCTCCCCCAAGTTTCAATTCCCCACCAACACCTGAAAACCCCTTACTATGTTCCATGGAAAGATCTTGTTCAATTTAGATTGACTGTTTGATAGCAATTTATTTAAACCAAACATTGCACTGCTGTAAATTTTACGCTTCTTCGTTAATTAGTAGCTTTCTTTGAGATTTTACTTTGAAATATCAAAGACGGGGAGCCCTACAATCAATAAGGTGAAGTTAAAAACATAGATGTATTCATGAAATAAACTTGTCAGGTTTTCACCTTCTAGTTTAAGATATCATTGCTTGTTGGTTGGAAAGTCAACTCATCAAAAAAATAAAAATATATTTGAGATCGTTGAAGAAATTTGACTACATTATAGGGTGGAAAACGAAATAATTCATCAAAGAATTAAGAATACAAATCTAAATATACTATAACAATGAAAGAAACTTATTTCTTGAAGCCTTATCTTATGATTTGAGATGTCATCGTTTATTGCAAAGTAAACAAACTTCTCCAAAGTTAAGAATGGATGGAGCAGGGTTCTAGGGAAACGCTGTGTTTAGAGTTCTAATTCACCTTCCCCTTTCGTTGTCAATGTGTCTGATTTCAAGACAGATGGGCCATTTTTCTTTATTGCACCCAACCACAACTTGAACGAATTGCGTTGTTTCAATTGACTATTATACTAAAAGTAAACCTCCGTGCCGATCATGTCAGTGGCTATGCTTGTAGGTAATTTTTTCCACGCGAAGGTAATATTTTTCATGGGATTTATCGGGAAATTTGATGCTGTTATAGCGTTGTTTGAAAGTGTTTGATGCACTGGCTCAATTTAATTTTTTTCCTGTTTGAAAAGAGGTCACTCCTCAAGGTAAGGATTCTCGAGTTGATGATTATGCAACTTATGATAATTCAGTGAACCTTTTTGTTGGTCATGAAAGTAAATCCTTCTTAAGTATTCTCCTACATTATTACTCTTTTATTTAAATTCAAAATAAGAATGTATATTTATTGTCACAATTTAAAAAATATTTTTAAAAATAAAAATAAAATAATAATAATTTAACTATAATAAATTTTTAAATATATCAAATAAGAAATAATATTCAAAATTATTGGAAATATTTTTCCAAAATATTGTGTTTGAACCAACAAATGAAATTGGGTTTTGAATATGAGCAAGAGTGATAGTTGCATAGAAGTATAGCCTTAGCTCCCTCTTTTGATTGTTATAGATATGTAACATTAGGGTAGTGTGGGGTCTCCATTTTGTAGTTATTCAATAATGCTTTGTTTTTGTAATCATTTACACAATTTGTCGTTTTTCAACCTCCACGCACTTCTTCCATACATCTCTACCTTGCATACGACTTCTTGTGCACATGCACTACTGCGCATGATTACTTTTTTGTATTTGTTATTTCTTGTATGCATTCCTACTCAATGCTATTAATTGTTTCTACCCTAGTTGTTGTCATTACAAAGACTTTGTGGCAGGCAACTCCTACCAAACTTGTCCCAGAGTGCACAAATTTCTTCTTGTTCATGCCTAGCCTCATTTGGGCTCCGCACATTTGGGCCTCAACACCACTTGAAACCCAACACCTTAATACCTATAAAAAATATATGTACATGCAATTTTCCCTCATATCTATAATTATTTTTTAGCTCTCCCTGCGCTCATTAAAGCCTCAACACCACTCGAGCCCCTACACATTACTACCTCTACACATTCTATGTACATGGAATTCACCTTGATATCCATAAATATTTTTAAACTCTCCCATTTAGCTCTGGTTGATGAACAATTTAGATGGAAAAATAGTATTGTATTACAGAAGTCTCTCTCAAATTTACATTAGTCTCCCAGCCATGGCATAGCTATGCACATGTGAAGTGAAATTCCTATATTGTTTATGATATGTCAAGGATGTTGTTAGAAGATGGTTCAAATTTCAATTCAAACTTTTCAAAAGTATGTTTATTACTTTATTTATCACGTTGCAGGATTTTTGGAGATATTTTCATAGGCGTACCACATAATGTTTGATTATGGAATCTCGAGAGGGGGATTTGTTGAAACTATTTGAAGAGAGGCCGATAATGTTACATGGGAGGACAATGCAATATTTCTATTATTCTCTCGTGTGCATTGTAGGTTTTATAACAAGAAAGATATAATTATTATACAAAGAGTTTGAATCACCCTACACACATGTATTATTATTACAAAAATGACCATGTATTAGAAATGCTAGCCTATAGACTACCCTCCACGCTAGGTCCATTCCACTGCAAAATGAATGATTATTATTCTCTGAAAATTGAACCATAATCTTAATTGCAATATGAATATGTGGACATTGTTGGCCATTCTACATAGAAGACAAAATGGTATCATGACGAGAAGTAAATTGTATGGGTATCATACCTTGGGGTCATACTTAGTTAAATAATTGAAAACTCTTGAAGCCATTTATTTACTCGTAAAAGTGGCTAGCAACCTTATGAAAATTATCACTTGAGTTGCTATAGGGTTTCCTCAGAGTGCGAAGGTGTGGAGGAAGCTTTCATTGCACTTTCTCTGCACTCCTGCACCTCTACACTTAAACAAATTGCAAAATTATTTTATTGCGACATACATGAACTTAAGTTGAGCCGTTGGTTAACAATAACATTAACCACCTCTTAAATCATGACGAGAAGTAAATTGTATGGGTATTATACCTTGGCATCATACTTAGTTAACTAATTGAAAACTTGTGATGCCATTTGTTTGTTGATCAAAGTAGGTAGCTCGACCTTATGAAAATGATCACTCGAGTTGCTATAAGGTTTTCTTAGGGTGTGGAGGTGAGAAGGACACTTTGTTGAGTTTTCCTCGACACTTTAGAATCATGTCTATGTCTAAGAAATCATCGCGAACACACCAAAATTCGACAACACAAGCACTTTACATACCAGAAAACATACAATAGTAAATTAATCTAGTGCACAATATAATTTTTCAACCTAGAACTTGTTTATATTAGAACTTTAATGCAACAATTAGGGCTTGGAGTCAACTACTTATGACTACCAATATACCCTAAACAAAGTACACTTGACTTACTTACTGAAGGAGTGCTCAACTCAACCCTTTTAGTCTACGTACCTTCACAACTTTTGGCAGGTCCTTTTCCCCCTCTTATGTTTTTCACAAGAATTCCGCGACTTCACAATGCTTCTATTTATTTCTAAAATGACTGAAAATGGGCTCAAAGATCTACCCTCTAATAGTCCTCTTGCTCCTTGAATATGCTTGCTATTGGGGACTTCAACGTCTTCCCCCTCATTGTCTCTCGACTGCTCCAAGGATGACATAACTTAGGGCTTCTAGGTAGCCCAAACATCTATGAATTTACACACCAAATATCATAGAACTTTGGGAATAAAGTTTTCCCTATTAAAAGTGATAAATCAACTTCTTATTCATTGTATTAGGGCACTCAAATAACATCCCTCACATCAATAAATTGTCACATATGTTAGCTAATAATAGGGGTACAAACAACTTGCCCACCCATAATTGATTTAGGACATCAACCAGTATACTTAGGGAGCATAAAATCTTCCCTCTTACTATCTATTGGATACTCAAGAATGATAAATCTAGGGCTTGCATAATCATTGCGCTTATCCTTGATATGCCTCCTTGCATTCACTGAACTAGGGAACACAAATCATTTTCCCTTACACCAATGAATCCCTTACTGAATTTATTAAACTTAGGGCATCACTAATAGGTAAAACATAATCATCTTTTCTCCTTCAAAGATAATAGATATAAGGATCAACAAAAAACTCTCTTATCATTGGTTTTCCACACATGAAATCTTTGAACTGGGGATCAAAAAACCATCCCCCACAACAGTGATAAGACTACCCTCTATCAATATACTTAGGGCTTGTATATTGTTTACCAAAAACTGGACTTAAACCACTACATCAACCTAGCATAAATCACTTTAAAATCAATCGTTTACCTCTAAAGACACCTCCTCTAGAAGCTTTGAAGGGCACAATTCTATGCATAAATTACTCAGGTATTTGACAATTTTTGAGGGCTCTTTTACCAGCCATAGGTATGCCCTAATTTGGCCTATACAAACCTCCAAACACGTGCATAAAACCTCATGTCTAGGGATTGAACCCTCTGTGTTGCTCCTTGAGGATATGTGACCCTTACGCCTGCAACATACTAGGCATTACAACCCTCCTAAACACACATTACAGGGGTCTCTCCCCTCTTATAAGAGCTAGACCTTTTTCAATCCTATTCATAGAAATTTACCCTTCAACATGTTCCCAGAACTTCATCCAAATCATACGTCGAACAATTCCACCTACTCATCCAATCCAGAACTTAGGAAAACAGAAACAAACATGTATTTCGTCACTCTCTAGGTTTTCTCCTTAGTTTTGTGGCTCTTCATACTAGTTTTAACTTTGATTAAAGCTCTTGATATGTTCTACAAATGATAACAACCTCTCCTCTACTTATAATTACTATGAGGGTAACAATAGGCCCTTAAGGGGCATCACTTAAATACAAGAAAACTTAACTTTATTTGATAAAACCCAAACTAACATTAAAAAAGAGATTTCTTCCATTTTATTTAGCCACATAATGATGCGCTAGGTGCCCCTTAGCCCATCAAGGGTTCCCCTCATCCATCCATGATTAAAAAATGATTTTCTTGACTTGGTTTCCACGCACAACTTTGGGTACAAAACCCACTTCTTGGGAACATTTCCCAAAAACCAATTTTGTGAGTCAACTTCTCATAAACTTAATAGCCTAGGGGTTGTGGGAGTACCTCCCAAACTACACAATTCAAGATGCCTTCATTGTGCTTCCTCCACACTCCCACAATTCCACACTTAAGAAATTGTGAAATTATTTTACTGCTTTTCCAAGTCACCTCCAGTGATGGCAGAATGGTTACTTCTTACAACGTGCCTCCCTCTGATTGAAAATTTCGACAGTCATTTGAAGGAAACCAATTCTAGAAGTAACACCATTAGGACTATCACAAGATCTTATATTTCGAGAAAGTTGCGATGATGTGTATGTGTCTGTGTGAGTGTGTGTGTGTCTATATATATATATATATATATATATATATATATAGAGAGAGAGAGAGAGAGAGAGAGAGAGAGAGATGTATTGTGTGTGTGTGTGTATAAGTTGTTATAATAATGATATATTGTATTTATCCTTGTGATATATGTATGTTCGTGCCTTTGTATTAAGAAAAATACAAGTAAATGTTTGTTTAAAAAAATGAACAACCAATTGCTCTTTGTTCAAAAGCATGTCCCTAGAAACTTGAAAATGATGTTATCTTTTTTAAATGGGTGAGATATAGTCTTTTATCTATTATGATGTTATCTTTTGTAGAAGCTTTCTCATTGTGTGGAATGTGAGGTTCATAGAAAAGGTTGTACAATGAAAGCTTCCTATGCACCTCCGCACTCTACATTGCATAAACCAATGGGTCTAGAATATTGTCAATGTAATATTCTAAATGAAATACTATTGGGTAGTAAATGTAATGAAGTGAGATATTCCAAATACAAGTAAATTGAATATTGTAAGATATGTTGAAATACTAATTATTAGTTAGATATCTAGTTATTTTATATGAAAGTGTTCATAATGGCAACAAAAGAAACACATAGTTCATTTTTCTACTCTGCACCTTCATTGAAATGGGGAATGGGAACACTATTTGTGGTGTTCCAATTGAGAAAGGAATGTGAAAATATTTTTTCAAAGTGTTTCAATATTGGATTCATTGTAGATCTTTTTATTCATACTAAAACCATTTTGATTTATCTCTCATGAATGGAAATTTTATTAGTGCATCATAAGGAATGTATATTCACAGAGTTACTAAAGGATTTCTAAGTTTAGTGCTACTTTTTTTTCCTTTTTCTATTCTCATCTTCATTGGACACTATGGAAATCATAAACTTGACCATTGAAGATAATTCATGGTAGGGAGGTAGTACTAATCAATATTGACTGGGAGAATTTAAAGGTACTCAATTTGGAATTCAGAACAGAAGAATTGACAAGGTTATTCATATGTTTTTTGCATATTTTATGTCGATTTTATGTTTTTTATTATGAATTCTGACAAGTATCTAATTTGAGATTTTTTTGGTTAGTTTTAGATTTGGTTTTAATGTTTATTATGTGCCTCCAAATATCACACAGTTGAAATTGTCTTTTACATAATTGGATTGATCTATGAGAAGCTATGAAACTGTTGATGGGCTGAAATGTACGCCAACAACTAAGAGGGTCTCCCTAGTGTTAAGTCCCAATTAGACCTCACACTGTTTGGGATAGTAGACTCATCTGGTACGTGGGACCACCATGAATGTTTCCACTCGTGGTTATCAAATGTGAAGGTTTCAGAGTGGGGACAAGAATGAAATGCTCAGGGAGTGAAACAAAATTAGCCCAATATTGAAAAATTATATAAAGAGGTACAAACAAGTCTAAGCAACAATAAGAACAAATATGCCACGAGAGGGATGAGTCAGCTAAAACCAAATCATACATACACTAAAAAGAAACATGCAGAAGTTAATTGCAAAGTATTTCACAATAGGTCACCGACATGGTGAGGAACAAGTAAACAAAGATTCAAGAGCAGAACATACATGCAACCACTATGTACGAGTCCATAACATATTGTGTGTATGGAAGCTCATATACAAATATAGTGAGGTATGAGACAACTAATACAACCACCATGAGTAAGCATGGGAATGAGTGCCAAAGATAAAGAACATCTTATTAACATCGCTGCAACTTCAAATACATGTAACACAATTGGTCAAAATCCAATAGTGGAACATGGGATGCTCATACCATTGCCTTATGCCAAAACCCTAGCCCCACTGCAAATCCACTCTACTAGCTTCCAAGAGCTGAGTGGCTCTAGTTGTCAAGCATAAATCAACTATTTATTCCTAGTCTCAACTCAAGTACTAAATTCCCCTATTCAATGAGGCATGAGGGCACATTTATAGAGGTTAGGTGACCGTTCAACTACCGTGACGTTTGACGTTCCCTCATGCCCTTTCAGCTACCCTCATGACTCTTAAGCTTGCCCACTTATTTCTCAAGCATATTACTTAGTACATGCTGAATTGATCTCAACAATAATCGATGACACCATGATGAGGATCATTGCATACTGATAGCAGAGAGAATTTAAAGAGGAAAGGGAAGGTTTTTAGAAGCCCTAGTGTTGGGTCTCGTTGCCGACACTACTGTGAGCCCAAAGGCATAAATTGTTGCACTGCTTGTCGTTGTGCCTTTCTTACATCCAATAACCTCTTGATGTTGTGTTCTTCGTTGAAACCCTAGTTGTGTGGCTTCTGCGAAAACCATAATTCCCTTCTTCCAGGTCATATTCCTTCTTTCTCCTACGATTTGCAAGAAAACAATTTATATTATCCACACATATATTGAAAACACATGGTCACTTAATAAGGTGTCATATTTAATCAAGAAAATAAGAAACAATTGTTATAAAAAATAATTGATTCCCATAACAACATTAAAACAGAAATGAAGAAGCACTCATAGCCCTAAAATATTTATGTTGAGAATAATCTATCAGGTCTTCTTCGACCCCTCAATAATATTTCAATTTCCAGCTTTATGGAACCATTCTCGTGCATGAGTATAATAATATGCACCTATTATTTCACACTCGGTTCAAAGGTAGATCTATTATTATTCGGACAACAAGTATCAAATGGAGTTTTTTCGTTTTACCATGTCAAGAGGGCACTGTGACTCTAAGACAACCTTCCCGCCTATATCTTTGTAAATGTTAAATTCGACCTTTCAAGACTACGCATTGGTATAGTGCATCCATCATATTCCCATTTCCTATTACCACGAAGAAGATGTCTTTGATGAGCGAAGAGTTGGACATACATATTCCTTTGGTCGCAACTCTAGTGAAGAGGTCGCGTAGTCAGAGCAGAGGGATAGTTTCATCTGTTGTCAGCTTTGTCACCCAGTCACATTTGAGGGAAGGTCACACTTCTAGTTGCATGTTGGAGTGTGGCTCCGTGACTAAGGGTCGTGTGGTCACAGATAATGGTTATTTTCACCCCTCGTTGATTTTCCTGAGGCTAGTAGATGCGACTCTACATTGGTCTTCGTTCCGCCATGATAATGCATTCGCCAGAAAACCTCTTAGCAACCACCATGTATAATCGAAAGGGTCCCATCACCACTTGCTCCAAGTAGGCGCATGGTATAATGAACAAACTCCATATCGAAAAAAAAAAAGTCTTTATGAGCCTTAGACTTGTTGCAACAGTATTTTTTTCATGTATCCTAGACCTTACTAGTTCCGTCCTCGTCTCAAGATGAAATAGTTGTTTCTGTCAAACTCATTAAGCGATCTATCGCAACCCTATGAGAATTTTCAAGTCTGGCCACTGGATTTCTAGTTTCAACATTTGTGGTAGTAAATGAGTAGTCACGGTGCATAATCCTTTGGGCTCTGATGAAATGTTTACACAACGAAACAACCGAGATGACCTATAATAAGTGCCACTGCAACAATAGGAGCATATGGATGGAAATCCAACTCAAAGAGTTTATCTTCCCATTTAATATCCATTTGTTTCCATCCCTCCCTTCTTTCTACGAGCCGCTTGGTATCCTCTATGGATTGAACCTCAATAATGTGCTTTATGCTCATTAGTCCAAACGCATCCTGTGACTAGTCACCCTCAAGGACTGCGACTTATGAGGTCACATGGTTGAATTATAATCGATGTCGCACTTGTGGCTGCATCACTGAGGCTTTAAAATGTGATTGGTGACTGTGAGTGGGAGTGCGACTTCTTGGAGGTCAAAAAGTTGTATCTTATAAAAGTTTCCCTCCTTGGAGGCTTGCCAGAGGTGTTAACATGCGACCCAACAACTGTGAGTGGGAGTGCGACTCAATGGAGATTGAATAGTCGCAATCTGATGGAGGTCGCATCAGTGGGTGTGCAACTCATGTGCCTGAGGTGTGACCTAACTGCCCAGGTGGAAATGTGACCCATTGGAGGTTGGTAGTCACAACATAGAGCTAGTTTCATTTCAGGATCACCTTCTTGAGCCTTAATTGTATGACTTTCCAACCTTGGTCAAAACAACCCAACAATGCATGGTATGTCCTTGAACTAATGCGATGATGTGTTTCTCTGCTTATTCTTCGAGATATGTCTATTTCATCAACTGTGGCTGCCTCCTTTGATCCTTGTGTTTGTAGAATCTTGGACCGTGATTTTCTCTTCATTGTCACCATAGCTCTCAGGCGTTCTGCATCCTCAGGCACTCGAATCCTAGTGTATTTCCAAATGTGATTTCATATATCCTTGCACTCATGCTTCCTAAGAAGCGATGTCAAAACCAATTCGAAACCATTATTTGGGTTGTTTTTAGCAGATCGCATGCTTGCAAGACATCTGAAAAAAATAGTTAATACATGCCTTAATGAGTATCTTGAAGAAACGTTCTTGACTCACTTTTCCTTTAATGAGTTTGACCGAGTACGAGAGCCAAGGAAGTGTAAATTTGCTGACATGAGGTTCTCCCATGCATCCTCATGCATCTATTATCACCTGAACGTAGGTAACTTCGCCACACCTTTGAATGAATGTCTCCAGCACATGGTTTGTAATATGGCGCATTTAAATATATTGAGGAAGATGCATATTAGAAATGCCTTCCTCACAACCATTAAACAAAATCTCTTGGTGAGCCTTAGTATATATCCTTCACTCTAGCTTGGTTTATTCTTAGGGGTTAAAAACATATTTCTTGTATAAATGTGTGCATTCAGTGTTGCATTCTCAGTAGCACACATACTATTCATAAAATTGTGACTTATGATGTGTAGCATTGATTATTTCTATGTTTTCTCATCTAACCCTTTATTCCATGGCATATTTCAATCCGACGTGGCATGATTGCATGCAATATTTCAAGGCGATATGAACTACAACATAAAGTAATCAAAATAATAATACAAAAGACAAATCCCTTTATGATTTTAGCATATCGGCATCCAATGTCGTTTCATATTTTCAATATTAGAGTGAGGTTATCAACTAAAATAAAATACTTTAGTGAGCATGATCAAATTATCCTCACCCTAAGTAAATTTTGCAACGAATTCACCAAAGATATCTTAGATGGCTTGGTAAACAGTTATGACTCGAATGTTGAAACATTAATTGAAATATTAACATGTGAAGCAAAATTCCAAGCTTCACAGGCTATATCTCCCATGCGTAAACAAACCTTACTCTCAGAAATGAATGCCTATGTGCATGAGCATTAAAGGAATGATGGGTGTGGTTGATGCAAATGAGAACCATTAAAACTTGGTTGAGGGAAAGCCGAGTAATGTCAGCCAAAGTAGAGCTTTAAGGGCACTAGGTCTAAACATACATTCTTGGTCACGATAACTTTGGGTTTTATCATATATGGAAAAAAGCATATTTTTTTCAAACCCCACATTATCGCAAATCCAAATTCACATGCAGAGGGGTAATATAAGTCAATAACCTAGTGGAGAAATGTCCTGTAACAACTCTCATCATGATTCCATGTGTTGCCAATGAGAAAGTACCCCTAGAGGAATGTCAATTAGGTTAAAAAAAGCAGGGGATCACTCTTTTTGGAAATCCAGGGTTTCTCCCAAACCCTAACATTTCCAATCGTAAGGAAATCCAAATTGAATGCATGCTTGTCTAAATATAGGGCAGCTATTGATAACGACACATATCATGCAAAGATGATTTTCAAAATCAAGGGAGACTCTTGACACATCAATGGAGCTATTGATCTTAACAAAGCCCCAAGGTGATCCTAAGGCCTATATCTAAGATAAAACATGATGTGCGGGTGCAATGTATGAAGTGTTAGTGGGCACATCAAAAGGGTTAGGTAGGCAAGGTCATAGGGAGAGTAACTAGTTAAAGGCCTTATTGAAACCCTAGTAGCTTGAGGCGCGTAGTGGGGTACCAAAAATTTTGGATATGCCCGAAACATTTGGGTGGTGTTGTAACGGCTACAACAATTGGAAAATCATTGGTAGAATCCAGTATCTTTATCAACACCCCTGTATACAAGATGCAAAGGTATATTGAATTGTTGTTATGGGCACCTCTTTTGTTGTCTCAACCTTTATAGATATGCCTTCCCTTGATGTCTCATATAGGTCATGTTGGCTAGTAAACACCCAATTAGAAGTTCACGCATGCTGGTAGTTGGCTATGAAGCAAAGAATGAAGTAGAGGGATTATTGTATTCATAATTTTAAAAGTAATTTTCTGATGTTTCTCAACTTCCAGTGGGCTTCGACAGTACCCTAGTGGAGCTACTCCAAGAAATCACAAATGTTGCTCTACAACCAACGAGCCTAGTCAGTACCCTAGCAGAGTCTTTGCATTACCTCTGTGTGTAAGAATCCTTTCTAGATCCTTTACCCTTTATTTAACTTTAGTTTCTTTTAGGTGTGCTTTTTCACTTATTATTGTGCTCTCTTTGCGCAAGGGTGGATGATGGATCCCAACTTATTTTACGAGTAAGAGAGGTTGTTTCTTGTTTGAGAGAAACTAAGAGATATCCTCATTTAGGTTTCCCCTCGTACCAAGTTTCCACATCGCATTTCCAATTAACAAGTGAACAAAGAACACAAGTCATTGAAACAATTAAGAGCATGTTGAGCACAAGTTTCAGGTTATGGGTATAGGTCATTCAAAGTGATTTGGGTTGCCCATAAGCAATTCGTTCTTATTTTCCTTGTTAATAAGTTAGACTCGTAGGAGGGGTATTCAGGATGCAACTTTGATGACGGGTTCTAAGAGAAGCTACCTATCGGAGTAACCATTAAAATTGCACACAATCATTAGGGCTAAGGTTTTAATGCTAGGGCAAGGTGACCAGGGAAGCTCTTCTAGGGTTCCGACATGTGCGAGGCTAGCCAGCAATCTTCCTTTAGGATTCTAGCATGTGAAAATAGGTGTGAGAAAGCTAGTCATTACAAGTGCTCTGGTATATGAGTACATCATGAATGGATCCCATGAGAATATGAGTACATCGTGAATGGATCCCTTGAGAATTTTATATTTACAGAAAAAAAAAACAAGCAAGCCTTAAGCTAGGAATAATTGTATTTAATTGATTTGGGTTCTGCTCATGGAATTGCATATTTACACCAATACTGCGAGAAGCGGATCATACACTTAGACATAAAACCTCACAACATATTGCTGGACTCTCACTTCACACCAAAAGTTTATGATTTTGGCCTCACAAAACTTTGTGGTAAGGAAGACGACCATATATGAATGGCACCCCAGAGAGGGACACCAGGATATGTTGCATCAGAGTTGTGTGATGGAAATATGGGCCATGTTACAGATAAATCGGATGTCTACAGTTTCGGAATGATTTTGTTAGAGATTGTTGGGGAAGAAAGAATGTGGATTTGAAGGCAAACCATTCCAACCAGTGTTTCTTCCCCGAGCTGGCTTTCAAACTGCTTCAGAGTGGGGAGTTAGCAAGGAGATTGAGAGGGGGGGAAGAAATAGAAGTGGAAGTAGAAGATGACGAGAAGGCGAGGCGAGTCGCAAAATTTGGGTTGTGGTGCATTCAGTACAACCAGAAAGATCGTCCTTCCATGAGTAGGGTTGTTCAAATGCTAGAAGGAAATGGCGATGATGTACCCAATCCTCCCCTATGTTTCAATTCCACACCAACACCTGAAAACCCCTTACTATGTTCCATGGAAAGAGCTTGTTCAATTTAGATTGATTGTTTGCTAGCAATTTATTCAAAAAAAACATTGGACTGCTGTAAATTTTACGCTTCTTCATTAATTAGTAGCTTTCTTTGAGATTTTACTTTGAAATATCAGAGATGGGGAGCCCTACAATCAATAAGGTGAAGTTAAAAACATAGATGTATTCATGAAATAAACTTGTCAGATTTTCACCTTCTAGTTTAGGATATCATTGCTTGTTGGTTGGAAAGTGAACCACCAATAACTCATCAAAATAATAAAAATATATCTTGAGATCTTTGAAGAAATTTGAGTACATTATAGGGTGGAAAAGGAAATAATTCATCAAAGAATTAAGAATACAAATGAAGTTAAAAACATAGATGTATTCATGAAATAAACTTGTCAGATTTTCACCTTCTAGTTTAGGATATCAATGCTTGTTGGTTGGAAAGTGGACCACCAATAACTCATCAAAAAAATAAAAATATATCTTGAGATCTTTGAAGAAATTTGAGTACATTATAGGGTGGAAAAGGAAATAATTCATCAAAGAATTAAGAATACAAATCTAAATATACTGTAATAATGAAAGAAACTTATTTCTTGAAGCTTTATCTTATGATTTGAGATGTCATCGTTTATTGTAAAGTAAACAAACTTCTCCAAAGTTAAGAATGGATGGAGGAGGGTTCTAGGGAAACACTATGTTTAGAGTTCTAATTCACCTTCCCCTTTCGTTGTTAATGTGTCTGATTTCAAGAAAGATGGGCTATTTTTCTTTATTACACCCAACCACAACTTGAACGAATTGTGTTGTTTCAATTGACTTTTATATTAAAAGTATACCTCCGTGCCGATCATGTTAGTGGCTATGCTTGTAGATTATTTTTTCCACGCGAAGGTAATATTTTTCTTGGGTTTTATCGAGAAATTTGATGCTGTTATAGCGTTGTTTGAAAGTGTTTGATGAACTGGCTAAATTTATTTTTTTTCCTGTTTGAAAAGAGGTCACTCCTCAAGGTAAGGATCCTCAAGTTGATGATTATGCAACTTATGATAATTCAGCGAACCTTTTTATTGGTCATGAAAGTAAATACTTCTTAAGTATTCTCCTACATTATTACTATTTTATTTAAATTCAAAATAAGAATATATGTTTATTGTCACAATTTAAAAATGAAAAATAAAAATAAAAACAAAATAATAAATAATTTAACTATAATAAATTTTTAAATTCATCTTGACCTCGTCCTCAAGGAACAAATTCACACTCTCTCAAGCAAGACAATTTCTAGGCATCCTAGCGAAGGACAAAAAGAACAAGGAGGATGAAATTCATCTCTTTCTCTCTTCTGTAGATCACATGTGTGCAAGGAATATCTCTCTCTCTAGTTCACATACCTTCTAGGTAGTTTCTGCTATAGGGGTTGAAATATCTAGGAAATTGCATGGGGGGCAAAATTATGGGATTCTGGAAGTGTAGAAATTTTGAATAATTTAACACATATTCACAGAGATTATCCTGATCATACAATTATAAGCGGAACATGTATAATACATAATCTCCTCTACGTTGATCATCAATTTACAGAAGCAGAAACATTCACAGGCACACATAGAAGCATCAATCAAACTCATTAACACAGTATTTTCCCGGGGAAAGCATCTCGCTAAAAACCCCAACTATCTGTATATTATAGTGATTGAATCATGTAACATTACAAAGCATAATACTTCTCACAAGTATCTCCACCTGTTACACACAATACAGCTCAGATCTGATCTCCAAATCTATTCCACTGCTTGCCTGCCTCTCCAGCTCAATACCTGCTCAAGAACTGATGAGAATGGCTTCCCAAACTCGTATTTCACCTGCAAAATAGTCACTCACACTTTGTTGGACGTGAGCACAAGCTATAATACTGGGCAAATACGTGAGCAAACTCATTGGCATACTCAATCCCTTGATTGTGCAAGATCTGGTGCACAACTATAGTCACAACTGATAGCAATCTGATTCTCTACCCCCTGTCCCTGTTGAACTGAACATGCACTGACATGCAACTGAGTTAACTGATGTATTCTATAGTTGTATTATGAGTTAATAACTTGTGAATTAATTAATAACTAATTCACCCAACTCATCTCTAGTCTATTGATCAGTTAGACTAAATACAACTAGTTTAACAAAGCTAAATTGAACACAACTCCATCAACTGTACCTTCAGTCCACTAAACTCAACTCACTTGAGTTCTAACTGAAGTCATGCATGCAACAACTCAACTGACTCATAAGAAAAGCGTATTTCCTTCTGACAGCTGCATGTGCCACCTCTGTAGCTCAAACTAAAGTGCTCCAAGAGAATATGATCAAGTTTATAGTCCAAATATTATTATGAGACAATAATATTTGACTTTTCTATTTTTGACAGCCAGTCTAAAAATAGAGTTTGATCACTCACACTGTGATCACTCACACTTTGATAAAAAATAGAAGTCCGTCTATTTTTCCCAACTTGACCAATCATCCATAAACAACAACCTGCAATCCATAGACATGATCCATATGTCTAAAAATAGACATAGTCTAAAAATAGACTTGCGCCAAAAATAGCCTGCGGACCCACTTAGTGAAGGCGACTCTTTCACTAAGCTCCATCATCTTGTTGCAATCTCAACAAGCATTTCTTGTTGCACACTTTTCAACACTCCCTCTCAACAAGAAAGGCTTCCTCTCAAACCCGATCCTGTAACTCTGGAATGTTCTCCATGCAACACATCTGGCCGATCCACTTGCTCTGTCATCAAAGTCTCTGACTGCTATTGCCTCTGTCGACTGAAACTCTGCATCTCTGTGCTCTTCAGTATCTGACTGCTCTAGCCTCTGTCACTTTGATCTCTGACTGCATCCGTGCTGCTGCTGGTTCTATCTCCCAGCATTGCATCCACACTGCACCTCCCAACTGACCTCCCTGTTGGGATAGAAACACCCTCTGATGCTGAAACTCTACCTGCTGCTGACAAGTGCTCCCTCTCTGACATCTGCGCTACTGCAACATCTCCATGCATCTCGCACCATTGCACACCTCTCTGTGCCACCTAGCACTGTGCAAAACAATTGTGCCTCTCGCATTGCTACAGCCTGCTAGCTATGCGCTGTCCTGGGATTCCCTGCACTGTCGCTCTCTCTGCCGCTCCATCCGCATCTGTCTCTACCCAATCAGTCAGTTCCTGCTACTGCACATCTAGGGCTCCCGTAGAAAGGTCTCATCCAAGAGGTTGGGTACCTCAAGGATCCTGCCCCTCCTCCTTGGGACGATCAATCCACATCACCCCACCTCCTACCTGGAGGTATGCCTACATGCGATCCTTTAGCCCATCTGGCTCGAAGTTTCCCACTACTGGAAGTCTCTAAATGAGTAGATGTCTCTACTCGATCTCCTCCCAGCTTCCCTTGTTGTGGCTGCTCCACAACCTCGTGAAGTCACTGCACCAATCGTGGCTCCTCCACAATCGTCTGAGACTTCTTCTGGCTCTGCATGTTGAGAGGTAATATACGCTCCCTCTCAACCACCAAGTCTCCATCAGTTGCCTCGCTGCTCAAGGCTTTGCATGCATCTTGAACCTCAAGAGCATACAGGTTCTTGACCCGTGAACCAATCTGCTTCACCTGTCTAGTGATGATGTGTCTAAGGAAAACCTTTCCCTTACTAAAGACCACATCATAGCCTCTGTCTTCCAACATCGCGATCGACACCAAGTTTCTCTTCAGTCCTGGTACATACTTGACATCGGTCAAGGTAAGGCGAGCTCCATGCTCCCTCTGAAAAATAACCGTGCCTACACCTGAGACACTATACTTCTCATCATTACCCATCCCTATGAGTATCTGGAGATCTTTCTCCTTCAAAGTACTGAACAAACTTTTGTCACCGGTCATGTGGAATGAAGCTCCACTGTCAAGAAACCAACCACTTCCCACCATGGATGAAACCATGCATGCGAAGAGTGTGAAGTCCAACTCAAACTGTGAAGCAAGTGAGGCTGCCTCACCTTCAAATCCTTCCCCGGATCCCTTCTTGGACTTCTTCTTTGGGCAATTAGTAGCATAATGACCCAACTCATGACAACGAAAGCATCTCACCTTCGCCTTGTCAACCTTCTTCCCATCATTGGAAGAACTGGATTCAGAAAGAGAAACCTTCCCCTTCCCCTTCTTCGCCTTACTCGCTAAGGCACAATTCTCCTCATCATGCATAGATGAAGAACTGTCTCTAGTGTGCCGTCTAATCTCCTCCTGCATCAAATCCGACCATACTCGTTCCCAATTTGGCAGTTTCTCCCTTCCATTCACCGGGTCCTGGTAGCTATTCCAACTCTTAGGAAGGTCAAGGAGTGCTAGACTCACCATCCTCATCCGACAGTCACCCCCACACTTCCCAGCTCATCCTGGCATTGGGTGAACTTCGTGAGATACTGGGGCATACTGTCTGCATTCTCACACTAAATGTTTCTGAGTTTTATCTCTTTCTTTGGAATTAAATTCGAATTCCACCAGCTCAAAACTCAACCACTTCTGATCTAGAATTCGTGAGAACAAAGTATTTCTTGTACAGAGATCGACTGTATGGGCATTCACTGGATAACTCACCTTCCAAGGGAAGGATGAATCCAGAGGCTACCTGGCCTGATTACAGACTCTACCTAAAGAAATAGAATGTAAACACTTCCTGAATAGTAGATCTGATGATCAATCCTCGCTTTGATATCCTGTAGAAATTTTCCTACAAATCAAAGGGCTCCGATACCATGTAGAAATTTTGAATAATTTAACACATATTCACAGAGATTATCCTGATCATACAATTATAAGCGGAACATGTATAATACATAATCTCCTCTACGTTGATCATCAATTTACAAAAGCAGAAACATTCACAGGCACACATAGAAGCATCAATCAAACTCATTAACACAATATTTTCCCGGGGAAAGCATCTCGCTAAAAACACCAACTATCTGTATATTATAGTGATTGAATCATGTAACATTACAAAGCATAATACTTCTCACAAGTATCTCCACCTGTTACACACAATACAGCTCAGATCTGATCTCCAAATCTATTCCACTGCTTGCCTGCCTCTCCAACTCAAGAACTGATGAGAATGGCTTCCCAAACTCGTATTTCACCTGCAAAATAGTCACTCACACTTTGTTGGACGTGAGCACAAGCTATAATACTGGGAAAATACGTGAGCAAACTCATTGGCATACTCAATCCCTTGATTGTGCAAGATCTGGTGCACAACTATAGTCACAACTGATAGCAATCTGATTCTCTACCACCTGTCCCTGTTGAACTGAACATGCACTGACATGCAACTGAGTTAACTGATGTATTCTATAGTTGTATTATGAGTTAATAACTTGTGAATTAATTAATAACTAATTCACCCAACTCATCTCTAGTCTATTGATCAGTTAGACTAAATACAACTAGTTTAACAAAGCTAAACTGAACACAACTCCATCAACTGTACCTCCAGTCCACTAAACTCAACTCACTTGAGTTCTAACTGAAGTCATGCATGCAACAACTCAACTGACTCATAAGAAAAGTGTATTTCCTTCTGACAGCTGCATGTGCCACCTCTGTAGCTCAAACTAAAGTGCTCCAAGAGAATAAGATCAAGTTTATAGTCCAAATATTATTATGAGACAATAATATTTGACTTTTCCATTTTTGACAGCCAGTCTAAAAATAGACTGTGATCACTCACACTTTGATCAAAAATAGAATTCCATCTATTTTTCCCAACTTGACCAATCATCCATAAACAGCAACCTGCAATCCATAGACATGATCCATATGTCTAAAAATAGACATAGTCTAAAAATAGACTTGCGCCAAAAATAGCATGCGGACCCACTTAGTGAAGGCGACTCTTTTCACTAAGCTCCATCATCTTGTTGCAATCTCAACAAGCATTTCTTGTTGCACACTTTTCAACAGGAAGTTGCAGTAGAGTCAAAATTCTGGGGAAGATCAAAAGAGAAAATTGATGGATTAGATTGAAAGGGTTTACTTGGAGGGTTTGACCAAGTTTGGTCATATAATTTTTGAAGTTTAGTTTGACCTATTTGATGACTAAAAGGTCTAGGTGTGTCGCTTGTTGAACATAATAATTTCTCTATTGAAAAGGTTGTTGTGTTTTTCTCCTTAGTGGGTTTAACTAGTGTAAATCACGTGCTCTATTTGTGCATTGTGATCTCTATTGTTCTATTATTCTTGTATGGTTGAATTTCTGAAGTATAATTTCTTAAAGGCATACTATAAAAATTAAAATAATATCAATGTCATTAGAAGTAATTACGAGTATTCAGAAATATTATGCTAGCACTATTGCACTTGAAAAATCAACATGGTATCAGAGCTTCGGTGAAGGAAGGAACTCAAAGATCACTATTAAAGAAACCATAATTAAGATCACTATTGTTGAATTCCATTTTTTTTATCTACATTCATATCTTCTTATATGAAATCAGAGAACAAGCTAGAAGGTGCCTCAAATTTTAGAGCTTGGAAGACTAGAATTGATCTCATTCTTGCAAAGAACAAAGTCTTGGATATTGTGAAGTGTAAAGTTGTTGAACCAATAGATATTGCAGGAAAGGAGTAGTTTAAGGAATATGATATCACTACCATGATTCTTATTGTGGATTCCATTAGAGATCATCTGATTCCTTATATTACAAAGCTTGAATCTTCAAAGGAAATGTATGATGCACTAACCAAACTATTCACACTCAACAACATTGCACAAGTCACGAGTTTGAAGAATGAGCTTCGTGATGTGAGGATGACAAATGATGACACTATGGCTTCATATTTTGTAAGAATATCTCAAATAAGGGATCAACTTCAAACAATTGATGAAGTCATCTCTAAGAAAGAACTAGTGACTACAACACTTAATAGACTACCTAGATCATGGGATGAATTTCCAGCAGGTATAAGTAGCAGAAAGGATGTCCTCTATTTTGAAGAACTATGGACCTCTTGTGCTCAAGAAGTTTTAAGACTTACCTCAAGAGATAGAAAGGAAGAAGCTTCTCAATCATTTGTAGCTTGTTTCAAGAACAATAATGGAGGAAAGAATAAGTTTGGTTTCCGTAATCAAAAACTAAAAGGGAGACCCACTCAATAAGGAAAGAAAGGCATGTCAAAGATTCAATGTTATCACTTTCACAAATTTGGTCACTAAATGAATGAATGTTTTGAAGGAGATATTGGTAAAAAGAGAAAAGGAAAATAACATGCTTCTGCAGCTGATATTAAATATGAACACCCAAGTCTAGAGGGGATAAATATTTATTTTAGTTTTATGCTCTAACAATTTCTATTGCAAATGATGATGATATGTGGCTGGTAGATAGTGGTGCTTCAAGATATATGACAAGAGATCATGGAAATCTCACTAGCATGATGGAAAGAAGACTATCTCAAAGGGTAGAGCTTGGAGATAACTACAACTATGTAGTTAAAGGAGTAAGAAAGGCATCCCTTGAGATAGAATCTGGTAATAATGTCTATCATAACAATGTTCTAAACGTGTCAGGTTTGAAAAGGAACTTAGTCTCTATAACATGTTTGGAAGATAAAGGGGATAGAGTAGCATTTGTGGATGACAAAGTACTTGTATGGTCCAAGGGATCTAGTATAGATGATGCTAGAGTTATTGGAATTCATGAAGGAATATTGTATAGGCTCATGGTTCAACTAGCTCAGGTTCTAGTGCATGATGAAATTAATCCAAGTGAACTATGGAATAGGAGATATGGTCACCTTCATTATGGGGCATTTCTTAAGTTGAATCAAATAGTCTCAGGTGTTCCTGAATTACGGATAGATCATAAAGGCGTATGTAAAGGTTGCACACTTCGAAAGAATACCAAGAAGCCATTTCCAAGCAGTGACAATAGATCTAAGGAAGTTTTGGATTTGATTAATTCTAATGTTATGGTACTATGCCAGTGAGATCACCTTGAGGTTTTCTATATTGTGTGACTTTATTGATGAATTATCTTGTAAGATGTGGATCTATCTCATGTAGACCAAGGATGAAGTCTTCACCAATTTTCAAGAATTCAAAGCTTATGTGGAAAACTTGACAAGTAAGAGAATTAATATTTTGAGATATGATAATGGAGGCAAATACACATTGAAAGAACTTGTTGGTTTTTGTAAGAAAGATGGGATAAATAGGGAGATGATTTTTCCCTATAATCCTCAACAAAATAGTGTGGCAAAAGGAAAGAACAAGTCCATTAAAGAATCCGTCAAGACTATGATGCATGATCAAGAATTTCCCATTTTCTTATGGGAAGAAGCATCCTTAACAACAATATACATTCAGAATAGAAGTCCTCATTAAATTCTAGAAGATATGACTTCTAAAGAAGCATTCACTAGACAAAAGCCATAGGTTACCCATATGATAATATTTGGTTTCCCTGTTTATATCCACGTTCTTAAGGATAAAAGGAATAAGATAGAAACTTCAAGAAATAAAGGAATATTTTCTGGTTATAATGAATTATCAAAGGCCTACAAAATATACATTCCAAAGTAGCGATGGATTGAGGTCATTTAGGATGTTATCTTTGATGAGAAGGTTGCATATTGGAAGTCTAAGGAAGCATCCATGGACTCCTACAATGAATTAAAACAAAAAAATTATAAGGAATAATTTTCAAGATCTAAATAATGTCCTAAGGAGGTAGAAGGGCATTGTGGACCGATAGAACTAGTAGTTGTTCTTGAAATAAAAAAGAGACCAACATGTGTCAGATCTACCTTGGAAGAAGTAGAAGGACATGCAGCTCTAGATGGAACACTAGAGAAAGTAAGAAACCTAGAATGTTTTCTAGTTATGTAACTCTTATGACTAACCTTATTGATGTGAAAGCTTATACTTATGAAGAAGAAGCTAGCCGACAAATGTGGAAGGAGGTCATGGATGAATAATATCAATCCATCATAAAGAATGATGTCTAGGAGATTATGTCAAGACCTAAAGGGAAGTCAGTGGCGACTTCCAGGTGGATATACAAAATCAAGCATGATGCATATAGAATTATTGACAAATACAAGGCATGATTTGTGGCTAGAGGGTTTTCCCAGAAAGAGGGAGAAGACTATGATAAGACCTTTGCTCTAGTGCTAGGTACACCTCCATTATATCTACCATATCTCTTGTTGCCTCATTGGGATGGAATGTTCATCAAATGGATGTAAAGACTGCTTTCATCAATGGTGCAATTGAGGAAGAGGTGTACATAGAGTAGCCTCAAGGTTTTGAGGTGCATGAGAAGGAATGTCACATTTTTAGATTGAAGAAGGCCTTGTATGGACTCAAGCAAGCTCCAAGAGTTTGGTATGCATGAATTGATAGCTACCTAATGAGACTTGGATTTACCAAGAGTGATGTTGATCCAAACCTCTATTTCAAGGTTGTGAAGAATGGACCTATGATTTTATTGCTAAATGTTGATGATCTGTTTCTAATGGGTGTTGAGCCTCTCATCATTCAATGTAAGAGGAAATTGGCCTCTGAGTTTGACATGATGGATCTTGGCTTGATGCATTATTATTTCGGATTGGAAGTATGGAAGAAGCATAGTGATATCTTCCTTGGTCAAGGAGAGTATGTTATTAAGATCCTTCAAGAGTTTGGCATGGTAGACTATAAATCCATGGTACATCTCATGGTTACTAATTTGAAGATGTTCAAAGACTCTAAATCCAACTTGGTAGATCCATCCATGTATCAACAGTTGATTAGCTTGTTGATGTATTTGGTTAATACCATGATTGACATTATCTTTGCAGAACATACATTGAGCTAGTTCTAAGTGGAATCGAGACATGAGCATTGGATTGCAATAAAGCACATTTTGAGATATCTATGTGGTACTATGAAGTTTGGCTTGAGATATGTCTCAAACAATGATCTACAATCGCAGGGATATGTAGATTATGATTGGGTAGGGACTGTAGATGACAAGAAGATTACTTTAGGAGTATGCTTCACATTGGGCTCCGCTATGATATCTTGGATGAGCAGGGAGTAGAGATCGATCATACTCAACACCGCAAACATAGAGTATATTGCAGCGAATGAAACATGTACCAAAGCAGTGTGGCTTCAAAATTTGTTTGCAGGATTGTTCGACCATGCGCTGGAACTAATAGTGACATATTGTGATAATCAAAGTTGTGTGAAAATTTTAGAGATTCACGTGTTCCATGACAAGTTGAAGCACATCGAAATAAAGTACCACTACATTTGTGACATGATGCATAGGGGAGAAATAATGCGCCAATACATCTCCACTAATGAGCAGACAACTAATATTTTGATGAAGCCATTGTCTATAGGGAAGTTCACATACTTTAGGGACAAGATGGGGCTTGTGGAGATTACCTCTCTAATTTAGAGGGAGTGTAGATGAAAGAATAATGGAAAATTATGATGACTAGTTGATGCTAAATGTTATAATGCCATGTGTTAGGAGTACTGACCGGTTGGGTTAGTCGTACTGACTAGCTGTGGATACTAGTTGATGCTGACAATATCAGAGATTCCAACTTGTTGATGCTATTATTAATGATGATGCATATGTCAAAGACACTAAAGAGGTGATGATGTCAGAGATGCTGACTAGACGTTGATGATTTTGTTATAACCTTTTCATAGAAATTTGATAACTTGAGAACACATTTGATAGTCATCATGAATACCTCCCTAGTTAAGAGGGAGTGTTGAATTTTGTAACTATGGCCAATCTTCATAATGTATATTTTCCCCCTTGATGCACTTATATTAATCATTGTAAAGCATGTTCTCCATGCTAGAGTCAAAAGAAAATTTATATTTTTGAGTCATGCCCTTTCAGATTTTTAAAAGAAGAAAAATTGAATTTGAAAATTTTGGCTCCAAGTTTGTTAAGTCAGACTCCCTGATGAGCCTCTATTTTGGTGCAATTTCACACCTTTTTTCTCTGCAATCACTTATGTTTTTACCTAGTATTGTCATTATTTTTCATATTCTTGGGCTACTATCTTAGATTTGAGCACGGCATAGTAATTGTTCATTATTTGATATATTTCCTTTGTTTTCAATAGGATTTACATCATATTGTTACTAATAATGGTCTAATTGTGCCTAGGTACTAAGGAAGGAGATGTATGTGCAATTGTTTGGTATAAAGATCACCACGTGGGCCCGTGATGAGTGGGTGACTTGTACACCCCGTCAAAGTCTTCAACAAAGGATTAGGTCAAAATTGTGCCTTATCAAGATTTTAGTTGAATCATGCCTGAGAAATGAGGAGTTGATCTTTGAGTTCTTTCACAACAAATCTGTGGTCTCCCCAGATTAGGTTACAAGCATAACCATATCTATTTTCTCCTAAGGACTGTTATGATCCATGTTGATTTTGTTTTGCATCTATCCTAGTTGGTTTGAAGCCTATTATTGTACTGAGAACACTATAAAAACTTTCTATGGCTCATTTCCAGGGAAGAGCAGTCCCTTTGTAAAATTACACTATTGTAATAAACTCATGGGTCGCTCTCAATGGTCAGGGTATCAGGGTATCATGCTCTAGCTCTTTCTAATGTAACATTGAGAAATTCTCTAATGGAAAGATTGTGCCAAAGTTTTTATTTGATTATTTGCATATATCGTTCACTCTGTGAATTTTTTTAAGGGACAACGATTTGGTTGGTTGGGCCCACCAATCTAGCTCGTTGTCCTCTTTCGTTTCCCTCTCTTTCGGCCGATATAGGTTATAAATTTTTTATGTAATGCCCAATCTATTATGTATGGTGTGTTAATATATATATATATATATATATATATATATATATATATATATATATATATATATATATATATATATATATATAGAGAGAGAGAGAGAGAGAGAGAGAGAGAGAGATATTCACAGATCTAAGCAGTTTGTGTGTCAACAAATAGTGGAGTTGCATATTCTTTCTTTTGGTACAATATTTTTATTTTATATCTATGTTATGTACAAAAATGTGAAGATTAAAACTATATTGAATCTCTGCTTTTAAATGCCACACGTAAAATTGTAGCAAGCTCACACTACTAGACATTTTGTTTATGACCTATTAAATGCTTTATTCCTTTGAAGTTTATTTTGGGTATTATTCTTGAGTTTTAAACCTTAGATACACATTTGAGTTATGATATGTATCTTGTCAAAATTATTGTGATCACCGAATGCATTTGTAACCTTGTTTCGAGAATTTTTTTTAGTAAGAACAGTGTATACCGTGTATGCTTTCCCCTTGAAATTTGTAAGTTATACATTAGTGAGACTACAACACATTCAAATATTTATGCTACCTTATCCTTTTTGTAAAGGTTAAATTTCAAAAGAATGTTGTACATTATTGTTTCAAAAGGTGAATATAACTCTAAAGCTCGTGTCTTGTAGCTTTTTTAAGCAAGCCTGATAAGAATACTTTGTGGGCTTTGTATTCTTACAACATTCATTCCTTTAATTGTATTTTGTCTATTGGGTTTTTTTTGGCAGATAGTATATTTTCCAAGCCTTGTAATCTTACAAGGTTTTGATTGGACTTGATTGTGAATGTGGAAACAAACACACAAGTTTCTTAAATGAATTTTGAGTTTTAGATATGTACAAGCGCACTATATTTATATTTTTCTTAAAGAATTTGTTTTCCATAAGTTAGTGCATTGTATGCGCTAGTATTGGGATTGATGTGTGACTAGAACACATTTAGAGCCCTCTTTTCCTTGAGAAGCATATCTAGTTTGTCACAAAGTAGTTATCATAGGAATGTGTGAAGGATTATCATCAAATTCATTCTCTTTTGCTCTTGCTTTCTGCATTAAGTTAGAGAGAGAGTTTGTTTACATTTCCAGTCCTTTCATTTGATGAAGTGAGGTTTGTTAGGGATTTCTGACTCCCTTACAACTGAGGTTGGTCCTTAAAGAGATTGCTTAGTTTAGTAAATAAGTTGCTAGTCAGATTCTTGAGTGATCAAGTAGTTAGGATTTTGTTTCTAATAAATGCCATTTAGTTGCAAGATTAGAATAGGGTATTGATTAGTGCTTGTAGGAGATTGAAGGTGTGAATAGATAGTTTCAAGGACATAATAGGGTTTGGTTTTGCAGGTCTTTGGAGTCTTTCTCTAGCATAGATTGTGTTGCGTCTCAAAGTCTACGAACATCAGATTGACATGATGACGTTGAGTCATTAAGTTAACATATATTGCAACCAACATTTTGGTGCCATTGTCAAGGAGGCACTTAATGGATAGGCCTTGGTGATTTGTAGTAATCCTATTTGCTTCTTGTTTTCCTGCAATTTTTTGTTTTCTTTGAGTAGATTCATGGAAAGGACAAGCCTAACTCGTGTCAGCAAAGTCTTGACAATGTGAGAGTCTCTAAGTACATGATATATTTCTCCTTAAATTTGTTTCCTTCTTGCATATTTTGTTTATCTTTTTAAAGGGTTTTCATTTATAGGGTGTTGTAAGAACCCCCCATATATGCTAATCCATATTGTGACAGAGTATACCAGCTAGTTGATATATTTCTCCTTAAATTTGTTTCCTTCTTGCATATTTTGTTTATCTTTTTAAAGGGTTTTCATTTATAGGGTGTTGTAAGAACGCCCCATATATGCTAATCCATATTGTGACAGAGTATACCAGCTAGTTGAAGAAGTTAATTGAGAACGAAAAATGGTATTTCAAGGAATCTCTCAATGAAGAGTTTGAGGGTATCATTAGATGCTTCTGTTGAGATAAAAAATCAACCAATTGCGAAGCCACGAAGGAAAAATTCAATATTTTGTTTGAAAATATTAAAAATGATCTCATTAGCTCTTTCACTTCATAATTAGATGTTTTGCAAGAAAAACAGAAGCGGGTTAAAATTGAAAAATCATTGTTGATATTCTAGTCCAATTGTAGGGAGAAGTTTACATTGCATTACTTTAATTTTTTATTATTTAATTTTACTTTTAAAATCTTATTTAATTTTTATTTTGATGTGACTTTGTCAAAATGTTAAACATTACATTACAACATCTCTACCACACTTTAATTAATAATTTTATTTATTTTTATTTTTATTTTTATTTTTATGTTCATTTTTATGTAATTTGATTTAGTCAAAATTTTTAGATAACATAACATAATTGGACATTACAATTTCTCTTCCATATTAGGCTAGAGAGTGTCTCTCGAGCAAAAATGCAGAAGGTTTTTGGGCATATGGTTTTTGGGCATGTCGTATTGATGAGCCATGGTATTGGCCCATGATATTGTAACAAAGTTTATTCACAAGTTAATAATATCCATAATAAATTGAGGATGAATATCCATGATTACAAAATTTGTTGTATTGTAAGTACTAAGTTTGATGTGGTTATTAATGAAATTTAAATATGGTTGCAAAATTATTATTTTAATTTATATGGTAAAATGGATCTTAATTTATGACTACTATTTATATCTTATATTTTTTAATGTGATAGAGAATTTAAATATATCTCAAAATTATAATCTTTTTGCCTTTAGATTTAATTAAAAAATGTCAAAAATTATATTCAAATAAAATATTTATAAAATATTTTGATTTTGAAATGAGAAATGGGTTTTTAACATGTGTTATTGATGAGCCATAGTATTGACCCATGGTATTGTAACAAACCATGTTTATAAGTTAATCTAAATAAAAATATGGTTACACAATCATTACTTGAATTTGTAAGGTAAAATGGATCTTAACTTATAACTACTACTTAAGGTAAAATGATATTTTAATTTGACATGAAACTATGATTTTTTTATCTAAAAAATTATTCTTAATTTTTTGAATAAAAAAATTAACATTTTTATGGGCACTAGAACATCTCCCTCATACTGGGCTCTATATTACTTTTAATATTGTATTATTATTTAATTTAGCTGGCATGTAAAAATGTTTACATACTTACATTACACCTACACATCTCCTTCTCCCCTATACTGGGATGTAGAGCACCTTTCGGTACAATAAGATAACTCTATTCATATCAACTTCCTAACTACCCAATGTACATTTTTTTAATGAGGCCACATTACATTTATTCAAGAGTGACTATCACAATGGGTCTTATTTAATAATAATGAGCATAGTGGACTTAGTCCGCCTTACATTGAATGACCTCCACTATTAGTACCATATTATGGGCCCTTTGTCCCCCACATAACACTCTTAGGGAGGATCCAAACATTCCAACCCTTGTAGAATTTTTTTGCCCCCACTTTATTAAAATCAAAACCTTCAAGATAGGAAACACATCACAATTGATCCTTTTATGGAAGGAACATTCTCCTATTCACTTGCCTCTTAAGGTTTCGTGACCTCTTAATGAGCTAAGTTCCAAATACAATAAAATCAATAGCTCTATAAAGGAGGATTCCATAATATTTTATAGCTAAGAAGAGAACCTTAAGCATAACAACTTCCTAACTACCTAGTGAACCTTCTTTAATAAGGCCCCGTTACTTTCAATACTATGACTACCATAGTGGGCCTTATTTTAAAATAATAAGCATAGTGGGATTAATCCAATTACATTGAATGACCTCCACTATTACTATTCTGCTATGGGCCCTTTGGCCTCCTATAATACTCCTAGGGAGGATCCCAACACCCAAGTGACTAGAGTAAATGTTTAGAACACTTTGTCATACCTTCAAGCACATAAGAAAAAGTGAGATTAGTTGCAACTTGTCAATGCCATAGAAACCAAGGGTTATGCCCCTTACATGCACCTCACATGTGTTCCTAGATGGGCTTAATGACCCCATCTATTTTCTCATTGGGCTACAGTCCTTATGATCCCTAATCACCCACAAAGGAAAACATGACACATGTAGGATTCAAATCTATGTGGGAAAGATAACAAGTTTTCCTCTTAAACATCCAAGCTAGATCCAATTAACCTAAAAAATGTTTGGAATG
This sequence comes from Pinus tabuliformis, assembly GCA_031772625.1. Classification (NCBI taxonomy): domain Eukaryota; kingdom Viridiplantae; phylum Streptophyta; class Pinopsida; order Pinales; family Pinaceae; genus Pinus; species Pinus tabuliformis. The sequence goes on from CM062812.1 coordinate 153,730,658, forward strand.
ATTTGTCTCATCCCCAAGCACTTAAGAAATAGTGATCTTGATGGTACCTTTCCAAGGTCATATAAATGGAGGGTTATATGCCTTACATGCACCTCTTATGTGTTCTTGGACGAGTTTAAAGGCCCCTTATATTTTCTCATTGGCTTACCTTGCGAGCCCTAAGCATGCACAAATACAAACATGGAACAAGTGGGATTTGAACCTAGGTGGGAATAATAACAACTTCTTTTCTTAACCACCCAAGTTGGACCCAATTAACTAAAAAATTGTTTAGAATGCTTTGTCCTACCCTCAACCACTTAAGCAAGAGTGAGGTTGATGGTACCTTACCAAGGCTATATAAATCAAGGGCTACTTGTTGGGTATATGTTATATTTTTTAGATGATTGGCCCCATGTATTATACATTGATATAGGAGTGAGGGGAAGTCATCAGTAGGGCCCATATATATATATATATATATATATATATATATATATATATATATATATATATATATATATATTTTTTTTTTTATTTTTTTTTTTTTTTTTCTTTCATTTTTTGAAAGTTTTTGACACACAATTTGTACTTTTGTACCTTTGTTCAATGGTTTAGGGTTTTGAATGCCATAAAATCTTATATATGATACTATAATTGATGAAGTTAATTTGTAATGACCTGTCTCTAATATAGGGAGCAGAATAATATTAGCATGCATACGATGCATACATATGATAACTACATATGCATGTATCGCATGCACTACACTAGCATATATTCTAAATTAACTATAAATGTTCAATATCATGACACTCCTTTAAATAGAAGTTACACCCTTACCCATCACCACACATAATGCTTAGTACGTCATAATTAATAAGAAATACCCTAAATAATTTCAATTATATAAATTTAAAGTATAAAGTAAATATGGTTATAAAAATAAATGTAAAATTTAAAGTCAATTATAAATATGGTTATATATTTATATATCCCAGAATATATAAAAGAAATAATAAATTATATTAATAAATTGTCAAATGATAAATTAAATCAAAATATAGTAAATACTATGGACCTAAGGCATTTATATAAAAATGAATACTAATTCTAAAGGTAAACCTAGCACACGCGTCAATATACCAATATCTTAAGCAAATATGATTGCACGTTACAAGAAGATTGAAGGTCTCACTATGTAAGAGAGCTATGGATTCATTGATAGAGAAGGTAGTGACCGCCAAGGAGTGGATATACAGAGACAAAAGGGGGCACGAAAGGAAAAAAAATCATGGGTGTAGTTTATTTGGGAAACAAGGGGATTGTTTTGCCATGGGAGTGAAGTGAAGGGAGGGTTTTTTGGAGCATTTCACAGACAAAGGAAATTCCGAGGAAGCCACAAAAAGAGAGGAAGAATGAGTCTTAATTGTTCTTGGAGTTTTGGGCATGGGGGCAGAGTGCTTCAATTTTGAAGTACTTTGGAGCTGGGTACCGAGATTGTGCCTAGTTTGACAAGGAGGTTTTGGTCATTTTGGTAACGAAAGTGGAAGCAACAACCGCCAGAAACACCATCAGACAAAATTTTAATTTTATTAAGTTCAGGAACACACCCGAAACGAAATTACAAGTAAGTACTTCCTGATAATTTGCTAAAATTAAGAATGTATGGCTGCTTCATCAATTTATGGTTTCTTTTTTGTATGAATGATTAAATTAGGGCTTTTCATTCTGCGATTTGAAATATCGAATTTTAGTCTCTGGTTCAAGTAATTAAAAAAAATAAAAATTAAGGCTTTACATAATTAATAATGAAAGTTAGAGATGCGCCTCTAATCATTCTACTAGTTTTTTTAGTTAGGAGTTTCTAGAGTAAATTTTTAAGAATTATATGTGATTGTCATTGTTTATGTTTCTATTTATAAATAATTTATATATACATTATGTTTAGTGTAAAGGTTTAAAACTCTACCCTAATAGCTTACATACACCTCACATGTATTTCCAAATGGGCTTAAAGATACCCATTACTTTCCCATAAAAACAAGCATCATGAACTAAACCACATGAGCATGTGAAAAGATACCCATTACTTTGCCATAAAAACAAGCATCACTGAACTAAACAAAATGTGAAAGACAATTTGCCCATCAAATTCCATTAATACATACTACAAGCTCATTTACTTTACGTTCTTTTCCAAAAAAATCTCACTTAATTATTTGTCCACATTTTATTGATGACAGACTCCTTAACTATGATGGTGACAACTCACCTAATAAAAACACCTAACAACACATAAAACAAAGAGAATTAATGTTGACGATGAACCCCAAAATCATCTACTTAAAAATCAAAGCACTTAATAAATTATTATTTATTAAGTATAAACCATTAACAAGCACTTTGATGAAAGTAACAACTATTATGATAGGATTTAAAAACCTTAATATAAATCTTTTAAATTATTTTTTAACTGATTTAAATTATCTTTTGGGTATCAATATCATCAATAATATGAGTATCCTTTTTCTTTAACTGTTTACAAACAAACAATCATTACTCGAAAGATATAATGATATTAATAAAATTAATGTCTCTTTTTTCTTCACGCAATCATTTACAATGTACACTAACATGTTTATGATTGAATTTTATTCCAAATGGTTGAATGTTATTCACATCAATATTCTCCAGTTGTTTATTATTATGAAGATACCTCATGCTGTCGCTGGTACAAAAAATAAGACTTTTAACACCTCCCTGCTCTTTAATGGTACAAATTAAAGTAATAATTTGGATGGAACGAAAACGAATATTTGTTACAAATCTATATCCCTCGTTTTGTAATAATAAACCATAACACTCTCAACATTAATGCAATCTGTACACTAACATGTTCATTGGTTGAAATTTCGTTGTATATAAAGAATTCCGTTATATATTAATTATTAAGTGTTAATTATTTATTAATTAGGTTAAGTTTAAATTTGACAGATTTTAATGTTGAGTGGGAAAATGATTTGCTCATTTATCACATATTATCACTAAGTTAGGATAGTTATTAATTTGTACAAGTTATTATAGTTTTTAATACGTATAAGTCATTGTCACTCTCAGTTTCTTCTTATGAGATTTGAACACATTGACTTGGTAGGTACTATAGTTTTTAATTCGTACAAGTTATTATAGTTTTTAATGCATATAAGTCATTGTGACTCTCAATTTCTTCTTATGAGATTTGAACACATTGACTTGGTAGGTACTAAATTCACAAATCATGAAGATTGTGAGAGATTTCAATGAGATTGATACCTTTTGAATCGATTCTCAACCCCTGCCCATAAATTTTAAACCAATAATATGAAGAAAACTAAATCTCACACATATCCACTCATCTAAACCTCATGGAGAATATAAATATCATCTTAAAATTACATTAAAAAATTAAAAAATAATAATTAATTAATTAAATTGGGATTTTATTTGAAAATAATATACATTAGCATAAAAATGAGTTCAAAGTAGTTTGAAAAACTCAACCAGCCTTTGGGGGAGTTTATTTGGCAAGCTCATAAAAATGTAAATTAAATGTGAACACAAAGGATCAATGTTCAAATCCTCTATTGCTTTGTCCTCGCCATGTGCTGGGGTGACCCAGTTCACCTAGGGACAGGGTTGAAATTTGAAAACAAAAGTCCAATTTGATGGTTTTCACACTTCCCTGATCTGTTTTCATAGTTTGAAGGAAGCATCTTGACAATATGACAATTTTTTTTCACTGTATTTGACAGGAAAATCACTCAATGCCAAACAATTTGGTGGCCAGATTCAATCCCTACATAAGGGTTATAATGCTAGAGGTTGGAATCAACCCATGTCAAACATATAATAAACATTAGACTTACCAATATCTTTCATATATAATATATATAGGTCTGAGTTAATCCCTACATAAGGGTTATAATACTAGAGGTTGAAATCAACCCATGTCAAACATATAATAAACACTAGACTTACCAATACCTTTCATATATAATATATATAGGAGGTTGGAAGCAACCCAGGTCAAACACATAATAAATACTAGACTTACCAATACCTTCCATATATATATTATAATATAACTTATAGAAGAAATGACCTTTTCAGCGCTTATTATAGAATCTCAAGCAAACCCAGCTCAAACACTAATAAATACTAGACTTACCAATACCTTTCATATATATATTATAGTCTAACTTATAGAGGAAATGCCCTTTTCAAGGCCTACTATAGAATCTCAAGCAAAATTGTAATTTTTTGTTATTTAAAATATATTTTTGAATGCATAAATGGATTCAACATCCCGAGAAACCCTTGAGGTACTAGAATTCTACAGATTATAAAACTTAAATCAAAATTTTAAAAATATTTGAAATTAAACCAAAAAATTGCTCTGAAAAATACCATCTTGTTTATAAGTTAGACTATACCTATATGTATATATATATATAAAATAAAAAATTTACCAAAAAACAAAACGACAAAACTTATATATTATACCAAGGATATATATTATAAGGTAGTTAAAAAACCCACAAATTAATTTGGAAAATAATGAAAATTAGTTAATATTTTAGATGCCGGAAAAATTCTTTACCTATAAAAAAAAATGCTTTAAACACTTCAACATTCTAATTTTTTAAAATTTATTTTATCAAATTCGAAAAAAAAAATTTACCATCTAAACAAATTTGTAGCGTGGATAGACAACGACCCAGATAATATTCACTATATTCACTGTTCACGGTTACACCAAAAGTATGGTAAGCGTCCGCTGCTCATAACGTACATTAGGTCAAACTGTGAACTGGGAACTCGCATTTAAAGAGAGGCTGTATAATATATATGCGTTGCCCAAGCAACAGAGTAAATTCAGCCGGAATTTTCGTTGCGTTAAAATACAGAGTCGTTTGGAAAACCATCACCAAAAAATATCAGTAAAAACCATGAACCGAAAATATTGGTAAAATCCATGAACCAAAGAGACGTACAGTGCTGTGACACCAACATGCAACCTGCAGCAAAACGCTAAAATCCTGCAAGTAGAAATTAAAAAATATGTTGGCATATTCAATGCTATTAGAGGGCAGGTGCCCGTACTAAAAAATTTGACAATAAGGGGAGCGTTGGGCAGTAGCCAGTGACACATCATTACTCTCCGCTGTACAATCTGTGAACCCCACGACCAGACAGAGACACAGACAGATAACCATTCGATTTAAGTGGAGTCCATTAATGATCCTCTTTATCTTCATCTTCATCTTCATATTCACATCATTTCTTTTATAATTTCAATCTACTCACACTCCTCCACACAGGCCTCACCGTGTCCTCGGCACTTCAGACGGAACTGCGTTTCTTCCGTTCGCCTCCACGACAGGTCGCCTCTGGTTTATTTGTCGATGGGGATCACATGGCAAGTAGTGGAATGCGGTTAGAGCACATAAGATCTCGTCTGCGTAAGGTATATTTTATTTAATTTTTACAGTCTGTTGTGCGGATTTTATTTATTTAGTCGATGAATTTTCATTTTCAGAGTCTTTATTGATGGTTGACCCCGGGATGCTCGCAGGGTAACCCGGTTGGTTGTCAGGTAAAGAAGCAGATGCTGATGAGGTTATTTTGATTTTTGAGGTGCTTGCAGAGATAGAAAATATTTTCTGTGAAGTTTTCTTGCAGGAAGAGGAGGGGCCATGGGTGTTTATGAGAGCTTGAAGGTTCTGTTGCAGAGAAGGGGGAAATATGTGAGGCTGGATGGCTCCAAACAGCGTCGCCGCCTGCGAATAGTAAAGCTCGGAGGGAGCCGGAAGCGCAGGAGGATCTGGAAATTTAAACTGGTCCGCAAGATAAAGATAAAGAGGTGGATGAACCCCATGGTTTATTTGGTCAAGCTTAGAGATGCTTATGTGAAAATGATGCTGAATCTGGCGAGTTCCAGGGTTTTCTCCAGCGATTTAATGGGTGGCGGGTTCGGCCCTCAGTACGGTCTTGGCGGTACCAATGCCTTTGGACAGCGGCCGCTAAAAGAGTATGACGAGAAGATGCTGGTTGAGATTTATAAGTCTTTGGTGATTCAGGGTGAGCTGCAGGCTGCCGCTGTGGTTGCTACATAGAGGGTTAGGGTAAAGGTAGTGCTTGATGTGACTAAATAAGAGCGCCATGGCAGTCTTTTGGGATCTGGTTAAGCAGCAGTAGTAGGCACGTGGGAGTTTAACATAACTGGCCCAGGATCGATTCTCAGCTTCGATTTTCCGCGGAATAGCGGCATTGAAAGAGGATCTTTTCTTTTCTTCTTATTCAGCCATGGCTGCCATCTGGTATTTTCCTTCTTCTTTTTTTTTTCCTTTTTCTCAGCTGCAATGGCAAGTGTAAATAATGCCGGATCTGTGGCCACTGAAGGATGTAACAGTCATGCATGTTATAGTTCGGGATTCAATCCATGAGTTGAAGCAATAATATCGTGTTAATTATTCAAATGGCTCAGTGTACTTCCCAGCAATTTTGAAAACTTATTTTTCCTGCTTTTTTTACCCTCTGTATTATGTTAATTTCTCCTTGAATTTTTAGTAAAAAAATTTTTTTACCCTCAGTGTACTTCCCAGCAATTTTGAGAACTTATTTTTCCTGCTTTTTTTACCCTCTGTATTATGTTAATTTCTCTTTGAATTTTAGTAAACAATTCCTTTTCCTTTTTTTTTACCCTCTGTATTATCTTCATTTCCCTTTGAATTTGTAGTAAAAATTTCCTCTCACCAACTCAGGCTTTCCATTGTTCTGGAATATTGATCCATTTTTCCGATTCTCAGGGGTATTTACAGTTGAATATGAGTATACAGATATATTGTTACATTATGTATGGAATTTCCCATGAAAAAAGATTGAAAGTAAGTTTTCACAGTTTGAAATCATATGGTTGATTAATTGTTTTTAGAAATAACTGTTGATTAATTGTTTTTACAAAAAACTGTACAGTGTAGAACGTTTCCACTGTTTTTTTGGAAATGACTCTGTAGTGTGTAAAGTGTGGAGCATTTCTACACCCTGTACAATTATTTCTATAATTTCTAAAAATTATTAATATGTAATGATGTCAGCACAAGGCAAGCTGAGTTGGCACTTCCACGTATCTTAACTTGGGTTATTTATGTGATTTTTGTAATTAATTTTCTACATTTGTATCGACTGATGTGGCATACACGGTATATTGCGGAATTTCATATGGTAGACACGTTATATTACACAACTATATATGCAACAAGTGTTTTTTAAGGTAATTTTGTCCTTTTAAATATAAGAAAAATATTATGTTAAAAGTGAGTTGTATCTAGATTAATATCTTTAATCAAAAATGGGTTGCATCTCGATTAACATATAATCATTTTTAAAAACATTTTGGCAACAAACATTGTTTGCCTTTTTCGTGGGGGTAGGTTTTACAAACCCTTAGTGTACTTATCTCTTTTTCTTTGAACTCTAGTTGCATTTAGTTGAGTTGATAGATATTTTCTCTCTCTCTAGTTGCATTTATAAATTTATAATGTGTCCACGTTGAAAAACCTAAATTTTTTTTAATGATTTTTTAGGGCGAAATTTTTAATTATATGAAATATATTTTTTATTTTTTCCTAAAAGTTATTTTTTTGGTTTTTTTGTTTTTGTTTTTGTTTTTTTTTTTTTAATTATATTGCAATTTCTTTTTAATTGGATTAAATTTAAAAAAACTAAAAAAATTTAATAGAAAAAATAAAAATCACCTTATAATTTTATTGGGCATTGAAGCATATGTTAAGTCTTTTGGATCAATTATTTTCCAAAATTAGTTTAGTGGATAGAGTTCTATAAAAAACACATAGAGCAAGGAAGAAGCTTGTGAATAAATATGATTTTATTGGACATTGAAGCATATGTTAAGTCTTTTGGATCAATTATTCTCCAAAATTAGCTTAGTGGATAGAGTTCTATAAAATAAACACATAGAGTAAGGAAAAAGCTCGTGAATAAATATGATTTTATTGGACATTGAAGCATATGTTAAGTCTTTTGGATCAATTATTCTCCAAAATTAGTTTAGTGGATAGAGTTCTATAAAATAAACACATAGAACAAGGAAAGAGTTTGTGAATAAATATGATTTTAGATGTGAGTTAACCAAAGACTAAAGAGCCTTTTTTAGTGAACTAGATCTAAGATATTGCAACCAAGACTACAATATAGAGCCCAAGGCATAGAAACAAGACCATAAGTATTAATAATTTCTCGCACATGATTGTTTGTCGAAGTAAACAAACAAATTCCTAGTTTTAGATAGACAACCCAAGGTATGAGATGGGTTTTATTGGGAGATCAAAAGTCACCCTAATACCAAATGCACAAATGTTGAAGGCTCCAAACTATTGAGCCTTTGTCCCATAGTGCTAACAATTAACCATGAAATTGCAATCAAGAGGCAATATTGACGTAATCAAGAGGCAATATTGAGGTAAGCGTTGGCATGGATGGGAAGTTGTCCTTGTGAGTCCCATATCCTTAAAGGTGATTGGTATGCTTGGTAAGGATTCATTCAAGGGTTAATGCAAGTTCTATGTGTGCTTTCATGCTTTAATGAATAAGGGAATATAACAAAATGACATGCTATTTTTTTTTTCTCTATTTCCTAGTGAAGTGGCTTTCTTTGCTCGTACATCTAAGTGGCATGCAACCTTCTTTTTCTCTCTAGAGCTTTTGTCAAAGGGACACGTTTTTTTCCATAGTGGCTTTGTATATTGGAAAGACCATGTAAGAATATATAGGTTTTTCTTTAGTTATTTGTAACTTGCTCTAATCCTTACATGTGGATATTTTTATTTTTTTTTTTTTTCGAAATTATGAAGGATCTCACACTTACCATACTTAATAATTAATATATATTATTAACCAGAGCCATGATGGCTATGTTGAATGATCGATGCCCCCACATTGGAAAACGTTTGCTGACTACTATAGGGCCCTATGCAAACACGAAACTTGGTGGGTCACCATGTTAGGCTGTGGTAGTTCCTCCAACTTAAACCCTAACCTCTTCAATAACGAAAAACAAGTCTATTAATTTCATTAATATATATATATATATATATATATATATATAGATATCTTTCCATGTGAAAAATACTCTATACTCCATATGATGAATATACATATTTTGGTTCCTTGTATCATAAGCTTGAAAACATTACATCAAAATTCATCATATCAAATTGTAAAAATTAATTCTAATTAAAAAAATTCCAATCATTTTTTATAACCACTATAAATAAATCTAGTTAATATATATAAACTTAAGCATATTTAATTATATAATATAATATATTACATTAAAACATTTTTCTTTTAAAATCCAACCATTACTAAATTGCGGTTTCATCTAATTCACTGGTCGTTACCATTTCACGTAATTTATGGTTAGTTAGTTGTAATATGATAAATCTCCATTGTACTCTAAAAATTTCTTTATTCACAAAATTTTTTGCCTGAGAATGTTTTTTAAAAGAAAGTTTGCTTTTCCCCTGGTCGGGATAAGTGTGGCGTCAGAGGTGTCAGGCCTGAGTGGACATGGGCTGGATAGTGAAATTTAATGCAGCGGCACCCACATGCTCAAGGCAGGGAGTGCGGTGTCCTCTGCCTTGATTGCATGGGAGGTGGGCTGGCAAGGTGGCGGAGGGCGACATAAGGGAAGGTGGCGAAGGGGGAAGGTGTCTTGGACGTGCAGGGAAGGCGGAAGGTATAGCGGGGAAGGAAGGAGCAGCAAAGCGGAAGGGAGGAGAAGCAACGAAGGCCAAGGGCAAGCGTCGACCATCCGGTATGTAGTCTGGCCCTGGCACTGTTTAATTCGTATGCTCTGGTTGGGTTCCAAGGGAAATCCCATGAGTCGGAGGGAGAGTTGCTGGGAAGGAGGGAGAGGTGCGAGGCCACCCTAGAGAGGCTTAGCTCAGCCAGGGAGAAACCAGGGTAGACAAGGGGGAAATTTCGCTTGGCTCTGCGTTGTTTTGACTCTGCTCTTAAGCAGAGCTGGGGCTATGGCATGGTGGGCATTGCGAGGAGCCTCGATACAAGGCCGATCTGGAGTGACCAGCCTTTGGGTTGGGACGCTAGCAGGGTGGGAAATGGGATGAGTGAACCCGAGCAAATGGCAAGGCAAGACCATAGGGGAATTGCCAGGGACCCCGGGGGGCATGAGAGGCAGAGAGGTGAGTTGAAAGCAGACTGGAACTGGTAGGCAGAGGCAAGGGTCTACGGGTATGGGAGCACTAGCAGCACCTGGCTACAGATGGGTCTACGAGCCAGGATATGGCCGCAAGAGGGTGACCAATACCAGAACCAGGGTAAGGGCACGAGGCAGGGAGATAAGCTCGGGGACTCTTGCCTAATTTCCATAACCATTGGCCACCTGTGGGCATAGGGGTGCCTCTGCCCGATGCAGGACAAGCATGGTAGTGAAGTCTGGATATCACATTTGCACTGTGTTGCGATGAAGGAGGTAGTGAATCTAATGATGTCGAACTGTCTACAGGTTATAAGTCGGCAGGGCATGGCTCCAGCACGACGTGGCCGTGGCTGGGGCAACAAAGGCCCGGAACCCCGGGCAACCAAATGCCCAAGCAGGACAGATGGCCACAAGGGTCGCAAGGCCGCTGAGCGCATCATAGCTGAGGCAACCGAGACTTACAAAGAGGAAGTGGATGAGGGAATCCGAAAACTGATAGATGGTTGGGAAGACCAGGTGAAGAATGAGCTGGAACCGGATGATGAAATTGAGGTCTAGAGAACAATGGTGCTTGACCTAGGAACCACAAGAGGGCGAATTACACAGTTCAAGCACACCCTATACCTATATTTTCTGATGAAAAGTCTGCTAGGCAAAGCACTTGAGCAAATTTCTATGGGGATGGCAGTTACCATGCAGGGCCCTCCCAACTACAAGAGAGATATGGAGAAGATCCTATTCCAGCTGCATAAACAGGATGTTAGGATGGACTGCATTGACAGACGCATCCCATGCATTGGGGAGATCTTTGGAATGCTAGAAGCAACTGCAGAAGATCCTACCCTAGTAGCCTTTGACACTGAGGAGCAGAACGACAAGCAAGATTAGTCTACCTATGCTTAGTTTTTGTTTATGTGGATAGCATTTAAATTTCCTGTTGCCTATGTTAGATGTTATAGTTATGAAGTTTGTTATCATGAGAATGAAACATACCTAGCTAGAAAGACTGAAGAAGTTATGTTTTTGGATGGCATATAATGTTGACCGATGGCCAACAGACTCGGTTTCCCTTCGGGGCAAGTTGAGGCCACCGGGTAAAACTGTGTGGTGTAAATTTGCTTCATATACATAATAGAAAATAGACGGCCCTACCAAGCATTACAAAAAAAAAAAAAAACAAACAAACAAACAAACTTTGCTTTTATTCAACACTTTATTGTGTGTCATAATGTATTTAATCTTCAATGCACACTATCTCTTTATTCACAAAAAGTTGTACATGTATTTTGCAAGGAAGATATATATCATATAATATATATTAAATTAAAAATAGAAAACCTTTTGATTGAGAAGTCTTCATAAAATGTTCTTAACATGTCTTTCACAAAATGTTTATAATTATCTAAATGCATTGGATTCTTAGATATCAAAAGTTTTGGGATCTCCAACCTCGAAACATATGATTTATATATATAGTATTAAAGAAACTTGTATTGTATTGGGTTGCTTTCATGTGATTGAGCTAAAAAGGTTATTTTATAGCTCAGCGTAATGTGTAACTTTGTCTATTTGTCATAAGAGTTGAAATTTTGTTCATGTCGGTCAAAATAAAAAATTTAAAAATTTAAAAATTTAAAAATTAAATAACTATACAAAACATTTAAATAATGTTGACTTCTAAAAAATTGCACATGAAGAAATTGGACTCCTCGCTCAAAAAATTAAATAACTATACAAAACATTTATATAATGTTGACTTCTAAACAAATCGCAGGTGAAGAAATTAAACCCCTTGCAGCGCATGTTTGAACTGTATATAAGATAAATTATTGTAATACAAAGTAACTTCTAATCACTATTATTATAATTTTTAAGCATTTATATATATATATATATAATTCCAATCACTATCATTATAATTTTTATATATCTCTTCAAACACAAATAAATTAAAGAGATTTAAACTTCAAACTTCTTTATAAATAATACTTTATTTCACCGCCAATCAATTAAATTGCCTCAAAAACTCATATTCTCATATGAAAACATAAATAAATAAATTTTATAATAACCCCACATCAAATAAAAATATGAAAAAAACCAAAATAATTGTATTAAAAAAAGTTGATGATCCGCACGATAAATAAAAGAATAATATAAAAAGAAAGACTTCGATAGCGCCAATGATTTCCTCCCCCTCCCTTTTGTCCTCTCATGTTGCACCCTCTTTATAACGTCTTTTCAACGCAACCACATGAAAGAAATCTAATATTTATAACAGCAAGTAAAAGTAAAAAGGTAAAGATGACCATATAATTTACTTAATATTTAGTGTTTTGTCATCACTATTTTAAATAAAAAATACACTCTATTTTATATTTAACAATATTAGTGCATGCTATTATATTGAAGAAGACACCATGATAGTCTTAGAAAAAATAATTGCTTCACCCCCAAAGACTTTTATGACTCACCATTTTTAAATCAATGATTATGTCCTACTTTTGTAGCTAGAAGTTTACTGATTTGAAATCAATATTTAATTTTTGATGTAACATCATAGTGTCACCATTGATAATCTTTAATGGATACTTTATTAATCCTAAAGGCATCCATTTCAACATTGTCCTAGGTGATAGGGACGATGTCAATATTAAAAGATGATATGATTCCATTTTGTCTGGTTTCGAAAAGGAATTCAATTTTTTTTATAATAAAATGTTCGGTTCAAATTCTTTTAAGGTAGACGTGTTTATTAAGATATTGTTTATGAATGTGGAGAAAAATCTATTAATTTTTTATATATAATTTATTATGTGTATGTATATATAAGTGAAGAATATAATTAAAATTGAAAAATTATACGTATAAAATATAAAAAATTATTATATTTAAAAATAAAAATAAAAATAATATATAAGTAAGAGAAATCAATATATTTTTTAAATTACATTAAATAATTATGTTAATAAGTATATTTTAATCACTAATAATTATTAAAGAGATAGTAGAAATTTAACCTCTATCAAATATTTTAAAATATTTTTAATATTATACACAAATCAAATTCTTATATTTTTTCAAAGTAGTTATGCATTTTTTGAGTGGACTAATGGTTAAGAGCATGTGTTTTCTCCTAAGAGGTCACATGTTCAAATTCGGAGGGGGTAGAGTACGTATGCCTTTGTAGACTTAACAGTTAAATTGCTCCGCGAAGGTGGTCCCTTGTCCCACAAACAAGGAGTCTCATACACCAATTTGGTGTCTGGCTTGGCCGTGACCTTAAAATTGGATAATAATAATATAATAATGTCATATGAACAAGTGTCATATCAAATGAGTTATAGTTTTTTGAGCATGTGGTATTGAGAAGCTATGGTATTGGCCCAAACAAAGCCTATTTACAAATTAAAAATATCCATAATAAAGTGGAAGTGAGTCTCCATGGTTAAGAATGTTATGACATGTTTTTTTATGCATATATGTTTAACTTATATATCAATTGTTTTTATCATTAATAATAATAATAATAATAATTTTGTCGAAGGAACTTAGCTCAAGTGGTATGGTTCATGATTTGTGTCCCAAGTGGCGTGGATTCAAGTCTTTGGAGACACGTTGGCCCATGTGACGTTTATGAAATAGTTCTACTAATGGTGGAATAGTGGCAGTCGTTTCTATAAAGTTACCGAATGTGCCTACTGGAATGTACTAATTATTGTTTTAAAAAAAAATTAAATAAAGTTATAATTTATATAATTCTTATGATTTTTAAAATTTTAGCAACTTGGGATGTATGGTGAAGTGTTTCGATGCTTCTAATAAATTGGAATGTACTCATTATTGTTAAAAAAAAAAATTCTAATTTATTCAATTTTTGTGATTTTTAAAATTTTAGCAACTTGGGATGTTTGGTGAAGTGTTTCGATACTTATAATAAATTAATGTCTATTGACATTTACCAACCATTTGATTTATATTATTGTACTAGTGATATAAATAGTAGAAATGATAAGTGCACATTAATAAATATTGAATTAAAAAGTCAATGTGTGATTTATTTATATAGATTTAACAATAAATAAAGGAGAGATATTCATATGAGAAATGCACTCAAATTATATGTTATTGTTGATACAAACATGAATGGGGAATTTCACGAGGTTTGAAGTATTGTAAGAATGTTGGGACTCTAGTTGTATGAGAGAACAAATGTGTGAATTTGACTTTACAAAGATTAAAATTTGGAGACTCTAACAAAGACATATCTATGCATTTATAATTTTCTAAATATGACATTATGACTTGAATTTTACTTATTAGTTTCCCTTGAGAAGCCCATGAAAACATAAAGTAAATATGAGTACAAAGGTCCTATTTTCAAATCCCTAGTGATTTACTCGTAGTCGTGTGCTAAGGGGTAACACAATTCACCTAGGGTGTAAAAGAAGGGGAAAATGCTTAGCAACAAATATATTTGCACAATAACCAATCAACCGTTATGTTAGTGGGAAGCATCATTCCCTTGTGAGTGCACTCATTAACATAAGTATCATGGTACATTATATGCATAGTTAAGTTTAACGAAAAAAATGTTAAGCTTACATCAAGATAATATAGTAAGTTTACATGCCCATGGGGTCTTGGATAGACGATGATCATGCGCTATTAAGACACTCCTAGATGTTAACAACTCGGTTCAATCCCCTTCTCTATTTAAGTGTTATTCTTAGACATAACCATAATGTAACCTAATTATTACTAAACTTATAAAACAAAAAAACAATAAACTCACATGAATTAAAAATATATCAATACACACAACACCTAATATTACATTTTCATCTAATTTCACTTTACAACTTAAATATATTAATCAATAAGAATACTACCTTCAATATTATATTCATTTATTACTCCTCAAAAATAACAATTATTCAACATTTTGTTAATTTAAGTGAGAAACAACTATTTCACTAAAAATCATTTGCCACACAAATTTTCCAAACCTAACATGATGCAGAAGCTTTTAAATTTGATAATTTAAGTTTTAATCTTATAATGAAATAAACTATACCTAAATACATGTAAAAAAAAAGGATTGACGATGATGCATACTTTTGAATTCAAGAACATTTCATATTTAAGAAATAAAATGGTTTCATCATGCACTTATACTGGAATATGGTGAAATTTGAATATGGTTTCATCATGCACTTATACTGGAATTTGATCTTTCAGAGTAATTTGAGTGTAGGTCTTTTCCATATAAATGATGCGCCAAATTTTTGTAGGGAAACCAATAAAATAATATGTTACCATACCTACTAGGTTAGGTAGTTTATTTGTTTTTAATTATTATATATTTTTATTTAAAAAAATAATTTAACATAAAATTATTTTTAAATATTCTTTGGATGATGGGGTTGTTTATAATAAGTGTAAGGGTGTAAAATTGTCATCTATTTAGCTACACAAGAAGGAGGACGTGGAAATGACATCCTTACATGCTCACAACACAATTCACATCATTTCAATATTAATTAACCTTATTTGCGTGTTAAATCAGTTGGTGATTTCAATTGTGCTTGTCTTAATGGAAACTCTCCATAGTCTTATGCATGCGTATTGGGCAATTAATTTTATTGTACCGGGGAGCATAATGTGGCTTCTAAGTAGGCCAAAAATTAGCACATTGGTCATGTCATGAGGCTAACAATTATTCTGACATGCAATATAATCCCCCTGCATGTCAGAGATGTGGTTTATAGGGTTTTCATTCTTGTTTCGTGCACCTGAGGTATGAAGGCACAATTCCATGGAGCCTTCAACTTGGTGCTCTGCTATTTATTCGAAACCATGTTTTTCCCTTGGTTGTTGATGAATTTTCCCTTCTCGACTTCAAGACCCCTTACTTTTCCCTGTTGTCTTACCTTTTGATCTCACAAAGAAGGGAAAGCCTGCCTGGTTGTTGGTCTTTCTCTCTCTCATATTTCTTCTTCTTTGGCCTTACCCCTTGCTCACTTGGCTCCCCTTGACTCTTCTTGGTTCTAGCCTCCCATCCGTCTCCTCCATTCCCTCCAACTTCTGAGACACCATCACCCTCTCCTCTTTCGTACTCTATTGGCCTTGATTTTAGATTCATGCCTCTCCATCACTATGCTTCTCCTCTGCATTCTTTAGTGGCAAGTCTTTTTGTAGGGTCTTAACATGCCAAGACAACATGCAGGGTTTTGCTGTGGGGCTACCTACTATAGGGGCATTAGTTGTCCCAGAGTGCAGCAACGAGTGGAAACCTCTGTGACTCAACGCCAAGAATTCGTCAAATATTTAGGATGAAATTGTGCGAGCCGAGAGGGACTTATTGACGAACGACATTGTGTCACTGACTCAAATGCCATGGTTGAGGTGGCAGGCTAGGTGCTAGATGTTGGACACTTTAGAGTTGCCTTAACCATCATATGCACATGGATGACCTCTATTGGTGCCTAAAGCTGCTACTGGGATGTGCTCTAGTGGATAGAAACATTGCTAGAGAGAAGTTGTTTCTCTAGTTGGAAGAACTGCAAATCGTGGTTCATTTGATGGACACTAGACTGGGAAAAATTGAGGACGATCTTGGCTTAACTCCAACACTAGCACACTTTCTAGAAGGTAACGGGTACCCCATTCCTCTAGCCTTGTACTTGGGAAAGTTTGATATTGTCTATGTTTCAAAATTTCATGCAGTATTTAATACTCATTTTGTTTTACCATAATGTAACCGAAGAAACAATAACATTCAAATAAAATTGTTATAGTTTTAGTTTTCAAAATATATATATATATATATATATATATATATTTCTAATTATTAAGCAAACTAAACTTCTAATCTAGTTTAATCTAGTTTTCCTAATAACAAATTAGGCCCAAATGTAAACTCATAATTGTAAAGCAATATTTCTAATTAAATAAAATTATCTTAATTAAAACAAAAATTAATATTAAATATTAAAATTAATTAACTTATATAAAATTTATTACTAAAACATTTCTTTTCGAAAATTTTCAATTTTTTATTTTTTAACTTAAAAAATATCAAAATAAATTACTCTAGATTATGTATTATAGAGTATCAACTATATAAATAATTATTTATCATAAACAATACTACGACATATAAAACTATAAAAGGATGTCATCATAAATATGTTATAAACAATAAAAATAATTATATGTTATAAACAATGATGGAACATGTAAAATGATGTGACGATGATGTGATTATAGATAAGTTTAAGAATGTGGGGGCAAACCACATGGTGGTTAGTTTGTGGAAAACGAAGACCATTTATAGCATAGGCTAGGCTATCATATCCAAGTTGGAGTTGGATAGTTGATGTGAAGTAACAACCCATTTTGAACACCATCCACTCCTAAGAACGTTTTAGTGCCACTAATCAAATTTGTTTATGACGGTTATAATATAATTAATTTACTATTCACAACGTGCCAACCATAAGGGATGATATGATTCCATTTTGTCACTCGCCGGAGTTCCACTTTGACTATGTTGTTCTTAATCCTCACATAGTGTCTATAATGCCTTTGATAAATGTAGATCCATTATCAACCACTCATAATTTACATTTAGATATTCTTCAAAGTTTCCTCACATTGCACCATTTGAAATTATGTAGCATTGAACTCCCAAAACCCTTTAGACATCATATTTAATGAGATTACTTTTTTTCAATATTATATGATTCAATTTTGTCTTCACCCAAAAATCTAAATTGTATATGGGGATTGTAATTCTCATGTATGGACTTTAATATCCTATCATATTTGACATTCAAAAAAAAAATTGTTGGCTAATTTCTATTAATATTAAAAAAGATTATATTGGTAAATTATTCATGTCCACAATACATATGGAGGATCATGATTACTTTTCAAGATAACCAAAACATAACTAACCAAAACACCACTGAGACTACATATAGCCAAAAGATTACATATGTAAATACCTTGGATTTACTGAAGTAAACAATGTACTATAACTAACATAACAAAATAAATCACCAGGAACCATTGACATTACTAACAAAACAAAAACATAGTGGTTACAAAAATAACGAGTGCCTTCCAACAACTAGAACAAGAAAGCATGGAAGGTGGACGCATTATTCCAAAATGGTACCTAGTGAGTGAGGAGAAGAGTTTGCATGTGCAATGTTTAGAAGTGGGACATTAATGACTGCAGCGTCGTCCTGATGGTTACTAGACTCTATCTTTGAATTTGAGACCACGAAGCATTCCACTCAATATAATCTAACCAATATATCATCCAAATCATAACCAATGCCTCTCAGTATTCTCTTAATCTTCTCTGGTCCTGCAAAGAGCTCATAGTTGTCAACCTATTTGTCACAAATTACCATGCTGAGTAGCGTTTCCATCTGACAATGTAGTGTTATAGAGTGGAGGAAATGTAGTCTTCTCTTCTTCAACTTCCCTGGATTGGGAACCCATTTGAGGATGCTACCACCAATTTTTGAATCAGAATGATATTTGCGATCCCCAAATTCCCTTGCTTCCAAATGCAAAATCTCCTTTCTAACCTCCAGGGGAGTCGAATCGAAAAATCTTTCCATTGATTCCCAACCAAATAGCCGTCAATGTCTGGAAGAGTATACCCCTGGAGCACAACCCCTGCGATTAGGGAGCCATTTTCGAGGAGGCATTTCCATAGAAGACCTGCAAATAAACCACAATACAACCACTCAAGCTAAGTAAATGACCAAGTTAATATTGATCACAGGGTAGTGAGACCCCAGAATAAAAGAAACTAACAAGTTATGAGTGACGACCCTAGTATAACACAAAACATCCACTGACAAAAGACTTTGTGGATGATTAACTAATTTCAATGACAAATTACTTGACACCCCTTACCAACCAGGACCACAATCCGTTTCAACTACCTAGAAACCCATAATTCTTGAGGACTAGAGTGTATCGAGGTTTGAGACGTTCGAATGAACAAAGAACAAGTGGAGGCGTAGTCTCTTTCAAAACTAGATGGAGAAGGTACCTCAGTACTAGACTCTACATACCAACATTAGGCAATTAAAATAAATTCCTGCCAGGTTGAAGGTTTGTGATGTCGCTGAGGGAAGTATAATGACCAATTCAAAGGAGGGACCTGACCTTGAGTTATGTAAAAATAACTCAAATAACATTGACACCCTATGTGAAACAAAGACAACCCAGTATAGAACTTACGACCCGACGAAAGAAGGCTATGGGATGCAGAACTGCCCAACTCTTCAACAAACAAAAATGCCATCCTACTAATTGGACCTGAGAAATTAACAGTGTATATAGACCTCTCGTGACTGTAACATAGTCAATTGGTGACCACCAACAAGAGTGAAACTGTTGCAACTAAAGGACATCAACCACATAATGATCGCCTTTCTGCCACCCTGAGGCAATGGTGGAACTTACATAAATAGCTACGACCGTGATGAATCTGATACCAAGAATGAACCACATCCTTTGAAATTCCCATGATGGAAGTCGAGTGTACTGCATACACCATGTCTCAACCATCCCAAGGCACTTCCTGAGAGTGAGGTCATTAATGAAATTTCTCCTGTTGTCAGTGCACTTCCTTCCCGCATCCAGTCTGCCATGGGAGGGACGATCCATTCCTGAGAAGACAAAATGAAATGAGTTAATGAAACCGTTGACACAAACAAAACCCAAAAATCCCATCTCCTCATAGTTAATATGAAAAGATTTGGGTTGGTGGCTCTTATTATGTGAACCTAGGATATGCCACACATGATCGGTGTGGAACCAAGTGTAGAGCCTAACTCTATCTCCAAGGGTCGCCATCTCTATCGCCAAACAATCTCTTTGCATGCCAATAATTACTCTCGTCGGAAACCTCCCATTGAAGGGGATCGTCATGCCTCTTTCTGATACTGATATTTCGATGTCGTGAGGTTTCAAAAAGTTCATATTAGGTATAAAATCCCATGACAATGAAAATTTTCATTTTTCCTCCCCTTTTTTAACATCATTTTTAATGCATGGGTTGGAAATATGTTAGTCATGAAAAATTCTCTAATTTTTTATTTTTTTTCTTTTTTTTTCTTTTCGATATATATTTAATCTAGAGATATATTAGAGGATGGATTTATATGGTTTAAGATAAATAAATCTCCCAAATCACCCTATTGCTTATTAATTAACCTCTTTTTTAGACTTTCCAAAAAATTCATGTTATTTTTTTTGTGAAAATGAAAAGAGATTACATTGATATCTATTACAAATTCATATTAATTATTTAGCAATGTGTATATAAAATATTCTAAAAACTCATTCATTAATTAAAGTATTATATTTCATATTCACTTCAATATACATCATATTTTTTCATCATGTGTGATTCATCATACAGGTGGATTGTTGTATCTATTGTTTCATAATGAGCCAAAAGTGTGATTACTATTGTATTCAAGTATTGTATTGGACCATTCTTGGATGCCATATATAAATGTGTTTGGCTTAGGTTGTTATATAGACCCCTTTGTCGCTAGGCATGGAACCGTCCTTTAAGTCCCCACTCAAGATATGCATTGTTATTATGGCTTTGGATGATTATCCATTAATGGGAATAACTTGCCATCATGTTAATGATTTATGACATGGATAGGTATGCAAACATCTTGGGATGGATATGCTAGGACACATTATCTAAAGGAAACTCTAGTCTCATTCACTTCTTCTCTTTGCATGTAAAGTGTAGCACAAATTTTTAGGTTTCCATACCTATTTGGAAGCACACTTTATCATATGCCCTAGCATGGAACCCCATTTTGTGTATTGTCATGCTTTAGTCATGGACTCTTGGAGATGATTCTACAATTGTTTGTGCATTTTCACATTTCTAAGGCAATCTCACCAATCTATAGGAAATTCATGTTTCTCAAGGCATTCCTCACATCCTTTAAGGGATACATGTACTATTTACGCATCCATGGATATCCTCAACACATACCATGTTGATGATCCTAGAGAAATCTTTCATTTGGTAATCTTTTGAGCTATTATACACTTGATTTAAGGGCTAAACCACTCTTTTGGATGCTATACAAGTTATTGGGGTCTTATGACCCAGTTTTTAACTTGGAGGGTCACTACCATGCTTCATCCACCCATCAAATGAATTGATCTTGCAAGCTAGTAGAAGTCTTGAATTATCATAACAATTTTTTGATTCACCAAGAAATAAACCAAAAAAGAGAGCTCCAAAAATTGACATCAAAATTACCTCTAATAGGTAGATCTTCAACGAATCATTTTCTCAAATGATATCCAACGATTCACAACAATTTGGATTGACATGATAATTTTAATTAATGAGATTGTCTTTCAGATTAATCACATTATTGAGATTTGGTCGATGTTTCGAACCAACTAATGTGGTTCATCTTGAGGACAAAGGTGAAAAAATAAATCTTCACAAATGTTTAAATAGCAGAGAAGCATCCTTGCTCGGAATTAGCCGGTATGAATTAGTTGTTAGGAAAAGATTGTTAAGAATTAGGAATTAGTTAATGGGATATACTATTAATTTATTATTTATTTTCACTATCAATGTAATAAAATAAATTGAAAAAAATGAAGTAGTATTATTAATTTATTATTTATTTCCATTTTCAATGTTATTATGTAATATAATTAATGAGAAATAGAATAAATAATATTTGATGGATGAAATCATAGTGGTAAGCGATTAGAATTAATATTAAAACTATTAATAATAAAACTAAATTAATATTTAATATAAAAAGAAAATGAAAACTAAAATTAGTTCTAATATTATTATTAAATATTAAATTATCGAAGAAATAAACCAAAGAATACATAAACCAAAGAATCCAAGAACATGCAACAGACATTAGGCACAACCGCTCTCGTTCCTCAGCGTTCGCTGAACGTGCGGTCTAAGCACCATGTCTGCATTGAGGATACCCAAGTCATTCCTAGGGTTGATCAGTTCCATCATAAGAAGCTAAGAGAAGTCATTGAGATTGAGAAGCATGTGATCAATCTCAACGGGGATGATGGCTGGAAATTAAGCATGTGAACAAGTGTCATATCAAATGAGTTATGGTTTTTTGAGCATGTGGTATTGAGAAGCTATGGTATTGGCGAAGCAAAGCCCATTATCACATTAAAAATATCCATAATAAAGTGGGAGTGAGTCTCCATGGTTAAGAATCTTATGCTTTTTTGTTTGTTTATGCATATATGTTTAACTTATATATCAATTATTTTTATCATTAATAGTAATAATAATTTTGTTGAAGGAACTTAGCTCAAGTGGTATGGTTCACGATTTGTGTCCCAAGTGGCGTGGGTTCAAGTCTTTGGAGACATGTTGGCCCATGTGACATTTATGAAATAGTTCTACTAATGGTGGAATAGTGGCATTCGTTTCTACGAAGTTACCAATTGTGCCTACTGGAATGTACTCATTACTCTTTTAAAATAATAATAATTTTAAATAAAGTTATAATTTATTCTTATGATTTCTAAAATGTTATCAACTTGGGATGTATGGTGAAGTGTTTCGATGCTTATAATAAATTGATGCCTATTAACATTTACCAACCATTTAATTTATATTATTGTACTAGTAATATAAATAGTAGAAATGATAAGTGAACATTAATAAATATTGAATTAAAAAGTAAATGTGTGATTTATTTATATAGACTTAACAATAAATAAAGGAGAGATATTCAAGTGAGAAATGCACACAAATTATATGTTATTGTTGATACAAGCATGAATGAGGAATTTCACGAGAGTTGAAGTATTGTAAGAATGTTGGAACTCTAGCTGTATGAGAGAACAAATGTGTGAGTTTGACTTTACAAAGATTATAATTTGGAGGCTCTAACAAAGACATATCTATGTATTTAAATTTTTCTAAATATGACATTATGACTTGAATTTTACTTATTAGTCTCTCTTGAGGAGCCCATGAAAATGTAAAGTAAATATGAGTACAAAGGTCCTATGTGCAAATCCCTAGTGATTTACTCGTGTCCGTGTGCTAAGGGGCGACACAATTCACCTAGGGCATAAAAGAAGGGGAGAATGCTTAGCAAAAAATATATCTGCACAACAACCAATCAACCGTTATGTTAGTGGGAAGCATTATTCCCTTGTGAGTGCACTCATTAACATAAGTATCATAGTATATTATATACATAGTTAAGTTTAACAAAAAAAATGTTAATCTTACATTAAGATAATATAGTAAGTTCACATGCCCATGAAGTCTTGAATAGATAGTGATCATGCATTGTTAAGGCACTCCTAAATATTAACTCACTAATTCAATCCCCACCCTATTCAAATGTTATTCTTATACATAACCATAATATAACCTAACTATTGTTAAACTTACAAAACTAAAAAACAATAATTAATCACATAAATTAAAAATATATCAATACACACAACATATAATATTACATTTTCATCCAATTTCACTTTACAACTTAAATAAATTAATCAATAAAAATAATGCCTTCAATATTATATTCATTTATTACTTCTCAAATAACAATTATTCGACATTTATATAATTTAAGTTAGAAACAACTATTTCACTAAAAACCATTTTCCACAAATTTTTTTTACAAACCTAACCGGATGGAAAAGCTTTTAAATTTTATAATTTGAGTTTTAATCTTATAATGAAATAAACTAAACTATACCTAAATACATGTAATTTTTTTTTATTGACGATGATGCATACTTTTGCGTTCAAGAACATTTCATATTTAAAAATAAAATGGTTTGATCATGCACTTGATAGAATATGGTCAAAATTTTCAATAAATAAAATAATATGTTACCGTACCTACTAGGTTAGGTAGTTTATTTTTTTTTTAATTATTATATATTTTTATGTTAAAAAATAATTTAACATAAAATTATTATTAATTTTTTTTTTGGATGATGGGGTTGTTTAAAATAAGTGCGGGGCTGTAACACTGTCATATATTTAGTTATATAAAGAGGACGTGGAAATGACATCCTTCCAGGTTTACCACACAATTTACATCATTTCAAGGTTAATGAATCTTATTTGTGTGCTAAATTGGTTGGTTATTTCAATTGTGCCTGTGTTAATAGAAGCTCTCTATAGTTTTATACATGTGTATTGGGTGGTTATTTTTTTTTGTATCGGGGAGCATAGTGTGGCTTCTAAGTATAACAATTAGCACTTTGCTCATGTCATGAGGCTAACAATTCTTTCAGCATGCAATGTAATCCCTCTGCATGTCAGAGAGGTGGTTTATAGGGTCTTCATTCTTGTTTCGTGCACATGGGGTATGAAGGCACTTGCAATTCCATGTAGCCTTCGATTTGGTGCTTTTTTATTTATTTCGGACAATGTTTTTCCTTTGGTTGTTGATGAATTTTTCCTTCTCGACTTCAAGCCCCCTTACATTTCCCCGTTGTCTTACCTTTTGATCTCGCAAAGAAGGGGAAGCCTCCCTGGTTGTTGGTCTTTCTCTCTCTTATATTTCCTCTTCTTTGGCCTTACCCCTTGCTCACTTTTCTCCCCTCGATTCTTCTTGGTTCTAGCCTCCCCATATGTCTCCTCCATTCCCTCCCCCTTCTGAGACACCACCGCCCTCTCCTCCTTCGTACTCTATTAGCCTTGCTCCCATATTCATGCCTCTCCATCACTATGCTTATCCTCTGCACTCGTCAGTGGCAAGTCTTTTTGCAGGGTCTTAACATGCCAAGACAACATGCATGGGTTTTCCATGGGGATACCTACTATAGGGACATTGGTTGTCTTAGAGTACGACAGTGAGTCGAAAGCTTTGTGACTCAATGCCGAGAATTCACTATGGTGAGTGAGGAGAATAAATTGTGCGAGTCAAGATGGAAATCATTGATGAACGACATTGTGTCACTGACTCGGAGGTCATGGTTGAGGTGGCAGGCTAGATACTAGACGTTGGACACTTTAGTGTTGCCTTAACCATTACATGCACATGGATGACCTCTACTAGCACCTAAAGCTGCTACTGGGACATATTCTAGTGGATAGAAACATTGATAGAGAGAAGTTGCTTCTCCAGTTGGAAGAAATGCAAATCTTGGTTTGTTGAATGGAAACTAGGTTGGAAAGAATTCATGACTATCTTTGTTTAGCTTTGACACTAGCACACTTTCCAGAAGGTAATGAAGACCCCATTCCTCTAGCCTTGGACCATGGGAAAATTGATATTTTCTATGTTCCAAAATTTCATGTACTTAGTCTCTCATACTCCTTTTGTTTTACCACAATGTAGCCTAAAAGACAATGACATTCAGATAAAGTTGTTGTGGTTTTGGTTTTCAATTAATAATTTTTTTGTCTAATTCTTAAACAAAATCAACTTTTTGTTAGAAAATTATATATTACAGAGCAATGGAACACATAAAATATTGCAGAAATATAAACACATAAAATGCATAAAACAAGAGAGACACAGATATATGTGGTTCACCTAGTTTGGGCTATGTCCATGGAGAAACAACCAGTCATTCCATTTATATTATCCAGCAAACTGAAGAGATACAACCTACAACAGATCTGCTGTAATTCCCTCTTTACTCTCAATCTCCTCTCTCTTTCTCACTCAAAATACAGATCTACATAGACACAATACAATTCCCTCATATATAGCGAGGGGGTGCCTTCTAGGGCAAAAAACCCTAAATTAAACATAATTTCTACCGTCAGATCTTCGCCTAATGAACGACCTAGATTGACTACAAAATTACAACATTTTACAAGGCAATTTTACATTATTTTCCCAAAGGTCGCAGCCCCCCCCCCCCGCGCCCCTGTAGCGTATATTTTACAGGCGGCAACATTACGAACTAGGGTCCAATGCAACGATACCTTTGGATACAGAAGATAATCAGGCTTCACACCCAACACTTTTATGCCTAGTCTAATTTCCCAAATAATAAACTAAGCTAAATTGTAAACTCATAATTGTAAAGCAACATTTCTAATTAAATAAAATTATTTTAATTAAAACAAAAATGAATATTAAATATTAAAATTAATTAATTTACAATATGTAACCTAATTAATAATAAAATGTATTACTAAACCATTTTTTTTAAGAAAATTCCCAATTTAAAATATTTTAAATTTAACTTAAAATATATCAAAATAAATTTACTCTATATTATGTATTATATATAATCAACTATATAAATAATTATTTATTATAAACAATAGTACGACATCTAAAACTATAAAAGGATGTGACGATGATGTGATTATAGATAAGTTTAAGAATGTGGGGGCAAACCACCATGGTAGTTAGTTTGGGGAAAACGAAGACCATTTATAGCATAGACTATCATATCCAAGTTGGAGTTGGATAGTTGATGTGAAGTAACAACCCATTTTGAACACCATCCACTCCTAAGAACGTTTTAGTGCCACAATAAATTTTGTTTATGTTGCTTATAATATAATTAATTTATTATTCACAACGTGCCAACCTTAAGGGATGATATGATTCCATTTTCTCGCTGACGAGAGTTCCACTTTGACTACGTTGTTCTTAATCCTCACGTAGTGTTTACAATGCCTTTGATAAATGTAGATCCATTATCAACAACTCATAATTTACATTTAGATATTCTTCAAAGTTTCCTAACATTGCACCATTTGAAATTATGTACCAGAACTCCCCAAACCCTTTAAACATCATATTTAATGAGACTACTATTTTTTTTTATTTATTTTATTTATTTTTATTTTTATTTTATTTTATTATTTATTTATTTATTTTTGTTTTTATTTATTATTTATTATTTTATTATTTTTATTATTTTTTTTTTTCAAGTATTATATGATTTAATTTTGTCTTCATCAAAAAATCCAAATTGTATGTGGGGATTGTAATTCTCATGTATGGACTTTAATATCCTATCATATTTGACATTTTTTTAGTAAATTTCGTCAACTGATTTCTATTGATATTAAAAAAGATTACATTGGTAAACTATTCATGCCCACAATACACCTGGAGGATCATGATTACCTTCTAGGATAACCAAAACACAACTGATCAAACTACACATAACCAAAGGATTACATATGTAAATACCCTGGATTGGCTGAAGTAAACACCATACTATAACTGACATAGCAAAATGAACAACCAGGAACCACTGACATTACTGACAAAACAAAAGTATAGTGGTTACAAAAACAACGAGTGACTTCCAACAACTAGACTAGAAAGCATGCAAGGTGTACATGTTAGTCCAAAATGATACCTGGTGAGTGAGGAGAAGAGTTTGCATAGACAATGTTCAGAGGTGGGACATTGATGATTGTAGCCTCGTCTTGATGGTCATTGGAGTTTGTCACTGAATCTGAAATTGTGAAGCATTCCACTCGATTTAATCTGACCACTATATCATCCAAATCATACCTAATGTCTCTCAGTGTTCTCTTAATCTTCTTTGCTCCTGCAAAGAGCTTATAGTTGTCAACCTATTTGTCACAAATTACCATGCTGAGTAGTGTTTCCATTTGACGATGTAGTGTTATAGAGTGGAGGACATGTAGTCTTCTCTTCTTGAACTTCCTTCGATTGCGAACCCATTTGAGGATGCTACCACCAATTTCTAAATCAGAATGATATTTGCGATCCCTAAACTCCCTTGCTTCCAAATTGTAGAATCTCCTTTCTAACCTCCAGGGAAGCCGAATCGAAAAAGCTTGCCATTGATTCCCAATCAAATAGTCATTGATGTCTGGAAGAGTATGCCCAAGCGCACAACCCCCGCGATTGGGGAGCCATTGTCGAGGAGGCATTTCCACAAAAGACCTGCAAACAAACCACAATACAACCACTTGAGCTAACTAAATGACCAAGTTATGATTGACCACATGATAGTGAGACCCAAAAATAATAGAAACTAACAAGTTACGAGTGACGACCCCAGTATAACACAAAACATCCACTCACGAAAGAATTTGTGGATGATTAACTAATTGCAATGAAAAATTACATGACACCCCTTACCAACCAGGACCACAATCTGTTTCAACTGCCTAGAAACCCATAATTCTTGAGGACCAAAGTGTATCGAGGTTTGAGACGTTCGAATGAACAAAGAACAAGTGGAGGCGTAGTCTCTTTCAGAACCAGATGGAGAAGGTACCTCGGTACCAGATTTCACATACCAACACTAGGCAATTAAAAGAAATTCCTGCCAAGTTGAAGGTTTGTGATGTCGCTGAGGGAAGTATAATGACCAATTCAAAGGAGGTATCTGACCTTGAGTTATGTAAAAATAACTCAAAGAACATTGACACCCTATGTGAAACAAAGACAACCCAGTATAAAACTTAAGACTCGACAACAAAATGCTATGGGACGCAAAACTACCCAACTCTTCAACAAACCAAAACACCACCATACTAATTTGACTTGAGAAATTCACAGTGTATATAAACCTCTCGTGACTATAACACAGTCAATTGGTGACCACCAACAAGAGCGAAACTGCTCCAAATGAAGGACGTCAACCACATAATGACCGCATCTCTGCCACACTAAGACAATGGTGGAACTTACATAAATAACTACGACTGTGATGTATCTGATACCAAGAATGAACCACATCCTTAGAAATTCCCATGATGGAAGTCGAGTGTACTGCATACACCATGTCTCAGCCATCCCAAGGAACTTCCTGAGAGTGAGGTCATTAATGAAATTTCTCCTACTGTTAGTGTAGTTCCTTCTCGCATCCAATCTGCCATGGGAGGTGCTGGCGCCCATTTTTGTTCCCAATTTTCTGCCATTCATCCCTATTTTCACCATATTTTTCCTATGAAAGTACTCCTACTACCTACCCTATCACCTACATCACTCCCTAAACCCCACTAGTACATGACTAAGAGGTAAATGCACTTAACTGACATCGTTTTTCTATTTGTCATTGAATTTATGTGAATTTTAAGTCATGTCCCTATATGCTAACTAGTTATTCATGGGTTTAGCTAGAGCTTGGTGGCAAGATTAGCAGGTCAACATAAATGGAAATATGCCTCGTCATCAACATCGATCTCAACCTTCAGACTCAAACAACTGATCCTTGACCGAGTTCGAGACAGTCTGGCCAAGTGGGCTCCTTCCTCTCGTTTTGACCATCGAAGTTTACACAACGATTTGTAAGGACAAGCGCGATGCTTCCAGGATCGATTTGTTATGATAAGAATGATAATTCCAAGGCCGAAGATCCTCCAGATCAAAATCAAAGAGGACTATTCTCATAATAGCAGTCAGTTACTCTAGAAGGAAGCAATTTGTTCTAAGTAGAGTCAATATGATTTGGAGCAGATCAAGCAGTGCTTAGATTAGTTTATAGTTGCTAAGGTTGCCATAGTTAGTTAAATTTTTATTTTTACATTTATACAATCGCCTTTAAAGGTCATTGTAATGAAAAGACAATGCTAGTGGAGCTAGCTGGTTAAGAATTGTTGTTGTTGATACACTATGACTTATGTCAATTGGTTCCCAAACTCTGTTTTGAAAATATACATGATCACTTTCAAGTTGTGAGCCAGAAGCATTGTTATCATGGTTGATTGCGAATTATGTCTCTGATGTTTTAAATCTTTCTTCTGTTGTAGTAGACTAGCTTACTCTAGGCGTGGGAGGGCCGACCACTTCTAGAAACAAGTCTCATTAACAAGTTCAAATAGCTATATGTGTGTGTGTGTGTGTGATTTATAGTTTGAATCCTGTGTGTTACAGTTACGAATATTGGTATATGATTTCATAATATGTGTGGTTCATTGCTTTAGAAATTAAACAGTTTAGAGATTTCCTTCTTGTGTTAAAGATCTCTGATTCATTGTATAACCTGAGCTAGTATTTTGATATAGAGCCATGCTCTATTCTTTCATTTAAAGTTGCATTCGTTCATGTTTATAATTGTAGTGTCCATGATAGGAAAATCAATCGATTCTTGAAGTTATATCCTTGTGTGTTTGTCCCTATAATGAAGTTTATGATGAATGGTATGAGTGTGAATGTAGATTTCCTTTTGTATAATTGAGTGATTGATTTATGGTGTGAAAGGTTTTGATTGTGATTTCAAACGAAGTTTTTCTTGGTAGTGATAGGTGTTGTGTTTTTCATTTCCACAATTTGAATTTTTTGATTTGTTTCAAGCATTAGGATTTAGTTCAAAGTAGCGTGGTTTACTTTAAAGCATTTCATTCAGAGCGTCGATTTGAGTTATTAAATTATCATAGGATAATTTAGGTATATTTTCGCATGATACAATAAGTTTGATTTCCATTCCAAGTACTATAGCGTAAAGATTGATTTTAAGCATTGAACTGCATGATTTACATTCCTAATATCATTTGATCCTTGCATTGCTTTGAGTTATTTGAAGATAGTTAGTTCTATGGTAATAAGATAGATTACATTTCCATTTTGATTGGAGTAGCATTGGACTTGATTTTATAGCAGTAAGCTTAGATAACTTTGTCAAAGGTTTCATTTTCTTAGAGTGAGTCTCTACAACAATTTAAAGTGAAGTTTGAATGTGTTTCATTCCTAAGTAAAGGTAGTCTGGTTTGAATGGTTTGAAGATAACAGATTATGGTTTGATCTTAGAGTTATAGTTTGGCCTTCTTATCATATTTTGTTAAGAGTAAATAGATGCTTAGTCCTTTAAATAGTTAGAAGTTTGAATTCTTGCTTAAGGATTGTGCTTAGAGTAAATTGCATTAAGCCTTTGGTTTTAGTAAGATTGTCTTTAGATTGCAGAGATTTATAATAAGGAACATAATGGATTGAGTTAAGTTGATTTCCTTTATATTGCTTATGTTTTCCTGAGAATGAGAAGAGTGCTAGTTTGCTTAATTGATAGTGTTTTTCGTTATCTGTACTTAACGATCATTATCAAGGAAAATTACATACTTTGAATTTAATGCTGAGCCAAAAACGCAGTACAACTCGTGCTTACGAGTCCTGGTTGACAATTAAATACTAGGAGGTTTAATCACTAATTAAAACTCTCAACATTTTGGCGCCATGTGAGGAGTTGTATTTTGGTACAGGTAAGATTATTATTATAGAGTTTCAAGGGTATTACAACCAGTCAGATGGCAGAGAGAGTCTAGTAAGATGTGAATGAAGATCCACTCATCCACTATTGTGGGGTTGCTCCGATTCTGATCGTTTTTGCTTTTCTTTGAACTTTTATTTCATTTTCTTTATGCGTACAAGTAGAAGCAGGCCTAGGGATAGTCAAGGCAGATTTGTTTCTAGTTCAAAATTTCCTACAACTTTTGGTCCAACAACCACACCAATCACTAATCCTATCAATCGGTATGTAGGAGTAAAGTAAGAAGAAGGAGGTGTTGACAACAAAGTGGCTTTGGAGAGGGAGATCCTGAATCAAGATGAGGAAATAGTTGAACACATTATTTTTGGGAGTACAAAAGGAATTGTATTAGAAGAACTAGTCATAGATCTAGAATCAACTAATATCAAGGAACATCCTTCACTACCTCTTGTTGACTAGGTAATCATCAGCAAACCTCTTCAAGAACCTGTAGTAGACATGGCCAACCAGGAAGGAGAGAATAGAAACAATGAGGAACATCGGGGGGAAGGAGAAGGTCAACGCTGTAACATATTTGGAAGAAATAATGAGGAATGTCACGGGGAAGGAGAAGGCCCACATCACAACCTATTAGGAGGGAACCATGAAGGACAGAGGGGAGGACCATGTTGACGGTGCTGGACTTGCCAACATTCAGGCGATCACCCCAGTATGAAGTCCCAACTAGACCTCACACCGTTTGGTGTGGGAGTCCCATCCGGTATGATGGCCTGGTTGCCATTATCTTAAGGTTTTGCCTCAACTCTTGCTTTTCAGCACAGGAGAGTGGTTCGATTTGTCTTCGAGAAGTGAGGTTCACGTACCTGGTGAGTGTAAGTGTACTTTTGTCGTTGGTTCTTTCACTGTGAGGGGAAAAATGTGAAGATGAGTTCTAGGTTGAAAGGGATTAGTCCCAACTGGCCTAGGAACACACAACACAAAGGACATACATAGCTTCCGGTGGAGTAGCTCACTCGGATGCGAAAGTCACAACATACAAGGTAAGATAACACGTACAACACTCATGGATCATTCTGAGACGAGTGCAACGGTTGTTACAACAAGGTTCATGTGAAAGGTCCGTCTGATGTTTGGTAGAGCATTCGACACGGACGGGACATCATTAACAACATATACAACACATTTTCATTAATAGGTTATGCATTACAACAAATGAATTAGTTCATATGTAGAACACATGGTTAAAGAAACATGCATTACAAGTGTTAAAGATCATCCTTACAACAAATACAATACACGTGTGAAATTGTGATGGCCTGTTGACAAGCTTCTAAATTAAGCGAAAGTTCCAAGACACATCGTTACACCATACATCACTAACCCTGCCAATGGGGCATTGGAGCCACTACTTACTACTCAAAGAAAAGATTACAGACTCTCTTGGCTATGTGGGAGGAGCTGAGGTGAAAAGTCCTTTCATGTACAAATGAGGGGGGTATTTATAGCCAAGGGTGAAACTGACCCTTGTGGCTGTTCGACTACCCTCATGACTGTTTGACTTTCATGACTTTCCGACTTACATTACTCTATGTTCAACAAGTGGGTCTCTTGGACTTCCACATTACATCACATTGAGTGACAAGAAGCCCATAGTAGAGATGTGGGCAACATGACTTATAACTTGACTTGACATAACTTGACATGACAATGCTGGTACATTCATGCTACTAGTGGAGTGCATGTTGAGCTACAGTGCTGCTGAGTGATGGATGTCTTCATGGTGTATCATAGCTTCACCTCCGCATGGCGAAGTGAACAGAGTCTTCGATGGTCCTTGGTTCGCTTGATGAAGCTCTAGCATGTTGTTCCTTGCTTTCATGTTGGAAGGCTTGACATGCTCACTTGTTTGCGAATGTGCATGTTCATCACGTTCGTCCACTTCGCATGCTTCGCTTGTTCATCCGTTGATGAACCTGTCCATCTGCATGTGCTCCATTCGTTCATCCCGTTCGTTGCCTTGACATGTTTTTTGGTGTACATGTACTTGCAGTCACTCATGACGAGACGACATCAAATCCAAAACCTCCAAGTCTACCATGACACATGATCATTCGAATGTAGGTGATCGGGAAAGGCAATAGGGTTGTGATGCGAGATGATGGCTCTGGGAAACTGCTGATGAAAAATGCGCAAGAGTCACTGAGGGATGAAAATAGACAATTTGAGTCGACAATGATTGCCTACAAGGTCTGGCTCGGCTGGGAGGAAAAATTGCGTAAATTTTGGGAGGTACAGTCTGGGGTGTAGGAGGGCAGGGCAGGCATGCTCTGCACATTTTCTGGAATGAACAGTCAGCAGGGGTTGGACAACCAGATCTGCACAATTTTCTAGAGGAACGGGTCGGGCTGCATGAAGGGTGAGCAGGCAAGGATTTCGTAGTTTTTCTGGGGAATTGCCTGGGAAACTGGTAGCCAGAACTGTGTAATTCCCAAAGGGAACTGCCAGTTGGCTACTGGGGTCACTGGCAGCTAGAATTGCATAATTCTTAGAGGGAACTGCCAGTTGGCTGTTGGGGTCACTAGCAGCCAGACTTGCGTAATTCCCAGATGGAACTGCTAGTTGGCTAATAGGGTCATTGGCAGCTATAACTGCAATCCCTAGAGGGGACTGCCAGTTGGATGATGGGGTCACTAGCAGCATAAACTACACAATTCATGGAGGGAACTAGCAATCTGCTGGCTAGGAAAACTGCACTAAGGCCGAAAGGCCGATCTGCTAACCATCTCTGCGCAATTTCTAAGCTGAGCTGATTGATGGGCAACAAGAGGCATGCTCATGAACACCGCACAATTTCTAAGATGAACAGCTGGTCGACTGTTTGGGTGGCTAGCATGAGTGTTGTTTGAGTTGCTTGTGGACAACGCAGCTTGAAAGAATTAGCTTGGTGCTTTTGCGTTGTTCTGGCTGACAATCGATCAAGTCTAAATCAAGGTGATGGTTTGGCTGTCAGTGAGGAGTTTGGTTGTCAGAACTTCAACAAAAATGACTAAGTGTGTGAACAATAGAAATATGCATAGGTGCTCATACGAACCCACACTCGCATGACTTAACAATGAAATGACCGAACCATCCAGACACACATGTTCAACATGACTAACCAATAGTGCAAGCGACAAGCGCGATACTCATGATTGATCTTTCATGATCAAGACGACACTTGCGCGACAGTGAATGTGACTCTGTGTGTGAGTGCGACTAGCTCAGGAGGGATAACAATGGTTATATATGTGTGTGTGTGTGCATATATATATATACATGTATATATATATATGTATATATATATACATGTATATATATATATGTATATATATACATGTATATATATATATGTATATATATATACATGTATATATATATATGTATATATATATACATGTATATATATATATGTATATATATATACATGTATATATATGTATGTATATATGTATATATATACATGTATATATATACATCTATATATATATATATATATATATATATATATATATATATACATATATATATATATATATACATATGTATATATGTATATATATATATATATATATATATATATATATATATCTATCTATATATATATATATATATATCTCTCTATATATGTATATGTGTATATATATACACTCACACACTAAAGGGAGATTCCCTTAAAAACCACTTGTTTTAATCTATTGTTCACAATGATAAGGCAAGGCTGAGCTTTGATGCCTTAAATGCCCGACACTAAGTCTCAATAGACACATTCACTCAGAACCATTGAGACTAACATTATAGGCCATGATTGGTTCTCAAACCATTCTAAGTATAAGTGTTGCGAGTTGAAGTTCGGGACATGGAGGAGTTAGAAGGCTAGAGGCCCCATAATCCATGTGACCGAGCGCATTGACCAAATGCTTGGGAAGGAGAAATTTGGGCCGTTGATCAAGTGCATCCATGGTCATTGGATGACGTCGGTGGTTTGGTACCCTAAATTTTTCAAAGGGTGGCACCAAGCAAACTCTTAGGATCAAATCCATGGGATGATGTGGCAGTGGGGCGTGTTTCCCAATACAAAAGGATGAAGGGAAGACACTTGGTCAAATATTGTGGTAATATTTGTGGTGGAACCCATAGTTACATGGTGCATGGTGTGGAGGATGTGATAAGGGATGACATCACCTTGACATTTAGGACTGGTGACACCATGGACCTTGGAGCCCAAATATTTTTGGTGCAGGGCATAATAGAACACCCAAGATTTAAGTTCCGGGGTGACTTGGAGTGTGGGGCTCATTCTGTGGGGATGAGTGCTTTGTGGCATGAACATATTCCTTTACTAACCAAGGGGGAGGCTAAGCCTAAATGCAGAGTGTACATTGCCTCGCAGCCTAGAAGGATCATCCCTGGATGGAACGGTGAGAGGCAACAAGAGTTACCTTAGAGGAGAGTGTTCCTAGGGTGTTGTGGCCTTCGAGAGGTGGGGGGGGGGGCTTACATCTGTAATACCTCCCTCATAGTGTAGAAGTGTCATATATTGGGTCATGCCTGCTGTCTAGTGGGGTATTATGTGACCAAGATGAACATGTTGAAAACTATTATAATACTACCATGTGCCAGAAAGAGGCAAATTGATATTATCGCATGGGCACCATGTGGGCACCATGTGCCAGGTTGGTGAGTTGGCACTAATTAAATGGATAATCTTGATGAACATATCTTTGGATCTCAGAGTTATATCAGAGTAAAACTTATGTCGTTAGAATCATCTTGACGAGATGAACACGATGGCATCATCCATTTTGAGTTTCTCGACAGTAAAAGAAAGTGAAAAAATTGGACCCTATTCTATAACTAGACCATGAAGATTGGTTCAACATAGCAACTACCTCTTTCTACCTTTAGTTAGGGATGAGGATAGTAGGGGGTATGTTACAAAACACAACTCCATCAGGGAGAAAAAAATGAAATTATTATAAAATATTAAAAAAATAAATATTTTAAATTAAATAACAAATATATAAAAATAAAATATTTTTTTGTCGGATTAATTATTTTTGTTTATATCTTTATTTTTCTAATTCTTACCATTTAACATCCATTGAATCTCCACTTTTAAAATTTTATTATTTATTTATGTCTAAACCATATTGTGTAGGGAATTAAATTTATTGTTAAATATTGTTTTCAAATTTAATTGAAGTATGTGTTTATCTCTTTTTTGCATTTTTTTAATAGAATATATACATTTATACAATTTATCTAGGGTCATTTTGCTATGTCTCTCCTTAGGAGATATTATTAATTATGGTGAATTACTCTTTGTAGAACTCATATTGAAGAGAAAATAAAAACATAAATATGTAATAAATAAGAGAAACATGATCCAAATTTATGAAGGATAAAATTAAATATAGATATAAACGAAAACATAGAGCTAAAACGAAAACAAAACTTCAATTCATTAATAACAAAGTACTAAAATATGTTTACATGTAGAATGAGAATAAACTAGCTTGGATGATGGCAGCTTATCTCTAAGAAGAGATATGGTGGCTACATGCCTTCTGAACTGTGTTACAATGAGGCTAAGAGGCATTTTTATTATTGAGAAACAAAGGAAAACCCTAAACATGCAAAAACCTAACCCTAGGAGATGAAGTACCAAAAGTCTCTGGGCCCCAATGGGGTTAGTTGGTACATCAACTTCTTCGTGTTGCAACTTTAGCATACAATCTTCGTTTGACGCATACAATACCTTGTTAGAAAGATCTATCTGAGGAAAAAAACTTTCGACTACAAACCCTACTTAATGCTACGAGTCTTCTCGTTTTCCAAAAAAAACATCGTTTAAGGCCTAAAAAAGGCTTCAAAAGTTTAGGACACGAAAAACTTCCAAAAATAGTATACTGTGCTACAATCAAGGAAACTGAAAGAGACAATGGTTGGGGTCCAAGTAGAATAGGTGGGCTGCCATCAATATCTACCTAGATCATTCCTCCCCCCTTAGGAAGTAATGGTCCCCATTGCGTTGAGTGCCTCCGTGTGACGGGGAAACTTTTGTTGAACTTGGTCCCTAGTAAGCCACTTGCCTTGGTGCAGGAGTTGGCTAGCTTTGAAAACCCGATATAGTTAGATCTTCTGCTAACATGTTTTTTTGATCTTTGTGTCTATGATTAAATCATTTTTGGCCTATTCCATGCAGTCTAGGTTTAGCTCTATTGGTGTTATCTTTTATGCAATGTCTAATATGTCCAACAATGTTGGAAAGTATGGCTGAAGGTTGTCCACATTAAACACTAGGTGTAGGCCAAGGAATGGTGTAATGTTTGTGCTCAAAAGCATTGTCTCCCACAAACTTAGTGATGGTGTAAGGCCCGTATCAAAGTGGTATGAGATTTTGATGGGATCCGACAAGGCATTCTTTCTAAAAATACAACCAAACTGTGTCACCCACCTAAAACTTGTGTGGAACCCAATGCTGATCATGTTGCTTGAATTCTTCATTTTCCAAAATGGAAAAGTGATATATCGGCCCATTGGGTGGAGATGCTCTGAGAGTTAGATCGATCGAATGCTTGAACTGCTAGTGCAAAGGTACCCCTTTGGGTGAGGAGAAGAAGTCATTGTATTCTTCCACAACCTTATCCACCTGTTTGTGCTGCGTGGGGGAACCCTTCCCATGGGCCATGGATGTGGCCACTATCTTCCCCTTACTTTGAGAGTGAATAAGAAAGAAAACAAATTTCGTAGTCTAGGAGATGTTCTTACTGAATTGCTTAGCAGAGATCAAAGAGATGGTGGTAGGCAAGGCTACCTCCAATATCCTATATAAATTATTGCCTAAAGTGATAATAATAGTGTGAGGCATAGACTCATACACAACATGGTGCTTCCACAAGCATGGTTGGCCTAATAACACATAAAAAAATTCAAGAGGAGTAACATCACACAATACCTTATCCATGAAGGGATTGATGTTGTAGGAGAGACCCCACTACTGGCTGACACGAAGATCTTATCCTTCATGGAGCCACCGAATGGTGTATGACTGCGGGTCTGGTGTGGTCGGTAGACCCAACTTCTTAACAACCTCTGTTGAAATGGGGTTCTTTTGGTTCCCATTGTTGACAATGAATTGCAACAGAGAACAATTCACCTGCATCTGTGTGTGGAAGAGACACTCCCCCTCCCTTGGATCTTCGGGCTTTGTAGTATACCTAGGGGGGATATTATGGGGTATAGAGGGAGGTACCTAAGGGAATAATGTAATAATGTGACGGGACATAGTTAATAAATAAAGTGGTTAACCCGCATCATGTAAGGGACCACAAGTAGTTAGGAATAACGTGATAAGCCCATTTTATTAGATATATGGTATTGAGAGACCCATGGTAATGACCCATGGTATTGTATGTATGAAGCCTATATAGAGGCTAGAGACTCCCCATTGAGAGATGTGAAAGATTATTGTATTGGCAAGCATATGTCTTGTGGAGTGTTCTCCTTCCTTAAAGAGTGATTGTATGGTGTTACCCTACCTCAAGGGTTTTGACTAATAAAGAGAAGAATTTCTATATTTCAATATTTTTATTTTTGGGCATATTTTCCATTTTCATATATTTACAAGTATGTTAAACTACAAGTGGTATCAAAGCACTTTCTTGGGCGAAGAGGGGAAGCATTTTTTTTTCATTTTTTGCAGGATTTGTTTGGCAGCGAGTTTGCAGATCAGATATGAAACTTTTGGTACAAAATTTAAAAAAACCAATAGAAGATCTGGATTCTTTACAGAAAATACTTGAATTCAAAAAGAAAATCGGCTGAATCGGAGTCCGGATGGGGGAGATATTGCTGATTTAAAATAAGCTGTTTTATAGAAATTTCTCTGATGACAATTCGTGGACAACAGATCTCCAATAATATTTTTTTTTAGTTTTTTGTGGGGAATTTTGGGAAAATAATTGCATATCTGACATCCTCTTGAAAAATAACCCAATTTCAAAGAAACAAGGGTCGAATCGGAGTCTGGATGAGGGATATCTCACTGATTTAAAATCGACTCTTGTTTCATTTTTTTGTGACGACTGAATAGTTGCACCCTCTAGGTATACTACATGATTAGTATTATGGACCTTAGTGGTGGAAACAATGGCACTGGGTTTTGCATCAATAATATTCTTCCCCTTTCGTTCCCCTTGTTGGCTTCTCGTTTAGAATCAGAACATGCATTAGACTTTGAAGCTTTTGTCTCAACCACCAATGACTGCTTGGCATGACACTCTTTTGTGTTGTGAGTGGGGCTTTTGTAGAACATACACCACTTTCTTATGTCCTTCTTTGTCTTCACGGTGCCATTCATTCCTTGCAGATTTGATGGGTTGTCTTAGCCTCTCCACCTTAGCTCTATCCTTTGTTCTGTAGTTTAGGGGTGCCCTTTCCCTGCTTCTGATTCGTAGATAAAATTCACGCTTATTTTGTTTAAATTTTTGTTTCATCTTGGCAACATATCGATATGCTGCACCAAGCGAGGAGATGTCCCAAAACTCCATTTCTTCCTGAATGTATTTGTGCAAAAAACCACAGTACTTGAGCACCAGATGTCGCTAAGAGTGTTTGATACCTAACTTTGTGCATAGAGTATGAAAGATATTTGTGAACTCGTGCACATCTTGGTCCCTTTGTTGTCGTAATGTGGTCCATTGTATGTACTTGTCCTCATACCTCCCCACGAGGTAATACTATTCTTTGACAACATCCCAAAAAGAGTTCAAAGAGTGTGCGGTTGTGAACAAAGAGTGTTTCTTGGCCCTTTTCTCACAGTAAGTTTCCCACCAGTCCTTGACATGGGGGGTGGCCTTGAGCATTGCAAAAGTAATCTTCTCCCTATCAGAGAAACTATGGACTGAATAATAACCCTGCATGACATTCAACCATTTATATACAACACTTGCATCTAATTGACCTTTGAATATAAGGATATCGAAGTTCACTTGTACCTTGAAGGGGGTGGTGCCTCTGAAGTGGTTGCTGCATGAAGATACGACATTGGTGGGAATCCATCGAAGGATTTAAGCAAAGTTATCCATCATCTTGTTCCTTTGCCACTCGAGGGTTTCTTTGAGAAGCAGTTTGATAAGATCTCCTACTACCTCGTCTTTCTTTTCTTCCATCATGGGAGGTTATTGGTGTTGGTGGGGACGGTCTTGTAAGGGCTCAACCAATTCTAGTCCCGACTCCTTATACCTTGACCTCATTGGCGACATGCAAAAAAAACAACGAAATAGTGTACCTCTATGATACCACTGATCCAAATTTATGAAGGAATGAAATAAAATAGAAATATAAATATAAACATACAACTACAATGAAAACAAAACTTCAATTCATTAATAACAAAGTACTGAAAAATGTTTACATGTAGAATGGAAATAAACTAGCTTAGGTGATGGTAGCTTATCT
Source organism: Pinus tabuliformis (assembly GCA_031772625.1). NCBI lineage: Eukaryota > Viridiplantae > Streptophyta > Pinopsida > Pinales > Pinaceae > Pinus > Pinus tabuliformis. Next base: position 153,771,630 of record CM062812.1, read on the forward strand.
CTAAGAAGAGATGTGGCAGATGCATGCCTTCCGAACTATGTTACAATGAGGCTCAAATGATTTTTTATTATTGAGAAAAAATGGAAAACCCTAAACATCCAAAAACCTAACCCTAGGAGATGAACCACCAAAAGCTTGTGGGCCTCGTTGGGGTTAGTTGGTACATCAACTTCCAGGGGTTGTAACTTTAGAATACGATCTCCGTTTGATGCGTACAACACCTTGTTAGAAATTTCTATTCGATGAAAACAACTTTCGAATGCAAAGCCCCACAAAAGACCATGAGTTTGTTAGTTTTCCAAAAAAAACATCGTTTAGGACCTCAAAACGACTCTGGAAGTTTATGACCCAAAAAACTGCCAAAAATAGTAAAATGTGCTACAATCAAGGAAAATGAAAGAAACAATGGTGGGGGCCCAAGTGAATATGCGGGTGGCCACTAATATCCACTTGGATCACAAAAAAGCTTGTATACATGATGAGTTGTTGGGTTTGACCTTGTGTTGTTGAGATCCTTTCAAATTGCGCAAAGTTCTCACCGTTCAAAGATTTCTTGTCACTCAGAGTTCTAGGGTTCTTAATAGGCCCACATGTTGCCCTAGAGTTCCAATCCTGATGATATGAAGTCATACACATATGCTAGATTTATGTTCACCTCAGTCATTGTAAAGAAAAATAAAGCAATATTACCTAAGTATATGCCCAAAAAAATCTTCACCACCAAAAAAAGATTCACTAGTCATTAGATATGACTAAATAAATATTTCAATCGAGAAATATTCACACACACACACACACCAATTTTAATATCGCGGCCAAGCCAGACAAAAAAATTGGTGTATAAGACCCGCTTGTTTGGGAAACAAGAGATCCACCTACACACAACAATTATATATATATATATATATATATATATATATATATATATATATATATATATATATATATAATTAATTTTGTGAAACCCTTTTTTCTACGGACAAGGGATATTCACTACTTATTAGACATGTCTGAATAATATTTACCAAAAATATACTCACATGCACACATGGTCATGGCCGAGCTAGACATACAACAAATTGGTTTATGAGACCCCGTTGTTTGTGGGGCCAAATGGACACCAAATTAGTGTATGGGACCCCCTTATTTGTAAAATAAGAGACCGGCCTCCATGTGGCACTTTGACTACTAAAATCTATTAAAATATACCAACTCTACCCTCTTGATTTGAATTTATAACCTCTTAAAAAAACACATTTTTTTTAATCATTAAACCCACTCAAACTATACCAAACCTATAATGTGAATAAAAATAATAATTTATTATACAAATAAAAAATAACTCTTAAAAAAAATGTTTCTATTAATGTATTTAACTTTTCCTTTCTATACATCTCGTTTATTATATACACTCTATGAATCTTTATATTAACAACGTGACATGAAACCTAAATGAAATTTCAGACATCATATCTTCTAATAATCTTTTCGCCTTCACTAATAAAATGTTATAAATGTTATAAATATTATAAACAGTGCTGCACTATGTAAATTGATGTGATTACAAATAAGTTTAATACTGTGGGTAGTTATGTAGAAAACGACGGTCACTTACGGGAAAAATAAGATTGAAAACATCCAAGTTGGATAGTTGATGGGAAGTAACAACTAATTTTGAACGCCATCCACTCTTTAAGAACAGTTTAATACCACTCAACTTCATTTTTATTAAATTATTTTTCTTATTATAATTCATTAATTTTGTATTATTATTTTATTTTATTTTTTTCCTAAATTAACTATAATTTTTTAATTTAATTTAATTATTTATTCTTATTCACAAGGTTTCATAACATTTTGACATATTTCAAATTATGAAGAGTAAGTGCTAAGAACATATATTTAAACATCATATTACATATCATTAAACTTAAGAACATATATTTAAACATCATATTACATATCATTAAACTTTCTCATAGATGGCATGATTCTATTGTGTCGTTTTTAATTAAAAAAAAAAAAAAAATCAATTTGTTCTTAATTCTTACATAGTGTCTTTAATGCCCTTATGAATGCAAATCCATTATCAAAGACTCATTATTTACATTTATATATTCTTTTCAAAGTTTCCTGAAATTATGTACCCTTAAACTCTCAAGACTATACTATTAAACTTTTTTCAACATGATATAATTCTATTTTGTCTAGTTAAAAAATCCAATGTCCCCTTATAGTTTGGATTTGGTCTCTTTGTTTTGATGCCCCAGTTGGCGCTGATGGCTACTGTGTTCATGTGTGATGTAGTACTATGGAATATTGAGGAAACCCTCTCCTTCAGGTGGACATAGTTGCAATCTTTGGTTTTTTATGAATCTCATGTAAACTATTTTTTATTAATGAAAATCCTTTGCACCAATTTGCAAAAAAAAAAAAAAAAACTCATGTATGGATTTTACTATCCTACCCTCCATGTATATTTCAAGTTTCACAACTTTAGAAATGTTTAAATATAAAATCTCACACCAATGAAGAATTTTGTTTTTTGTTTAATTGAAACTTCAATATTTTTTTTTCTCTTTCAAAATTTTTGAACTTTCTTAATGTACATATAACCTAAAAATGTGTTGGAGATGTTTTTATTTTTCTTAAAATTGAAAATCTCAAAAACAATTTTTTATATTTTCATTTTTTTCTAGCTTTGTTAATATTCACATAATCTAAAATATATTAGAGGTGCATTCAATATTTTGGAATGATTAAATTTCCAATATGACCATTTTGCATACAGATAAACCCTACTAAAACTTTTCAACAATTCCATTACACTTTTGACACTATACATATAAAATAATTCATTTCTCCAATTTCCCTATGCTTTATGTTACCACATAACCTTAAAAGCATTTTAAAATATTTTTCATTCATTTGGGACAAAAACCTTTAACATCGTTGCACATGTAAAACACAAACAAAACTCATAGAGGTTTTCCTTTTCCTTCTTTCCATACCTTATATTGCAGATATATCTTAAATATCGTTGCACATGTAAAACACAAACAAAGCTCATAGAGGGTTTCCTTCATGGATCTACTCTTCATCCTCCATTCATTTTCCTTGTCTAGAAGTAATTTCTTATTCTTATCTTGTAATTCCTTTATCTTAATTTTTTGGTCCACTAAGTTGTTTCTAGGGTAATTTGCTTTAAAAAAAAGGGGGTGGTGCCTTTGAAGTGGTTGCTGGATGAAGATACGACACCGATGGGCATCTGCCGAAGGATTTCAGCAAAGTTATCCATCATCTTGTTCCTTTTCCACTTGAGGGTTTCTTTGAGTAGCAGTTTGATAAGATCACTTACTACTTCGTCTTTGTTTTCTTTTGCCATGTGAGGTCATTGGTGTTGGCGGGGACGGTATTGCAAGGGCTCAACCAATTCTAGTCTTGACTCCTTATACCTTGACCTCGTTGGCAAGATGCACAAAAAAAAGAAAGAGTATTCCTCTCTGATACAATTGATCCAAACTTATGAAGGAATGAAATGAAATACAAATACAAATAGAAACATAGAACTACAATGAAAACAAAACTTCAATTCATTAATAACAAAGTACTAAAAATTGTTTACATGTAGAATGAAAACAAATTAGCTCAAGCGATGGTAGCTTATCTCTAAGAAGAGATGTGGCGGCTACATGCCTTCCAAACTATGTTACAATGAGACTCAAAGGATTTATTATTATTGAGAAACGATGGAAAACCCTAAACATCCAAAAACCTAACCCTAGGAGATGAACTGCCAAAAGCTTGTGAGCCTCGTTGGGCTTAGTTTGTACATCAACTTCTCGGAGTTGTAACTTTAGAATACGATCTCCGTTTGATGTGTACAGTACCTTGTTAGAAAGTTCTATTTGAGGAAAACAACTTTCGAATGCAAAGCCTAAAGAAAACCGCGATTCTGCCGGTTTTCCATAAAATCGTCGTTTAGGGCCTCAAAACGACTCTAGGAGTTTATGACCCCAAAAAATGCCAAAAATAGTAAATTGTGCTACAATCAAGGAAAATGAAAGAAACAATGGTGTGGGCCCAATTGGAATATGCGTGTGGCCACTAATATCCACTTGGATCACAAAAAAACTTGTATACATGATGAGTTGTTGGGTTTGACCTTGTATTGTTGAGATCCTTTCAAATTGCACAAAGTTCTCACTGCTCAAAGATTTCTTGCCACTCAAAGTTCTAGGGTTCTTAATATGCCCGCATGTTTCCCTAGAGTTCCGATCCTGATGACATGAAGTCATACACATATGCTAGATTTATGTTCACCTCAATCATTGTAAAGAAAAATAAAGCAATATTACCTAAATATATGCCAAAAAAAATCTTCACCACCAAAAGAAGATTCGCTAGAAATTAGATATGACCAAATAAATATTTCAACTGAGAAATATTCACACACATACACACCAATTTTAATATCGCAGCAAAGCCAGACAACAAATTGATGTATAAGACCCCCTTGTTTGGGAAACAAGGGATCCACCTCCACACGACAATTATATATATATATATATATATATATATATATATATATATATATATATATATATATATATATATATTTAATTTTGTGTATAAAACCCCTTTTTCTATGGATAAAGGATATTCACTACTTATTAGACATGTCTAAATAAATATTTACCAAAAATATATTCACACACACATGGTCATGGCCAAACTAGACATACAACAAATTGGTTTATGAGACCCCTTGTTTGTGGGGCGAAATAGACACCAAATAGTGTATGAGACCCCTTATTTGTAAAATAAGAAACCCGCTTCCACGTGACACTTTGTCTACTAAAATCTATTAAAATATACAAACTCTACCCTTTTGATTTGAATTTATAACCTCTTAAAAAAATACATATTTTAATCATTAAACCCACTCAAACTATACAAATCTATAATATAAATAAAAAAATTAATTTATTATATAAATTAAAAATAATTAGTATAAAAAAATATATTTATATTAATGTATTTGACTTTCCCTTTCCACACATCTCGTCTATTATATAGACTCTACGAACCTTTACATTAATAATGTGACACGAAACCTAAATGAAATTTCGGACATTATATCTTCTAATAATCTTTTCGTCTTCACTAATAAAATGCTATAAATCCTATAAACAGTGCTGCACTATGTAAAATGATGTGATTACAAATAAGTTTAATACTGTGGGTAGTTATGTAGAAAACGAAGGTCACTTACGGGAAAAATAAGATTGACAACATCCAAGTTGGACATTTGATGTGAAGTAACAACGAATTTTGACCACCATCCACTCTTTATGAACATTTTAATACCCCTCAACATCATTTTTATTAAATTATTTTTCCTATTATAATTATAAATTCATTAATTTTGTATTATTATTATTATTATTATTATTATTATTATTATTATTATTATTATTATTATTTAATTAATTCCATTTTATTATTCTATTATTTATTCTTATTCACAATCTTTCAGAATACTGACATATTTCAAATTATGAAGAGTAAGTCCTAAGAACATACATTTAAACATTATATTACACATCATTAAACTTGGTCAAAAGATTCTCATAGATGGTATGATTCCATTTTGACGCTTTTAAATTAAAAAAACCCTAACTTGTTCTTAATTCTTACATAGTGTCTTTAATGCCCTTATGAATGCAAATCCATTATCAAAGACTCATCATTTACATTTATATATTCTTTTCAAAGTTCCCTGAAACTATGTACCATTAAACTCCCAAGTCCATTTTATTAAACATTTTTCAACATGATATAATTCCATTTTGTCTAGTTAAAAAATCCAATGTCCTCTTATAGTTTGGATTTGGTCTCTTTGTTTTGATGCCCCAGTTGGCACCGATGACCACTGTGTTCATGTGTGATGTAGTACTATGGAATATTGAGGAAACCCTCTCCTTCAAGTGGACATAGTTGCAACCTCTAGTTTTTTATGAATCTCATTTAAACTCTTTTTGATTAATGAAAATCCTTTGCACCAATTTACAAAAAAAATAAAATCTCATGTATGGATTTTACTATCCTACACTCCATATATATTTCAAGTTTCACAACTTTAGAAATGTCATGTTAAACATAAAATCTCACACCAATGAAGAATTTTGTTTTTTTTTGTTTTTTTTTTAAATTGAAACTTCAATATTTTTTTTCCCTCTTTCAAAATTTTCTAATTTTCTTAACGTACATGTAACCTAAAAATGTGTTAGAGATGTTTTTATTTTTCTTAAAACTAAAAATCTCAAAAATAATTTTTTATATTTTCATTTTTTTCTAGCTTTCTTAATATTTACATAATCTAAAATAGATTAGAGGTGGATTCAATATTTTGGAATAATTAAATTTCCAATATCACCATTTTGCATACAAGTAAACCCTACCTAAACTTTTCAACAATTCCATTACACTTTTGACACTATACATATAAAATAATTCATTTCTCCTCTTTCCCTATCTTTTATGTTACCACATAATGTTAAAAACATTTTAAAATACTTCCATTCCTTTGGGATAAAAACCTTTAACATCGTTGCACATGTAAAACACAAACAAAACTCATTTCTCCTCTTTCCCTATGTTACATTTTAGAATACTTCCATTCCTTTGGGGTAAAAACCTTTAACATCGTTGCACATGTAAAACACAAATAAAACTATTTTCTCCTCTTTCCCTATGTTCTATGTTACCACACAATGTTAAAAACATTTTAAAATACTTTCATTCCTTTGGGATAAAAACCTTTAACATCGTTGCACATGTAAAACACAAACAAAACTCATAGAGAGTTTCATTTTCCTTACCTTATATTGCAAATATATTTTAAACATCGTTGCACATGTAAAACACAAACAAAGCTCATAGAGGGTTTCCTTCATGGATCTACTCTTCATCCTCCATTCATTTTCCTTGTCTAGAAGTAATTTCTTGTTCTTATCTTGTAATTCCTTTATCTTAATATTTTGGTCCATTAAGTTGTTTCCAGGGTAATTTGCTTTTAAAAAAAAATAGGCGAGCCTTAATGTCAGCCAGTGATTTGTTGTCCACTTATTTTTTGTTTCCTTTCCCATTTTATAATCAATTCTTTTTCCTTTTTGAGATTATACTGGAATTCAATTAGTGGGGCTCTGAGGAGGAGGAGGATATAGGGGCCCAGCTAGAATTTAGAGCTTCAATCAGAGGGGGGTGATCAAGCCATGCTGGGTTAAGTTTGAAGGGTGCAGGAGTCTTGGAATATGGAAAGAGATATAGGATTTAAAAAAAAGGGGAAGTGGTCAGAGTCCCCCCCCGTTCCCCCAACTAGGTACTTTGACTAAAATATATGCTAGATTCCTAGAGATCCTATGAAATAATGAGACGAGCTTAGCCTTTTTGCAATTTTCTTTGACTAGGTGGGTAGAATCATTGTGGGTAAGATGTCATAGAAGCCCATTTCCTCAATTAGATTAGAAAATAATTTCAAATGGTGGTCGATCATGGTAGAGGGTCCCCAAATTTATGTAGCTCCTGGTAAAAAGTTTAGATCCTGACTAAAAACAACCCTTCTAAAATCCATTAGGGGGAGGCTTGAGAAGTTTGAATAGTATTCCTATCGATTTATGAAAGGCCCATACACATTGATGTAGAGGAGATATTTTTCAAAATCTCTTGAAAAAATGTTAATCAATAGACCAAATTTGATGGACTAGGATGAGATTAGTTGGATTAATCTAGTGTCTCATCAAGAAACAATGCCCCCTGATCTCCTAGATGTCGTGACAACCCCAACCCTGGTTTTCTCATGAAAAATGCATTGTAAATATTTTTACAGGAAAATAAAAAAATGGGTTGAGTCAAAGGGACATTGATTTCAGAGTTGAGGAGGTTACTTTCTTGGGGTAGTCAAGGTTTCCTTGTATAAGAAATTTTGAACTATTGTAACATCTAGTAAAGGCTAGTTGGTATGTTTAATGGACTAGTTTTGTGAATTAAATTGGATTGGAAGAGAAGTACGTAGACTATGCTGCCTTGGAGAACACTCACAAGGTAGGGAGGCAAATAATTAATGAAATGAATTGTGTTTTCAACCAAGATGGTGACAGTCAAATAGGGAAGGAGGAGAAAGTAAGGCGACAAGCTCCTGGGTAAGGGGACACACACAAATACCTAGAGATGTCATTCATTTAGGTAGTGGGAGAGGCGCGATAGTAGAGAAAAGAAGGGGACAATCTCCTGGGTAGGGAAATTTGGAAGGAACATTCAAAATCCTTGTATTTGGGGTAGAAATAGTAGTGCCAGGGTGAATTGGTGGTGCTACAGTTACGTTTTGGAAAGACATAGAAAATCCCTAGTTCCTAGGTCATCAATTGGAAGTATTTAATTTCCCAAGACACTCCAAGGAAAATACCTTCTAAAGGAGCTTATAACATAGGTTTTTAGTGTTATAAAATTGGAAAAAAATGTCAAAAAAACATCCGCTAAAACATCCATTTGTGATAGTGGATGTTTTAGTGGAGGTTTTAACTGAACTTCATCACAATTGAAAAAATATGGGCCCCGAAGGTTCTAGCGGATATTTTTTTTGCAGTGCGCTTAATGGAACAAGTAGCACTAGTGCGCTACATATATAAAAGCACCGGGGTGATACATATATCAAATTATTTGGAATCATACATAACTAAAATCATTGAGGCATAATGAAAAGAGCACCACTGCGCAATATATATCGTGTCAATGCTAATAGATAAAAAAAAGCCATGGGGCGTTCTTGTAAGGAACGACACTAAGGCACAAAAAAAATAATTACCGCGCTAGTGATTTTTTTTAAACTTGCAGTGTTGATGCATATCATTTGTATACACGCCTCGTTGCATTAGTTATACAAAATAACCAGTGTTGTTAGTTTTCATAATGCACCGGGCTGGAAATAATATTTTGTAGGACCAATGAGTTAGTTATATGAAAGCACTGGTGCGTTAAGAATTGCAATGCACCAAGGTGTTAATCTCAAACAAGACCAATGGTTGAAGAGATAAACGCATCGGTGTTGTCATTTTCTGAAAAGGCACCGATCATGTAAAAACATGTTGTCACGATGCTTTTATATAACATAATGCACCAGTGCGTTTTCATGTTATATACTCATTTTTTGAATGATATTTTCTCTTTTTTAGAAACATTGACCTGTAACAGTGCAATTATTGTAATTTTTTAAAATCCATTATTCATAAAAAAAAATTAACATATATCTTATAACAATATTCATATAAATTAAAATTTGATTTGTGCATGATGTTTGGATTAATTTGTTATATTATTAGATTTCACATCTCTTCATTATAATATTTAATCATTTGTATATTTAAGCAGTGGTGTAACATTTCACAGTGACATTGGATAACAAAATAAAATAAATTAAAATGTATTTTATTATAAATCAATAAGAGGTTTTTTTTCATATAAAATGGGATTGTTATTGGTAATTCCTTGTCTTTCAATTGAGACACTATGTTCGTTACATTAAATAAAATGCCTGATTTTCATAGACAATTATATCAAAAAATACAACAAGTGCATTGATATCCAAATAGATCATCATTATTCGTTGAAAATTCTATCAGTGCTCAAGCTACTTCAATGACTAGGGTTATTTGGAAGAATGTTTTGTTGATTGCATTAATTGTCTTCGTCTTCTTGATCTTGCAGTTCCATTTGCAATCATAAAAATAGAGTGTAATGAGTGTATCTATATTGGTAAGAATAATGAAAATTGAAATAAATAATATACATCAATGTAAATCAAATAACAATGTACCATAGAAAGAAGTGACTCATAAAGTGTGCACATGGTTTCAAGACCAAGTCTCATGCCTTGTTGCAACAAGTCTTCTGTTGACGTAGTTCCATAGTTTGTGTCCTGCATGTTTTAAATCCCATTATAAATCATAGATTTAATATAAAGGATTTTATTATTTTATTATTATTATTATTATTATTAATTATAAACTCAAAGAAGTAAAATAGATACTTAAAAATTCCACAATTAGTTTTTGATATGCCAACATATACTCACAACCCTTATTTAACCCAATGTCAATCAATTCTTCTGATTGATTTTCTTTGTATGTTATCACCTATTTGAAGACATTCAAATATGGTTGCTATAAAACAAGTTAAAATATACAAAAATGAAACCTTGAGTTGTTATAAGGAAATATTAACAATTCATCACAAACTTTGAAACCGATCCTTTTCTTCCTTGTCGTCATGTTTTATGTGTTGAATGAGTTCCATCTTGTTTTCTTTTCTGTAAGCAAATACTTAAAAATTAACATTTTAATGCTAATTTTATTATTTATTTATTTATTTTTATTTTTATTTATTTTTTTATGTACACAGTCTATCATGATTACATGCATTTGAAGCATTTTTGTTGAGATGGCTCCTCCTGTGATGCAATTATGTCCATTTTTTTACCATCTCCTTATACAATTTTTTGGACATTCCTACTGACATGTTTCACATATCAGCACGTTGATCATTTGGGATTTTCATTATCTTGCTAACAAAAGTAATAAACTATTTTTATAATGATATATGAAAAGTAAATATAACAAAATATATATTAATAAATAAATGGTTTGTATATATATATATATATATATATATATATATATATATATATAATTTTCTAGAAAATTGTTTTATATAATTAGGAATATTACCTTTTGAATGATTATCTTTGGTTGTTGTAAGTTTTTTCTATTAACTGTCTAACATGTCTCATTGACCATTGCTTTGGAAACACTTTCTATAGTTTAGATATAATTTGGTTCTTAGAATCAATAGATTTATTTTTGTACTATAAGTGGAAAGAACATCTATACGTTCGTTCCACTAGATCCCTAATAGTTATGTAAATTTTTTTCCTCATTTCATTAACCTCCAACACCACTCTAGATGAGCTAAGGACCAATTCATTGTCATTTACATGTTTTATAATTTTTCTTTTCTTAGAACGACATTGATCTTTTCCTTTGTTGTTGCTCCCCGTAGAACATGAAACATATATGAATTAATAGATTGTTTGAAACATGTTATCTAATATTGTCAAGTATATTACTAATGAAAAAAAATCATATTGAATAACATTTTTTTCATTCCCCTGATTCATCATTTTGTAATTTTTCTATCATCCTTTTATGCTCTTCTATGCTTAGATTAGAAATAATATTATCGACCTTGTTCATTCAATGGCTCTGAATGACACACACCAGCCAATACATATTAGTTAAACTTACATATAGTTCAAACATATTAATTTTGTTAAAAAATTACAAAGAACTTGCCTTCTCTACTTGTTTTGATGTGCTATCATTGTGTCGATCATTATTTTTGTTACTTGAGACCTCCTGAGACATTTTTTATCAATATACATCTGTACCATTCAATATAGAATCCATTAGATATATTTTACAAATAAATCAAATACTTTTCAGCCAAAAAATCTTTGGTAACCGATGCATTTATCTGAATCAATGCACTAGTGCATTTAGAACATTAAATGCACCAGGCGTTTAATTGTTTAGTACCATAATGGAAAATTAATTTTTAAGATTAATTTTAAATTATTATAGTGTTATGGCCTTTACAACAAACACCCTATAAAATTTTGCCTACACACGAATTTTGGAACCTACTGTGAATCTTGCGATAGGTCGTTCCGTAGTCACTTCTTAATTAGTTGATGATTTTGAGATCCATTGTTGGATTGGAAGTGTCGAGGGTACTTGCTCACACATGCTCATCCCTTAACAAGTTCATGAATGCATTCTTTTATGAAAGCTTGAACAAGCATAGCATGGTCCATCAAGACTATCCTTGTGCGATGTCCAATCCATGTCAATAGTCAGTGCACACTAACATTGATAGTTTTTCACTTCTAGTTGCGCTTATACTTTTATTTTGGTGAGTTTTGCAAATTGTCGCTTTCGCGCAAATTTTTTTATTTTTTATTTTTTATTTTTCGCGAGTGTCATTTTCATGTTTTTAGCTATCGATTTTGCTTGTTTTCACTCTAATTAGTGTCTTTTTCATGTTATCTTTGCTCTGGCATGTGTTTCTTTCAGTGTCATTTGCATATCGCAAGTGTCGTTCACACCTTATCACTTGGCGTATTTTGGCATGTTATGTGTTGCACTATGCACATAGGCTAGTTTTGATGGTTTTAAGAGGTTATCCTTATGTAAATGAGTCGATCTTACCATGTAAACCAGCATTTCTAAAGTTTTAAGCACTATCATACAAGTGTCGTCACGGTCATCGCAAAGTCTATCTTTAGTGTCACACTTGTTTTAAGTTGTCGTAAAGGTTGTCGCACTGAGGGAAATATGTTGTTAATGTGCTTTGGATGATCTATGTTGTGTTTTCAAGCACTCTAAGTATGTGATCATTCTCAAGTCCTATCATTATTCACATTAGTTTCATGATCCCACACTTAGCTAAATTTCAGAAAATTCACAACAACTTAGCCTCATTTGGCCTTCTTGAACTGCACATTGCGCAGTCACAACCCTCAAGATGAAACCCACCTCTTGACACCATGAAATGTTTAGTTCCTGCCTTCCAGGACTATCCACTGCGGAGTTTCAATGCTCAAACCCAAGCCTTAGTCTCCAAAATTACGCAATTCAACCCTCAAGCATGGCCCCAATTGCACACTGCGTAGTTTCTGAGCCCAAGCCCAAACCCCTAGCTCTTGAAATGTGCAACTTGTTGTGCTCTACAAAAACCCCCCCATTTCATATTATCTCTATTTTTAAAATTATCATATGAAATGGGTCCCTTTAAAAGATAATTGGTGTCAATATTGTATTGTTCAAAAAGGTCCGATAACCAAATGAAAACATTATTAAAAACCTTTTGAAAAACCCATTTTGATCAAATAAATCAGTTCTTAATCATTGCGATAAAGCGATCGCAAGATCGCATATCGCAATGACATAAGGAGCATATGTAAATAACACATTGGTTTCCGCCGATGCGATATCGCTATCGGCGATCGGCAATACTCTATGCACATTTTAAAGAGCGCCCCCAGGTCATACCCCCGATGCGATGCGATATCGCAATCGGCAATCGGCGATACACTATCTATGCACATTGTAATGCCCATTCACCCCGATGCGATGCGATTTCGCTATCGGCGATCGGTGGTATGCTATCCATATGTTTATATAATACCAATTATCCCGATGCGATGCGATATCGCTATCGGCGATCGGGGTTTCAAAATTGTCAACATAAGGATTTAAGTGTTCCCGACGCCCGATTATGATATAGCGCGGATTTAAAAAAAGCCGTTAAATGGAGGGATACTATGATTGAATCATATTTAAAGCTTAATCTGTTAAGCAATGATGCACCTGCGCCCAACCGCCAAAACATCCATAGCACGCTTAAACGGGTCATTCGGCCGAATAATGATATAATGGGCATTTAAGATGGGCAGGTTTTAAATGGCCATTTAATGTGATCGTAAGTCCTAAAATCCTCCCATGGATTGTGTCTGCGCCCATTTTAAAAGCTAATCCCTTATTACGCATCAGTCATTATAGCTCATTACTTTGAAGTTTTCATTGCAATTCTCCGTGTTATGTTTATTTTCGCCTCTGTGCAGAATTCATTCCAAGAAGAAAGCTCAAGCAAAATGGGGAAGAAGTCCAAGAAGACCACAGGCACTTCCGCTGCGCCAGCTGCAGGACAAGCTGCCACTGACAAAAAGAAGGGATTGATATCTGATACTACATGTTTGGGTCTCGTCAGAACTACTTGGCAAGGCACCTACAACCTGATTGAAGCCGAAGAACCAGAAGCAACAACAGTACAAGCCACTGTGGATTTAACTCGGAAATCTGAGGGTACTCTTAAGGATTTAGCTGACTCCTTCCTTCACCGAATAGCAGCTAGAGAACAAATTCTCCCATACACAGATGTAGTGCGGTGGGCAATTGAAGAAATCCCAATCCTGGATAGAACCTTCAGCACCAGAGACGGGAGAATTTTCGGGTCATTCAGGGCGAATGATCTAAGGCAAATGTATCATTTGCCTGAGCCAGAGAAGATATACAATAAGGCGTTCTTGGAGAAATTCGCAAATGAAAATGAAGTTGAATCCGAACCCATCCGGGATTGGAGACAAAATCCGGCAAAGCACAAACATGAGTTGTCTGGTAAGTACTCAGTTGATTTCCTGGCTTCTGCTTATTGCTATGCTGGAATAATGATGTGTAGATTGTGGGGATTGCATGACTTTGCTAATTTTACCATAGAAATGGTTCCCCTAATGGAAGCAGCATGCAACAGTGTAATTATGGATTGGGCCACTATTCTCTCAGATAAACTAGCCTCAGCTCTTCTTGAATTTAGGAGTAAGACCCGCGTTTCTGAAAGGATAATTCCCCCATTTTATTACAGTGCCTATATCTTAGATACCTTGTGTTTTAATTCTGAATTTCCTGTGCTCGGCTGGAGGTGGAAGCCACAAGACCCCATGCCTATTCACATATACCATCAGAAATTATGGAAGTCCTCTTATAAGCACCATTTGTACCAAGTCTGCAATGGTTTTATGTTACCTGTTCATTATTCTATTTTTGATAAACCTGCTCCCAAGATTTCTTATCAAGCCGGAATTGACTTAACCTCAATAGGAAGATGGTTCGGGGAGGAAAACTTCACTTATGTAAGAATTTTTGGTAGCCAAGCCGAACCTCATGTCCTCCCTTTATACATACCAGATAAACTGTTGGCAAGAGAAATCTCTTACCAGATTATGGCCGAGAGTGTTACACAGACTCTCAAGAAAAATAAGAAGCAGGGCTGGCCCTCTTTTCCCTTGAGGTGTGGTGTCTATACTCTGCATGATCTCAAACATGCAGAAAAGGAAGCCACAAAGATCAAATCATTAACTCTGGCGACTCTCCCAAATAGGCCATTTGATCCAAACAAAGTTGCCTATAATGCACTAGAACAGGCCAAATTGTCAAAGTTTGATCATAAGGAAGATATGTTTGACGACCTGTTCTCTTCATCTGAGATAATAAATCAGGTTAAAGCATTCGCCAAAGTGAAATATAATGATGAAGGGTTAACTGAATTTAATAAACTTAGAGAATAGAGGTTGCAAACTCTGCCTCTAGATTTACTAGCGACAACCCCAGCGACATCGTCAAGCGAGCCTGATCGACAACAGTCAAAGGAACCTCCAGTTATAACGAAAGAACAAGAGAATCCACAGGAGGAAAATCGGAAGAAAGAACAGGAGGAAAAGCAGAGAAGGGAGAAAGAAGAAAAGCAGAAGAGAGAGCAGGAGGAAAGGCAGAAGAAAGAGCAGGAAAGAGTGCGGAAGGAGACCCAAGCTGAAAAGGAAAAACAAACCACCATTGATGTCAATATAGATACTCATATTGACCCTAAATTGCTCCAGGAATGGAAGCAATTTGATTCCATTATCAGTGGTTTGGAATGTTCAAAGGACACCGACACTTCTAAGGTAACAGACACACAGGATATCACTTCACCACAGGTTCTAAGTGGAACCAGCGGCCCACCCATTTCTAAAGAGGTAGAGGTAATACCAAAGGACCCCTCTGACCAAATCATTTTGCAGGTAGAAGATATTCCTCCCCTGGATGTCTTCTACAGCCCAAGGCATAAAGCGGTGGTTAAACGACAAAGGAAAAGAAGAAGGACTGATCAACCTTCCCTTTTCCCAGAGCAAACTGTCACGGGCAATGTAGTTTGGAAGGAGGAATTTGACCCCTCCGATGACCTGACAAAACTGTCACAGTATGTAGGAGCTTATTCGGCAGCGACAATAGACAAGGCATCGGAGGTAAGCCTTTTACTGAAAACAAAGGATCAGGAGATTTTCTCATTACAGGCACAGTTGACCGAAGCACAACAGAAAGCAGAGCAGGTAGAGCAGCAATTGTTGACGCAACAACAATTAAACAGTCAACTGACTCAACAATTGCAGGCAGAAAAACAAAGAATCGACCAAAGCGCAATCCAAAAGCAAAAAGAATTATCAGAGGCATTGGCACAATTGAAGGCAGCGAACGAGCAAATGGTGAAAACAAAAGATGAGCAAATTGCTCAATTATCATCACAGCTCGAGAAAACGAAGGGCGTTCCACAAGTCGCTGAATTTAGAGCAGAAGCATTACAAATAAATACTGCATTAATATCTCAAATTAAGCTTCTGTGTCAACAAATCGCCCAGGCAGAGCCACTATGTGAATTAACGACATCTATAGGTAAGCAAGTAGACAAGTCCAGGACTGAATTAGATCAAGCTGAAGAAACGATAGCTGCATTTCTCGACTGGAAAGATTCTAATCAAGGGCAAGCAGCAAATTTACCAAGAATCTTAGAATCGCATAAAGATATACTCTTCACAGAATGGCAGTCACAGTTAATGAAAGCAGAGAGGGCAATATCAAGATGCAAGTCAACTTCAAGCAATCTAGTTGAATTAGTCAATAACACCCTCTACTTATCAAACATGATCTCCCAATGCACACCAGGAAAGTTGACAACGATGAAAACATTGGATCAATCATGTTATCCAGATTTAGAGGAGAAGGGGAGATTAATTTCTGGGATTAACAGTTTAACCTGGGATACATATTGGTTCTTCTTGGTAAAACCACACTCACAGAGAGCCGCCCTCAAATGCCTTACGGATGCAATCGGGTATATTATCCCCGATATTCAGGATGCCACCTATGCCGCCCAGCTCAGCTCGCGCCTCAACAAACCACCTGAAGTAGAGCCAATGCTTGCGATAAGTCAGCTCAGATTTAAAGGCAAGCAACCTACTTGATGAATCATGCCGCCGATTGCCAGATCGCTGAGGAAAATAGGATCAAGATTTATTGATACCAATTTAGTAGGATTTCAGTTTATTAGATATTTAGATTAATTTAGTATTTATAGACCCTTTCATTGTTTTGGAAAGGGTCGTAAAGTTTTGTACCTGACTTAAAGGCTGAAGTTGCACTATTGTGCTTCAGTCATATTCTTTTATGAAACTGGACCAGTTGTTCTTAATTCGATAAGGAAGCTTTTTATGCAATTGTGCACTATTGTCTTTGTATGGAAAATGTTTATGCGTTGAAGGAAGAATTACAAGTAGCGATTGATATTGGGAGTGTCAAAGCAGCTCATATGGTATTTCTATCTATGTCTGAATTCATTCCTTTCATGTGAATTGTTATTTGATTATCCTTGCTATTATTGATTATATGCATGTGCTTTAATAGCAGTTCTATATTCCTTCCACTATTGGATGTTTTATGGTATGTTTTTCTTTTAATCATGTATGTGTCGATGATATAAATGATGAGTGTAGTAATATCGCTTTAATTGCTTTGCTTAACTATTTAGGCACAATAATCTTGAATGAAATAATATCCATGTCTGTTAGATGGAGTCATCTATATGCCTGTCTATAGACATAGACCATCAAACGCTACACTTTAAAGCTCAATAGGTTCCCGGGATAGGTCATAGTTCTTGTATTCTTGTCAATAGATTTAGTTATTTGCCCATCACTAGCTTAGTTAATAAATCATCCATTCATCCCGTTTATCCACTTTTGGGAAACTGGTCCCATTATCCCCAGTCGGAGCCACTATTCCAAACGGAAAAGGAGCTGTACTAAGGTCCGGACCGGGTGGTTATCCCCAATGTTGTTGCAGCGATTTTCGGGGCATCAACACAACTGTGCAATCAAAAGGTATTCTTTGCCTCCTAGAACTACGAAATTGATAGAAAAAGTGCAAAACCCTGCAACTTGACTAAAAAAGCCTAAAAAGTATGCAATCTACCTGCATAGTCTAGCTTGAACCGTGCATTGCGCAGTCTCAAGGCTCAAGCCTCAGCCCTGATCTCTTGAAATACGTAATTGCACAATCACCTAGGATCCTCTATCTTCCAAAACTGCATAAAGGGAAAAATCATTTTTCAAGCCCTCAACCTAGATCCCTAAGCTCCCCAACTGCACAATATTTTTTCTTATCCCATGCCTGAACTGTGCATTGCACTATCTCAAGGCTCAAGCCTGACCCTTGACTACCTGATCTATGCGATTACACAATCACTGGACCTTTCCCTCAGCCTACCACTCAGTTATGGCTCACTCATTGTATCATCATGCAACATCTTAGACTAGGGGTTTATCAGACTGATGTCATCTTGTCATGAGTGGATTGCAGATGCAGGAAATCTATCATGCTATGGAAAGATGATGAAGAAGGATATGGAGAAGGAGGACATGCTAAAAGACACATATGGAGCTGAAGAGATAAGATGATCATCAAGCGAGAAGATGAAGGAACACTAGATTACAACAGAAGATCAAATATCAGGAAGGCATGAAGACTTCATCTGATTCACAACTCTTTGGAGGGTGGATATGAAGAACAAAGCATATATCTCATGAAGATGAAGCATTGCACATCTATTACTGAAGATAAAGGAGCAAAAAGAATGGCTCAACATTTCCATGCCATCAATAAGTCCTTGTGAGCAATGTCATGCCATGTGATGTCATGAGTCGTCATATGCCACATCATTCCTATGGATTATGTAATTTCTTATTCGAAAATGTATTGTAAAGTGGAAGTCCAAAAGACATGTACAAAAATGAAGAGTTATGTAAAGTTGAAAAGTCATAGGAAGTCAAATAATCATGAGGGTATTCAAAGAGTCACAAGGGGGGTGAAGCATCACCCCATTGGTTATATATACATGCTCATTGTATTAGCAAAGGACTTTTCATCGTTGCTCCTCTCACAAGGAATTAGAGAGACAAGCTAGTTGTTTTGGGGAGCAAGGAGTGGCTCCAATGCTCCACTATTAGGGCTAGTGGTGTTTGTTGTATACACGTTTCTTGTGAATTTTACTTAATACTTGAAGCATGATGGCCGACATGTTTTCATGCATGGATTGTGAATATTTGTAATACTGTTTTGTGAATATTTATGATTAATGTTTTCTTTCACTTGTACTAAAGTAGTTGAGCTATTTATTTATTTATTTTAGTGCTTATATAATTGATTATGTGTTTTTATGGTTTCTGTAATTTCCGCATTATTGTGTACTATTCTGTTGGATGTTAGACAAATCCTTCTTGTTTATAATGGTTGCATGTTTGTAGACTATTTCGTTGGATGTTAGATGAATATTTTATTTGTATGTGTGTCTCTGCTAGGGTGGTACTATTACCCCTCCCCTAGAGGTTCACTTTCCTTTCCCTCCACAGTAGAAGAATATTGACACACATACAACCGAAAAATCACTAGGAATACTCACTTTCTGATCCAAGATTACCTGTGCATAACTCTCTTGTGCTGAACTTTGTAGCCAAGGCAAACCTATAAGAATATATGGTAGTCAGGACAATATCCTAGATGGGGCTCCTATTCGAAATGGTGTGAGGTCTAATTGGGACTTTGCATTGGGAGACCCCCTTGGTTGATGGATTTCCAGCACCGTCAACAAAATGGCGCTAGAAGGAGGGACATATGACAAGTTGTGCTGATTGAGTCTATTTTGAATATCTTATCATAAATGGCTCATCCTCAAATCATAGTCCTGGGGTGGTTTTATAACCTATCCCCTGTAAAAATGTTAATCCTTGAGTAACCTCTTTATCGTTTGTCTCAATTGAAGTTTAATGGTGAGGATGGAACATCCATAACCGAGCACATTTCTAATTTTCTTAAATTTTGTGAATATTACGAAATCAATGATGAATATTTTTCTTGTGTGGATTTCTTCCTCACCCTTGAAGGTCATGTTAGTCATTGGTGTCATACTTTACCATATGCTTCCATACATTCTTTTCATCATTTCCTGGAGGATATTTATCAAGCCTTTGATAGGTATGATTACCGATATGTTCTTAAAAGGATCAATCAACTAAGAATGACGCCTAATGAATCAGTTGAATTTTTCTTTGATCGATTCCTTAACCTTTGTTATGAATTTCCTGAAGAATACATGGATTGGGATTTATTTAAGAAAAGATTTGAGCGTTTGGTTCACATATCTTTGCATGGTGAACCTGAACCTCCTGATGTTTCTACTTCCCCAACTCTTGTAAATCATGAGACACCTCAAATTTCAAAGGAGGAACCTACTACTTATTTTGTTCTTTGACCTCCTTTCCTAGTTTCTATGAGGGTGCCTCCTCATGATGATGATAAAGTTGGAAAATATTCACATCAAATTCCTAATCCATCTTCTCATCCTCCTTCTTCTTTTCATGATTCAAATTCAATGGAGGAAATCCCAGAATGGCTCATGAAGCCTATGGTGAAGACTAACTCCTCCATTTCACAAGATGATGTCATTGTTCATAACTCTAGTCTCAAATATGATCTGTATTTATGTTATATTCTATCATCTACATGATATGACGCTATGTACTGTGATCCACTCAATCAATCTGCTCCATTAGCTAGTTTTTCACACTCTCTTGATTTTCAAGCTGTTGGTCCAAATTGCGATCAGGTTCAAGGTAGTCACATTACACAAGTAGAGGAGCAAGAAGGTGAGGATTCTTTCAATCTTTCTTTTCTTTTTCAAAATCCTTCGTCTAAAGATGGTGTTTCCTCATTTTTGGCTGATATCGAAACTGTTAATATCGGTACTGAATCTAATGAAACCATTTTTTTTAGATTTGTAATCTTGAGTAATAATCATTCTGATGATGACGATTCTATTCATGTATACAGTGACGAATGCCCAAGTGCACTAGCTGATCTTTTGGTTTCTCATGAATATTTTAATTTAGATCTAGAATATGATTTAGTCAAAGAATATGTTCCTATCAAAATTTCCTCTTCATCTCACTGTCTCTTGTGCTCTACCATTTGCAATGCATCTACTTGCGATGGAGAGACTCCATGATCTTAAAGTTATTCATCCAATGAGTTAAATTATCAATTGATGCAAGGTGGTGAGATTATCCATGATGAAAATGAAAGCAAACAAATTATTGAGTACTCCTTCCATCCCTCATCATCTCTTCTCTTGCATGAAGACAACTCTCTCGACCAAGTTTCTCATGAAATTTCTCCTATTCATACATCTTCAGATTTGTGATTAGATGAATCTTTCAAATTGAGTAATCTAGTTATTGAAGTTAAAAAATCCAGTCGCGTTAGTGACAAAGATGGCTTCCATCTGGTGAAAACTAGTCTTATTGAAACCAGTGGTAGTAGCTATCCTCACACCACGCACAATCTAGTTCAATCTTCAGGATGCAATTTTACAATCCTTGAAATTTCCATCACTTGTTGGGAAATCGAGGCACTTCAATTTCCATTGATTGTTATGTCAGGATCTCACAAGTCCCCCAAACTATGTTAGATCTGGTTTCTCTCGCATAATAATTCTCTTTGCATGGTTTCACTCGATGTAAATTTATTTTTGAAAGATGTTTGGTATTTCAAATGTAATTTTTCAAAATTTCAGGATTCCACTTTTGATAAGATTCACGAATCTTCTTCAGTTGATTCATCTTCATGCAAATATCTTGCATCAAACTTGGATTTGTAATGGCGATCTCTCTTAAAGTCATGGAACTATGAAGTTGATCACCTCAAAGATCATGTTTGGCCAAAGGAATCATATCTATTGGATTTATTTCATGATAATCAATTCTTGGTTTTCCTTGTGAATATCATATCACAAATCTTGTTCTTCATAGCACTTGAAATCCTATTGAATGTGAATGAATGCATGAGTTATTATGCAAATCAAATTCTTCTCCATTCACTATGTCTTGATTGGTCCCATGTGTTTGTTGTGCTGGCATCCCTTTTACATTCTTTTCATGATTATGATGCTTGTACAGTTTGTCACCAGTTACAAGAAAATGGTTTGTGACATTCAGCTTGCGAGGAAGTTAGTTCAATTATTCAGAGCATTCACAAAGCTATTCAAATTGATGCTTTAATCAATCCATTTGAAGATAATATTAACTGTCATTCATTTTATCATTTTCCCACTAGTATATTTGATGAAAGTTATTTCACATTGATTTATCTATATGGTGTATCTCACCTTTCAAATACTTGTGAAGTATATTAAGATGGTTTTCGGTAGTAATCATGTTATCACTCCTCCGGATCTCCAAGGCTGAGGAAGAGTCCAGCTGAGGTAACCAAAAACGAGTCTTTTAGCTTGGTAGCTAGTCCTACCAATCCAGAGAGGTCTCTCTCCAAAGGATCACAACCAAGAGGGTTGGATAGTTTAGGGTTTTAGGCTAGATGTAAAGTGCAGAGGGTTTTATTTGATTTGGTGGGGTTTGTTGGAAGAGGATTAAGTAAAAAATACTAGGTCAGGGAAAATGAGGGTATGATTGCAAACATCTGATGGAGCAAGGTAGGTAGGCCCTCAAACACTTTAAGGTTATGAAGTGAGATGGGTAAGACTGATGAGGTGCTAGAAAGAGCAAGACATGCATGTATTCTTTCTAAACTGAAGATAATGGATAAAATATGCAGATTTCCCCAAAACAGAGCATATAAGATGTATTCTTCTCATCAACTTGAAAATCAACATATCATAGAAGTGAAGTGAAATATGGGAGTACAAAACATTCAAACATATGCAACAGAAGAAGAAACTAAGTCAAAATGCCATACCACAAGTGTTCCATCAAAATAGTTGCGACCCAATATTCAAATTTTGCCAAATATTGATTACACTAGTGTCTTTGGTCAATAGCCAAACATCGAACTGATTCCAACCCTTTCTTACTTCAAATGATGAAGTATTTATACAAATTCTAAACTAAAGTATCTTGATAAAAATATCAAGATCGTTTTACAAATATCCTAAATTGTTTTGCACAAATAGAAATGAAATGCAGGAAATTAAAAACTAATGTATCTACTTGGCACTATCATTATGGATTTTTGTTGACAAGGAAGAGAAATTCGAATTTGATTGCAACTCTTAGTTGATGAGGTGGCTAACTATCTTTGAACATTTTCCTCTCGAAATCCTGCAAAATAGGGTCCAGTAATCCCTTTGTATATCTCAATATGATATATAAATGTACAAAGTGAGAGAGGTTATTGTAGATAAATATATTATTGAGATAAACCTCTCTCCGTTTCCCAAAATTCAGCTCCAGATGTTCCCAATATTCTCTGCAAAAAGGTGACTGAAACAAGACTTTACACAGTCCGAAAAATAGGCTGTAAAGATGTACATGTATCTCTCATTTTATAATAGATGTGTAAAATTTGAAGTAGGTTATTGTACATTGGCATCGTAGGAACACAAACCTCCTCTAGTTTCTCAAGATTAATCTCTAATTTCCCAAAATATGTTATGCAAAAGTATGGCTAAACAAGAAAATTTGGGAAAATATGTCTGCAAAGCTTCATCTGTATATCCCAAACCATAATAGCTGTTAGAAAATTGAGAGAGGTTTTTGTACATGAGGATGTTGGCAGAAAAAACCTCTTTCAGTTTCTAAAAATTCGTCCTCATTGGTTTGGAAACCATGTTTGAAATCAATATGGCGTATAGGAAAAAGCATAGTTTCAACTGATCATGAGACAAATGAATGACGTGGATGCGGGAGGTGACATGGAAGTTGGGGAATGGAGGGTAACATAACCAGGAGTGCATGGGAAAAGGTCAAGGGAGGTAGATGGAGTGTAGGTGAGTGAGGTTTTTTTACTAGGGCTACCATCAGTGAGTAAATTTTTACATGATGACCTAGGTGGAATGATAAAAATTTCAACATGGGACACTAATATGATATAAAAGAGGAGTTTTGATCACTGATGGCAGTATGAAAATACTGACTCTAACAAATCACATCAAAATTCATTTGTCGACGAGTTTCAAACCAACAAGTGTGGTTTATTTTAGTGTTGTGAGGTAGCTGAGGCATTTCAGCCTTCGCTGATGGTTGTGTCATGTCCTCACTATCTTGACAAGCCCTCTGAATATGATAAGATCTATTTTCCCTCACAAGATTCTCTTCATGTCATCACAATCTTGACAAGCCGTCTAAATATGATCAGATCTATTTTCCCTCACAAGATTCTCATCCTGATCCCTCACTTTTAATGGGAGATTCATTATTTCAAATTTTACACGATTTTCAAGAGGTTTGATTTTGAATTTTATGATCCAATTGCCGAATGGTTGGATCAATCTTACTTGGAAAGATTTGTTGCAAAGAACAAGTTTCAGCCTTTTGTCATGCTTGCTAAGCAGGATGACACAGAAGAAGGTGCATTCCCAATAAGTCTTCAAGGTTTTTCTGATTATGGTTTCCATCGTAAAGGTAATAATGTGAACTGGATAAAAGTAGTGGTTGTGACACATCTTTGTACCCACAGGCAAGACCTTCAAATTTTTTTGCAAGCTATTCAAGTTCTTATCTTTTTTGTTGCACATTACTTTATATTTGTTTTAATTTCTCGTATCTTTGTGGATGTAGGTCGGGAACAACTACAATGGTTACATTGGAAATTTCATTATACGTGACCTTAAGCTTCTAGCTCTTTAGCTTAGAAGTAGGACTAGATGCATTTTAGTTTCCCCTCTCTTGCACTCATCCCACACTTGTTCTCCTCATTCTTTCTTGTCTTTTCTTATTTTTGTCTCGCATCATGCTTTGGTTTAGCCTCTTTTTCTTGTGCTTTGGTTTTACTTTCTTTTTGTGTCGTTTATTTTCCTTTTTTTGTATCAATAAGATTTTTCACGAAGGGTGTCCTATTTGGGCTCCAAAGACAATGCGGGGAAACATAAATGGACTTTGTGACACTACAACATTTAGATAACTCTCTGTCCTTCTTCCTTGTCTTTGTTACACCTTTTGGAAATGATGCTCTGATAGAAAAGTCGATCCTTGCATTAGGAAAACCTTGTGTCAAATCATGATCTCCATGTATATTTCGGAAGCCTCATCCCTACACTTGGGTATTTATGCTTCGGTTTTTTTAGGATGATCCAATCAAGTAGAGAAGGACAAGGGAAAATATAAATAAAAATCAATATCAAAGGTCTTATATATGCTTCTTTGAAAGGAAAACCTTTCCTTCTCTCAATAAGTCAGGAACCCTCTTCCACCCATAAAATTAATAAGTGCATATGCACCGTCCTATTTAGATATATAAATAAAGACGAAAGAAGAGAAAGGATTCCTGCAAGCAGCTCTGCCAAGGTCTAGTCTAGGCTCGTTGGTAGTGGAGCAATGTTTGTGTTCCTATAGTGACTTCATAGGGGTACTGTCTAGGCCTGTTGGCAGCGGAGACACACCAAAGATGAAAACCTATACTCTGAAAATATATATCTCGCTAATTCAAAACATTGTGTGATCACTGATCTTATGTTTGTTTTTAACCGAGTAAAGGAATTAAGGGGACTATATTTATGCATGGGGTAAGTTGGGAAGCCATTGTAATCTGAATGATGAATCAAAACTTCCAAAAGAAATAGACCCTACATGAAATAATTGACCAAGGCAGAGAAGCTGGAGTTCCACCAGTATGTTGCCAAGTGTTGTTGCTGCGATAAACACCGTCCAAAATTTTGCCTACAAGAGAATTTTGGAACCTGCTACAAATCTTGCAATTAGTCATTTCCTAGTCACTTCTTGGTTAGTTGATTATTTTTAGCTCCCTTCTTGTATTGGAAGTGTTGAGGGTGCTTTTTCACACATGCTCAGTCCAGAACATGTTCATGAGTGTATTATTTTAAGAAAGGTTGAAAAATAATAGCACAGTCCATCAAGATTGTTCCTGTGTGATGCCCAATCCATGTTGATAGTTAGCGTGTATTGACATCGATAATTTATCACTTATAGTTGTGTTTGTACTTCTATTTTGGTGAGTTTTGCAAATTTTCACTTTCATGCACCTTTGCTTTCGTGAGTTTTGTTTTCACGTTTTCGATTGTCTCTTTTGCTTGATTTCACTCTAATTAGTGTCGTTTTCATGTTATATTCACTTTGGCATGTGTTTCTTTTACTGTTCTTCGCATATTGCAAGTGTCATTCACACTTTAGCACTTGTTGTCTTCTAGCATGTTAAGTGTTGCACAATGTACATAAGCTTGTTTTGGTGGTTTCAAGAGGTTATCCTTGTGTATATGAGTCGATCTTACCATGTAAACCTCCGTCAAACTAAGTTCGAAAGTTTTAAGCACTGTCACACAAGTGTCATCATGGTCATAGCTAAGGGTAAATTTAGTGTCGCACTAAGGGATCACAGTCAAGTCCTATCACTATTCAGATCAATTTCATTGATCCCACACTTAGCAAAATTTCAGAAAATTCCCATCAACTTAGCCTCATTTGGGCTTCCTAAACTGTACATTGTACAGTCCCAACCCTCAAGCTATAACCTTGCCTCTTAACACTGCACATTGTACATTTCCCGCCTTCGAGGACTACTCGCTACGCAGTTTCAATGCTCAAGCCTGAGCCTTGGCCTCCCAAATTACGCAATTCAGCTCTCGAGCCTGGCCTCAACTACGCACTACAAAGTCTCTAAGACTGGTCCCAAACCATAATATCTTGAACTACGCATCACTAGGTCTTCTTTGCCTCCCAGAGCTGTGGAGTTGACATAAACAATGCAAAACCTTGCAACCTGACTCACTGAGCCTCAAAACTACGCAATATTCCTACACAGTCCAGCTTTAACTATGCATTGCATAGTCTCAAGGCTAAAGCCTCAACTCTAATCCCTTGAACTGTGCAATTTCACAATCACCTCGGCTCCTCTATCTTCCAGAACTGTGCAATGGGAAAATCAATGTTCAATCCCTCAACCTGGCTCTCTGAGCTCCCCAATTGCGCAATAGTTTTTCTCACTCTAATCCTGAACTGTGCATTGCATAGTCTCAAGGCTCAATCTTGACCCTTGACTATGTGATTTGCACAATTGTGCAGTCACTGAGCCTCTCCCTCAGCCTACCACCCGGTTCAGGCACATTTAGTGGATCATCATGGAACATCTTAGACTAGGGGTTTATCGGAATGATGTCGTGTTGTCATGAGTGGATTTCAGATGCAAGAACTCTATCATTCTATGGAAAGATGATGAAGAACGATATGGAGAAG
Organism: Pinus tabuliformis; assembly: GCA_031772625.1. Classification (NCBI taxonomy): domain Eukaryota; kingdom Viridiplantae; phylum Streptophyta; class Pinopsida; order Pinales; family Pinaceae; genus Pinus; species Pinus tabuliformis. Next base: position 153,798,862 of record CM062812.1, read on the forward strand.
GAGAACATGCTAAAAGACACATATGGAGCTAAAGATATAAGATGATCATCAAGAGAGAAGATGAAGGAACACTAGATTACAATAGAAGATGAAATATCATGACCGCATGAAGACTCCATCTAATTCACAACCCTTTGGAGGGTGGATATGAAAAAATAATAATATCTCTCATGAAGATCGATCATTGCACATCTATTGTTGAAGAAAAAGGAGAAAAAAGAATGGCTTGACATTTCCATGTCATCAAGAAGTCCTTGTCAGTAGTGTCATTCCATTTCATGTCATGAGTCATCATATGCCACATCATTCTTGTGGATTATGTAATTTTTTATTCGAAAATGTATTGTAAAGTGGAAGTCCAAAACACATATACAGAGGATGAAGAGTCATATAAATTTGAAAATTCATAGGAAGTAAAACAATCACGAGGGTAGTGAAAGAGTCACAAGGGAGGTGAAGCATCACCCCATTGGTTATATATACACCCTCATTGTATTAGAATAGGAATTTTCACCTTGGCTTCTCTTGCAACACATTAGAGAGACAAAATAGTTATTTTGGGGAGAAATGAGTGGCTCTAATGCTCCACTATTAGGGCTAGTGGTGTTTGTTGTATACATGTCTCTTGTGAATTTTACTTAATACTTGAAGCCTGATAGCCGACACGTTCTCATGCATGGAATGGAAATATTTGTAAGACTATTCTGTGAATATTTATGATTCATGTTTTCTTTCACCTGTACTAAATTAGTTGAACTATTTCGTTTATTTTAGTGCTTATCTAATTGAGATTGCGATGTAATGGTTTCTATAACTGTCACATCATTGTGGAATATTCCTCTGCATTTTAGACAAATCCTTCTTGTTTATAATGGTTGCAATGACCGTCGCATCTTTGTGGACTATTCCGCTAGATGTTAGATGGATATTTTCTGTGTGTGTGTGTGTGTGTCTTTACTAGGGTGATACTATTACCTCTCTCTTAGAGGCTCAATTTCCTTTCCCTCCATAGTATATGAATATTGACACACATACAACCAAACACTCACCAAGCATACTCACTCGCTGATATGAGATTACTTATGCATAATTCTCTTGTGCTGAACTTTGTAGCCAAGGAAAACCTATAAGAATATATGGAAGTCGAGCCGATATCCCGGATGAGGCTCCTATTCTAAATGGTGTGAGGTCTAATTTGGACTTCACATATGGGAGACTCCCTAGGTTGATGGATTTCCATCACCGTCAACAAAATGGCGCTAGAAGGAGGACTAAATGACAAGCTGGGCCTGTTTAGTTTGTTTTGAATCTCCCATTATAAATGGCTCATCCTCAAATCATACTCCTAGGATGTTTTTCCAACCTATCCATTGGTAAACGTTTAATCCCCAATGAGCCTCTTTATCACTTGTCTCAATTGAAGTTTAATGGTGAGGATGGAACATCCATAACCGAGCACATTTCTAAGTTTCTTAAATTTTGTGCATATTACAAAATCAATGGTTAAGATTTTTCTTGTGTGGATTTCTTCCTCACTCTTGAAGGTTGTGTTAATCAATGGTGTCATACTTTACCATATGATTCCATCCATTCTTTTCATCATTTCCCGAAGGAGATTTTTCAAGCCTTCGATAGGTATGATTACCAAGATGTTCTTAAAAGAATCAATCAGCTAAGAATGAAGCCTAATGAATCAGTTGAGGATTTCATTAATCGATTCCTTCACCCTTGTTATGAATTTGATGAAAAAGACATGGACTAGGATTTATTTAAGCAAAGGTTTGAATGTTTGGTTCACATCTCTTTGCATGGTGAACCTGAACCTTCTGATGTTTCTACTTCCCCAACTCTTGTAAATCACGAGACACCTCGAATTTCAGAGGAACCTACTACTTATTTTGTTCTTTTTCATCCTCCTTTCCTAGTTCCGATGATGATTCCTCCTTGTGATGATAATGAAGTTGGGAAATATGCACATCAATTTCCTAATCCATATTCTCATCCTCCTTCCACTTTTCATTATTCATATTCAATGTAGGAAATCCCATAATGGATCATGAAGCTTATGGTGAAGACTAACTCCTCCATTCTGCAAGATGATGTCTCTGTTCATAACTTTAGTCTCAAATCTTATCTCGATTTCTGTTATCCTCTATCATCTACATGCCTGACTCTTTGTACCATGATCCACTCGATCAATCTTCTCCACCAACTAGGTTTTCACACTCTCTTGATTTTCAAGGCACTGGTCGAAATTGCGATCAGGTTCAAGGTAGTCACATTACATAGGTAGAGGAGTGTTACAGGAATAAGTACCCTAGGGCTTTAGGTTGGAACCCCAACAGAGCAAGAGAAATCTACAGAAAGAAACACTCAAACAACTCAGGCAACATGCTTTTATAAACAAACTATGCGAGAGTGTCCTTCGTTTGGGTAGTTCTAGCAGGGTTCAGACCCTCTGCAACTCTTGATGATCTTCAAACCTGCAAATCAACCAATTCAAACATACGTAGTAGCATATAGATAAATAATTTTAATGCAATTAACTTTGTATCATATAAGAAAATGATTAGTTATGCATCAAAATAACATTCATGTATGAATTACAATACTATCTGATGCATAAACACAGTTAATCTTAAAACAAGACAATGCTTCTTTTTATTGTAGAAATATATAACTAACACGGAGAGAATTCACCTAAGTCTTCTTCTTCCAGCTCCAAGCGGAACCATCCTCCATATCCGTCCAGTCCCAATCTTCAACAACCTCCTTCCATAACCAATACCATGATATCTCAAGCAAGTGGGAGAATATCAACAATCAAGGAAACAAGGGTTTCCTGAAACTTGGGGAAGTGCATGAAGCACAGGGATACTTCAGACTCAGTTAGGGGATAATCTCAGTATAATAACTCTATCTCTTCTCCTCCTTAAGGCCTTCCCATAGAAGTCTATTTATACTTCTCCCAATTAGTTTTTTAGTTGGGAAATAGTTGGGCCACAGGCATTAGGAGGTAATCAACAGGTAAAACCCATGAACTCCGCCCAAAATTAAGGAAATTTAATTTTTTAAAGTGTTTTAACACATATACGTGGGTTGGGTATTGACTAACCCGCATGTACATGCTTTTATCTCAAGGCAAAGTAGCGTATATGGAATAAAACACTGTTTTTAAAATATTTGGACCAACTCTGGAAGGAGGGGTTGCCCTAGGCCATAAATGAAGCATCACAAATACCAAGGGTGGTAAATGGTGCTATAACAGATGCCCCCTAATATATGAGGTCATAAGGGGTACATGATGGCCGAAATGTATTAAGTATACAGAAAGAAACTTACTGAGACTGAGAAGGACTTCACCAGAATTCAGCCTGCCAAGCCATACAAAAATATCAGAAAGAAACTGCTATCTGAGGCGATCATACCCATGCTTAAAGGAAGTAAAGCATGTCCACACATCAAGTATAAGAGGATCCAATATGTATTCAAGTATAAAGAACTGAAAGTACATAATGGATCATCTGATCGTGATCGAAAAAAGTACATGTCTGAATATCACATATAAGAAGATGATCAATGAAGCTGAAAGATGAAGCTGATCACTGATGTCAAAAACTGATCCCAATAGTACCAAACGAACATGATGGAATAAAATGATACTACATCGCAACTCGAATGCCATCATATAAGATGTCGTTGTGAGGAACTGTAACATATAAGGTGGATGGTGTCAACTAGTAGTAACATAAGCAACTGACAAGTGAACCAAAACATGCTGATGCAAACCGAGGTCTTCACCGACCGCCGTGGTACATTTCTACACAATGGGAATAAATGATCTAAGGTTGACCACATGAGAAATTGTTTGATTATCGGTCATTGATGTATACCATTAACAAATGCGAGACTACACACCGATAATGATAATGATAGTCAAGGTACCCAGTATAGTCTAACAAGTGCGAATGAATGAGTTGGAGTCGAACACTTGGAAGAATCTATCAATCAGGGGACAATGATGGTTTCCCATTGTCGATAGCGAAGGAATTTTCCACTGATGACTGCAAACCCCAAGGTACTGCTAAATGGACTCTAGATCTTTGTCCTAGAGAAATGAGCTGTAGTCGATAGGAAAAGATCCGCTAGAAGGAAGGCATTAAGGCATCCTTCATCAATCTAGCACAAGTGTAACCCATATGCCAATAATGTGGAAGGAATTAGACAAAAAAGATGTAGTAACCCAACCGAAGCACATTTCCAATGTACACAAGATGTAGCTAGCACATGGTAGAAACCCTCTGAACGAACCAATAATGAAAGCTAACACAGAGGTGAGGAATCCACCAATAGGGTCAAATGGAAACCAAGGCACTGAACGAATCCCAATGTGTGATAATGAAAGCTGATGCCGAACACAAGGGAAACCACTCAGTCAAAGACCCATGATACTGATCGATGCTGAGCACAAGGTAACTTATCAATAATGAAAATAGGGCCAGGGTGCGACTCTAGACCTGCCCTCAGAGCAGTATGTCATCTTCGATAAGGACAAGAATCGCCAGCAAGAAGTCAATGGGGACCTTCTCAAACCGGCATGAGCAAAGGACCCTTATAACTAACATGATGACAAACATGACACTAACAACCAGGGATGACCGACTAAAAAATAGGTCAAGAGACACTACAGAGAGGCCGACTCAGGCTTACTTCCCTTGAACAAAATCACGACTCAATGATGACTATATGGCAGCATATGATAACTCTGTATAAGTTCGTCATGTAGGAGGCATGAGAAAAATCTCCATATGATTGGAAGAGATGAACAATCGAAGGAGAACTGACTCAATAACAAGGTTAAGGCATACCTAAGTCAAACTAAATCCTGCCCAAAATGGAGGAGAGACTTTCTTTTGAGTGCTTTGTTCAAGGGTGACACGACTGACTCTAGCTGCCAACAATATATGGAAATGTTGTCTCATTTTCGCTATTTTTGGAATATATAATTTTTTTTGTCTTTTTCTTTAAGCTGGAAAAAGAATAAAAGAATGCTATAGTACAGTGGAAAGAACGAGTGTCAGAGAAACAGATGATCTAGTTCCTGGGATGGGAACAATTCTATGCTCAATGCAGGGAGGCGAAACTAGTCAAGGACACTCAAAGGGATGTTACTTCCACGGGTCAAAGGATGTGTCAAGTTGTAGAAGCTAAGTGATTGCATGGTTGATTTTTCAGAAGACATGGTCAAATAAGTGGTTTAAAGATGAGTCCAAGTGAAGTCAGCTCAAGGCCAAAAGGTGCAAATAGTCAAAATGCAATGTAGCAGTACAACTCAACACAAAGGAGCCTCTAGGGTATAACACTAGAAATAAGCATAGAAGCAAAGAGAATGAGTCTTCAACACGTAAGTCATGGCGAGATTAAAGAGGACTCCCGAGCCTACTCAGTATAACAGCATGGGCAACCAATGTCAGCGAGGTTCTAACTACGATGCCCATGTAAAGGATGGCTCTACCATCGCATCATGATTTAAAAATTGGCGAGTGAACATGGTTTGCTAACCAAGACACGATGAGGTCGACCCTATGGCTAATGTATCGCTGAACGAAGGTTAGTATGTAAGATGCAATGAAAAAATGGTTTTCCCTAACCTATATGCCAGTGAGTGCACGATACCTGCCATGACGGGTCAGCGGTCATGGGACCGAAATAAGATCTCGAAGAAGTCTCCAAAATATCCTAAAAAAATAACCCATTCTCGACAATCCAAGCCCACAAGTCAAAGATTTCATGAGACGAAAAATCAAGTTTTGAAAAAATATTTTGAAATTTCAAAGCTATAAAATGACTTTTGGACTTACCATTTTTTTATTTCTATTGAGAGCAAAAAGCTGTGGACCAAAAAGGAGAAAACTTGCCTCTGGAGAATTGAATCGTTCAAATCGCCCCAAAGTTATAAGGTAACCCTCAATTCATGCTTGCAATGTTTTGTGATAGTTTTTAGAAGTTTTCATTAAGATTTGACCATGGGAATTCATGTCAAAAAATCCAACTCTGCATACACGCGGGTTATATGTGATCAACCCACGTATACGACGACCCTACACACGACTATGTGTAAAGGGAACTCGTGTGTATGGCAGTTGAAGTTCAAACATAAAATCTAACGGTTGAAACTCAAATTCTTTTAGGATGACCATCACATGGAGAGAGAGGGAGCATACCACAATTGACAATGAGGTAATGAACGACCAACATGCACTAGATGCATTGAGAGGGTGTGGCTTATTGAAATTTTTTAAAATGCCCAACATGAAAGCCAACACATGCCTGCTTGAAATGCTGATCCACTACTGGAGTGTCGAGGATGATGCCTTCATGATAGATCAGATGCCTTTACGGATAGAGGTTGAAGACATCTACTTTATTACAGGTCTCTCCCGAAGAAGGGAGGTCATGCATTCGACCGATAGGACATGGGGTAGTCTTTCAGTAGAAGACTATGTGAACATATATTGTCCTGGACACCCGTAAAAGATTAGAAGTCAGATTTCAATAAAACACGTGGAAAGTTTGACTCTGAGAATTCTATTGTTTACCATTGCGAGGATAAATGGATCAGCTTCAGTGCATCAGGCCTCACGAGTGTCCACGAGCCTAGAAGTGGAGTTCCTTACCACGGTTTTTGACTGGTGCACGCCTCTATTGACCAACATGAAGAGACAACTGGCCTCTATTCAGAAGGGTCAGACAAAGAACTTTGGATATGGGACTATCTTATGCTCCTTCTTCTTTGATAAGATACCCGGGCTGCATCCCAAAGTAACTGTCTCTATCAGCAGCCCTCGAGATCCTTGGATGGGTAGATGGGCCGACTTTATGAAACATCTTGGAGGTAGGGATGTGTCTACGACGACTTTCGATGATGAGTTTTTCACCTAGTGGGACCAACAGATCATCGCAGTAGACGACTACCCGTATGCTGGTATGGATTTTTGAGGAGATCCGGACTTGGTGTTGCCACCAAACACAACATGGGGAGAGATAGGTAAATTTTTTTAAAGTTTTTGTAAATTTTTAAGTTTTTTTTTTTTTTGCTTTTTTAAATATGAAATGAACTTAGAAATATTTTTGATGAGACAAAATACTGACAAAAATGACCATGTTCCAGATGTGGGTCTAGTGAGACCAGATGGGTTTCCGAGGCATAGGCGTCAGGGAAGAGGCGTTGAAGAGGCAGCAGCTGAAACAGAGAGAGTCTTATATGCAGTCCAGAGAAACTTGGTGAGGCTTACTCACCATGTACCCATGATAGCCATAGAAGACCTGCCTGAGGAGATGCAATGCCACGTGGTAGGAGTACCATGGGACTGGGTCTGCATACTTCAACATGTGGCCAATGCAGTAGTTAACTTCTTATCCACTGATCCCGAGCCGGGTCGATAGAAAAAATGGACATGATTATGGGCATGGACCCAAATTTTGAGGGCATTTAGTCCCAATTTTGTATATTATTTTTTGAACACTTTATCTATACATAGGCAGCTTTATGATATATATACAGATCCAAATTTTTTATGTTTGTTTAACTTGATGAATGATTAATATGCCAATCTAGTGCTTGATTAGCAATAGAATATGCTAATGAATTGTATGATCGTGGAATGTGAACATATGTAATATAAACAAATGATCATTGCAACATTCTTACTCTCAAAAATTGGCAATATAAATAAGGATCACAAACTCGATAAATGTTATTTAATTGTGACACTACCAACTGTGAATCAAGATAAACTACCAATAAATCAATCTCATAAGAAATTGCTTTGGATAGTAAATTAATAACGACAGTATATTTGGCAATGTTATTCGAAGCAGGACCAATACATACTCCCCTTGACACCATCAACTGGCCAGATGGATAATAAATCACCCAAGCTGCGGAAGCAAGATTCCAAGTGTGTCGACTAGCACCATTGGTGAATCCGAAATATATCATGTCATCCATCAACACCTGCCAAAGCAGATAAAAAAAATGTTGATATCACAAAATGCCCGACAAATATCTACAAAAGTACACTATATACAAACAAGCAATTGCTAGGCTGAAACATAAGAAAAATATTTCTTAAGGTATAGCCCATTTCGGGGCTCCGCTAACTTGTTCCCTTCAAAATCAACTAATTCATAAGCCCCTTTTGCCAAAAATCGTTTTACTATAAAGGGACCGTACCACATAGACTTGAATTTGCCTCTCCCCAAGACATCTTTATCTTGGTGATAGACTAAGACAAGGTCGCCTTTAGAAAAGACCCGAGGACGGACAACTCTATCATACTGAGTTTTAATCCTTTTCTTATTGGCATCGTTTATTATGGCGACATCTCGACGCTGCTCATCGAGATGTTCCAAATGGACAAGGTGTTCTTCAAGACTAGACGTATCTGGAAGAAATTCTATAGCTAGCTTAAGGGATGGAATTTCACATTCGATAGGAAAAATAGATTCCAGTCCGTAAACTAATTGAAAAGGCCTAAAACCGGTGGCAGTCTTCATCGAGGTTCGGTATGCTCAGAGAGCCGGGTACAACATGATGTGCCAATTGGAGCGATTTTTGTCGATAGTCCTTTGAAGGATAGTCTTGAGGGACTTATTCACAGCTTCGACTTGCCCATTGGCCTGAGGGTAACATGGAGATGAATGCTCCTACCGAAAGCCCAACTTGATAGCCAATTCGGTCATCAGTTGATTCTGGAAGTGACTACCATGGTCAGTGACAATCTCTCTCGAGATACCAAAACGCGAAATAACCTGATTGAAGAGAAACAAGGTTGTTGTTTCAATATTGTTTTTGTAAGTAGGCATGGCCTCAGCCCACTTCATAAAGTAGTCTACAGCCACAACGATGTACTTGTGATGGATTACAAGTAGTAAAGTCAATGCACCACTTCGTAAATAGATCGACAGTGATAATAGGAAAAAGTGGAGTTGGATGCGCGCGCATTTTTCAAGTATAGATTTGACAAGGGTGGCAACGTTTGACTGCTTCAATACAATATTTGAAAATTGAAGGCCAAAAGTAGCTAGCACAAAAAAATTTCTGGGCTGTTGCAAGCCCTGATAGATGACCACCACAAGCTCCACTGTGGCAATCATTAAGTACAGACTCCACTTCCTCCAAAGTTAAGCAACGCCTAAGGATTGAATCAACCCCTCTGCGATATAATGTATCACCAATGATAACATAGTTTTTGGCAAGGTGACGTAACTTTCGACGCTCATCCTTGGAAGAAGCAGGTGGGAAATTCGAAGTCTATAGATATATGATGATATCTCCATACCAGGGATCTTGTGAAGAAATGAGGAATAAATGTTCGTCGGGGAAATTTTCGTTATAAACAATGTCTTCTTCACAAGGCAGCTCAGAAACTAATTCTGCAAAAACCAATGACTTCTTAGACTTGGCTGACAATAACTCGAGATCAAATTCTTGCAAAATAACAATCCAATGATTGTATTTTCCCCCAATCACTCGCCTACTGATGACAAACTGAAAAGCATTGACAACCACTAAGACGAATGTTTTGCGTAGTAGAATATAATGGTGAAGCTGCTGGATAGCATGGATAGTTGCTAAGGCCAATTTCTTGATAGGAGAATAGCGTAGTTTAAGGCCTACTAAGCCTCGAATCAAGTAGTAGATCACATGCTCAGTGAGAGAATCATCCTCCTGAACCAGAGCCATGCCTATAGTTGATTATGCCGCTGCAAGATACAAAAGGAAATCCATGCCATAATTTGGTGGACTTAACAATGGAGCAGAGATTAATGCCTGCTTTAAGCAAACGCATAAACCCTTTGGTAATCGCATAAACCCTTTGGTAATCTCAGCATAGTTTGCTATAAATCTTCTCAAGAAATTTTCCTTTCCTTGGAGACTTTGAAGTTGTCTAATGGAAGACGAGAGAGGAAATTGAATTATTGCCTCAACCTTGAAAGGATCTACTCGAATCCCTTCAGTCGATATGATGAACCCTAACAACCGACCGGATGTGACTGCAAAAACACACTTATTTGGATTCAACCAGATTTTGTAAAAACGACATCTCTCAAAAACTAACCGAAGGTGGCTGGGATGATCAATTCTCTTTCGAGAATGAGTAGCTAGGTCATCCATGTATGCTTCGATAATATGTTTGTTGTCATGGAAAGCATAAGACATGGCCCGCTGAAACATAGCTCCAACATTTTTAAGACCAAAAGGCATCTTCTTGTATGCAATCGTACTGCAGGGACATATAAAAGCTGTCATATGTTGGTCCTCTAGACAGATAGTAATTTGATTGTAACCAAAGAATCCATCCATGAACGAAAAAATTTGATTACCCACACATTCATCAACAATTTGATCAATAAAAGGTGTGGGGTAATTTTCTTTTGGACAAGCTTTATTCAAATCGCTAAAGTCGATGTACACTCGGATCGTTCCTTGCTTATCTATCGGGATTGGATTGGAAACCCACTCCATTAGAGGAACAGGGTATATGAAACCCGCCTTAAGTAGCTTTTCAACTTCAGCTTTAATAGCTGTTGCTTTCTGAGGATTGACCGGTCGAAGCTTTTGACAAATAGGTTTATCGTTTTCGTATGTCTTGATCTCATGCTGGACTATAGATGGATCAATTCCAGGCATTTCCTCATAAGACCAAGCAAACACATCTCGAAACTCTTTAAAGAGGTTGGTGTAAATTTGAATCTCTTCAGGGGAAAAATCGGTTCCGATGAAGACATTTTCTATAATGTTAGGACTCCTAGAGACGTTTATAGGTATAGTTTTTGAGATAACTGACATATTACATTTGGAAAATAACTGTGCTAGAGCCAAAGGGTTTGAAACTATACAAACATCGCTAGTAAGCAGATTGGAGAACCTGGATTCAACTTCATGCAATGGAGGAAGAAAATATGAACGATGATGTAAATATTCCCACGGTTGATCTACAACCATCATTGCCTCTAAAATTTCTTCTTCTGATGTTAAAACCTTATCTAAGAAATCCATAGTAGAAGTAGAGTCAAGGGTCCAAGATGTAGCCACATCACCATCTAACTCCTCCTCTGAAAAATCAGTAGGATGGTTATCTCTAGAGTTAACGATAGATTGATAACTAAGTTCTGCTACAGACATGGGAAATGCCATTCCACCAACCTGCCCTCCATCTAATGTGGTCGTAGATGAAGGTAAGGTCCAAGGGTCTAAAAAATAATGAATTCGAAAGAAATCTTTCCGTGAAGGCCCCTTGGAGGATGAAATTGCATTGATTCTATCTATAGGAGGGGGAAGGTCAAATATACCCATCAACGAAGAGTACATCCAAACTCCTAAATTCTCTATAGGTTGACGGGGGTTATCCAACAATGGAATGGTAGAATCCGAAGTTGCACGAGAGTCACCTAGAGAATAATCCAACTGATCAATTTTAACAATTCTCTCTCATGAGGAAAATAGAGGACGTGGAATAAAGATGAATCTATGGCATCCATCTCATAAATCCAATTCCTTTCTAAGAGCAGGTTGTAATCAAGGTTGTCATCAACGATTTCTACCTCAATATTAATGACCTTTCCTCCAACACATATAGGAAAGGTCGGGATAATTCTGTGTGGCCTATGAGAATGTCCGTCAAAAGTTGTCAAGAGAGTCGGTGAAGGAACAACTGAAGGTGATCCAATGGCCTTCCAACATGACATAGACATTACGCATGTGGAAGCTCCCTCATCTATAACTGTATGAAAAATATTGGTTTTTCGGCAAGTAGACTTTATCTAGAAAGCCGTATGGTGAGGAAGTCTCTTTTTGACATTTAACATATCAAAAGTGAGGATTAAAGAATTCTTTGGATCCACCACCCCGATTGCTGAAAGCAGAGAACTTCTCTGAGCAGGACACGATGGGAGTACCTCCAATGAAGACATAGTGCAAGGACTTTGAGTCAGATCTTCTACAATCGAGTAGTTGTGGGCTTCCCTAGTATTAGGGTTAATAGTCGCGCGCTTTGTGGAACCTTTCGGTATCCGAGGTATAGACTCAGCAGAGGGTCGCTCAATATTAAGTGGGTCCTTGGTGTCAGGAACAAACTTTGCCTTAGATGTTTCTGTTTCACCATAATCGCGTGCTCGTGTAGCAACATCGACATGAGAACTCATCATATAAACATTTGAGGAATTTTCCCCTTCCTGGTTGCTCCCTGTGGAGGTACCAAGGTTCGAGTTTGTGCTAGCAAGTAATTGCTACCCTTGGGGAAAAGGGTTAATTAGGACATCTTGGGAGCTAGAGGACCCTTTCTACACTAACAAGTGCTGAGCATCTTGAATCTTCAGGTAGAAGTGAGACAAATGATCTCCATTGCATAACTTGCATGGAAATTTAACCTTTTTCTTGGACTCTTTTCTACCCTCACCGACACTGTTGTCGGGCTTGTTTGCATTTCCCTTCCCTTCCTGGTTCTTCTTTTTTACCTCGTCCCTTCTTCTTCCCATCAAATTGTTGATTTCCTTTGGGGTTAGAGGCTTGGACGGTGTTTATGGAAGTAGGTTGGGAAGGCGAAGGTGTGGATGGTGCAGCCTCGTTAGAAGAAGCATTTTGTAGAGACAACTGCTGCAATTGGTTCAAAAGGTTCACCATGTTTGCATCAATTAATTCAACTATACCATCAATGTGAGGGCTTGGATTCGGTTTGGCTAAATCAACCTTGGATCTAGGAGCATCAGGTAGGATTTTCTGAAGAGTCCCAGACTGAGAATATATCAGTTCTAACTGCTTGGCTCAAAAAGTAGCCTACTCTTTCGAATAAACATCGGAAAGAGAAATATCCTTGGAGATATCGGGTTGTAATGATTTGAGAAACCATTCGAGACGGAACTCTGGTGGAATTTTGGCTTTGATAAGCCTTTTTCTCCGTCTCCGTTCCTAGATATGATCCAAAATGTGGGTTGCCGTGTCTTGATGAAAATTGGCTAGAAGCTCAGTTCCAGCTTCATAGCGGACAAGAAACTGAAAATGGTTTAAGAAAATATTAGCCATATCAACGAAATAAGTATAGGTGCCCCTTGGCAACTTTATATACCATTTGGCCGCTTTCCCGATTAGGGTGCGCTGGAATAACCTCAACCTAATCGAATCATCTATCAGGGAGTTGGATGAGCACGATAAGTGAAATGTTGTCACATGGTCCCCCGGGTCTTCACCACTCTTCCCTTCGAATTTTGGAATATCCGATGGAAGTTTGGTTGGGACCGGAGGCCAAGCTAGAGTACCTAATTGGATCATTCATCAACTTAGTTAAGTCAGGCAGATTAAGCGTGGCCAGAAAAGGAAGTCGTGGAGGACCTTGGGAATTCCACCTAGAATGGGTGGGGTTCTCGAAAGTCTAAAAATTATGACTTGGATTTTGAAAGGCACTAGGTTGCCAGAAGCAACTGGTAGAGCCTACTGAACCAAAAGGTGACCCTTGTGGTCCAACAAAATTCAGAGTTTGACCAATTCTTGTTGAAAACTTCGTAACTCATGAAGTTACCCCCTAATGAAGTATTGAAAGGAGATGATAGGCCCTAATAAGGGTTCCATGTGTTAGCAAAGGGTGTGTTAGCACTCAGAATGAACCTCAAGGCTGAGAAGAGGCAATTCTGAGGTAACCAAGACTAAGATTTCGATCTGGCATCTAGCCCTACTAGACCAAAGAGGGCTCTCTCTTTGCCAAAAAAACATGGCTGCAATAAGTGAATCTTAGGCTAGCTATGAAGTACTGAGATTTGATTGAATGTTGTGGGTCAAAAACCGCAAGAGAAGGGACCATTGGGCTATGGAATCGAGACTAGTTTCTGCCGGCAAACTTGGGGCAAAGTAAGTGAAATGTTCAGCCATATTAAAGATATAATGAGAGAAGAAAAGAGGAAAAATACGATTTCCCTACAGGCATCAATCAAGGGATGGATCTACAGTGGCAACTTTAGGAGAAAGAGAAGCACATGATTACTCAATAGAGCATCTAACAGAGGATGGATTCTGAAAAGATAACCACTACATTAAACAACATAATAATTATGAAAGGAGCATTGTGCATGGATGGATTCCTAACACTTCCCTTAGAGAATGCTGTAATGAAAGTAGTAGAAAAAACAAAACATGGAAATGAATTTACAAGAAAAACATGTTGCACATTAAACACTGTGATGGATCCCAAATCTAAAAGGTAGAAACCGCTGCATTAAAATAATATTCAAGAAAATTTTTACACAGTCCAAAGCAGCCTCCTCTGCTACAAAAATTAAACCATTTACACTCTAAAATTCATAAAATATATACAATTAGCTTATCCCTATAATAAGGGAGTTGAGCTCAACCGTCTCCCTCAAGATAGAATCAGTTACATTAAATTTGGACCGAATTTCTGAAAATAAGTGTCAAAGATGAACTGGTATCTCTTGAACCATAACTCTTGTTACAAAATGGAAAGAGGTTTTTGTCAATAAGGTAATATTTGAGAAAAACCTCTCTCAAATTTTGGAGATTTGTTTCCAGTTTCTTAAAATCTGTGCCATAAAATAATATCTTAAACAGGGAATCATTAAATATTTAAATCTGTAAAAATAGGCTGTAACGATCTAGTCAAATATTCCAATCCACGACACCTGTGAATAAAATTAAAGAGGTTTTTGTTATATGGCTCATTTTTAACAAAAAAATCCTTGGGTTTCTCAAAATTACTTTCAATTTGTTGTAAAATGGCGCCGTACTAAAATGACTAAAAAAATAAAACAAATGCAAAATTTGTTTTGTTTTAATGTAGGCTTCAAATATCACTACATATCTCCCACACATGTCATAAAATGAAGCAGGTTTTTGTTATTTGGTATGTGATTGAAAAAAACCTCTTTCACTTTTGTAAAATTCATGTCCATTACTTCAGAAACTGATTTTGCAGTAAACTTGTCCCTGTGTGCAGCAAATGACCTCAAAACATGCATAACCAGAATCAATCATTCTTTTCGATCATATCTTCTGATCTAGAAACCGGTTAAGGGAGTGTGATATACTGTTGGAAGTATTTTTCGAGATGCTTTTGATGGACTTACTTGGGATATGATTTGCACTGAAACTCATGTGCAAAACATCTCTAAAAACCAGACATAGTAAGAACCCATTTTGATCCCCGGTGACAGGCTACGAAGACTGGAACTAACATTGGCCTTATTGGGGATGGCAGCTCTTTGGAGGTGTCAAGAACACCATAGACCAAGTGCCTCATCCATTGGGTAATACAGTCACAAATATCTGTAAACCCAAAAAACTCATGCCAGTCCAAAAACATATACATACTGCAATATGTACATAAACAAATACCAGAAATTGAAATGCTGCCTTGGGTAGCTTATTTATTTACAAATCTACCCTACTCTGATGCAAAATTGATAGATCAAGTAATGCTATAATGCTAGACCAACCAATCAAGCAGCTGTGGCAACGATGATGCTAGGGAGTGCTTGAACCAAGACACAATTGGAAATGCTGACAACCATACATGCACAAAATGAGTCTGGCTGTGTAAAAGACAATCTGGTTTGTCATTCAAACTGAAAAGATACTCCATATATGCAACAACAGGATCATAGAAACTAGACCATGTCTGCTGCCCTAACTCCTCAACATATGCTTCTAGCTGCAAACTATCAATGCAAACATCCACGGGCAGCCCTATTGTTTCTTGTTTTGAAGGAGGGAGAGTTTCCAAGAACTTTTTGGGATCTCAGAATTCATATGACTTAATTTGAACATCTATATACTCAATCTCCTTCTCAAAATTTTCAACCACTAACTCAAAGAAACCAATTTTACCATTAAGAGGAAACTTCGGAGATCTCAAACATTGAAGCACGGTAATGAATATTACCTCATCTATTTCAATATCCACTAACTAATCTCTAACTTCTTTTAAAACTTCACAAAACACAGGGTTTGCCACATACCCTACCATCATCTTATTTTAGTACATGAACGGATCAGTGAGTGATGGAATCTCTGGATTGAGTTGGAGTCGCCAGGTGAATGTTTCAGCCTTCATATGCATCCGATATCTGCCCACCATGAGCAACCAGATCCGAAACTTGAATGATATTTCCCGAAGAAGCTCTGTCACATCGTTCCCCAGCAATGGTGCCAATATGTTAGCACTCAAAATGAACATTAAGGCTGAGAAGAGGAAATTCTGAGGTAACCACAGACCAAGCTTTCAATATGGCATCTAGCCCTGCCAGAACAGAGAGGGCTCTCTCTTTGCCAACAAAACATGGCTGCAATAAGTGAATGTTAGGCTATCTATGAAGTACTAGGAATTGATTGAAAGTTGTGGGTCGAAAACAACAAGAGAAGGGACCATTGGGCTATGGAATCGAGACTAGTTTCTGCCAGAAAACTTGGGGCAAAGTAAGTGCAATGTTTAGCCAGATTAAAGATATAATGAGAGAAGAAAAGAGGAGAAAGACTGCTTCCCTACAGGCATCAATCAGGGGATGGATCTACAGTGGCAACTTTAGGAGAAAGAGAAGCACATGACTCAACGGAGCATCTAACAGAGAATGGATTCTGAAAAGATAACCACTACATTAAACAACATAATCATTGTGAAAGGAGCATCGTGTGTTGATGGATTCCTAACACTTCCCTTAGAGAATTCTATAATGAAAGTAGCAGAAAAAACAAAGCATGGAAAGGAATTTACAAGAAAAACATGCTGCACATTAAACACCGTGATGGATCCCAAATCTAAAAGGTAGAAACTGTTGCATTAAAATAATATTCAAGAAAAATTTTACACAGTCCAAAGCAGCCTCCTCTTCTGAAAAAATAAAACTCTTTACACTCTAAAATTCATAAAATATATACAATTATCTCATCCCTATAATAAGGGAGTTGAGCTCAACCATCTCCCTCAAGATAGAATCAGTTACATTAAATTTGGATCGAATTTCTGAAAATAGGTGTCAAATATGAACTCGTATCTCTTGAACCATAACTCCTGTTACAAAAATAAAAGAGGTTTTTGTAGATAAGGTCATTTTTGAAAAAAACCTCTCTCAAAGTTTGGAAATTCGTTTCCAGTTGCTCAGAATATATGCCACAAAATAATCTCTAAAACAGGAAATCATTAAATATTTAAATCTGTAAAAATAGGTTGTAAAGATTTAGTCAAATATTCCAATCCATGATACCTGTGAATAAAATGAAAGATTTTTTTGTTATATGGTTTGTGGTTGACAAAAAAATCCTTGGGTTTCTCAAAATTACTTTCCATCTGTTGTAAACTGGCGCCGCACTACAATGACTAAAACAGTAAAACAAATGCAAAATTTGTTTTGTTTTAATGTAGGCTTCAAATATCATTGCATATCTCCCACATAGTAACACCTGTGCATAAACTGAAGGAGGTTTTTGTTATTTGGTATGTGATTGACAAAAACCTCTTTCACTTTTGTAAAATTCATGCCCATTACTTCAGAAACTGATTTTGTAGTAAACTTGTCCTTGTGTGCAGCAAATGACCTCAAAACATGCATAACCAAGAATCAATCATTCATTTCGATCATATCTTCTGATATAGAAACCAGTTATGGGAATTTCATATACTGTTGGAAAGAATTTTTCGAGATAATTCTAATGGACATACTTAGGATATGATTTGCACTGAAACTCATATGCAAAACATCTCTGAAAACTTGACATAGTAAGAGCCCATTTTGATCCCTGGTGACAGGCTGCAAAGACTGGAACTAACATTGGCCTTATTGGGGATGGTAACTCCTTGGAGGTGTCAAGAACACCATAGACCAAGTGCCTCATCCATTGGGCAATACGTTCACAAACAGCTGTAAACCCAAAACTCATGCCAATCCAAAAACATATACATACTGCAATATGTACATAAACAAATACCGAAAACTAAAATGCTGCCTTGGGAAACTTATTTTTTTACAAATATACCCTACTTTGATGCAAAATTGACAGATCAAGTAATGCTATAATGCCAGACCAACCAATCAAGCAGCTGTGGCAACGATGATGCTAGGGAGTGCTTGAACGAGGACACAATTGGAAATGCTGACAACCATACATGCACAAAATGAGTCTTGCTGTGTAAAAGACAATCTGGTTTGTCATTCAAACTGAAAAGATACTCCATATATGCAATAACAGGATCATAGAAACCAGACCATGTCTACTTCCCTAACTCCTCAACATATGCTTCCAGCTGCAAACTGTCAATGCAAACATCCACAGGCAGCCTTATTGTTTCTTGTTTTAAAGGAGGGAGAGTTTCCAAGAACTTTTTAGGATCTCGGAATTCATATGACTTAATTTGAACATCTATATGCTCAATCTCCTTCTCAAAAATTTCAACCACTAACTCAAAGAAACCAGTTTTATCGTTAAGAGGAAACTTGGGAGATCTCAAACATTGAAGCACGGTAATGAAAAATACCTCATCTATTTCAATATCCACTAACTAATCTCTAAATTATTTTAAAACTTCACAAAACACAGGGTTTTCCACATACCCTACCATCATCTTATTTTAGTACATGAACGGATCAGTGAGTGCTGGAATCTCTGGATTGAGTTGGAGTCGCTAGGTGAATGTTTTAGCCTTCATATGTGTTTGATCGCTGCCCACCATCAACAACCAGATCTGCAACTTGAATGATCTTTCCCGGAGAATATCTGTCACCTCATTCCCCGGCAACGGTGCCAATATGTTAGCACTCAGAATGAACCTCAAGGCTGAGAAGAGGCAATTCTGAGGTAACCACAAACCAAGCTTTCGATCTGGCATCTAACCTTGCCAGACCAGAGAGGGCTCTCTCTTTGCCAACAAAACGTGGCTGCAATAAGTGAATCTTAGGCTAGCTATGAAGTACTGGGATTTGATTGAAATTTGTGGGTTGAAAACAGCAATAGAAGGGACCATTGGGCTATGGAATCAAGACTAGTTTCTGCCAGAAAACTTGGGGCAAAGTAAGTGCAATGTTCAGCCAGATTAAAGATATAATGAGAGAAGAAAAGAGGAAAAAGACCGCTGCCTTGCAAGCATCAATTAGGGGATGGATCTACAGTGGCAACTTTAGGAGAAAGAGAAGCACATGATTACTCAACAGAGCATCTAACAGAGGATGGATTCTGAAAAGATAACCACTACATTAAACAACATAATCATTGTGAAAGGAGCATCGTGCGTGGATGGATTCCTAACACTTCCCATAGAGAATGTTGTAACTAAAGTAGCAGAAAAACAAAGCATGGAAATGAATTTACAAGAAAAACATGCTGCACATTAAACACCGTGATGGATCCCAAATCTAAAAGGCAGAAACTGCTGCATTAAAATAATATTCAAGAAAAATTTTACACAGTCCAAAGCAGCCTCCTATGCTACAAGAATTGAACCCTTTACACTCTAAAATTCATAAAATATATACAATTAGCTCATCCCTGTAATAAGGGAGTTGAGCTCAACCATCTCGCTCAAGATAGAATCAGTTACATTAAATTTGGACCGAATTTCTGAAAATAATTGTCAAAGATGAACTCGTATCTCTTGAACCATAACTCCTGTTACAAAACTGAAAGATGTTTTTGTAGACAAGGTAATGTTGGAGAAAAACCTCTATCAAATTATGGAAATACATTTCCAGTTGCTCAGAAGATGTGCCACAAAATAATATCTAAAACAAGAAATCATTAAATATTTAAATCTATAAAAATAGGCTGTAAAGATCTAGTCAAATATTCCAGTCCACGACACCTATGAATAAAATGAAAGAGGTTTTTGTTATATGGCTCATGGTTGAAAAAAAATCCTTGGGTTTCTCAAAATTACTTTTCATTTGTTGTAAAATGGCGCTGCACTACAATGACTAAAACAGTAAAACAAATGCAAAATTTGTTTTGTTTTAATGTAGGCTTCAAATATCATTGCATATCTCCCACATAGTAACGCATGTGCATAAAATGAAGGAAGTTTTGTTATTTGGTATGTGATTGACAAAAACCTCTTTCACTTTTGTAAAATTCATGTCCATTACTTTAGAACCGGATTTTATAGTAAACTTGTCCCTGTGTGCAACAAATGACCTCAAAACATGCATAACCAAGAATCAATCATTCATTTTGATCATATCTTCTGATCCAGAAACCGGTTATGGGAGTGTGATATAGCGTTGGAAATATTTTTCTGAGCTTCTTCTGATGGAAATACTTAGGATATGATTTGCACTGAAACTCATGTGCAAAACATCTCTGAAAACTAGACATAGTAAGAGCCCATTTTGATGCCTAGTGACAGGCTACAAAGTCTGGAACTAACAGGATGAAAAGCTTTGAAATGACTTAACTGAAGAATATGGCATATTCCCTTGTTGGCCAAAAAACTGATTCCCAGCTCCTATACCACTAACCGCAGGGTTTGTCACCCTCTGGAAGGGGTTTCTACCTTGACTTTTAAAAGGAAAAGGCATTGACCCTATTGTCGGATTGGAATGCGGTATATGACCACTTCCATATGGGAAACCCTGAAAAGAGGCCAATCCACTCATCATGGACATAGAGGCGGTTGATGTTATATTTAAAGGAACTGAAGGAATACCTTGAGAAGGCATTGCAAAAGGGAAGAATCCAAAACTGGATGCAGCAGATTGAGAACTTCCACTCGTCGACGGAATGGAAGTAGACCCAAATATAGAAGTGCTAGCAGTGTTAGAAGGGATGGAAATAGTTCCTCCTCCTTGTACAGATATGGGAGTCTGCATGCTCGCAACACTTTTCGTGGATGCCATGCTTCCAGTAGTGGTCATCGAAGGGATAGATGTGTGTGGACCTAGGCTCGAAGGCCTATGGGTCGAAGTTCCAACATATAACAAAACGTCTGGATGATCAGGAGGGAGAGGAGAATTTGGAGCCGCAACTGACTCTGAAAGCTATTCTACTTCAACACTATCTTCCGACTGAAAGAGTACTTGAGAAAGAACTGGTGTGTTCCACTCTAACTCTGTGCTGGTACCAGGTTTATCTTGTGAAATAATGCCCCCAAGCAGAGGATCAATCTCCAATGCACCTATTGCCACTGGTTGGAAACCACTGGCAGAATCGCTCCTACGCCTTCTAGGATAAGGCTCCGGACTCGTAGTTGAAAACCCGTGAAGTCTCTTAGACCGTCGAGATGGTCGGGAAACCACTTTGAATTATTTACAAAAATCTACTTAAAGACTCAAGAAAATTATAAAGCTAGGCCAACTAGGAGCACAAAACACTCACTAAAATGTCCCTAGAGATACCAACAATCAAGCAAATTCCAAGTATTTCCACTTTGGGTGATTAGGACCGGAAACCAAAATACAAGAAAGTTAATAACAAGGGCCTTTCGAAAACAGACTGGGGTAGTTACGCCCCAGGCCTACTAGCGAAGGTATCATAGGTAGTTACACTGACCTCCAGACAACAGCTTGTGCCGGTGCAAGCCCCCAAGCTTTGTAAGGGTGCCCTCTAGAAGTACTGCTGAACGTGATACAACATCAACCTCAGGTGCCATGGGATTCCCCTCCGTAGCCACCTATGTGATTCCTAGGATAGGCAACTATGGACACCAACTCGTATCAGAAGCCAGGCGGAACAGTCGTGAGGTAGGATCTGACAAGTAAGAGTGGGGGTATCTCTCGTCCTTACCTTTACAAACCCTCGTGCTTAACTCCCAGTCACGGAGCTTTCCCGGTCTCCCTAACGCTATTGGATTTCACTCTTTAATCAAACTTCTATGTTTTGTAATTTAGGGTGGCTTTGGAGAGTTAACTCTCCTCTCACCTAATCCAAGGCCCTAATAAACCTTAACTTGTTGGTGTATTCTGATGACAATACAAAGTTCTAGTTTATTTTAGTTAAGCACTTGATTTTAATAGCTGTTCTTTTAATTCGGGGGTTTAGATGGAAATGAAACCAATGGTGTTTGTATGACGCATAGGAAACCAATGAAAAACTAACTACATGAAATGCAATCGTTTATCTTCGATGAAAAGAGATTTCTATGTGGGTTCTACGAAATTTCTAAAAAGCAAAAACTTTTTCTTTTCTTTTCTTAAGACACACTTCACACATACAAAAACTAAAAAGACTATTGATGCTTTAAAAATGCAAAACTACCCTAATGCAAGGTGTGATGAAAATGCAAGATCCTATATTACTCTAAAAAGAACGAAAGCAATTGTTTATAACTATTAATAAGCCAACTTAAGTGTTGAAAAGAATACAAGTTTCAAATACAAAATTCTATCCAAACAAGAAGGGAAAATCTCAAAAGATCACAATTCACTTTCATAAATCAAAAGAAACCAAAATCGAACTTGGAAAAAGAAAACGAAAAAAATGTTTTTTAAGATCTTTTCTTTTTTAAGAAACAATGAAAACAACCTTTTGAAAGCACTCTAAATGCCACTAGAACTCAAAGACCAAAAAAGGAGCATAAGGAGTCTTTGCAAGTTACAAATTCGACAACAAATGTAAACTTGAACAAAAAGGCTTCTACTTGTACTAGCCGACCCAAAACAACAGCAAAGAGCTTTTGACAAACTGATCAAGAAATCAGGAAAGAAACACTTTCAAATTCGTCAAAACAAAAAACTTCCAAAAATAAAGAAAAGAAATTAGGCCACAAAATGATGGAAAGCAAAGCAAGTAGACCAACAACTGAGCTTGACATCAAGATTAAAAACAATCTGTTGTTCTGGAGGACCAGAACAACTAAGAACCTCTGTACGAAGTCTTGTGTATCAAAACATCAATCACAAACTCACTCAAAAGCAAACCTAGGCCAAATATTTTCAAAGCAGAAGAGAGTTAAAAAATAGTAAGCTCGTAGAATAATGAAATTCTTCAGAAAGAAATTGACCACTTAGAGACTAAACAGACCAAGCAACAAACCTCTATGGGCAGAGAGATTTGAAAAAACAATGCAAAAAATGGTATACGCGACTGTGTTTAAGCACAGAGGTGTGTACACGTGCTTTTGATAAAGGAAACTCGCATATACGCGGGTTCAATTCATAGAAACAAGTGTGTGTATGCTATTATAAACAGAGGAAAGTGCGTATACAAAGATTTACAAGAAAACTAAAAAACAAAGCCAGATCAAAAAGATTGAGCTTAAGGCCTGAGACTCTACAGGACCAAATAATACTGTAACATCAAGAAAACAAAAAACTGAGCCCTGAGTGACACTGAACAACCCAAACTAGGAATAAAAAGATTGTTATCCCCAGTGGAGTTGCCAATTTTGTTACAGGAATAAGTACCCTAGGGCTTTGGGCTGGAACCCCAACAGAGCAAGAGCAATCTACAAAAAGAAACACTCATACTCAGGAAACATGCTTATATAAACAAACTATGCGAGAGCGAACATACTCGGATGTCCTTCGTTTGGGTAGTTCCAACAGGGTTCAGACCCTCTGCAACTCTTGATGATCTTCGAACCTGCAAATCAAACAATTCGAACATACATAACATCATATAGATAAAGCATTTTAATGAAAGTAACTTTGTATGATGTAAGCAAATGATTAGTTATACATCAAAATAACATTCACATATGAATTACAATACTATCTGATGCATAAACATAGTTAATCTCAAGAACAAGATAATGCTTCTTTTTATTGTAGAAAGCTATAACTAACACGGAGAGAATTCACCTGAGTCTTCTTCTTCTGGCTCCAAGTGGAACCGTCCTCAAGATCCGTCTAGTCCCAGTCTTCAACATCCTCCTTCCATAACCAATACCATACTCTCTCAAGCAAGTGGGAGAATATCAACAATCAAGGAAAGAAGGGTTTCCTGAAACTTGGGGAAGTGCATGAAGCACAGGGATACTTTAGACTCAATTAGGGGATAATCTAAGTATAATAACTCTATCCCTTTTCCTCCTTAAGGAATTCCCATAGAAGTCTATTTATAATTCTCCCAATTATCTTTTTAGTTGGGAAATAGTTGGGCCACGGGCACTAGGAGGTAATCCAGGTAAAACCCATGAACTCCGCCCAAAATTAAGGAAATTTAATTTTCTAAAGTGTTTTAACACATATACATGGGTTGGGTATTGACTAACCCGCATGTACACTCTTTTATCTCAGGGCAAAGTAGCGTACAGGGAATAAAACACTGTTTTTAGAATATTTGGATCAAGTCTGGAAGGAGGGGTTTCCCTAGGCCATAAATGAAGCATCACAAATACCAAGGGTGGTAAATGGTGCTATAACAAGGAGCAAGAAGGTGAGGATTCATTCATTCTTTCTTTTCTCTTTCAAAATCCTCTGTGTGAAGATGGCGTTTCCTCATTTTTGGATGATATCGAATCTATTAATATCAGTTGTGAATCTAATGAAATCAGTTTGTTTAGATCTACAGTCTTAGGCAACAATCATTTTGATGTATGCGATGACGAATGCCCAAGTGCACCAACTGATCTTTCAGTTTCTCATGAAGATTTTAATTTAGATCTAGAATCTGATTTGGTCAAAGAAGATGTTCTTATCGAAACTTCCTCTTGATCTCACTATCTCTTGTGTTCTACCATTTGTGATGCATCAACTTGCGACATAAAGACTCCATGCTCTTCAAGTTATTCATTTGATGAGTTAACTTCTCAATTGACACAAGGTGGTGAGATTATTCATGATGAAAATGAAAAAAATCAAATTATTAATTACTATTTCCATCCCTCATCATCTCTTCTCTTCCATGAAGACAACTCTCCAAATCAGTTTTCTCATGAAATTTCTTTGATTCATACATCTTCATATTTTCGATCAAATGAACATTTAAACTTGAGTAATTTGGTTATTGAAGTTAAAAATTCTAGTCGAGTCAGTGATAGAGATGGCTTCCATCCAATGAACACTTGGCTTATTGAAACTAGTGGTGGAAATTATCATCACGTCATGCATGATCTCGTTCAATCTCAAGGATGCAATTTTACAATCCTTGAAAGTTCCAGGACTTGTCGGGAAATTGAGGCACTTCAACTTCCATTGATGGTTATGTCAGGATCTCGCAAGCCCCCGAACTAAGTTAGATCTGGTTTCTCTTGCATAATCATTCTGTTTGCATGGTTTCACTTGATGTAAATTTATTTTTGAAAGATGTTTGGTATTTCAGATGTAATTGTTCAAATTTTTAGGATCCCACTTCTGATCAGATTCATGAATCTTCTTCAATTGATTCATCTTCATGCAAATATCTTGCATCAAAATTGGATTTGGAATAGTCATCTCTCTTAAAGTCATGGAACTATGAATTTGATCACCTCAAAGATCATCTTTGGCTGAAGGAATCATCTCTATCATATTTATTTCAGTATAAGCGGCTCCTAGTTTTCATTGTGAATATCATATCGTGAATCTTGTTCTTCATAACACCTGAAATCCTCTTGAGAGAGAATTAATGCATGAGTTATTGTGAGAATCAAATTCGTCTCCATTCATTATATCGTGACTAGTCTCATGTGTTTGTTGTGCTAGTATCCCTATTAAATTCTTTCGATGATTACGATGCTTGTACAATTTGTCACCAGTTACAGGGAAATGGTTTGTTACATTAAGCTTGCAAGGAATTTGGTTTGATTTTTCAGAGCATTCAAAGATCTGGTCATATTGATTGTTTAATCATTCCATCTGATCATAATATTAACTGGAATTCATTTTACAATTTTCCCACTATTATATTTGATGATGATTTTTTCACATTGATTAATCTTTATGGTTTATCTCACCTTTCAAATACTTGTCAAGCAACTGAGGCAGTTCAACCTTCATTGATGGTTATGTCAGGTCCTCACTATCTTGACAAGCCTTCTGAATATGAACAAATATGTTTTCCCTCCCAAGTTTCTCATCCTAATCCCAGGCTTTTAATTGAAGATTCATTTTTTCGAAGTTTTCAGGATTTTCATGAGGATTGTTTCAAATTTCATGATCCAATCGCCGAATGTTTGGAGCAATATTATTTGGCAAGCTTCATTGCAAATAACATGTTTTGGCCTTTTCTCATGCTTTATGAGTAGGATGACAGAGAAGAAGGTGCATTCGCAACAAGTCTTTGAGGTTTGCCTTATTATGGTTTTTGTCGAAAAGGTAAGAATGTGAACTGGATAAAAGTAGTGGTTGTGACACATCTTTATGGCCATAGGAAAGCCCTTCAATTTTTTGTGCAAGCTATTCAAGTTCTTATATTTTCTATTTCACATTACTTTATATCTATTTTAATTTCTCCTATCTATGTGGATGCAGGTCGGGAAAAAATACAGTGGTTACATTGGAAATTTCATTATATGTAACCTTGAGCTTATAGATGTTTAGGTTAGGAGTAGGACTAGCTGCATTCTAGTTTCCGCTCTCTTCTACTCATCCTGCACTTTCTCTCCTTAGTCTTTATTTTCTTTTCTTACTTTTGTCTCACATCATGCTTTGGTTTAGCCTCTTTTGCTTGTGCTTTGGTTTTACTTTCTTGTTGTGTCGTGTCTTTTCCTTTTGTTCTATTAATAAGAATTTTCACGAAGGGTGTCCTATTTGGGCTCAAAAGAAAATGTGGCAAAATAGACTGAACAAAATCGAAAGTGTTATAATATACCAATACATTGTGTTGCACAGGGAGCACTAGTGTGTTATATTACAGAGGGCACACCATGGAAAATATAGTCATTTAAAAAAAAAACAGAGGGCCGACAAGGTTTGGATCAAATTCAATAATTGATTCCCCTACTTTACATGTCAAGCACCCTATATATAGTTAGTACACAAACCCATTAAATCTAAAATTCCTAAATTGAAAAACCCTAATTGTGAAGTGGTAGAGGACGTTAAACCCTAAGTTGAAATTTTGCAGGAAGACGCAAGGGTTTAAGGTAAGTATTGCATTTTTTTGTTTTTTGTTTGAATTTTAATTAAATTTGAATAGGAAAGTAAATCATAAACAAATTTACTTGTAAAATCTATAATAATTTTTTTATTACATAGAGTTTTTTTTTTTTTTTGAATTGTGAATAATCTAACAGAAATTGTAAAATATTTTAACAGTAAAAGTTAAGATTTTTTCTATCCAGGCTTTTGAATGAATCACGATACCTTTCAACTTTTTATCTTTTGGCAAATCCAAAATATTTTGTAGCTCCATAATTCTCCTAGTATGTCTCTCTTACAAATGATCTCTCTTTTAATTAAACCCTAACAAAAATTGTAACTTTTTTAGTAGTAAAATAAACAATAAAATTTAAAATTTTTACTATGTAGGTTTTTGAGTGATTCACCATAATGTTTAGCTTCTAATCTTCTGAATATTTCTGCTGCTCCAAAGTATTATGCTGCTCCACAATTCTCTAGGCATGTCCCTCTTGCAAATCACTCACTTGAAATTTTGTGTAATATAATGAAATAGTGAACACATTTTTACTATTTAAAAGACTTTATGAAATTATATTTCGAAAAATCAATTGGCACTCATTTTTCAATTTTAAAAAAGAAAAAAAATTCACATTTCTTTTTCAATTTCTCCACACATCGGTGTGTCCGATAGTCAAGCACACTGGTGCATTTATAAAAAAAACACACTGACATTGTCGGGGCACCAAATTTTTTCAATGCATCGACATGATACATTTATTTATTTATTTTTTTCGAAATGCCGAAACGATGCGATTAATTTTTTTAATTCAACAATGTGATTTCTATTTAAAAGCATCCGTGCTCTAATTTCTATAAGAGCACCAAGTTGGTTGAATTCATTTTTACTTTTGAAAAACGAGAAGTAGGTGTGTAGTGGTGTTGTTTTTTTTTAAACGCATCAATGCATTTTTGTAGAAGAGCACTAGTATGATAACATATTTTTTTTTTCCAGAATGTCGAAAATTGGTGAGGGTATTATTTGAATATCTCGGTGTTGTTAAATTTTGAAATGCATCAGTGCACTTTGTTCTGATAAGCGCACCTGAAATTTTAATTTCACATAAAATGGCATATTAATCTCGGATTATCCTTTATGATGCATCCACATAAATTACAGTAGTTCATAATATATGTTTTCCGCTTAAAGTCGCCTTATTCTTGAAAAATGGATTGAAAACTATATTGATATTCAAATTATAGTTATATGGTTGTGGAGATTAATTTTAGATATGCACACAAAATTCTATTTATAATTTTTCTTAAATGCAGGGACTAAATCTCAATAATATCAAATGTCCAATTCTTCAAATTCTAGCTCGTTCCATACTGTTGATCAAAGTCCTTCATAGAGTTCTCCCTTTCCATCTCTCGTAAGTTCATATTTTATTTATATTTTGGTTATCTAATTTATTGTTTTTTTTTAATCCATGTTAATTTGAATAAAAATGTATCCAAATTTGCAGGAACCTGATTCAAAATCGAGTTCAGATGTAGAAAATATTCCTCCATTTCAAAAACTCAGAAGCTCTTGTTAGGAGCAACATATCACAAGCAATTAGTAGATGAATATGGAAAGCCTCTTCACCCTGCCAATTTAAACATGACATCTTCCAACCACAATCTTGGATCAATGATGGTAATAATTATTTGGTATAATGTAATTTCAACAAACCAATTTCATTCACATGATTACTAATATCATTGATATTGTATTAATGGCGTTCAATATTTTTTAAAATTAGGATTCTAGTGATGATGAGCGACCCACCTACCATCTTCCGGAGCACCCCACTACATTGTAAAATAGAGAAGGTTGTATTAAGAGAAAGAATCAGAGAGGAAGCATACCAAGAATCGTTGAATCAACCATCTATTCAATTCCTACTACGTCTAGATTCACCAATTAGGAATTACTACAAAAATAGTAGTTCTTCATCTTGAGTTGGAAATGGAGGAAATCAAATGGAGGTTGGTATGGATGATTACTTATGAGATACGATTTCCATGGAGGAAATCTTTTTAGATGCATTCCAGAACAATGAGCTAGGGGATGATGCTCACATCACTGATACCTTATTTGAAAGCTTGAAATGTTCTTCCAAAACCCCTCTCTTTGGACTTGGAAACAAGTCAAAGTTTACTTAGTTGGGGACAATGATGTTGTTGTACAACGTGAAAGAAAAGTTTGGCATGTCAAATGCATGTTTCTCGGACATATTGAGGTAATTGGCCTGCATGATAGATGAAGTTCCTTATATTTTGTCACGCGATGAAAACTAAAAATAGTCGATTTTATTAATATTAAGTATTGAAATTGTACAATTATATTCCCCACCAACTATAGGATATTCAAAGATAAGGTTCTTCCGAGTGATAATGTCTTGTCGGATAGCTATGAAGAGGAAAATCAGTTGTTGAAAATGTTGGGTGTTGAGTACATATCATATCATGCATGTCTGAATGATTGGATTCTATATAGAGGAGAACAGCAAGACAAAGAGATATGTCAAAAATGTGGGCATGACAAGTACCATAATTAAAAAAAAAGGGTAAATAACATGGTCATCCTCATAAGATATTGAGGCACGTGCCTATAATACGAAGGATTCAAAGACTCTTTCATTGCAAATAATTAGCTATGTTGTAGGGATGGCATGCCTCACATAGAAGTGAGTTAGGAGTTATGCGAATCCCAAAAAATTCAATAACCATGAAGCATATAGAGGATACATGGCTTGAAAAATTCAAGGATTAAGTACGAAGTCTATGAATCAACATAGCCATGGATGGCATCAACCCATATTTCCTCCAAAACACCAACTATTCCATTTGGCCCTTAGTAGTGATCAATAACGATATCCCCTCATGGTTTTCTGTGAAGAATGAAAATATTATGTTGACTCTCATAGCCCATTGTAGAAGACAACTCAAGAATATGGATGCCTACATACAACAATTGGTAGATGAATTGAAGGAATTATGGAAAGGGATACATGTTTGTGATGTATCAAGACACATCACAACAAAGAGGAGTTTTACATTATATGGTATATGTGCTTACACCATACATGATTATCTAGGCTTAGGAGTTTTCTCTAGTAGATTACATTTTTATTGATTTTTTTAGTAACAATATTGTTTCGCATATTAATTTAATTCATTGTATTTGTTCATATCTTCATGCTCGCTAATGTGCCTACCTATATAAAATAATTTCACAGTTCTTGTAACAAAAGGGTATCATGGATGTAAATGTTGATGACCTTCTATGAAGGCTAGGTGGTACGACCACCTACGCAAGCTAGTGTATGATCGCTCCAAGGTATTCATCCCAAAAGAACACCCTTACAGAAGACAAACATCTGCCTTCAGTGGTAAACTAGAGAGAACCCAAAGGCCTACAATAATGATACCAGCTGAATGGATTATAGCATATGAGAGAGAGAAGGAGAAGGAGTTTGTAGAAATGTTCTATTCAAATGGGGAGCCTATGTTCGATGATCCAAAATTATTTGAAACCTATGTTGAGAAATTTTCTACTGGGATGAAAAGGAAATCTGTCTTTTATGAGCTCCCATATTAGGAGAATCTTAATATTGCCCACTTACTAAATCCCATGCATATATTTAAAAATGTTTCATCTTCTTTATGGAGGCACATATCATCAAAAAAAGTTACACATTCAATGTTTAAATAACTATAACTATATGTTTAAATATTATTTGTGTAGTGAGTTTGATAAATATGTTCGCAATGATGCAAGAGGACCATATCAAGCACACCGTATTTGTCATGGTGATTAAGAGGCATTTGTTTGACTTTCAAATATGCTTAGTGATTGTTAGCTTCTTATAATACTAGTGTATTCCCCTTATTGTTATTGTTAGTGTAGCCCCCTATTGGTATAGTTGTACACATGTATCCCCCATGTTTATATTTTTGTGCCCCTTAGAAGCCCACTATTGTTATTGTTGTGCCCTTAATTTTTTATTTTTATATAGGCTCTGATTATATTGTGACCCCTTAGATTCCTATATATACCAAGGATGTCTTGTAATTTGTATCATCCAAGAATTGTTCATTTATGTAATGTAAAGGAGGTTTCCCCCTCGAAGAGCCTAATTTTTAAGTCGTTGATCTATCTTTTACTTTATTTTGTGACTTGGTTGCATAACATTTGGTATTAGAGCTTTGAATTTTAGGGTTTCACTTCTTCAAATAGATCATCTTGGAATTTTTGATATAACATTTTTTCTACGAGGATTCATAAGATGAAATTGCAATCAAGTTGAGCCAACATATTGATGAATTTTTTTATAGGAATTTCAGATCTTATTTCTCTATATTTGCAGAGATATGATCCAAGGAAGTTAGTGCTTTTGCAGGATCCATAATTCAATCTCAAACATGTGACCTAGGGAAAATAATCATAACTTTATCTCTAAGTACCATATTTAAATTTCATAAAAAGTGGCTGAAATTACACAAACTATATCTTTTCGTGTACAATTTTCAAGGCCGAAGGTGGAAACAATGACACGTGGCATTCCATACAAGTTCGCTCTACTAAACCAGTCAATAATGAAGTCATCTTGGGAAATTGGGTATAAATATTTCTTGAAGAATCCAATATCAGTATGACTTGTGGGGTTGGAAAGAAGACTCAAAGAGATACCACAGGATGAAATTTAAGGCCTTGGAGATCCTAAATTACAAATATACAATAGTTTCAATATCGAGCTCCTACGAAACAAGAAAAAAATGTGTAATTTAAATTTTTTTTTACATAAGTTTTGTTTGAAAAATCAGTTTGAAGTGATTAAAAGGGCATAGATAAGCATATATATCATTGCTTGATTTGAAAATGAATCGAAACATAAAAATATAGAAACCTAGTAAGAAAGAAAATATATCTTCTATGATGCATGAAGAAGAGGAAGAAATGTAGCATGATATAACAAAATTAGGAGACCAAGTGAAACAAATTTCACTCTCCCAAAGAGTAACCAAAAATGAATTGGAAGTGATGATGAATGTTAGGATGGATGGTTTAAAAATGAACATGGATTATTTAGAATAAAAAATGGAAGGTTTAAAAGAAGAAATGAAAGGTTTGAAGGAAGGTTTGACAAAGTTGCTACAAGAAATGTTTCCTAATGGCGACAAGGTATTCCATGAAAATCATGATGAGAACAAAAGGAATATTAATCATGATTTCAGAGACTCTAACTTTGGATTGAAGACCTACAACATTCCAAGTATCGATATGAGGAATTTTGATATCAAGGATCTGGTAACATGGATATTACAAATGAAGAAATATTTTGATCTACATGATGTGCAACCCTCACAAAATTTACATATTGCATCTTTATATTTAGTGTTACACAGTAATTTGTCACTGCCGTCCTGTCAGTCACCCTGTTGTACCAATCACTAAGCTTCATGCCTTCTGAACTGGCCCAAAAAACCCATTTTCCTAAAGTTTTATTCACCAGCGCGTCTGTTTGCAAAATACCCGCGATGACTGGCGCTCCATAGTGTATCCCGCGCGCCGCCAGCTCGGAATGACATCACTTTTCCGCGCTGGTAGCCAGCGCGCCTTTCCCGTGTTCTTCCACGCTGACATGACTGTCCTAGTTATGTGAACGCGGCGACATCGCGTCAGTTGCCTCATAATCCGCGCTGATCCAATTTGGGCGAATTTGTTCAAACAACCAGCCTTCCAGATAACTCCAGGCTTGGTTGTTAGCTTTGTGAATGTCGACTCCCTTCTATGGCATGTCTGTTCGACCCTTTGCAACCATTTCCCTCAAGGATAAGCTCATCCTTCCACCCTTTTAGGAGGCTCCTTCTCCTATATAAACTCTCACCATTACCATGAGCAGCTAGTTAGACTTAGCTTGGAATAGCTTGGATTGTACAGAGCTTGTAGTGCTCAGATTGCTGCTATAGGTTTGGTGTGCTAGGTGTGGAAGTGATTGATTGCTTAGGGAAGGTTGTTTTGTGCTATTTGTGTGAGAGAGAGAGTTGTTTGTCTTGGGAGAATCATCCTCAAAGGTGAATGCTTGAGATACATGCTGACTGGCCCCTCCTGAGAAGGTTACCGACGTCAGAACATTTGGTTGTACTCTTCTCTATTCTGATTAATAATAGATGACTGCTATTATTGTTCCATTCTCATTTGTCTATGCAATGGTTAAATGTGAATTACATCTTTTCTGACTGATGTATGGTTGCTTTTACTAGATTTCACGCTTGTGTTTGTTTCCCCTTCGTGTGTGCAGGTATCTATTCGCGGAGATCGCGGAGGATTGTGACCAGCCGAAGCGGAGGAGCGAAGGCAACATCTCTTCGTCAAACGACAGCGCAGGAATCCAAGTAGGTGCTCTTTACCTCTTGTTTTAATTGTAATTAGGGACATGCGTAGCAGCATTGTGTGATTGCTGCTAGACCCCTGCTGGGCTAGTAGGGATCGCCTCTATCCGTAGAGGGGATTTACCTCTCCAACAATTTGGCGACTCCGCTGGGGATCAGCCTTTTTGTCTCTTGAGTCCACTTTTATGTTTGGCTTTGATTGATCTCTTTTCGAGTTTTTGGGATTGTCTCTTTTGCTTATGAACTTTCTGGGTGTTTCTGGGAAGCATCTTTATTGTTAAAAGGCTCTTGCCTTTGGTTTGGGAAGTTTTTATTTTGGCCTTCCTTATTTTTGCTCTCAGCGCGTTTTAATTCCGAACAGTCGCGCTGACATCGCGACCTTGTTCTTTGGTTTTCTTTCCATCGCCCCTGTACGTCTAACAGTCGCGCTGACCTCGTTTTCAGAGACAACGCGCTTTATTCGTGTCCTTCCGCGCTGGAATCGCAGCCCCGCTTCTTTGTGGTTTTTGTCATCGCGTCTGTGTGCTTTCTTTCCACGCTGACCTCGTTTTTCTGAGACAGCGCGCTTTATCCCTGTCATTCCGTGCTGACATCGCAAAGTTGCTACAGGCCTCCCCCTGTTAGCGCCGAGTTGCTGAAGGCTACCCGCGCTGATTCTGTAAAATTCATTTTTGACCAAATTGGCCTCCTGAACCTCTTGCTGTGACTTTCCCTTCTTCTCTCCACCTGTCTGATGACTTGTTTTTCACTGTCTGAACTCTGAACTGCTTGATTGCGGAGCTTGGTTCCATAAAGTTTCGTTTTTGCTCAGTTTTTAAGTTTGCAAATACCTTCCCTTGTGCTTTCGCTGCTTGGTTCGTGTTTCCATCATTACTCTTGCAATTGCCGGATTGGGTTGAGTCTCTAATCGACTGGTTGTGGCTCTCGTCCTTCGGGTGTTCGCTTTTCTCTATTGATTTCGCACTCTAGCCCTAGGACATCTAGAGGCCGTGTGTGTGTCAAGCCTGCCGTAGGAATCTTGTTTGCTTGTTTGACCAGCTGATTTCAGATTTGTTTTCTCACTCGTTCAGTGATTGTCGGAGTGTTTTGGATTGTGTTCCCGAGTGGTTTCTTTTCGCTTCCTCCTTGCTTGCAGTCCTTGCTTGTCTTGCAAGAGCTTAGATCACATAGCTCGTGCGGATTTTGTTTTCTTTTGATTTGGAAGCTTTGGTTGAGTGTTTTGGGAACTTTGTGTGCTTTCATTAAGTAGTTTACTTGGTGTTCCGGTTCCTCCAAATTCATTTAGGTGCTTTGTGTCATTGAAAAGAAATCAAACTAGTAGCTTTGCTTTAAAAAATTGAAAAAGGAAAAGAACATTTTGTTGGTTTGAATCTTCAAAAGAAAAAATTTCCTTTCTTCGCTTTAGTTGCATTAAGTTGCTTGTTTGCTTGTACTTGTTTTGTTCGGTTAAAAATTCCTTGCCCTCTTGTAGCTAGAATTCATCGAACAAAACGAAATTCTTTGGCATATAGATTGCATCTAGGTAATTGTGAGCGAACATACGATAGAACTTGAAATCGAAACTTAATCTCAAGATCAACTGTAAAATGAACCAAATGAATCTAAAAACGCATTGGAACTAAACGCAAATATCTAGAGGTCTAGGTTAGAGACGTGTTCCGGCGTCTTTAAACATAGTCACTGTTGTTTCACATTAGGTTGGGTGATTCCTCCTTCTGTGACTCGATAAGTGGTCTAACACGGACTGCGCTCCCACGTACCGTCGCGTATATAGGGAGACCCCACTAGGCTTTTATCCTTTATCCATAGGAAGCCGAGTCGGCCGCCCTACGATTCACAATGCAGTGAACACAGCATTCACGAAGATTGACCACCCGTACCCTAAAAAGTATTCTGTGGTTTTGCAAAAAGTTTGGCACACCCTCTACCTAGAATTCCAGAGCAGTCACTTTTGATCCTTTTCGGACTCCCTAAACGAAAAGGTGCCTGTGAGCGTCTTGTCACTTCATGCTCATTAAACATTCGAAGGAGACTGGAGTCATCTTTTCGTCCTTTTCTCGACTCCTGAAACATGAAAAGGTCAAGTTTGGTTCTTGTGTCTTAAAATTAATTTGGCCACGATAACATCACCTATTTTAGATCTTGTGTGCGATAGTTTTGAGTAGGGTTTTATCGTTAGTTTCCTTTAGGTTTTCTAAGGGGTCTGGTCATCCTGGCTGACCCATCAACTCCCGGCCTAAGTGATCAAGGTTCTCCATCCTCTGTTGCTCCAGAGGTACCAGTTGTAAGCGGTACTCTTCCCATTGTTCCGAGTATCCAGCCTATCAACGTACGTGCCCCAGGCGACGAAGATTACATAGAGGATTGGAATCCCATCTGGGAGCCCGATTATACCCCCCGTACCCCTCTCGGTATGTCGTCTCCAATGTCTTCTTCCCACATGGATGAGACAGCTTCCAGCACCGGTGAGACACCTGTGGTCACAGACATCGAGACCCCGATCCTGGCTTCCTCTCCCCTCCCTCCACGATATCAATCAGTGAGGGATAGGTATGCCGCTAGAACGACTTCTACAACTATATGGGATCCTAGTCTTGTTGCCTCCACTGGGCCTTTTGTTTCGCAGCCCCTTAGTACACCCCTTACGACAGGGCTTAACACGCCCGTCACCTCAGTTCCCACTCAACCTACTGTCTGTGTAGCACGTTCGACTCCGGTCGTCAGTGCTGTACTGGTTTCCTCGTCTGAAAACCCTCAAGCTGGTTCCTTTGTTGGTGGAATTCCAAGATCAGGACCGTATGATGCTTTTGGGGAACCCATAACGGACCCGGATTACGAAGGTCCCTTCTTTTTCTATGATGAAAACGGTGAGTTCCTTGAGAGCATCTCAAGCCTCCCCCATCGCCCTTTCGAAGAAAACGAGGAACCCTTGAATGTCACGTACGATTACGCTA
Organism: Pinus tabuliformis; assembly: GCA_031772625.1. Taxonomy (NCBI): domain Eukaryota; kingdom Viridiplantae; phylum Streptophyta; class Pinopsida; order Pinales; family Pinaceae; genus Pinus; species Pinus tabuliformis. The sequence goes on from CM062812.1 coordinate 153,835,227, forward strand.
CTCATATGTTCAAAGGGAACCGGGATCCTCCCAGGCAGCCCATAGGACCACCCAATCAAGGCCAGCCATTCTACGTGCAAACCCCCCAGGGGCAACCACTTTATGGCCCGCCTGACCCAGGACAATCTGGGGGCCCACAAGGTCAACCTTACCAGGAACAACCCATGGGCATTGGAGGTCCGCCATATCCATACCGAAATCAACCCACTGGACAACCAGAGCAACCTTCTTTTCAACAAGGCCAACTCGGTTTCCAGCAAGGGTACCCCTCTGGACAAACTGGCTCAGTTTACAACCCTCCAAATCAACCAGTAGTCCAGCAAGGGTATCCTCTTGGGCAGGGTGGACAACCCTATGTTCAACAGGGCCAACCTACCCCTCAAATCACTCATCCTTCTGGGAAAGGGGGGCAACCTGCTATACAGCAAGGCCAACCCTCTGCTCAGCCCATACACCAAGGAGGGCAGCCTGCCGTACAGCAAGCCCAGCCCTCTTCTCAAGCTGGTCACGCTGGGGGACAAACGGGCCAACCGTCTATACAGCCAAATCAACCCGTTGTCCACCCTCATCGTCAACCTGGACAAGCTGGCCAACCTCGGCGTCAACCAGCTATCCAGCCAATTCGACCACCCGTTCCGCAAAGACAACCCTTGGTGGCACATGGACAACCTGGTGCCCAGCACGGCTACCCTGCTGGCCAACCAGGTCCATCTCGAATCCGACCAAGTCAACCTTCGGGACATATGGTTCAACCCCAGCCGGTTCAAGGACATTACTCTGGGCCTCAAACTCAAACAGGTTATCAACCCTCGTACCAAACGCAGCCTGCCTACCAGGCTCCGTATGGGACCCAGCAGTGATCTGGCTACCAGCAGCCCCAGGGGAAAAATCAGTATGCCCCTTATCAAAATTATCAGCAACCACAGGTCACCCCTTATCAAAATTATCAATATGGCCAACCTGTCGGGCAAGCTGCTAATACATGGGGAGCTGGGGGGCAGATACAGGGACAGCCGTCCGCATATGGCCAAAATCCATACGGACAAAACTCCTACGGACAAACTCCCTATGCGCCAGGTCCTTTTGGACCAGGTCCATTGGGACAAAATTCCTACGCGTCGGGTCCTTTTGGGACGGGCCCGTCCGGACAAAGTTCGTGGGGGCAACCCCAATCTAGGTGGAACCCTAATGTCGCCTCGAATCCGCAGCCACAGATGTCCTTCAACCCGCAGCTACCATTTTTGGCAACGTTGGAACTACCTGATGTGTCCAAGTTAACAAATGACCCTATTTTGCATAATCCATATTGGCCACCGGTTCCAACCAAAATACCAGGTGACTGTCCAAAGTTCGACGACAAAGCCGGAGAGGATCCTCAGGCCCATGTAATGACTTATCACCTTTGGTGCTCATCTAACTCATGGCTTGATGATTCTATCCGACTTCGCCTCTTCCAGAGGACTCTCACTGGTTCAGATGCTAAATGGTACATCGAACTCAATCGCGGCATGTTTTCAGATTTTAACTCGTTGGCTATGGCCTTTTTAACTCATTTTCAGTTACCCATTCGGTACGAGACTGGGACCCATCTGCTCACGTCTCTAAAACAAGACACGGCGACGCACATCTCCGATCATATACATGAATGGAGAAGGCGCCGTCGCTTGATTAAATTTTGGATCCCTGATCAACTCCTGACCGACTGGTTTACCACGTCCTTTGTCCCTAAAATTGCCAAAGATATCGCAATGGGGGCGTGTGTAACTGAGGAGCAAGCAATCGCGCGAGCTCAATACCTGGACTTAGTGTATTCTCAGTCAGGTACTTTGTATGAGTATTTGCCAGATGCCCCGAGGCCCGGACAACCCAAAGCTCCACCAAAGCCTTCTGTTGATGGAGTCATCGGTTCCGTAAATTCATCATCTAAGAAATCGACCGCGAATCTTGGGAAGCAGAAACAAAATGCCTCTAACGAGAATGCTTCTCAGAGCCAATCTATTCCTGGGAATACCTCCGAGGTAAATGCCGTTCAGTCCACCGCGGCAGACAAATCCTCGAAAGGCAAAAAGAAAGGAAAGGCCAAAGAAAAGTCTGGACAGCCCAAGCAGAACCCTCCTAAACCTCCTTCCGAGGAAGGAACCAAACGGAAGCCTAAGTATCCTTGTCTCATTTGCGAGGAGGATCACTACACCAAGGATTGCCCCAGGCGGTCCGAGGTTAGTCGGCTTTTGAAAGGTGCTCCAGGGTCCCCTGCCGTGCTTAAAGAGCCTTTCCCGTCCCAGCAGACGCATCAGGTGGCAGATCCTTCTCAATCCTCTTCCTCGTTCGGTTCTCAGGTGTTCATGGCTGGAACCATCCCCATCCATGTTACAACTCGAGCGAAAGATTATCCATCTTCAGCCGGGAAGGAGCCGGAAGTTCCCTCCAGCGCTCCTCCGTCCAGTTCTGGTCCCCTTCACATCGAACAGCCCAGCACCGAGACGATCCCCCGACCCCCTCCCAAAGGTGTACTCAGGAAGTCATCTTATAACCCCAATGCTCGTGCTGCACAACATTATAGCATTGTCGAGGACTTAGCTCAGGCTCCGTCTGTTATGTCCACATTAGAAGTCCTCCAGAGCTGCCCCTCCCAGAGGAAGTCCCTGCTATCAGCGATTGGTGGCATAGACCCGGCAGATTCAGATTTAATCTCTTTTGATCTCGAGGGTTTCACGCAGAGATTGCCTCACCAGGTGGCCTTCCTTATACAGGTTCTCATCAATGGCAAAACGATCCATCGTACGGTCATTGATGAAGGTGCCTCAACCTGCATCATGTCGGTTGCTTGTTGGAAGGCTATTGGTTCTCCTGCTCTGAGCCAGTCTCCTACCACCCTAGAGGCTTTCGATGGAAGAGAATCTCGTCCATATGGTATCCTCCCGCGATTGCCTATCTCTTTAGAAGGGAAAACGGTAGAAGTCGAGGTTGAAGTCGTTGACGCTAATCTCACTTACAACCTCCTCCTTGGATGAAGTTGGACATATGCCATGCACGCCGTGGCTTCCTCTTTGTTCCGTGTCGTTCGTTTTCCCCATCAAGGGAAAATCGTCACAGTGGACCAGCTGTCCTTTTTCGCTTCCTCTTCTGAAGGGAATGTGCCTTTCGTAGAGCATACCTCCAAATCGCTAGTGAGTGTGGGTGCTGGATTATTTAAAGATCCCTCCCTGATGGGAGTCTTTCCCCTCCCACCTCCAAATCTCGCCTCCGTTAACATGATCGCAGTCCGTTCCGATCCATGGGTTCTCCCTCCCTTGAATCAGGAAGACTCTTGGGGCGAGATGATGCCGTTGAGTCCCGCCGAGCTCAACTACATCGAGATAGTCGCTGCATCGGCTCCACCTCCTGAACCTGCTTTTCCAAGCAGTGTTCCCGATTCATATGACCACTTCCCTTGGTTGGGAGCAGAAGCCACTTCGGATCCCCTGAAGGAATCATTTCCCTCCGACGAGGCTATCATTGAGACTATGTCTCCCGAGGAGCTCCCTTGGTCAGATTACCACCATCGCTCTTCGTTTCTCCCTCCTCATTCGGAAATGGCCACATGTCTCGAACGGTTTGCTTCATGTGTCCCATCTATCCCTCTCCAAACGCCTGTTCAGTTGTATCAAGTGTCTTCGGAAGGAAACATGGGTAACATTACGCAAACTCTGGCTATCGACATCTCTGTCAAAACAGGGGTTGTCGAAAATATTTATATTGGAGTCACATGCACTCCTGAGGAAATTCAGCTTTATACCGATTTATTTCATGAATTCCGTGACGTTTTCGCATGGTCTTACGAGGAAATGCCCGGCATTGACCCCAGTATCGTGGAGCACGAAATCCCTACTTATCCCGATGCTAAGCCTGTTCGTCAGCGTTTACGCCCAGTGCACCCTCGAAAGGCTGCAGCCATCAAGGCCGAGGTTGAAAAACTCCTTCGAGCTGGTTTCATCTATGCCATTCCTCTCACGGAATGGGTATCTAATATAGTCCCTGTGAATAAAAAATAGGGTACTATTCGGGTTTGTGTTGACTATCGCGACATCAATCGCGCCTGTCCAAAAGATAACTTTCCTACGCCTTTTATTGATCAGCTTATCGACGATTGCGCAGGAAGTGAAATTTATTCATTTATGGACGGCTTCTCTGGTTACAACCAGATCAACATAGCCCCCGCAGACCAGCACAAGACTGCTTTCATTTGTCCTTGGGGCACCTTCGCTTACAAGAAGCTACCTTTCGGTCTCAAAAATGCCGGTGCCACTTTCCAGCGTGCGATGTCGTATGCTTTTCATGATATCCGACACATTGTATAGCCTTACCTGGATGACCTACCAGCTCATTCAGCTAAACGTCAAGACCATCCATCTCATTTACGCGAAATCTTTCTCCGCTGTCGACACTACCGTATTCGACTCAATCCTCATAAGTGTGTCTTCTGCGTAGAATCTGGCCGACTGCTCGGGTTTATCGTCTCCCGGGAAGGTATCCGTCTGGACCCCCTTAAGGTCGAGGCCATTTTGAATCTTCCTCCCCCTGCCTCTCTACAGCAGTTACAGAGCTTGCAGGGGAAAGCCAATTTTCTCAGACGATTCATCCCAAATTATGCCGAGGTGGCTAAGGGTTTCACGCGATTATTGAAGCGAGACACGCCCTTTCGCTGGGACGCTATCGCTCAACAATCTTTTGAGCGTCTTAAAGACCTTCTGGTCTCAGCTCCGCTCCTAAGACCTCCAAATTACCACCGTGACTACACCCTTTATTTGGCCGCCGCCGATACCACCATCGGCATGGTTTTAGTGCAAGACGACGATGATGGCATCGAGCATGTTGTATATTATCTTAGCCGCAACCTTCTGGATACGGAAACTCGCTATGCATACATCGAGAAGTTGGCATTGGCAGCTGTCTGTGCCGTCCAACGTTTCCGTCATTACATCCTGTTGCGCACGACGACCGTGATCTCTGATTGCAACCCCATGACCTATATTTTGTCACGTCAGTTGCTGGGGGGCAAATACTCAAAGTGGATCATAATCCTCCAAGAGTTCGACTTGGAATTCACTGCAGCCAAGTCTAAGAAATCACTGGTCTTCGCCGAACTGCTCTGCTCCTTACCATCTCAGTCTACACCATCTCGTTCAGAGGAACATATTCCGGATGAAACGCTATTTCTCATCAGCACTCTCGACCCGTGGTACGGGGACATTATCGTATATTTACAAACGTCTTCGTTTCGTCCCAACACATCGAAAGATGCTCGACGACGAATTCGTCACCAAGCTCAACCATACCGCATTTTGGGCGATACCCTGTACCGCCTCGGCATCGATTCTGTTCTTCGCCGATGCTTAACCCTTGAGGAGGCTGAGCGAGTCTTGAATGACTGCCACTCCGGCACTTGTGGCGGCCATATGTCCAGATATGCTACCGCTCAGAAGATCCTCCGCGCTGGTTATTTCTGGCCTTCTATCTTCAAGGATTGCATCCTTGCTGTACGTGCATGTCACGAGTGCCAGGTTTACCACCGGAAGATGCGTGCACCTGTTGCACCACTGCACCCTGTCGTAACCGTAGGTCCATTTGCAAAATGGGGCATCGATTATACGTCCTGTAACCCTCGTTCGGCCGGGGGGCATGGGTACATTATCGTTGCTGTGGATTATTTCACCAAGTGGGCCGAAGCGATGCCTACATTAAACGAAGACGGTCATACAGCGGCGCAGTTTGTATTCAATCATATTATCACTCGTTTCGAAGTCCCTCAGGCTATTGTTACAGATCACGGAAAGCATTTCTGAAATCATATGATGACGGAATTAACGACCCAGCTAGGCTTGCGCCAAGATAGTTCGTCACCGTACTATCCTCAATCGAACGGTCAAGTCGAAGCCGTGAACAAAGTTTTGATCACCATGCTTCAACGCACCGTCAATACACACAAGTCGAACTGGCATCTTATGCTTTTCCCAGCCTTGTGGGCCTACCGGACTTCTGTGAAGGATGCCACCGATTTCACCCCATTTCAACTGGTCTATGGACTGGAGGCTACCTTTCCCGTCGAATGCGAGTTTCCTTCATTAAAATTAGCTGTCGAGTTGCTTCCCAACACCACTCCGGTGGAGGAACGGCTTCTTTACCTAGAACAGTTAGACGAGACTCGTCGTTTGGCTTCTCTGGCTATCGAAGCACAGAAGAAGAGAGTCAAGGCTCACTTCGACCAGAATATTCATCCTCGTTCCTTTGTTGAGGGAGACTTAGTACTGCTCTACGATCAAGCTAAGGATAAGCTGGGGGCAGGAAAACTCGAATCCATGTGGTTAGGTCCCTACATCGTGAAAAGAGTTTTACAAAAGGGCGCATATGAGTTGATTGATTATGAAGGAAATCCTCTTGACAAGCCCCGCAACGGGCTGTATCTGAAGAAATACTGTGCATAGCTTCGCACATTCACTTTGTACATACGTGTGTTTTGTGTTTTTCATGCATGAGTTTCGTTTTGCTTTGGTATAAAGGCGTGTCTTGCCCCTTATTATGCTTTCTTTTTCCTGTGCAGATGTCTAGTGCACCTTATGTTGGTTTCGCTGATGGTGCCTGCCGTAGCACTTGTAATTTGTCTTCGGCAGCGTGGGTGATCTACGATCCTCACGGAGAGTTGCTAGACCTTCAGGGTGTCTGCCTAGGTCGTACCACTAACAACGTTGCCGAGTACAGCGCTGTAATTGAATTACTTGCCGAAGCAGTTGATCTCGGCATCCGAGAACTAGTGGTGAACCTGGACTCCCAGCTGGTTGTCCATCAACTCAACGGGCGATATTCCGTCAGAGACCAGCACATTTTAAGGTTGTACCTACGTGTAAGATTGTTGGAATAGAATTTTGATTACATCACTTATCAACACATTCCGAGACGATTAAACACATTGACTGATGCATTGGCAAATCATGTGTTAGACAGACATTTGCGGAACAGATAACATCATGCAAGAAGACATAGAAAGCATAATAGAGTAAAGCATATGTAAATAAATCATTTCAAGCATAGTTTGCATATGTGTGCTTTTAAGCTTGCATTAAAAAATATAAAATTCATGGGTCATGTGTCGTGCAAATTCATACATAAGATCACAGTTGTACTGAACAATTGCATAACATAAACAAAACATCATCACATGTAACAATGATCCATCCAAAAACCGGTATGTATATATATATATATCGTGTGGCGCACTAAGGCGCTCAAAAATAAGTGTATATGTCCAAAATATCAGTACGTCTGAGTCATGTGTCTCAAAATAACAGTGGAAATAAAGCCTAGGCGACTATTCGGCTGGATGATGCTCTCTGTAGTACACAGCTGCTCGTGCTACCCGCCTCAGAAGACGGTGCACCCTGGGTTCCACCCCCACTGTATGGATCTGATGCTGTAAGGGGACCTCTTCGACCCCCTGGTAGTCAGGCACTCCCTCCAGCAACCCCTCAAGGTTGCGAGCCACAGTCTCTGATGTGTCAACCCCTGGAGGGACTAAGGCCAAAGCCCCGGCCCCCTGTCCTTCTCTCCGTGCCGTGGCAGCCAGGCCAATCGGTCTAGTGGGCCCCACATCTGCATACCATGACATTTATTAGGACATGTACATAAAAAATTCCAAAACATTACAAAACTCAAAAAAGTCAAGTGTTATACCTGCATCATCCCACTGTTCACCTGGGGGCAGCACCATATCAGGGTCATTGCGGAAATCCATACCCGCGTATGGCCAGTCCTCCACGAAGACAACCTGCTGATCTAGCCAGTCCCGGAAGAATGTCCCCCAGGCATGTGGCCGGCCGCCACCTCCGCGTGGCATGATGCGAGCCCATCGTGTGGCCCTCGTCTCCCGAGGATCCCTAGGAGCATCCACGGCCATCGTCTGCAGCCGCATGGCTGGCACTCGCTCTAGAATGAGCGGGACTAAGATAGACCCGTAGCCGAACTGTTTCGTCTCCCCGCGACGACAGTTGCTCAGCTGCCTCTTCATGTTGTTGGTCACTGCTGTGCACCAATCAAACACTGTAGGCTCAAGGCAATCAAGAGCTAGCATGAGGTGGGTCTTTGAAGCCTCGTGGTTGGCCATGCTTCCCACTGCCCGGGTCACCATGAACAAGATGGTGTGAAGGACTATGTTTCCCACTGTGGGGATTGCTACTTTCCCACTCCTTGTCTTCTCAGCCTCCGGGCATACTCGAGCCATGAGATCATCTAGAGGACCGCCGCCAGGTCGCTGTCCCTCTATGATGGGCCTCGCACCCCGGCGTGACAACCCAGTCAAAAAGAAGATATCCATGTGGTCAAATTCGATATCTTGGCCCCGGATAGTGAATTTCGTATCCACCGGGTTCCATGCCCTGATCAGTAGCTCGAGAAGATCATGCTGAGCTCTTAGGCGAGGTGTGAGGAAAAATTTCATAAAACCGCAAGCCCGCATGGCATTGCAGCAATCCACATTGGCCCAAGCAGCAATATCTTCGACATCGTGCACTCTTTCCTGCCATTGGAAAGCCATTACGTCCTGCACAAACCATGAAAAGAAATTAGAAGTGCTGGCATAGGATTTTTCACGTTCAAAATTGAAACAAAAAATCTTTTCCGCGCCAGCGCGGCTGTTTTAAAAACAGCCGCGCTGGCCATGGCAGCCCTTCGTTATTTTTCGAGGTCAGCGCGGAAGAACACGGGTTTTCCGCGCTGACCCGAAGTTGGTCACGTTTTGTCCTAATTCGGCCAGCGCGGACCCGCGTGGGATATCCGCGCTGACCGAGAGCGCATCCATGCACCAAGAATTCGCCCGATTGGGAAAATTCAACCGCTAAAATTCTACCAAATATGATCAAAATGCAGGGCGAGGAGAGGAGAACCTACCTGGAAGAAGCGGCTCGCGAAATGGTGTCCGTATGGGCTGGAAATCACTCCGTCAACTTTCTGGCTTCTCCACGTCCTTCACGTCCCAAAATGGTAAAATGGTAAAAATGATCTTTCACCCCCCCCTATTTATAGTAAAAACTCATAAATATCCATATTTTTGGGTTTCTACCATCTTTTGCCATAAATTTAGCCCTAGATTTATCAAATGCATGTTTTAATATGTTTTTTTACACATATCGAATGGATTTATGCGGGTAGTGCTCTTGTGCAGGTTCGAATAAAAGGTGAAAATCATCATGGTCCTGAAATCACTTGGTCCCAACAATGTCGTCTTTGAGCTCTTTTCCGACATAAAACAAGAAAAGATGGCCGAGCCTCCTTTCAGCTCGTTAAAGGGAACGAGAGGCGGTCATTTTAAGCTCTTTTTCGGACCGTGTAACTTAAAAAGATTGCCGGGTGTTTGTCGTTTCGCACTCGTTATGGGCCCTAAAACGACGTGTTTTCGACCGCTTTTTTACTTTTTCGGGTCAAAAGCACTATTTACGAAAAGTACTCCTCGATCGTAATGGTCGGGCGGTTCTTTCGAGCATTGTTTTATACTTTTTCGGGCTCGAGAGACACAACTGTACGAAAAAGGACCCCCCTGGAGTCTTCTTTTCTGCTGTCTTTTCAGGCTCTCTAAACAAGAAAAGACGCCGAGTTTTTCCTTTGTCAGGCTCGTTAAACACTTGATGACATCGGGTATTGTCGAAATGACACTCTTCGAGCATATGCTATCCCCGTCAAGCTTGTCATCCAAAAATAACCGGGGTACCTGCCAGAAATGGTGGGGAAAATGGAACTGTAATCATAGTCGTGTCGACAGTATGTCGCTCTTGAACATGGCACTCTTCTGCTTCGTGTCTGGGTGGGACCATCTCATCTTGTTTTTCACTGGCCTCCGTGGGTTTGGGTTATCTTATGCGACCTCTCATCTGCCCATTGCCATTATTACTATACCCTCTGCTCATTTGATGTCAAATACTGCCAAACCCGCTACAGTGCCGCCGATATGTTCAAGAGAAGTTGACCTCTGCAATAATACAACCTCATCTGCTATCTCACACAAATCATTTTTTCCTCTGTCTCGCGTCGATGATGTGGGAATCATTATGGCCCACCTTCGATCAAGGTCACTTCCTGTCGACTTCAGCTCATTATCCGGGAAGGTGACTTAGAGACTCCCTTCAGGTGCCTTAGAGCCTGCATGCCCTAATGGCAGGTTCTTCGTGTTCGACGCGAGGTTTACATCATTGGCCTCCGATCGAATGATTCCGTGGGTGTTCGACACCAGCTCATTGATTCACATGCCACGGATTGTACCTATAGTACCTTGAGGGCCATTGTCATTATTGGTGGTACCTCTCGCGTCTGTTAACAGTTTTCATCATTGACTGGTAATCAGACGATGTTCATGCATGTTCGACTTCAACCCATGTATTCACATGCTTGAACTTGTACTTTGTTCGGATCGGGACGGAGCGCAAGACCCTGGATCCCTGTCCGTTTATGGTCCAGGTTGCGATTTTGTGGATGATCATTACATGACTCATTGATGGATGGCTGCGCCCATACCTGAATCTTCATGGATGGCTGCGACCATACCTTATCATTATTATGGTCTCTTTAGCTGGGTGGCTGCGTCCATTCCACAGACCTTTTTTGCATGTCTTTTTGGATGGCTGCGCCCATGCCTAGACTGCGTGTATTTGATTATCAGAGATATTTCGGTCCTTCCTGGTGGTGTTCCAGTTCGGCGTGTGTTGTAAAGCATTTCACCCCTCCCACTCTCTCGGTCTTCATGCTTTAGGGGGCATCTGTTACACAGTAATTTGTCACTGCCGTCCTGTCAGTCACCCTGCTGTGCCAATCACTAAGCTTCATGCCTTCTGAACTGGCCCAAAAAACCCATTTTCCTAAAGTTTTATTCACCAGCGCGTCTGTTTGCAAAATACCCGCGATGACTGGCGCTCCATAGTGTATCCCGCGCGCCGCCAGCTCGGAATGACATCACTTTTCCGCGCTGGTAGCCAGCGCGCCTTTCCCGTGTTCTTCCGCGCTGACATGACTGTCCTAGTTATGTGAACGCGGCGACATCGCGTCAGTTGCCTCATAATCCGCGCTGATCCAGTTTGGGCGAATTTGTTCAAACAACCAGCCTTCCAGATAACTCCAGGCTTGGTTGTTAGCTTTGTGAATGTCGACTCCCTTCTATGGCATGTCTGTTCGACCCTTTGCAACCATTTCCCTCAAGGATAAGCTCATCCTTCCACCCTTTTAGGAGGCTCCTTCTCCTATATAAACTCTCACCATTACCATGAGCAGCTAGTTAGACTTAGCTTGGAATAGCTTGGATTGTAAAGAGCTTGTAGTGCTCAGATTGCTGCTATAGGTTTGGTGTGCTAGGTGTGGAAGTGATTGATTGCTTAGGGAAGGTTGTTTTGTGCTATTTGTGTGAGAGAGAGAGTTGTTTGTCTTGGGAGAATCATCCTCAAAGGTGAATGCTTGAGATACATGCTGACTGGCCCCTCCTGAGAAGGTTACCGACGTCAGAACATTTGGTTGTACTCTTCTCTATTCTGATTAATAATAGATGACTGCTATTATTGTTCCATTCTCATTTGTCTATGCAATGGTTAAATGTGAATTACATCTTTTCTGACTGATGTATGGTTGCTTTTACTAGATTTCACGCTTGTGTTTGTTTCCCCTTCGTGTGTGCAGGTATCTATTCGCGGAGATCGCGGAGGATTGTGACCAGCCGAAGCGGAGGAGCGAAGGCAACATCTCTTCGTCAAACGACAGCGCAGGAATCCAAGTAGGTGCTCTTTACCTCTTGTTTTAATTGTAATTAGGGACATGCGTAGCAGCATTGTGTGATTGTTGCTAGACCCCTGCTGGGCTAGTAGGGATCGCCTCTATCCGTAGAGGGGATTTACCTCTCCAACATTTAGAACCCAATCAATTTGTATGGCATAGATGGTTTTTTCTTGTAAACTACTTGTCACTTGGTCAATTTTTACGAAGGAAATTATATCAAATTATTAATATACAAAGAGCAATACCTTCTTTAGCCAATTGATAAATCTCAAACAAAAGGGTTCAATGGCTAAGCACATTGAACACTTACAAAAATTGAATATTAGGGTAACTAATATTCCAAAGGAGCCTAGGATTGATGTCTTCATAGGGAATTTAAAGAATAACATCCAACATAAGGTTCACCATTAGGAACCTGATTAATTGGAGAAGGCATTAGGGTGGCAAGAAAAGTTGAAAGAAAAATTATGGCAACAAGGAAGTCTACCACTCACAACAATAAATATGGAAGTGTTGTTGCTCCTAGTCTTCCAAAACCTACAAGGTTGACACCACAACAATTGGAGGAAAAAAGAACACAAGGGATTTATTACATTTGTGATAGCAAATACATTAAAGGTAATAAGTGTGCTGAGAAGAAATTATTCTACATAGATTGTGAAGAGGAGGAAGAAAAGAAACAAGAAACATCAAAAGAGGAGGATATACACCAGGAACCAACACCAAAGAAAGAAGAAATAAATCTGACCATATTTTGTAATGCATTGGTAGGAATTTCCACTCCTCAAAATATCAATATAGAAGGTTATATCAATAAGAAAAAGGTAATAGTTCTGATCGATTCGGGTAGTACCCATAATTTTATTCATTGTAAGATATCCAAGGAATTGAATTGCTTCTTATATCCAGCACCATAGTGTCAGGTGATGGTTGCAAATGGAGGAACTCTAAATTTCTCTAGAAAGTAACATAATATCAAGCTAATCATGGGGGAATATGTATTGAATATTCCAACACTTTCCATTCCAATGGGTGGTGTTTATGTTGTACTAGGAGTCCAATGGTTACAATCTTTGGGGATGATAGATTTTAATTTTCAAGAAATTTTCTTGAATTTTTTTTGGAAGGAAAGGAAGTTTAATTAAGGGGTATCATATGGAAACCAGGAAATATAATCAACTCTAATGGCATGACAAATATTCTAAAGAAAGAACAATGGGGCGTAATTGCACAATTATGCTCACTAGAGGTTCAAACATCGAAATCGTCTATTTCTTTAGATTTCCAAAAAGCATTGGACAATAATTCCAAGGTATTTGAGACTCCCAAAGGCTTCCCACCTATTTGTGATTAGGACCATTCTATTCATTTGATTCCAGGAAGTGTTCCTCCAAGCATCATACCTTGTAGATATCCCTATGCCCAAAAGAGTGAAATTGAATGTATGGTTACATAAATGGTAGAGGCTGGTATAATTCAACCTAGTGAATGTATTGTGCACAAGAATGATGGATCATGGCTTATGTGTATAGATTATAGGGAGCTCAAAAAGCTCATTGTTAAAGATAAATTTCACATTCCTGTCATTGATGAATTGTTGGACGAATTACGTGGAGTAATTTACTTCACCAAGTTGGATCATCATTTAGGATATCATCAAATTAGAATGAACATAGAAGATATTCCGAAAAAACATTTAGAACTCATGAGGATCATTATGAATTTTTGGTCATGCCTTTTGGCCTTACTAATGCACCTTCCACATTTTTTTTTTCTAGTTAAAACTAATCTATTATATACATAAACCAAGTTCAGTTACATCATTTCAAGACAGAAAGAACCAGTTGCCTATAATGGAAGCTTGGAACAACTGAGACTGCAGTGTCCGAGGACTTAACCAGACCAAAAATAAACCAGCCCTCGCAGGGGCACCAACAAAATATTAGGATAATCCCGCGTAGGGGAAAACAGACACATCCCAACCATAGAACAAGAACCTGGTACCCAAGACCCACACATAGACAGTTTGTCGACATAACAAAACTTGAGACCAAAAAAATAATCAGAGCAACTGGAGAGGCCGAAAGGCTAAACAGAAGTGCCGCAGAGACCTGGAACGATGGCGCCGCTATTTGTCCGGTTCCTCCTCAACCACCCGGCACCACCCGTATTCCTCCACCTCCGCTGCAGTGGGAGCAGTTTCCATGTTGACGTCTTTGCCTTTGCTGATCATCTCCTTCTGAGCCAAAGGGTGATTTGAGACATCCTCTGGTGTAGCCGCAGGCGTTTCCATGACTGTCTCTGAACCGTCAGCAGGCTGCTTCCCGCGATCATCTTGAGAGTCGCTGCCGTCCTGGGAGGCTTCGATGAAGAGAACCGAGACATGGGCACTGATCCGGGGGCAGTTCATAGAACTATTGAAGTTGAAAATGGCAGAGCCGAAGGCGGGCGTGGAAGTAGAATCAGGAGCACTTGAGTCCAGGAATTGACTGGACTGAAGGGGGTTGGCATCAAGGGAACGATGACAATTGCAACGACAACAATGGGGATAGGAAGCTTCTGCAGGAGGGCGAGAAGACCCCCCACGGGAGGTGCCGCGACGGCTGAGCATACGTTATCTAGGCCTGAACATAATTGTAGGGTCCGAATGGAAAATACACAGCACGTGATTGAGGAACAAACCAGACCATGGGATACCACAAACCGACGGTGAATTGACCCAGACAGAAAGATAGCCTCTTGGAGCTGCTCGTAGCTCCAGGGGTTGCATAAACATACACTGGGGAAGAACCATGAACATACCCTGAACCAGCGCAGTGAGATCCAACCCCCCATTGCTTTTGACATAGCTGCCTCCACCTCGAAACCCGTCCACCATTACTGCGACCTCCATGTGAGCTGAAGTGCCGGATAGAGAATTTAAGCGTTTCTGGAGAATAACAAACATTTCATTCCCACGCGGCCAAAGACAGGCCTGCGCCCATGTGTTTCCCTTGCGACGACACATGGCTGGCATGTGGCCGCAATTAAACGCGCATCCCATCCAAGCTGTCACCCGCATCCAGGGGAGCCGCATCTCTTTGGACCAGACAAGTGCATTCCTGTGCTTGATCATGATTTGATATGATATCCAGTTTCCCTGTGAGTAGAGTATTCTCATTTTCCACCCCTATATTGGCCAAGAGGTCAGCGACCTTGTTGCCTTCCCTTTTTATGTGATTAAAGGTGATGGCCCTGTTGCTGTGGAGCGCTTGCTCTAAGGCTTCCAATCTCGCTTCGAGCCTCCAACTGGTAGCTATTTTCCTTGCATGAGATCCATTTAGGAGATGCTTGGCCATATTTATAAGAATCTGGGAGTCTCCTTCCACTTCCAGGGGTTGGAAATTGTGTTTCCATGCGAGAAGGAGTCCTTGCCAGAGTCCCTCTAACTCAGCCGAGTTATTGGTATCCCACCCGATGTTCCCAAAGTAGAGCAGTAGGGGTGTGCCTTCGTGATTCCTTACAATTCTGCCAAAGCCTGCAATTCCAGGATTTCCTTTTGAGGCCCCATCAAAGTTGAGCTTGAAGGTATGCTTTGGGGGGGCAGTCCAGGAGACTTTTTTAAGGTTGCTGCCATTAGAAGGGCTGTTATTGTGAAGTCCTTGAGGAAGATGCATTTGCCAGTTTTCTAAAATGGCTTTCTCATTGTCTAGAGTCGGAAAGTCCTTCTCAGTCCATGAGCGGAGCAACAACGTCTCTTTGAGATTCCCACAAAGCATACTCCAGATACTATCTATCGAAGATCGCTGATCTTTGAATATGCGTTTGTTCCTTTCCTTCCATATGCTCCATAGGAGGAACCCGGGGATTATGTTCCATAAATGGTTGAGAATTTCACTTTTGTAAGGATTCTGTTGCCAATGACGTAAAGAGTTGGTGATATCACCCTCAAGTCTGCATCTTCTTTGACATCTGAAGCTAGCCTTTTCCCATAGTTGATTGGCTAAGGGGCAGGAGTCCAGGAGGTGTTGGAGAGTTTCCTCATGGGAATTGCAATTAAAACAGATGGAGGGGCCATGAAAATTTCTGCGCCTGAGTTTATCCCATGTGAGGATTCTCTGGTGTCCCACCAACCAAAGGAAGTAGGAGACTTTGGGCCATGATCCTAACCCCCAGATTTTGCTCCAAATTGGGTCAGGGGGAGCAGGGTTATTGCTTATGATTTTGTAGGTCTCAGATGTGGTGAAGGCTCCTTTAGGCCGATACCCCCATCATAAAATGTCTCTACCTTCGTCAAGTCTGATGCTTCTTTTACGCAACTCCCTTTCCAGCTCCTCAACGATTTGGTGATTTTCAATTGTGATTAACTGGTTACCCTGTTTCCATTTCCTGAAGCCTTGCTCTGTCTCCTGGGTCCAATAATTCCGAATCTTATCTTGCTGCTGCTCCTCCCCAATGAAGTTCGGAGGTGGATTAAGAATACGACTGAGCTGTGGCATTTGGTTCCAAGCATCTGTCCAGAATCGTGCAGTTCTGCCATTTCTTACTTCCCAGAAACTATGCTGCTGTATCAGCTGGAAGTGTTGTTTGGCCGCATTCCAAATTAGCGAGCCTTTGTCATTGGGAGTGAACCTGATGAGCTCCTCCTGGGGTCTGTGATTGGCGTATTTGGCCATCCAGATTGTGGCCCAAGGTTTTTCTGGGTTAGAGAGCCATTGCCACCAGATTTTTGCGCTCATGATAGTGTTGCTATGCTCAGGGTCTCTAAGACCAATGCCCCCTTTTTCTTTGGGCGTGCAAACAGTGGTCCATTTTACCAGGGCCCATTTGCGATTTGTTGCCGTGTTTCCCCATAGGAAACCTCGCTGAAGAGCCCTAATTCTTTTTAGAACCCATTTTGGCGCCGCTAGGATTGAGAATAAGTATAGCGGCATTGCCTGAAGAACTAACTTTATGAGCACTACACGACTGGCCAAGTTCAGAGCTCTGTGCGTCCAGAGGTTGAGACGGGATTCGAGCTTCTCAATGAGAGAATGCCAGGAGGAGTGCTTGATGGCTGAGGTAGAAAGGGGGGCTCCAAGGTAATGAGAGGGGAGAGATGCAATGGGGAAACCCAAGATTCGAGCAACAACTGTCTTAACGACAGAAGGGGTGTGAAAGAAAAAGATCTGCGATTTGGAGCTATTGATGCTAGTTCCGGAGGCTTCAGAGAAGTCATTGAGTAGGGCTTTAAAGCAGGAGGCTTCCTGGACAGAAGGGTAGCCAAAGAGCATGGTGTCATCAACAAACTACTGATGGGATATGTCTATGGAGTCGTGGATGGAGAGACCTTTGAGCCGCTGAGAGAGGAGGGCTTGTTTAATGTGACGTCCTAAGCCTTCAGCCATTAAAACAAAGAGGAAGGGGGAGAGGGGATCACCTTGCCTGATTCCACGGGATGGTTTGAAGGGGCGTGAAGGGATCCCGTTCATGAGAATGGAGAAGAAAGAGGAGGAAATGAGACTCATGATCCATCGGATCCACATGGGGCAAAATCCAAAGGCAATTAGCATTTGCTGTATGTAGGTCCAACTGAGCTTATCAAAAGCTTTAGAAATATCAAGTTTTAGAATCATACCTACCTATTTGGACTACTTGAGGGAGTGTATGATCTCATGCGAGAGGATAATGCCATCCATTATCTGTCTCCCCTCCACATATCCCGATTGTTCCGGAGAGATGAGCAGTGGCAAGAGGGGCTTTAACCTGTTGGCGATTACTTTGGAGATGACTTTGTATATGACATTGCAAAGAGCAATCGGCCTGAATTTGTCCGAGGTGATTGAATCCGCCTCTTTTGGTATAAGGGCAATGAAAGTAGAATTGAGTGAGGGAAGTAGCCAATGCAGAGCTCTCAACTCCTCTACAACTTGCCATACCTCCTCTTTTATCAGCTCCCAGAAAGCGTGAAAGAAAGTTGTGGTGAAGCCGTCCGGGCCAGGGGCTTTTCCATCCTTGAGCTGTGACATGGCCGTATCCACCTCCTGAGTAAGGATAGGGCAGAGGAGAAGTTCATTATGTTCCTCCGTGATTAACTTTGGCACATTATGTGTAATTCTATCTATAGTAGGTTGCCTGTCTGCATCAGGCTCTAGATGAACTTGCTTGAAGTGATGAAGGAACTCCTCCTCAATTTCCTCATGCTGTTCTACTTTTGCCCCTCCTTGTTTTTGAATGAAAGGGATGTTATTGTGCATTCTTCGTTGAACCGTGGTTCGATGGAAGAATTTGGTGTTTCATTCGCCCTCTTTCAGCCATCTGATCCTGGACTTTTGCTTCCAGTATATCTCCTCCTGCTTTCTCCTCTCCTCCAGCTGGTTGTGGATGCGCTGCTCCTGCTCTAGGGTCCCCTCAGTGTGACCCTTTGTGCTTATTTTTTGTTGGAGTTCCACCATTTCCTTATTTAAGTTATGTTGCGCCTTGAAGATGTCTCCAAAGGTCTCACTGTTCCACCGCTTTAGATGGCTTTTTAAATATTTGAGTTTCTGTTGGAACTGGAACATCTTGGAGCCTTCAGGCGGAGTGAAGGTTGTCCAAGTTGTTTTTACAAAGTCTTTGAAAGATGGATGAGTGAGCCAGAACTCTTCGAAGCGAAAGGGTCTTCTGATGGAGTTTCCTGGTCGTTGCCACTGGAGGGCAATTGGCCAGTGATCCGAGCCTGAGTGGGGAAGAATGGCAGCTGTGATGTCTCCTCCTAAGTGAACCGAATTATCTGATATGAGGAAACGATCCAATTTGGAAGCGATTTGATGCTTTCCTGCTCTTCGATTGCTCCAAGTGAAAATGCCATTGCAGAAATGTAAATCTATAAGAGAGGTGTTCTGGATGAAGTCTTTGAAATGGGTGTTTTCCTGTTCCAATCTGTTTCTTCCCCCAATCTTTTCCTCCAACTTAGTGATCATGTTGAAATCCCCTCCAATAATCCAAAGAGGATGCCTCCTATTGTTATTCAGATCTTCTATGGTGTTGAGAAGAGCTATTTTGTTTCCTGCTTCCTGTGGGAAATAAACATTTGAGAGGTTTCCATGAATATTGGTGCCTAAAATGTGGAAGGTAGCCTGGATGAGGTGGTGAGAGGCGTGGAAAATAGAGAGAGTAAGCGCTTGTGTGTTCCATGCAATGGCAAGCCCCCCTGATGCTCCAGATGCATCCACTGCCACCGATTGACAACCTGGCCATGCTTTAGAGAGGATATTGCCTAGTGTAGAGCTGTTACACTTGGTTTCCTGGAGAAAGCATAGTTGCGGCTTTTCCATTTTTATCATGTTTTTTAGCATTCTAAGTTTTCCTAGGATGTTGAGCCCCCTTAGGTTCCATGAGATGAGCTTCATGATTCACTATTAGTAGAGGGTTTATAGTACTTCGTCAATTTAGCATACCTGCCTGAGTCCACCAGGATTTTTCCTACCGCTATTGTTCGCTGGAGATCAGTTTTTCTTCCCCTCTTTTTGGAGTCTTTTGGGGGAAGGCCTCCATCCCATAGACTTCCTGGCTGGATGCCTAGCTATTGCTGCTGATAAGCCCTTGAGATGACCACTTCCAGTTTGTTGAGCTGAAGCTCAGGGATACTGTCGAAAGCCTTCTTTTTGCATGCTACTTCTAGTTCTAAAATGTCTAGTCCATTCAGATCTATACTTTCTGGTTCTTCATCCATCTGTTGCACCTGGCTGTTTCCTTCAGTGGAAATATCTAAGCTTTGGAGGGGGTCTGGAGTTCCATCTACGTCCATTTCATTGTCTTTTTCTGCCGGTTCCTTTCGACCTTCCTTGGGGTTCGCCAGTGCAACTTTGGGGGTTTGATGATCAGAGTGGGAGGCTGAGAGAGGAGGCTGGGAGGAGGAGGAAGGGGGAGCATAGCTGGGCTTGGAGAATTGGATTTTCTCTTCCGAGGTCTGAGCTAGAATTTCAAAGCTATTCCTCAAAGCAGGGTTGGGGGCTTTGTCTTGCTGGGGCTTTTTCCCGATTGAAGGTTTTTTGTGCACTCGCTTGCGGCTAGGAGCTTTGGTGAAGCCATCATGGGTCAAGGAGTTAGAGGGTTCAGGAGCATTAGCTTTGGCATTTAGGGGACAGTCCCTGAATAGATGCCCAAGAGCATGGCATTTTCGGCATCGAAAAGGTACATGTTCATAATCCAAGGGTTGAATCCATTCATTGTCATGGTGAGAGAGACTTACCGATTCTGGCAGGGCTTTGTCCAGGCGCATAAAGACACAGATGCGAGCATAGGAAGTGTATCTACACATTTTTGTTTCTTCTACTGCTTTTATGTATTCCCCTAATCCATTTCCAATGTCTTTGAGAATGTCTTCATCCCAGTATTCATCTGGAAGTGAGTACATTCTTATCCAGACTGGCGCCCAGGTGAGGTCTTCCTTGTCCGGATTAAATCTTGCTATCCATTCCCTTAAATACAGACCAACTGAGTTGAAAAAGTAAGGCCCTTCACCCAGGATTCTGTATTTGTCCTCAAGGCAAAAGAAAATCGCAGTGAAGAATCCTTTTGGTCCTAGCTGCAGAGTCACATCTCCTTTGGGTTTCCACTTCGCTGCAATCCAACCATATAGGGCTTTTTCTGTCGGCCAGAACCCTATAAATTTCCCGATGAGGGCATGATCCCTCATGTATTGGATTCGTTCATCAATCTTCTGTCCCGGTAGCTCTATTCTGGGCCGTTCGGTGGCTATTGGTTTGCATGTAGTGGAAGAGACCTTCGAAACTTCCTCTGGTTTGTCCTTCGTTCCGTGCGTGACGCCAGGCTTGTCTCCCTGACTGCCTGTCTCATTGTGCCCGTATTGTTGTAGGTTCTCCTTGTTGATCACTTCCTCATCAACAGAGCCAAACATAATCGTCCGTTCAGGTCCTTGCTGCGAGGAGTTTGCTTTGGAGGAGGGCGTTGACGCCCCCCCCTGGGGTGAGTCCATTGTCCTACGATAGAACCCGGAGTTGCTTAGTCAAATCAGAGCTAGAGGTCAGGCTCGTGATGGTAACCTGATCTGTACAGACTGCACCATCTGAGTTGTGGTCAGAACCCTAGCAGTCGAACCCTAGCCCCATGCACCTTCCACATTTCAAGGATTGATGAATTCGATTTTCAAAACCTTAGAAAATTTGTGTTAGTATTTTTTGATGATATACTAATCTACAAGAAGTCTTGGAAGGATCATGTTCAACATGTTGATAGGGTGCTCAAACTATTGGAGGAAAATAGAATTATAAAAACCTCCAAATTTTTCTTTGGAGTACAAGAGATGGAATATTTGGTCATATTGTATCTCATGCAGGTGTTAAGGTAGACCCTAACAAACTTTAAGTCGTTAAGGAATTGAAAATCCCCACAACCATAAAGCAAATTCTAGGATTTCTCGGGATGACAGGGTATTATCGCAAGTTTGTTAAGAATTATGGGAGAATAACAACACATCTAACAAAATTGATGATGAAAGATGATTTTTCTTGGACTCAAGAAGAAGCTAAGGCCTTTGAACATCTTAAACAGGCAATGTTCCAAGCACCGGTCTTAGCTACGCTAGACTTCACAAAAACCTTTATTGTGGAATGTAATGCCTCAAGAAATGGAATTAGTGTTGTTTTAATGTAAGAAGAACTATGCATTACTTTTGAAAGTCATCCAATCAAAGGAACGCATTTACACAAATCGATTTATGAGAAGGAAATGTTGGCAATACTACATGCACTAAAGCAATGACGACCTTAACTAATGGGAAGACACTTCAAGGTAAAAAAAAAAGATCATGATAGTCTTAAATAATTTTTGGAACAAAGATTATCTTCAGAAGAGGAAGAAAAATGGGTCACAAATATGTTGGGTTATGCCTTTGATATCACCTACAAAAAAGGGAAGAAAAATGTTGTTGCAGATGCACTCTTAAGAAAGGATGACGATGTGGAAGCATTGCTTTGTGCCATTTGTATTATCCAACCTGATTAGATAACTAAAGCAAGGGATGAATGAAGGAATGAGGAAGAGGTGTGGACACTCATTCAAAAATTGTAACAATATCCCAATACATCTGATACATTTAGTGGGAAAAATGATTCATTATTATACAAAGATCGCTTATATCTTTGTAAAAATTCCCAACTCAAGAAAAAGATTATTTTGGAATTGCACACCTCCCCTTTAAGAGGGTGTTGATGTCCCAAATTGCCCTATTTTTACCTCATTTATATAAACATTAACCTCTACTTTATCTCAACATAAACCTCTCTTTCCTACACTAGTCTAAGATAACTACCTATTCCTGAACATGCTTCGTATTTTACATTAAGATTTATTAAAGTGATTTATTAATCATTTTTATATGGATTTCATGCCTATTACATACCTCTTGCAACTTATGTTAATTTCCTAGAAGTAATTGATGAACTCAGTATTAATTATGACTAAGTATGATCAGTGCAGGTAGATTCCTGCACTGCCATGAGGACTGTCCAAGATTTCGGTGAGCTAGATCTTTCCACACTGACGGATTTGATCCTGGACTCTAAGTTTAGTTGCTGATGAATTGAAGAAGGATATTGGTGGTGCACAATCAGGGATGTTTTCCAGAGATGGGCTACAACCAAGCGAGATAGACGTTCCTTAACAACTAATGGTCAATTTTGTAATTTCGATTGTTAGTCTGTTCGGTCGAAAGGCCTGAATAAGAAAATGTTTGTAATTAGTGGAATACGGCTAAGGCCAAAAGGATGTATAAAATATAGATCATAGGTAGAACTAGCTAGCGATGCTTCAACTGTAATTTCATTTTCTATGTAATTGGTATCGCCCTTGGCTCTGGGCTGGACTTGCACTGCTATGTACATTTGCTGATCAAGTAATACAAGGAATCTGCCATGATTTTCATACACTGTGTTTAATTTATCTTTGATGTGTATTTGAGTGCTGAACCTTTTCATTTCTTAAATAGGAAATGAGCTGGTTGGCTAGGGCCCAACCAACCCAGCTTGTTTACCCCTTGTGCTTCCGGTATTCAGAAAGACAGTGTGAATATTTATTTTTGCAGTTGCGTGGTGTGAGCAGTTCTGATATTTATTTATGAAATTCTGATTTGAATCTATTTGGTAGTTAAAGTGTGAAACAGATCCGTGGCTTGGGAGTTAGTTGAATTTATTTCTTTTCTGGAATTCCTTTCTCGCATTCCTTTACTCGCAATCCTTGTCTCAATTCGCTTTCGCTTGGATCGTGCAGGAAGCCCTTTTCCTGTACTAGTGCATGTGACTTCCTGCACTTCGGTTCAATTATTTATTTTACAACAAACATTGAATTTATTTCCTACATATCATTTCCAGTTATTTTGCAAGCAAATGAACTGTTAACTTCAGTAATTGTCTTCAGCATTAAAGGCATATTTCTAAAGGACCTGAGAACAATTGCATGAATTTATCACAGACACATTATACTTGCATTTTATGTTTTTATGACTAAGGAACATAAATGCTTTGAGTGGATTGCCAAAGTTAGTTGACACATGCAGATCACTTAGACTACTACTTTGATTACTTTGAGTTGCTTTCATTTCATGAAGTTTACTTCCTCTGCAAGATTTAATTAATTAAAGCATTTCCTTTCCATTGAAAATTTATTTCAGGATTTCATTTGTAGTTGCAATTCCTTTTCAGCATATCTTTCAGTCTTTTCGAAAGTAATTAGAAACTTGGTGAAGGAAACTCTGCCTTGGTGCAAGAGTTGGTCTCTTGTCACAAAAACAGAGTGCTCTAAGCCCTAAATCTTAGAGCATCTTCACAAAGACATAAATCTTCAGTAAGAGAGGTAAAATATACTTTTACACAGAAGCACTATACCTGCACTAGTGTAAGAAGATTGCAACGATGCAAGAACAGGTTGTTTGTGTAGAAGGAAGATCAAGAGGAAAACAGATCTTTGCAAGGGCCCACTTATCAGAATTTTAGCTATCTATCTGAAGATGAACATAGCATTTCATTCCAGCATTTAAGATTGTTTCAGTTGTGTGAAAACTCCTTTACTTGATTTACTTGCAAAGTGTTCTTTTACATTCCAGCACTAGAGTTGCTTTGGTGTCAATTGCCTTTACGATTGTTTTCTGTTTGATTTTGCAAAGCATTTCCTTTAAGAAGTAGGATTAAGAATAGGAAAAGTTCATACCACTTCTGGCATTGCCTATGCTTTGTCTCTAAGTTTACGAAACCCCGGGTTGACAATTAAGTGTTGAGGAGTTTGCTTAAGTGCAATTCCTGCACCCAACATTTTGGCGCCGTTGCCGGGGAGGCGATTTGAATTGGTAAGAATTTTCTATTTTTTGCAATAGGGGTAAGTCTGCTATTATTTTTTCTGCAGTGTGCTTCTATTGTTTGAAGGAATTTATAGGTGTTGATCTATTTTTTTGAAAATTGCAGTTTTTATTTGAATTTCGTTTTGTCATTTTTTGAAATGAATGCCTAAAAGAGGTAGGGGTCCGAAGCCCACTAGGGGCCAAATAAATACTGATAAATATGAAACCAAAACTCATATTGGGCCTTCTTTTGCAGGCAGAAAGTCCAAACAAACTCAGACTCATCACGCATGAACAATCCACTTAGGCTCTCGTAGCAGTGGTCTAAGTGTGACACAACCCATAAAGGGGAAGAAGGGGACTGTTGGAATCCATAATGAGCCTTCTCAACCTGTTGAGAGAAGTCCATGTGGAAGAATAACAATGGAAGATATGGAAGACCATGTAGAAGGAAGTGGTGAAAATCAGGTAAATGAGGAACAATCCACTTTCAGATTCCCGATTGTGAATCCTAATATACAAGTACACATGAAAAAAATTCCACCATCAGCTCTTCCTCATTTCTATGGTAAGGTACATGAAGACCTAGACTCTTTCTTATTTGAGTTTGATATTTTGTGCAGAAGTTATGATTACTCATCTGATGCCCAGAAGTTAAAGTTGTTTCCTGCAACTCTCAAGGACGTAGCACTTTGCTGGTTCATGGGACTAGGAGGGAACACTATAAATTGTTGGGAGAAAATGAAGAGAGTTTTCTTATCGAAATATCAGGGATATTGTAAAACTAGAGATATTCAAGATGAAATCTGTACTATTGTGTAAAATGATGATGAAATGCTAGAGGACTACCTAGAGAGATTCCTGTACATCCTCCAAAGGTCAAAGCAAAAATTTGATCTAAGTACCATTAAAACCTTGTTCTTATGTGGGCTTACTAATGATGTTAGGAATAATTTAAATCTATTAGGACAAGGGGATATTGCTCAAAAACCTTTTGATCAGATATGTGATTTTTGTAGGAAATTCTCGAGGAACCAATATAGATCCAATAAAGGAATTCAGAATTGAAACAGGAAAACCAAATCTACTGACGCTATGATTATTGGATTACAAAACAAAATGGACAATATGAAAATTGAAATAATGAATACTATTAGTAAACAAATAGACTCTTTGAAGTTTCAGCAAAAACTTGTAGAAGAGCACGAGACATTGTCTATTTTCTCTCCTAGATGTAGAAGAAAGAATCCTTTAAGAGAATTCCCTCTCGATACTAAAGAAACTAATAAATGTGCAATTTGTGTAGATAACTATGCTACAAAGAAATATCCCTCCATACTTGGGCTGAAAGTTGTACTTGAAGGAGGACAACCTAAAGCTGAAACACTGCATGCTATGGGAGCACGAAGAAATTGGCCTCAGGTAAGTGCAGGTATGGTTCCTGAACCTCCACCACATTTCTTTGGCTATAATACACACTCATATTCCTATCCTAACACTGGTCACTCTCAACATTGGCATCATGGGAACCAATATCAATATGGACAACCCTCCCAATCTTGGCAACAAGGATGGAGAAGGCCAAACCATTCACATCATTCACATCATTCCTATCCTGCACCTATGTAATCATACCCTCCTACATATGCACCTTACCCAATGCCTCAACCATCATTACCTCAGCTGTGTCAACCTATGCCACCATTACCTTTACCTCCACCATTTCAACCTTCTCAGTTGCATGCTTAACCTTTAACCAACCCCAATAATAAATCGGTACAAATGATCCATTCTATGAACCTGCTTTCTTCATCTAGACATCAGACTATTCCAGTTGGAGTCAATGATATCCAATTGAGATCAGGGAAGATAGTGACCTTAGAAAATCAAAAGCAGCCTATGGTGATTATCAATGAGAAAGGAGAGGAGGAAAATATTGACCATTCTGAAAAAATGACACCATTCAGCCTATCCTTGTATATTATGATCCCTTGTCATCTTCATCCAACTGGCCTCCCTATCCAGAGAGGTTAGTTGTGGAGAAGAAAGACCCCATTCCTGAGTCTATCCTAGCTTCTAAGCTTAGGAACATTTTCATAAGGGTATCTTAGCTCCAAGCTATCAAATAGATCCCGATCTATACAAAAATCATTAGGGAACTCTGTCTCAAGAAGCCAGGAAGGAGAGGATTGGAACCTCAAAATATTCAATTTTTTGGTAGAGCAGCAGAGTTAATGACGGGGTGTATGCACATGGAAAAATATATCAACCCTGGAAACCCTGTTGTCTCTGTTCAGATAGGTGATGTCCTTTTCTACAATGTGCTTATCGACCTAGGGGCGGCCATTAATGTTATGACCAAGAAAACCATGGATCAACATGGATTGGTCCATATTCATCCTACTGCCACTGTGCTTGAACTGGAGGATAGATCTAAAATCAAGCCGAAAAGGGTGTTGGATGATGTGGTCGTTTCCATAGATTCTTGGGAATATCCCACAGATTTCATTGCGCTTCAGCCAAAGAACCCTATGGGAGGGCATCCCTTGATCTTGGGATGACCATGGCTTGCTACGGCTTATGCTTATATCGGATGTCGTTCTGGTGATATGTATATTTCCCATGGAGATTCCAGAAAGAAGGTCACCTTATATCCACCCGCTAGATCCATTCAGGAGCTCCGAGACACTTTATGGTTAGACTATAGTAGTGATGAGGAGACTCAACCTGTTTCCTTGATACATCAGAATGCTGAGTCCTCACAAGAGGGTGAGATTCAAGACTTCCTGAACAATCTAGACACCATGCCTAATTTTGAGTCATTGAGTCATATTTTTAGTCTAGATTTTCAAGAAAGATATGACTCTCTACCTCCATCACCACCATCTCTAGTGACACCTTTGTGTACTCTTGAGCCTGATACTACTCTTGTTGAGATTAGTCTAGGTAAATCCTTGTATATCAGTTCAGAATTGGATCCTTCTCATTAAGAAAAGATTGTGAATTCGTTGCGAAACCATCTCGATGCCTTTGCATGGGGTTATGAAGATATGAAAGGCATTCCTCCTAAAACTTGTACACACCATACCTATATTCAAGATGGAGCTCGACTTTTCCAACAACCCCAAAGGTGAATGAACCCAACTCTAAGAGACATTGTAAAGGAAGAATTGCAAAAACTCTTAGATGCTAATTTTATCTATCCTATTTTCGACAACCAATGGGTCTCTCCATTAGTATTAGTCCCAAAGAAATATGGGAGATGATACATTTGTATTGACTACAAATAATTGAATAAAGCCACTCTCAAAGATTACTTCCCCCTTCCTTTCATCGATCAGGTACTTGATACCCTTGCTGGTAAGAAGTACTTTTCTTCTCTAGATGGATTTAGCAGATATAACTATATATAGATAACATTTGAGGATCAAGACAAAATGTTATGAAACCAGCTCAAGAAAAGATAGAAAAGATAGATCAATGCCTTAGAATTTAGCCTCTTCGAGGGGGCAACCTCCTTTACATTACATAAATGAAAAATTCTTGGATGATACAAATGAAAAGACCTCCCTTCTATATATAGGAGTCTAAGGGGTCATAACATAATCAGAGCCGACATAACAATAATAATGTAAGGGCACAATAATAACAATAGTGGGCTTCTATGGGGCACAATAGTAACAATATGGGAACTACATGGGTACATCAATATAATAAGTGGGTTGTACTAATAATAATAAGGGGTTACACTAGTAGTATAGGGGCCTAACATGCCCCTCTCCTTCAAAAAGTGTTGTCCTCAACGCTTGAGTTGTTCTTGATGCTTCTGTATAAAATTCTTGTCCTCCCATGTGGAATCTTCAACGGATAAGTTCTTCCACTTGATGAGATACTCTGAAATTGGTCGATTTTGTAGCTGTCGAGTTCTTGTTTCTGTGACTGCTCCAGGTTCCAATATGATTTTTCCTTCCTCTTCAATTTCTGGCAATATTGTTTGAATTGGGATCTTTTGCAACTTTTGAATAAGTGTCCATACTTCGTCGTCCTTCTTCCATTCATCCCTTTCTTCGTTTATCCAATCTGGTTGGATAATAGAAATAGCACAAAACAATGCTTCCACATCCTCATCTTTGAAGAGTCTTCCCATTCGGTAAGGTCGCCATTTTTTAAGTGCATGTACTATTGCCAACATTTCCTTCTCATAAATAGCTTGCTTGAGATGTAGCAGTAAAAATACCCAATCACCTACATCAAAACATTTTTCACTACAATGTTGATCTACCTGTTGTTTCATTTGATTTTGCACCAAAGTGGCGTTATCCTTTAAAAGTTGGAGAACTTGTTGTTGATGCTCGATGTGATCATTCACTGCTTGAAGCTTTTTCTTCTTGATATGTCCTTCTATCTCTACAGTTTGAGGAGTGGTAATTTCTTCCAATCCTTTACAAGATATGGTTGGAATCATTTCTTGATGCTCGATGTGATCTTTCACTTCTTGAACTTTTTTCTTCTTGATATGTCCTTCTATCTTGATAGTTTGAGGAGTGGTAATTTCGACCAATGAATTACAAGATATGGTTGGATTCATTTATTCTTTCTCGATGTGATCTTTCACTTCTTGCACCTTTTTCTTCTTGATATGTCCTTCTATCTTGAGAGTTTGAGAAGTGGTAATTCTTGCCAATGCTTTACAAGATATCGTCTGATTCATTTCTTCTTTTTTTAGGGTGGGGTCCTGGCACATATCTTCTTCTTTTGATGTTTCTTGATCCTTTTCTTCCTCTTCTTCATATTCTATGTAAAATAATTTCTTCTCAGCACACTTATGACCTTTAATGCATTTGCTATCACAATTGTAACAAAACCCTTTTTCTCTTTTTTCTTCCAATTGTTGTGGTGTAACCCTTGTAGGTTGTGGAAGGCTAGGAGAAACAACACTTCCATCTTTATAGTTGTGAGGGGTATGCTTCCTGGTTTCCATAATTTTCTTTCCACTATGTCACAAAGCCCTTTTACTCTTTCCAATTGTTGTGGTCTTGCTCTTTGTATCCTCATAATGTGCTATCATTTCCTCCGTGAAAATTGACCACGTAACAAGTTTTTTACGAGAACAAAGCCCTTCATACCATAAAAATTGATCCGGTTCTAAATATGAAGATGCAATAAATAGCTTTTGTAAAAGTTGCACCTCATGTAGATCGAAATATTTCTCCATCTGTAGTATCCAATTTACCGGATCCTTGCCATCAAACTTCCTCATCTCGCTTTTTCTTGATTTTAGGAGCTCGATCTTGAAACGACTGTAACTCTGTACCTTCGGATCTTTAAGTTCTGAAATTGTAGCCTATAGTAGCCTTCTATGTCCTCTTTCCAATGCCACCAGTCTGATCCAAATTGGTTTCTCCAAGGTAGAGTTATGTAAAATCTCCCACAGTGACCTGCTTATAGACTAGTTCAGTAGAGCAAACTTGTACGACGTGCCACGAGTCACTGTTTCAACCTTTGGCTCTGAAAAAATATATACAAGCAAATATAGTCCGTCCTCTTTCTGTACCTTCTTACGAAATTTCAATATGATGCTCAGAAAGAAAGTTATGACGATTTTCCCCAGGTCACCTGTTTGGAATGTAATTCAGGAGTCTGCAAGAAGACCAACTTCCTCAGATCATATCTTCGCAAATATAGCGCGAAAATTTCTGAAATTCAGACCCTAGATTCAACACGATGTCTTCTAAAATGGGTTTTTTTTGCAACTTCTGAAATTTCGCAGAAAAAACGTTATAGCGAAAATGCCACGATGACCTGTTTGGAGCAGCGAAACCCTAGAATCCAAAGCTCTGATACCAAATGTTATGGAACCAGCTCAAGAAAAGATAGAAAAGATAGATCAACGCCTTAGAATTCAGCCTCTTCGAGGGGGAAACCTCCTTTACATTACATAAATGAAAAATTCTTGGATGATACAAATGAAAAGACCTCCCTTCTTTATATAGGAGTCTAAGGGGTCATAACATAATCAGAGCTGACATAACAATAATAATGTAAGGGCACAATAATAACAATAGTGGGCTTCTATGGGGCACAATAGTAACAATATGGGCACTACATGGGTACATCAATATAATAAGTGGGTTGTACTAATAACAATAAGGGGTTACACTATTATTATAGGGGCCTAACACAAAACCACTTTTACATGTCCATGGGGTACATTTTCTTACCAAGTGCTTCCCTTTGGGCTATGTAATGCCCCGACTACCTTTCAAAGGGCAGTCTTGGATATTTTTGCTGACCTTGAGTGCGTAGAAATCTATATGGATGACTTCTCCGTGTTTGGTGATTCATTTCAGGAAGCCCTCAGGAATCTAGAAAAAGTTCTTCTTCACTTGCCATGAGGCTCATCCCACCTTGAGTGATAAGAAATGTAGGTTAATGTGCAAGGTAGGAGTGGTTCTTGGCCATCTTATTTCCGACAAAGGTATCCAGGTTGACCCTGCAAAAATAGAGGTAATTCTGAGTCTTCCTATACCCAAAACTCAAAGGTAAGTGAGAGGTTTTCTAGGACATGCGGGCTACTATAGGAGATTCATTGAGAATTTCTCAAGGATAACTACCCCCCTTTTTCGACTTTTGGCTAAATATAGTGAGTTTTCTTGGTCAACATCTTGCCAATAGTCCTTTGACACATTAAAGGAAAAATTAGTCCAGGAACCAGTCTTGAGAGGACCAAACTGGTCCCTTCCATATTTCCTTTGATGCCTCATATACTCCTATTGGTGCATCTCGAGGATAAGAAGAAGACAAACAATATTATGCTATTTATTTCATTAGAAAAAACTCATCACCTGTTGAACTCAATTATATGGTTACCAAGAAAGAGTTTTTAGCTGTAATTTTTTATATTAATAAATTCAGACATTATATTACAAGATATGAAGTCTTTGTGCATAATGACCATTCCGCAATAATTTTTTTTATGAATAAACCATTAACTAGTGATAGAGTGACTAGGTGGTTGCTATTGTTACAAGAATTTAATATTACTATTGTTGATAGACCAGGAAAATCAAATGTAGTAGCAGATTATATGTCAAGGTTAAATAATCCTGGTGATGCAATTCTTGTTGATGATGATTTTCCTCATGAACATCTTTTTGTTGTGTCGACAAAATCCCCATGGTTTGCTGACATAACTAACTATTTAGTCACTGGAGAATTACCTCCTCACTTATCCACTCGTGAAAAGCAGAATAATATTCAGAAAAGTGTTACATATTCCTAGATCCAAGGAGACCTCTTTTACACTGGAGCAGATCTCATTATCCGTAGATGTGTAAGAGAGGAAGAAGTGTTTGATATTTTAAAATCTTCCCATGGTGAACCTTGCAGGGGTCACTTCGTTGATAAGCGGACTACATAAAAAGTGTTACGAGCTGGCTATTTTTGTCCTTCCTTGTTCAAAAATGCCAAACAATATGTCAAGTGGTGTGATAGATGTTAGCGAGTTGGCCAACCTAATCAAGCCAATGAAATGCCTTTATGTCCTCAAGTTATGATTGAGCCTTTTGAAGAATGGGCCATTGATTTCATAGGACCAATAAATCCAGCATCATCAAATAAAAAGCATATTTTGGTTTGTACAGATTTTGTTATGAAATGGGTAGAAGCTAAAGTTGTTTCTTTTGCTACTGAAACACTTGTTGTTGATTTTATTTTTACTGAAATCTTTACTAGATTTGCTGTGCCTAGAGAAAATGTTTCTGAAAATGGATCGCAGTTTATTTCTAATCTGATATAGGGTGTGATGGAGCAGTACGAAATACGACATAGGAAATATACACTGTATCACCTGCAAGAAAATGGTTAGATGGAGTCCACGAATAAGGTGATTGATTCCATCCTCACAAATATGGTAAATATGCACAGAAAGGATTAGGATGAAAAATTACCGGAAGCATTGTGGGCCTATCGAACCACTTGGAGAAACAGCACATGACACACACCATATGAACTGGTGTGTGGAAAACAAGTCCTCTTGTCAATAAAATTCCAGATCAAGACTTTTAGGACTGCAGTCCAATTGGGGCTAGATCTCTCTGAAGCACAACAATAATGTCTTCTACAGTTAAATGAGTTAGATGAATTCCGAAGGGATGCTGTTCAGTAGAACATCTTGGTTCAACAACAGTGCAAGAAGTGGCATGACAAGTCCATTCAGAAGAAGTAGTTCCAACCAGGTGATTGGGTACTCCTTTATGATTCTAGATTCAAATATTTTAAAGGAAAATTCCATACACGCTGGATGGGATCCCATGAGGTGGTCAAGGTGTTCGAAAATGGAGCGGGAGAAATCAAAACTATTGATGGACGAAATTATGTGTTCCTGGTAAATGGGCATAGATTGAAGGTATATTTTCAGCCCCTTATTAAAAGAGATTTTATGCAGCAAGTCCAATAGCCATTTGAAAAGGAGTTGGTAGGTGGTAACACCAACTTGTCAAAGATTTGATTCCTTCTTGTCCTTATTGAAAAATAATAAAAAGAAAAATAAAAAGAAAAAACGACAAAAAGAAAAAGTATAAAAAGAAAAAAAATTCTTGTAGTTATGAAAATTAGTTAACTGACATGATTGCAGAAGGATCGACCTGAAAACCAGCATGTTGATAGGAAGATCGAAATTTTAATAAAAAAGGAATGTTACTTGATTTTTAGATATGCTCGCTACCACCAAGAAGAAGCAGGTTCAGGGAACCAAGCACTCACCCAAGTTTGGGGTAACTAGCATGGACAGTTTTATCCAAGGAAACGCTTACTTCCCTATGCAGTTATTTTTTTTCCTGCACCAGTGTAGGTAGATTTCAAGGTAAAACCTTTTTCCTTTCTTCTATTTCCCATTTCGAAAATTTCCACTAGTTTCTTTTCTAAAGTCCCCAATGAATTACCTTCCTCTTTCTTCTAAGAAACTACCATTTCCTGATTTCGTAAAATCCCTCTTTTCCCTTGAATTTTTTTCCACATCCCATTTCGTTTATCCCTCTTGGTGATATTGTTTCTAGAATCCATACCGTAATATTCCTTCCCATTCTAATTTCTTTTTACCCCCTTCCCACTTCTTTATTCCCTCATAAATTGATTGCAGAATTTGATGCAGTCAATCCAGAAGGCATGCTCGTGAAACACCAAAGGATGGCGAATAAATTTTTCTTGTATATTGAGGCAATTTTTTTTAAGTCCAGCTATAGAATTATGTTCTATCAAATTCTCTATTTTGGTAAAAGTCCCTGGTGCAAGATGCGTAGTGCAAGCACAGTGCAGTGCAAGAACAACGCAGAGCAAGTAGGTTTAGTGCAGGAACAAGGCTAACTGTGAAAGCAAGTAAAATTCACACAATCCAAGAGTGCTTTATCAAAGATATTAACGGATCTTTACTTTCCTGTACATGTGTACTGATATATCATAGCATTGCATGTTTTAATTGATACTCTATTTCATTATTTACTAACCTAGGAAAAATCTTTAAAGTGCAAGATGTATAGGGTTTTGAAATCTAATATTTTTAATAAGTGCTGAAGTATGTCTTGGTTAAATTATGATGCTGACTATGGGATAGTACTGTTGTCTGATAGCCTGTATTCACCCTCCTTGAAATAATTCCGCATTACTTGTCCATTATTACCTTGCCTGTAAACCAATCATTTTAACTGTTGCGCCACCACCACCTACACCTCCACTGCACCCAATCATTATGATTCACCTGTAGCGGGCTGACACGAATTTGCACCTGATATGAAGGGTTATTCCATCATGACCGAGTGAGTGGGTCTGAAAAGATGGAGGGTGACAAACCTCCGACATAAAGCTCTCGGAAAATGTTGGAGTCACTCACAGAAATTCTTTCAAGGGTGTGATTAGAAAGGGTGAAGTGCAGTTTGAAATGGCACCTGTAAGGAGTGAGTTGTTGTCTTTGCAGGAGATTGAGCAAACCACAAAGTACATGAACAGTCTTGCACTATTGCAAGAATCTGGGTTCCTACCATTCCTACAAAAGTTTGACGGGTTCAACATGGCTGTGGTACTGGAGTTCGCAAGGACATTCAAAGGAGGTCGAGTCAGGGTTGTCTTATTGAAGTTCAAAGTTATAGAGGAGTCTATTACGCAGGCCACATGCTTGCCACTTACAAGAGAGCACTGGTTTAAAAAGGAGCGAGTCATGAAGAAACGATGGCACTGGTTCATTGTTGACAAGAAGATTAAGGTTAACTAGAGAAAGGGACTTCCAAAGAGTGCCATGGTTAGGAAGTGGCGAGACCTATTGTTTATACTACATAAATTTGTAACTAGGGAGGGACACTATACATTGGCATTCGTATACCACCTTCGGTTGTTGCTACACTTCGAGTCGGGAAAATTGATTAATTTTCCTTACTTCCTTCTCAGAAGTCTTGAGAAGATGGAAAAATGAATGTAGAGTGGAAACACAAGCCAAGTTGCAACCAAGCTCTACCATCATGGCCTTATTACGATTCTGGTCAAG
The DNA here is from genome assembly GCA_031772625.1 of Pinus tabuliformis. Taxonomy (NCBI): domain Eukaryota; kingdom Viridiplantae; phylum Streptophyta; class Pinopsida; order Pinales; family Pinaceae; genus Pinus; species Pinus tabuliformis. The sequence goes on from CM062812.1 coordinate 153,869,831, forward strand.
AAGAAGTTGGAAGAAAAAGGAGTAACTTGGGGAGAATTTTTGAAAGAGTTTTGAGCGAGGGGTGCAGAGAAGTATACAAGCACAAGTACAAGTAAGAAGAGGAAAGTAGAGACATTGTCTCTTGCCAAGTAGCGAGATGAAAGTACACTAGTGCAAGCAGAGAAGAAGACTATTGAAAATACTCCACCCGTGGCTAAGAAGAGAAAGACCAGAACCTTGGTGAGGAGGAAGACTGTCTCCCAAGGGACGAACTAGTCGAGTTCTCCAATCATAATCGACGAATCACCCCAAGTTTCCCCTACAATTCATAATCTCTCAGTGCTTGCAGATGCAGTAGCACACATCGTGGAAGATGAAGAGAATGCAGAAGACGACTTCTTGTTGTCTACTTTTGTCAGCAAATTAAGGAAGAGGAAGATGACACCGAGTACTAGTGAAGTCCAAACAGAGCATCATGAGGATGAAGAGGAACAACATGTCGAGACCCTCGATAATTTCAGTGAACCAGACATGGAAACCCTCAATGATTTCAAGGAACGGGGTACTGAAGCCCCTATTGTTTTAGAAAGACAGGGTACTGAAGCCCCTACTGCTTTGGAAAGATAGGGTACTGAGACCCTTGTTGGTTTAAATGGATGGGGTACTGAATCCCTCGAGGAACTGAATGCACAGGGCATTGAAAACCCTGAGGAATTGAGTGCACAAGGCACAAAGGTTGTGGAGGGTATCAAAACCCTCGATGACAAGAAAACACTGAGTGTATAAACCCTCGGCGACATCATAATGCAGACATTTGATGGCCTTGACCTTGATGATGATGGGACCTGTTTTGAGTCCGTTGCAGAGACAACATTTACACCTGAAAGTCTTAGTACGACACCCTCCAATCTCTACTTCAACAGCCAAATAGTAGATTTGATGGAACAAGTTCATGACTTGGAGGCTTTGAACTAGGTCATGCAGGAGCAGAGTTGGTAGAAGCAGAGCGAGTTGGAGCTACTTGAAGAGGTAAAAAGGCAGAAGCAACAAGTAAAGGTATGTAAGTATCAAGATTCTAAATGCTATAAACATCTCAAGAAGGTGACTAAGTAGCTACGAAGAGCCTGAGACAAAAAGCTGAAGATAGTGAAAGCATGAATAAACATTGAAGTTCAAGATTGAGGAGCTGGCCATTCATTTTTGAGGATTTTTTTTGCAAAGGTAAAATGTTGTGTGAGGACACACATCATCTTAGGGATGGGAGAGTGTTGGTGTCCTAAATTTCCCTATTTTTACCCCATTTCTATAAACATTAACCTTTGTTTTATCTGAACATGAACCTCTCTTTCTTGCACTAGTCTAAGATAACTACCTATTCCTGCACATGCTTCATATTTTACATTAAGATTTATTAAAGTGCTTTATTAATCATTTTTATATGGATTTCATGCCTATTACGTACCTCTTGTAACTTATGTTAATTTCCTAGAAGTAATTGATGAACTTAGTATTAATTATGATTGAGTATGATCAGTGCAGGAAGATTCCTGCACCGCCACGAGGACTCTATGAGATTTTTGTGAGCTAAATCCTTCCACATGGACGGATTTGATCATGGACTTTGAGTTTAGTTGCTGATGAACTCAAGAAGGATATCGGTGGCGCACAATTAGGGATGTTTTCCAGAGATGGTCTACGACCAAGCGAGATACACGTTCCTTTATAACTGTTGGATGATTTTGTAATTTTGGTTGTTAGTCTGTTCGATTGAAAGGCCTGAATAAGAAAATGTCTGTAATTAGTGGAATACGGCTAAGGCTGAAAGGATGCATAAAATATAAATCATAGGTAGAAGTAGCTAACGATGCTTCGACTGTAATTTCATTTTCTATGTAATTGGCATCGCCCTTGGCTCTGGGTTGGACTTGCACTATTGTGGAGTACTAAAGAAGGTATGTTTTTGGTAATTATTTCAGCATCTTTTCATTAGAACTTACGAATCTTTTGCATCATGAACTAGGAAAATGATAAGGAATTGTAACGAAACCTGTGAGATTAATGTGCAAAGCGGAAACACTGACAATTGTCATTTTCTTATGCAGAAAGAAGGGAAAACAAAAGACTGTCGTGCTGAAGGAAAGAACAAGGCTGGGTTAACCGCTGCCCCTTTGACGAGGAACTGTATGCAAACAAGGCAAAATAGATCAAAGTGAATTAGCCCTGGAAAGGAAGTGGAGATGTTGGCTCAGCACAAGAAGGAAAAGAGATAACTGAGAACTAACGGTTCGACGAATCCCTCAGGATCCTTTGATCCTGAGGGATCGCTGCTTTAACTATTTTTGCACCTAGACATCTCTGCCTTCATCATTATAAAAGGGGCAGCACTGTTAGCTTGAGAGGGGAGAATCCTTATGTTTTTGTGTAATTTCTCTGAAGATTGAAACTTTGATCATCGAGTCTCGTTGAGAACTGATCTACTGTAATTCAATTTTATGCATTAATACAAACACGGTTGCTATTTCATCCCTGAGTTTGGAATAACTTCAAGCGGTGTACCCCTGGAGGCTAAGGGCCTGGCCCTGGAGGAAACTTGCTCCTGTACTATTACGTTTGGTTTATGCGTGGTTTTCTTATCAGCATTATTTGGTAATCTGATGTGTTTTGTTAGTTTACATCACATGCTCTGTTATGTTTACTATATTGAGATAGAACTATCGCATTGACTCTGCAACATATCACTATTCTTCTAAGTGTTGATATAATACTGTCAATCTTTACAGAATATTGTTGCTGTTCAATTACAGAGCCTCTGTGTTGTGCACTTATTCATTAATATTACGGAATTCATCTTAGCGATTATGTTCTTTGCGATTGTTGGATCTATAGACATTGCTGTTCCATTCTGAAACGCAGTCGTAATCTTTTATCGCTGAGAGTGATAATTGGTTTACCAAGATCAGGTTACTATTAAGGTGTACCGTGTGCATGTATGGTTTTGAAGTGCTATTCTATAATTTATCATTAATCAGTGCTGTTCCATTTTGGTTTGTTGTTCAATTCGTCCTTAAGAGTGAAGGATTGCCATTTGATTCCTGTAGGTCACAATTCGTGCATTTGATCCTATAGACTAAGGTGTTACTGCTTGCTAGACTTAGTTGCTGTTACAATTTCCTGTTTGCTGTTCTATTTCTTATTTCACTGTTCCATTTCTTATCTGCCGTTCCATTTCCTATCCTTTGTTATTTTGGTGTGAAGAACGATCCAGGGCTGTAGTGAGCACTGACATTTACTGCCTGGCTCCTAGATCCACGATCTGTTCTCTGATTTACCTTAGTTCCATCAGTTTACAAAGGGATGAGTTACTGCTACTGAACCCTTGACTGATAACTTGCTTAGTTTTCTGAATGAGTAGTTTAATCTTTTGAAGTAGTTTGCTGTAAACAAGCATCCGTTTACTCTTGTATTTCTGAACACTGTACTACTAGCATTACTCTGGAAAATGATAGCCTCAGACTGAGACACTCTTTGAAATAACAAAATGTTCCTGGATTGACAACTAATGTGAGGTAATTAGAGGTGAAAGAGACCCTTTTTATAGCTCCACAACTGCTATGTACATTTGCTAATCAAGTAATACCAGGAATCTGCCATGATTTTCATACATTGTGTTTAATTTATCTTTGATGCGTATTTGAGTGCTAACCCTTTTCATTTCTTAAACGAGAAATGAGTTGGTTAGCTAGGGCCCAACCAAACCAGCTCGTTTACCCCTTGTTCTTCTGGTATTCAGAAAGATAGTGTGAATATTTCTTTTTGCAGGTGCATGGTGTGAGCAATTATGATATTTATTTACAGAATTTTGATTCAAATCTATTTGGTAGTTAAAGTGTGGAACAAATCCATGGCTTGGGAGTTAGCTGAATTTGTTTCTTTTCTGGAATTCCTTTCTCGCATTCCTTTACTCGCAATCCTTGTCTCAATTTTCTCTCACTTGGATCGTGCAGGAAGCCCTTTTCCTGTACCAGTGCATGCGACTTCCTGCACTTCGGTTCAATTATTTATTTTACAACAAACATTGAATTTCTTTCCTGCATATCATTTCCAGTTATTTTTCAAGAAAATGAATTGTTAACTTCAGTAATTGTCTTCAGCATTAAAGGCATATTTCTAAAGGACCTGAGAACAATTGCATGAATTTATCACAGACACGTTATACTTGCATTTTATGTTTTTATGACTAAGGAACAAAAACGCTTTGAGTGGATTGCCAAAGTTAGTTGACACGTGTAGATCACTTAGACTATTGCTTTGATTACTTTGAGTTGCTTTCATTTCATGAAGTTTACTTTGTCTACAAGAATTAATTAATTGAAGAATTTCCTTTCCATTGACAATTTATTTCAGGATTTCATTTGTAGTTGCAATTCTTTTTCAACACATATTTCAGTCTTTTTGAAAGTAATTAGAAACTCAGTGAAGGAATCTATGCCTTGGTGCAAGCACTGGTCTCTTGTCAAAGAAACAGAGTGCTCTAAGCCTTGAAGCTTAGAGCATCTTCACAAAGACATAAATATTCAGTAAGAGAGGTAAAATATACTTTTACACAGAAACACTATACCTGCACTAGTGCAAGCAGATTGCAACAGTGCAAGAACAGGTTGTTTGTGTAGAAGGAAGATCAAGAGGAAAACATATCTTTGCAAGGGCCCACTTTTCATACTGTTAGCTATCTATGTGAAGATGAACATAACATTTCATTCCATCATTTAAGATTGTTTCAGTTGTGTGAAAACTCCTTTACTTGATTTACTTGAAAAGTTTTCTTTTACATTCCAGCACTAGAGTTACTTTGGTGTCAATTGCCTTTACGATTGTTTTCTGTGTGATTCTGCAAAGCATTTGCTTTAAGAAGTAGGATTAAGAATAGGAAAAGTTAAGACCACTTCTAGCATTTCCTGTGCTTCGTCTCTAAGTTTACAAAACCCCCAGGTTGACAATTAAGTGTTGAGGAGTTTGCTTAAGTGCAATCCCTACACCCAATAGAGGGAACTCAAGATTTTAAAAAACTTACCACAGGGTCAAGAAGGATTTTTTTTAGGATGGCCTTAAATCTGATATTCACAAGTTTATGGCAGAAATTTTGGTTTTCCAACAAAATAAAGTTACAATTAATACCCCGAGTTTGTTACAACCTTTAGCCATTCCAAATCAACTTTGGGAGGAGGTTTCAATGGAATTTATCACAAGTTTACCCAAGTTTGAAGGAAAGAGTGTCATCTAGTGGTAGTTGATAGACTTATCAAGTATGCACACTTTTGCGCATTGTATCATCCTTTTAAAGCTAGCATAGTTGCTACTGCATTTAAGAAAAAAATTCAAAGGCTACATTGAAACCCAAAGATTATTGCATGTGACAAAGATCCCATTTTCACTAGAAATTTTTGGATGAAATTATTTTCTTTTCTTGGTACTCATTTTGCTTATAGCTCATTTTATCATCCTCAATCTGATGGGAAAACTAAGATAATGAACAAATATTTGGAAGGATATCTTCATTGCTTTGTATCTGATAAAAAAACACAATGTGTTAAGTGGTTACCTCTAATTGAATGATGGTATAACACCTCCTTCCATTTGTGGCACTTTATGGATATCATCCACCATCCATCACATCATCTTTAAGAGAAAATTCTAAGGTTCAAGTAATGTAAGATCACATCGAGCATCAACAACAAGTTTTCCAACTCTTTAAGGATAACCTCATTCTGGCACATAATCAAATGAAACAATAGGAAGAGTAGCATCATAGTGAAAGAGGTTTTGATGTAGGCGATTGGGTATTTTTATGGCTGCAACCATACAAAAAAATGTCCCTCAAGAAAGATAAGAAGGACAAAAAATTATCACCCAAGTACTAGGGTACTTATAAGATATTGCAAAATATTTGTACTATGGCATACAAATTGGAGCTGCCTATATATTCCTGTGTACACCCAATTTTCCAGGTTTCATACTTAAAGAAGGTTATCAGTGACAAGAGTGAAGTTCAAAAAATGTTTCCATAACTTGACGAAGAAGGAAAAATCATATTTGAGCTTGAAGCAGTCACAAACACAAGAACCCAACAACTATGAAATCAATTAATTTCAGAGTATCTCATTAAGTGGAAAAACTTATCTGTTGAAGATTTCACATGGGAGGATGCAAATTTTATACATAAGAATCTGGAACTACTCAAGCATTGAGGACAACATTTTTTTGAAGGAGAGGGGCATGTTAGGTCCCTATAATACTAGTGTATTCCTCTTATTGTTATTGTTAGTGTAGCCCCCTATTGTTATTGTTGTGCCCCATAGAAGCCCACTATTGTTATTGTGGTCACCATGTATCCCCCATGTTCTTATTGTTGTGCCCCATAGAATCTCACTATTGTTATTGTTGTTCCCTTACATTATTATTGTTATGTAGGATCTAATTATATTGTTACCCCTTAGACTCCTATATATACCAAGGAGGTCTTATCATTTGTATCATTCAAGAATTGTTCATTTATGTTTTTAGAGCCTAGATTTACCTCAGGCTGAAAAGGCAAGGTTCTAGGTCCACATCAAACCACGCTTAGCCTCGTAGCTAGCCCTACGAGGATAGGAGAGGGCTCTCTTTGGGTCAATCTCAGCAAAAGATAATCAAATGGGGCTTGAGATGACTCAAAATGAATACTGATTTTAGGCTAGTAAATAAATATGAAAGAGATAATGTAATAAATGACTGAATTTTCTAGGTTGTATGGGACAAAGGACAACATGAGCTAGGAAATTAAATCAAAGACATAGAGTATTTCGTGAGGCAAGAAAGGCAGGAGGTTTAGCATTCAAGTTTAAATAATATGGAGTGGAAAGTGTTAGGGTCCCACCCTAACCCCCTTATTTATGTCATGGGATCACGTCATAGTCAAGAGTCAATAAAGCCCATATTAATATTTGTAAGTGGTTAACCCGCAATTAATGACGGGACCACAGTTAGTTGCAAATGGGCGGTAGTATTAGATAGATGGTAAATGGGCGGTAGTATTAGATAGATGGTATTAATAAAACCCACGATATTGGCTCGTGGTATTGCATGTATGAGTCATATATAAAGGATAGAGACTCCCTGCGAGGAGCATCGTGTCTTATTTTGTAATCGAGCTCTGCTCTATTGGAGGTTGCCCCCTCGAAGAGGCCTGTGAACCTTTCTCTCTGAATAATAAAATCATTGCTATTCTGTGTTCTGGGTATATTTTCTTCGCATATTCTGTGTTCTCGGTATCTTTTCTTCGCTTGGGTAATGTTTTGCAGGTTAAGAGCATAACAAGTGGTATCAGAGCACTTTCCAGGGCTCGGTGGGATCTCCAAATTTTAGCAAATTTTTTTTTTGGCTAGAGACGTGTTCCGGCGTCTTTAAACCACGGGATCTGTCGTTAAGCGCATAAATCTGCGGATTTGGGGAGGCATGCACGCAGGAAATACAAGAGGTGGTCACGTCTGTTGGACTCCCTTGTAACCCCTGTGGGTACCCCTTCGAGTAGTAGCGCATTAGATAGAACCGCGCACGGACTGTCTTCCACGTACCCTCTGGGTATATAGGAAGCCCCCTAGCTCCCTTGAAACCTCGCCATAGATAAACCTTCGGCCGTCTTGTGTCTACAGTACACCGAGAACAGCACTCGGAGAGATTACTCGCCCGTACGATAGGGTAGTCGGGTTGTACGGCTAAGGGTACGGTCGATCCTCCTTAGTTAGAGCCCTGAAACATTGGGCTGAGTACTACTGTCAGACCCTTATGTATATTGCGATCTGTAGCACCTGACACTCCCCAAGACCATAGTTCCCTTTCTATCGGGGGATCACACATCATCTAATCCAGATCAGCAACAGCAGTTGTTACACCATTCAGATCTCTCAGATCCACCAGATCGGATATTCCAGATCAACAGCAGCAGTTGTTCCACCATTCAGATCTCTCAGATCCACCAGATCAGAGTAGTTGTGAAGGGTTCCTGTACCTGGATATAATTTTCGCAGGACTTTTGGCGGCATTGACATTTTGAGGATTTGGCGACTGCAGTATTGATCAGGAAGGAGTAAAACTCCGTTAGGAGTTTTCCAAAAAAAAAAAAAAAAAAAAAAAAAGTCTGAGATCTTCCGGGGCGCTTATTGGTGACCTAGCCCATCAGTATCAGGACAACGAGCTGAGCAAGGTGGTACCATTCAATTTCTTAGCAAAAATTTTTCGGCGGTCCCAATTTTTCATCAGGTTGGTGTATGGTAGAAACTCACGCTCAAGCGATGGCCAATGAAAGAATCGACCAAATTGAAAAATATGTCAACTCCCTCCAAACTGCGGTGAACAAGATCACACTTGACCTTCAAGGAATGAGTAACCACATAGAACTTGAACTTAAAGGAATGAGTAACCAGTTACAGGAGGCATTCTCAAAGGGCAAGAAGCCAGCCCACGAGGAGGCGTATAATGGCCATGAATACCATGAGGGTGAGTCTAGCCACTCTCCTCACGTTTGGCACTCCCATCCACCACCCAGTCAGCGACCTCCCAAGTTGGATATGCAGAAATTTGACGGTTCTCACACGTCCGCATGGCTAGCACAAATGGAGCAGTATTTCTAATTGAATCATATCACAGATGAGGGGACTAAGGTTATGGTTGGCACCATGTACTTGGACAATGAACGATTGCAATGGAAGGAATGGCATCAGCGTTGCAATGGACATTTTCAGAATTGGGCCCAATTTGCCAAAACTCTTCGTAGTCGCTTTGAACAGGAAGACTCTTTTTTGGGGCATCTCACTAAGCTCTGACAGACGGGTACAGTGGAGGAATATATTACTGCTTTTGAAGCCTTAGCCTTCCGCACTAAGGGTCTCACAGATGAGTTCTACATGGAATGCTTTATCAACGGTCTTAAAGAAGCCATCAAAGCTCAGGTTCTACTCCACCACCCTCCCACATGGACAGAGGCTTTCCAGGTAGCCCGTAAGGTGGAACGTGCATTAACAGCCCAATCCAGCCGCCCCAACTTCCCCGCTAAAGGTCGTCCCTCACAGGCTCCCAATATGACTCAGACACTTAAGATTCAAAAGGTGTCACCTGCGGAAATGGCCGAAAGAAGGAAGCAAGGACTATGTTACTACTGTGATGAAAAATATTCCCCGGGTCATAAATGCAAAGAGCACAAGTTTTTTCAAATAGATGCCACTGACTACAGCTCCACAGAGGAAGATCCACCACTTGAGGAACCGGAGGCGATCGAAGAAGATAACCAACAGGAGATTGTATCTGATGAACCAATTATTTCGCTGAATGCATTGGCAGGAATTTCTTCCCCTCAAACTCTCAAAATCAGGGGTTTTCTTAAACATCGCCCAGTAGTAGTCTTGATTGATAGTGGAAGTACCCATAATTAAATCCACCAAAAGATCGCTGAAGTAGCACATTGTTTCGTCCGGGCAGTTTCTAACTTCCAAGTCCAGATTGCAGATGGGGGCACAATGAAATGTGAAGGTCGCTGTGAAAATGTCAAAATTCAAATGGGGGATTATCAATTGAAAACCCACATGTTTGCAATACACATGGGGGGTTGCGACATTGTCCTCGGCGCGGAATGGCTCCGAACTCTTGGGCCAATCACAATGGATTTCCAGGAGTTATATATGAGTTTTAAGCAGAACAACTCCACACATACCCTCCGTGGACTACAGGCGGGAGCCCCCTCTATCATTAGCTCGCATAGGATGGAAAAATTGTTAAAAAAGGGCCATCATGGAGTGGTAGCTCAATTTAATGCCATCCAGGTAGTCGACACCATGCCCCCGCCAATTCATCCGGAGATGCAACAGATTTTAAATAAACATCGGACTGTCTTTGACAAGCCTCATGAGCTTCCACCCTCGCGAGGGGAACATGATCATAGCATCAAATTGGTTCCAGGGGCCCAACCCCCAAATGTGAGGCCATACATATATCCGTTCACCCAAAAGAATGAAATAGAAAAAATCATCAAGGAATTGTTGGAAGTAGGTGTCATTCATCCCAACATTAGTCCTTATTCATCTCCAGTGGTCATGGTCCTCAAGAAAGATGGGGAGTGGCGGATGTGTCCAGACTTCAGGGCCCTCAATAAGTTAACAGTCAAAGATAAATTTCCCATCCCAGTGGTTGACGATTTGCTGGACGAACTCAATGGGGCTCAATTCTTCACTAAGTTGGATCTTCGCTCAGGCTACCACCAAATTCGCATGAAGGAAGTCGACATTCCCAAGACAGCTTTCAGAACTCATGAAGGCCATTATGAGTTCCTGGTCATGCCATTTGGTCTCTGTAATGCCCCCTCTACTTTTCAGAGCCTTATGAATCACCTCCTCAAACCATATCTCAGAAAATTTGTCCTTGTCTTCTTCGATGACATCCTCATCTATAGTGGCACTTGGGCGGCACATCTTCAGCATGTAGATCTACTCTTGCGACTGCTCCGCACGCATAAATTATTTGTCAAGATGTCTAAGTGTGCGTTTGGCATGGAAGAAGTTGAGTATTTGGGCCACATTGTGGGGCGTGAAGGTGTCAAGGTGGACCCAGAAAAGATCCAGGCAATGCAAGAATGGCCTCAACCTAAGACCTTGAAAAGCTTGAGAGGATTTTTGGGTCTCACAGGCTATTATCGTAAATTTGTACACAATTATGGCCGCATAGCGAAGCCCCTAACGCAACTCCTAAAGAAAAATTCCTTCTTCTGGAACGAAGAAGCACAATAGGCATTTACCGCTTTCAAAACAGCCATGTGTTCCACTCCTGTCTTAGCACTACCGGACTTCACCAAATCATTTGTCATTGAATCTGATGCTTCGGGAACAGGTATTGGAGCAGTCTTAATGCAGGAAGGGCGACCATTGGCCTTCACCAGCCAACAACTAAGTGGGAGGAATCTGGGCCAATCTACCTACGAGAAGGAAATGATGGCCATCTTACATGCAGTCGAGACCTGGCGACCTTACTTGTTGGGGCGACGTTTCCAAATCCGCACAGATCATCACAGTCTTAAATATTTTTTGGAGCAGCGCCTATCTTCCCCACAACAAAATAAATGGTTAGCCAAAATGCTGGGATATGATTACGAGATCATTTACAAGAAAGGGAAAGACAACAGGGTAGCAGATGCATTGTCGCGCCAATTTGAGGAGGAAAGTACTCTGCTCGCAATTTCACTCCCCATTCCAGACTGGATTGAAGAGGCTCGCAGGGAATGGTTTTCACATCCCGGGCTCTCTCAACTCATTTCTCAATTGCAGGTAGATCCTAATTCCAGCAAGGGCTACTCGTGGCAGAATGATATTCTTCGCTACAAGGACAGAGTCGTAATATCACCAACATCCACCCTCAAAAGTCGCATTTTAGCAGAATTGCACTCATCTCCCATTGCAGGACATTCGGGCTTTCAGAAGACATATGCTCGCACCAGAAGATCATTTTTTTGGGCCGGCATGAAACAGGACATCCTTACTTTCGTAGCAGAATGTGACGTCTGTCAACGCCACAAAGGGGAAACCGTCCACACACCAGGCACATTACAACCATTGCCCATTCCGGCGTCAATTTGGATGGAGGTCTCCATGGATTTCATTACAGGTCTTCCAAAGTCTGGGAACAAGTCAGTCATCATGGTGGTTGTGGACCGACTGTCGAAGCACGCTCATTTCTGCGCCCTACCCCAACCATTCACACCCACTTTGGTTGCTCAAACTTTCATGGATCAGATCTTCAAATTGCATGGCATGCCCACTTCTATTGTGTCCGACCTCGACCCAATATTCACCAGTAATTTTTGGCAGGAGCTCTTCAGACTACAAGGCACTCAACTCAAACTCAGTACTTCATATCATCCGCAAACAGATGGTCAAACTGAAGCAGTCAACAAATGTCTAGAAACCTACCTTAGGTGTTTCACTTCAGAAAAACAACACCTTTGGGTACAGTGGTTACCTCTGGCGGAATGGTGGTATAACACCAACTATCATGCCACTACCAAAATGACTCCCTATGAAGCAGTCTATGGACAACTTCCGCCTTCCCCTACTTCTTATCTCACAGGGTGCTCCAAAGTACAAGCCGTGGATCAACTCCTACAACACCGCGCAACCATGCTTGCCCATCTGCGCGAGAATCTTCATCAAGCTCAGAACCGTATGAAGCAACAGGCTGACCAACATCGCTCAGAGCGCCAATTTCAAGAAGGGGATCAGGTCTTTTTGAGGCTGCAACCATATAAGAAAACATCACTCACAGACAAGGGTTGTCAAAAGCTCTCTCCAAAATTCTACGGACCATACCAAGTACTTCAGCGCATTGGAGAAGTGGCTTACAAGTTGGCTTTGCCACCTACAACAAAAATCCACCCAGTTTTCCATGTATCATGCCTCAAGAAAGTGATTGGGAACAATTGCCGAGTTCAAACCAGTCTACCTGAATTGGACGAAGAAGGGTCAATCTGGCTTCAACCTAAACAGGTTCTAGACACACGAGAGAAGCACCTGTGCGGCCGCATGCTTAAGGAGGTCCTCGTCAAATGGAAAGACACCTCTCCGGAAGATGCAACTTGGGAACCAACCACTATTCTTCAGCAGTTTCCGCAGCTTCAGCCTTGAGGACAAGGCTAGTCTTAAGGGGGAGGGCATGTTAGGGTCCCACCCTAACCCCCTTATTTATGTCATGGGATCACATCATAGTCAAGAGTCAATAAAGCCCATATTAATATTTGTAAGTGGTTAACCCGCAATTAATGACGGGACCACAGTTAGTTGCAAATGGGCGGTAGTATTAGATAGATGGTATTAATAAAACCCACGATATTGGCTCGTGGTATTGCATGTATGAGTCATATATAAAGGTTAGAGACTCCTTGCGAGGAGCATCGTGTATTTTTTTGTAATCGAGCTCTGCTCTATTGGAGGTTGCCCCCTCGAAGAGGCCTGTGAACATTTCTCTCTGAATAATAAAATCATTGCTATTCTGTGTTTTGGGTATATTTTCTTCGCATATTCTGTGTTCTCGGTATCTTTTCTTCGCTTGGGTAATGTTTTGCAGGTTAAGAGCATAACATAAAGACTGTTGAGAGGTTGAAAAGGGCATAATAAATGAATCCTTTTCAAACAGAAGAAGAGACACAAAGCATGAATGCCTTCCCAAGGCAGAGCAGTAAACTGGATTCTACCTTTCTTACTTAAAAGAATTCAACTGGAAATGATTATGAATGAACTGTAAAACATAACAAGATACATATGAAACAGAAAGAAGAAACATATGCTAAACTCATACCACATGAATCTCATGAATCAGAGCTGCATCATTTTATTAATTTCCTGGCCAAACTGTACAGTGAAGCGCTGAGTTTTTCTTCTACACCTTTCCCAGAACTCCGACCCTTTACAAAAGATTTTCAATACAATAAATAAACCTAGAGGTGGGAAAATAGATCGATGAAAATAGGGAGCTGTTTCAACTAAAATCATGAAAATAGAAAAAGAGTCATTCATCTGTTCTAAAGACAGAACAACGTTCCACTTGAATTTCTCTGATTGACCAATTAAAAGGCAAAAACTGTAGCGTGGATCCCATGAAATCGTGACTGAGGACAAAATAAGAAATCTGTTCCTATCTCTCTGCTGTGGTAGATATTCTCGCTTTAAATTTAGACTTCAGTCTTTGACTTTTTATTTTACATTTTCCATTTGAATAAAATTTAACTTTTAATAAAAATAGTTTTGAAGTTTGCCTTTTATGACGGGAAAAATGAACAATCCTAGCTGCAATTTTGCTAAACTCAACAATACCTCCTTCAATACCAGCGAACACATATCTATTTATTTAAAATAATTTTTTGTTTGTAATAATGACAAGCCAGTCATGCAGTAACAATCTGCCCTCTTTCACACCTTGCTCCAAGGAAGCTGAAATTACCTTATGAACCAGGTTAGAAAGTATAACTTCTGTATCAGCACTGTCATATAGTTCATTGATATTTCTCGCTACCCCATACTGCAGTGTGCGTATTCTCAACCTCCATTTAAGTGAATATTTTGTTCTGTCTTGACAATTTCTTCAGGCGATACAATGATTGTATATTGAAATGCAAATTGCAAAACAGGGGGAGCATCTAAGTTCCTGCTAAAGCCATTGTTGTTCTCGAACTTAAAATCATAGGCATAAGTGGCATACTTATCACAAAAGATGATATGTTGCACATTCTCATACTATGGATCTGGTTAAAGCGACCATGTGAACAACCAGGTCTGAATTTGGGTGATGTTTTGAGCCTCAATACACAAGCAAAAGCATATGGGCGACTCAACATTCAATATAAATCCTAGGAAAGTGTTGAATCATCAGTGCTTTGATAGCAATAAAAAATGTCGACAAACTGTGTAAGATACTTGGTGACCAGAGCGCCCACAGGCCACATGAGTTGAATTGCGACAAGAATGCCAACATTTCATGTCTTGAATGTATTTTGAGCAGCTTTACAGTTAATGCAAAGACATCTTAGAAAGGTAGCTTTAAACAAACGTCGTCATCCTTCATATACTTCACCTGTACAGCTGCAGTTCCATCCACGGTCCAAGCGGCAATTTTTCTTTCATCGATAAACTTAACAAGATTCACAACACTCTCCTTATCTAATCACACCAAACCTGGGTTGATAACAATAACAAGACGATTTGAACTTATAGGGAGCCGAGGAGATCGAGTTGTTTTGGATTTATGGAACAAAGGCAATTCTTTTTTTTTTTTTTTTGTGTCGTCTCTATGCATCGCGTGCAAGGCCAACGCGCCGCGCTCACTGTATGCACCGTGCTCATGTAAATTTACATTGTGTAGAGGCGCCCAATGCGCTGTGCTTGCTCAGTGCGCTGCGCCAGTCACCCAACGCGCCGCGCATTGATCCAACATACAGTTTGGCTTCAAAAATTCATTTTTTCACTTCCTTGTTTTATCTTGGCTTTTGCTGATGTCTTTGGCATGCATATGGATCATCGAATGTGAAAATAACTCATGTATACAAAGGACTTTGATTCTTTCTTTTGACGAACCCATTTCTGCAATATTTTGAACTTTGACACTTTACACCTTTAATACATACTATGTTCTTTGTTTCCACTGATTTTTGAGCTGATGATGAATCTTGTCAACTTTTGCAGGCGTGGTGGCATCGGATTTTGGCAAAAAATGACCAGAGGCTACATTTGAACATTTTCAACCGAAAAACCTTGAAAATATACATGGAAATTATTTCAAAAGACGAGACGACTTTTTCTTCAAAATAGGGTTTCGAAGAAAAGTCATGATCAATCAGTATGACAATGAAATTTTCGAAATGCAAACATATTTTGAACCTCCCTCTGGCCTGCTGGAATTATTGGACACTTTTGAAAACCAAATTTGCGAAACCTTAGACCTAATGACTAAAATAACTCTTTGCTAACCTAGTCATCAAACAGGACTGTAAATGACCTTAAAATTGATTCGACAAACAGACCTAAACCAGCAGGATAAGGCATGAGGGGAAATGACTGACAAGACCCTTCCGTCAGATTATGGCATGCCCCTAGCGGAATGCAGATGAATAAATGGAATGAGACACCTAAAAATGAAATGCAATAAGAGAAATGATCTCTGATGGAGGGATGTAAGGACCGACTCTAACATTGGCTCCCATGGGGATTGTAGCTCCCTGGAGGTGCCAAGAATGGTAGATCTTTGAGAGAGCAGACAGTGCCTTTGTCCATTGGGCTATGGAGTGTTAGAAAATTATATATTACGGAGCAATGGAACACATAAAATATTGCAGAAATACAAACACAAAACACATAAGACAAGAGAGACACAGATATGCGTGCTTCACCTAGTTTGGGCTACGTCCACCCCGAACAGCCAGTCCTTCCTTTCTATTATCCAGAAAAATGAAGAGATACAACCTATAGAAGATCCGCTGTAATATCCTCTGTTTTCTCTCACAGTCTCGCTTCTCTGTTTCTCGCTCAGAGAATCCACATCTATTTTCATAGCCTCAAATACAATGCCCTCATACAAAGAGAGGGGGTTGCCTTCTAGGGAAAAAAATCCTAAACTAAACATAAGTTCTACCGTCAGATCATCCGCCTAATGAACGGCCAAGATTGACTAGAAATTACTATACTTTTACAAGGCAATTTTACATCTATTTTTGGCTTCGGGGGCGCTGCCCCCAAGCCCCCTCCAGGGGACCGCTGGCCCCCGGATCCCCTAGTCAGGGGGGATTGGCCCCCCCAGACCCTCGCGGGGGGGACAAGTCCCCCCCGCACCCCCCCCGTGTGGAGGGGTGTACAAACTTCCTAGGGTATACATCCGGCTGAAACAAAGATCTTTGAACAATCATGCTCCACACACAACATAGAGTCCAAATCAACACCAGACTGTTAACTAATTTACTGACTGAAAATTTGACTCAAACTAACTCGATGCAAACTGAAATGATTGCAAAAACTTGACTCTAACAAACTAACTCAAAATAATAAGACCTGAACTTAAAACTTAAAGCTTGATGGCAGTACATGACCACCTGTGTTTCTTACAAGAAAATATACCATCAAACTATATCAAAATGCCAATGTAACCAATCAAGTAGATGCCTTCCTGACTGATTCTCCCAATCAGATCTCCTGGTCAACAACAGATACTGGTAACTAGGCATCCAAAAACATAATTGACCATGATCTCCTTCATCACTGAATACTGCGATAATCACCTTCACTGCTGACTGCAACAGATTTGCTAGTGGATCGTGAAAAACATGAAGTCTTTCCTCCTGCTGAAAGAGCAAGGTGTCTTTCTCCTTTGATTCTGATCTTCCTTCATAATGTACTTCAGTAAAATTATGTTCCTGGTCCTCAAATAATTCTGAACAAGTAGATGAGTAGATCTCCTCTTGGAAAAACATTTCAAAACATGAGACATATGAAGAAGAATCTGAAAGGCAGTGCTGAATGTTCTGATCTTCTGTAGTCTGAATATTATTTTGATCATCTTCATATGATATGACAACCAGATTCTCATTACATTCATCAATCATGAGAAAAGAAACTTCAGATGATTCTTGATACTCAAATATGACATTTCTATCATCTACCAACGATTCATCCAAGGAAACTTTTTCACTTACTTGAGCGAAGATCTCATCTTGTTTTTCATAGAGGGAATGAACTACCTCCTCGTGAAGATCTAGTTCCAGTGGGATGAGAGCATTTAGGTCTGTAACTCTGTTTTCTTCATTTGAGGCAGCCTCAACAATACAACTCTCTTTTATGAGATCCGGAACAACATGTTTTTCCTCATCACAATCTGTCTCTCGATCTGATTTATCATCATCATTATCTGAGATTGGAACATCATTTTCCTGCGTATCATCCTTTATTTCAACCAGATCTGAAATAAAACTTCTTCTTTCATCATTTTCAGCCATATGGAAATCTTCAACCTGCTGATCTTGATAAGTATCCTCTAAGATTTCTGTGTGCTGCTGAAACAAATTTTCATACAATGCTTCCATGATTTCTTCGTCCATAAATTCATTATCTCCATACAAATTCTCAAGATCTTCAATGAAACTACTAACGTGTTCACAACAATTCTGCACTAATATTAAGGATGGACAAGATTCTTTATACCTTTCAAAGAACATGGTATGAAAATCCTTTAGACAATAAATAGAAGCAGGTGGCAAACTTTCATACCAAGATCGAGCTTCCTCATCTAGAGTAGCCATAAACATTTTCATCAAACAGTCTTCAGGAAAATTGATCTTTAATTTATGTACATGAATGTGAAATTTCACTAGATGAAGAGCAGCGTCATTACCTTCCACATTTCTAAACATAGGCAAATTCTGAAGCCAATCCACCTTGGGCATTTTATTTGGAAAACCTGGGATGTGATCTCGGCTGATAGGAGCGTATCTTCTTGCAACCCATTTCATCTTTAAAATCTTAAAGCTACTGATCTTCCTGCAGTGGAGTCACCAGGTGAATGATTGATTTCTAGATTTTTCAGTGAATGGAGTCCTTGCGGTGTCTGATCATTGTTCACCATCAACCATCAGATCTAACTTGATACATGTACTGGGGCAATTTACAAGTCAAGTGTCATGATTACAAGCTAGACCGGAGATTTATTGAAGCAGCATTTATCTACTTCCGCTAATGCAAAGCAAAAGCGTTTCGAAGGTTACCTGGCATAACTTCAGGCTCCATCTGTAGCTTATAAAACAAATGACATCAACAAGCAAACCATTTTCTTCCCCAGTATGGTCGCCACTATGTTAGAGCCTAGATTTACCTCAGGTTGAAAAGGAAAGGTTCTAGGTCCACATCAAACCACGCTGAGCCTCGTAGCTAGCCCTACGAGGACATGAGGGCTCTCTCCGGGTGAATCTCAGCAAAAGATAATCAAATGGGGCTTGAGATGACTCAAAATGAATACTGATTTTAGGCTAGTAAATAAATATGAAAGAGATAATGTAATAAATGACTGAATTTTCTGGGTTGTATGGGACAAAGGACAACATGAGCTGGGAAATTAAATCAAAGACATAAAGTATTTCGTGAGGCAAGATAGGCAGGAGGTTTAGCATTCAAATTTAAATAATATGGAGTGGAAAGACTGTTGACGTTGAAAAGGGCATAATAAATGAATCCTTTTCAAACAGAAGAAGAGACACAAAGCATGAATGCCTTCCCAAGGCAGAGCAGTAAACTGGATTCTACCTTTCTTACTTAAAAGCATTCAAATGGAAATGATTATGAATGAACTGTAAAACATAACAAGATACATATGACACAGAAAGAAGAAACATATGCTAAACTCATACCACATGAATCTCATGAATCAGAGCTGCATCATTTTATTAATTTCCTGGCCAAACTGTACAGTGAAGCATTGAGTTTTTCTCCTACACCTTTCCCAGAACTCCGACCCTTTACAAAAGATTTTCAATACAATAAATAAACCTAGAGGTGAGAAAACAGATCGATGAAAATAGGGAGCTATTTCAACTAAAATCATGAAAATAGAAAAGGAGTCATTCATCTATTCTAAAGACAGAACAACGTTCCACTTGAATTTCTCTGATTGACCAATTAAAAGGCAAAAACTGTAGCGTGGATCCCATGAAATCGTGACTGAGGACAAAATAAGCAATCTGTTCCTATCTCTCTGCTGTGGTAGATATTTTCGCTTTAAATTTAGACTTCAGTCTTTGACTTTTTATTTTACATTTGCCGTTTGAATAAAAGTTAACTTTTAATAAAAATAGTTTTGAATTTTTCCTTTGATGACGGGAAAAATGAACAATCCCAGCTGCAATTTTGCTAAACTCAACAATACCTCCTTCAATACCAGCGAACACATATCTATTTGTTTAAAATACTTTTTCTTTGTAATAATGACAAGCCAGTCATGCAGTAACAATCTGCCCTCTTTCACACCTTGCTCCAAGGAAGCTGAAATTACCTTATGAACCAGGTTAGAAAGTATAACTTCTGTATCAGCACTGTCATACAGTTCATTGATATTTCTCGCTACCCCATACTGCAGTGTGCGTATTCTCAACCTCCGTTTAAGTGAATACTTTGGCCTGTCTTGACAATTTCTTCAGGCGGTACAATGATTGTATATTGAAATGCAAATTGCAAAACAGGGGGAGCATCTGAGTTCCTGCTAAAGCCATTGTTGTTCTCGAACTTAAAATCATAGGCATAAGTGGCATACGTATCACAACAGATGATATGTTGCACATTCTCATACTATGGATCTGGAAAAAGCGACCATGTGAACGACCAGGTCTGAATTCGGGTGATGTTCTGAGCCTCAATACACAAGCAAAAGCATATGGGCGACTCAACATTCAATATAAATCCTGGGAAAGTGTTGAATCATCAACGCTTTGATAGCAATCAAAAATGTCGAAAAACTGTGTAAGATACTTGGTAACTAGAGCGCCCACAGGCCACATGAGTTGAATTGCGACAAGAATGCCAACATTTCATGTCTTGAATGTATTTTGAGCAGCTTTACAGTTAATGCAAAGACATCTTAGAAAGGTAGCTTTAAACAGACGTCGTCATCCTTCATATACTTCACCTGTACAGCTGCAGTTCCATCCACGGTCCAAGTGGCAATTTTGCTTTCATCGATAAACTTAACAAGATTCACAACACTCTCCTTATCCAATCACACCAAACCTGGGTTGATAACAATAACAAGACGATTTGAACTTACAGGGAGCCGAGGAGATCGAATTGTTTTGGATTTATGGAACAAAGGCAATTTTTTTTTTTTTTTTTTGGCGCCTCTGTGCACCACGTGAAAGGCCAACGCGCTGCGCTCTTGTAAGTTTACACTGTGTAGAGGTGCCCAATGTGCCGCGCTTGCTCAGTGCGCCGTGCCAGTCACCCAACGCGCCGCGCACTGATCCAACACACAGTTTGGCTTCAAAACTTCATTTTTTCACTTCCTTGTTTTATCTTGGCTTTTGCTGATGTCTTTGGCATGCATATGGATCATCGAATGTGAAAATAACTCATGTATACAAAGTACTTTGATTCTTTCTTTTGACGAATCCCTTTCTGCAATATTTTGAACTTTGACACTTTACACCTTTAATACATACTCTGTTCTTTGTTTCCACTGATTTTTGAGTTGATGATGAGTCTTGTCAACTTTTGCAGGCGTGGTGGCATTGGATTTCGACAAAAAATGACCAGAGGCTGCATTTGAACATTTTCAACCAAAAAAGCTTGAAAATATACATGGCAATTATTTCAAAAGACGAGACGACTTTTTCTTCAAAACAGGGTTTTGAAGAAAAGTCATGATTAATCAGTATGACAATGAAATTTTCGAAATGAAAACATATTTTGAACCTCCCTCTGGCCTGCTGGAATTATAGGACACTTTTGAAAACCAAATTTGCGAAACCCTAGACCTAATGACTAAAATAACTCTTTGCTGACCTAGTCATCATACAGGACTGTAAATGACCTTAAAATTGATTCGACAAGCAGACCTAAACCAGTAGGATAAGGCATGAGGGGAAATGACTGACAAGACCCTTCCGTCATATTATGGCATGCCCCTAGTGGAATGCAGATGAATGAACAGAATGAGACACCTAAAAATGAAATGCAATAAGAGAAATGATCTCTGACGGAGGGATGTAAAGACCGACTCTAACATATGTAATGTAAAGGAGGTTTCCTCCTCAAAGAGGCTAATTTTTAAGTATTTGATCTATCAACTCTACTATTTTGTCAATTGGTTGCATAACATTGATGCATTTTTGTTTCCTATTTAGATATGTGAAATAAATATATATTTTTCTATGTATTTATAACTAAATTATTTAAAGTGGACATGTCTTTATCATTGTGAAAATGATGTAATATTAGCCAGGAGAAATGTGAGAAACATGAATTTTAGTGACTATTTTGTGATAAGTATGTGGAAAAAATAATATTTTTTGAGTTGCTCATTAAGAAATAATCAAATATATTATTTGTCAAAAGTTTAAATCTAATAAATTATCATTTTTATATTATTTAACTCATATTTGTTATTAAAAATAGTTAAATTTAAACAAGTACTATAGCAAATAAAGAACCAAAATAACATTAAAATATTATATCTTTATTACAGAAAAAAATTCTCTAGCCTCTTTAAGGGAGAATTCCCAATAGAGAAAATCCCCAACTACAAGTAATTTCTCATGGTAACTTTGCATGAAGCCTTATGTTACCTTTCTTTATCTTCATCTTTAGAAAGAGAAATTTCTAATTTAAATTGGTAAGAATTGCTATAAATATTGAATTTAAATTTCTTGAAAATATCATAATTTTAGTAATAAATTATATGTTTTTTTAAAGTTTAATTAAATCTAAATTAATTGCATCAAGAGGCACTCTACAACTCAATCAACATGGGAGAGATGTTGTCACATAACGTTACATTTAAAAATAGTAAAGTAATAATTTAAATTAAAAAATTAAAAATAGTAATAACAAAAGGAAATAATCTCGGCCATAATTACAATACTTCAATTTCACCTTAATCTTATATAACTTTATATAGAGATATAGAGTAACTGAAAGTAAAAGAAAATAATTTAGCTTTTATTATGAGGAAGAATTGTAATTTTTTCACATGACAATAAATAGTATTATTGATATTACATTATGTGTAATTCATTCTATGTTCCATTTACATGTGATATTTAAAACAAAATTATATTTATAACAAAAAATATTTTACTCACAACCATAAGTAAAATATTTCAATGGCCATATTAAATAACATACTTTTATAGACACTTTATATAGAGAAAAGTAAAGTAATGTAATTTTTTTTTTATTTTTTTCACTTTAATGAGAAAGATGGAGAGAATTCATATTCCATTAAATAGTTGTTTTCCAATTCAATGTATGATGAATATTTGTAATTTTTTCAATGTTTAATATAGACTTCATATGTAATATTTTAGAAAATAATAATAAATAAAAATAATTAAATGTATACATACAGGAAAAAATTATAAGGGGCATATTTTAACATTTTAATGTGGAGAACATGAATTATCAATTAAATATTTCAATTTCAAATACATATATATTATCCTAGCCTAGATCCATCTTAACTCAGATCTACCAAGCCCCTAGAGGGATCAAATCTCTTTTTTCTCTAAAAGATGTTTACATCTCAAGATATTTGATCCCTCTCGGCGCTTGGTAGATCCAGAGTTGAGATGGATCTAGGCTGTAGGTTATAAAAAATGTGACTTAAGTTATTTAAATTTAACAATAGATTAAATTTTATACACCAATATTGAATTAATTAAATTGTATTTTTGAATAATTTATTATTATTAATATTTTATATTAAAAATTGAATGAGTTACACATTTTCGTCTTATAAAGAACTAAATAAATTATTTTACCTTTAAGTATTTTTTACTTGTGAGTATTGAAATATTTTACTAATTAAGTTAGATTGAATATCAATGAACTTTTTTTTTCCGAGGAAAAAATCAAAACTTTTTATTTAGAGACTATAAAAAGTTTTACATGCAATATTGGTCTTAAGCCATAACAGGTGGCTCATTTGTTTGCTGATCTGCTCAACATTTAGGAGCTGCTTCTGCTGTTTTTTGAACCTGTACAGTCTTCCTCCCATTGGAGGCATAGTAAATCTCATGATGAAAAACCGAACAAAAAGCTGGGGTCTCCTTCAACGAAAGGAAAACAACCCCATACATCAAAAAAATATGAGTTTATAACCCGGAAAGGAACCATAAAAAAGTATATATCTAAAACTGTTTGTTGTGGCTATATACCTGATAAAACTGAAAAGAAGACTGATAAATATATAAACAGAAACATATATATCCGCGAAAACTGCTGTCAAAAAAGGAAAGATGAACTGTAATCAAAGTGACTGTGTATAAGGAGGCAGATTTGTTATGACTGACTGCCCCTGTCTGATCTCTTCTACTGTCCAGCTGCCCATATCCTGTTGTAAACCAGCCTTAGAAAGCTGGTCTGCTTCCTCATTCTTGTCCCTGTAAATGTGGCAGATAGAAAACTTATTAAAAGATGCCTTTAAAAAAGAAATTTCTTCAACAAGAGTCATCAAAATCTGATTTTGACAAGATGCATTTCCATTGACCCAATTTATGACATTTAGTGAATCCCCAAATATCTGAATTGTGTTGATATTTCTGTGAAGAAGCCAGCATAAGAGGTAGCGCAGAGCAGATAATTCAGCATAGTTATTTGTGCCTGTACCCAGCCCAACAGAAGCTTTTAAAGAGTGATCCGGATTGATATGTATACACAGGCCAGCTCCAGCCCTATTGTTTTGGGAAGCCCCATCAAAGAAACCACATGGAATGCCTTCCTGTATGTTGATTTGTTTTTGATTTGGTTTAGGATTTTTAACCTCAGGGGGCGGTAAAGCAGAGTATATGGCAGCTATATTAATGGCAATGACGGAAGAAAGGGTGTCCTTATCTTGGAAAAGACTTTTATTTCTGGCAAGCCATACTCCCCAACAGAAAATAAGAGGCAGATTTCTCAAGTTCCCCTCCGGATGGTCTTGCCACCATTTCCTCCAGGCTGTCTCCAAGGGATCATGCTTGAATATCAATGAACTGTCTAAGCAATAGAAAAATATTTATCTTAATTTTACAATCATAGTTTCAACCATATTGAATTTTGTAATTTATAAAAATATCTTTACATTCAACCATACTCAATTCGACTGTGTTAATTTAGTTAGCACAGAAATATTAATTTGAAATTGTCATTGTGAAGCTTTGGAGAATTGAGGGTGTGAACTAGATAGGATTAAGAGATAAATTTCAATGCTTATTGATTTGTGTGACCCCGAGAATTAGATTAGTTACAATTTTATTTGAATTGTGGTTATTTTCTGCATTAGAATAGAGTTTATTTCAACTGCAAGTGTGATTACTTTCTCGCATTAGATTGAGATTACTTTCTTGCATTAGATTAAGCGTGTTTTCTGGAATTAGATTAAGGTTACTTGAGTGCATTTGTGGTTACTTTTTTGTATTATATTAAGTTTCATTCCATTGCAAGATTGGTTACTTTTGAGAGTAGAGTTCCATTTCCTTACATGTCATTTGTTTCGATTGCTTTGAGTTTTATAATTCGATTGTTTGAGATAGCGTTAATTTTAAAGCCTTTTCATTCTGTACTTAATTCTGAGATAGGAATTTGATATTAAGTTAGGTTAGATGCTCTGATCCTGCATTACCTGTGCTTGTGACTCTAAGTATTATGACCCCGGATTGATGATTTAATGTTGGAAACTATAACATATATAATTTCACCAACATTTTTGGCATCGTTGCCGGGGAGGTGCTAAAGGGATCAGAGCACAGTTTCTTTCACAAGTTTTTGTGTGATCTTAGTTTTAGGGCACTCAAAGGGCAGTGATGACGGTAAGACGTGAGTGAAGAGCCACACATCCTATTTTGTTTGGGTCACTTCAAAGTCTGGTTGTCCAAGTAAGTGAGGAGTTCAAGTTTGGTGATTTTTATTGCGATCAATTTTTATTCATTTAGATTAAAAATTTCAAGCTCTTAAATGACGAAACATTTTTGGGGTCCTGTAAGAACCCCCAGGTACTAATTTGTGTGTGGAGATAGGGATTTCTAAACTAGAAAGCATGATTCAAGGATGATTAAGAATTTGGAGGAGTTATCTCAAATCCTAGCAACAGTTGGGGTGTCTACCTCTCAGGAAGAGCAAACCTTGATGGTAGTCAAGAACCTTTCTACCTCTACAGAAGTGATTGAAGAACCTGATTTCCATGACCCACAACCACATGGAGAGCTAGAATCCTCCAATAATCACATTTTCCAATCTTTAGAGGAAACTGAGGACTTACGGACAACATCTATTAGAGAGAAGCCCCTAAAACCAAATATCGAAGAGGCCAAAGAAGAGGATATGCAACATTGTCAAAATGAAGAAATGGACCAAGACCACTATGATTACATCGAGCATTGGTTCCAAACCAGTACTCCATCAAGACATCATTCTCTTCTTCACACTCTCTTAGCATCATATAATTTGCATCTGCTAGTTTCACATGCTGATGTACACTATAAATTTTATATGTTAAATCTAAGCATGAATGTATCCTTGTACCTGATCCGCACATGGCCTCATTGGAAGTTCTCTTTCACTTGAAGGAGGACATATTTTCTTCGGTATAGTAGGAAAGTTAGTAAATAAATAAATGAAAATAGTGAAGAGAAAAATAAGTCCTTTTGTGAAAACCAGATTGTCTAGTGCAACTGGATAGGGACTTTGCTTGAAAACTAGGTAACTAGCGGGCAAGGTTCCCAATAAAGTTTGTAAATTTGTATGAGTTCTTCAAATCATGTATCTTTCAAGTCATAATGTTTGTACTCGAGTTGGTTGATGTGGATTCCTTAAGGCCCGCCTGCCAACAATCCTTATCCCATCAACATCAACACATTATCTGGTATTAGGGTTAGGGTTAGATAAGGTACCTGGGAGCCTCCATGCCTTAATGACAGGTATCCTTGTCATCTACTAAGGAAATACGTCAATATTTCTTAGTGGATGAGTTCTGCAGTCCATTCAACTTTGAAAAATCCATTCATGGCTAGAAGAATGTACCTAGTGCCTTGATTCCCATTAACATCAAAGGTGGGATATCTCACATTGGTTAACGATCTCCTCAATGGTCAGTAATCCAATGATTCTTGCTTATGTTCGACATCAACACCATTTATTCACATAAGCAAGATTTCACATGGGTGTGTAGCGGTTGAAGACTATATGGTTTTGAGATCTCGACACAGATTTGCAGCAGTTTGGATTTTTGTATCAAAATTTCCATTATCATTTGTAGTAGCAGTCACCTTTCCTCAATTGTTTGGGGACATACAACTCCTCAGGCATGGGGGAGAAGGGGACCTTCAGTTCATCCTTCATCTTTTCAGTTCATCCTTCAAGTCTTCAGCTTCCTTCAGCAGATCCAAATTAGCCTCCATTGCAGCTCTAGCTCTTCTTCAGTAGATCAGATTAGTGGTCACATCAGCTCCAGCCATTCCATCCTCCACTTCATCTTGCAGCACCGAGCACATCAATGATAAAGGTAAAACTTGAGGTAAATTTGGCTTATGATTCTCTAATTCATTAGAAGGTTAAAGAAACTTAATGATTCACCACTTCTCATTCCATGCATTTCATCTTTCATAAACCATCATCCTTTTATTATCCTTCCATTCACTCTGCATATACTCTGATTACAAGACCATGTTAAAAGAAAAAACCTTATGGTGCATTGATAAAGCAGCCTCTATGATGTCTTCTCCTTCCATGATGAAAAACATTAGGATGAAGTCATTACTACCATGAAATGATAAAGGAAACCACGTATAGACATTGGTCTTACGAAGACAGCGTATCAATAGCCCATTCACCATCTACATCACTCATCTCTCCTTCACTCGTCCCTTTCTTGTCCTCAATTTGTATTGCTCAGTAAATTAGTGTGGATTATTAATATGAAGAGTGTTGCACCACAAGAACCAACACCTCCAAACATTCAAGTAACTGCTGCTCCACAAGAACCAATGCCTTCAAATATCCAAGTAATGTTGTGACCTATTAATATGAAGAGTGTTACATGGGGGATGTTGGGCCTTGAATATGCCCATTTTTCCATCATACAAAACCGCCATTTAAAACCTAAATTCTGACACTAGTATACTCAATTCACGTCATAATTCCATCATTTATCACAAAATCACATCCTATGCCTCGTGGTTGATTATCATTAGTTTTATTAGATTTTCTATGATTAAAGATGATTATGCCATGGTTTACTAATGACGGTTTCGCTAAGCTCATCTTTTCACAGGGTTCCATCATTGAGTTTCTTTACAAGCAAGTAGAGTATGAAAATGACCAATTTGGGGCTTTGACACTTTTCGCATGCTTCCAGAGAAACTGAGAGAGGTTTTATCAAAATTAATTTTTGAATACCTTTCCATGACCTGGATTGCACCCAAGTCACTCATGTGGGTCTCTAGAAGGAAATTCACAAATTTGCCCAAATTTGCAATAAGTTTCAAACTGCCAACTTCTACCTCAAGCTCTGTGTAGGTGAAGGTGGATGAAGAAAATAGGGCACATCAGTTTTGGTTTCGGTATATCACATTGACTAAACCTCAAACTGATTTATAAAATTCATCATGGTTTGGGAGATACGAAGAGGCCTTTGAGGCAAATTTGTATACAATTCACATAAAACTCAGATTTGTAAAATATCCAAACAACCAACTTTGGGCACACTTTCTGAGGAGATGGAGTTGAATCAGAAGATTTGAAGACATGGGATTCTTCAACAATATGGCCAATTAGGTTCCATATGATCATTTTACCAAAATACATTATGGTTGAGGAGACCAAGCAACCTCTTCATCACTAATTTGTGTAAAATCACAACAAACCCAGATTTTTGGGATCTCTTCCAAAATTGCAAATTCATTTGGGAATTTAGTTTAAATGGATTTTGTGTATATATCAAAGCTCAGGGAGGGAGTAAGGAAGTAATGATACTATTGTAATTTTTGTAATGCTCCATAATTGTTGATTAAGAACTTATGTTATTCGAGACTTCGTATGCCATCATTTTGATATAATACAAGTTCCAACATTTGTCCCACTGAGTTATTTATCGTTGCATTTTAGATTTCATTTCACTGAGTTAGTTCACCTTGCTCTAGGAGTGGCAAGGACCCACCACCTCTGGAAGCAAGTTCTACAACCAGTATAGATCTTAGGATTAAGTTTGATCATTATTTCGCAGTGTGCATATTTGTTTGAGAGCTATTATTCAGATTTTTGAATTGTCATTTTTATTTTGTACTTAAATCTGTCCTCTGCTTTATAGATTCGAATTGAAAGAAATAGATCTCGCTTCTCAATTGGTTTAGATCAACAAATGTTTCGGTGGGTAATAATCCTTAGTGTGCCACTGGTTTCCTTTATGTAATTACATAACACAAAAAAACATTTGTGAAGCATTCTTAATTCAAAAGTATGCAGGGATTGATTATGGTATCTGAGATCTCGAAATAAATTGAGTTTATGCTCTGCTTGTTTTTCCAAAATCTATAACATTACATCTCTGTGAGGAATGCTCAAGAACAACGAAACTGGTTGCAATTAAGTTTGATTGGTTCTGAAATTTAGACTGATTGAGAATTGGGTTGAATTGAATCAGAGTTTAAAGGTTTCCTGAAGTTTGATTATGATAGCAACAAGAATTGGTTTTTAAATTAAATATATTAATGCTGTGAGTGTGGAAAATCGAATGAAGTGTGGTTATGTGTAGTTCTTTTTTAGATGCTTGTAAAATGAAGTGTTCATGACCCAGGGTTTAGGTTTAGTAATTAGATTTATTTTGATTGAATCTTCTTTCCATAGCATAAGACGTTTTAGCTGAGCATTGCTTTCTAGAATAGAGTTTGGTATGGTTTTGATTCTACAGTAGATGCATGAGTTTAATATAAGACTGATTTGGTTTCTCTCTAATTCTGTGTTTGGATTACGATTTTCACAATTTTAGAAGATTGAGTTTTCTGAGTGATTTGTTTTATTCAAATTTAGGGTTTCTTATTGAAGATTTATGAGTAGTGAATTGCAGATTATTTGTGACAAGTTTCTCTTGGATAAAATGATTAGAATCTTTTTATGGTTTCTCTTTTGTTTACATCATAATTCACAAGGCCAGGATTGATATCATAGTTCAGTCTATATAGTGGTTGGATTATTCAAGTAATTTCATTATTTGTAGTTTGATTCGATTTGGGTAACTTTGAGGGTTGTTGTGATAGAACAGAGTAGTTGATTTCGTTTTAGAATGGTCATTGCAGTAGTTTTAAATTAGAATAAGCTTTGATCAATTTAAGTGTGTTAATTTAGACAACACAGAAATATTAATTTGAAATTGTCATTGTGAAGCTTTAGAGAATTGAGGGTGTGAACTAGATAGGATTAATAGAAAAGTTTCAATGCTTATTGATTTGTGTGACATCGAGAATTAGATTAGTTACAATTTTATTTGAATTGTGGTTATTTTCTGCATTAGACTAGAGTTTATTTCAACTGCAAGCGTGATTACTTTCACGCATTAGATTAAGATTACTTTCTTGCATTAGATTAATCGTGTTTTCTGGCATTAGATTAAGGTTACTTCAGTGCATGTGTGGTTACTTTTCTGTATTAGATTAAGTTTCATTCCATTGAAAGATTGGTTACTTTTGACAGTAGAGTTCCATTTCCTTACATGTCATTTGTTTCGATTTATTTGAATTTTATAATTCGATTGCTTGAGATAGCATTGTTGAAAATGGCAACAAGAAATGCTAAAAATAGCAGTTTGGGTACCAGTGCTGGATTGAGCAATAGGGAATGAAACATGGAAGTGCTAAAAATAACATTCTATTTTTAGCAGTTCGAGATGGATTCCTATTTTTAGTCAGTTCTTGGACTAAAATAGGAAGTAAAATTCGAATTTGAACTTAACATCTGTTTGAAAATAAATTAATTAATTCTCCATGAGTTAATTAGTTGTGAAAAATCAAACATGAAGTCTATGTGAGGACATGCAACAATTTATCTATTAATTGGGGAATTTATCCATCAGTTAAAGAGATAAGGATGAGTTCTAATTTGAGTAGTAATTAGTTGGCTCAGTTAACTGAGTCAATGATCTGGATTTAAACATGAACGCAAAAAATTACAGAGATAACCATAAACACAGATATGCAGCAGAAATAATGCTTCATTTCATTAATGTAAAATCTGAAATATAATTACAAACAGTAATGGAAATAAACCAGCTAGGGTGATGGTAGCTTATCTCTGAGAAGAGATTGGGTGGTTACATGCCTCTGAATTTTGTTACAATGAGGCTCGAAGGCCTATTTATTGTTGAGAAACAATGGAAAACCTTAAACATCCAAAAACCTAACCCTAGAAGATGAAATGCCAAAATGTGGGCCCCGTTTGGGTAAATTGGTACATCAACTTCCCGGGGTCGTAACTTTGGCATACGATCTCCATTTGACACGTACAATATCTTGTTAGAAATATCTATCCGAGAACTACAACTTTGGGAAGAGAAACATCAGTCCATGGACCCATGTTGCTCCTAGTTTTCCCAAAAAACGTCGTTTAGGGCCTCAAAACAGTTCCAGAAGTTCAGGACCCGAAAAACTGCTAAAATTAGTAAATTGTGCTACAATTAAGGAAACTAAAAAGCTAAAAGGAACAATGGTGGGGGTCCAAGTGGACTTGGTGGGTGGCCACCAATGTTCACCTGGATCATTCCTCCCCCCTTAGGAAGCAATGGTTCCCATTGTGTTGAGTTCCTCCATGAGATGAGGAAACTTCTGCTGAACTTGGTCCCTGGTGAGCCACTTGCCCTGGTGAAGGAGTTGGCTTGCTTTGTTAACTCGATACAGTTGGATATTCTACTGGAGAGTGTGCTTGATCTGTGTGTCCATAATCCGATCAGTTGTAGATTGTTCCATGCAATATGGATTTAACTTTGTGGGTGTGAGCTGTTCTGCAATGTCGGATGTGTCTAGTAATGGTGCAATGTATGGCTGAAGGCAGTCCACATTGAACACTGGGTGAAGGCTAAGGAATGGGGGAATGCCGAGCTCAAATGCATTGTCTCCCATAGCCTTGGTAATGGTGTAAGGACCATATCAGAGTGGTCTGAGTTTCCAATAGGCTCCGGTAAGGTGTTCTTTTTGCAAATGCAACCAGACTTTGTCGTCCACCTGAAACTTGTGTGGCACCTGATGTTGATCATGTCGTTGCTTGTACTTGGCATTTGATTTCTCCAGAATGTCATGGACCTGATGACGAATATGTTGGATGTGCTCAATGAAGCTGTTTGCCTTATCTGTTTCGGACTAGACATGAGCCAAAGCCACGTGAGTAGCTGCAAATGGCATGGCCACATCAATGGGACATAGTGGCTGGAATCCCAAGCCCACCTGAAAAAGGCTGTGGCCAGTTGAGCTGTGGAGAGCTCGGTTGTAGTTGTGCTGAATGTAGGGGAGGATCTCATCCCATGTGCATGGATGCTTTGAGTTGTACATGCGCAAAATCTGTACAATCATCCTGTTGACAACCTCTGTCTGGCCATCAGTTTGAGGATGGAAGGTTGTGGACTTAGTGAGTTTGGTGTCCAACATCAAATAGAGACTGGACCAAAATGTACTAAGGAATCTATTATCCCGATCTGAGAGGATAGACTGTGGGATCCCAAAGTGTACCCACACTCATTCAAAGAAGAGTTTAGCAGTGGCTTTTGTTGTGATATTCTTCTTGCAGGACACCATAATGGCCATCTTCGAGAACTTGTCGACGACCACAAAAACACAGTCATTTCCATGCTTAGTGGAAGGAAGGCCTGACATGTAATCCATGGAGATGGATTCCCAAGGTCGACTAGGGGTAGGCAGCGGGGTATAGAGGCCTTGCTTCTTGACGGTCGGTTTGGCAATGGCGTAGACAGTGCATGATCTAATGTACTTCCCGACAGCCTATCGCAGATTCGTCCAATAGAAATACTTATGTAGTACTGCCACCATTTTCTCGACCCCGAAATGCCCAGCAGCCTGACTGTAGTGTGCTTCCCAAATCATCTTGGCACGCTTGCTTGAAGGAACACAAAGGTGACCCAGGTGGCATAATAGGGCATCCTGGAGGTGAAAATCTGGAGCATGCTGACCCTCCAAGAGTGTCTGGTATGTGTGGCTGAATACTGGGTCACTTTTGTAGAGAAGTGGCCAATCAGAAGTCTTGTGCCCACAAGAGTTGAGCACAGTGGTTAGTGCCATGATCGGTGGTCAACTGAGGCAATCTGCAACAATATTGGTGCTGCCCTTCTTATACTTGATATTCAAATGGAACTGTTGCAGGTATGTGGACCACTTCTGATGGCGATCATTCTACAATTTCCCTTGGGTCTGTATGAACTAGAGGGGTCGGTGGTCTATGTGGATGACCATTTCCTTCCCCAAAATGTAATGTTTCCATTTTCGGTAGGCCTGCACAATGGAATACATCTCTTTGTCATAAGTGGGATACTTCCAGACTGTGTCTGAAAGTGTCTCATTGTGATATGCCACTAGATGCCCATGTAGAGTAAGGATTGCCCCAATAGCATAGTCAGAGGCATCTGTCTTGACCTCAAATGGTTGTTGCAAGTCTGGCAATGCGAGTACTGGTGCAGAGCAGAGGCGATCTTTCAACTTTGTGAATGCCTTCTGTTGAGATTCAGAACAAAAGAATTTTTCTTTCACTCCACCCTTGGTGACTTGACTCAAGGGCCAAATGATATGAGAAAATCCCAACACGAACTTGAGGTAGAAGTTGGAAAGACCCAGAAAGCTGCGCAGCTCTGTTAGAGTGGTTGGAGAGGGCCAATCCCGAATGACTTGGATCTTGGCTGGATCCACATGCACCCCCTGTTCATCAATAATGTATCCCAGATACTGAACCTGGGTCATGCCAAAAGTGCATTTCTCCAAATTGGCACATAACTTATGTTGTCGTAGTGTTTGGAGAACCTGTCGGATGTGGTGGAGGTGCTCTTCCCAACTCTGGCTGAAGATCAGGATGTCATCCAAGTATACCACTACAAATGAGTTGGTGAATGGCCACAAAATGTCATCCATTAGCCTCATGAAGGTTGTAGGATCATTCGTCAATCTGAAAGGCATAACCAACCATTTGAAAAGGCCCTCCTTGGCTTTGAAGGCAGTCTTCCACACATCGGAGGGTTCGATTGGTACCTGGTGATATCTTGACCTCAAATTGATCTCGCTGAAATATTCCCCCCCTTCAATTGGTCCAGGAGGTCATCAATCCACGGGATCGGGTACCTATTATGGACAATGATCTTATTCAATGCTCGATAGTCAATACAGAGTCTCCAAGTCCGATCCTTCTTCTGTACCAACACGATCAGGCTCCCATAGGGATATGAACTCAGACGGATGTGACCTTTCTACAGCAGCTCCTGAATCTGCCTCTTGATTTCATCGTTCTCCAGAATAGAGCACTGATAGATTGGTCCATTGGGCAGTGGCGCACCTGGGGTCAGATCAATGAAGTGCTTGACCTGATAGTGCAGAGGAACCCCTGCGGGGGAGGTAAAGATGTCCTCATACTCCTCCACGAACTTGTCCATCTGTAGTTATCGTGCGAAAGGGCCCTGTCTGGAGGTCGTGGCCACTGTCTTCTTCTTTCCTTGATGGCATATCATCAGGAAAACAAATTTCCCTGTTTTGGAAATCAGCTTACTGCATTGTTTTGCAGTAACCAAAGAGATGGCGGTAGGCGGTGCTACCTCCGGTATCCTGTACAGCTTATTTCCCAAAGTAATAATAACAACTCAGGGCCTTGATTCATACACAGCATGTTACTTCCACAAGTATGGTTTCCCTAATAATACATCACAAACTTCAAGGGGAGCAATGTCACACAAGACCTCATCCGTGAAGGGCTTGATGTTGTATGGAAGGTGACACTGCTGGCTCACGCGAAGATCCCGTCCTTGGTTAAGCCACCCGATGGTGTACGGTTGTGGATGTGCTATGGTTGGTAAGCCCAGCTGCTTCATGACCTCTGCAAAAATGAGGTTCTTTTGGCTCCAGCTGTTGACAATGAACTGTAGCGGGGATCACTTTACCCATATCTGGGAGTGGAAGAGATGTTCCTCCTCCTCTAGATCTTCGGGTTCCTCCTTCTGGATCTTCGTGGTGGCAATGGTGGAGTTAGGTTCCACATCAATAATCTGCTTCCCTTTGTCATTCCCCTTATCGGGTTCTAACTCAGAGTCAGAACATGCATCTGATTCTGAAACCTTTAGCTCAGCCACCAGTGACTGCTTGGCCCAACACTCACTTGTGTTGTGAGTGGAGCTCTTATGGAACTCACACCATTTTCCCGTGTCCATTTTTGGCTTGGCGGTGTTGTTCTTTGCTTGCAGCTTTGGTGGTTTGTCTTGGGCTGCCCCACCTTGGCTTTGTCCTTTGTTCTGTGGTTTAGGGGCACCTTTCCATTGCTTCAGATTCGCAGATCCAAAGTCTCGCTTCTTCTGCTTAAACTTCTACTCGACCTTAACGGCATATCGGTATGTTGTGCCGAACGAGGAGATGTTTAGGAATTCTATTTCTTCCTGGATGTACTTATGCATGCAGTCGCGGTATTTGAGTATCAAATGCTGCTCCGAATCCTTGATACCCAACTTTGTACGAAGGGTATGGAAAATATTGGTAAACTCTGGCACGTCTTGGTCCCTTCCCTGCCACAGCATGGTCCACTTTATGTATTGATCCTCATAGATTCCGACAGGGTAATACTGCTCCTTGATGGCATCCCAGAATGAATTCCAGGTGGGTGCGGCTGAAAATAGTGAGCTAGTATTTTCATCCTTATGCTCGTAGTAGTTCCCACCAGTCCTTGATGTGGGCGACTACTTTGAGAAGAGTGAAAACAATCTTTTCCCGACTCGAAAATTCATGAACAGAAAAATAACCCTCTAGCAGATTTAACCATTTATCTATAGCATCTGTGTCTATCTGACCCTCGAATATGGGGATTTCAAAATTAACTTGTACCTTAAAGGGCTTGGCGTTTCCAGAGTAGTTGCTGGAAGTTGATGCGTTGCCTCTGGGTAGCCGCTGAAGGATCTGGGCAAAGCTGTCCATCATCGCGTTCCTTTGTCACTTGAGGGCTTCTTCAAGCAAGATTTTGATAGGATCTCCTGTCCCTTGTTTTTCTTCTCATCTACCATGGGAGGCCGCTGGGATTTGCGAGGCTGGTATTGCAAAGGTTCGACCAGTTCAAGCCCTAACTCCTTATATCCCGACCTCGTTGGGGACATGCACAGAAAAACAGAGAAAAAGCAGACCGTTCTGATACCACTGCTCCTGATTTAAACAGGAACGAAACAAATTACAGAGATAACCATAAACACAGATATGCAGCGGAAATAATACTTCATTTCATTAATGTATAATACTGAAATATGCTTACAAACAATAATGGAAATAAACTAGCTAGGGCAATGGTAGCTTATCTCTGAGAAGAGATGTGGTAACTACATGCCTCTGAACTATGTTACAATGAGAATCGAAGGCCTATTTATTGTTGAGAAGCAATGGAAAACCCTAGACATCCAAAAACCTAACCCTAGAAGATGAAACACCAAACTGTGGGCCCCATTTGGGTAAATTGGTACATCAATTTCCCGGGGTCGTAACTTTGGCATACGATCTTCGTTTGACGCGTATAATATCTCATTAGAAAGACCTATCCGAGAACTAGAACTTTGGGAAGAGAAAAATTAGTCCATGGACCCATGTTTCTCCTAGTTTTCCCAAAAAAATGTCTTTTATGGCCTCAAAACAGCTCCAGAAGTTCAGGACCCGAAAAACTACTAAAAATAGAAAATTTTGCTACAATTAAGGAAACTAAAAAGCTGAAATGAACAATGGTGGGGGTCCAAGTGGACTTGGTGGGTGGCCACCAATATCCACCTGGATCAGTCATGTCTAGTGATAATTAATTTAAATAGTTTGTTTAAATTAAGTATGTTCAATTAATTAATGCATGCTTGCATATAACTGTTGCACTTCAGATAACTGAAGATTCTCTCATGAATAACTCATGCATGTCAGTTCAGACAGAGACCTAGTTGAGATCAAAGAAGGGACAATGTACTATCAGTTGGATGAATATTTTTCCTATAAAGGAAGCTCATCCATAATGAGAGTTTATCTCCTTTAGGATTGTGTAGTTGGATCAAAGGTTAGTGAGTGCGTGAAGAGGCCAATTTACAAAAGTGGCTGCACTGGACCCCAATCAAAATTGTGCAAAGAAATAGGAGGCTTGGAGGGAAGACTAGAGGTTGGATAGAGACCTTTCATTGTCTATGAGCAGCAGAGGTATTACAGAGAGAGCAGGATAGCTTTTGAGCTGATTCTTTTTGTAATATTAGTTATATTTCCACTTGTATGATAATACAGAGATGGAGTTTTAGGCTGGTGCTTTCCCCTGGATATTTCTTCTGTGTTATGTGTGATTGATTCCTTCTTATCAGTCATATGTGTTCAATTGATGTTGCTCATTTTCGATTAAGCTTCCACTAAATTGGTTGTAGAAGTAGGTCAAGTATTTTGCTTTAGTATATTGCATTATCAGGTGATCTACAGATGGGAATTTCTACATGGTATCAGAGCACAGGTGATCAAGGAAGAATAGTATACAAGAAGGGAGAATTTGAAGTTTGTGATTCCTGCATATAGAAATCGAGTTCTTATCACATCTCTATTTCACTTATGGTGTTCAATGTTTTGAGACTCGAATATTCCCTTGATGGTAGTTTGAATTATATAGCCTGGAAGGATCGCATGGAAGCAGTACTAGAGTATAACAGTCTAAAGGAATTCATTGATCAAGACGTCCCCAGGCCGACTGGTGCTACTGAATTGGCTGAATGGAAGAAATGTGTGGCAAGAGCAAGGAGAATCCTTCTGGAGGGAGTTCGAAATCACATAGTCTCAAGTCTCCATGGGAAGAAGACACAGTTTTCAATGTGGAAAACAATGAAAGATCTATATCAGAATAGCAGTGATCAGAGGAAGTTGGCACTGAAAGACAAGCTTTGAAAGATCAAGTGTGAAAATGGTGACATGATCTCTACATATCTGAACAATCTCACCACATGCAGGGATGAGCGTGGAAGTGTAGGGATCATGACAACTGATGATGACATGGTGAGTCTTGCACTCCTCGGTCTTCCTAAGAGCTATCATAGCTACCAGGACTCGGTTAATGGAAGAGAGAAACTGCCAGATTGGGAACGACTTTGATGTAGAATGGATTCCTGGAAATTCTAACTATATTGCTGATGCTCTTACTAGGGAAATGAATAAAGCTCATAGAATTGGCCGCAACAAAAAAGAAGTCAAAGGAAGCATTTTTGATATTCCAGATCAGCCAGATAATTTTATCACTTTGGCAAAAAGATTCAAAATTCTTGAAAAACATGTTGAAGATCTTTGTTTTGAAATAAAGAAGGTAGTTGGACTCAGGCTTCGAAGAAATCAGTGGATTTAGAAATGTCAAGCCTGGCAATCAAAGAATATTGGCACACTTCTTGGATTGGATCCTGAATTGGTAAAAGTATACTCTTTACCAAATATGAAAGTCAAGTTATATTTCAGAACTCTTGATGATCTATGGTCCATACAGTATACACAATCCATGATTTGGGTTTTACAGATTTTAAATTATTATCAGATGATTGGTTGTATTGATTTCGCACTTGAAATCTTTACAAGTGCTAAGATGATGGACCTTGATGATGTTAATATCAAGATAGAAGTTGGAAAGTTTTTACAGACCTTAAGAATCCTAGATCTATTCAAAGAAATGGAAGCATCATATTTACAGAGAAGAGATGTAGATTATATGCACTCAGATACTTTTCCCCAGTATGAAATCTTCGAACCATTTGCAGATTGGGAAATCAAGGACAGATATTGCAAGAAGAAACAGGTTGACAGAAAATCCCAATGTGTAGAAAGAACTCTGCAGTATATCAAAATCTTTTCAACACCATGGGATTTTCAAAGTCCAGAAATCAGAAATGCTATTGATCCAAATCCTTTTTCACAGGTTTTTGCAAACTAGTTTTCAGAAAGTTCCGCCTTTGCAGAAAATAGAGATGAAGTGAATAGAGTCTTGGGATGGTTAAAAGAATTTCCCATGCAAAAGTTAGTTGAAAAAATTCACATCATTAAAAAACTGACAGAATTACAAGGGAAGCATCCTGTTTTAAAATTTTCTGTGAACCAAAAAGCATTAATCACAGTTGGAGTAAGTTCAGGAAACTGGACAGCAGACACTATATGTTTGATTAGCTTGTTACTATCAACCAGGGTATGCACAACATTCAATTTTGAGTTTGGATGGCAAGAAAAAGAAGGCGTAAGTGATCACTACAAAATCTAGGTACAACACACCATAGAAACAACAACCAGTATGTTCCAGATATTCACATGGGAATTATTGGATGGGATAGAGCTACCAATACAACAGATGAAAACCTTCTCAAAAGCCCATAAAGATTCCTTTTTGGACATAGAGATAAATCCTACATCTTATATTAGTAGATGGAGAAAAAGAGATGACCCATTCAAGTTACCCTACCAAAGCCATCATGCCTACAAAGATCGATAAAGTTGGAAAGACCAAATAAAGTTGGAAGTCAGACAATCCTCTAAAGCAGCTACAACATCTACAGCAACAACATCTTCAAAAGGAAAGGACATTTTATTTTTAGATGTGTACCAAGATGCTCAAGACCCCACCGAGCCGGACTATGAAGAAAAATATCTAAAGATAATGGAGGAAGCATATCTGCAAAAGAATCAATCTTCTGACGAATTTGATGATTATGACTCAGACCGCAACCCTATGGGACCATGGTGATAGTCCTTAGATTCCTTGTAAATAGTGGAAAGTTTGAATTATTGTACTGAGTGTGATTTTGAATTATTGTACTGGAATATTGAGTAGACACCGTCGGACTATGGAAATGCTGACAGGACCCTCAATTATTTCCACTTTGTGTCATGTCTAGGTAAAAGTAGATTCTTTAGGAAGTCTATAAAAAGGAGAAATCAGTGGAAGAGAAGCCCGTGTGGTTGGGCTGAGTGCTTCTAAACTCTGAGATTTCTTGTTTCATCTTGTAATGCTCTGTAAGTTTTCCTTTTGAGTTAATAAAAGCTTTGCGCACCTTTTCACTCTAAGTTGAGTCGTTCGCTTGATATCTTCTTCTAAGTATCAGTAAGGCTGCAAGGGAGGTGTTCATAAAGCTGCTGATAGAGTGTTCGAGGAGAGGTTGAATTGCAGTAGATGCATGCAGCAAGTGCTAGAAAGTACCGTCTCAAGGAGCTACTTTACTGAACAGTAAGAGGTTCTCAATCTTTTAGAGAATTTGTTAAAAATTGCTCAAAACTGGCTACACATTCCTCTGTCCATTCAAATTTCTAGCCTTTCCTTTGCAATGATGTAATGGGATAATAAATCCGAGAGAAATTCCTGATGAACCTACTATAATAACCTACTAGTCCCATGAATGATATTACCTCATCCACATTTATAGGTGTTGCCCATTCCATGAAAGCTCTTATTTTTTCCAGATCCACTGTTATGCCTTCCGTGGAAACCACGTGCCCCAATTAATGTACCTCTATCCAAAAGAAACTGCATTTATTGAGATTGACATACAATTGATGCTCTCTCAACAATCTCAAAATTGTTGTAGAGTGTTTGGCATGCCCTTCCTCATTCTTAGAATATACCAATATGTCATCAATGAGTACAATCACAAACTTGTCGAAATAAGGACATAATACACTATTCATCAAGCACATAAAAGTAGCTGGAGAATTAGTCAAACTGAAAGGAACTACAACAAACTCATAATGCCCATACCTGGTCTAGAAAGTAATCTTGTAGATGTCCACTTCTTTAATGTGTGCATGATGATATTTGGATCTCAAGTCAATCTTGAAGAACATTGTTTCTCCCTTCAACTGGTCAAAAAAGTCATCAATCCTCGACAATGAATATATGTTCTTGATAGTTACCTTATTCAGCGGCATGTAGTCAATACAAAACCTACTAGTACCATCCTTCTTCTTCAAAAGCAAAACTGGTGCACCCCAAGGTGATACACTTGGCCTAATGTATACCTTTTCAAGCATTTCCTTCAACTTCAACTTCAATTCCAGTAACTATGGTGTGATCATTTTGTATGGTGCCTTTAATGTTGATGTTGCACCTAGTACTAACTCAATAGAAAATTCTACTTCCCTGTGAGGCAGAAACTCTGAAATCTATGCTGAGAACACATCTTGAAACTGCTGTAAAAGCGAGTACCTCCTCAATTATACATAGACATCCTCAACTTCCTTACTTTTATCACTGGAACTATGTACTGTAAGAAATACACATCCTTTTCTACAACTATGCTTTACTTACATAGCTGTCACCATTCTAACTGACGTTTCCTTCTTCTTACCCTGTAAGATTCTATGTTCTCCATTGTCATCCAAGCACTAAATAGCCTTGTCATAAAAGTCCACCTTGGTCCTATGAAGATATAGCCAATCCATACCCAAAAGCATATTATATGATACGAATGGAAGTACAATAAGATGCATTGATGTAGGCATACCATTTAACTCAAATTCAAAAGCTCTTACCCAATGATGAACTCTCTTATTAGTAAATATTGGCTTAGTGGTTCTTGACCCAGGTTTAGAGTTAGTTGCGCCAAACAAAACCCTACACCATTGGCCCTTTCATCATAACCTGCATAGCACAGAATGAAGTCTCACCGAAAGCTGTATGGGGGGATGCGACAACCAAGTTTCTGCATCCAGAGATCAGTGTGATGTATTTTTATGTTCTAGATCTATCTCCATGTAGATCTATAAGCCCTAAGGGATTGGTACTATAACTCCCTTCGGACGGATCCTAGACCTCCGTGAAGGTCGCCGATCAGCTTTTGAGGACCCTAAACAAATGAATTACCTACTTACGTGAACCATAAATTATCCTTAGATTATAATCTACTTAGATCTACTTAAGTGCTTGATAAACTTAACATAATGTATTAAGATCTTTGCGTAAATGCTTAACATGTATTGCATTCAGTTGATAAGACTTATCCAGTAGATTCGCACATCAATACATCACTATTTCATAAAGACACTATTTCATCACATCATATATCACAAACATAAACAATAGAGGTAAAAAGATAAAACACATGAATTTCTCCAACAACCTTCTTTATTGATCTTCTGTATCAGGTTACAGACTCAAAACTTCCCTGCGCACTCAGCTGTAGGGGTCCACAAACTCAGTTGTGGACACTAATC
Source organism: Pinus tabuliformis (assembly GCA_031772625.1). NCBI lineage: Eukaryota > Viridiplantae > Streptophyta > Pinopsida > Pinales > Pinaceae > Pinus > Pinus tabuliformis. The sequence continues at coordinate 153,911,502 of CM062812.1, forward strand.
TAGGCCTCTACACACTCAGCTGCAGAGCCTTTTCCCCTTTCTAAGACTTACTTCCTTGTGCTATCTCTCTAAGACTCCATCCGATCATACCCATAGACTTCCATATAGATCTACCATAGACTCTTTAAGGCACATCTATTTATACAATCCCATGGTCCGTGGACCATGGGTAGATCTCCAAACCACCTCAACTTTACATAAACGAGGGTAAAAATCCTTTTTGACTCTTAACTACCTACGTGCTCCGCATCCACAATTCACAGATACTTTACATCTTTTCATCAAAATTTACAACAAAATTTGGGTTTTTAACTCCAAAACTAACCCAGGGGACCCCATCCCAATATGCCCCCAACACAAAGGTCATGACTTACCCTCGAGTCACTCGGCTGGCATGGTGATATTGCTGCAAAGATCCCCCATCTCTACCTGCACAACTGCGACCTCAACAACACTTTGTGTAGCTTCTTGCTTGAATTTCTTGATGAGCTGCTCCATAGCTGGTCCTTCTGCGGCTAGCTTCATCATTTACTGAGTCGTCTGCAAGCCCATCAACTTCTCCTGAATTCTGGTAGTAACCTGGTAACCCTCATCTAACCAAGGTCCCAGTCTTGCCTTCAACACGACCTCCTTCTGCTAAGATGCTTCAACCTGCATGCGGAGCTATTGCCCCTCCTATAACTTGGCGAGGTGATGCACTAGAGAAATTGAGCGCGTCGTGGCCCTAACCTCATCATACTATTGTTCGAGCTCGCGAACCTCTGTATTGAACATCTGTAGGTTTGGGTCCTCCTGTAAAGTCATGACCAAATTCCATTGCCTGCTCGAATAAGGTCGAACAGTCAATGAATGCGACATCCAATGTGGTCATTCCTTCTGTGATTGTGACTCCGCGTTGTTTCCTGACTTTGGGCGGAGTCGATGGCTGCAATTTTAGCTGCAACTTCATGATCTTCATGTTGAGATCAAATTGAACTCTCTCAACTTTTTCCTTTTCCTCATGGACACCTGCATCTAATTTTCGGATCTTGGCCTATGGTTGTGCATCCTCGGGTATGTGAAACTCCAGCATTGTTCTACACACCTATGCAACCGCGGTTGCCAGCTTGGAGCTCTATACCTGGATATTATCTCTTTCTTTCAGGGCTTGTGTCTTTTCGGTGAACATTTGTTCATTGTTCACCCAATACTTGTTGATTAAACAAAGAGCATGTTGCTCCTGAGCTCTCAATTCCATTTTCACCCCCGCTTGCAATGCATGAAGAAATTCATTGGGGAGCACAATAATATTTAGGTCGATGTTCTTAAGGGTACTTATGATGATCTTGTCATCAACCGATTCTGTTCTCAAGGACCCCTATGGTAAAGAAATTGTTCTAAGCTCCACTGTCCTTATCATTTATGCAGTCTGACTTGTCCTTGGTGTCAGGCTCATTTGTACGACACTCGCTTGACCTGTGCCCACCTGTATCCTGCTAGTTTGGGTCTTTTATTCATGCAAATCCTTCTAGATATTTCCCAATGACTGCATGTATTATTGTTGGAATTATTGCAATAGTTCGGTTGTAGCATCCTGAACTTTGTCACCGATCTCATCAAGATCACCCTCTGTCAAGGTGATGGGATCCACCTGCATTTTAGCTAACTTCTTCTTCTTACGGGAACCCTCTTGTTGTTGTTCTCGGTGCTTCCTTAGTCAAAATGGGGTACTCTTCCCCTCATCACCTCCATTGCCCTCCGTAGACTGCTCTTCCTCCTTAGTTTTGGGAAAATTAGATTTGCCTCTTTGCTTGGAGTTGCTCTATTCTTGCTCAGCCTGTTCTTTTGCAGCTCGCTCCTTTTCCATTCGAGCCTTCTCATTGGATTCCTTCTTCTGCTGCACGACCAACTTTGTGCTGGCTATTTTGCTGCATCCTTTTATTTCTTCTCAGCTGAGCTCCTCGCGCCTTTGCTGGTACCTACATCCAAGTTGGACAGGGTGTGCCAATCTACTGGACAATGCTTGATCACTCCCTGTATGGCATCATCAGTGACCAAAAATGTTAAATCGAACCACCTTTGTTGCAGGTCCTTCCATGCCTGAATGTAGACGCGGTGGAAATCTACCTTAAATGCAACATACATGGACATCTAGTCATACAAGGTTGGGGAAAACCTTGGGCGTTGATTGATGGTCATGAGAAAGCTCGCTTCCATCAACACCTAGAAAATATTTGTTTCTGTGACTCACGTAGGGTCCTTCATGGCCCAAAGGGAGGCAAACTGCACGGCCTCTGGCAATCCTTCCTTCAATGGAGGAAACTAACTATCCTCTGGTAGCTCCGAGGCGTCCAACACAATGGAGAGTAGCATCCACGTGTAGTGGAAGGGTTTGCTCTCATCCTAGACCTCACGAAAATTTGCAAGAAATTCACTGCATAAGTACTGCGACCAGTTAAACTGCATGCCCTCCACGCATTGTGTAGCTAACCATACCACAGGCGTCAGGACCTCATCCATGAGACACTTCCTCATAACCTTTTTGGTGAGTATTTGGGTGGAAATATTCACTACAGGATCGTTAATGGATGTGATGGAATAGCCGTGCGGCTTCTTGAAAAGCTAAAACTCATTTTTCGTCTTCTCCATCAAGTCTCTTTTGCCTACTTTTCCACCAAAATCCTTGGCTAGATTCAAACCCTTATGTGAGAGGTGTGTGATCATGTGGATGAGAATGTCTGTGATGGGTATAGGCGCTCCAAGCCATAATCACCCATCGTGCATGAGAGTAAGTAACTGTCGCACAAGGGTGGTGTTAATATTAGTGCATGATAGTGGGGCACCCACAACAGATTGAGCAATCTGAAGTTCTCCACTCTGTGGATCCATTCAACCATTTCCAACTCAGTGACACCTAAGTCTAGTTAGTACACTCACCTCATGTAATTTTTTGTCACGAGGTGAGGGAACTGCTCATGGTCAGTCAGGTCCCAATGCTCTATTTTTAATAGGGGAACCCGCGCAAGTCGCGAACCTTCAAAAGTCATTTGCTCTGGTAATAAGGCTGTATGAATAAGGAACTTGTCCGAGTCTCAGTCCTTGCGAACCTTCGCCTTCCCTTTTCGTGGAGGGATATACTCAGGAAACTTGGTGAGGGGCTCTGCTCCCTCAGCGTCTATATCCTTAGTGCCCTGTTCATCTTCCAAATCCACCACCTTCTCTGGTTGCTTGTCCTTCTTTTGCGTCTGAGTGGCAATATGATTTCTAGGCGACTCGAACACTAGCATCAACCTCTTCTACTTGTCTTTCTTCGTCTTCAGGGTTTCTCTCACAGGTGTAGGCTTCAACCTAGACGACCTCAGCGCCATAGGCATGGGAGTCGGAGCTTCCATGCTCACTACCTATGGAACAACTCCTTCGGAGGTGACAATTCCTCCAGTGCTTGTAGTCTTAGTTAGACTTGGTCCTACATTGTATCGCAGATGAATTTCCAGTTTAACTCTGGTAATTATCGAATACGGGGCTTGCAACCAAATCCTCAAAGAACGCACGATTCATAAGTGACAGAAAACACAGCTGAGAAATCTAAGGTTGCAAAGTGTTCTCTATTGAACTAGCACACATAATTTATAGGGAATTTTGAATTCAAATACGACTGTTCCCACCCAAATTCGTCCATTAATGTTGTTTTGGTGGAAAATATTCAAATATTTTGGCCTTAAATTCCTTCCACCTACTCCTCTGAATCATCTCCTGGCTGTCAAATCATGAATAGTGACTCTAACAATACTTGCTAGCTATGCTGCATGGTATCTCCTTTCATAGTGCAGCTCCCTTCAAGTAGCTTCTGATACTATGATGTCTCCCTTTTGCGTGTAGTTCCTCAAACTAGGCAGTGTAATTTATAGTCCCGTGCTCCCTTGCAGTTGCCTAGAGCACTAAGACTGTCATGCCGTAATATAGTCATTGAGCCGTATCTCCTATATATGGCTTTAATTGACTTCCATTCACCCTTCCTAGAAAAGGTTCCCCGTTCATCTTTGCCAGCTGAATCTCACCCCCATCTGTGATCTCTTTGATGACATATGGCCCCAGCCAGTGCATCTAGAACTTTCCTGGAAACTTAATGAACTTACTATCATATAATAAAACCAAATCATTGACCTTGAATGTGTGCAACTTGATGTGTTGATCGTGCCAAGCCTTTTCACGTACCTTTTGTACTTGTTGATGGAATCCAGCCAAGATTCTATCTTCTTCAAGTTCCATTAGCTACACGAGAAGCTCTTCCAAGGCTCCATGGTCGGCCATCCCTATTAAAGTTGTTATGCATAGACTAGGAATGATATATTCCATAGGAATCATATATTCTATGCCATAGACCAGTCGAAAAGGTGTCTTACCTATTAGCTTTTTGCAAATAGTCATGTATGCCGATAACAATGTAGGTACATGCACATCCCAGTCATTTCGCTGTGCATTGCAAATCTTTGTCAACGTGTTTTCCAGGATCTTGTTAAAGGCCTCAACTGTTCCATTAGGTTGAGGATGATACGGTGTGATTTTCTTATGATAAACCTAGAATTCTTCAGTCAGTGCACTAATCGTTTCATTGAGGAAGTGTGTACCTCGATCACTCATCAACACTTTTAGGTAGCCAAACCTGGTTAACACGTACTAAAATAGGAATTTAACTGATGTGGCCCCTGTACAATCCTTCACAAGATGTGCCTCCACCCATTTGGTCAAATACTTTGTCGCGGTGATGATATGTCACACACCTGTCTTCTTTCTTGGAGGCTGGATTAGCCCCAAAATGTCAATTGCCCATTTTCCAAATGGATGTAATGATACCTAAGGATTTAGGGGCAACTCATCCCTTCGTGATGGTTTACCCATTCTCTGACAAGCATCACATTCTCTACAATACAATTTGGTAGGCCACCATAACCTTGTGTGCAAGATCTTATGCACTGTTGCCTTTCCTGCATAATGTCCTCTTGCAGCCTCACCATGAGCTTCAGCTAGGTTGCTACTTCGTTCAAAATCAGGCACATGTATTCACAATATCTCATCAACACACATCTTATAGCGATCATTGAAAAATCAGCCACGCACAACACCAACTCCTTTTGCTGACTAGTATATCCTTCTAGAGACGCTCCAGTAATCAAGAAGTGGATCTGCAAAATGATTATCCACTACATGCACTACGAAGAGTTGTGCATCGAGAAACCCTTCCTCCAAATTATTAGGTTCCTCCCCCATTTTAATTCATGATAGATAGTCAGGTCCTACATTCAACCTCCCTAGCTTCACAGTTACCTCAAAGTCATACTCTTGAAATAGCAACATCCATATGCATATCTTCCTCCCTAGCACAGGCTTATTGACTAGGTACTTCATGGAAGAATGGTCTATGTCCATCTTGAAATGTCCACCCAATAGATAGTGCCTGAAATTTTGAAGTGCGTACATCATAGCCAATCCTTCACACTCTATCATTGAGTACTTCTTCTCAGCCTTTATGTTCATAGTGCTAGACCCGCCAACATGTCAAGGGAATCTCCCTGGTAAGAAGTCCCAATTATACCTTAGACCATTTGGTATAGGAGTCCCAGCAGTGGGCCATAAGTTAATTCCTTGACTGCGATGTCGCACAGAGGCAAGTAAGATAACTTTATCAGTAGCAAGGGTGTGACTAATGCAGTGAATCAAGGAATGAGTATGAGAGGTTCCAACACTTCAAAGGGAGAGGAAGGTGAAGGTGAGTTCCAGGTTAAAAGGGATCAGTCCCAACTCTGTTAGGAACACACAACACAAAGGACATGCATAGCTTCTGGCACAGCAGTCGACACTGATGCAGTAGTCCCAACATACAAGGCAAGATAACATGAACAACATTCACAGATCAGTTCAAGACGAGTGTGATGGTTGATATAACAAGGTTCAGAGAAAGGTTTATCTAATTTCCGGCAAAGTAGTCAACATGGATGGTGAAAACATTAACAACATATGCAACACATTAACAACATGATTCATATAATTGCATGTGAATCAGTTCATGCACAAGTACGTAAGTTAAACAACATATATCATTAAGGCAACCGGAGCAGTCCAACTACAATAACAACATATGCATGAAAATGTGCTAGCTTTTATTATATAAAGAAGTGTAAGTCACAATCATACAATACACCATGTAAAATTGCTAGCCCTATTAGTATAACGTTACAGCCACATCCGCCTGCTCCTCCAAAGAGATTTACTAGCTCTGTGCAGTGGAGAAGCCAAGGCGTGTTACAATACTATCCAAGTATTCTTCAAGATAGTCTTAGTAGAAGCTTAGCTAACCAAAACCCCTTACAATGAGTTATTAGGGACTATTTATAACAAAGGGTGGGGTGAACCTTGAAATTCCCCTTTATTACAGTTCAACTACCCTCATGACTCTTCACCTACTCTATGACTGTTACATCCAACTGTTGACACTTGACTTACACTTGACATGACTCAACATTACAATGCACATGTACTCATGTGAGGCAACATGGCTTGACCAAGCCTTGCAAGACATCACTGACACTTGATCCCTTGTGGTGAGACCAACTCTTTGACATGCTTCTGATTGTGAAGCTGGTGATTTGATGCCAAGCTTGGTCGTTCGTGATGGTGTGCATGCACCTTATGGTGACATCTTGCTAAAGCGAACTCTTGCCTCCGTTACAATAGTGAATTTTGTTATCAATCATAATTTTCTCTAAAAGTTATTAGAAGAAAGAGAATGACCGAGGTAACCACAAACCAACTTTTGGGCATATGCTCTATCCAACCTAGGCTTAGGGAGGGCTCTCTCTATGTGATTTAGCTTTGTTTGCTGGGATTTCAGGCTAGTTATGAATGTTCAAGGGGTTTTTTATTTATATTGAAGATTGGATGGTGGGATTCTTAAAGAATATGGATAGAATGATGTCTTCAAACCATTGGGCTATGGAGTCAATAGAAGGGCAGTAGAACTAGATCAACTCACTAAAGGGAGTGTTCAAAGGGCAAGCTAGCAGTGTAAAGCGTCGGGCTTTGGGACAGGGGGGTGAAATGGTTTTAATCGGGGTGAGAGAGAAATTAAGAATTCTCAAACAGGGATATAAACGAGGAATAGAGGGTAATCAAAAGAAAAGGGAAATTAAGAAACCTTTGACCTAGATTATAAGGAACAACCTAAACTAAGGAGAAATTAAGAATTCCTTAACTTAGATATCACTAGAAAAAATTTATATGCCTAACTGTTAAAACAAAGTGTAATTAAACAAATTCTGAGATATTTTTCTAGTTATAGCATTTAGATTCATAAATACTTTAAATATTGTGGAAAAAAATTAAGAAAGATAACAACAACATGAGAAAATACTTGTCTGCACTTCGCCCAACACATGAATCCTTTGAAATATCTAATCTTTATTCATCAATCCAACTTGCTGGCTCAGTCTATGATACAATAGCTTTGCAGTCTCTTGATCAAACTTCTATAGAAATGTCTAAGAATCCACACTACATACTTCGACTTGTGAAGTATTTATACATATAAAGTTAGAAAATATCTGAAACAATATTTAGAAATAATATAGGAAAAAATAAATATCTTCATGCAAGAAGATAGAGACAGCTATTGAATTGTTTTTCATGTTGTCCCTTTTATTTTGGTGTTGTTGGCCTTTATGGTTTGGTTTTAGCCCTTTATGCTCTTTGCTGTTTGAAATTTCACACTGGAGGCTTTTGTCACTTTAGGCTTTCATCTGATACTCTTTGACACTGATACTCTTTAACTTTGATGACCTGTCAATATTCATTACTGTTTTTTTACTTTTACTGTACATTTTCACTTTTTACTATGTATTTCAACAGTAAATTATTTAGTTTTTTTATATGTATCATCATATGTCAATGGATATTGATCAACTTTTCTGTATGTTTGATCTGTTTGTCTTCTAATTGTATACTCTATTTGGTTCCTCTGTTTTAACAGTCAATGTCTCTATGTGAATGATTTCTTCTCTGTTCCGTGTATAATTGTCTTCTTTTTCTTAATATAGTTTTTGTATAAATTTCCTTTCGAGTCTTGGAGTAAACAAGTTTTGTGACTAGTATCAGAGCTTTTTGTCCAAGCTCTATTCCTCTGTTGATTACCTGCAAAATAAAAAGAAATCATTAAGAAAACATAGGTTGGTAGGAAAGGAAATTGATGGCTTTATTGCACAAAGATGTCTGGGGAAGGAGTCATGACAATGTTTTGAAAATAATCGGAGGTCAAACTGTGTTGCAGAGGTTTAGGGTGGCGCCGGAAGGGTTTGATAGGTTTTACTATGAAATAGGGTAAAAGGAATGAAAACAAGGGTTTTCAGGGTTTTAACGGGCAACTTTTTAAATTTGGTGCGGGATTAGTTAGTGAATAGTGATGGTCTTGTCTTATGTGGGGAAGTGGTTTTCCAAAACATCGCACCACTTTTATGTCGAAGATGGTATTGAGGAGGGGTCACCCAATCTACACCCGCGATTGACACATAGCAATCTGGGGGCCTAGGAAATCTGCTTTATCAGGCGAGTAATGATTGGCCATTGGGTGTCGTCAATATGGCTATGGACCGTTGGATGAGGGGGATGGTGATCAAATGGCAATCTAGTGATGGAAGTGTGCAGGTGATAAAAGCATGGGTTTCGGGGGGGGGGGGGGGGGGGGGGGGGGACTTTAATCTTCGGCGGTTTGTGATTAATGTAGGGTTAATCATGGGGTTAGTTTAGGTTCATCACACAGGGGTGTATTAAGAGGGTTTCATCAGGATATGGGGGAATTGTATAATTTTTATTAAAACTAACATTTGGGATATTTATTTATGGGATTTAATTAATATACGGGTCGGGGAGGAAATACATTAGGTTAGCATGTTAATATGAAATGAATGTGTGGGAATGTAAAATACACTAGGCATAGTGTAAAATATGATTTTTAGGTGTGATTTGTTCATTGTGATGCCCCACATAATCATTTAACACTTCTACTTAGGATAAAGCCTTTTTGTGGGTTTTTGAGTGAAAATGGGACTTAACATGGGATTTTTACTTTTCATAGGCAAATGGTGTTTAACCTTAGGAAAAGGGGTTTTATTAGGGAAATGAAGGGAAATGAATTTTATGAAGGGGATTCTAACACTTGATGTCCATAAGTCATTAAGCCGAGGGTCCGGTCCCACCAAAAGTTAGAGAAATGCTCTGAGCCTCTTTGACTTGAAGGATTTAAAGTACTTGAACATGCTTGTGGATAGGAAATTAGTAAGTATAGGGGAAAATATGACTGAGGGGGAGTTAATTAAATTAACTTGTAAACCTTTGCTTTTGCCTTCATAATTGATCATACATATTAGCACATATGTCTAAGCATGATGAATGTGTTTTGATCCAATCAACTTTATACTTCAGCAACCTTTCTTCTACTTACCCATTACCTACCCTAACATTTTATTCTTCTTTATACTTATTTGGGTGCATTTAGGCTAGCAAACCCTTATCCTATCTGTTCTTTTATAAAACAAACTATCTATTTCTAACCATATATCATCCAAGGGCTTAGATTAAGCTTATGATATCCTTTTATTATCTCTACCTATCTAATGATCTACCAAGATTAATGTTATGAAGCCGGCTCAAGAAAAGATAGAAAAGATAGATCAACGCCTTAGAATTCAGCCTCTTCGAGGGGGCAACCTCCTTTACATTACATAAATGAATAATTCGTCGATGATACAAATGACAAAATCTCCTTTCTATATATAGGAGTCTAAGGAGTCACAATATAACCCAGCCGACGTAACAATAATAATATAAAGCCACAAAAATAACAATAGAGGGATTCTATAGGGCACAGTAATAACAATATGGGGATAATAGCGGCACAACAATATTAATAAGGGGTGCAACTACAATATTAATGGGGTAATCACTATTATTATAGGGACCCAACGTGCCCCTCTCCTTCAAAAAAGTGTTGTCCTCAATGCTTGAGTAGTTCTGGATGCTTCTGTATAAAATTCTCATCCTCCCATGTGGAATCTTCAGCGGATAAGTTCTTCCACTTGATAAGATACTCCGAAATTGATCGATTTTGTAGCTGTCGAGTTCTTGTTTCTGTGACTGCTTCCAGTTCCAATATAATTTTTCCTTCCTCGTCAAGTTCTGGCAATATTGTTTGAACTGGGAGCTTGTCGCCTATAACCTTCTTTAAACATGAAACATGGAAAATTGGGTCAATCAAGATGCTGCAGGAAGCTCCAATTTGTATGCCATAGTACCAATCTTTTGCAACACCTTGTACGGGCCATAATACTTTGGTGATAATTTATTATCCTTCTTAGCTTGCTTGAGGGACATTTGCTTATATGGTTGTAGCCGTAGGAATACCCAATCACCTACATCAAAACTTCTTTCACTGCGATGTTGATCTGCCTGTTGTTTCATTCTATTCTGTGCCAACACGAGGTTATCCTTTAAGAGTTGGAGGACTTGTTGTTGATGTTCGATGTGATGTTCCACTGCTTGAACCTTAGAATTTTCTCTTAAATATGATGTGATGGATGGTGGTTGATATCCATAAAGTGCCATAAATGGGGTCATTTTTGTTGCTGTATGGAAGGAAGTGTTATACCACCATTCAGCCAGAGGCAACCATTTGACCCATTGTGTCTGTTTATCAGATACAAAGCAACGAAGATATCCTTCCAAACATTTGTTTACTATCTCAGTTTGCCCATCAGATTGAGGATGATAAGATGAGCTATGAGCTAACTAAGTACCAAGACAAGAAAATAATTCTGTCCAAAAATTTCCAGTGAAAATGGGATCTCTGTCACTTACAATAATCTTTGGGTTTCCATGTAGCTTTTGAATTGTTTCCATAAATGTAGTAGATACTGTACTGGCTTTAAATGGATGTGATAATGCACAAAAGTGTGCATACATGGTAAGTCTGTCAACTACCACCATGATGACACTCTTTCCCTCAGACTTGGGTAAACCTGTGATAAAATCCATTGAAACCTCTTCCCAACGTTGGCTTGGAATGGATAAAGGTTGTAATAGACCTAGGGTCTTAATTTTTTCAACTTTATTTTGTTGGCAAACCAAACATTCCACCACAAACTTTTGAATATCTGATTTAAGGCCATCCCAAAAAAATTCCTTCTTAACCCTGTGGTAAGTTTTTAAAAATCCTGAGTGCCCTCCTAAGGGAGAAGTGTGCAATTCCATAAGAATATTTTGTTTTAGTTGGAAATTCTTACAGAGGTATAAGTGATCTTTGTACCATAAAGAATCATTTTTCCAGCTAAATGTATTAGACGTACTGGAATCTTGTTGTAACTTTCGAATAAGTGCCCACACTTCTTTGTCATTCTTCCATTCCTCCCTTGCTTCATTTATCCAATCTGGTTGGATAATAGAAATGGCGCACAACAATGCTTCCACATCCTCATCCTTTCTTGAGAGTGCATCTGCCACCACACTTTGCTTCCCTTTTTTGTAGATGATTTCAAAGTCATAACCCAACATCTTTGTGACCCACTTTTGTTGCTCTTCAAAGGATAATCTTTGTTCTAAAAAGTATTTAAGGCTATCATGATCTGTTTTTACCTTGAAGTGTCTTCCTATTAGGTTCTTCCTATTAGGTAGGGTCGCCATTTCTTAAGTGCATGGAGTATTGCCAACATTTCCTTCTCATAAATAGCTTTGTGTAAAAACTTTCCCTTGATTGGACGACTTTCAAAAGAAATGGGTCTTTCATCTTGCATTAAAACAACACCAATTCCATTTCCTGAAGCATCACATTCCACAATAAAGGTTTTTGTGAAGTCTGGTGTAGCTAAGACTGGTGCTTGGCACATTGACTCTTTAAGATGTTCAAAGGCCTTTGTTGCTTCTAGAGTCCATGAAAATGCATCTTTCTTCAATAATGTTGTTAGAGGTGCTGCTATTCTCCCATAATTCTTAACAAACTTGCGATAATACCCTGTCAACCCAATAAATCCTCGCAGATGCTTTATGGATGTGGGGATTTTCCATTCCTTAATGGCTTTAATTTTGCTAGGGTCTACCTTAACTCCTTCATGAGATACAATATGACCCAGATATTCCACCTCTTGTACTCCAAAGAAACATTTGGATCTTTTTGCATATAATTGTTTCTCCTCCAATAGTTGTAGCACCCTGTCAACATGTTCAACATGATCCTTCCAAGACTTATTGTAGATTAGTATATCATCAAAAAATACTAACACAAATTTTCTAAGGAATGGTTTGAAAATGGAATTCATCAAACCTTGAAATGTTGAAGGTGCATTGGTAAGGCCAAAAGGCATGACCAAAAATTCATAATGACCCTCATGAGTTAAAATTGCTATTTTCGAAATGTCTTCAGTCTTCATTCTGATTTGATGATATCCTGAATGAAGATCCAACTTGGTGAAGTAAATTGATCCATGCAATTCATCCAGTAATTCATCAATGACGGGAATGGGAAACTTATCTTTAATAGTGAGCTTGTTGAGCTCCCTATAATCTCGACACATGCGCCATGATCCATCCTTCTTGTGCACTAATACTACTGGAGCAGAGAAAGAACTTTGACTTTGTTGAATTATACCAGACTCTAGCATTTCTGCAACCATACGTTCAATTTCACTCTTTTGGGCATAGGGATATTTGTACGGCCTGATGTTTGGAGGAACACTTCCTGGAATTAGATAAATAGCATGATCATGATCACGAATAGGTGGGAGACCTTTGGGAGTCTCAAATACCTTGGAATGATTGTTCAATACTTTTTGGAGATCTGGAGAAATAGATGATTCCAATGTGGAAACATCTAGCGAACATAATTGTGCAATTACACCCCTTTGTTCCTTTTTTAGAAGCTTTGTCATACCATTAGAGCTGATTATCTTTCCTGGTTTCCGTACAATACCCCTTAATTCAACTTCCTTTCCTTCCATAGAAAATTTCATGAAAAGTTCTTGAAAATTAAAAGCTATTGTACCCAAGGATTGTAGCCATTGGACTCCTAGTACAACATCAGCACTTCCCATTGGAATGGAAAGCATTGGGCTAGTCAATACATATTCTCCCATCGATAGCTTGATATTATGGCACTTTCTTGAGCAATTTATTGTTCCTCCATTTGCAATCATCACTTGACACTCTGGTGCTAGATATAAGAAACATTCAATTCTTTTGCTACCTTACAATCAATAAAATTGTGGGTACTTCCTGAATCAATCAACACTATTACCTTTTTCTTCTTGATTTTCCTTCTATCTTGATGGTTTGAGGAGTGGTAATTCCAGCCAATGCATTACAAGATATGGTTGGATTCATTTCTTCTTTATCTAGGCTTTGTTCTTGGAGTATATCCTCTTCTTTTGACCTTTCTTGCTCCTTTTCTTCTTCCTCTTCGCAATCTATGTAGAATAATTTCTTCTCAGCACACTTATGACCTTTAGTGTATTTGCTATCACAACTGTAACAAAGCCCTTTTGCTCTTTTTTCTTCCAATTGTTGTGGTGTCAACCTTATAGGTTGTGGAAGACTAGGGGCAACAACACTTCCATATTTATAGTTGTGAGTGGTATGCTTCCTGGTTGCCATAATCTTGCTTTCCATTTTTCTTGCTAACCTGAATGCCTTCTCTAATGAATCAGGTTCCCAAAGGCAAAAATCATGTTGGATATTATCCTTTAAAGACCCTATGAACACATCAATCCTATGCTCCTCTGGAATATTTTTTACCCTTATGCTCAATTTTTGGAACTCCTCAATGTGCTCCATTATTGAACCCTTTTGTTTGAGACTTATCATTTGGCTAAAAAAAGTATTGCTTTTTGTATCCTCATAATGTGCTGTCAATTCTTCCGTAAAAATTGCCCAAGTGATAATTTGTTTACGAGAGAAAAGCCATTGATACCACACAGAATGATTTGGTTCCAAATATAAAGTTTCAATACGTACCTTTTGTGTGTTTTGCACATTATTGAGATTGAAAAATTGCTCCATATGTAATATCCATGTTGCGGGATCCTTGCCATCAAACTTCCTCATATCGATTTTTGGAATATGGTGGGTCTTCGATCCCACATTAGAGTCTATGAAATCATGATTAACATTTATTTTGTTAGCATCATGAGTTTCCTTTACAACCTTTTCATCATTAGTAAGTATTTCTTGTAGAAAATTTGTCAAATCTATCTTCAAATCTGCCATGTCTGTCTTCAAATCTGCCATGTCTCTCTTCAAATCTATCTTCAAATCATCAATCTTAGCTTCCATGCCCTTTATCTTAGACTCCACGCCATTTATCTTAGTTTCTGTTAGCTTTTGTGAGCGTGACATTTGTTGCACTTGTTCTTGTAATTTTGATATATCATGTAGCATTTCTTCCTCTTCTTCATGAGTCATGCTAGGGCTTTCAGGTTGCTTATTAGATGTTTTCATTTTCTTTCCTTGGGGTATCCGTTACCAATAATAATGCTCTACTATTCCCTTTGAATTCCTTCAAAATAAATTTTCAAACCAATCTTAAGCAAAAATTTAAAAGAATCTACACACCTTTTTTTTCACTTTGTAGGAACTCGATATTGCCTCTGATGTATCTTTGTAATTTCAAATCATCCAATTCTAAAATTGCGACCTGTAGTAGCCCTCTGTGTCCTCTTTCCAATGCCACCAGTGTGATCCCAATTCGATTCTCCACGGAAGAGTTATGTCAAATCTCCCACAGTGACCTGATTATAGACCAGTTCAGTAGAGAGAACTTGTACAACGTGCCATGTGTCCCTATTTCGACCTTTGGCTCTGAAAAAGATATACAAGAAACTACAGTCCGTCCTCTTTCTGTACCTTCTTACGAAATTTCAATACGATTCTTAGAGAGAAAGTTATGACGATTTTCCCCAGGTCACCTGTTTGGAATGAAATTCAGGAGTCTGAAAAAAGACCAACTTCCTCAGCTCATATCTCCGCAAATATAGCGCGAAAAGATCTGAAATTCGGACCCAATATTTAGTGTGATTTCTTCTCAAATAGGTTTTTTTTTAGCTTCTAAAACATCGCAGAAAAAAGTTATAGCAAAAATGCCACGATGACCTGTTTGGAGCAGCGAAACCCTAGAATCCAAAGCTCTGATACCAAATGTTATGAAACCATCTCAAGAAAAGATAGAAAAGATAGATCAATGCCTTAGAATTCAGCCTCTTCGAGGGGGAAACCTCCTTTACATTACATAAATGAATAATTCTTCGATGATACAAATGACAAAACCTCCTTTCTATATATAGGAGTCTAAGGAGTCACAATATAACCTAGCCGACCTAACAATAATAATATAAAGCCACAAAAATAACAATTGAGGGATTCTATAGGGCACAATAATAACAATATGGGGATAATAGGGGCACAACAATATTAATAAGGGGTGCAACTGCAATATTAATGGAGTAATCACTAGTATTATAGGGACCCAACAATTAAACTGTTTGGTCAGATATTATTATTCTAACTACAAACATAAAATTCAAAGCACGAAATAACCAAGATTAAACAGTTCGATTACCATGGATTGTGGCGTGAATAACAAGTTGCACACAATCATTATTATGTATAAAAGTAAATAGTAGTGGAATTTAGACTTGCACACTTTCATGGTCTATTTTTGTTTTTGGGATTCATATATTTTCATTTTTTTGACCTTCTCTTATTATTTTTGTCCTTTGATTTTTCTTTTAGGACATACCCTTTTTACATTTTTGTAATTTTTTAATATGGAAAACATTTGCAGAAAGCAAAGGTATGTACAATATTACAAGGCTTAACCTTGGTCATTCAAAACTATGTCTCCTGTTGGTATAGGAACCTAATAGTCGCTCCACTTGGGGATGGCATTTCCTAGTGAAATGTCAAGAACACTAAAGATTAGTAGCCTTTGAATTGTTGCTAATGTTATTGTTAGTGTCAGTGTCTTCACACTTCCATCAGTGATCAAATTGCTCTTACACGCATATTAGGTGTCTCATTCGATCAACTGCATTCCATTAGGTCATGGATCAACTGATGGTAGTGGTTTCATGTCAATTTCCCTCATGATATTCACCTACTGACCTGTTTACACGTGTTTTTAGTCATTCACAATCATCCTGTTTCATTTCATTTATAAAAAACCAGTTTTATGGTTTAGTCTCACTAGGTCTTAGGGTTTTTTATCATGGGAATTCAAGTTAAATAAAAAGATCTGTAGGCACATGAGGAAGATAAAAAGGTTCATAGAGTCATAAGTTCACTTCTGTTATGCTAAATAAAACTCTTTTACCTCAAAACAGAGTTTTGAGGTGAAATTGAACATTTTCAGTTGAAGAATTACTTGATGTAATTTTATGTAATTTTATTGTCCTAATATGTAATTAAATTGTTCCTGGTGACCTGGTGACAAAGTCAACTCCTACCACTACAAAAAGTCAATGCAATAAGTCCACCTGCAAAAAGGCAAAAGTCAGATGTAAGTAAAACAGAGCATTTTGAAAAAGCTGACAAAACATTAGAAAAGTGGGTTTTGGTTAATGAAAAATTAAAGGAGAAGGGATATAAAAGCCAATTCATGTGATTTATGTCTTCATTGTTGAATTGAAAGAGCCAGAGTGAGAAAATACGGATTTTGAGTAAAGAAGACAAAGCAAGGGAAAAAATTGAGACATCTTGCTGGAGCTGCGCATTAAAATGGTGTTGCGCAACTATTGTAGGTTTACAATTACATTTTGGTCTGGCACTGCACATTAAAAGTGCATATCAAACTTCCTAGAAAAACAAATGATGCCTGGTCCAAGTAAGTATATCACCTCTCCATGCTCAAGAATGTTATGCTTGGCTACTTGAGTGTGTTTGGTTTCCTTTAGAGCAAACCCTAGCTAAATGATGAACACAAACCCTAACTAATTACTAAATCATCTCTTACAAGCAATTAAAGGGTCATTTGGTCTTCTTCCTTACTCCATACATATTGAGTTTTCCAAATCCCATTCCTTCTCCCTCATTCATCAAAACCCACTCCCCAAAACCCCCCTCTCCTTACCAAACCCTAGCCCTATACCCTATTCCCAAACCCTAACTCCCATGCCCTACACTTTCACTACATCCACTTCACTATCAAATCCTTATTCCACATTCATAACACCATTCACTCCCCTCATTTCCCAATAGGAACCCAAATTCCTATTCCCCAAGCATTCACTCCCTCATACACACTACTTATTTCATATTTCAAAATCTCTTCATACTCAACTGCCTTCACTTCTAATTTCACCACCCATCATATTACTAAAAAAGCATGGAGACAGACTCAGATTATGAGAGGGAAGAGGAAACTCTCAGTGATTCATCCAGAGGAGCTCATGTGCCAAGAAAACCACACAAAGGGGGAAAGATCATCCGGGAGGAGCCCACCACTCTTATAGAATTGCTTGCTTGCCCTCTTGCTGTAGCTAGTTTTAAACACCAGCCTTGTTATCAGTTTTGTGAAATGGTAGAGAGGGTAAAATTTCATCATAAGCTTGCTAGGTTGTTTGTTATTCATCTCAACAATGGCCAAGTGAACCTTGCTGGTGTCTCTTTCACCTTGACACCTACCACCATTTTAGCAGCAACAGGCATCCCTAATGTAGGTGAACAATGGAATAAGGAGTAGTATGTGGGCAGAGAACATTATGATCCTTACATTAAGGCTGGATATCACAGGAAAATCAGTAGGGTTTTTCCTTTCAAATACTTGCAAAACATTTATGCTCCTCTCATGAAACTCATCATCAAGTATTTCACCTATGAAGGAAGGTTTTCCTGCCTATATAAATATCATATCAAGTTGTTGATGCATTTCACAAGAGTGAGGATGATGAACCTCCATTAATTTATATGCAAGAATATTGAGAAGATGACACACTATGTGAAAAGGAAACCTTTTCCTCAACAACTCAACAGCATTTACCACTTCTCACTGATTAAAATTGTTGTCTTGCATCAGCGAAGCTTGCTGAATATACTGTGGGATACCTTTATTGCCCATGAGATTTTCAAAGGCCCTCAGGTGATTCCATCAGTGCCTCAGGAGGAAGGAGGGCCATTAGGATAGCTAGGTGTTCATGAGACCGAAACTACAGGTGTGCTAGTGTTTGTCACCTATATAGAGGCACAAGGAGGCTTTTCTCTACTGCCAGGTGAGTACTATCTCCACCAGGGGTGGAAGGGGTCTCATTTTCTTCACCAAACCACAGGAAAATGTTATATTCAATGGGGGTGAAAGGGGCTTTGCCTTCTTCTCCAGCTATATAGGTTGGCCAACAGTCAAAGAGAAGAGACAAAGGAAAACAAAAGATGCATGAGGAAGTCCTTCCTGAAGGGCAAGATAAAGATTTTATTTTGATTGATGAAGATGTCACTGATTTGGGCTCTCAAAGCTCAAGACTCAAGGACATGATTATCAAAGAGAAGGAGGCTGAAATACAAGCCTTATCACTTAACCTTGAGAGGGCCAAATGGATCATCAACTTTCTTGAGTAGGAAAACAAGAAACTGATAGATAAGCAAGCTATGATGAAGCTGCAAATGATTAGGGAAAATAGACAAGAGGCAAAGAAAAGAAAGATCAAGATGACCTCCCTTGAGCAAGAAATTGAGGATGACCGAGAATCATGGTTGGAGAGGGAAAACATTCACCTTGAGAAGATGCTTGAGAAAGCCAACAAAGAGAAGAAAATGATGTGCCATATGGCCTATTACTACCTAACCCGGAACAAGATTTGAAAAACAAGGGTAAAGAGGCTAAAAGCCAAGCTAAAAAGAGTTTTGAGGAGAAAAAAAGAGCAAGATAAACTCAAGATCTTGGTTGAATCATCATTGGCTCATCAAAGCACTTAACAAGGGTCAATCATGCCAAATTTGAAGAAATTTGGAGAAATTTTTGTCATTTTTGAAATTTTTAATGTGAAAAGCAGGCTTTTCCAATAGCGATGGTGCTGCACTTTTGTTGGGGACATATTCTTGCAAAATGGTTTACATTTTTGGAATCAGCATGGAAAAATATGAAAGCTTAGAAATGGTGAGGAATTTTGGACGAGTTCTAGGTCTCCAAAAGGGCGAAAAACACCCAAAAAGTGCCCTCTCTGCCACTTTTTTGCCACACAGGAAGCAGTCTTGGGAGAATTAATTTTTGGAGAGGAAAATGGACTCCCAATTCAGAAATTCAAGTTGTTCCAGAAAGTAGACTCATCAAGATTTCCAACAAGCTATCCTGCACCTGATTTGGACTCTGGGAAGGCTTCCAAAATTGGCCTAGAAAAAGCGCTGCACATTAAAATCTTGGCGCTGCGCATTAAATGAATTTTGGCAGTTTTGCCTGATTTTCTAGATTTTTACTAGTTTTCTTGGGAGATCACCTTTTCCTCATTTCTTGGTAAATGTAAGCATGGAAAATGATGAATTCGATGTAATATGGTTGAAAATCACTTCATAGGGTAGATACATCAAATTCCAAGTGGTTTTGAGCTGTAATGAATTGGTTTCCTCAGTTTTAGAGGCAAGCTGTTCCACTACCTATATTCTTGTTCTTAGTTTAGATATGGTTGAAACCACCCATTTTCTCATGGATTCGACCTTGATAGCTAGCTAGAGTAGTTTCCTTGCATATATCATGTACTTTTTGATTCATTTGTAAAGGTTGGACTTTGACAGAAGTGTTGGACTCACTGAACATTTGTATCAACAATTTGGCAAGGAATAAAACCAAGTTTCACAGCTATTTTTGTGGGATTCTTGTGACAGTAAGTTTATGTATTGTTTCTTATTTGTAATGATTTTTTTCTAATGTTTTATATGTATCCACATCTCTCTCTCTCTTCTAAACTAAATTATTCAAGGTGAATAGATAAAATACACTAATTTACAGTGCTTTGTCTTGGGAATGCATTTGGTTTTCAATGTTTTCACTGTTTGAAGAGGATTCATAGTTTCTTATGCCCTCCTCAACTCCTCAGCTGTCTGCTCTACCATCTCAAATCCAATGCTAATACATAAACCCTTGTCTACCTTGCCCCACAGGTCATGGTTGTATCCCTGAGTTGATTTCCCGGACCCAATTTGCCTTCTCCAATTGATCCAACAACCAAAATATAAAATCAAACAAAACCCTAATCTACTATACCTAGCCTAAATTAGTGTTCATTTCAGTCATCTCAAGCCCTAGTTGCCATATTCTAATTGAGATTGACAAGGAGAGAGCCCTCTCCTGACCTAGTAGGGCTAGCTACCAGGTTAAGCGTGGTTTGATGTTACCCTAGACCTGCCTTTCTTCAGCCTGAGGTAGATTTAGGCACTAACATAGTGGTGACCATACTGGGGAAGAACTGAAAAATATTACCCCAGTACTTTAAAAAACAAATTCTAGACTTTTGGATGATAGGTTTAGAATTCATTAGGCTGAAAAAATTGTAATGTCCATTTGAATTTTGGGGAAAGATCAAACACACTGGCTTCAAGAAGATACACCAGGGCCAATCCTGATCCTGATCCTCCTCCCATGTTTGAAAATCCTAATCTCATTCCAAGAATACTCAAGCAAGAAAGTTCATTGAGTCCTAGACCGGTTTTCAGATCTCATTCATGCCTAGTCGAATTTCAATATCTTGAAGATCTCCCTTTTGATGAACACTTTGATTTATCTTTGTTTGAAACCAAATCTGAAAGTGCGATTGGTGATACCATTTTAAATCTGCAATTTGTTGAAGACCTTGAAACTGAAAGAGTGAATAGATCAATTGATGATTATATTTTGAATTCTCTTCAATCATCTATTGTGGCTACCAATATCCCTGAGCTCCTAGAATCAACATCTGCTACTCTTGGTTCATCTGTTGTCTTATCTAGTTCTGAAGTTCATTCTCAACCTCAGTTTATCCCCACCCTTCCCGTTCAACCCAACATATCTGATCAAAGATCTGTCACCTCTACTCCTCCTTCAACCCCTCAAACACCCATCACATCGACTGTCGTTGTTGTTATAAATCCTCCTGTTTCTCCAAGGCCAGTTTCCAATCCACCACGAGTAATGGCTGCCAGATATGCACCTCTCGTTTTTCCACAAAACTTGGATGCTATGCCTGCTAATTACCAAAGTAAGATACCATTGTTTGATGCTACTCAAGGTATCACAGCACAATAGCATGTTGACAGGATGAACAACTTCTTTGATCTTCATGAGATAGATGAAGAGAATGTGACCATGCGATTATTTGTGCAAAGTTTTGGAGGCGAGGTTCGAAAGTGGTTCAGAGCACTACCCACGGGGACTATCAATACATTGCTAGTTCTTCATAGACAATTCCTGGATCATTGGGAGGTAAAGAAAAATCCACTCCAAATTCTTTCCGAGTATGAAAATATAAAGAGGAATGCTGGTGAAAGTGTTCAAGATTACTATGTGAGATTCAATACTATGTATAATGCTATTCCAGCTGATATCAAGCCACCGATGGGGCTAGCTTTGATAAAATTCCCCGATGATTTTGATCCTGACATGGCATACCAATTGAGAGAATGAGACCCTACTACATTGGAGGATATGCAGAAAAATGCAGTGAGTGTGGAGGCAAATCTGCTAGCTAAGAGAGCTAGGATGAAGACCGAGAAAAAAGTGACCATAAAGGAAGAGGCTTCTTCCTCAGATGTAAAAGCTGATCATTTGCTTCATAAAATTGAGAAAATGTTCGATAGATTGACAATTGCAGATAAGCCTGAGACACCAATCAGAAATCCAAATTTCCACAGTCAGCAGCAACCACAGTTCAGGATCAAACAACGGGAGCAAAGAGCACAAGATCAATCAGCACAGCAACAAGTCAAAACACCTCTACAATAGAATTATGTGCACAACCCGGAGTCAGAGGATGATGAAGATCCAATAGGAGAGGAAAATCACTTTTTTACAGCAGATGGTTTTCCTATCTATATCACAGAGGATGAGGAATATTCAGAGAGCCCAACTGTACAGAAAGATGAAGATTTTATACTAGCCAATGAAACAGTCCTAGAAGAAGAATCAGATGAATATCAGAGGGGATATATGAATGCACTGATAGCGTAGCAAAGACAGTATTCACTCAGGAGCAAGGATGTACCAATCAATCCGGTCCAAAAGTGAAAGGAAGCAGCACAGCCTAAGAACGATTCTTCAAATGTTCAGAAAAAGGAAAGGAGCCAGCAGATCCTACTTCCAGCAAAGTACAATATGCAAATGAGAAGACAAATCAGCCAAGTACAGCAAAGGAAAAGTCTAAAAAGAAGGATTCTTTAGTCAAAGAGGTAGATAAAATTACATCCTTTAGCTTAGAGAATGAGATTGCTAAGTTAGAAATGTTTATACCTTTGACAGAATTAATGAAGAATAGCAGTTATAAGAGTCAAGTGTTAAAGATTTTGAATGTAGATCCCCTGTCTGATATGGTTAATGTGGAAGATGACCAACCCGAGCTTATTTTTGGTCCTGCATTAGAAGGCCAATCTGAGGATAGTGAAGTAGCCCCGTTTTACATCAACCTTAGATTGCATGAGTATGTCTTGCACAATGCCATGTTTGATTCAGGAGCATCTCACAATCTGATGCCAAAGGCAATTATGGCAAAATTGGGTCTCAACATCACTCATAAATATCATGATCTTTATTCTTTTGATTCTGATAGGGTCAGATGTATTGGTCTCATTAAGGATTTGGTTGTGACTTTAGATCAGATTCCAGCAAAGAATGTTCTCATGGATGTAGTTGTGGCTGACATTCCCCCTAGATTTGGCATGCTTTTATTTAGGCTGTCGGGTGCAAAAATGAAAGGAAAATTGCAATTAGATTTCTCCTATGCCACTATTCCCGTGTTTGGTCAGCTAAGAAAATTATATAGAGAGAAAAAGATGAAGTATATGATCACAAGCAAGGAGAAACCTTTGAATCATCTAATTAACTCTATACATACAGATTTATAATCTTTTTTTCTTTATTCAGATAGTGGTTTAATAATGTAAATAGCCAACTAGTTGAAGTGGAAGATGTTCCAGAGATAACAAAAAATTTTAGGGCAGTACTTGATCAAGAGAGACAAAATATTGCAAGTACCGTTGAGCAGTCTACGTTCCGCCAACAGCAGAAAATTGATGGACAACAGCCAAAGGTAGAAAAGCAAACCGAATTCCAGCATTTGGAGGAAGAAGCTGGTTTATGGAGTATGGATTTCGACAGAGCAGTAGGTAAGGATGGTGCGGGTATTGGGATTTGGATACGCAACCCTGTTTTCCTACCAAATAAAGTCCCAAGCAATGTAATAATTTTTTCATATAAACTGGCTTTCGATTGTTCTAACAACGAACCCGAGTATGAGGTGCTGATTGCAAGGTTAAAGATACTCAAGAAGTTGAATACAAAGAGAATTTCAGTTTATGGAGACTCAAAATTAGTAATAAAACAAGTCAAGGGTGAATACCAAGCCAAACATCTGCGAATGAGGGCTTACCGTAATGCAGTTTTAGATATTTTGAGGTTGTTTCCAGATTATACCTTGACATGTGTCCCTCGTACACAAAATGTTATTGCAGATTCTCTTGCTACAGCTGCAAGTAATTTAAAGATCCCAATGAATTCAAACAATAAGTTTGAAATTCATGTGAAGCATCACCCAACTATCCCTAATAATCTAAGATATTGGTAGGTGTTTCAGGATGACAAAGAAATTGATGATTTTCTGCAGAATGAAGGCAAGTATAAAGACACATCTATAGATGGTGAGCAAGATGATGGTGAACTAGAAATAGAGGTAAATCAGATGGAAGTCTTACAGTTGAAAGATAATGTCATCCCTAAAGGCCTTATACCTTTAGAGGAATTATTTGATCAAGATGATGTAGCCCGAAAGCCAAGCTTAGTGCCGACTGAGAAGGGTGTTGAAGATGTAAATATTGGAACAACAGAGAATCCAAAGATGGTGAAGTTGTCAAAGGCATTACCTCCTCAGGTAAAAGCTAAATACATTAGTTTATTGTCTTCATTTTCTGATGTATTCGCTTGGGACTATACAGATTTAAAAGAGTATGATAAAAGTATAATTCAACATATAATTCCTATTAAGCCAAATCAGAAGCCATTTCACCAAAAGCTGAGAAGGATAAATCCGAAGTTGCTGCCGTCAATAGAAAAAGAGGTAAATCGATTGTACAAGGCTGGTATAATCGTTCCAATCAGATTTTCAGATTGGATCTCCATTCTCATTCCTGTGAGGAAAAACACAGGTAAGATCATATTGTGCATAGATTTCAGAAATTTGAATAAAGTGTCATTAAAAGATAACTACCCACTGCCAAAAATGGATCACATTCTCCAGAGAGCAGTTGGAGCATCTCGTATGTCGCTGCTTGATGGATATTTCGGCTACAATCAAATTTTGGTTCATGAATATGACAGGGACAAGACATCATTCACCACTCCTTGGGGAGCATTCCACTATGCCAAGATGCCGTTTGGTTTAAAGAATGCTGGAGCAACATTTCATCATGCCATGGACATTGCCTTTGCAAATGAAAAAGATGTGTTTTTAGTATCGTATCTTGATGATTTGACTGTCTTTTTAAATTCAGATGAAGAGCATCTTTACCATCCAAAAAATGTTTTTCAGTGTTGCAGAAAATATGGAATATCACTCAATCCCAAAAAGAGTTTGTTTACTATGGATGAAGGGAAGCTTCTCGGTCACATAATATCAAAGGAAGGAATCCGCATCAATCCTACAAGAGTGAAAGTTATACAGAAGATAGATTTTCCTCATAATAAGAAAGAGATCCAAGCATTTAACAGTAAGATGAATTTCTTACATCGTTTTGTGCCCAATCTAGCTGAACACTTGAGGGAAATTACTAATATGTTGAAGAAAGATAGTGTGGTCAAGTGGATTGAGGAAGCTATGAAGTCTTTTAACCTGGTAAAGTTGGCTCTATCTTCAGCCCCGATTTTGATTAGTACGGACTATTCACAGGATTTCATATTATTTTCATTCGCTTCTAAACATACTATGGCAACAATTCTAATGTAGAAAAGAGATTAGCTAGACAAACCAATTTCCTTTTTTAGCAAGACAATAAGGGATGCAGCCTTGAAATATAACATCATTGAGAAACAAGCTCTTGCCTTAGTTAAAGCTTTGAAATATTTCTGGGTATATATTCTGCACTCTCATAACCTTGCTTACATCCCTAATGCAGCAGTTAAAGATGTTTTGGTACAAATAGATCCATAAGGAGGGCGGGGCAAATGGATGACAACATTGCTAGAATATGACTTGTAGATAAAGCCAACAAAGTTAATCAAGGGGCAGGGTCTAGCAAAGTTAATGGCAGAGTCCAATCTACATGCATTGGATATAAATCTGATTGCAACCATGTCTGAAGAAGAAGAAGATAGTTCGCTGATTCAGGTATCTGAAATTTTTCTCCAATCTCCTTGGTATTCAGATATTGTGTACGTGCTTCAGCATCTTTCACCACCACCGGGGATGACTAAAAATAAAGGTAGAACTCTAAAACTTAAGGCTACTAGATTTTGTATTATGAACAATGCACTTTATTGGAAGGATCCCGAAGGTATTTTGCTGAATTGCTTAACCGAAGATGAAGCCCAAAAGGTCATGAGCGATTTTCATAAGGGATATTGTGGAGGTCACTTATTTTGGAAGACGACGGCTAGCAAAATTTTGAGAGTAGGGTACTACTGGCCTACCTTGTTCGCTAATGTTTATAAAACTATCACAAGCTGTCATGAATGCCAGATTTCTCAGGGAAGAAGAAAGTTGCAACCTCTACCTCCCAAGCCAGTCGAAGTTAGTGCACTGTTTCAGCAATGGGGCCTAGATTTTATTGGAGAGATTCATCCCACATCTTCAACTCAGCACAAGTGGATCTTGACGGTGACAGATTATTTCACAAAGTGGATTGAGGCAATCCCCACTCGGCAAGCCACAGGCTCAGTAATAATTCAGTTTCTTGAAACAAATATTTTGTCATGTTTTGGCTGTTCTAACAAACGTATTATAGATAACGCAGCCACTTTCAAGTCCAAAAATATGATTGAATTTTGCAGCAAATACAAAATTACCTTAGGACATTCTACTTCATATTATCCACAAGGTAACGGATTGGCTGAAACTTCAAACAAGTCATTGGTCAACATCATTAAGACGCTATTGGAAACCAATAAGAAGAGCTGGCATAAAAATTTGGTTAATACACTATGGGCTAATAGAGTAAGCCAAAAGAAGTCAATAGGAATGCCTCCATTTGAGATTGTATACAGTATTGACACTGTATGCCCAATATCTCTTGCAGTCCTGGTTGTTAAACTTCTGCAGGAAGCTGGCACCGAAGAAGATCATTTTCAGCGGAGAATAATCCAAATGATCCATTTACAGCAGATGAGAGAAGAATTTTTTCAGAATACCTTCAGGATGTAGGATAGAATTAAAAATATTTATGATCGAAAAGCAAAGGTGGACAAATTTTAGATTGAAGACATAGTGTTACGATGGGATGCTAGAAATGAGGATAAAGGCAAGCACGGAAAGTTCGAGAACCTGTGGAAGGGACCATACAGAATTGCTACATATAGAGGTCAAAATGCTTTTCTACTCAAATAAATGAACAGGGAAGATTGTCTAGGAGGACCAGTAAATGGTCAGCTTTTAAAACGGTACTATCTCTAAGGATTTTTCTGCTATCACATTTTGTCATTGTACATACCATTTTATTCCTTTCATTGCAAATTTTGCACTGTCACCATTCATTTAGTTTCGGGCCCAAAGTGAAGGCTATAAAGTTGAATGTCTGGCTTTAGTTTTTGATTATTTAGTGTCAGTTGTTCGAGTCAGTCTTAGTTGAGTCGGTTTAGCTATGAGTCTTGAGTCAAGGTGTTTGTTTTGGATTCCAAAGCTATTGACTCCATATTGATCAATGGATGAAGGCACCAGTCTGCTTTTCCAAAGATCTATGGTTCTTGGCACCTCCCAGGAGCTACCATCCCCATTGGAGCCAATGTTAGTGTCAATGTCTTCACACTTCCATCAGTGATCAAATTTCTCTTACACACATATTAGGTGTCTCATTCGATCATCTGCATTCCATTAGGTCATGGATCAACTGATGGTAGTGGTTTCATGTCAATTTCCTTCATGATATTCACCTTCTGACCTGTTTACACATGTTTTTAGTCATTCACAGTCATCCTGTTTCATTTCATTTATAAAAAACTAGTTTTAGGGTTTAGTCTCACTAGGTCTTAGGGTTTGTCATCATGGTCATTCGAATTAAATAAAAAGGTTTGCAGGCACATGAGGAAGATAAAAAGGTTCATAGAGTCATAAGTTCACTTCTGTTATGCTAAATAAAACTATTTTACCTCAAAATAGAGTTTTGAGGTGAAATTGAGCATTTGTAGTTGAAGAATCACTTGATGTAATATTATGTAATTTTATTGTCCTAATATGTAATTAAATTTTTCTTGGTGACAAAGTCAACTCCTACCACTACAAAAAGTCAATGCAATAAGTCCACCTGCAATAAGGCAAAAGGGAGATGTAAGTAAAACAAAGCATTTTGAAAAAGCTGACAAAACATTAGAAAAGTGGGTTTTGGTTAATGAAAAATTAAAGGAGAAGGGATATAAAAGCCAATTCATGTGATTTATGTCTTCATTGTTGAATTGAAAGAACCAAAGGGAGAAAATCACGATTTTGAGTAAATAAGACAAAACAAGGGAAAAAATCGAGACATCTTACTGGTGCTGCACACCTATTGCAGGTTTACAGTTACATTTTGGTCTAGCACTATGCATTAAAAGTGTGCTGCGCACCTGTTCCTTGGCGCTGCGCATCTGTTAGAGAAGACAAAATGGCTTCAAATCACTTCCAAACTTCCTAGAAAAAGAATTGATGCCTGTTCCAAGTAAGTATATCACCTTTACATGCTCAGGAAAGTTATTCTTGTCTACTTGAGTGTGTTTGGTTTCCTCTAGAGAAAACCCTAGCTAAATGGTGAACACAAACCCTAACTAATTGCTAAAGCATCTCTTACAAGTGATTAAAGGGTCATTTTCTCTTCTTCATTACTCCATACATATTGAGTTTTCTAAAGCCCATTCCCTCTCCCTCAGTCATCAAAACCCACTCCCCAAAACCCCCCTCTCCTTACCAAACCCTAACCCTATACCCTATTCCCAAACCCTAACTCTCATACCCTACACTTTCACTACATCCACTTCACTATCAAATCCTTATTCCACATTCATAACACCATTCACTCCCCTCATTTCCCAAAAGGAACCCAAATTCCTATTCCCCCAAGCATCCAATACCTCATACACACTGCTTATTTCATATTTCAAAATCTTTTCATACTCATCTCCCTTCACTTCTAATTTCACCACCCATCATATTACCAAAAAAGCATGGAGACAGACTTAGATTATGAGAGGGAAGAGGAAACTCTTAGTGATTCATCCAGAGGAGCTCATGTGCCAAGAAAGCCACACAAAGGGGGAAAGATCATCTGGGAGGAGCCCACCACTCTTAGAGAATTGCTTGCTTGCCCTCTTGTTGTAGCTAGCTTTAAACACTAGTCTTATTATCAGTTTTATGAAATGGTAGAGAGGGTAAAATTTCATCATGAGCTTGCTAGGTTGTTTGTTATTCATCCCCACAATGGTCAGGTGAACCTTGCTGGTATCTCTTTCACCTTGACACCTGCCACCATTTCAACAGCAACAGGCATCCCTAATGTAGGTGAACAGTGGAATAAGGGGTAGTATGTGGGCAGAGAACATTATGAGCCTTACATTAAGGTTGGATATCACAGGAAAATCAGTAGGGTTTTTCCTTTCAAATACTTGCAGAACATTTATGCTCCTCTCATGAAACTCATCATCAAGTATTTCACCTGTGAAGGAAGGTTTTCCTACCTATATACATATCATATCAGGTTGTTGATGCATTTCACAAGAGTAAGGATGATGAACCTCCCTTACTTTATATGCAGGAATATTGAGAAGATGGCTCACTATGTGCAAAGGAAACCTTTTCCTCAACAACTCAACAGCATTTACCACTTCTCACTGATTAAAATTGTTGCCTTGCATTAGCTAAGCTTGCTGAATATACCGTGGGATACCTTTATTGCCCATGAGATTTTCAAAGGCCCTCAGGTGATTCCATCAGTGCCTCAGGAGGAAGGAGGGCCATCAGGATAGCCAGGTGTTCATGAGACCAAAACTACAGGTGTGCCGGTGTTTGTCACCTATGAGAGAGGCACAAGGAGGCTTTTTGCTACTGCCAGGCGAGTACTATCTCCACCAGGGGTGGAAGGGGTCTCGTTTTCTTCACCAGACCATAGGAAAATGTTATCTTCATCGGGGGTGAAAGGGGCTTTGCCTTCTTCTCCAGCTATATAGGTTGGCCAGTAGTCAAAGAGCAAAGACAAAGGGAAACAAAAGATGCATGAGGAGGTCCTTCCTGAAGGGCAAGACAGAGATTTTATTTTGATTGAGGAAGATGTCACTGATTTGGGCTCTCAAAGCTCAAGACTCAAGGACATGATTATCAAAGAGAAGGAGGCTGAAATACAAGCCTTATCACTTAACCTTGAGAGGGCCAAATGGATCATCAAATTTCTTGAGCAGGAAAACAAGCAACTGACAGAGAAGCAAGCTATGATGAAGCTACAAATGATTAGGGAAAATAGACAAGAGGCAAAGAAAAGAAAGATCAAGATGATGTCCATTGAGCAAGAAATTGAGGATGACCAAGAATCATGGTTGGAGAGGGCAAACATTCACCTTGAGAAGATGGTTGAGAAAGCCAACAAAGAGAAGAAAATGTTGCGCCATATGGCCTATTACTACCTAGCCTAGAACAAGATTTGCAAAACAAGGGTAAAGAGGCTAAAAGCCAAGCTAAAAAGAGCTTTGAGGAGAAAAAAATAGCAAGATAAACTCATGATCTTGGCTGAAGCATCATTGGCTCATCAAAGCACTTAACAAGGGTCAATCATGCCAAATTTGAAGAAATTTGGAGAAATTTTTGTCATTTTTGAAAATTTTAATGTGAAAAATAGGCTTTTCCCATGGCACTGTGCTTTTGTTGGGGAAATCTTCTTGCAAAATGGTTTACATTTTTGGAATTGTCATGGAAAAATATGAAAGCTCAAAAATGGTGAGGAATTTTGGAGAAGTTATAGGTCTCCAAAAGGGTGAGAAACACCCAAAAAGTGCCCTTTCTACCATTTTTTTGCCACACAGGAAGCAGCCTTGGGAGAATTGATTTTTGGAGGGGCAAATGGACTCCAAATTCTGAAATTCAAGTTGTTCCAGAAAGTAGACTCGTCAAGATTTCCAACGAGATATCCTAAACCTGATTTATACTCCGGGAAGGCTTCCAAAATTGGCCTAGAAAAAGTGTTGTGCATTAAAATCTTGGCGCTGCGCATTAAATGAATTTTACCAGTTTTGCTTGATTTTCCAGATTTTTCCTAGTTTTCTTGGGAGATCACTTTTTCCTCATTTCTTGGTAAATGTAAGCATGGTAAATGATGAATTCGATGTAATATGGTTGAAAATCACTTCATATGGTAGATACATCAAATTCCATGTGGTTTTAAGATGTAATGAATTGGTTTCCTTGGTTTTAGAGGCAAGTTGTTCCATTGCCTATATTCTTGTTCTTAGTTTATATATGGTTGAAACCACCCATTTTCTCATGGATTCGACCCTGATAGCTAGCTTGAGTAGTTTCCTTGCCTATATCATGTACTTCTTTATTCATTTGTAAAGGTTGGACTTTTGCAGAAGTGTTGGACTCACTGAACATTTGTATTAGCAGTTTGGCAAGGAAGAAAACTAGGTTTCACGGCTATTTTTGTGGGATTCTTGTGACAGTCAGTTTATGTATTGTTTCTTCTTTGTAATGATTTTTTTTCTGATGTTTTATATGTATCCACATCTCTCTTTCTCTTCTAAAATAATTGATTCAAGGTGAATAGATAAAATACACTAATTTACAGTGCGTTGTCTTGGGAATGCATTTGGTTTTCAATGTTTTCACTGTTTGAAGAGGATTCATAGTTTCTTATGCCCTCCTCAACTCCTCAGTTGTCTACTCTACCATCTCAAATCCATTGCTAGTACATAAACCCTTGTCTACCTTGCCCCACAGGACATGACTGTATCCCTGAGTTGATTTCCCGGACCCAATCTGCCTTCTCCAATTGATCCAGCAACCAAAATCTAAAATCAAACAAAACCCTAATCTACTTTACCTAGCCTAAAATCAGCATTCATTTCAATCATCTCAAGCCCTAGTTGCCATATTATAATTGAGATTGTCAAGGAGAGAGCCCTCTCCCGACTTGGTATGGCTAGCTACCAGGTTAAGCATGGTTTGATGTTACCCTTGTAGGAATTTCTGCCTTTCTTCAGCCTGAGGTAGATTTAGGCACTAACAGTTACCTTGCAAAGTGTCCCTCTGTGAATCTGCATTATTGACACTTATTATAGTAAATATTTTAAAGCTTAGGGTCTTCTCTTCGGGCTTCAACTTCAAATATCACCATCCAATCCAAACTAGACTTTTTGAAAATAAAATATGTACAAATGGGAAATGAAAATTAGTAACTTGGTTCAAAGTAATGTTTTAGCATTCAACCATTCACTGACCCACTTGCTACATCTGTACCACCAATTTCTCTTAAGAAGAAAGCATTATTTCCTCTTTAAGCATAAATGGCGTAGGGACCTTTCCATAGGAAATCAAATTTCCCATGTTTTCCTTTATCTACCCTCCTTGAATCCCACTTGAGCACTTTGTAACCAATGTAGAAATATTCGGCTTTCATTCTCTTATCAAAAATCTTTTTAATCTTTTCCTGCACAACTTGAGACCTGACATAGACCTCTTCTCTGGTTTGTTGTAGATGAATAGTTTGGGTGATACTTGTTTGGATACTATTTGGTTCAACCCGCAATTCTTGAGGTATCTTCATTACTGGTACTCCCAAAGAGGATGGAAAGACAACTTCCATCCCATAAACTAGTTGATAGGGAGAAGTACAAATTGATTGCTTAGTAGTCAATATGTCTACCCATAAGGCATTGACTAGCTTTTTATTCCAAGTTTTCTTATTGTCCTCTAGTAACTTCTTGATGATTTTTACTAGGCTTTTGTTTGAGAATTTTGCCAGTCCATTACCTTGAGGGTAATAGGTTATGGAATGGCCAAGGGTGATACGGTAATTATTGCAGAAATATATCATTTTTTTGGATTTAAAGGCTGCTGCATTATCAGTAATGAGCTTAGTTGGACATCCAAATCTTGATAGAATATTGGTTTCAAGGAAGGTTATGATAACAGTATTTCTGGCTTGCCTGGAAGGTATGGCCTCTATCCATTTTGTGAAGTAGTTTGTGGCTGTGAGGATCCATTTGTGTTGGACAGAGGAGGATGGGTGAATTTCACCAATGAAGTCTAAACCCCAATGTTGAAAAGGTATTTCTGTAGAGATTGGCTTGAGGGGTAAAGGTAAGATCTTTTTCTTCCCCTCAAAAATTTGACATTTGTGATAGGAGGTCACATATTTTTTGACATTAGCAAACAAGTTAGGCTAGTAGAAACCATCTCTAAGGATTTTATCTGCAGTGGTCTTCCAGTAAAGGTGTCCTCCACAGTCCCCTGCATGAAATTCTTCCAAGATCTTGTCAGCCTCATATTTTAATAATAAATTAAGGAGAATACCTTCATGATCTCTCCAAAACAAAGCCTACAAAAGTTTAAGGATTTCATCTTCAAAAACCTACTTTTAGTCCTAGATAATTCAGGAGGAGATTGTAAATTCAGTAAAACATAAATAATATCAGCATACCAAGGTGATTCAAGAAAGGCATGTCTGATTAGTGGAGTCTCCATCTCCTCTTCATTATTTATTGCTGCAATAAATTTTATATCCAAGGCCTGACAGTTTGATTCAGCCATGAGCTTGGCTAAAACTTGGCCCTTGATTAACTTAGTAGGTTTGATTTCTATATCATACTCTAAAATAGTAGCAATCCACTTTCCCCTATTTCCATCAAAACCATCCTGAGTTAGGATGTATTTAACTACTGAATTGGGAACGTAGGTTACTATATGAGAATATTAGATGTATACCCTAAAATCCTTAATGGCTTTGACTAAAGCCAAGGCCTGTTTTTCTGTTATGTTATATTTCAAGGGGGCATCTCTTAGGGCTTGTTATTGGGAAAACTAGTGTCCATTCAAAGCTGCTAGTCCCACTAAGATGGGTAGCTATCTTAGAAACAAACAAACCAAAGTTACTTGTGTTTTCCTTTATGAGAGATAGATGAGAGAGAAGCAGAGAGTACCAACCTTAGTCTTTTGCTAGTCTCCTTGCTTGTTTCCTCTCTCCCTTGATAGAGCTTTCACCACTCCTTTCTCACTTGTCCCACTTCAAAGAACACCTATAGAGTCAAAGCAGCAAAATACCATCAAAGCATAGAGATCTATAACCATAAACAATATAGGATCAGATGTACATTAACCATACAAATGCATATGTAAATACAAGATTCAGAGATATACAAGTATATGGAGGAAAACTCAAATATCTTTATTGATAGAAGTAGTAGAAGAGAGGATTACAACCAAGCTATCTGATCCAGCATCATCCTCCCAGCATGAAAGCCCTCTTCACCTCATAAAAATAAATATCACCCAACAACACAATGTCTCAAAGAGAAACCAACAACACTTCCTTACAAATTACAAAATTCCAGCCTTTGGATCTCTAGGATGAGGGATCCATATGTAGATGTTTGCAGAGGAGTGAGTCAGCTTCTGGGATTTTGATTAGTGTCATTTCACTGATAGTTCTTGGTTCCACTTGGAGATTTCGTGATCTCTTACTCATCCCTGGGCGAATTCAGAGAGGCAAGGTCATATGAGCAGTTTCTAGAAGATTCTTTGAGTTTCCACCTAGCAAACTGCCTCTGCCATTTGTCTGCTCTCGCTGATCGCACCCTCAGCATGGAGCAGTCTGTGTGTTCTAATTTTGACCAGTTTTGAGCAGTTTTCTAGGGAGAACTTCTGGGAAAAGATGTAATCAGTTGACCTTGATCCTTTAGGGTATGAAACAACACTTTTAGGGGTTTTAGAGCCCTTGGTTTATTGACATATGTGATTGGGGTTGTAGTGCCCAAATATGTCTATAACAGTTGCCCCCTAAAGCATGATGTCGTAAATCTTCTGATGTCAGGTGAAATGCTTTATCATGAGGATCCAAGGTTTTTCGAACTGGAAGGTGACCTATAATAAGATACAATAAAATAAATTATCTTCATAATATTTTCATGATCTAGCTGAGGCGGGCATTCCCATGCTCAGCTTTATAAATTCATTTTATGTACATGGGACAGACAATCGTCTGTGTGGCATACTGATGATTCTGGTAGAGCCATCATCCCTTAGCTTGGATGATTATTTGTGTAGCTATGATGTACATTTGTTGTCTTTATTTTCCTAAATATATCGCATCCCGGATGGATGAAACTAGATCTGGGGTCTTCAAACTCGTTCAATTTTCGCTCGAAGTACAAGTCGATCCATGTGAAAAGATATTTTGATCTCGAACATGGAAAGACATCACCTGATTACCAGCTAATGATGTAAGCTATTAACAGGCGCGAGAGGAATCACAAATAATGATGATGACCCTCAAGGTATTGCAGTACAATACACGTGGTGTGAATACATGAGTCGATGTTGAACACCACGCAAAATCTTTCGGTCGAAGGCCATTGATGTAAACCTGTCGTCGGAAGTGAGAAAATTGCCATTGAGGCATGCAAGCTTCAAAGTACTGAAAGGGTTGTTCCTAAGTCAACTTCCTGGATAATGAGCTGATGTCAACAAGAAGTGACCCGTCGTAGGAGGGCCTTAATGAATCCCACATCTACGACATGGAACAAAGCAAATGATTTTGTGGAGGTGTAAACAATCTAATGATACAAGGTTCAGGGTGGCGGTCATGAAAGAATGGAGCGTTAAGGTATTGCAGTGAATGAGGCGTTAGCTGGGTTGGTGAATTCTCTGAGCGACTTCTCTTGAACATATTGGCAACACTGGAATGGATTGGTAGTGTTAACCCCAAAATGGATGGTACGGAGGACCAATGGTGATATGACTGGTGAACAGAGTAACCCAACCTGACTCAATCATGGTGATGGAGGGAAAGTGTCATGTTCAAGAGCGACCTACTACCAATGAAGTTATTCAAGTTTTCTTCCCTTTTTCCCCAGTCGTTGCGACTAGTACCTCTTTATTTTTGTCAAGCTTGAGGAGGATAACATATGCTTGTTCGATAATTTGCCCTTTGGGCAAACCTGTCGCTATGTTTTAGCGAGCCTAGCGACAGTGAAACTCGCTCTTGTCTGCATGGACAAGTTTGTTGTTGTTGTGTTAACGAGTTTAACAACAAATATAACTCGGTCCTTTTCAATTTTAGAGAGTCTAAAAAGAGACTGAAAGGAAACTCCAATAGTCCTTTCTCATAGTATAATCCCTTAAGTCCGAACAAGTATAAAATAATACGAAAGGGATGACTTTTCCGATCACTTTAGTGAGCTGAAAAAGACAAGCGCTTGATCTTTTTGTGTAATGATCCCTTAAGTCCAAAAAAGATTAAAATATAGGGATGGATGGCACTTCTAATCACTTTAACGAGCTGGAGAGGCCAATTGCTCGGTAATATTTTCATATTTTACGAGTCTAAAAATAGCTTAAAGGAGACTCGTTTTTTTGAGGAACGAGTGATGTTTTTGGATAGCAACTAGTTCCAGGTAAGGTTTGGAACTTTTCAATCATGGCAGTGTAAAGAAGGTGGCTAATAGAATCGCTCATCACAGCTATTCCTCAAAAGGGTAAACAATCAAGTGGAGGCGTATGAGTGGCTAAAAAAGAGTGGAGGTGATGGTAAGAACACGACCAAGGTTTAAAAGTTGATAGCTATGCAATTACAAGGGTTATTTACCGAAGGTGGGTTCATTTTTTAATGAGCTTGAACTCTGGGGGAACATATGCTCATTGCTAGGTTTATTTTTTAACAAGCTTGAACTTCACATAAACCTATTTGTGATAATAGTCAGAGATGTTCAATTCACCATTAACATTATGTTCTTTTGCCGATCGTACTGCTTGTTCAATTACTCCATTAAATTGATTAGAAATGTAAATACACACTTGAAAAAATGAGTTAAACACCAACATTTTACTTGAATTACGTGAATAGCAACATAAAAGCAGTTTTTGCCTCTCATTTTTACCATTTCATTCAAATTTGGGATTTTTGGAGATCTGGAGGTGTTTTCCCCCTCGATTTTCATCAGCTGATTCTGAGAGATTCTGTGGACTATTTTTGGTGCCGTCTGGACCAGGTAGGATCTAACCCTAATCTCTTCAATTGCATTCTTTCCTTTTCTAATTCTAAGCATGTTTTCCTATTTTTCTGGGCCTCTGGGGTTTGAACAATTCGTTCTCTCCCCATCGCACCCAGTATATATCAAAAGGTATGATGCATATTAAATTGGCCATTGACTAGTCAGTATGCATCCCACCTAGTACACAGGTGGGGTGCGATGGGCGTAAAGAGGAAAGTTTATGCACTATTTTTTCATGGAAATTTTGCCTGTTTTTTCTTGAATCAGGATCTTAATCCTCCTCTTCTTTGTTTTTTCAGAGATTCATCGGATCAAGATGGTCATTACATGGCATGAACGTGAGCATGAAAAAGAGGATATGATTTCCTTACATGATCCGGGCACAGTGACTACATTGCGGAACTGTGGCTTGCTCAAATTCTTCTATATATCCAACATGAGGCAACAAATCAATTTGTTGCAATACTTTCTCGATGCATGGGATCCTACCAACCAATTGTTCCATATTCGAGGTAAATCCATCCCTTCGACATTTGAGGATATCTACTTCTTCACTCGTTTATCGAGACGGGGTGCTCCTCTCTCACTATCAGGATCCGCCCATGGGGGTGAATCCGTGAGGGATTATATTTGCTGGTTCTATAGAGATGGTTCTCAGCCGAGTAGGGACGGAAAGATCAGTATTCGAGATGTCACTGACTGGTCCTTGAGTACTATCTTATTCACCTTTGCTAGATTGGCTAGTAGTGTGACTCTTCATTTGGCTAACAGGTCTTATATGCAGTATGCTCTGGAATGTCTAGAACTAAAGGTATTCAACTGGTGTGATGAAGTACTTTCGGTTATAAAATAACAACTTACCAAGGTGAAGAACGGAAGATCCAAGAACTTTGGTTATGGTTCTATTCTGACCACTTTTGCCTTAGGGAGGATCCCACTGATGCAGCTACAGTACATTTCACTCGGATTACCAATACCGACAGAACCACATGTGCAGAGATGGGTTGATCTTATGGCCAGACATGCTGGTCAGTCATAGATTTCATTCTTTGATGCCTTCTTTGAGTGGTTCGACCGTCAGGAGATGGTCTTTGCTGAGTATCCATATGTTGGGATGGATTTCCGAGGTGACCCAGATTTGGTGCTACCGGCTGGCGAGCAGTGGGGTGTTATAGGTAAAAATATCTGACCATATCTCTGTTTATTGCTTTTATAATGTTCTTGTGTTTTTTAAATGTTATCAAGACTAATCAAACCCATATATTCATGCAGACATTAGACTAGTGTGACTAGCAGTGCGCCCGAGGGTAGCAGTTGCCATTCCAGCAGGAGAGGCTGTAGGGAGGGCTATCCTTCGCGATTTGGACATAGTCGAGACCCTTGCAGTATTGCAGGATCAGATCGAGGGTCTCACCCTTGGTATTCAGGATGTGAGGACCGACGAGTTACCTCTGAGATTACAGCGCCATACTACTGGCGTGCCGAGCCGATGGACTAGGCTCTTATGTATGATCGCACAGGAGGTGACTTGTTATCACCGGCACCATTAGTTTAGGGTGCTTCCCTGTATTTTTGAGTTTTTGGGTCCTATGAACGATTTTTTCCTAGACACAGAACATTTTGTAAAAGACTATAAACAATTATATATATTTTTGATTTTCAGAGCTTTATTTTGGTTAAGTTATATGATCCTGATGCAAATGTTGATTGAAATGCTTTCTTTTATAAATGCTGCAAATGTCTATCTAACACATAATTTTCTAATGAATCAGTTAATGTGTTTAAGTTTCTAGAAATGTGTTGATATTGAATAGAATCAAACTCTCTTTCCAAAATCTTGACCCTTAGGAACATACGATAGATAGCTGGATTTTGAACGGAATAGATGCCAGTAAGTTGTAGGATGATGAGTTGTGAGTCTAGCCTAACAACAAGTTGGCATATGCCATGTGTAATGGCATCAGAGAGAAGTTCTATCAACGCGTTATACTCAGCGATGTTGTTCATTGACCGACCAATACATACCCCTCTAAAACTCACTAACTTGCCGCTTGGATCAAAAATGGCCCAGGCTACAGAAGATAGGTTCTGCGTACTACGACTAGCTCCGTCGGCATATCCAACAAATGATTCCAATAGGTTTGACATCTGCAACAAATGCAAAAGTATATTACCTAACCAAGATGATCACTCTTGATGAAAACAAAAATGTAACAAAAGCATATAAAGAGATTACTACACTTAGTCAAGCATAGTAACACTTAAGGTACAACTCGTTCCGGGGTTACGACAGTGGGATCCCAACGTAATATACCAGCTCGTAGGCTCCTTTTTCTAATACTCTCTTAACAATGTAGGGACCCATCCACAATGATTGGAACTTACCTACTCCCAATTTATCGAATTCTTGATCGTAAAGTAAGACCAGGTTGCCTTCTGAGAAGACATGGGGTTTGACATTTTTGTCAAATTGCGCCTTAACTCTTTTCTTATGAGCTTCGTTAGCCAAGGCAGTGTCACGAAGGGTTTCTTCCAATTGGATTAGTTCTAAGAAATGAGCCTCTTCATTTGAAGTTCCAAGGAGCAAGTCTACTGCGAGCTTTAGAGATGAAATCTCACACTGAATCGGTAAGACTGCTTCCAGGCCATACACCAGCTGAAAGGGTGTAAATTTGGTTGCATTTATTACTGATGTCTTATATGCCCACAAGGCTGAGTACAGGATTAGGTGCCAACTCCATTTGTAGACTCTAATCATCGTTTACAGCACGCGCTTCAGGACCTTGTTGATGGCCTCAACTTGTCCGTTAGCTTGCGGATAATACAGAGTAGAACTGTCATGGGACAGTCCTAATTTGGTAGCCAATTCGACCATCATGTGATTGCGGAAATGTGATCCATGATATATGACTATATCTTGTGTAACACAGAATCTAGAGACTACATGATTGAAAAAGAAAAGAGCAGCCATTTCGCCGCTGTTGTGTAATGTAGGCATCGCCTCGGCCCATTTCGTAAAATAGTCAATTGTGACTATGATATATCCATGCTCCCCAGCCGAGGTGGGGTTACATGTCATGAAATCTATGCCCCATTTGGTGAATGGCCCAACACCAACTATTGGATGCAGAGGTGCGGGTGGTATTCTAGTTTTGCAATCGAAGATTTGACAAGCATGGCAACTTTTGACTACGGTTATGTATTCTTTGAACATTTTTGGCCAAAATTAACCTGCTCATAAAATCTTTTATGTCGTAGCATAACCAGACTGATGCCCCCCACACGCACCTAAATGACAATCATTCAGGACTTTTTCGACCTCCTCATGGGTGAGGCACCTTCGCAGAACTGTATCGATACCACGACGGTAAAGTGTATCACCGACGATCATGTAGTCTTTTGCTTGGTATCGAGTACATCGTTGTTCGGAGTGAGAGGTATTAGGTCTGTATGTTTGGGTTTGGAGATAGATGATTATATCTCCATACCACGGATCGCTTGACGATATCAGAAACAAAGATTCATCCACGATTGATGCTTTGGATGATGATGGGAAGTGACATAGTAACTCCACGAATACTAGAGATTTCTTTGATTTGGATTTTACGAATTCCAGATCAAACTCCTGCAAAATAGCTATCCATTTTGAATATTTGCCCCCAAGTAACTGACGCGACAGTATGTAATTAAGAGGGTTGCAGTTTGACAAAATGGTAGTTTTGCAAAAGAGGATGTAGTGTCAAAATCTCTGTACTGCTTGAAGAGCTGCAAGGGCCATATTTTCAACATAGGAGTACTTTCTTTCTGCATCATTTAATTTTCGTCTTAAATAATAGACAGGATGTTCGATTCCATTGTCTTCTTGAACTAAAACCATTGCGATGGTTGTATCTACTGCAACTAGATACAGGTTAAAATCTTTTTGATAGTCAGGAGCATACATTAATGATGCTTTTATTAGGAATTCATTTAGAGCATCAAAGGAAGCTTGCGCAACCTGATCCCAGTTGAAGGGTACTTCTTTTTTCAAAAGACGTGTATAACCTTTAGCATGTTCGCTGTAATTTGGAATGAACCTCCTTAGAAAGTATGCTTTCCCTTGGAGTTTCTGAATCTAAAGAAAATTTGAAGGTGGAGGCATATCGATGATTGCCTGAACCTTACATGGGTTGAGTTGAATCCTGTCCTTAGAAACCACAAAGCCAAGTAAACGACTAGAACCGACACAAAACACACACTTGTGTGGATTGAGTCGTATCTTGTAGTGTCAACAACGTAGAAATATAGCTCTCAAATGATGCGGATGATCAGTCTGCTTTCACGAATGAGCCAGTAGATCGTCGAGATATGGTTGAACAATTTTCTTGATGTCATGGAAGGCATAATTCATAGCCCTCTGAAAAGTTGCCCCTACGTTCTTTAAACCGAAAGGTATTTTGCAGTACACTAATGTGCCCCATGGACATATAAATGAAGTCTTCGATTGGTCCTGTGGGTAGATATTTAGTTGATTATACCCGGAAAATCCATCCATAAATGAAAAGATTTTGCATCCGGCGCATTCATCAATTATCTGGTCGATGAAGGGTGTAGGGTAGTTGTCCTTTGGACAAGATTTATTTACATCCCTGTAATCAACGCACACTCTAATCGTTCCTTGCTTTTTCATCACAAGAACGATATTCAATACCCAATCAGTTAGAGGAACCAGGTAAATCAAACCAACATGTAAAAGTTTTTCAACTTCTGCCTTGATGGCAACGGCTTTCTTTGGGTGCACCTGCCGAAGCCGTTGTCGTACCGGTTTGACATCTGGATACATCTTAATTTCATGTTCAACTATGCTCGAGTCAATACCTATAATTTCTTCATATGACCATGCAAAGACATCTCTAAATTCGTGAAAGAGAGCGCAATATATTTCCAGTTCTGAAGAAGAACAAGATTTTCCGACATGAATATTCTCTACAACATTAGGTTTGGTTGAGATATTTATGGCGATAGTTTCTTCAATATTGGACAGATTTCACTCGGAATCCACCGTATTTACAGTATTTGATAGAAAATCAAAAACTGAAGGATGATTAAGGTCGTTGGAATAATCTTCGTTGTAATCCGGAAGATGGGAACGATGGTGGTAATCTTCCCATGGTGCCTCTCCTATCATCATC
The DNA here is from genome assembly GCA_031772625.1 of Pinus tabuliformis. NCBI lineage: Eukaryota > Viridiplantae > Streptophyta > Pinopsida > Pinales > Pinaceae > Pinus > Pinus tabuliformis. Next base: position 153,953,277 of record CM062812.1, read on the forward strand.
GACTGAATAATTCCTTTGTCTATAGAATGTACATGCGACCAAGGATCTGAAGAGGTGCCATATTCTTTTGACCTATCTATCCAAACACTCGATGAGCGTTGATTTGGGTTTTTGGCCCAAGCCAAGAAAATTGATTGCTACAAAATTTCTATTGGGCTTGGAGGCAATACCTGTTGATGATGCATGCTAACAAAATGTTTGGAAATCTTCTGAATGGAAGATATCATATTGGAGGTTTCTACTGTGGCCACTTCCACTAGATTACTTGGAGGTGGTAGGGCAAAAGTACCCATTAATGCAGGGTCTTTTAGTAGACCTACTCTGACATTTTGAAGCAAATGAGAGCTTCCATGGATCATTGGAATGCTTCCTGTAACTTGTGAACTGTTGGGGAGAAAGTTTTGTTGATCAACGATTGTAATTCCTCCTTGAAAGGGAAATGCAATCTTTCTAAAGTAAGTTGACACAACAGCGGCCATAGCATAAATCCAGGGCCTTCCCAGTAGGATATTGTAATCGAGGTTTCCATCGATAACTTCGACGTCAATTTCTGCCCCCCAGTTCAACTTGCAAGTTACTTAAAATCCCATATGGGGTGTATGTTCGTCCATCGAATGCTTTTAATGTCGTTGATGACCTTGACAAGGGTGGTGAGCCTAAAGTTTTCCAGCAACTCATTGACATAATGCAGGTGGATGCCCCCTCATCAATAATTGTTCGATGAACAATTTTGTTGAGGGCTTTCACTTGTATGAGGAAAGAGAGTTGATTTGGTAACTGAGGTTCATATCCTTTATGATTAAAGGCCATAAGATTTGAATCCACTAGGTCAATCCCACCTATTCCTAATAATAGAGCTTGTTTTTGGGAGGGACAATTTTGTAGTACTTCAAGCGTCAAAATAGCGGATGGCGATTGGGCCAGATCCTCTACTATATTATAATTCTGTGCTACTCGAGCACGAGGATTAAATGTCGATTTGTGTACTACTCCCTTTGGCGGCTTTATCGTTAGCTCAAGAATGATGGGTGGCACAACTTCGGTCGAAGTTGTCATCAAACTACTAGGTTGATCTGCAGCCTTGTTGCTCGACAGCTGTGGATTCCCGTAATATTTATTCCTTGTCGATATCAAAGCATCATTTTGCTACTTCGAAATGGACAACTTAAGCACTTGGGAGGGGGAAGCATTGTTGCTAGCAATCAGATTAGTTTCTGGGTTTGGAAACGGATTAGTCAATACCGCTGAGGTTTTTGAACTCTTAAAGAACTTCTTAATCTCAGCTTTATACGGAAAATCTCTCGTCCAATGGTCTTCATCACATATTTGACATGGCCGAGTAGGTTTCTTTTTCCCAGAAGGGTTTTTAGAAGATTTTTCAGGAGACGAATCATCTTGTTTCTTCTTTTTGCTTTTCCCTTTCTTCTTTCCCCCTGGTTGTTTCGGTTCTTTGCCTTTGTCGGTTGACACGGCATTAACCTCTGAGGTAGGAAGTTTATCATTTTCCTTTTTACTAGAAACTGCAAGAGCTTTACTAGATAATGTCTTTGCGGTTTGCGTACTTGAGGTGCCAATCACATCGTCGCTGACATGAGAGTCCTTGTTTGATTTAGGAGGAGGAGGAATAGAAAACTCTGGTTTAGGGGCATCAGGAATTTTTTCATAGAGCGTGCCAGACTGAGTATAGATCAAGTCTAGATATTGCGCATGAGCAATGACTTGCTCTTTAGTGACAACCCCCCCTTTAGCCACATCTTCTGTAATAGAAGTTAACAATGACTTAATAAACCATTCAGCTAGCAGCTGATTAGGAACATATGTTTTTACCATTCGACGACAATGTCGCCACTCATGAATATGATTAGATATGTGAGTGGCTGTCATCTATTTAAAATTGGTAAGAATCTCCATTCCTGTTTCATACCTTATTGGTAACTGAAAATGGGTTTAAAAGGTGGTGGCAAGGGTGCTAAAGTTATCAAATGAAGATCTAGGAAATTCGATGTACCATTTCGTTGTCGAACCAGTTAGCGTTCGCTGAAATAGGCAAAGTCTAATCGAATCATCATTGAGAGTGTTGGACGAACACCGTAGATGAAAGGTCATCACATGATTCAATGGATCTTCACCTGGATTTCCATTGAATTTAGGAATATCTGATGGAAGTTTATGAGGAATCGCCAGCCACCAAGGGGCGTAAGCAATTGGATCATTTTTTAGCCAATTCAGATCTGGTAATTCTAAAGTTGCGACGAAAGGCAACTGTTGATTCAAGTTTGGCGAAGAATATCCAGGATAAGATGGGATTGCCTGAGCAGTGGGTCTTTGCATACCAAAATAATGTATTTGATGCTGATAAATTTGATAAAGTTGATGGGCATAACCATTATGATATGATTGATGGTAATCGTTTTGAATATATGGCTGCCTGTTACCCACAAATCTTTGTTGCTCAGGTCCTCGATAAGCTTGTTGGAATTGCGGTTGTTGATATTACACCAACCATGGTTGTGAAGCCATTTGTTGTTGTCCAATACTAGATGTTTAACCAAGATGAGGGGTGATAGTACCCGTTTGAGCTTGAGTCGCTTTAGTTAAGGAGCCACTAATCAGCAATTGTGATTGAGTCACAGAGACAAGAGGCTATTGTATCATGACCTGAGAGACTTGAGGTTGACATACAACAGGCAACGCTTGTACTTGTGACACCCTCATAATAGCCGGTGTAGTGGGAATATTCGACACAGGTTGATTTGGTTGCATTGAATATACAACTCTTGGCTGTTGAGGCAGTATTGGCACCCAACCACCAGTACCAACCTCAGTCTTTCGCTAGTCTCCTTTCTTGTTTCCTCTCTCCCGTGATAGAGCTTTCACCACTCCTTTCTCACTTGTCCTGCTTCAAGGAACACCTGTAGAGTCAAAGCAGCAAAATACCATCAAAGCATAGAGATATATAACCATAAACAATATAGGATCAGATGTACATTAACCATACAAATGCATATGTAAATACAAGATTCAGAGATATACAAGTATATGAAAGAAAACTCAAATAACTTTATTGATAGAAGTAGTAGAAGAGAGGATTACAACCAAGTTGTCTAATCCAGCATCATCCCCCCAGCATGAAAGCCCTCTTCACCTCAAAAAAAGCAAGATCACCCAAAAATACAATGTCTTAAAGAGAAACCAACAGCACTTCCTTACAAATTACAAAATTATAGCCTTTGGATCTCTAGGATGAGGGATCCATATATAGATGTTTGCAGAGGAGTGAGTCGACTTCTAGGATTTTGATTAGTGTCATTTCACTGATAGTTCTTGGTTCCACTTGGAGATTTCATGATCTCTTACTCATCCCTGGGCGAATTTAGAGAGGCAAGTGTCATATGAGCAGTTTCTATAAGATTCTTTGAGTTTCCACCTAGAAAACTGCCTCTGCCATTTGTCTTCTCTTGTTGATCGCACCCTACATAAGGGCTTTTCAGTATGCATCACACCCTTTGTGTGTAGTAGGTGAGATGCATCGCACCCTCAGCATCGTGCAATATGTATGGTCCAATTTTGATCAGTTTTGAGCATTTTTTCAGGAAGAACTTCTGGGAAATGATGTAATCAGTTGACCTTGATCCTTTATGGTATGAAACAACACTTTTAGGGGTTTTAGAACCCTTGGTTTATTGACATATGTGATCGGGGTTGCAGTGCCCAAATATGTCTATAACAGGCTTTGCTGAAGAAAGAAATGGGTTGTTCATAGCCCTGGTCATTTTTCTGCAATAGAACAGCAGCAATTGTGTGCTCAGAAGCAAAGGAAAACAATATGAAATCTCTATCAAATTTAGGACTGATTAATACAAGTGTTTTAATTAAGGCTAGTTTGATGTCTTCAAAGGATTTTTTAGCCTCAACAATCCATTTTATGGTGGAGTCCTTTTTCAGCATGTTGTTTAGTGATCTAATTAACTCTGCCAGATTAGATATAAATCTTCTAAGAAAATTATTTTTTCCTAAGAAAGCTTGTAACTCTTTAATGTTCCTAGGGTGTCTTATTTGCAAGATGGCTTCTATTCTCGCAGGGTCTATTCTTATACCATCTTTTGAAATTATGTGACCTAACAACTTTCCTTCTTCTAACCCAAACAAGGACTTTTGGGGGTTTAAGTAGATTCTAAATTTCCTGCATTTAATAAAAACTTGTCTTAGATGATCCAAATGTTTATTGTCAGATTTTGAAAATACAGTAATATCATCTAGATATATCACAAGGAAATCATGAATTTCTTTTGCAAAGACTATATCCATAGCCCTCTGGAAAGTGGCCCTTGCATTCATTAGCCCAAAAAGCATTTTCACATACATAAACATGCCCCAAGAGTAGTAAAGGCAGTTTTGGGTTGGTCATCTGGATGAACCAAGATTTGATTGTAACTAGAAAACCCATCCAACAATGAGATTCTGGTTGATCCAACTACTCTCTGTAAAATGTGGTCCATTTTGGGGAGAGGGTAATTTCCTTTTAGGGACACTTTGTTGAGGTTTTTGAGATCCACACAGAGTCTGATCTCACTAGTTTTCTTTCTAGTTGGCACCAAGTTTGAGACCCAATCAGAAAATCTGATAAGTGCAGTTATTTTGGCATCATACATCCTCTGAATTTCTTTTTTGATTGCAGGTAATAAGACAAGATTAATCCTTCTAAGTTTTTGTTTGAAAGGATTTTGATTTTCTTTAATAGGAATTGTGTGTTGGATGATGTTGGTGTCATAGGATTTAAGGTCCTCATAACTCCAAGTAAAGACATCCTGAAATTCTTTCAACAACTCAATGTATTTCACTTTTTCAGTTGTAGGTAATGATTTTGAAAGTTTGATCGGTTTAGGATCTTCATCGGTGCCTATATTACATTCCTCTATATCAGACCTTAAAGGTTCCATTTTAGGTTTCCTAGGAACATCATTTGAATCAAATAAATCTTCCAGAGGGGTTAATCCCTTTGGTAAGAAGTTATCTTTGAGATTAATTACTTCGGTTTCTTCACTGATTATTTCATCAATCTCAATTTGCTCTAAGTTATCTACATCTAGTTTGCTAAATTTAGTTGGGTTGAGTCTATCTAGTTAATCACCTTCTATCTCATCCTTAGTGTCAATATTTATTGATGTATCAGTATCTATATTATTGTTTAAAAACTCTTCTTCTGAAAGTAAAAATTTATTTATCTGTATATCATTAGAAAATATTTCCCAATTCTTCAAATTATCTGGAATTGTAGAATTGTGCCTAACTTCAACAGTGTACTGATGGTTGGGCTGGAAGGGAAATTTGCAGTTGCTGGAAAAAATTACTAAACTATGGGCTTGCATGTTATGTTTTCTAGGGATTACTGAAAGCTTTGTTTCTATGAAATCGTTAAGTATTTGTATGATAGTTCCCCTATAAAACTTAATCTAGGGTCCTTTGTCATATATACAGCATCAATCTGTTTTATAATTAGTTTAGAGTCTCCCATGACAGAAACACTTTTAGCTCCTAAATTCCTAACTAACTTAAGACCTAAAATTAATGCTTCATATTTGGTCATATTATTGGTACATTTAAAATTCAATCTATATGCATGGCCTTCTGAGTAATTATTTTCCAAATTATATATCCACACTCCTGATCTTGCTCCTAACCTATTGACTGATCCATCAAATTCTAAATGCCATAATATCTCATTATCTATATTTACACTATCTGGTGCAACAAACTATTCATCATTTACAACAATTTTACCATCTTGTTCATTGAACAGCTCTGTAGTCTGGTTAGTTTCATTTTGTGTAGAAACCGAAATTTCTTTTGGTTCCGTATTAGTACTGTCTAAAAATTTTTCTTGTGTTTGATCAACATTATACATGTAAAAGAATCAATATCTGAGTGTATAGAGTAGATGGGAAAGTTTTGAGGCCGATCCTCTCTACTTACGATATATTTCATTAAGGTTTCTCGGTATAGTTTCTTAGGCTGTCGAAAAACAGAGATTGTTGCCTACGACATATCTAGTTGTAAAGATCCTTGAAGTTTGGCTCTCCATGATCTGGATAACAGCATGCCATACTTTGGTGGGATGTCAGCAACTACAATATCCATAAGGATGCTTTTGGCAGGATATTGGACTAAAGTGACGCACAAGACTTTAATAAATCCTAGACACTTTACCTAACTGGAGTCAAATGAGAATAAGTCTTTGTAAGGTCTTGTAATGTCTAGGTTTAATTTCTCCATTACTGATTTGGGCATCAAATTGTGGGAGGCCACAAAATCCAACATTGCATTATGTAGAATTTTGTCATGGATTCTAAGGCTAATGTAAAAAGGTGGAACTCCTCCTTCTAATGGTTTTCCATTAACATTTGGACCAAATATGAGTTCTAGTTGGTCATCAAATAAGTTAACTGAGTCCTCATTTTCAGCAATGTTTAAGGTCTGTTTTATCTATGATTTATAAGTTTCATTCTTGATTAGTTCTGCTAAAGGAACTGAAATCTTTAGCTTTGCTATCTTTTCTCCAAAATTCAATGGCAAAGTGACTTTTTCTGTTTGAAGGCTTTAAATTTTTGTAGCAGGGATTTGAGTAGGTTTGTCTTCTTTTCCTTTATTGGGGACCTCCTTATGTGGATTTTCAAAGCTTATGTTTTGAGCTTTGTCCACTGGTTCCTTAGGTGGAATTGAAGTGGATGGTTGATCAGTAGAAGGTTGATCAGGGGTTATGTCTACAATTGTGGGGCCAGAAGGATTTGGGTTCTGCCTAGGGAGAATTTGGAGGATCTTTGAAACAGTGGCTTCTTTTATTTTCTTGGGTTGTACTGTTCTCTTAGTTTGGTTAGGGACATCAACATTCTTTTTGCTTCTTAGGTTACACTATTTATGAACTTCGAAGATGGCAGAATCATATCCTTGTTTGTAATCAAATGATTCCCTAGACTGTACCTATAATTAATGTAGCAAATATCGTTCATGCTCATATTGGGTTAGAAAACAGTGTCCTCATCATTTATTCCCATTAGGCTAATTTGTGTATCTTACTCTGGATCTTCTGGATGGGATTTCTCTGCAAAATTTTCTTGAAAAGGAGGCCTTATGTTCTAATCTGGTCTATTTTTCCCAATGTTTTGGTTTTTCTAAAATTTGGGTTTCTAACTAGAGGTGCTTGTTGATTATCCCTGTTGTTCCTTAAGAAACTAATATCCTGGTTATAGGGAAATTGTGCTTAAGACATTAATAAATATTATTTACTGTCACTTATTGTTTATTGTGTTCTCAAATGAAGGACTTGGAAAACTTGGCCTTAGACTCTTAATACATGTATGACCAGAACATCTCAGAATGCCATTTGTTGCTAAATATAAATGATGAATGAGGAAAGTTTGAAGGAGAAGTTAAAGACAATATGTTGATCTTTCACAGGAACTATTATCTATAACTTAGAGGAATTATGATAATGAGAAATAAATCATAGACAATATGCTGGTCTTTCACAGAAACTATTATCTATAACTTGGAAAGGAAGTGAGGACTTCAAGTATAGGAGCGCTCTTTAAGGGATTTTAACCTGCAGCTTCATTACTACACTTAAAAAGAAGAAAACATTGCATGACACATGACAGTGAAACTTACAAAATTATATGTAACAACTCCTGGAAACTTCTGGTTCTTTCATTAATCAATGATGTTATTAGGAATATAGTGGTCGGGTTCTCCAAAATTCCAACCCTTTCTTAGTAAATTTTCCACTTTTTATACATTGTAGAACAGTTATCAATTTCTGAAACCTATCTAACTATTTTCTAACTATATGAAATAAAACTGCTACAGAATTTACAGAGGGTAAAAACACCTCAAAGAACATGAAATAGCAAGAACAAAACTGGATTCAGAAAGAAATGATAACTGTTGGTTTGCTCTGTTGATCCGCTGCCGAATTCCTCTGTTAACGCTCTAATGATGCTTAATTCTTCTTAGCTGTAATCAAATTTGTTTAGTTTGCATAATTTTGGGCTTACATGAGCATTCTATCAAATCCGCCTGTTCATCACTCTGTTGACTTCCATCTCAAATCGCAATCGGCCCAAAAACCCATATAAAACTTAACTTATGCACGCGGTCGCAATAAGTATGAAATATTTGGAATTATGCATATATGTTTTATAAACAAAATATATAATAAAAACATGCTTTTTCGCTTCCAATATGGGCTCAACACAATTCCCAAGGTATACTTCCCACCGATCCATCCGCTGAGGCTTTTAATTAATATATCTATATATATATATATATATATATATATATATATATATATATATACATATATATATATATATATATATATATATATATATATATATATATATATATATATATATATATATATGCATATATATATATATATATATATATGCATATATACATATATATATATATATATATATATCTATATATATATATATATATATATATATATATATATATATATATATATATATATATATATATATGCTTAAAGTCCGGCCTTTCTATTATAATGCTTTATAATAGAAATTCATATTAAACAGCGCAAACAACAAATATATATGAATATCAATAAAAATTGTGATAAGGCGGACACGCTGACTTATAAAATATAGCACATAAACTTATCGGGTCCGAAATCCAATCACTCATCACAATCGGTGCTTTCCATGTATATATATAATATGTTGTGCGAGGCGACAGACCCACCGCAATTATAAAACATAATATATATCGTTTCGGGTCCGGCCCACCCGTATCGCAATTGACATAGCCACGTGCATATATATTAAGAATTTATGCGATAACACAGACCCGCTGAGAATTATAAATCATAATGTATATATTTCGGGTTCGACCCACGATCGTAAATCACAATCAGCGCTTATCTGTGGTGCCAACCATCCATATTGTGGACTCGCCGAACTTTTAAACGTAGCATATAATATTTCAGGTCCGATGTTAATGTTTTAACACTTGTTTTCTTTGAAAATCCGATTTTTTCCTTCATTTCTTTTATATTTTGATTTCTGATATACTTGCATTATCTCTTTTCAAAATGTTTTTCAAAATCACTTTATCACATGTTTCTGATACATTTATGCTTTATGATATATATATATATATATAGATATATATATATATATATATATAGATATATATATATATATATATATATATATATATATATATATATATATATATATATATATATATATATATATATATATATATATATATATATATATATATAGATATATATATATATATATATATATATATATATATATATCTGTATATGTATATGTATATATATAGATGTGTGTGTGTGTGTGTGTACTCATATAACCATTGGCTTCCGATATACCATTATTGCTCCTTCCTTTTGCTTTGTCCCTTTTTTAAATTATTTTCAAAAGATGAAATACACAAATAAAATGCATGTTACAACATCTAGCTCCACCTGGGGATAGTGATTTTGCCACAGAAGCACTAAGAACCACAGATTAGTGCCTTCACCTCGGGCATGGAGTCATATATTTCTCTGCATAAACTGAAATACTATGGCATTTGTACAATGACTTCACTCTGGTATTCACAATGAAATGATGCTTATTCTTTAGAACTGGAAGTAGTGTTTTAAATATTGCCCATTAACAGGAAGTTGTAGAGTCTCACCATCAAGATTTTCAAGGATGAAAGTATTATTGGATCTCACTTCAGAAATTCTAAAAGGACCATACTAGAGAGGATCAAACTTCCCATGCTTACCCTTATCCTCTCTTCTGGTATCCCATCTCAATACTAAGTCTGCAACTTTAAAATCGATTTCCTTAGCTTTTCTGTCAAAAATATTTTTCATCTTGGATTGATACATAATCAAGTTGTCTCTTACCTTGTCCCTGTTTTCGCTAAGCTCCACCGCTTTGTTCATTCTTCTTACCAAAGAATTTGGCTCTTCTTTCGCCTCATGACTCATCGCAATCACTGGTTTCATAAGTTGACTTGGAAACAAAGCCTGAGTCCCATATACTAATTCAAAAGGTGATTTCCCTGTAGATCTTCTTGTAGTTACTCTAGCAGCCCACAAAACAAACTTTAACTTAGAATCCCAATCTCTTTTATTTTTTGCAATGGTTTTCTTTAGGATCTTCATCAAAGTCTTGTTAGTAGATTCAGCTAATCCATTTCCCTGAGGATGGTAAGCTGTTGAATGGGACAAAATAACATTATACTTTTGACAAAAAGTGATGAACTTACTTGAGTTGAAGACTTGAGTGTTGTCTGTTATAATTTTAACAGGGCATCCAAATCTCCTGAAAATATTTTCTTCTAGGAATTTCATTACTATCTGAGCGTTTTCTCTCTTAGTAGGAATTGCCTCTACCCATTTGGTGAAGTAATATGTTGTTGTGAGAACCCACCTGTGTTGTCCACTTGAAGGTGGATTGATTTCTCCAACAAAGTCCAATCCCCATTGTCTAAATGGCTCCTTTATGAAGTCTGGAATTAAAGGTAAAGGAGCTAATCTCTTCTTCTCAGCAAAAAGTTGAAACTTTTGGCAACTTCTAACAAACTTATATGTATCACCAAATAAGGTAGGCCAATAAAATCCAGCCTGAAGGATCTTGTGTGCAGTTACTTTCCAACTGTAATGTCCCCCACAAAACCCCTCATGATAATCTTTGATTGTTTCTGTAAATTCATCTTCTGTTAAACACAGTAATAGAATTCCAGCAGGATCCTTCTAGTACAATCTGCCTTCCACAATCGCATATGGTTGTGCCTTGATATTTAGTGCCCTATACTTTGTTTTGTCTAAGGATTGAGGACAAGAAAGAAAGCACAAATAATGAATTATATGTTTATACCATTCTGAACATAAAAATTTATACCTGATCTTCATTCCTGGATCTTGCTCTCCTTCATTTTCTTCAGCTGCTTTTTCATCTACAGGTGCCAACAAGTTAATTCCCAATGCCTGAAAGTTTGATTCTATTAACATTTTTGCCAGTCCTTGTCCTTTTACCAACTTTGTGGGTTTTATGTCCAAATCATATTCTTGGATCTTGGCAATCCACTTTCCTCTCCTGCCTTCTACATCTCCCTGTAATAATACGTCTTTCATTGTAGCATTTGGCACATAAGCAATGATTTGGGACTGCAGCACATAAGTTATAAAAGCTTTCAAGGCTTTTACCAAGGCATACACCTACTTCTCGAGAATATTATATTTCAGCTTAGAATCCCTAAGAATCTTACTGAAGAATGCAACTGTCTACTCTCTCTCTTCATCATTCTTCTGCAGTAAGACAACAACTATCAAAATTGATGAGGCAAATGAAAAAACTTGGAAAAGCTTATGATAATCAGGGTTGATTAAGACTGGAGCTGCCTACAATGCCTCTTTAATCCTGGAAAATGATTCCTTAGCTTCCTTGGTCCAACGCACTTCATTCTCCTTCTTCAGCATATTAGTGATTTCTTTCAAGATTTCTGCATAATCGGATACAAATATTCTCAAGAAGTTTATCTTTCCCAAAAACTTTTGAATATCCTTTTTACTTCTGGGCAATGGTATCTTCTGCACAGCTTGTACTCTGGCTAGATCTATCTTCACTCCTTCTCTGGAAACAATGTGTCCCAACAATTTTCCTTCCTCCAGAGAAAAAATTGATTTCTTGGGATTTAAAGAAAGTCCAAATCTTCTACATTTATCAAAAGTCCTTTTCAAATGATCGAAATGTTCTTCATCAGAATTAGAAAAAATAGTAATATCATCGTAATTTATTAGTACAAACTTATCTCCAACAAAAGCGATGTCCATAGCCCTTTGAAATGTAGCTCCTGCATTCATCAATCTGAAAGGCATTTTGGCATACATAAATGTTCCCCAGGGAGTTGTGAATGTTGTTTTATTCTGATCCCCCTTGTCCACAGCCACCTAATTATAACTAGAAAATCCATCTAGCATTAACATTCTAAAAGATCTTGTTACCTTTTTTAGCACATGATCCATTTTAGGCAAAGGATAATTATCTTTCAAAGAAGCTCTATTTAGATTTTTGAAGTCAACACACAACCTTATTTCTCCATTTTTCTTTCTCACAGGTACTAGATTAGCCGCCCAATCAGCATATCTAAGTGGGACTATGATTTTAGCATCAAGCAACTTCTTGACCTCCTTTTCAATTGATGGTAGAAGCAGAGGATTTATCTGCCTAAGCTTCTGTTTGTAGGGTTTAACCCCCTCCTTCAAAGGAATCTTATGCTAAATAATATTTACATCATAGGTTTTGAGATCTTCATAGGACCATGCAAAGACATCAACATAATTCTTGAAAAGTTTAATATATCTTTCTTGAAAATTAGGTGAAACTCCAGCATATAATTTGACTAACCTGGGATTCTCCTGAGTGCCAATGTTGTGATCTTGAATATGTTCATCCTGTGAGATTTTCCCTGAGTCCACAGCCACATCATTGGAATTAAAAAGCCTTTCAAGAGGTACAAGTCCCTTTGGCAGAAAATTATCTTTCAATTGAAAAATATTCTGATTTGTTATTGAATCTTTAAAACCACTGGCTCCTGCAATTTCTGTTGTCTCTTCTTCGTCCTGATCAATTTTTGTACCTTGGAACTCTTCAAACATAGTAAAAAACTCCTTAATATGCTGGTCATCTTCAAAAAATTTCCAGTTCTTAACATTATCAGGAACAGAAGGTACGTGTCTCATTTCTACCTCATATCTTAATCTTGGATTAATAGGAGGCTTGAAAGTGCTAGCAGCCACAACCAATGAATCTACCATTCTATTTTCATCCCTTGGAATGAATTGAATGTTAAAATCTTCAAAGAAATTTTCAATCAAATCCCATACCTCATTCCTGTATGCTCGGAGTCTAGGATGCTTTGTTTGGCAGTGATCTTTTATCTGGTTAATAATTAGCTCCGAATCTCCAAAAGAAAAAATTGATTTGACTCCCATCTGTTTGGCTGTTTGTAGCGCAATAATCAAGGACTCATATTCTTCCATGTTGTTAGTTGCCTCGAACTCTAATTTGAAAGAAAAAGGAAACAAATTACCTCCAGGTGTAATTAGAAGAAAACCAGCGTTTGTTCCTTCTTTTGAATAAGCTCCGTCAAAGAAACATTTCCACACTTCTTCTGTTTGCAGTTCTGTAATTACATTGGTTGAAGCAAGCTACTTCTGATTATCTTCAACCAACTCTGCATTATCATGTAGTGTGAAACAAGCAAAATCATCCTTCTCCTGACTATATACAGGTGAGTTGCTTGCTCCATTTTTTGTAATTATTTTTACAAACATAGATTCTCTGTAAAATCTCCTCTCCTCCACACCAAAAACTGGTATAACAGCATATGTAAAATCTAACTTCAAAACACCTCCCAATTTAGCCCCCCAGGACCTAGATAGAAACATTCCAAATCTAGTAGGGATATATGCTACTACAACATCCATGACCAAGCTTCTAGCTGGAATTTGGGCTAATGACACTGCCAAATGCTTAATAACCCACAGACACTTGACCTTGCTTGAGTCAAAAGAATACAAATCCATGTAAGGTTTTGTCACTTGTAAATTTAGTTGCTTCATTACTGATAAAGGCATAAGATTATGTGAAGCCTCTGAATCAAACATGAAATTATGTAGAAGGAAATCATGAACCAATAGGGAAATATAAAAAGGGGGTATTGAAGAATCTACTTCCTCTACATGTGGGCCAAAAACCACTACTGGTTTATCTTCTTGCAAATTTACAGTATCACTCTCACTTTCTTTTAAATTAATAAACTCAACAATCTCCTTTTGATAAGAAGGTATTTTTACCAATTCTGTAAGGGGAGCTTGTATTCTTACCTTTTCCAACTCCTTGGTAAGACTAAACAAATGACCATGTTTAGCAATATTTTCATTCTTATCTTCACCTTTCTTCATGACTGGAATTGTTTGAAGAATTGAAACAAGCTTCTCCAAATGAATTTTTCTAGTTTGATCTTGAGAAGGCTCACCTCGAAGTATCTGTGTCTTGCCATTCATATTTTGCTGCTATTTTCCTTTATCTACTTGTTTTGCAGACTGAGATTCTTGTGGAGTCGCCTTTGATGAGGAAGTTGAAACTTGCTGCTCACCTTCATTTTCTTGATTTCTCGATCTTTTCCTAGATCTCAGGTCATATTTTTTATGTAGTTCAGCCTGCATAAAATCAGAAAATTGTTTCCAATATTCATCAATTTCATTTTCATTATGAATAGCATCTGCTTCATCATACACATACTCTTCTCCTTCAATGCCAAGTTCATCTTCATCAACTGCATATAATGTGGAAATCTGATCTTCAAGTTGTTCTTCACCAAGATCTGCTTCTATATATAATGGTGCTTGAATTTGATTTTGATCTTTTCTTTCCTTTTGCAAGATTTGCAAAGGTTGTCTTTTGAATTGGGGATTAAAGTTCTTATTATACTATGTTTGTCTTTGAGAGTTCTTATTTTCTAACTCTAACCTATTTAATAATAGAGTTCAGGCTTCTGTGATCCATATCAATTTAGAGAGAATTTTTCGGCAAAAATCACAAGGAATATCATTTGTCGACGCGTTTCTAACCTATTTAACTTATCTGACATAGTTTTAATTATATTACACATATCCTCCAATGATTGACTTTAAGAGGACTCTATCTTTGCCTTTCCCTTGTCTTGGGAAGGCTATGTTTCTGGTGCTATTCCTGCAACCACCAGATTCACTTCTATCTCTAGAGCATCTGTTTGGATTTGATCAAGGGTTGGAGCTCTTCTTGCCCTTAATGTAAATCCAAAATTTGATTCAAAAGCCCCTACAAAAGTTATTTTTGCACCAGTAGGAGGAGGCTTAATCTCTGCTGGGAGACTATTGTACAATTTGTTGAATCTTCTGACAAATTTGGCCACAGTTTCATCAGACTTCTTCTTTATGGCATTAAATTCTCCCATATCAGAATAAACACACATTCCATCTCTTCACAAGAAGGAATGGTATTATTGGGAAGTCCTTTGAACCATTTCCTTACTTCTCCATCCAACGACTGAACAAAAAGTCTTAGAACAACATCTAAATGTTCAACATTTAGGCTTTCTATAGAGTTACAAAACACTACTACATGATTCTCTGTTGTCTGTTCATCTTCTCCTGAAAAACATGGAAGAGTTTTAAGGTAATCCTATGGCATTTGATTGAAAGGTTGTGGTAGTTGAAGGGGTGCATACTTATTCACTAAGAATGTAGGTGCTGCCATGTTTACTGAACTTTGATTACCAATAGATGTGGAACTTGATTGAGACGTAAATGGAATGTGCAAAGGTGGTAATGTAGTTATTATTTGAGGTTGAATAATTACAGCAGGTAAATGAAAAGTAACAGACTCAAAAGATTGATCTTGACAGTTAGGTTCCTGAAATGAAGATGATGAAAAAGATGAGTCTCTATCAGATGAATGTTCAGATAATTTGCTGCTTGATACAAACATTGTATGACTTCGTCTAATTTAGATCTTAGACTTCCTAACCCTCCTTGAAACTAGCCTTTCAGGATCTAAAAGTGCTTGAAACTTCTTTTGTGAAGTGCTTGATCTTGTATGGGGCCTTCTTGAAGCCAAGTTATTGCTTTGATTCAAAACAACCAAATATTTCCTCCTCACTGAACAACTAGAGGAAAATATTGAAACCCAGGGAAAAACCTTCTTGTCTTCTCTCCCCAGCAATGGCGCCAATTAATGTTGTTCCTTAAGAAACCAATATCCTCGTTGTAGGGAAATTGTGCTTAAGACATTAATAAATATTATTTACTTTCACTTATTGTTTATTGTGTTCTCAAATGAAGGACTTGGAAAACTTGGCCTTAGACTCTTAATACATGTATGACCAGAATATCTCAGAATGCCATTTGTTGCTAAATATAAGTGATGAATGAGGAAAGTTTGAAGGAGAAGTTAGAGACAATATGTTGATCTTTCACATGAACTATTATCTGTAACTTAGAGGAATTATGATAATGAGAAATAAATCATAGACAATATGCTAGTCTTTCACAAAAACTATTATCTATAACTTGGAAAGGAAGTGAGGACTTCAATTATAGGAGCGCTCTTTAAGGGATTTTAACCTGCAGCTTCATTACTATACTTAAAAAGAAGAAAACATTGCATGAAACATGGTAGTGAAACTTACAAAATTATATGTAACCACTCCTAGAAACTTTTGGTTCTTTCATTAATCAATGATGTTATTAGGAATACAGTGGCCGGGTTCTCCAAAATTCCAACCCTTTCTTAGTAAATTTTCCACTTTTTATACATTGTGGAACAATTATCGATTTCTGAAACCTATCTAACTACCTTTTAACTATATGAAATAAAACTGCTACAGAATTTACAAAGGGTAAAAACACCACAAAGAACATGAAATAGCAAGAATGAAACTGGATTCAGATAGAAATGATAACTGCTGGTTTGCTCTGTTGATCCGTTGCCAAATTCCTTTGTTAACACTCTAATGATGCTTAATTCTTCTTAGTTGTAATGAAATGTGTTTAGTTTGTATAATCTTGGGCTTACATGAGCATTCTTTCAAATCTGCCCGTTCAACACTCGTTTGACTTCCATCACAAATTGCAATCGGCCCAAAAGCCCCTGTAAAACTTAACTTATGCACGTTGTCGTAATAACTATGAAATACTTGGAATTATGCATATATCTTTTATAAAGAAAATATATAATAAAAACATGCTTTTCCGCTTCCAATATGGGCTCAGCACAATTCCCAAGGTATACTTCCCGTTAATTCATCCACCGAGGCTTTTAATTATATAAGATATATATATATATATATATATATATATATATATATATCTAGATATAGATATATATATATATATGCTTAAAGTTCGGCCTTTCTATTATAATGCTTTATAATAGAAATTCATATTAAACAACGCAAACAACAAATATATATGAATATCAATAAAAATTGCAATAAGGTGGACGCGCTGACTTATAAAATATAGCACATAAACTTATCGGGTCCAAAATCCAATTGCTCATCGCAATTAATGCTTTCCATGTATATATATATATATATATATATATATATAATATGTTGTGCGAGGCGATGGACCCACCACAATTATAAAGCATAATATATATCATTTCAGGTCCGGCCCACCCGTGTCGCAATCGGCATAGCCACCTGCATATATATTAAGAATTTATGCGATAATACGGACCCGCCGAGAATTATAAATCATAATGTATATATTTCGGGTCCGACCCATGATCGCAAATCGCAATCGGTACTTATCTGTGGTGCCAACCATCCATATTGCGGACCCACCAAACTTTTAAATGCAGCATATAATATTTCGGGTCCGGTGTTAATGTTTTAACACTTGTTTTCTTTGAAAATCCGATTTTTTCCTTCATTTCTTTTGTATTTTGATTTCCGATATACTTGCATTATCTCTTTTCAAAATGATTTTCAAAATCACTTTAACACATGATTCTTTTATAAATACGATACAGTTATTGTTATGAAACCAGCTCAAGAAAAGATAGAAAAGATAGATCAACGCCTTAGAATTCAGCCTCTTCGAGGGGGCAACCTCCTTTACATTACATAAATGAACAATTCTTGGATGATAAAAATGACAAAACCTCCTTTCTATATATAGGAGTCTAAGGAGTCACAATATAATCCAGCCGACCTAACAATAATAATATAAAGCCACAAAAATAACAATAGAGGGATTCTATGGGGCACAGAAATAACAATATGGGGGTAATAGGGGCACAACAATATAAATAAGGGGTATAACTACAATAGTAATGGGGTAATCACTAGTATTATAGGGACCCAACATGCCCCTCTCCTTCAAAAAAGTGTTGTCCTCAACGCTTGAGTAGTTCTGGATACTTCTGCATAAAATTCTCATCCTCCCATGTGGAATCTTCAGCGGATAAGTTCTTCCACTTGATAAGATACTCTGAAATTGATCGATTTCGTAGCTGTCGAGTTCTTGTTTCTATGACTGCTTCCGGTTCCAATATAATTTTTCCTTCCTCGTCAAGTTCTGGCAATATTGTTTGAATTGGGAGCTTGTCACCTATAACCTTCTTTAAACATGAAACATGGAAAACTGGGTGCAATCGAGAAGCTGCAGGAAGCTCCAATTTGTATGCCATAGTACCAATCTTTTGCAACACCTTGTACGGACCATAATACTTTGGTGATAATTTATTATCCTTCTTAGCTTGCTTTAGGGACATTTGCTTATATGGTTGTAGCCGTAGGAATACCCAATCACCTACATCAAAACTTCTTTCACTGCGATGTTGATCTGCCTGTTGTTTCATTCTATTTTGTGCCAACACGAGGTTATCCTTTAAGAGTTGGAGGACTTGTTGTTGATGTTCGATGTGATGTTCCACTGCCTGAACCTTAGAATTTTCTCTTAAATATGATGTGATGGATGGTGGTTGATACCCATAAAGTGCCATAAATGGGGTCATTTTTGTTGCTGTATGGAAGGAAGTGTTATACCACCATTCAGCCAGAGGCAACCATTTGACCCATTGTGTCTGTTTATCAGATACAAAGCAACGAAGATATCCTTCCAAACATTTGTTTACTATCTCAGTTTGCCCATCAGATTGAGGATGATAAGATGAGCTATGAGCTAACTGAGTACCAAGACAAGAAAATAATTCTGTCCAAAAATTTCCAGTGAAAATGGGATCTCTGTCACTTACAATAATCTTTGGGTTTCCATGTAGCTTTTGAACTGTTTCCATAAATGCAGTAGAAACTGTACTGGCTTTAAATGGATGTGATAATGCACAAAAGTGTGCATACTTGGTAAGTCTGTCAACTACCACCATGATGACACTCTTTCCCTCAGACTTGGGTAAACCTGTGATAAAATCCATTGAAACCTCCTCCCAACGTTGGCTTGGAATGGATAAAGGTTGTAATAGACCTGGTGTCTTAATTGTTTCAACTTTATTTTGCTGGCAAACCAAACATTCCGCCACAAACTTTTGAATATCTGATTTAAGGCCATCCCAAAAAATTCCTTCTTAACCCTGTGGTAAGTTTTTAAAAATCCTGAGTGCCCTCCTAAGGGAGAAGTGTGCAATTCCATAAGAATCTTTTGTTTTAGCTGGGAATTCTTACAGAGGTATAAGCGATCTTTGTACCATAACGAATCATTTTGCCAGCTAAATGTATCAGAAGTACTGGAATCTTGTTGTAGCTTTCGAATAAGTGCCCACACTTCTTCGTCATTCTTCCATTCCTCCCTTGCTTCGTTTATCCAATCTGGTTGGATAATAGAAATGGCACACAACAATGCTTCCACATCCTCATCCTTTCTTGAGAGTGCATCTGCCACCACATTTTGCTTCCCTTTTTTGTAGATGATTTCAAAGTCATAACCCAACATCTTTGTGACCCACTTTTGTTGCTCTTCAGAGGATAATCTTTGTTCTAAAAAGTATTTAAGGCTATCATGATCTGTTTTTACCTTGAAGTGTCTTCCCATTAGGTAGGGTCGCCATTTCTTAAGTGCATGGAGTATTGCCAACATTTCCTTCTCATAAATAGCTTTGCTTAAAAACTTTCCCTTGATTGGACGACTTTCAAAAGCAATGGGTCTTTCATCTTGCATTAGAACAGCACCAATTCCATTTCCTGAAGCATCACATTCCACAATAAAGGTTTTTGTGAAGTCCGGTGTAGCTAAGACCGGTGCTTGGCACATTGCCTCTTTAAGATGTTCAAAGGCCTTTGTTGCTTCCGGAGTCCATGAAAATGAATCTTTCTTCAATAATGTTGTTAGAGGTGCTGCTATTCTCCCATAATTCTTAACAAACTTGCGATAATACCCTGTCAACCCAAGAAATCCTCGCAGATGCTTTATGGATGTGGGGATTTTCCATTCCTTAATGGCTTTAATTTTGCTAGGGTCTACCTTAACTCCTTCATGAGATACAATATGACCCAAATATTCCACCTCCTGGACTCCAAAGAAACATTTGGATCTTTTTGCATATAATTGTTTCTCCTCCAATAGTTGTAGCACCCTGTCAACATGTTCAACATGATCCTTCCAAGACTTGTTGTAGATTAGTATATCATCAAAAAATACTAACACAAATTTTCTAAGGAATGGTTTGAAAATTGAATTCATCAAACCTTGAAATGTTGAAGGTGCATTTGTAAGGCCAAAAGGCATGACCAAAAATTCATAATGACCCTCATGAGTTCTAAATGCCGTTTTCGGAATGTCTTCAATCTTCATTCTGATTTGATGATATCCGAACGAAGATCCAACTTGGTGAAGTAAATTGATCCATGCAATTCATCCAGTAATTCATCAATAACAGGAATGGGGAACTTATCTTTAATAGTGAGCTTGTTGAGCTCCCTATAATCCGGACACATGCGCCATGATCCATCCTTCTTGTGCACCAATACTACTGGAGCTGAGAAAGAACTTTGACTCGGTTGAATTATACCAGCCTCTAGCATTTCTGCAACCATACGTTCAATTTCACTTTTTTGGACATAGGGATATCTGTACGGCCTGATGTTTGGAGGAACACTTCCTGGAATCAGATGAATAGCATGATCATGATCACGCATAGGTGGGAGACCTTTGGAGTCTCAAATACCTTGGAATGATTGTCCAGGACTTTTTGGAGATCTGGAGAAATAGATGATTCCAATGTGGAAACATCTAGCGAACATAATTGTGCAATTACACCTCTTTGCTCCTTTTTTAGAAGCTTTGTCATGCCATTAGAGCTGATTATCTTTCCTGGTTTCCCTGCAATACCCCTTAATTCAACTTCCTTTCCTTCCGTAGAAAATTTGATGAAAAGTTCTTGAAAATTAAAAGCTATTGTACCCAAGGATTGTAGCCATTGGACTCCTAGTACAACATCAGCACCTCCCATTGGAATGGAAAGCATTGGGCTAGTCAATACATATTCTCCCATGGATAGCTTGATATTATGGCACTTTCCAGAGCAATTTATTGTTCCTCCATTTGCAATCATCACTTGACACTCTGGTGCTGGATATAGGAAGCAATTCAATTCTTTTGCTACCCTACAATGAATAAAATTGTGGGTGCTTCCTGAATCAATCAACACTATTACCTTTTTCTTCTTGATTTGTCCTTCTATCTTGATGGTTTGAGGAGTGGTAATTCCCGCCAATGCATTACAAGATATGGTCGGATTTATTTGTTCTTCATCTAGGCTTTGTTCCTGGAGTATATCTTCTTCTTTTGACCTTTCTTGCTCCTTTTCTTCTTCCTCTTCACAATCTATGTAGAATAATTTCTTCTCAGCACACTTATGACCTTTAGTGTATTTGCTATCACAACTGTAACAAAGCCCTTTTGCTCTTTTTTCTTCCAATTGTTGTGGTGTCAACCTTATAGGTTGTGGAAGACTAGGGGCAACAACACTTCCGTCTTTATAGTTGTGAGTGGTATGCTTCCTGGTTGCCATAATTTTGCTTTCCATTTTTCTTGCTAACCTGAATGCCTTCTCTAATGAATCAGGTTCCCAAAGGCGAACATCATGTTGGATATTATCCTTTAAAGACCCTATGAACACATCAATCCTATGCTCCTCTGGAATATCTTTTACCCTTATGTTCAATTTTTGGAACTCCTCAATGTGCTCCATTACTGAACCCTTTTGTTTGAGACTTATCAATTGGCTAAAAAAAGTGTTGCTTTTTGTATCTTCATAATGTGCTATCAATTCTTCCGTAAAAATTGCCCAAGTGATAAATTGTTTACGAGAGCAAAGCCATTGATACCATACAAACTGATTTGGTTCCAAATATACAGTTGCCATACGTACCTTTTGTGTGTTTTGCACATTATTGAGATCGAAGAATTGCTCCATCTGTAATATCCATGTGGCGGGATCCTTGCCATCAAACTTCCTCATATCGATTTTTGGAATATGGTGATTCTTCGATCCAACATTAGAGTCTATGGAATCATGATTAACATTTCTTTTGTTCTCATCATGAGTTTCCTTTACTACCTTTTCACCATTAGTGACCCTTTCTTGTAGCAACTTCTTCAATTCTTCCATGTCTATCTTCAAATCTATCTTCAAATCATCCATCTTAGCTTCCATGCCTTTATCTTAGATTCCACGCCATTTACCTTAGATTCCACGCCACTTATCTTAGCTTCTGTTAGCTTTTGTGAGCGTGACATTTGTTGCACTTGTTCTTGTAATTTTGATATATCATGTAGCATTTCTTCCTCTTCTTCAT
This sequence comes from Pinus tabuliformis, assembly GCA_031772625.1. Lineage (NCBI taxonomy): Eukaryota > Viridiplantae > Streptophyta > Pinopsida > Pinales > Pinaceae > Pinus > Pinus tabuliformis. Next base: position 153,975,693 of record CM062812.1, read on the forward strand.
GAGTCATGCTAGAGCTTTCAGGTTCCTTACTAGGTGTTTGCATTTTCTTTCCTCGGGCATCAGTTACCGATAATAATGCTTTACTATGCCCTTTGAATTCCGTTAAACCAAGCTTACACAAAAATTTAAAAAAAACTACACACCTTTTTTCACTTTATAGAAGCCTGATATTGAATCTGATGTATCTCTGTAATTTTGTATCATCCAGTTCTGAAATTGCTACCTGTAGTAGCCTTCTACGTCCTCTTTCCAATGCCACAAGTCTGAGCCAAATTGGATTCTCCAAGGAAGAGTTATGTGAAATCTCCCACAGTGACTTGCTTTTAGACTGGTTCAGTAGAGCGAACTTGTATGACGTGCCACGAGTCACTGTTTCAACCTTTGAATCTAAAACACACACACAAGAAACTACAGTCCGTCCTCTTTCTGTACCTTCTTACGAAATTTCAATCCGATCCCCAGAGAGAAAGTTATGACGATTTTCCCCAGGTCACCTGTTTTGAATGTAATTCAGGAGTCTGCAAAAAGACCAACTTCCTCAGATCATATCTCCGCAAATATCGCGCGAAAAGCTCTGAAATTCGGACCCAAGGTTCAGCGCGATTTCTTCTCAAATGGGTTTTTTTTGCGACTTCTGAAACGTCACAGAAAAAAAAGTTATAGCGAAAATGCCACGATGACCTGTTTGGAGCAGCGAAACCCTAGAATCCAAAGCTCTGATACCAAATGTTATGAAACCAGCTCAAGAAAAGATAGAAAAGATAGATCAACGCCTTAGAATTCAGCCTCTTCGAGGGGGAAACCTCCTTTACATTACATAAATGAACAATTCTTGGATGATACAAATGAAAAAACCTCCTTTCTATATATAGGAGTCTAAGGAGTCACAATATAATCCAGCCGACCTAACAATAATAATATAAAGCCACAAAAATAACAATAGAGGGATTCTATGGGGCACAGAAATAACAATATGGGGGTAATAGGGGCACAACAATATAAATAAGGGGTATAACTACAATATTAATGGGGTAATCACTAGTATTATAGGGACCCAACAGTTATGCTTTGCGATATATATATATATATATATATATATATATAACCATTGGCTTCTGATATACCATTACTGCTCCTTCCTTTTGCTTTGTCCCTTTTTTAAAGTATTTTCAAAAGATGAAATACACAAATAAAATGCATGTTACAACAATCCCATTGGGGTTTCCTCTCCATGTTATCTATTCTATCCATTAGTCTTTCCATACCTTTGGTTAAACTATCTATTTTAATGTCAGATGGTGAAGCTTCATCCTTTGCAGTTCCTCTCCTTTCATTTCTAACTCTAGCCCTTTTAGCTAACAAATTAGCTTCTACACTAACAACTACACTTTGCATTTCTTCTAATGTTGGGGGGTTTCTTTCCCTAAGTTGGTATGCCATATCTGTATGAAAACCATCAAGGAATTTTATTAATGCTAAGTCATGTGGGGGTCTAAGGTTAACTGGGATTGCATTATATATATTATTGAATCTAGTGCAGTAACCTTGAATATTTTCATTAGGTCCTCTTCTAATATTCTCATATTCTGAAAGGATTTGTAAGGGATTCTTTTTCTTTTCCCACCTATCAATAAACAACCTTTGGAAATTTTCTAGGTTTGCAATGTGGTTGGCAGGAAAGGCTTTAAACCACTTCTTGACATCACCAGTCAAAGTTTGGGCAAAGAGTCTCATCTGGACATCAGCTTCATCTATTTCATGTAGTTCAAAAAAGTCAGACATCTTGTTTCCATGCTGTTGGGCAACGTAATGACTAGTAGCATCAAACATGAAAATCTTACTCTGATAATCTGTAGGCATAGCATGAAGTTGGGCTGGTAAAACAAGAGGAGCATATCTGTTTGCCATTGCTGTAAGTTGCGAGGGGCTAAGATGTGGGGTTGAGGTACTTGAAGATGATGGAGCAGTGGATGAAGAACTAGGACTAGTAGATGATGAATGAGTAACGATAGGTTGGTGAGGGAGTGAAGGTATAAATGGTGGTGAAGAATGCACTTTAGAAGGTATTATTGTTGAAGTTGAAGGGAACAATGGTGAACTCAAAGTAGTGGACAATTGTTCAAAAAGATCAGGGTTAGTGGTAGTATTAATGGATGATTGTGGAGATTTCAGAATGTACTCATCAATTAATTTGTTGGCCTTTTTGACTTCAAGGTTACAATAAAATCAAGATCTAGAACAGTTTCATCGATTTCACTTTCAGATTTTGTCCTATATAATGAAAGATCAAATGGAACTTCAAATGGAAGTTCTTCTAAAAATAACCACTCATCAGGACATGAATAAGATTTAACTAATGGTATTTGGCTAATAGCCCTAGTAATATGAGTCTTCCTAGAAGCCAGAATTTCAAAATTTTTAATTTTTTTTGTGATATTTTTTCAAAATAACTTCTAACAAACAAATTTAAGAGGCTCAAAATATATAATTAGAATTTTCTTAAAGCTTTATTAGGACTGAGGATTTGTTGGATCCGCAGTGGAGTCACCACTATGTTATCACTCAAAATTTTCTCTAGAAGTTATTATGAGAAAGAAAATGACCAAGGTAACCACAAACCAACTTTTGGGCATAGGATCTAGCTAACCTAGGCTTAGAGAGGGCTCTCTCTATGTGATTTAGCTTTGTTTGTTGGGATTTCAGGCTAGTTATGAATGTCTAGGGGGTTTTTTATTTGTATTGAAGATTGGATGGTGGGATCCTTAAAGCATATGGATAGAATGATGTCTTCAGACCATTGGGCTATGGAGTCAACAGAAGGGCAACAAAACTGGATCAACTCACTAAATGGAGTGTTCAAAGGGAAAGCTAGCAAAGTGTAGGTCTTTCGGATAGGGGGGTGAAATGGTTTTAATCAGAGTGAGAGAGCAATTAAGAATTCTCAGACTGGGATATAAATGAGGAATAGAGGGTAATCAAAAGCAAAGGGAAATTAAGAATCCTTTGACCTATATTATAAGGAACAACCTAAACTAAGGAGCAATTAAGAATTCCTTAACTTAGATATCAATAAAAAACATTTATATGCCTAACTGTTAAAACAGAGTGTAATTAAACAAATTCTGAGATATTGTTCCAGTTATAGCATTCAGATTCAGAAATACATTAAATATTGTGGAAAAAAATTAAGAAAGATAACAACAACATGAGAAAATACTTGTTTGCACTTCACTCAACACATGAATCCTTTGAAATATCTAATCTTTATTCATCAATCCATCTTTCTAGCTTAATCCATGATACAATAGCTTTACAGTCTCTTGATCAAACTTCTATAGAAATGTCTAAGAATCCACACTACATACTTCGAATTGTGAAGTATTTATACATATGAAGTTACAAAATATCTGAAACTATATTCAGAAATAATCTAGGAAAAAAGAAATATCTTCATGCAAGAAGATAGAGACATCTATTGAACTGTTTTTCATGTTGTACCTTTTATTTTGGTGCTTCTGGCCTTTATGGTTTGGTTTTAGCCCTTTATGCTCTTTGATGTTTGAACTTTCACGCTGGAGGCTTTAGTCACTTTAGGCTTCCATCTGATACTCTTTGACACTGATACTCTTTGACTTTGATGACCTATGAATATTCATTATTGTGTTTTTAATTTTACTATACATTTTAACTTTTTACTGTGTATTTCAAAAGTAGATTATTTAGTTTTATATATGTATCATCATATGGTAATGGATATTGATCAACTTTTCTGTATGTTTGATCTGTGTCTTCTAATTGTATACTTTGTCCGGTTCCTCCGTTTTGACAGTCAATGTCTCTGTGTGAATGATTTCTTCTCTGTTCTGTGTATAATTGTCTTCTTCTTCTTAATATAGGTTTTTGAATAAATTTCCTTTCAAGTCTTGGAGTAAACAAGTTTTGTGACTAGTATCAAAATTGTTTATCCAAGCTCTGGTCTTCTGTTGATTACCTGCAAAATACAACAATCATTAAGAAAACATAGGTTGGCAAGAAAGGCAATTGATGGCTTTATTGCACAGGAATGTCTGGGTAAGGAGTCGTGACAATGTTTTGAAAGTAATCAGAGGTCGAATTGTGTTGCAGAGGTTTAGGGTGGCATCGGAAGGGTTTGAGAGGTTTTCTTGTGAAACAGGGCAAAAGGAATGAAAACGATGGTTTTCAGGGTTTTAATGGGCAACTTTTTAAATTTGGCGCGGGATTAGTTAAGTGAACAATGATGGTCTTATCTTATGCGGGGAGGCAGTTTTCCAAGCCATTACACCACTTTTGTGTCAAAGGTGGTATTGAGGAGGGGTCACTCAATCTACTCCCGCGATTGACATGTAGCAGTAAGGGGACCGAGGAAAACTGCTTTATCTGGCGGGTAATGATCGGCCATTGGGCGCGGCCGATATGGCTATGGACCGTCAGATGAGGGGGATGGTGATCGGATGGCAATCGGGTGAGGGAAGCGCACAAGTGATAAAAGCATGGGTTTCGGTGGGGCCCAGGACTTTAATCTTCAATGGTTTGTGATTAATGTGGGGTTAATCATGGGGTTAGTTTAGGTTCATCACATAGGGGTGTATTAAGAGGGTTTCGTCAGGATATGGGGGAATTGTATAGTTTCTATTAATACTAAGGGTTGGTATATTTATTTATGGGATTTAATTAATATATGGGAAAAAGGTATATCGGGGAGGTAATACATTAGGTTAGCATGTTAACATGAAATGAATGTGCGAGAATGTAAAATACATTAGGCATAGTGTAAGATATGTTTTTTAGGCACGATTTGTTTATTGTGATTCCCCACATAATAATTTAACACTTCTACTTAGGATAAAGCCTTTTTGTGGGTTTTTGAGTGAAAATGGGACTTAACATGGGATTTTTACTTTTCATAGGCAAATAGTGTTTAACCTTTGGAAAAGGGGTTTTATTAGGGAAATGAAGGGAAATGAATTTTATGAAGGGGATTCTAGCACTTGGTGTCCATAAGTCATTAAGCCGAGGGTTTGTTCCCACCAAAAGTCAGAGAAATTCTCTGAACCTCTTTGACTTGAAGGATTTAAAGTACTTGAACATGCTTGTGGATAGGAAATTAGTAAGTATAGGGGAAATGATGACTGAGGGGGAGTTAATTAAATTAACTTTTAAACCTTTGCTTTTGCCTTCATAATTGATCATACATATTAGCACATATGTCTAAGCATGATGAATGTGTTTTGATCCAGTCAACTTTATACTTCAACAACCTTTCTTCTACTTATCTATTACCTACCCTAACATTTTATTCTTCTTTATACTTTTTTGGGTGCATTTAGACTAGCAAACCCTTATCCTATATTTTCTTTTATAAAAACAAACTATCTATTTCTAACCATATATCATCCAAGGGCTTAGATTAAGCTTATGAGATCCTTTTATTTTCTCTACCGATCTAATGATCTGCCAAGATTAAACTGTTTGGTCAGATTTTATTATTCTAACTACAAACATAAAATTCAAAACATGAAATAACCACGATTAAAGAGTTTGATTACCATAGATTGTGGCATGAATAACAAGTTGCACACAATCATTATTATGCATAAAAGTAAATAGTAGTGGCATTTAGACTTGCACACTTTCATGGTCTATTTTTGTTTTTGGGATTCATATATTTTCATTTTTTTGACCTTCTCTTATTCTTTTTGTCCTTTGATTTTCCTTTTAGGACATACCCTCTTTACATGTTTTTAATTTTTTTAATATGGAAAACATTTGCAGAAAGAAAAGATATGTACAATATTACAAGGCTTAACCTTAGTCATTCAAAATTATGACTCCTATTGGTATAGGAACCTAACAGTGACTCCATTTGGGGATGGCATTTCCTAGTGAAATGTCAAGAACTCTAAAGATCAGTAGCCTTTGAATTGTTGTTGATGTTACCTTGCAAAGTGTCCCTCTGTGAATCTACATTATTGATACTTATGATAGTAAATATTTTAAAGATTAGGGCCTTCTTCAGGCTTCAACTTCAAAGATAACCATCCAATCCAAACTAGAATTTTTGATAATAAAATATTTACAAATGGGAAATGAAAATTAGTAACTTGGTTCAAAGTAATGTTTTAGCATTCGACCATTCACTGGCCCACCTGCTGCATCTGTACCACCAATTTATCTTAAGAAGAAAGCATTATTTCCTCTATAAGCATAAATGACATAGGGACCTTTCCATAGGAAATCAAATTTCCCATGTTTTCCTTTGTCTTCCCTCCTTGAATCCCACTTCAGCACTTTGTCACCAATGTAGAAATATTCGGCTTTCGTTCTCTTATCAAAAATATTTTTAATCTTTTCCTACACAACTTGAGACCTGACATAGACCTCTTCTTTGGTTTTTTGTAGATGAATAGTTTGGTTGATTCTTCTTTGGATACTATTTGGTTCAACCTGCAATTCTTGAAGTATCTTCATTATTGGTACTCCCAAAGAGGATGGAAAGACAGCTTCCATCCCATAAACTAGTTGATAGGGAGAAGTACCAATTGATTGCTTAGTAGTCAATATGTCTACCCATAAGGCATTGACTAAGTTTTTATTCCAAGTTTTCTTATTGTCCTCTAGTAACTTCTTGATCATATTTACTAGGCTTTGTTTGATAATTCTGCTAGTCCATTACCTTGAGGGTAATAGGCTGTGGAATGGCCAAGGGTGACATGGTATTTATTGTAGAAATATATCATTCTTTTGGATTTAAAGGTTGTTGCATTATCAGTAATGAGCTTACTTGGACATCCAAATCTTGATAGAATATTGGTTTCAAGGAAGGTTATGATAACAGTATCTGTGGCTTGCCTTGAAGGTATGTCTTCTAACTGTCTACTCTGTCTGGTTCCTCTGTTTTGATAGTCAATGTCTCTGTGTGAATTATTTCTTCTCCATTTTGTGTATAATTGTCTTCTTATTCTTAATATAGGCTTTTGAATAAATTTCCTTTCAAGTCTTGGAGTAAACAAGTTTTGTGACTAGTATCAAAATTGTTTATCCATGCTCTGGTCTTTCGTTGATTACCTACAAAATACAACAATCATTAAGAAAACATAGGTTGGAAGGAAAGGCAATTGATGGATTTATTGCACAGGGATGTCTGGGGAAGGAGTCATGAAAATGTTTTGAAAGTAATCGGAGGTTGAATTGTGTTGCGGAGGTTTAGGGTGGCATCAGAAGGGTTTGATAGGTTTTACTGTGAAACAGGGAAAAAGGAATGAAAACGAGGGTTTTCAGGGTTTTAAAGGGCAACTTTTTAAATTTCATGCAGGATTAGTCAAGTGAACATTGATGGTCTTGTCTTATGCGGGGAGGCAGTTTTCCAAGAAATTGCACTGCTATTGTGTCGAAGGTGGTATTGAGGAGGGGTCACCCGATCTACTCCCGTGATTGACACGTAGTAGTCGGGGGACTGAGGAAAACCGCTTTATCTTGCGGGTAACAATCGGCCAGTGGGCGCGACCGATATAGCTGTGGACCGTCGAATGAGTGGGATGGTGATCAGATGGAAATCGAGTGAGGGAAGCATGCGGGTGATAAAAGCATGGGTTTCGGTGGGGCCCAAGACTTTAATCTTCAGTGGTTTGTGATTAATGCGGGTTTAATCATGGGGTTTAGTGTCCATGTTGATCTTCAAGTGTGTGTTGGTGGTCATGCACATCAACTTACCGAAGTGCATGTTCAACCCCAATTGGACTTGCTTCTTGTCTTCGCCTTGGTGAGTGTGTTGAATAGGTTGGATTGTATGCATGTGCTCAACAACATGCATGTTGTTGGATCCTTTGCATACGATCAACAACACTGCTCACCATGTTTCCTTTGTTTCAGCTACTAGGATGGATCCTTAACTCATACAGGCATAGTTTCATCCACGAGTAAATTTTGCACCCATTGTTGTTCTTGTTCCTACTACAACTCATTGGGTTGTCTATGCAACTTCATTTCTTCCTGAGTTGTTGCTTCAACAAATGCAACTCCTTCTTTGTTCCATCTTCTACCTTCATGCAATCTTCATGTCGCGCCGTCACTTCATAGCCTGAGTCTTCAAAGTTTCTTTCATTATTAGTGGATTTTCTTGATCTTGCAACTTTTCTCCGCATCTATGTTGTCAACAACCTTCCTCTTGCATTCCATGCATTCGTTGTGTTTGCTGCATTCGGTACGGTGCCTTCAGTTGTTGTTCATGATGCTACTCATTGTGATGCTGCTGCTTGATGTCCTTTTCCATGAACAGCTTGATGTCTTCATGATTAGGTGTTGGAAATAATACTGAGAGGGGGGGCGTGAATCAGTATTATCAGATCAATATAACTTTTTCTCTTTCCATATTAAGATTCATATGTGATGCAACAAGTATATATCCATTAAACATATGATTCAGTTAGTTGATCTCTAATGAGTGCATCATAACATTATTAACCATATGAGCAGTAAACCAGAGCAGTAAAATAGAACAGATCATTACACACAAGAAGAACACATGAACACCATGATGTAAGGTGGAAACCCAATGTGGGTGAAAACCACCTGCTGCAAGTTGTCTCAATCTTCTTTAGTAAGAAATACCTTTTACAATAGTTCTGTACTGGTGCAGACTTATACCAGTACACAGGCTTCTACCTGCAGAAGGCTACAACCTTCTCTCATTCTCCAGACTCTCCTGGAAGGGAGCTACAACCCCCTTTGCGCAAGCTGCTACCTGCTGAGATGCTCCAACCTTTACTTGTTTTCCAGCTGCTACTAGAAGGGAGCTCCCACCCCCTTGGCTCTTGTACTAGCTGATGTACTAGTACGTAGGTGCGGACCTACCGAAGGCTACAACCTTGTCTTTCTTCCTCCAGGTACCACGTTTCATACATTTTCAGACTGGATACTCCTAAAGCACAACACATAATCTGAAAGGCCATGTTTCATCCAATTTTCATACTGGACCCATTAATATTATTGAAGCACATAATCAATCAATCTTCTGAATCACCCAAACACCAGATCAATACATATACAAGGATAATATATGTGTTAGCACCCAAATCTAGTCCATCAGATCACATAAATATGAGTCATTATGATCCTGATCCAATATTAGTTCTCATCCATCAATACTGAAGCTAAACCCAATCAACCAAACAGGATATGCAGAATACTGACACCTTTAAAATGTCATCAGAACCCATCAACAACCAGAACCACCTGTGATTTCAAATATCATAGCTCAAATTGTATACGCTACTACAATGAACCAAACCTGCATATATACGCGCTTACACCAAAGCCAACCCACGTACAGATCTATAAATATTCAAACATGACTTGCAGCGATTTCAAACTTAAGTTATACCCAGTTCAGATCATTTTCAATATACAAATCTAGAATAAGCATAATCAAATATATAGAGATAGTTCATTTCAAACCATTTGATCCCGATCTATCCTTAGATCTTGTTCTCCATCAACCGGTGAGATCCCTCTTTAGCTCATATCCAAATCTGCACCATAACCCAATCACAGTATTCCAGATCTAGCACTTTATCAGATATTCAATAATTCAGATGATACTTTTCCAAATTATCTCCTTCCTCTTTTATAGCCTTAGTCCTTTCTCAATACCACGGTCCAAAACCATAGGATCAAAAAACTGTTGGACTAATACCATGAACCAACCATGAAAGTGCGTGAGATCAACACTTTTGGATGCAATACCACGGACCAAAACCATAGGATCAAAAACTGTCGGACTAATACCATGAACCAACCATGAAAGTGCGTGAGATCAACACTTTTGGATGCAATACCACAGACCAAAACCATAGGATCAAAAACTGTCGGACTAATACCATGAACCAACCATGAAAGTGCGTGAACTTTTCTCTTGCATGAAGGGAACTTTTCTCTACATGAAAGTGCGTAAACTTTTCTCTACATGAAATAAACTTTTCTCTGCATAAAAGTGCGTGAACATTTCTCTGCATGAAATAAACTCTTCTCTGCATAAAAGTGCGTGAACTTTTCTCTACATGAAATAAGCTTTTCTCTGCATAAAAGTGCGTGAACTTTTCTCTACATGGAATAAACTTTTCTCTGCATAAAAGTGTGTGAACTTTTCTCTACATGGAATAAAATTTTCTCTGCATAAAAGTGCGTGAACTTTTCTCTACATGGAATAAACTTTTCTCTGCATAAAAGTGCGTGAACTTTTCTCTACATGGAATAAACTTTTCTCTGCATAAAAGTGCGTGAACTTTTCTCTACATGAAGGAAACTTTGTTGCACTATAATTTATCAAATAAATTTGCTGCACTATAATTTATCATTTGTGTGATTTGCCATCAAGGACAACACTTGTCTCATAATGCCAACAATCTCCCCCTTTGGACTTGTCATACTGAGAATTGTCATCTGATATCTCTTCCGTAGATTCATCTAGATATATATAAGTGAGTTGATCTTCTATGAGTTGTTTTCCATCAAGTACAACACATGCATCATAATGCCAACAATCTCCCCCTTTGGACTTGATGGCAACAATACCAAATCACTCTCCCCCTTTGACATCAAGGGCAAAGGGCGAACCAAGATATTCTCTTTCCTAGAAAGGCATTCCGCTGTTCATACTCCCCCTGAGTACCTGCTGAAATCTCTGAATGAGCTCCCCCTTTGTATATGCCATGGTGCACCAATCTGTCCATGCTCTTTCTGAGAACATGCTGAAATCTCTGCTCTGCTGATATATGTTGTTCATGCTCCCCCTGACTGTAAGCAAGGTCTACAAAAAGATGTTCTACAAGAAGAACATGACTCTATACATCATAAATGACCTTCCTATCACCAAAGACTCATACATACATCTATCTCCCATCACAATGGTGATATACCAAAAGTTTACATATGATAACATAAGAGAATAACATCATTCATCCCAGGCATAGTGGGGAAACCAACATAGGCCGTTACATGACCTGAAGAGATCTCATCAAATGACTACAATAGATAGAGACACACTATTACATCATGAGTCTTGATATGACCTTTACATCGAATGATATACATGACATTTATAACAGAGACCATACACCTAAATAAGATCATGATAAACATCAGCAACGACACTGTATGATCTGCTCCATAGCATCTGTCAACAGCAACTAGACCAACAACTTGTATTAGTGCATGAATCATCAAGGTAGAATCATTCACATTCTATCATATGTGAGAAACACCATAGCCATCCAGATCTGCATCAATCAACATATGAAACAACCTATCATCATATAGGTAAGAACTCATCATCATCATGTCTCCAACAATGCAACTTTGAATAATCATCCATGTATCCAGCCAACAATCCTCATCCATATATGTGCCAAGAACAATAAGAATCCTGCATCATAACTGTAATATATGATCTTTATGCATATGACGACAACAGCATATGAGTGACTCATCATCAAGTAAAGAAGATGTGAATTATGTACTGCTCCTTATCCTTATGAAGATCACCATGTAAGCACCATTAGAGAATCAACCACAAATCTGATCTAAATATCACCTATGTAACCCCAAGAATCATCTGAACAACTCATAACCATATCATAGCAAGATGAATCATTTATCCACATAAGCATCATCACCAAGGACTATTAACCATAATGCCAACAATGCATTAAAATCATATGCTCCCCCTAAACCTGTGCCATCTTGGTTACTGTCAGATCTGATCATGCATATCAACAAGAAGTATCAAGGCATCATCATTATCAAGTTAGAAACAAAACACTTCTAACCATCAAGTCATTTCCACACATCATCAGCAAATTGTAACCATTATCAAACAGCGCAAATAATAAACCGAACCATGACTGATCCTTTTCCTGAACCTGTCCCTACTGCCTTTCCTCAAACAATCATATACGCGACTATGCCATAACCAACTCGCGTATATACGTGACTTCTCTTTAAGAAACTTGCGTATGAGATTTAGGACACTGAAGTTTTACACTTCTAGCTCCCTCTAATTCTGTTATGTCTGTATGTTGTGCTGTGTCGCCTCTTTCTGACTGTACTTATTTCTTCTTCCACATCTTCAAGTGTGATGATGATGTTTTCTCCTTTTGGTATGGTGCCCATACTTTGTTCCTGCATTCCTTAGCTATATGTCCAAGTTTTTTACATGCATAACATCTTACATGTTTCATATTCCTCCTGTAGCAATCAGCAGCTTTGTGACCAAACAAATTGCAAGAAAAACAATATCCATTGAAGTACCTGGAATGTGATGATCTTTCGGTGTGATGATCTTGAACCATCCTTCTTCTGCATCTAGCTGCAACATGTCCAAGGTTATGACATACATAACATTTAACATTATTCATAGGAGGAATAAAATATTTTCTTTGAAGAATTTCTTTACTTGGTTGATGATGAGATTGACCTCTCATCTCTCTTATCTCCTTGTTGATCATTTTATATTTCTCTTTAGAGTTCCTTGCCTCACCTTGTGAACTAGATTCACCTTCAACAGATTCATGAAAGCCAAGACCAGTTTTGATAGCAGGAGATCTTTGACTATTAAGAATATCATCCAAGACTTTAGTACTATCTTGAAAACGTAAGAGCTTATCCTTTTCTTCTAATTTACTTTTCAAGATATTTACCTCAACCTGAAGTTGTTCTTCTTTTTCTAGATATTGCTTCTTCATGTCTTCTTCAGCTTTCCTTTCTTCTTCCAACTGATGCTTTAGCTTGAGAATCTCCTTTTCTTGTTCTTCATTCAGATCCTGTTGTATTTGACGAATTCTGAAGGCACATTCTAGCTGAGATTTTAAGCTGATAACTTCGTTTCCTTGTTTTTCAATATCTTGGACTAGATATTTATTCTGCTTCTTTGATTCTTCAAGATCTTCCTTTAGAGAGCGGATCGTGGCTTCAAGACTTTCATAGTAACTGGATCTATCTCTGAGTTTCTTGATGGTTGTGTTCTTTTCATTGACTTCATTTCTTTGAGATGTTGCTTCAACCTGCAACTTTTGATATTTCTCCTTGAATAACTCTCGTTGAGCCTTTTGTCTAGTAACAGCTTCTTTGAGGGCACCATTCTTTATGTTCAGAAGTCTTTCTTGTTCACTAATTTTGTTTGTCAGCCTGTTAAATTCTGCTTCTATTTGATATCCTTCTTCCTCGCCCATAAGAGCACATTCAGTTGTTTCGTTATCACTTCCATCTTTTCCAAATGGATAGATAGCTGGAACATCAGAGGATAGCAAATTCATACCTGATAGTTCATCTTCATTCTGAAATGATTCTGAATCTGAATCTGAATCTGAAGAGCTTCTAATCCCCAATCGATTCTCCCACTGTCATAGTTCTTCTGAGATGTCTTCTTCTTCTTATGAGCTATCTTCTTAAGCTTCTTTCCCATTGTTCCACGGATCTCCTTCAAGCGATAAATCTTCTACCAAAGGACCTGCTCTGATACCAATTGTTGGAAATAATACTGAGAGGGGGGGGGGGGGGGTGAATCAGTATTATCAGATCAATATAACTTTTTCTCTTTCCATATTAAGATTCATATGTGATGCAACAAGTATATATCCATTAAACATATGATTCAGTTAGTTGATCTCTAATGAGTGCATCATAACATTATTAACCATATGAGCAGTAAACCAGAGCAGTAAAATAGAACAGATCATTACACACAAGAAGCACACATGAACACCATGATGTAAGGTGGAAACCCAATGTGGGTGAAAACCACCTGCTGCAAGTCGTCTCAATCTTCTTTAATAAGAAATACCTTTTACAATAGTTCTGTACTGGTGCATACTTATACTAGTACACAGGCTTCTACCTGCAGAAGGCTACAACCTTCTCTCGTTCTCCAGACTCTCCTGGAAGGGAGCTACAACCCCCTTTGCGCAAGCTGCTACCTGCTGAGATGCTCCAACCTTTACTTGTTTTCCAGCTGCTACTAGAAGGGAGCTCCCACCCCCTTGGCTCTTGTACTAGCTGATGTACTAGTACGTAGGTGCGGACCTACCGAAGGCTAAAACCTTCTCTTTCTTCCTCCGGGTACCACGTTTCATACATTTTCAAACTGGATACTCCTGAAGCACAACATATAATCTGAAAGGCCACGTTTCATCCAATTTTCATACTGGACCCATTAATATTATTGAAGCACATAATCAATCAATCTTCTGAATCACCCAAACACCAGATCAATACATATACAAGGATAATATATGTGTTAGCACCCAGATCTAGTCCATCAGATCACATAAATATGAGTCATTATGCTCCTGATCCAATATTAGTTCTCATCCATCAATACTAAAGCTAAACCCAATCAACCAAACAGGATATGCAGAATACTTGACACCTTTAAACTGTCATCAGAACCCATCAACAACCAGAACCACCTGTGACTTCAAATATCATAGCTCAAATTGTATACGCTACTACAATGAACCAAACCTGCATATATACGCGCTTACACCAAAGCCAACCCACGTACAGATCTATAAATATTCAAACATGACTTGCAGCGATTTCAAACTTAAGTTATACCCAGTTCAAATCATTTTCAATATACAGATCTAGAATAAGCATAATCAAATATATAGAGATAGTTCATTTCAAACCATTTGATCCCAATCTATCCTTAGATCTTTTTCTCCATCAACCGGTGAGATCCCTCTTGAGCTCAGATCCAGATCTGCACCATAACCCAATCACATTATTCCAGATCTAGCACTTTATCAGATATTCAATAATTCAGATGATACTTTGCCAAATGATCCCCTTCCTCTTTTATAGCCTTAGTCCTTTCTCAGTACCACGGTCCAAAACCATAGGATCAAAAAACTGTTGGACTAATACCATGAACCAACCATGAAGGTGCGTGAGATCAACACTTTTGGATGCAATACCACGGACCAAAACCATAGGATCAAAAACTGTCGGACTAATACCATGAACCAACCATGAAAGTGCGTGAGATCAACACTTTTGGATGCAATACCACGGACCAAAACCATAGGATCAAAAACTGTCGGACTAATACCATGAACCAACCATGAAAGTGCGTGAACTTTTCTCTTGCATGAAAGTGCGTAAAATTTTCTCTACATGAAATAAACTTTTATCTGCATAAAAGTGCGTGAACATTTCTCTACATGAAATAAACTCTTCTCTGCATAAAAGTGCGTGAACTTTTCTCTACATGAAATAAGCTTTTCTCTGCATAAAAGTGCGTGAACTTTTCTCTACATGGAATAAACTTTTCTCTGCATAAAAGTGCGTGAACTTTTCTCTACATGGAATAAACTTTTCTCTGCATAAAAGTGCGTGAACTTTTCTCTACATGGAATAAACTTTTCTCTGCATAAAAGTGCATGAACTTTTCTCTACATGGAATAAACTTTTCTCTGCATAAAAGTGCGTGAAATTTTCTCTACATGAAGGTGTAGAGCATTGGAAAGGTATGTTTTAACGAATAACTTAGTGGTGTTTCAAGCAATAGTTGTAACCTTTTCTTTGTTATAAATAAGGAGAATGTAATGAGAATGAGCACAAATGACCCAATCACTAATAGTTATCTTCTCTATGCAGGAAAAGACAAAAGTAGGAAGGCGCGGTGCAAAACGAGAGTTCCATGAGGAGATAACGGCTGTCCCTCCAAAACCAAATAAAATCCAGACCAGGGCGAGTAAATCAAGGAAGATCAATCCGGGATGAGATAAAGGACTGTCAGTTCGGAAGGCTAGGCAGAGAAAAGAGAGGAGTTAACAGTTCAACAGATCCCTCAGGATCTTTGATCCTGAGGGATCGTTACTTTCAATTATTTTGTTGTTTAGTTAACTCCGCCATTACTTGTATAAAAAGGGGCAGCATCGAAGACTTCAGGGACTTTTGATTATCTTGTATCTTTACTTTCTGTTTACAGACTTCACAGTTGGTTAAACTCAGACTATCGAGTCTCTTTGAGACTTAGTTTTGCTGTACTATCATTGATGCATTAATATAATATATTTGGTGTTAGTTTCTCCCTGCATCTGAAGTAAGTTACGGCGGTGTGCCATTGGAAGCTAAGGGCCTGGCTCCAACGGACACTGGCTGATTGTATCATTACAGTTTGGCTTTGTGTGGTTTGTTTATTGTTCTTAATAATCTGATATACTTACATGCTGTTCCATACTCGTTCATCAGTAGTTTTCCTTTTGTAAATCGTTGTAACAAGTTTACATCATATTTCCAGAATTGATCACATAACATTGTTCTGAGTTGTTCACTTCTGTTACAGAATTTATAAGTGGAATGTTTTAGCTACATATGGTTGGAGTGACGATCATAAGAAGACGGAATTAACGTTGTGTGTGGACTACTAGTGATCATTTCAGATTATGTGTACATATGATTGACGTTTCCTGTTTATGGTGGTTTGCTGTTCCATTTGATTAAGCTGTCTACTTGTACAAAAGATTGCTCTTTCTTTGTATATAAGTTGATGCCAAGAATTGAGAGTGTTGAACTCGCGAGATTTAGTTTCTTTACTGCCGTTCCTTTTACTGTTGTTCCATTTCTGAAGTGCCGTTCCATTCTGCTTTCTTGCTGTTCCTTTTACTTGCATTCATTGGTTTGGTGTGGGAGGAGGATCAAGGCTGTCGTGAGACACAACAGACGCTATTATGCTCCCAGATCCATGATCCATACTCTAATTCCTTTTCCTTCATCGGTTTCTAGAGGGATGGGTTACTATTTCCGTACCCTTGACTGATAAAGTTGCTGCGTGTGATTTCTTTATGCAAAAGTAATTTAGCCATAGCTTAGCATCTGTTTACTCTTGTATTTCTTAGACCTATACTACTAAGCATTACTCTGACAAATAGCCTCAAATTGAGATACCCTTTACAATAACAAAACGCTCCCGGATTGACTTGTAATGTGAGATAACTAGAGGTGAAAAAGGCCCTTGTTACAACTCTACAGAAGGAAACTTTGTTGCACTATAATTTATCAAATAAATTTGTTGCACTATAATTTATCATTTGTGTGATTTGCTATCAAGGACAACACTTGTCTCATAATGCCAATAATCTCCCCCTTTGGACTTGTCATACTGAGAATTGTCATCTGATATCTCTTCCGTAGATTCATCTAGATATATATAAGTGAGTTGATCTTCTATGATTTGTTTTCCATCAAGTACAACACATGCATCATAATGCCAACATTAGGTAAGCCCATGGACACTTGATCAACTACATCCCCAAGTGTGCTCTGAACAATGCCTTCGCCTCTTCTCTCTTGGAAACCATTGTACCCCAACTACTGAGAGGCAAATGAACACCTGCGATACCTGGGTGAATGATCATGAAGGTTGTGCAATTTTAGCCAAGAGGTCGGGAGACCGACTGCCAAGACTGCACAAGGCACAGTCCGAGCTGCTAAGAGACTTACTGATTGCTAGAATTGCACAATGCACAGTCCAGTAGGGCAGTTGGCTACTAGGATTGCATAATGAGAAATCCCAATTGGGAAAGACTATTGGCCTAGGGACAGATTTGCTTAAATTTTTGGGCCAATTAGCCACTGACCTCTAGAAATGTGTAATTCAGTCTAGGAGGTCAGTTCCGGGCCAGAATGCACAAATCTGGAGAGGAAGGTGAGCCTTCCTTCTCCAGATTGTGCAATACAGCCTTGATGAAGGCAGAGACCGGGCCAAGGTTGGCCCGACTTGCTGACGGGCAACTGAATGCACGTAAGTCAATGAAATGCATGGTGACACTAAATGATAGCAGAAGTGATAAACAGTGCATGAAAAACATGAATGGAGGATTGAGAAAATAGATCAACATGCATGTGGGTGAGGCCATTCGCCAGTTGGGTGAATGTCCATGCAAAACAGTTTCATGCATGCGACAACAATGAGATAGCAACGAAAATTGAAACAGAGCTAGGAAAAGCTAGAATATATGTAAATGACAGTAGGAGTTCAAATAAATAAATCAAACAACACTCACACAAGCGAATACACAAAAAGAGACAAAAATGTAGCACAAGGCATGGGAAGCAAGCTTACCCCAAAACAACTGAGTTGAATGTGCCAACTTCTCCTAGATGTGATGTGGGATGACAGAGCTACAAGGTTGATGTGAGGAATGAGCTCTGCAGCATCCGGTTGATGATTTTTGATAACATCGAGGTTGTGATACGCATGCCACATATCTAGGGGAAGCGACACTTGGAGGGGGGTTTCTAAATTGTTCCTTGCATGTAATGTCCAACTGCTCAACATAGATCCTTGAATAAGGGATGCCTTTGCATGCTACCTCGGGAGAAACAACCCATGCATGAAAGTCTATTTTTCCTAGTCCCAAAGGGAACCAGTCAACTCAGCTGCACATGCAAGCGACTGCTTGACTACTGGAGAAAAATTTGCATTCTTGACTGTCCGCTGGGCTGACTGCCCAAGGGGTTTGTGCATTTTCTGGGCCCAATAGCTGACTACTTCCCATATTTGTGCAAATCATGGGCTAAACTACTTATTGATGGGAAAAATTACGCAATTCCTGCTAGGAGGGTTGGCTGGTAGGACTGCGCAATCCAAGAGACCAACAGGCTGTCAGAGTGAATTGCGCAATTCATGGAGGGAAGGGCTGGTTTCCCTCCAAAAATGCACAAATTTCACTAGGAAGCTACTCAGCCAGCAGCTGGACCAAGTCCGAATGAGCAGCCTGTGAAGGGAAAAGATCAAACTGTGATTGATAGGCTGCCTTTGAGAAAGAAAGACATTGAAGCTTGAGGACTTGAAGAAGCAAGGCAAGCTGTTGTGAAGGTTGTTATGGAGGCTCCAAAATAGGCTAAGGAAAAATTTTGGAGGTTGGTTGTAGCTGCTATAATAGTTGGTGACACACTAGTAGGACCCCAGCTCTCTCAATGGACCTTGTTCATGAAATACCTCGGGAGGTATTGTTCAATTCTTAGCTCATCTTGGCTTCACACTAGCTTGATGTAATATGTAGCATCTGCCAAACTCTTGGTTGATTGACAGACATTCCAAGCCAAAGCACCATATTTGTTTCAATTGGGGTTGAGGGGTATATAGGTGCACAAGCAGTATAGTCGCCAAAGTCTTAGTTTCTTCTCTAGTTTTGCTCCAATGCCAGCAAGCTTGGACAGTACCCCGGTGGAGTCACATAGGAACACAAGCATGGCTCCACTGCCAGTGAGCCTGGTCAATACCCTGGCTGAGTTACTTGCATCACCTCCCTACACAAGAATCCTTTCTCTTCTTTCGCCTTATTCATTTTTCATTTTTCATTTTTTTACTTTTCATTTTTTTTTTTTCATTTTTACTGTGCATAGCACTTATTCATTTCAGAGGAAAAAGAGGGATCCTGACTTATTGAGAGTAGAGGAGGTTATTACAGTAGAGAAGTATTCTGTTCTATCTTTGATGTGCCTGTTAAGGTTTTCCCCCTCACCTTACTCTACTTGATTGAGTTGACAAGGGTTAACCCAAAAACAATCGACTAGAGAAGGTGACACTAGTTAACACACAAGCGTTGTGTTTACACCAAGGTTCACTTTGAACAATACATATTTTCCTTCGTCATATCATGGAGTAAGAGTAACAAGCTCATTATACAAAGGAAAGATGATAGATAACCAAGTAGTAATAGCTATACAAACCCTCTTGTACTTTACTTAGCTCGTTTCATGAGTCACACATGGTTTCATGCAAACTAACCTATGAACGAATGAAACAAAAAACAAAGCAAAGCAAGAGCATAAGTAAAAGTGAAATCAAAACAAGTAAACAAACAAGCAAGCACATAAACAATCAAGAAAAGCATGAAAGTAAACAAGCATGCAAGCAAAAAAATGAAAGAAAACACTACTCCTACTCCTACACTAACAGTGCATTGGCATGATCACGTGAAGTGATACCTCCAATGTAGCCACCAACGCATTGATAGATCCATGTGGGTGAAGGCTTGGTCCGCAAGTAACCTAGTTGTACAGACCAACATAGAATAAAGATATGACAGTGAAGACAGCCACACTTCGTGTTTCAAAGTTCCCATGGGACATAAGTGAGTGCATGTGCAGACAAACAGTCCATGGACTTATCATGGTGTTGTGTGACACTACATGCAACTTTGAAGCAAAAGCACACTCTTGACTGAGACATGCAAGAAAATGAAAGAAATAAAGATAACTTGTGTCGCGCATGAATGCTGGCAATGTAAGACTCCTCTTATGCATGAGCAATGGGATCATGTAGTTTGAGTGGAGGAAGTGTGATTTGTGTGTGATATGGATCTTCTATGCATACATATGAGTGATGAGGAGCCTTGGGTGATTGAACAGTTTCATGATCAGAAGTGAGACTAACCCCAAGAGAGTGACGACCTGACATAACCATCAACTCGGGCTGACGTTCCTTGACAATCTTGGGTGTCTCAACTTCATCATCAGGTAGATCATCATAAACCAGTGGCTTCAAAAGATCAACTGTGATAGATTCATGACCGTGATAAAATATGGAAGAATATGAATCAAGATCGCCACAATCAGAAAAATCAATGAATTCTTCGGCATCCTCATGATCAGATGAATCAAACAGAGGGGTAGATGAAAAGCGAACGAACTCATCCTCTGTGTTTCAGGAAAATATAGATGAAGGATCAAGTGGATCTTCAATTAATAACTTATCCTCTCCATTTTCGAACGATGGACTAGCATCCATTGAGTCCTACAAGTGATCAACAATGGGTGCATCCGTAGATGAAAACACAGATACAAAATCATGGATGGCATGTTCACAAAAGAAGCTAGGAAGGAACAGAGGGGGCTCGAATGGAAACGAGTCATCCTTTGCTGAGTGTTGATGTTCAAGATCCCACTCATACTCTTCATTAATGACAGTGCATGTTGGTTGTGCAACACCAACTTCGTTAGTGGGTTGTTCCATGTTAACAACAAGTGAAGAGTCTGGAATGGATGAACACAAGACAACATCATCCGGAGGAACACCTGGGTGTGAAGATGGAGGTCAAAGAAAAGAATGCATATGGGAACTCGAAGGAATAACAACCAACTCTGTGCAAAAATTAAGTGGAGTGATGTTGGGAGGGTGTGAAGGATGAACAAATGTGTGAAAATGACCCTCAACATCACTGGGCTATGGTGGAACTGTTGAATGAGATGGAGGCGGACAGTCCGTTGAGACAGTGCCTGTTTCCACATGGGATTGTGTAGTTCCAACAACGAAGAAGGTTGAGCGAGGCTTTACATCAAGCTTTCTCTTTGGATGGGTAGATTTCTTAACATAGTACTCAAACCAGTCCCAGAGATAAGTGAACGTCATCTGGCTCTTTGGAGCTTGAAATTGTAAGTCACGGAAGCGCTACCAAAAATCAATAATGGATTCATGTGGAGCCCTCCATTGTTGTAACGGTTTCCAATCAAGATGGCTTGGATCAAAGTGATGGAACGTGTCTTCAATAAGATCACAAAAGTGTTGACATGAGTGCACGGTGCCAGCCGGTAGGCTGAGCACCGAACGAAATGGAAATTCACGAAGTGTGAATACAAGCAGCAGACTAGCCTGTTCGTCAGTAAACTCATCTTCCTCATAAATCATGGAAAGAAAGTTATGTAAGTGCTCAGGCCAGGCCACTTCACCTTCACCATCATACGTGTGAGTGGACAAGAGATTGAAAAGCTTCCCCTAGATGGAGAAATCTTCATGATTTGAAAAAAACCTCGGGAGAAGAAGAATGCAAGATTCCATGAAAGATATGCAAAGGTTCAAAATTGGTTGAGAGGACACTGCTTGTCATTAGGCACTCCTTCTAGTGCCAGAAATGTTGATAGTGCTAGACTTTCCAACATGTCAAGTGGATCTTCCCGGTAATAAGTTCCAATTAGACCTCAGACGGTTTGGTGTAGGAGTCATAGCAGTGGGTCGTAAGGTAATGCCTTGATCGCAATGTCACACAAAGGGAGTAAGATAAATTTGTCAATAGCAAGGGTGTGACCAATGTAGTGAGTCAAGGAATAAGTATGAGAGGTACCAACACTTCAAAGGGAGAGGAAGGTGAAGGTGAGTTCCAGGTTGCAAGGGATCAATGATCCAGGTCTGGGTGTGACGAAGGAAACTTCCAAGACCTTTTACTTTTGTGATGTGTTAAATTTCGTTCTTAAAAGAACATAAATGAATACATCTGCATGTTGTAAAGAAGAGGAACATGACATTCATCAGCACATGAAAACATAAGCCATTGATAACGGAGTTCGTCCAGGAGGGACTATGTCTCCGGGCCCCGGTGTCAAGATGGTGTAGGCCACTGCATTAAGTGCTGTCAATAGTGATGATGTACATAAGAGGTGATGTTCCTATCATACAAGGAAAACTCCCTCATGTAGGAGTGGCTCCAAGAGAGTTCCACTACAGGAAATCTCAGTCAAAAAAAGACTCCTATCAGTATGACATAAACTCATGCATGATGAGCATCCCGCCAACATGGCATAAAAGGGATCTCAATGCAAACATGCATGACGACAACATGAGTATCCCATCAACATACAACAAAGGGATCTCAAAAAACAACATGATGAATCATGACAACAAGTACATCACACAGATGATTCCGCATCACATCAAGAAAGAATCATGAAAACGAGTAAGAGACAAGATCCCACATCAAACATCAAACAAGACTTTGTACAACACAATGAATAGCAAAAGAAGTACATGAACACATTGTCTATACGTCACATCCTAGGGTCATCTAAAGAGTCAGATGTCAAATTGATGAAGCTGGCCATACCATCAACCTCACTGCGTCAAATCTCATGGAATGACTGCTCGCACATTGAACGCTGACACCTACATTCCACTTAGAAAAGTGGCCAAGAAATGAAATGAGAAAATAGAAAATCTGAACACAGCATCAGATTTTTGGTGTAGAATAGTGCAAAATTGACTGTCAATTTTCTGAATTCTGAGAAAATGAAAATTTGGGGCTCAAGGAATCTTTTATATTCCCCCTAGATTCCTTAAAGATTCCCTCCTCCAGGTCCTCTGCAAATCAAATGCTCAAATTGGTAAATTGACCGTGTCATCGGGTTCGTGTCACTGAGAGGTGTAATATTGACATAAAATTTGTCCAATTTGGACATTGCAAAAATTTCACCCTCCTAGAAATTTTGCTCAGTCATGGTTCCACCTGCAAATAAATCAATTAACAAAATATTTTGTTTTAATTTCCATGCCCACTCCTGGTTCCTCCATCTACCTCCAGGTGCACTGAAAAAACTGGGTTTATGTAAATTTGATGGGAAGACTAAACAATAAATCAGTTTGGCACCATGGTAATAATGGTGAAGTTGTTGAGGAGGGGTCGGGGGATCAAATCTCGCCCCTCTTGAAATAACACGCATTAGTTTTATGGTTTAAATTACGGGTAGTGGGTCCACCTTCTTTTTGGTGGCCCGCGGCCCCATCTTCTATCGTTTTCTATTAAGGTGTGGAGGGGCAGCGTTCAACATGGTTCATGTCACGTTGGTTTCGTGGCACATTGTATGATGGTTGGTGTGTGTGTGAGGGTGATCGGGAGGTGGGCTGGCCACACTGGCTGGGCGGGTTCAAGCCCCGCCACCATCAGCTTATGGTTGGGTGTTATATTTGGTGGGGTGTGGGCCAGGTCCACCAAAGGTGGCCCGCCCACTGCCCTTATAATATATATGGTGTATATATATGGGAGGTTGGAGGAGGGTTGACCTACGGGGGTCATGACCCGTCGGTTCAATTAAACATAACACTTTTTTTTGTTGTGGTTTTGGTTTAGTCTGATGGGGTTCATGGCCCATTGGCCTTATAAAAATAAAATTGTCATGAAATATTTTTGGAAACAGGGAAGATTTTCCAACCTTTATAAAATAAGGGATATTGGGCAAATTAACGAGGCCACAATTTTGACCAATTTCGGGAGCTAGGTTTCATGCCTCGGGTTGATCAAATTGTAGGATACTTAAACCTAGCCCACAGCCCAACTTTGACCACAACTTTGACTTTATCGTTCTCCCTCGTACGAGCTCGGGTTGACAAACCGTTTTCACTGGCACGATCAGGACAATGAGATCTACGCTCTGATCCTAGTTCAAAAAAAATTCTGATCACTTTGATTTTCGAGCTTTTATAAGCCCTCTTTGTCTTGTGTGTGTCTCTAGAGCCATCTAGATCAATCCTCCCCACTAAGGTGCTTTTGGTCCTCCAAAAGCATGAAAAATATATCTGAAACTTTTATGTACCTTGTCTGCATCACAAGCATCCTGAAAGGTCTTGCTTCCATCTCCTTCACCTTGTTCTTTAGAGCCTTAAACGATGAGCCAACACTTGCCATCTCTACAACCTGTAGTACATTGTTTTGAAATTGACATGCTTGACTTTCATGACCAACTAATGACCCAAGCATTCCACACTTTCCATGAGTTTATAACACATACTCGGTGGTCAAGTTTACATCAAAATGGACACAATACCCCGGCTACGAAAACAAGGCCACATATCATTGTTGTTTCAACAAGTGATGGAAAACACTTCATCACTGCAACACATGATTTACAAAGATAAGGCCAAACATTATTGTTTTGACAAGTGATGGAAACAAAACATCACTTTCACAGTTTATCATGCAACTCAAAATAAGACCAGACATCATTGTTACTGAACAAGTGATGGAAAACACATCATCACTT
The DNA here is from genome assembly GCA_031772625.1 of Pinus tabuliformis. Taxonomy (NCBI): domain Eukaryota; kingdom Viridiplantae; phylum Streptophyta; class Pinopsida; order Pinales; family Pinaceae; genus Pinus; species Pinus tabuliformis. The sequence goes on from CM062812.1 coordinate 154,000,524, forward strand.
TTACATTTTAAAATGCAACAAATGATTTACAAAGTATGACCATGAAATGCTAACATATCTAGAAACCATTTTCACTTATCAATGTGAATGGGTTGCCTCCTTGTGGTGGTTTTGCTTATCCAACAACTGCTTCACCTAGTTCATGCACTGACACTTTTTCTTTAAGGCGCTGCTCTGGATGGAGCCTCCAACAAGTGGCTCTTTGATGGCCACTTTTGTCGCAATGACTGAAATAGGCTTTCTTCCTCTAGATCTGCTTAACATGTTTCTTTACCTGCTGTTGAGAGGGTCTTTCATGTCTTATCCTTTTGTGTGCTGCCATTCTTTTCCAACACTTAGAAAATGTATGGTTATGTAATCCAAAAAAGGTACATGTTTTTCAATGCCATGTTCTACATTCATCTTTAAAAACATGATTATAATCGAAATGAACATTCGAATTTCGAAAGTGCTTATACCTTTCCTTGCTGTCTCTGGTGTAAGTATAGCAATGGGAGCTTTCCTCAGCTCTTTCCCTACAATGGGCACTGCCATGGGATGACGGGGATGTGTTCCCATCATTCTCTTTCCTTGATGATTTCGACGATGTCTCGGAAGAATTTGATACCTTCGTTCATTCTCCCTCGGCGTATCTCAAGCTTACAAATCGATGTTTATGCACAACCTCCAAAGGTTGAGTTATGCCTTGGTCATCAACACCAAGTTCTTTTTCCTTCTTGTGCCTCATCCTGGTAAGGAGCCTCATGTTTGTCCCTATAATTGGGATCTCCATATCTCCAACAAAAATCATACTATGTGACAATGAAACCGAAAGGAAATCAACATATTTTACCTCCTCTGTTGATTTGGAAAGAACTGATGATGGTTTCTCATCATCTGTTGTTGGTGGTTCGCTAGTTGTCTCAGTGCATTTCCCAACTTCCTTTCTAGCATACCCAAGCCGTGCCTGATGGGGTAATTCTTCTACTTTTATGGGGTTAACAATGCCTTGGACATTAATGCCCAAGCCTTTTCCTTCATACCCCATTCTCTTCAACAGCTTGGAGCCAAAACCTGTGGTATGATTTTCAAAAACAGCAAAATCATCATCATGACACATGCATGAATTCAAAGAATTAGATTTTACCTCACATGGGTCACGCCGCAGCTTTTTCAAGGCCTCATCCTTCACTTGCAGCTGTCGTAGAAAATTATGTTTTTCCTCTTTCTCTTCATGTAGACTCATCTTCAATTCAGCATTCTCTGTTTGAAGATTATGTTTGTTGTGCTTCAGTTCTTCTAGGGCCTCTTCCATGGCTTGCAACTAAAGTTGCAATCGCTCCTTTTCGTCTGTCTCTTTCTGTAGAGTTTCATACATTATTTCCACCCTTTTGGAAATTTTGAGCATGGTCTCGTACATCGGTTTTTCATCCTCTGTCACTACACATTCCATTGTTCATGCTTGCAATTCACATCAACGCAAAGACCGCTCTAATACCACTTGATCCAGGTCCGGGTGTGACGAAGGACCCTTCCAAGACCTTTTACTTTCATGATGTGTTAAATTGCATTATTAAAATAACATAAATGAATACATATGCATGATGTAAAGAAGAGGAACATGAGATTCATCAACACATGAAAACATAAGTCGTTGATAATGGAGTTCATCCAGGAGGGATTACGTGTTCATGCCCCGATGTCAAAATGGTGTAGGCCGCTGCATTAAGTGTTCTCAATAGTGATGATGTACATAAGAGGTGATGTCTCTATCATATAAGGAAAATTCCCTCACGCAAGAGTTGCTCCAAGAGATGTTCCACTACAGGAACTCTCAGTAAAAAAAGACTCCTATCAGTATGACATAAACTCATGCATGATGAGCATCCCGCCAAAATGGCATAAGAGGGGTCTCAATGCAAACATGCATGACGAAAACATGAGTATCCCATCAACATACAAAAAAGGGATCTCAAAACACAACATGACGAATCATGACAACAAGTACATCACACAAATGATTTTGCATCACATCAAGCAGGAATCATGAAAACAAGTAAGAGACAAGATCCCACATCAAACATCAAACAGGGATCTGTACAGCACAATGCATAGAAAAATAAGTACATGAACACACTACCTATACCTCACATCCTAGGGCCATTTGAAGAAGCGGATGTCAAACTACTGAAGCTGGTCGTACCATCAACCTCACTGGGTCGAATCTCATGGAATCATTGCTCGCACGCTAAATGCTGACACCAGCATTCCACTTAACAAAGTGGCCAAGAAATGAAATGAGAAAATAGAAAATCTGAACACACCATCAAATTTGTGGCGTCAAATAGTGCAAAATTGACTATCAAATTTCTAAATTCCGATAAAATGAAAATCTGTGGCTCAAGGAATCTTTTAGATTCCCCCTAGATTCCTCAAAGATTCCCTCCTTCGTGTCCTTTGCAAATTAGCTACTCAGGTAAGGAAACTGACTGCGCCATCTGGTTCATGTCACTGAGAGGTGTAAGATCGACATAAAATTTGTCCAATTTATACACTCCAAAAATTTCACCCTCTTGGAAATTTTGCTGAGTCATGGTTCCCCCTGCAAATAAATTAATTAAAAAAATATTCGGTCTCAATTTCCATGCCTGCTCCTAGTTCCTCCATCTGCCTCTAGGTGCACTGAAAAAATTGGGTTTATGTAAATTTGCTGGGAAGACTTAAAAATAAGTCAGTTTGGCACCGTGGTAATAATGGTGAAGTTGTTGAGGAGCGGTCGGGGGATCAAATCCCACCCCTCCTGAAATAACACACATTAGTTTTATGGTTTAAATTACGGGCGATGGGTCCACCTTTTTTTTTGGTGTCCTGCACCCCTATCTTTCGCCTTTTTCTATTAAGGTGTGAAGGGGTGGCGTTCAACATGGTTCATGGCACGTTGGTTCCGTGGCGTGTTGTATGATGGTTGGTGTGTGTGTGAGGGTGCCCGGGAGGTGGGCCGGCCGCACCGGCTGGGCAGGTTTGAGCCCCACCACCCTTGGCTTATGGTTGGGTGCTATATTTGGTGGGGCATGGGTCGGGTCCACTAGAGGTGGCCCACCCACTGCCCTTATAATATATATGGTGTATATATATGGGAGGTTGGAGGAGGGTTGACCGATGGGGGTCACGACTCGTCGGTTCAATTAAAAATAACACAATTTTTTTTGTTGCGGTTTGGGGTTAGGATGACAGGGGTCATTGTTTTTCGGCTTTATAAAAATAAAATTTTGTCATGAAATATTTTTGGGGGTGGTGGGGGTGGTGGCCCCGCCACCACAATATATACTTTTTTGAATTTAATAAAAACAGGGGAGATTTTCCAACCTTTAGAAAATAAGGGATATTGAGAAAATTAACAAGGCCACAATTTCGACCGATTTCGAGAGCTAGGTTTCATACCTAGGGGTCGGTCAAATTGTAGGATACTTAAACCTGGCCCACAGCCCAACTTTGACCAAAACTTTGACTGGCTCGTTCTCCCTCATACAAGCTCGGATTGACGAACCGTTTGTACTGCTACGATCAGGATGACAAGATCTACGCTCTGATCCTAGTTTGAAAACATTCTAATCAATTTGATTTTCAAGCTTCCATAAGCCCTCTTTGTCCTGTGTGTGTCTCTAGAGCCACCTGGATCAATCAATCCCAACTCTACTACGAACACACAGTACAAAGGACATGCACAGCTTCTAGCAGAGTAGTCGCCACATATGTGGCAGTACCAACATACAAGGTAAGATAACACAAACAACACTCACATATTAGTCTGAGATGAGTATGACAGTTGATATAACAAGTTTCAGAGAAAGGTTTTTCTAATGTCCGGAAGAGCAGTTGACACAGATAGTGACAGCATTAACAACATATGCAACACATTAACAACAAGATTCATATAATTTCATGTGAATCAATCCATACACAAGTACGTAAGTTAAACAACATATATCATTAAGGAAACTAGAGCAGTCCAATTAAAATAACAACACATGCATGAAAATGTGTTGGATTTTATTATATCAATAAGTGTAAGTCACAATCATACAATACGCCATGTAAACCTACTAGTCCAATCAGTAGAATGTTACAGCCATATCCTCCTGCTCCTCCAAAGAGATGTACTAGCTCTATGTAGTGGAGAAGCCAAGGCACATTACAATATTGTCCAAGCCTTCTTCAAGATAGTCTTAGTAGAATCTTGGCTGACCAAAAGCCCTTCAAATGAGTTATGAGGGACTATCTATAGCAAAGGGTGGGATGACCCTTGACATTCCACTTTGTGAAAGTTCAACTACCCTCATGACTCTTCACCTACTCTATGACTGTTACATCCAATTGTTGACACTTGACTTACACTTGACATGAATCAACATTATAATGCACATGTACTCATGTGAGGTAACATGGCTTGAGCAAGCCTTGCATGACATCATTGACACTTGGTCTGCTATAGTGAGACCAACTCTTTGACAAGCTTGTGATGGTGAAGTTGGTGAGCTGATGCCAAGCTTGGTCATCCGTGATTGTGTGCATGCACCTCATGGTGACATCTTGCTGAAGTAATCTCTTACCTTCGTTGCAACTGGTGCATTGGTTCATCCCTTCATCCAACTCATATATTAACATGCACATGGTCTTCTTGGCTACGATTGAACCATCCACACACTGATGCATAGTTTCTGCACTGATCTTCAAGTGTGTGTTGGTGGTCATGCACATCAACTTGCTGAAGTGCATGTTCATCCTAGTTGGACTTGCTTCATGTCTTCGCCTTGGTGAGTGTGTTGAATGGGTTGGATTGCATGCATGTGCGTAATGACATGCATGCTACTGGATCCTTTGCATGCAATCAACAAAACAGATCACCATGTTTGCTCTGTGTCAGCTACTAGGATGGATCCTTAACTTGTACTCACGCAGTTTCATCCATGAGTGCATGTTGCACCCACAACTATTCTTGTTCTTGCTGCAACTCATTTGACTATCTGTGTAGCTTCATGTTCTTCTTGAGTTTCTGCTTCAACACGTGTAACTCCTTCTTTGTTCCATCTTCTGCCTTCGCATGATCTTCATGTCGTGTCGTCACTTCATAGCCCGAGTCTCCAAAGTTTCTTTCATTATCAGTGTATCTGCTTGATCTTGCAACTTTTCTCCACCTTTATGTTGTCAACAACCTTCCTCTTGCATTCACTACATTTGTTGCATTTTTTGTGTTCGTTGCATTTTGTACACTGCCTTCAGCTATTGTTCATGATGTTACTCATTGTGATGTTGTTGCTTGATGTCCTTGTCAATGAACAACTTGATGTCTTCATGAGTAGGTAAGCCAATGGACACTTGATCGACTACATCCCCAAGCATGTTCTAAATGGTGCCTTTGCCTCTGCTTTCTTGGAAACCATTGTACCTGTACTTCTGAGAGGCAAATGAACACCTATGATACCTGGGTGAATGATCATGAAGGTTGCATAATTTCAGGTAGGAGGTCAGGAGACCGCCTGCAAGGACTGCACAGGGCATACTCTAGGCTGTTGAGAGACTTACTAACTGCTGGAAATACAGAATGCAATATCCAGTCGGGGAGTTGGTTGTTGGGATTGCGTAATGAGCAATCCCATCTAGGAAAGATTGCTAGCCTAGGGATAGATTTGCACAAATTTTTGGGCCAAGAAGTCACTGACCTCTAGAAATGTGCAATTTAGGCCAGGAGGCCAATGCTGGGCTAGAATGCACAAATCTGGAGAGGAAGGTGAGCCTTCCTTCTCCAGATTTCACAATACAACCTTAGTGAAGGCAGAGAACTGGCCAAGGTTGGCCCGACTTGCTAACGGGAAACTGACAGCAAGTCGATGAAATGCATGACGACACTAACTGATAGCAAAAGTGATAAATAGTGCATGCAAAACATGAATGGAGGATTGAGAAAACATATCAACATGCATGTGCGTGAGGTCGTTCGCTAATTGGGCAAATGTCTATGAAAAACAATTTCGTGCATGCGACAACAGTGAGATAGAAATGAAAATTGAAACAAATCTAGGACAAGCTAGAATATATGTAAACTACAGAAGGAGTTCAAAGAAATAAAGCAAATGACACTCACACAAGTGAATACACAAAAAGCGACAGAAATGCAGCACAAGGCATGGGAAGCGAGGTTACCCCAAAACAACTGAGCTGAACGTGCCAACTACTCCTAGATGTGATGTGGGACGACAGAGCTACAAGGTTGATGTGAGGAATGAGCTCTGGAGCATCCGGTTTGTGAGTTTTGATAACATTGAGGTTGTGATGCACATGCCACAAATCTAGGGGAACCGACACTTGGAGGGAGGTTTCTCAATTGTTCCTTGCATGTAACCTCCAATTGCTCACCATAGATCCCTCAAATAAGGGATGCCTTTGCATGATGCCTTGGAAGAAACAACCCATGCATGCAAGTCTATTTTTCTTTGTCCCAGAGGGAACCGGTCAACTCAGCTGCACATGCAAGCGACTGCTCGACTGTTGGAGAAAAATGTGCATTCTTGATTGTCAGCTGGGTTGACTGCCTAAGGGGATTGCATAATTTCTATGTCCAGCAGATGACTGCTCCTCAGATTTGCGCAAATCCTAGGTTGAACCACCTGTTGGTGGGAAAAATTACGCAATTCCTGCTGGGAGGGTTGGCTGGCAGGATTGCACAATCTAGGAGACCAACTGGTGGTCAGAGGGAATTATGCAATTCCTAGATGAAAAGGATGGTTTCCCTCCAGAAATGCACAAATTTCACTAGGAAGCTACTCAGCCTATAGCTGGACCAAGTCCGGATGAGCATCTTGTGAAGGGAAAATATCAAAATGTGATTGACAAGCTGCCTTTGAGTAAGAAAGTCACTGAATCTAAAGGGCTTGACGAAGCAAGGAAAGTTGTTGTGAAGGTTAGTAGGGAGGCTCCAAAACAGGCTAAGGCAAAATTTTGGAGGGTGGTTGTAGCCACTACAACACTTTGATAATTTCCTGCTCGCGAAGGCTATAGAGTGATCCATCTCTCCTTCGTCGACTTGTGTTAGCACTTCTCCCAACACAATACACGAGCCATCAACGTGTACATGGAATTCCTTCTTCCAATCTGGGAAAACCAAGATCAGTGTGGTGACCATCTTTTCTTTCAATACATCCAGACTGTGTTGACATTTTTCATCCCAACATGTAGCATCCTTCTTCAATAGATTCTCCATAGGCACAGTAATCTAAGCATAAGCCTTGATGAACTTTCGATAATATCCAGTATGGCCCAGCATTGCGCACATCTATTGACACTCCTCGGGGCCTCCAATTTTACTATAATGACAATCTTGTTAGGGTCCACCATCAGCCCTTGCTTGCACACCACATGACCCAATAAAATTCCAAAGGGGACACAAAATAAACATTTCTTTAGGTTCAGCGTGATCTGATATCTTCAGCACATATCCAACATTAAGTGTAGACTGGTTGCATGGCACTTTACTAACCCAAACACTATCCAGTCATCAAAATATACTTCCAAAAATTTGTGAATAAACTCCTCTAATGTCGTGATGACTACTTGAGAGAAGATTGTCGACGCATTCTTGAGTCCAAATGGCATCACCGTATATGGAAACAACCCCATTCTGTTGCTAAGGTTGTTTTTCTCTTGTCTTCTGATGTGATCTTAATATGATGATACCCAGAGAACCCATTAGTGAATGAGTAAGGCTCTTTCCCTCCAACGTTGTCCAATACTTTGTCTATAAATTTTTTCAAAAAGGGATCATGGATGCAAGAATCATTAAGCTTTCTTAGATCTACGCAAATCCTTATTTCTCCCTTCTATTTCTTTTCCTAAACCACCATTGGGCTCACCCAATCAGACTCTTCAACTAGTTCGATGATGCCTACTTCTAGCATCTTATCCATATCTAAACAAACCTTTTCCTTGTATTTGAGATTAAGGTAATACGGTCTCTACTTGATAGGCTTCGCATCTAGCTTCAAAGTAATTTTCATCAACCCCAGGTCGCCTATGATTCCTTTCATGTCCAAAAATTTTATAGGAAAAAGATCTTGGTACTCACGGAGTAACTCAGCAACTTTATCCACTATGGCATCATCCTAGTAATATCTGATATTCACTAATTTTGGCTCACTTTAGTACCAATGTTCACTTGCTTGATTTTCAGCGGCATGGTGATGTCCAGATTTTCTATCTACAGACCTTCGACCTCACGGTGGCCTTCTACCTATGGGATATTAATATTTCCTGGATATTCATCCTCCCCCTCAGCAGTCACATTATAGCATTCCACCACATGGCGTAGCTGGGTGCTCCAATCTGGTTGGACCAACTCCAAAGGATCTTGTGGAATTCTGAAGAGCATCACCTTAACCTCTTGTAAAACTTCATCAATGCTTTCGAACCCATCCTCAAAAATAAAGGTCATAAAAAATCCTTCCCTTAATATATCCCACTCCACGGTGCCAAGGCAGAGCTCTGTTTCCAGGTACCAATTCATAGGGATTATATCCAGAGTATGATAGAATAAGTGCACCCACTCTGGCTGCAGCTTTGTTTCATAGACTTTAGTCCATCTTGACAAATGATCATGCGGATCATTTCCCCCATCATATTTCTCAGTTAATCACACTTTTGGATGACCAAATCGCAACCTCATAATCCTCTTGTAATCGTGCCATTCATCAAAGTTGTCCTTGTGCATACCCCACCACCATGCGGGGATAGTGCGCAATGCCAAATCTAGTGCTTTGAAGCAATGATCCTCAAGGACTTCTCGTTCAAAGGCATCCAAAAACTTATCCATGTCAGTTAAACCATCATAATAGGGTAAATTTCTTACCTCCAACAACACATAGCACAACGATTTAGTCATCATGTTGTAGTGCAGTGTAGATACTTCATGAAGACTATTCATTTAGTGCTCCAACTCTTCATCTTAATCTGAGGTACAAGAGCTTTCGTGGTCCCATGCAATCTGTCCGTCCACTATTGGATTAATCCAGTCTTGGTCTCACGTGGTTATTTGTAGATCTAATCCAAGTCATCATCACTCTCTTCATATTCATGGACCAATTCAGTATAGCGTGGTCCTTCTATAGGGTCCAATGGTACAACAACGCGGAGAGATTTCCTTTCAAACAACATTGTTGCTTCTTCAAGTTGATGACTCCATTCATGTCAATGCCAAAATCAATTCTGAGGAGCATGGGATATGGATTACTATCATCAATGATCTCTATTACTTCAAAATTAGCCAACACACTCACAGCTTCGATATCTATTGTTACTCCATGTAATCGTCCCATAGGGATGATCTTCTGTTGGTTCATCATCCTCAATTGAATTGGAGACCACTGTAGTGTAGGTCTTTGCTCCCATGTTTGTTTAGGCAAAAATTTTGCATCAGACCCCAGATCCAAAATAACCTGGTCCATCTCATAGTCTCCTATTTGCGCGGTGAGCCTCATCTCGCACCCTATCTTTGCCTTATGTTTTCCAATCTTTCTGACTACATGGTGTCCATCGAGAGCATTTTTCTTACCAACACACCTGTTTATCAACACCTATAAGTCTTTCACAGCCTTTCTATTGTGTAGAAGTTTTATTCAAGTCTCTAGGAATGTGGTAAGTACAGAGGGATCAACCTCTATAGGCGCGCTAATCTCTGGAACTTTGTTTTAACTTCCTGGCGTAGATGCCTCAGTGAATATTTTCTTGGCCTCCATAAATGTTTCCTTTGCGTGGTCCAGATCAAAACCCATCTTCTTTTCTGTGGCCTAGAGTACCCATCCATCTTCTTCAAGTTTTTTTTCCCTTATCATCCTCAGTCGTTACTCCGCTTCTTAGCTATATTTACGTTCAGGTCTTCCTCGCGGGGCTAAGCTCTCATCATTTGTAAGTTTTGCGTAGGATGTTGTGCCTGTGCCTTATTCTCCTACATCGTAGCTATCATCACAGGGCATTCTTCGATAGTGTGATCAAACTGAGTAAAATATTGACATGATGGGAATTTCTGACTCTGACATTCCAGTGCGTAGTGCCCTGGTGTTCCACAATTATAACAAATAACCTGACCATGACCTCTACCAGTTCCTCCTCCTCCTCAGCCTCATCCGCACCCCTGATATTCTCCATGCGCTCCCCTAGTGCCCTGATCTAGAGCCCAAGTTTCTTCTTTCATTCGATACGTGGGCATTCTCTCCATCATCAATTTGTAGCTACGGTAGTGGCACTCATAGTGGCCCACTAATTTGCAGAAATTGCAAAACAATTTTTGTGGTGTCTGAACGAACTTTTGTAGCAAATGACAATTATCTGTTACATGTTTTCCATCCACTTGACAAATAGCGCACCATAGCATGGGCCCCATACTTGGTCCTGCTGGAGCTTCCTACCTCAGGGGCATTGGTCCCCCCCCCCCTCATGATATAATTCACAAAGATAGGGCAGTGATCTTTATCATGCCCCTGGATCTTACACTTAAGGCACCAAACTTCCTCACGCACCTTCGGCCTAGCCTCCTTTTCTTTTTTCAAGGTCTGCAATTCCAAGAAGAGGTTCTGCAACTGCGAGTGAATTTGTTGAACTCCCAAAGACACGTCCTGAATAGATGTTTCATGCAATCTCATCGTGATTTCCAGGGCTTCTACCTAAGTCCCTATCTTCTGTTGTGATAAAGCAATCCTCAGGTGGGGCGAGAGCAAGGCTATAAACCACTTGCGGTGTTGACTACATTTGAGTTGCATATTAGCTTCATGGATCACACATTTCAACCTTTGATCTAACTCCCAGGGTGTCTTACCAACCCTCATTGTGATTTCATTAAACCCAACAACTAACTACGAGTCAGAATTAGGATTACCAAACTCCTTGTTTAAAGTATCCTTAGCATCTTCAAACGTTGCTAAAGGATGATCAGTAAAATACTTAATATACCAAGTCAGCGTGCGATCCTGAAGAGCAGTAACTAAGTGCGCCTTCTTTATGTTTTCATCAGATATCTACTGTGTTTTCCACACATCGTTTGCAAAAAGCCAAAATCGATCTGTATCTTTTCTCCCTATACCTTTGAAAATCATCAACTTTACTGAGTTCGACATGTTGAACAACAAAGGTGGTGGTGGTGGTGTGGGTGAAGGTTAATGTTGTGGAGGTGAAGGTGGAGGTGGAGTGGATGGATGATGTATTCACAGAAAACCTTGTGTTATCAGTGGGACCGCACTTTGCAGTGAGGCTTGTACTCTTCTTCTTCATCACTCGAAGGAGGTCCAATCAATGGGTTGTATTCAAGACCTATCTCCCCTCGATCTCTTAAGAGTTTTCCACTTCACATAACTCCGAACATCAAGGCAATGGAATAACCCATTTTTTACACAACAACATATTAATCCAGGTATTCAAAGATCTTAGGTACTTACCTCACGGTCCTTTAAAGAAACATCGTTCTACTTCATTGTAGCTAACTGAGGTATCAACTATGAATTCTATAACAAATCCTCATATAACCCGATCAATGCAATGATCAACAATGTGCATGATCTTATCTTCAAAAGCTTCCAACCTCTGCACTAGCTCTAGAGTCCACACTATTGGACCGTTAAGCGTCCACCTTCCTTGGCCCTCTTCCAACTTATCTATCCACTCGTATAGCTCGATTAGGAAGGTGCAGAAGAAAATTTCATGTATTTCCATGTACAATTACCTATCCAACCAATGTTATTTTAGCAAGTGCGGATTCCTGTTTTCCTGCACCGTGAATTCGTGGATCTTTCTGTCCAACCACATCTCAATTTCCTTTTTGGTCAGATTCTAGTGATGTGACATTACACATCTCCCTAAGCAGATCCCGGTCCCGGCAACAGAACCATTTGTTGGCTTAGTGAGTCCTGACCCAGGTTTAGAGTTAGTTGTGTGAAACAAAACCCTACACCACTAGCCCTTTAGGCATCAACCTGCGTAGCGCGGACTGAACTCTCACCCAAAGCAGTATGGGGGGATGCTGGAACCAAGTTTCTGCATCCAGAGATCAGTGTGATGTATTTTTATGCCCTAGATCTACCTCCACGCAGATCTATAAGCCCTTAGGGCTTGGTACTTTAAACCCCTTTGGATGGCTCCTAGACCTCCGTGAAGGTCGATGATTGGCTTTTGTGGACCCTGAACAAATGAATTTCCTACTTACGTGCACCATAAATTATCCTTAGATCAAAATTGACTCATATCTACTTAAGTGCTTGATAAACATAACAAAATGTATTATGATCTTCATGTAAACACTTAACATGTATTACGTTCATTTAATAAGACTTATCTAGTAGATTCGCGCATCAATACATCATTATTTCATAAAGACATTATTTCATCACAACATATATTGCAAACATAAACAATAGAGGTAAACAGATAAAACCCATGAATTTCACAAACATTCTTCTTTATTAATCTTCAGTATTAGGTTATAAACTCAAAATGTCCCTGCGCACTTAGTTGTGGACCTTACTCTAGGCCTCTGCACACTCAGCCATAGAGCCTTTTCCCCTTCTAAGACTTACTTCCCTGCATTATCTCTCTAAGACTCCATCCATTCATACCCATAGACTTCCACATAGATCTTCCTTAGACTCTCTAAAACACACCTATTTATACAATCCCATGGTCTGTGAACCATGGGTAGATCTCCAAACCAACTCAACTTTACATAAATCAGGGTAAAAACCCTTTTTTACTCCTAACTACCTACGCGCTCCACATCCATAATTCATAGAGACTTTACATCTTTTCATCAAAATTTACAAAAAAACTTTGGTTTTTAACCCCAAAATTGACCAAGGGGACCCTATCCCAATAGTACACGTGGCCAACTGTACTAACTAAGACTCTACATGCAATTATTTATTCAAACTAAACTTATCCACTAGGTCAGGATTAACATAACTATAATTAGGTCTATGGTCAATCAAAATAGAAACAACTTGATGACAAAGCTTACCATCCATCTCAATAATGTGTGCCTAGTGATTTGTCTTCCTACTAATCCAACGCTACATAAATCCGAGGAATACTCTATCCAACATCCCCCATTGTCTATGCCTCGTGAGCATTGTAGATATGTGGCCTACCACCTTGATGTTGTGGAAAATATCTCCTACAATTATCTCCACCACAAGTCCAACACTATAAAGTTTTCCTACCATCACCCTTGTTCTACTCTATAGACTGAAATCCTTGTCCTTTATCATATGCATTGAACTTCTAGGTAGTGATGCATTCTCTTTATTACTTGTGTCCTGACGTCTTGTTCACTTCTTATCCCATTTTCCCTGATTCTTCTCATTACCTTTCGATTCCTGATTAGTCTCAGAATTTTGCTTTGATTTCTCATAACAATGCTTTAGCTTCCTCATGGGTTAATCCAATGATCTAGGTTCATCAAACTCAATCCTTTCCTTGAATGCTATTGGAAACCCTCTAATGAATCTATGAATATTTTCTTTCTCCTCCTTAAGATAAGGCACATACCTCAATAACTCCAAAACTCTACTAGTGTACTCCTCATCAGTCATAGATCTCGTCTTCAACTCATAGAACTCCTTTTCTCTTTCATCATAGTATCTCTCTGATAGATACTTCTTCCTTAAAAGTATCTTGAACTCGCACTGACTCTCCACCAAATGTCTGTTTTACCTTTAAGACTGAAATTTTCTATCTTGACCTTCATATTCTCTGAGTAATCATGCAATCCGAATAATTTATTCATCCAAGAAACCATGCTTCGACATCTTGTGAGTTCTTCATTTCTCCATCAAAAGTAGGTGGATTTGCTTTCTTGAACTCATCCAACAAATATCCCCTACCACTCTTACTATAAGGATGATAACAATGATGACTATGATACGTGTTTATGCCAGAGCTAGAATGAATCCCATGGCCACTTCCACTCCTATCAGGTGTATCCAATAATCTTCCATCTCTGACCATTTCATCTCTATCCGACCTATGCCCAACATGTGACCTACTACCATATGCTCCATTAGTCCTATCCTCCTGTCCATCATTGATTCCAAGTGGTCCTTGTCTCTGCAAGTCTGACAACCTCTAAAGGATAACTACAATACATTATGCTTGTTTCTCCTATGCCCTACAAAATTCTCTCTTGTGATTGAAGGATTCGATCATTATCTTCTTTGTAAATTCTTATCTCTGCCTTCAAACTTCTCAGAGTGTCTGCTATGTCAGGGGATTACTCATCACCATGCTACTCATATGATCTATAGGGATAATCCCATGAAATGTACTCTACCATCTTGATAGTCATATTTTGATCTTCTCTTCCTACAAAGTATATCATGTCAGCTAAACAAAATTATAAACAAACAACAAACCTTAGTATAGTTTAAGGGAGGACATCTCATCTGCAATATTAACCATATTAGCGCGATACTTGTATAATCATAATCATAAAAATATATAGACATCATCTCATTCATTAATCTAGTTACCATGCATAATACCATAATTATAACATCGACTAGGTACTATGCATAACAAACATATAGACAAAACACATGCATAAACAATACATATAAACACTAACATTCATTCATAGTGAACACATCCCAAAAACAACCTCATCAACTTCTACATGAAAATACAATGAAAAAAATGTCCCTTGCCATGCATACATAACAAACAGATAGACCATGTTATCACTTAAGAAATGATTTCGAAATTCGGAGCATCAGTTCTATTCCAAAGGATTGGTGTTAGCCTTGGTCTATTCTTTCCATGGTTGCTTTAGTGTCTAAGATCTAGAAAAGAGTCTTGTTGGTATGGTCAAATAGGGTCAACACTCCATTCTTGCCCATCACTGGTCCCACATCACACATTATTTCCATGTGTCAAGCTTGTGTCAAGGTTTACATTTTACATTTGTTCCTAAGTCACAATGTTAGATGGTGGTTAAGTCGCTTTTATGGTGTTGAGAATGCAACAAGATGATGGAGCTTAGTGGAAAGGAGTTGCCTTCACTAAGTGGGCCCGTAGGCAAATTGTGGCGCAAAGTCTATTTTTAGACTATGTCTATTTTTATACATATGGATCATGGTCTATGAGTTGCAGTATGTTGTTTATGGATGATTGGTCATGTTGGAAAAAATAGATGGACTTCTATTTTTGGATCACAGCAGGAGTGATCAAAGTCTATTTTTAGACTGCTAGTCAAAAATAGAAAAGTCAAATATTATTGTCTCATAATAATATTTAGACTATAAACATTATCTTATCCTCTTGGAGCACTTCAGTTTGAGCTACAGATGTGGCACATGCAGTTGTCATAAGGAAATACGCTTTTCTTATGAGTCAGTTGAGCTATTGCATGCATGACATCAGTTAGAACTCATGTGGTTGAGTTCTGTGGAGTTGGATGTGGAGTTGATGGAGTTGTGTTCAGTTTGACTTTGTTAAACTAGTTGTAATTAGTCTAACTGCAAATAGACTAGTGATGAGTGATGTGAATTAATTGATTAATTTAATTCACTAATTATTAACTCATGATGCAACTGAAGAATACATCAGTTAACTCAGTGCATGTACAGTTTAGTGGAGACAGGTGTTAGAGGTTGAGATTGCTATCAGTTGTGACTATAGTTGTGCATGAGATCTTGCACAATCAATGTATTGAGTATGCCCATGATAATTGTACAGTATATGCCCAGTATTATAGCCTGTGCTCACGTGATTTCCAGGGTGAGTGATCCTTAGCAGGTATTGTGCAATAGAGGCAGGCAAAGCAGCGGAGGAGATTTGAACCTGTGACTTGTTCAGATCTGAGCTAGTTTTGTGTGTAACAGGTGGAGATAGTGCTGGATACTTGTGAGGAGTATTGTACTATGTAATGTTACATGTTCTCAATCATTAATATACAGATAGTGTGGGGTTTTCAGCTGTAAGCTTTCCCCGGGTTACATACTGTGTTAATGTGTGCATGCGATTGATGTTTCATTGTTTTTGATGTTGCTAAATTGATGATCAACGTAGAGGAGATTATGTATTGTGCATGTATTCCGCAATAGTGTATAATCGGGATAATCTCTGTGAATAAGTGTCATATTATTCAAAATTTCTACATGGTATCAGAGCTGTTGATCATCAGATCTACTATTCAGAAAGTGTTTACATCTTATTTCTTCAGGCAGAGTCTGTAATCGGGCCAAGTAGCCTCTGGATTCATCCTTCCTTTGGAAGGTGAGATATCCGGTAAAAGCCCATACAGTCAATCTCTGTATGAGAAATACTTTGTTCTCACGAATCTTAGATCAGAGGCGGTTGAGTTTGGAGCTGGTGGAATTCGAATTTGCAGCAGCGTTTTCTTGGTATCAACGTGGCAATGTCTTTCAACGGATTGCGATTGGAGTATGCTCTTGAGGGCAGCTCGAACTATATTGCATGGAAGGATAGGATGGAGGTAGTGTTGGATGATAATGGGCTGAAGGAGTTCATAGAGGCTGAGGTCCCAAAGCCTACTGATACTGCGCAGGTTGATGCTTGTCAAAAGAAGACAGCAAAGTGTTAAAGGATTCTATTGGAGGGCGTGAAGGATCACATTGTGTCCAGCCTGCATGGTAAGGCTTCTCCATACTTGATGTGGAAAGTGTTGACAGATCTATTCCAAAGCAAGAGCGATCAGAGGAAGCTGGCACTCAAGGATAAACTCAGAAACATCAAATGTGAGAAGGGAGACAGTATGCCCAAGTATCTCACGAAGTTCACTCAGTGCAGAGATGAGCTGGGAAGTGTGGGGGTGACTGTCGATGATGAGGACTTGGTGAGCTTGGCTCTCCTTGGTCTTCTGAAGAGTTGGCATTCCTATCAGGACTCTGTCAATGGTCGGGAGAAATTGCCAGGATGGGAGAGACTTTGGTCAGATCTTGTGCAGGAGGAGATCAGGCGAAATACCAAGGACGAATCTTCATCAAAGGGACCTGATGAAGAAAATTGCACTTTGGCTGCCAAAGCAAAGAAGGGGAAGAGCAAGAAAGCTTCTCATTCCGGTGCGAAAGGCAAGAAGCAGGACATGTCCAAGGTGAAGTGCTTTCACTGTCACCAGCACGGACACTATGCCACTAATTGTCCGCAGAAGAAGAAGAACAAGCAAGCTGCTGGATCTGCAGCAGGAGAGGCTCTAGCCTCACAGTTTGAGCTTGATTTTTCATTGATCGCATGCTTGGTTTCAAGTGTGATGGGATTGGTGTGGTTCTTGGATAGTGGTGCGTCTTTTCACATGATAGGAGATCGAGATTTGTTTTCTGATCTGGAGGAGAAAGATCTTGGAGTGCACATCGAGATGGGCGATGATGGTAGATACAGTGTGACCGGTATCGGTACCATTTCCTTTGAGAGGGAGTCTGGTAAACCCTTCGTATTGAAGGAAGTGATGCATGTTCCAGGATTGAAGAAGAATCTTATCTCTGTGGTGATGTTAGAAGACAAGGGATATGATGTTGTTTTCAGTGAGGGAAAAGCTTTCATGCGTAGCAAGACAACTGGAGAAACCTGGAAGATAGGGTTTCAAGTGAGGAACCTTTATCAGTTGCATGTAGATGGATGTGCAGCAGTGGCATGCAAGGCAGAAGGATTGGTGAGCCAGGATGATGGTGAGATGTGGCACAGGAGATTGGGTTACCTTCACCATGGAGCCTTAAAGATACTACAGCAGATCACTACAAGGCTTCCTAAAGGCACTCTTGTGCAGTCATATCAGTGCAAGGGGTGTACTTTGGGAAAGTTTGTGAAAGCCACCTTTCACGAGAAGGATAGTCATGCCACGACGATCCTTGAGAGAATTCACACAGATGTGTGTGGACCTTTCTCAGTAGCTTCGACAGCAAAACATAGGTATTATGTGAATTTTGTTGATGATTTATCTCGTAAGTGCTGGATCTTCTTCATGCAGAAGAAGGGCGAGACATACTCAAAGTTCTGTGAGTTCAAAGCACTGGTCAAGAAGGAGTCGGGGAAGAAGGTGAAGGTTCTTAGGAGCGATAATGGTGGTGAATACATCTCTGGCAAGTTCAAGGATTTCCGCAGTGCAGAAGGGATTCGAAGAGATCTCATAGCTCCCCGTAACCCACAGCAGAATGGGGTTGCTGAGTGGAAGAACAGAACGATCGTGGGTGCTGCACGGGTGATGTTGCATGATCAAGGCCTACCTCTTCACTTGTGGGCGGAAGCATGCAATACTACAGTATATGTGCAGAACCGTTGTCCTCACAGGATACTTAGCATGAGTACACCCGAGGAGGCTTATTCTGGTAAGAAGCATGATCTTTCTCATTTGAGGATTTTTGCTGCTAACGTTTACATGCATGTGACAAAGTATGCCAGGAAGAAGTTGGAGCTAACCTCAGAGGTTGGGATATTTGTGGGGTACACGGATACGCTCGACAACTATCGTGTGTATTTGCCAGACAGTGGTAAGACTGTTGTGCGACGGGATATAAAATTTTAGGAGGAGAAAGCCATGAAGTGTTCGCTTGAGAGGGAGCCCCACTTGCATGCAGATAAGGAGCTATTAGTTCCTAAAGATGAGCTTCAGGACGTGGATCAGCCACAGGACGAAGTTCATGGAGTGGAAGAGACCACTCACACAGTGCCAACCATCAGAGGGCTAAAGCACTTGACAGAAGTTGAGCGACTGGCTCAAGATGTAGAGAAAGTTGTAGGACCACCTACAGCCCAACGTAGGCAGAGGCAGTCACCTGATCGGTACACTAGCTACATGGCTCTTGTGAGAAAATGTGTTGTGACTGAGCCATCCTCTTTTCGAGGAAGCTGTGGAGGATCCCGCATGGGTAGACGCCATGGTGGAAGAGTATGATTCGATTGTCAGAAACAGTGCATGAGAGATTGTTCCTAGACCGGAAGGGAAATTAGTGGTGGGTTCGAGATGGATCTACAAAGTTAAGTAGGCAGCTGACGGGAGTGTGGAGAAGTACAAGGCAAGATTTGTTGCCTGAGGCTTTTCATAGATAGAGGGGATCGATTATGAGGAGACCTTTGCACCTGTCGCAAGGTATTCTTCCATACGGACGATTCTTGCTCTCTAAGCGCAGATGGGGTGGCACATTCATCAGATGGATGTGAAGACTGTGTTCCTCAACGGAGTCATTGAGGAGGAGGTGTACATTGAGCAACCCGAAGGTTTTGAGATCTTCAGCAGCGAGTCGCATGTGTGCAGGCTCAAGAGAGCGTTGTATGGGTTGAAACAAGCACCACGTGCTTGGTACACACTGAGAGATAGTTATTTCACCGGACTTGGATTCTTCAAGAGTGAGGCGGATCCTAACCTATACCAGATTTTGGTGGAGGGTAAGTTGCTTATCATTGTACTTTATGTAGATGATTTGATTCTAACAGGTGATGAGCTGTTGATACTTTCATGCAAGGATGATCTTGCTAAGGAGTTTGAGATGAAGGACTTGGGCCTCCTTCATTATTTCCTGGGATTGGAAATTTGGCAGCGCAGTGATGGACTATTTGTTTCTCAGGGTAAGTATGCTCGGGAGATACTGGAGAAGTTCAACATGCATGGCTGCAAGCCTATTGATACTCCTCTTCCTGGAGGTTGGAGGAAGGAGGATGCCACTTCAGCAGAAGAAGTGGATGCCACTGTTTATTGACAGTTGGTGGGGTCACTTATGTATCTGGTCAATACACAACCCAATATATGCTATGCTGTTAACCAGCTTTCACAAGCTATGGTTAAGCCAACCAAGCTCTTCTGGAAGGCAGGCAAGCATGTATTTCATTATTTGAGAGGCACATCGGGATATGGATCTTGGTACAGACAGGAGGATGCATATTGGGCAGGGAGCTCAACGGACGACATCAGGTACCATCATATCAGAGATTGTGTGCAGCGGAGAATCATGTTACTTTCATACATTCCAACGGAGGATCAGGATGCTGATATCTTGACGAAGGCACTCATCAGGAGAAAATTCGAATACCACCGAGATAGGATAGGGTTGCTGATAATCCATATCTGGTTGAGAGGGAGTGTTGAGAATGCAACAAGATGATGGAGCTTAGTGGAAAGCAGTTGCCTTCACTGAGTGGGCTCGCAGGCAAATTATGGCGCAAAGTCTATTTTTAGACTATGTCTATTTTTAGACATATGGATCATGGTCTATGAGTTGCAGTATGTTGTTTATGGATGATTGGTTATTTTGGGAAAAATAGATGGACTTCTATTTTTGGATCACAGCAGGAGTGATCAAAGTCTATTTTTAGACTGCTAGTCAAAAATAGAAAAGTCATATATTATTGTCTCATAATAATATTTAGACTATAAACATTATCTTATCCTCTTGGAGCACTTTAGTTTGAGCTACAGATGTGGCACATGCATATTTCAGAAGGAAATACGCTTTTCTTATGAGTCAGTTGAGCTATTGCATGCAGGACATCAGTTAGAACTCATGTGGTTGAGTTCTGTGGAGTTGGATGTGAAGTTGATGGAGTTGTGTTTAGTTTGACTTTGTTAAACTAGTTGTAATTAGTCTAACTGCAAATAGACTAGTGATGAGTGATGTGAATTAATTGATTAAATTAGTTCACTAATTATTAACTCATAATGCAACTGAAGAATACATCAATTAACTCAGTGCATGTACAGTTCAGTGGAGACAGGTGTTAGAGGTTGAGATTGCTATCAGTTGTGACTATAGTTGTGCATGAGATCTTGCACAATCAATGTATTGAGTATGCCCATGATAATTGTACAGTATATGCCCAGTATTATAGCCTGTGCTCATGTGATTTCCAGGGTGAGTGATTCTCAGCAGGTATTGTGCAATAGAGGCAAGCAAAGCAGCAGAGGAGATTTGAACCTGTGACTTGTTCAGATCTGAGCTAGTTTTGTGTGTAACAGGTGGAGATAGTGCTGGATACTTGTGAGGAGTATTGTACTATGTAATGTTACATGTTCTCAATCATTAATATACAGATAGTGTGGGGTTTTCAGCTGTAAGCTTTCCCCGGGTTACATACTGTGTTAATGTGTGCATGCGATTGATGTTTCATTGTTTTTGATGCTACTAAATTGATGATCAACGTAGAGGAGATTATGTATTGTGCATGTATTCCGCAATAGTGTATAATTGGGATAATCTCTGTGAATAAGTGTCATATTATTCAAAATTTATACATATGGTTTTTAGAGTCTAAGTCATAGGGTTAGAGTCTCATTTCCATCATCAAATAAAGCTCAATGACCTTGTTTTACACTTTATGGATCTCATATCATGTTTTGAAAGTCATGTGCTTAGCCATTTTGAAATTTTTTTGAAAATTGCTACGAATCCACATTTTCATAGTGCAGACAGTGTAAAAAACTAGTTTTGCGCTACGAAATCACTGAACTAGGAGTTTTCATAGCGCACTACGAAACCCCTAAAGCAGCCTGTTTCAGCAGAAAAACTGTTTTTACTAGTCAACTTCTAGAAGGTTTCCTGAGCAGTTGAAAAATCAATTTTGAAAACTGAAAGATTCTTTTCTTCCTAACATACTGAACTACAAAAACCTCTTTCAGTTTCTTCAAATTCGTTCTGAGGTGGGAGAAATTTATGGTTAAACTTGCGCTACAAAACTGCTGTAGGTGCAGTTTTGTCTTCTGGTTTTAGCAGTCTTTTTCAAGATCAGTTTCTGGTTACAGGAAAACTTATTTTGGAATTTTGAGGGAATTTTCTATTCATAAACTCTCCACCTACAATAACCTATCTCAATTCTTCATAAGTGTTTTCAGTTGGGAGATACTAAGCTTTCATTGAGACCCTAACTTCAGAAAACGGATTTTTCCTGTTTTACACGTGTTTTTCAAGGACAGATACTGGACAGCTGAAGAAGTGTTTTAAAAAACGAAGAGAGGTTTTTGTTATAGACATTATGGAATACAAAAAATTCCTTCAGTTTTGAAAAATGTGTCATGGATGAGGAGATAAAGGCTCTGTCCCACGTGCCAACTTTCAAGGATCCTAAACCTAAAAACAGGGAAACATGTTCCCTAATTTCTAAAGTTTGTCATCAGCAGTCAGGTGACAACGTGGGAGGCTTCATCAAATTCGACTTCATGAGGTTGCAGTTGTCAAAGAATGCATTTAATGTTTAGTTGAGGTGGTTTATTCATAATAAGGAGTTACACTCCTAGTTGTATTAGGTCTCTAGGACTGCTAGTTAGCTGTCAAATGCATTTAAAGGTTTGTTTTATGGTTAGAATAGGTGTCACTGATGGAAAATTCGAATTCCGCTCATGATGGAGGAAGGAATCCAAGCTTTTAATAAACTCTATATATGAAAATAGATGTAATGCACTTGGGGTTGGCAATTTTCAAAGAAACAAGCGCATTGTGCTATTGTATATGACTGTATGTTTTCAGGTTAATACAAAGAGCTGCTTTCACTACTCAGGATTCAGAAAGGGTTTCAATGTTTGATTTTCCTCATGGATTCCTTCATATACTTACTTGCAGTGGTATAGACACATGTTACTTAGAATTCATTTGATGATGCTCTAACTTCCTTCATGTGTTTGTAGGTTGTGTTCTCTATATTATATCTCTGTTTTGATTTTATGTTAAAACCCTCTATGCCCTGACTTCCATGTGAAATTGATCTTGCTATTGTACTGAAACAAACTTTGACTCCATAGCCCAATGGGAGTTTTTTAATTGGTATTTCAACCATTTATACATTGTTGTTCGAATTTTCCATAGAGTTAGCCATCTAATCTTCAAAGTAAAATCTTTAATCCAATGAGAGAGCCCTCTCAGGTTGAGGAGGCTAATCCTCAACCAAAAGTTTGGTTTGAAATAGTTACTCAAAGTATTCCTGATCAGAAACCTATCAGGGTGGATTTTGGTGATAACATTTTGGTGCATCTGCCGGGAGCCTGAAGTCTATTCACTCCCAAAATTAAGAAACTGAACTTCTGAAGGTAGCAGAAGCTCAGACATCTTTTTTGAGGCTGCAAAACTACCTTGGCGACTCCACACATCGAATAAAAAATTGGAAGGTGACTCCACTGCTAGAAGATCAGTAGTTTGATGAAGTTTCAAGATGAGTTCCACTGCAAGAATGAATGCCAGGTATGCCCCTCTGAATCGATCTCATATCCCTGGTTTTCCAAATCCTATGCCAAAGGTTGATTGGTTAGATGATCTTCCAATATTCAAAGATGAAAAGAAAGACAATGATGCTCTTCATTTGGTTAGGTTCCATATGCATGTACGTAGTCTTAAGGTTCAGTTCCCTGAAGATTGTCTCATGAGGATGTTTATGACCACTTTAGAAGGAAAAGCATGGTCTTGGTATAAAAGCTTGGAAAATGGTTCATTATATTCTCTTGCTAATTTCCATGATGTATTATATGACATGTATAAAGAGTGTCATCCCTCCTTATTGCTGGTCAAAGATTGTTGTAAACATTCTACGAGTTTTATTCAATATTTGGAGGATTTTTATGATGATGATGAGTTTATGGATGAAGAAATTTTAGAGGCTCTTCATAATAATACATTTCAACACCAAGAAGAACGTATAACATCCCATGAAATGCAGCATGAAAATCAACAAGGGTTTACTTATGAAAATCATATTACATCCTCCGAGATTGATGTAGAGATGTAGCAAACTTGCCAGTCTTTTGATCATAAAGAGTATGAAAATGATTACAAACACCAAGAAGAAATGCTGGAAGAAATTTTTTATAACCCTCAGGCAGAGGAAAAGGTTGTTCATTTTTGTAATTCCTTGCAGCAGCTTACATCAAAGAATGATCATAATAATGAGGAAAATTACATTGTTTGTGGGAATCATTCAGAAAAGTAGTTGGATATAATATCAAATAAATGTTGTGTAGCTGAGGATCAGTTGTTTGAAGATATAGAATTTTATGAGAATCATCAAACTAACCATGTGTTTTTTGACCCTATAGCTGACTACATGGAAAAGATTTAATGTTCAGGTTTTCAGTTATATTTTAATCTTGAAGAACAGTTACACCTCATGCTGACTTGGTTATTTCAGTATCTGGTTTATTTTTTCTTCAAGCATAGTCAAGAGATTCAAGTGTCAGATCAAACCGACGACTAGCTTCATTGTAAGTTTCATGTTCCTTGAGCTACAAGTGGAGATTGCATCTGATAGGGTAGGTAGGAATGTGCAAATAAGCTCAGGGTAGGTTGATTGAGCATCTGTTTCAGTAGGTGAAGTATTGAATTCTTCTTTCAGAAATCATTAAAGGTTTGAGGAGCAAATTGAGTAGAAGTTCAGAGTTTTATTCTAAAAGATGGATAGCGGCACTGGAGCTACAAGTTCTTAGTGTACCACAGGGGCACACTATCCCAAGTGGAGCCACTGTTATCACTTAAGAAATGATTTCTAAATTCGGAGCATCAGTTCTATTCCAAAGGATTGGTGTTAGCCTTGGTCTAGTCTTTCCATGGTTGCTTTAGTGTCTAAGATCTAGAAAAGAGTCTTGTTGGTATGGTCAAATAGGGTCAACACTCCGTTCTTGCCCATCACTAGTCCCACATCACACATTATTTCCATGTGTCAAGGTTGACATTTTACATTTGTTCCTAAGTCATAATGTTAGATGGTGGTTAAGTCACTTTTATGGTTTTTACAGTCTAATTCATAGGGTTAGAGTCTCATTTCCATCATCAAATAAAGCTCAACAACCTATGGATCTCATATCATGTTTTGAAAGTCATGTGTTTATCAATTTTGAAAAAAATTTGAAACTTGCTACGAATCCACATTTTCGTAGCGCAGACAGTGTAAAAAACTAGTTTTGTGCTACGAAATCACTGAACTAGGAGTTTTAGTAACGCACTACGAAACCCCTAAAGCAGCCTGTTTCAGCAGAAAAACTATTTTTACTAGTCAACTTCCAGAAGGTTTCCTAAGCAGCTCAAAACTCAATTTGAAAACCAAAAGAGTCTTTTGTTCCTAACATACTGAACTACAAAAATCTCTTTCAGTTTCTTCAAATTCGTTTTGAGGTGGGCGAAATTTATGGTTAAACTTGCACTACGAAACTGCTGTAGGTGCAGTTTCGTCTTCTGGTTTTAGCAGTCTTTTTCAAGATCAGTTTCTGGTTACAGGAAAACTTATTTTGGAATTTTGAGGGATTTTTCTCTTCATAAACTCTCCACCTACAATAACCTATCTCACTTCTTCATAAGTGTTTTCAGTTGGGAGATACTAAGCTTTCATTAAGACCCTAATTTCAGAAAACGGATTTTTCCTGTTTTACATGTGTTTTTCAAGGACAAATTCTGGACAGCTGAAGAAGTGTTTTAGAAAACCAAGAGAGGTTTTTGTTCTAGACATCATGGAATACAAAAACCTCCTTCAGTTTTGAAAAATGTGTCATGGATGAGGAGATAAAGGCTCTGTCCCACGTGCCAACTTTCAAGGATCCTAAACCTAAAAACAGGGAAACATGTTCCCTAGTTTCTAGGGTTTGTCATCAGCAATCAGGTGACAACGTGGGAGGCTTCATCAAATTCGACTTCATGAGGTTTAATTTTTCAAAGAATGCATTTAATGTTTAGTTTAGGTGGTTTAGTCATAATAAGGAGTTACACTCCTAGTTGTATTAGGTCTCTAGGACAACTAGTTAGCTGTCAAATGCATTTAAAGGTTTGTTTTATGGTTAGAATAGGTGTCACTGATGGAAAATTAGAATTCCCCTCATGATGGTGGAAGGAATCCAAGCTTGTAATGAACTCTATATATGACAAGAGATGTAATGCACTTGGGGTTGGCAATTTTCAAAGAAACAAGCACATTGTGCTATTGTATATGACTGTATGTTTTCTGGTTAATACAAAGAGCTGCTTTCACTACTCAGGATTTAGAAAGGGTTTCAATGTTTGATTTTCCTCATGGCTTCCTTCATATACTTACTTGCAGTGGTATAGACGCATGTTACTTAGAATTCATTTGATGACACTCTAAATTCCTTCATGTGTTTGTAGGCTGTGTTCTCTATATTATATCTCTGTTTTGATTTTATGTTAAAACCCTCTATGCCTTGACTTCCATGTGAAATTGATCTTGCTGTTGTACTGAAACACACTTTGACTCCATAGCCCAATGGAATTTTGTTAATTGGTATTTCAACCATTTATACATTGTTGCTTGAATTTTCCATAGAGTTATCCATCTAATCTTCAAAGTAAAATCTTTAATCCAGTGAGAGAACCCTCTCAGGTTGAGGAGGCTAAGCCTCAACCAAAATTTTGGTTTGAAATAGTTACTCAAAGTCTTCCTGATCAGCAGCCTATCAGGGTGGATTTTTGTGACAACAGACCACAAGCATAATGAACATATATGCAAATGACATGTACGCACGAGAATACATTCATCCAAAGAGAAAGGGGAACCGGACATCACCCAAGGAGAATGGAACCATGCTCTGATACCACCTTTTAACACCCTCCTCCCACATTTACCCAAGCTAACCAGACCATTGTGGTAAACATGTGATGAAGAGTTACTATGATATGATTAAAATTCCCATGTACATTTAAGGAAGTGGAACCAACAATACAAGACCAATATGACCTTCCTCAAAAGCTACAAAACCTTCAATAGCCAACCAACCCCTCTAGGTGTCCAACTCCTAAGTTGATGTTTTGTTGAACTAGACCCCCAGTCACTCCCATGACAAGCCTTCCATGCAACTGAGACCCCCCGATTTCTCCCACAATAAGGCATCCATGTGACTGTAGCCTTTTTCGGGCAATTTTGTGCCAGCGATCCCGATTTCTGAGCCACGTTTTCAAGGCTAGGACTTAGGCCCCAGCCCAGAACTTCATGAAACTTCCAAAAATGGTAAATTAAAATAGAATAAGGCTAATAATTCAAACACTTGAACAAGGTATTGACCTAACCCCTATCAACCATGATAGGCATTTTATCAAACATATCATAAACATTTAATGTACATGTCATAAATACACATTTGAACATAGGGGTCTCATACTTATTTTAGAATATTCAAGAAGGACTAATTCCTCCTCATAATAGCTACAAGATCATCTATTAGGTCATGCATTCATTAAATTTTCATATAATAATCAAAACATGATGAGAGCCATAAATCAAGTCTATCATATAACATGCTTATAACTAGCAAATAACTAGAGAAATATCAAGCGTGAAACCACCAGTAAAGCCACATAATGACAAGCACATTTACTCATGAAATACCAAAGAAAAATGAGCTTATATTAACATATAAAAATCCAACCAAGTCAAGGAAATCCATGTAGCACCTGACCATAGATTGGCTACACCAAATCTCTCTTTTAGCCAATCACACCCATGCCATATTCGAAGCATGAATGTGGGATCCAATGGAATAAACCAAGAAAACCAAACCATGGCTTCTAGAGGCCAAACCACCTCAAGCCACAACCATTAGTTCCACCTCGTGATCAGAAATCTCTAAACATGACCAAATCAGTCTCTATCCAAGCTATCTAGGGCTCTAAAGCATTTGTTACAACCCAGGTTCCAGGACTAGTAACTCAACCCACCATTTTCGCCAAGCTCTAGAGTGTTTATCCAACCAAGGCTTCCAGGATTAGTAACTCAACCCACCTAGGGCTCCAGATCATTTGTCCAACCAAGGCTTCTAGGACTAGTAACTAAGCCGAAGTTGTTACAAGGCTTCCATAACATTTTTCCAACCAAGGCTCTAGGAACTGGTAACACAACCCACATCCAAAGGAACATGAGCACCAATCACAAAAACAAGTGAAAACACCCAACACCATGGCTATCCAGTAAATGGCAAGAATAGGAAAAAACACTATCAATCTAGGCAATCCTCCATGACAATGACAGATCATAACTGAACAACCACATGCATACGCCATGCATGCCAAAACTAGTAAGTAAATCATACATGCAACTCAATACCTGCAAAATAAACTCATTGTTGTTGTTGGTCTCATTCTCCCCTTGTGATTTCTTGCTTTTCATTTTCCTTCTTGCTCCAAATCCCAAGTATGCCAAAATACTCTAAGAGTGCTCCAAGAAAACTTTAAGTGTGCAAGAGTATGAGAGAGAGAATAGAGAAGAGAGTTCCAAGCTAATATTGAAAAAGCTGTAAACTGGTCCTCATAATCCTTTTTATCATTGAGGCCTATATTTTCTTCATTTTCCTTATTTTTCCTTATTTTTCCTCCTCACATGCAACTTGTGACCTTTCAGCTTCCTTTTCTCATATTTTCCATTATTTTTGTAAATAAATGACAATAAATGCCATTTTGTCTTTGCTAATTTCCATAGCCATTAATTAATCACTAGTGATCCCCATCACTATGTTTTTTCCCAACATTCATCTTAGAATACATGTCCCATGACCTTGGTTATTATTTTCCTTTATTAACTTAATTACATGGATTTTGACCAAGGTTGTTACAAAGAGACAACCTTTCAAGAATATGAGTGAATTGACCTTCATCTTGCAATGAGGAAGGAGAGGAGACCCTATATAAGGTGTCTTTCCTTATACATCTCTTGGAATACTTTCCAATTATGTAATCCTTACTAAGATGTATTTGGGCATTACAGTGGGAACACTTATATGAAATCCCCTCATAGTATAAACATTATTGATTCTTTAAGGATCCTAAGCTAATGGAAACAAAAGCAAGGAGCCCTTTGGAGAGGTTTAAACTAACTAAAATCTTATCCATGCCCATATATCTAGTGTTCTAAAAAGCGTAATCAACCTCATAGGAAAAGGCAATAGTGTTCCCAATTTCCTTGAAGAAATCTACTGACCAAAAAATTAGGGGGATACAAGGGAGCCAAACTTAGATGGGCATTAATGGCTATTTTTTTTATTTTGCATTAAATTTTACCATCCAAGGTTTCAAGTAGAGAGCCTGAGAACCTAAAAACCATCTACCATAGGAGATTTTGAGCATCCTCTTCCTTCTTTATCAATCACCCCATCCAACCTTTGGCTAAAATTAAGAATTTTCAAGTGTAAACAAGCATTGGCTGAAAACTTTGATTCATCCACCATCGTATAACAAACATATACATTTTTTGCTGCAAAACACCCCATTAACGCTTCTTTTTCCATACTAAGGATCTCGTTCAAATGAAAATCGCTTCCTAAAACATGAGAGGGTTCCTCAGTCATTCATTTTATGTGCTTTTTCTTTTGTCTAGGATGGTTTTTTACACGTGGAGGTGAGAGAAATGAGAGCCTAGGGTTTTTATGACCTACAATTAACATATCTAGTGTGAGAACATTGGAGAGGAAATAAGGGGATAGAATTTTGCACTGTTAACATAAAAGCACATTCGACTAGGGAGGGTTGCAATGTGAAAGCCAAGTTGAAGAATTGGAGTCATATAATGATGAGCTAGGAGAGAGGGGCTCAAATTACTGATAAGTAGGACTAGGGAATGGGAGAGAATTAATGGTCTGGCGATTCAAAGGGGGGAGAGAAAATTTAGGAGAACCCATAATGATTGTAGGAGGTGGTGTGGCAGGTGAGGAAGGTACCTCCTATGCCACACCTTTATTGTCCCCTACAGAAACAATTGATAATTGTTGTTATGAAAGTATAATATAATTAAAAATAATTCTAAGTACCATCCTCAGCTACAATGATAAGGGCAGGAAGCTAAAAATATTATGTCCCTTAAGGCAATCTTCTATGAACACCACTTCCTCTTCAGACATTGTGCAAATCAAAGAGTGAAATAGTTTAAGATTTGCTACTGAGAGTAACAGGGGACCTAGGGCCCTTCAACCCTACAAGCCAAACCATAGCAATTTCAAAAATCAGACCCCGAAAAAGCACTCACCTCTCCTTTCAGTTTTTTCATATTTCCTCCAAGCTCTCTCTCTTTCTCTCCATTTATAGAGTTACCAAAAGAAGAAGAAAAAAATAAATAAATAATAATAATAAAGAGAATGAATTAAAAGTACACATACTTAATATTTATCATTTTCATATTTTGTAAATGATATGAATTAACTAATTTTTATTAATATCTATATATATAAATATTCTTTTTTTTAACCCTAAGTATATATATATATATATATATGCACTTCACATTTTATGAACATATTTTATAATTTATTTTTTTAGTGTTATATGCATAACATTTATTTAAGTATTTATTGTAAGTATTAAGCTTTTAAATGTTTGTTAATTAATTTTATTAAGTTTTTGTATGTTTATTAATTATATTTTTTGAATTATCATGGTTACAAATATGAATCATTATTAAATTTATTTTAATGTGATATGCATGTTATGATTTTATATTTTTTTTTTTTATTTACTTATTTTCGAAAAATTGTTTGTAATTGTTTTATCAAAAACAAAATTACAATATAACAAATTGAATTGAATCCATTTATTATTGTAATACTTTTTATTGTCTTTTTTAAATGAGTCAACATTATGTTTTATTATTTTTTGATCTAATGTTTCATCTAATGTGCCATACAATCTCCCCCATAGTCTGTTATAGAGTGCCCCCTGACGCGATAATACATTTGTATATACCATCATATTGAAGAAACAACAAGATATGCTTGGAGAAAGATGCTTCATTCTACAACCTTTTATGAATGACCATTAAATATTTTCTTTTTCATGGATAAAGTGGTTGGAATTAAAGTGGTGGTAGGTGTAGGGGATTATTATTTTCATTAATGGAAAAGTCAAAATATCTTATGTATGCGGATTGGGAAAATGCTCAAATAATTAGTTAGATTCCTATGCACTTCTCCAAGGCTTAGCTCTCGCCTATGCTCACAATCTAAATAATTTGATGATCATTAGGAACTTGAGGATTTTTAATGTTCCTTCTTGTGGTAGGTAATTCTCCAAGAGAAATTAAACTAAAGAACATACTCAAAATAACTCGAGACTTCCTATCTAAATTCCAATCCCATTTTGTGTATTATGTGTTATGACAAAATAACCAAGAGCATGAAAAAATGCCCAATAAAGGAACTAGTTTTCCTTTGGGAACCCTATAGATAAATGTCCAAGAGGATTTTCATTTTATCCCATAATGAAGTGGATTATGTATTTGAGTATTAAAGGGACCCATAGGGGAAAGTTTTAAGGGGCATCATCACATGGTTGGAAGCATGCAGGAATATCATTTTATTTACAAAGGATTAACAACCATGGGATTTTAATAACCCATTAGACATGTTGGGTGTGGAGCCTGATTATCTTCTGTATTCAAAGGTATCGTCGCATTGGACCCCAGTTCGTAATGGGGTGGCAACATCGCTCGTAAAATATACGTTGCAGGGGGGGTCCATGAGGGGCAGCTGCGACCTTTGGGAGCCCCCCCCCCCTGGCGGGGGGATCGGGGACAGCGCCACCGAAGCTAAAAATAGATGTAATTTTGTAGTCAATCTGGGCCATTCATTAGGTAGAGATCTGATGGTAGATGTTACGTTTAATTTAGGGTTTTTTGGCCTAGAAGGAACCCCCTCGCTATATATGAAGGAATTGTATTGTGTCTATAGATATGTATTCTGAGTGAGGAAGAGAGAGGATATTGAGAGTGAAGAGGTAATTACAGCGGATCTGCTGTAGGTTGTATCTCTTCAATTTGCTGGATAATATAAAAGGAAGGACTGGCTGTTTCTCCGTGGACATAGCCAAAACTGGGTGAACCACGTATATCTGTGTCTCTCTTGCTTTATGCATTTTCTGTGTTTATATTTCTGCAATATTTTATGTGTTCCACTGCTCTGTAATATATAATTTTCTAACAAGACATATCTTGCATGATTAAGCATGAGAATTAGGTATGGTTACATGTTGTTTGGAGTTTATAATCCATGGAAATAGAGTTTGGAATATAGGAAGAATGGAAACTAATTTTTTGGATTCATGGATATGCCTTGCATCACCACTCTCATTTGGAAAGGATGGTGGAGGATCAAATTATAAATTGGCATAACTCTAAATTGTGGCCAACCCTCTCCTCCTTGTGACGACATCATTTCTCTCATCGGGATGTGCAAAGAAATGTGGTACATGATAATCACGTACATAAATTCTATGGGGTGTGTTGTAGCTTATATTGTGATTTAAGCCTTATTTTCAGTTTTATCACAAAATGAAAGAAAAATCAAAAGAAATGAAAAATCAAACCATTGTTTAAAGGCCATGCAGGTTTAAGGGGCATGGTCAAGTGATAGCTTGATGAGTATGATGAGGTGTGCTGTGGGAAAGCAATAAGCCCTAAGGTTAATTAAGCCTCAACCTCCACACTTGACCGCGACATGAGCATGGTTGACCACAACGTGTGGCCTAGAATCATTATGGGGGTTTGTTCTCAATATAGTTCCCTTATATACTTTACCCTCGCAAAATCTAAAAGAAATAACCTAAATAAAGTATTTTATTTGATTAATGGGATGGCTTTGAATGTAAACCTGCAAGAATATTTGGGCCGTTTGATCGACAAGCCACAGATCCAATGGTAATCGCACAAGTTAGCTTGAATGGGTTTGTTTCAGAAATCTGATGTGATGGTATACTTGCAATAAGATCTGGGCCATTGATCGACAAGCCACAGATCCAATGGAAATCGGGCAACAACTTATCGGATGCGACGGTATATCAAATGTAGTTCAAGCTTGTTGAAGTCCAGGTCAATCTCAGCTGTCCATCCAAAAAGACGGGATCCAATGGATATCGGGCGAAGAAATGATCGAGTTTTAGCACTAAAGTCAGACCCGATAGATTATTAACTGGTGATATATATTTCCCATCGAGTTCGTATGGGAGTCAACGAAGCGTTGAATAAATGGACTCGATAGGATTTATTTCAAATGAGTTTAAAATCCCGTGGGTTCCGAAGGATCAGACCGTTGATTGAATGAATGATCAGATGGATCATGTACAACAAAGGCGGACCTGACAGGTTTATGAATCAAAATGTTAATCTTTTCAGTTCTGTGGCAAACTAATGTTTCGCGTAAAATAGTCGATTCTTTTGTTTAATTGAGACAATCAAAATTAGCGGTGAATGACTAAAACTTCAAAGGAAGGTGATTGGTTGGGTTTTCTTGTGTTTTGGCCAATCAAAACGTGCCTGATACATATGTAAGCCCAAGTTCATGCACGAGGTTTTGTCAAAGTCTATTATAACCAAAATGTTTTAATCATTATTAAAGCTTCTACAGAGAAACTCAGCATCCAAACAACAGAGTTGGAAGGCTCGCAGTTATCATTATTGTCTAACTTTCGTTACTTCCTATTATTTTATATTCTTTAAAAGGAGGTGTCTTTTACCCTCTGTGTAATGCTTTGTAATAAATTTTACGCTAGACAGTTAAGAAAATAATTAAGCAGTTTGATAGTTTTGGTGATCACCAACTGTCTTGTAATGTATAAAAAGAGGTAAATTTAGAAAGAAGGGGTGGGAATTTTGGAGAACCTGGAGACTAAGCTACTGAATTCTTGATACAACTGTTTATTAATGAAGAATCAAAAGTTTTCCGTACGTTGTTGGGTATGATTTTGTGTCTTCTCTGTTATGTGCCATCTTATGTTTTCTTCCTTTGAGTATAGTAATTGAAGCTACAAGTCTTTATTTGCCTATGTAAATAAAGTTAAATTCCTTAAAGAGTGCTCCAATGCTTGAAATTCCCATTTTTGCAGTTCTTCTAAGTTACAAATAGTAGTTTCTGTACAAAACAACATATTATCTATAACTTCTCCCAGTGTCACAGATAGTAGATCTTGTGTTAAACAACATATTGTCTATGACTTATTCAATCTTTCTTCATTCATCATTTATATTCAACAATCAAATGGCATTCTGATGTTATCATGTCACCTAAGTATTGAGGATCAAGAATCATATTTCCCAAGTCCTTCATTTGAGAACATAATATATAATTGAGTGACAAACAAGTGACAATATTTGTAATCATTAATGTCTTAAGCAAAATTTCTATACAGCCAGGAAATTGGTTTCTTAAGGTACAATAGGGTGTACCAAGGTATGTGAATTGTGAGAAGAAGTCAACTTAGTGCATTTGATGCAATCTAGCTCCAAGTGCTATAGTATCCCCTGTGTTATGATATTTACTATATATTCTGATTGGGTACAACTCATGGCCTATTTGATGCATCAATTTCATATGTGTTAGGTAGTTGCCTAAAATTGGAAA
This sequence comes from Pinus tabuliformis, assembly GCA_031772625.1. Lineage (NCBI taxonomy): Eukaryota > Viridiplantae > Streptophyta > Pinopsida > Pinales > Pinaceae > Pinus > Pinus tabuliformis. The sequence goes on from CM062812.1 coordinate 154,034,827, forward strand.
ATCCTTCCAAGAATGGAAACTCTTCCATGCGTTATGAAGATAAATGATGCAAGTTTGTGAATTTTCAATGTATACCTTGGCATTCTTCATATTGGTGGATGATCCTATTATCCTCATGTTGTGAGGGATCTAAAGATACAAAGGGCCGAAAGTCACAAGAATGTTGGTGTAAGTATTAAGTGCATCTTTCACCAGTTTTTTATTTAATTTGGCATTGGTCAGTGGCTTAGTGAAGTGAAGAGTTGGTTGATAATAAGCCCTACCATTATTCTCTCCTTCTCACAATTTGATTTAGAACAATGTTGTGATATTTCAAGCTCGGGTTTTGCGATATAGTCTCTTTAATTTTATATTTTGTGGGATAGGATCCCCATGTGTATTTGAAGGTGTGTGTTGAGAATAATATCCAAAATGGTTGGTAATTTGCGGGAAATCTAGAGGCAATTGATGGAAAAATTGCACTAGTCATAGATTGATATCTCTCCATTTGAACTAAGATATAATCAATTAGTTGTTGGTGTAATTTCTATAATGGATATTCTCATTTACCAAATATCTCTAATCTATAGGATATAGGACAAGTTATCAAGTGTGCACCAATAGTTGGTGGAGTTGCAATTGACCCTATGTCAGAGGAAATCAAGTCCTTCCTCTAGTACTTTTGTCACTCTCAATGATTTAAATACATGACGTTAATGTTCTATCTCTTATGTTGAAGAGGGATATAATTCAATATGGTCTTGTTCTCCTTGCTCTTGTGAATTAAACATGTTCATAAAATATTATAAATTTTTTGGTGTGCTTTGGAAAACGTTTACTACTAGATATTATAGGAATGCAGTGTTATAGAATGGTTTTTTCGACCTTTTGGTAGGTGGAATGAAAATTTAGATATTTGTCCAATTTTGATGTAAATATATTCTCCAAAAACAAAAATTTTATGAATATAAAGTATCATTACAATTTTAAAAAATGCTAAAAAATGGTTGCAATTAATGTTGTTAATGTCATCTACTTCAAATCAAATCTCATTACGAACCTTAAAATATGATTACCAATTTTATGTATAAAAATTGAAGGTTATAATGACAAGCCAAAGGATTAAAAACTTATATCATGTAAATAATATTCTACTTAATAACTAATTTCCCAGTTAAAAAAAAAAAAAAAAGGGAAATTTTATTATAATGAAAAAGATGTGATAGAAGTAAACAAGGAGAAGTGTATAAATGTATACTATTTATGACCTAGCCCTAAAAGAGATATTAAACAAAATATTTTTCTTACAACTAGACTGAAAAATTCAATTTTGACCAAAAAAATATTATTTCTAGCAACAAACTTATGAAAAACTAGGTTGGTAACATGTGTGACTTCTTGTCATTATTGTCTATGAAAATTTATGTTATTTTGCTTCTTTAATAATATTGTCCATTCTTCCTTTTATTTTGATGAGAATTTTTCCACTCTAGCCATTTCATCTTGAACTTGAACTAGAGAATCATTTACTCAACTTGTTGATGGGAAATAGATGGGAACTTCTATATATCCACACTCTAAATTAGGTTGGATTATACCCTTATCTTTCAATTTAGGTTGTTTTAAATTAATTTCCATGTCCTTGATATTTTCTTCTTCTACCTCTAATTCATTTGAAAGAGGATCCAAAGTCAAGGAAACATCCTTGTATGGTGAATCATTTGCTTTCAATGGTGCCTCTATGGGTTCATCTTTGGGATAGTCCACTTCAAAATACCATTCATTCTCAATAACCTAATGCTCAAGTTTAGAACCAACCTAATAGGTTGAATTACGCCTGTGTTTCTTTTCGTTGCTTAGATTCTTTAGGAATTGAGTTATAAGATGACCTATATAAAAGCAATATCTGCATCAAAAATATAAATTTTCATAATACACTTTTTCTATCCATGAGTAATTTGTCTTGGTAAAATTTATTTCTAATGGGATCCCTTTATTGAAGCCCATTTCTACACAAATTCATACATAAGTGAATATACTATAATCCTTTATTTTAGGGCTGTAATAATGAAATTTTTCTAAAGCATTTCCAATGGCATGAAGAGAGGGTAAATGATAGAGCTACAAAGGAAAATTGTGGATCCTTACTAAAAAATGGGCCATAGAAAGAGAAGCAATAGTGGGATCAAATTTGGAGTCCAAGGAATTATGCATAGACTGAAGTTTCCCAAAATTAGGGAGAAAAACTAAAAATCTTATCATTATCGTCAAAGAGACCAAACATAGCAATAAAAAATCCTTTGCGCAAGGGCAAATAAAAACTTGCGATTTTAGATATGACATCCAAAATACGAAGATCCAACCATTAAGATCAATAAGATGAAGCTCAAAACCATTAAAATGACACACCAGAAATTTGGAATGAAAGAAAGAACACTTATAAATGGAATCCTTACCAAGGGAGATTGATAGGGTTAAATATTCCTACATGAGACAAAGAAAATAAGAATTGCAATAATAGAAACCCTAAACACCAACAAAACCTTAGAAAGGGTGAGTAGATGGTCTAATAAAGGCCCAAAAATAAGATATAGAGAGCATAGAATAAACCCCTCTAGAAGAGGAAACTGCCATTGTTTCCAAACACACATAATTACAAAGGAAAACTAACATAGGCTAATAGGACCACCATAAGAAACTAGGGATAAACTATAGTCACTATTACCATCGCCATGATTACAACAAGAAAAAGTAGCATACCATTGATATTTTTTAAATATACATCTTTTTTATCCTAAAACATACATGTGGAGTATTTTGAGAGAAAATCCCTTCTCATACCCTTTGAAACCAACATGGTGGAAGAGATTTATTGACGACACCAACTTAAAATGGAGTCATGGTAGGGTTGAGCTTGAGAGGTTTTTAAATCATCTTAACTCTATCTCGTCATAAGTTAAGTTTACTATGGAGCTTGAAGAAAATGGTTGAATTCCTTTTTTAGATGTCCTTGTTATCAGAGAATAGGATGGTACTTTGGGACACCAAGTCTTTAGGAAGAAAACCCACACTGAAAGATATCTTCATGCTGATTCATACCACCATCCATGTTATAACCCTATTTGCCACTCCATTATAGTGAGACAAACCCAATATCAACTTACCTCAGTTGTTTGGCTTAACTGCATCCCCTTTTACCTTTTATTTTACTTATGTGAGATTTATCCTGTCATAAAAGGGTGAAATTACATAATTGAGCAATTTATCATAACTATTTTTCCAAAATATTATAATTATGAGATAGTATTTATTTCATAATTGAGATAATTGAGAAAATGCTTATAATTGTGGAAAAGGTTTCTAGAGTTTTTCGTTCCCAAGGAGATCAACTTGACCCACTTGTGTATGAGTTGGCTAGGGGTCCATTATTGTAGAAGTTTCCTAACTTCTCAAGCCCCTAGGTGTCTAGATGCATTCTCCTAGAGGATGGAATAAGCCTTTATAATCTCACCAAGAGGGAAGGAGAGAGGATCCAAACTATAACACGAGAGCTCTGTTGTCCTGGGAGAGGAGACCATACTGCAAGTTGGAGGAGAAGACCTTATGTGTTGATGGTATACATTTGATGTAGTTCCATTTATATGGTTAATAAAAATCTATGTTCCCTTCCTTACATGAATTTGTGTTCAATATGTTATATGATCGTATCTATTGCTTTTCATCTGATGATCTTCTGAGGAAGATCAACTGTTGTCCTTGTTTAATTGTGTTTGTGTGTAGGGATAGAGATCTGGTGTAGACATGTTGGATCACTCGAGTGGAGCGCAATATCTGCATCGAACTCAAAACCCTTCCTCTAATTGCTAGGATTCCATGTGTGATCTCTCATCTTTATAGCATAGATTCAATTGCTTATTACATGCATGACCATTTGGATTGGGGGCTAGTATTAGATTGTATTATCCATTATATTTTTTTGTTTGGTGATCTCAATCGAGCATGAGATCGTGGAGCAATAACTCCTTGCATAATTAAATGCAACAGAATTGGTGCTTTCAATGAGAGCATTTTTATTTTTCCCTTTTTGTTTGAGATATCCTCTTCTTCTTTATGTTTTTTGGTTTTCTCTTATTCCCATTGAGTTCTCTATATTTTTTTGGATTCATTTTGATCTCCATTGATTTTACTTGCTTCGGATATGAGCTGATCTTAGATATGGAGTTTTATTTTTTTAGTATGAGAGAAGAACAAATCCGAGAATTAAAATCTAATTTTGGAATTTTCTATAAATAATTTGATTGAAATAACCCCATATATGTATTCCTCTCATATTTCTACCCCAAAACAAAAACAAAAATCACTCAAAAGGGACTTCGTATGAGGAAGATATGGTTGATTAAAAAATCAACTTGTTTTCTATCCTTTTTTCCCAATTTTTGAGTTTTCTTTCAAATTATTTGCTTGATTTTTCAAGTGATTTTGTTCAAAACTTGCTACTAGTTGTTGGATATATTTGTTTTTGTTGTTGATAGCTGCTAATTTCTATCATATCTAAGAAATTTCTTATTTATTGGTTGGGATCATCCATTGCTTGTGTTCTTCAAGGTATCTCTTGTAGTGTTCTTTATGTGCTTTGGTTGAGGACTAGTGTTATCATCTATAGACCTTTGTTTCAGATCTATTTGGATGATTCTAGTGACTACTTAGACCTCTTTGACATCCTACTTTTGTCTTTTGTTTCCTTTGTGTGGTTTGGTCACTTGTTTTTAAGTTACCTATTCTCTCTCTTATTTGTTTTCGTCACAATTGGTGGTGTTTTGATTGGTTGTGTAGTTGTCATCTAGAAAAGTTCTCTTGAGTGTGTTTTAATTGTTTTGTATCACCCTCATTTGATCTTGTTTAGGCCTTTCTGCCTTTAGGGTCGGGTTGTGACCTTTGTAGACCATTGTCCTTGGTTGGGCAATTGTACTACAACCCTAGCTTGATGACATTGCCCTTCCTCTTTTCACTTTTGGCTTTCGATTTGATTGCTTTCAGTGTGTCTTTGATTGGGCTTTGTTTTTCCTAGCTGTGACACTTCTAGAGTGCTTTGCATTCTTTCTTGGGAGTATTTTCCTTTGGTTTCTTGTTAGATTTTTGGTTTTCCTTCTTGGTTTGTTTTGGGTCATTAATTCATAAAATTTGGGATAATTTGCATTCAAGAAGATTTATAGGTGCATTACAATAGGCATTGGTGTGTTAGAAGGCTCTTACCCTCATGTAGTTATCATTCATCGAATCGAAAATTGAAAATTCGCATATATATGCATTAGGGTGACTACTAAGAGTCATTCACACCATCTCAGTTTCACGCCGCATCCTGCTTGTGTAAACAACAGCCACTAAAATCAATGCGATAATAAAATTAACTAGATTCATCTTTTATTTTCACTAGTAGTACAACAACATTATCTTAAGCTAGGGTCTTCAAGATAGGAGTGTGACTTAACTTCTCCAAGACTATAAAATTAACTTATCATCTTGTGGTAGGGAGTTAAATCCATTTGCAATAGTGCAGTCTGGGAAGCCCTCCTCATAAAAGGGTCAAGCACGAGGTCACACTTGGGCTAGGTGAATTGACACAACCCCTTTCACTTAGTTTCGGGTGGCGCGATATAGCAGAATCTCCACACATACAAACAATGTCATTATCACTTGGGGACCACTTGGGAGGCAAATCTCAAGGGGGTTTTGGTCTTAGCTCCTTTTGGGGTTAAGTTTCCTGCGTGGATTTGTCCTGTGAGTGTCCCCCCAGGTTGTGTTATTGTACGTGGTGATTGTAGTGGTCTATCTTCTTAAGTCTCATACACAGGTGAAGGGTTGGGCTCGTGTTCTCTGTACCCGAGACATATATTAGTCATACTCTCTCCATCCTCTCAGAGGTTTCCCCATTGCTAATAAGGGCACTTGCACTATTGCGTTGTGTTATATTCTTTCCATGATTAGCCCCAGTAGTTAAGTGGGGGGGGGGGCAGAGCCATCCCTTTGTTGTAGTGGGGGGTTTGAGGGGTGTGGTAGCCCCTCTACGCGGTCCGGGGTAGTGGCCTAGGAAATTTTCATTTGGACCCTATATCAGGTGGGTGGACCTACCTATGGTTTTTTTGCATGGATTTCGCACATGGTTTTGTGTGCGGTGGTTTTAACCCATGGTATTTTGTAGATCCGGTTAAGGGAACTATGGTTATGTTCTAATCCAGGGTTAATGGAGTGGGGTTTATGGATGCTTCGTAATGTATATATATGTATTGTAACATTGAAAGGAATATAATGAAAAATCAATATGGTAGTCCCATTTTTGGGATCCAAGGGAAAATCCATGTGTATATTTTCTTTATGTGTTATGCTCTCACCATTGTTTATTTTTTGCTTTTAGAATTTGTATGCAAGTGATTTCTATATGGGGTTAAAACATACATTTGGTATCAGAGTTGTTTTGGCTTCAATGGGATGCCTTTGTTGCTGAGGGGTTTTTCTCGGGCCTGTGGTAGACCCCGTTCAGTGGGAGATCTGCGTGATTGATTCTTGTGGTGAAAGAATATGGTGAGTAGTGGAGAGATAAAGATCGATAAATTTAATGGTCAGAGTTTTGAGTTGTGGAAACTCAAAATGGAGGATCTATTGGTGGATAAAGATCAGTGGATCACAGTAGATATAGGTACTAAACCAACAGAAATGTTTGATGAAGACTGGAAGAAGTTGGATCGGAAGGGAAGAAGAACAACATGATTATGTGTCTCAGATTCAGTATTACTGAATGTATCATGGAAGCTATGACAAAGGCTTTGTGGGACAATTTAGGGGCTTTGTACCAATCTAAGTATCTGGTGAATAAATTTTTCCTACAAAAAAATTTGTATAATCTGAGGATGAAAGATGGAGACTCGATGATAGAGCATCTGAATGCATTTAATACTGTAGTGAGCTAGTTATTATCTGTTGATATTAAAATTTTAGATGAAGATAAGTGCATAAGTTTGTTTTGTTCTCTACCACATTTTTGGGATAGTCTGGTTGTTGCAATAGGTAGCAATGCAACTACCTTGTAGTTTGATGAAATATTCTCATCCTTGCTGGTGGAGGAGATGAGACGGAAAAATATGGAGAGACAGAATGGTGATGCCTTGTCTGTACAAGGAAGGTCCCAGAACAGAAACAAAAATAAGTCCTCGAGAGGGAGATCTAAGTCGAGAGGTAGATCTAAAAATCCAGGAAAACCTGTAAAGGTGTGCTAAAAATGCGAAAATCAAGGGCACTACAAAAGGAACTATAAATCTAAAGCTCTTGAGAAAGGAAAGGGATCTAATGATGCTCCTTCTATAGATGTGAAAACCACCTCAAATGAAGGTGGGGATGTGTACTTAGCTTCTTCTTCAAGTACACATGTAGATCATGAGGCATGGTTGATTGACTAAGGTGCATCCTTTCACTTCACTCCCGATAGAGAGTGGTTCTACGAGTATGAGAAATATGATGGTGGTGATGTCTTATTAGGGGATGATAGGAAGGCTAGAATCATTTGTCACGGAAAAGTTAAGTTGAAATTGCAAGGTGGAAGGATTATAACACTTCCGAGTGTTCTACATATTCCTGCATTAACCAGAAATCTGATTTCTATAAGCAAGTTGGATGATGCATCAGTAAAAATAGTGTTCGAGAGAGATACCTGCAAGATGGTTTGAGGAGAACTGGTATTGATGTTGGGAGTTCGTATTGGAACTCTATACAAGCTACAAGGTAGCACTGCTATTGATGGGTGCAACAATTTTGTGGTTCCTAAAAGTGGAGTAGAAAATCTAGTGGTCTCTAGAGAAAAGACCATGCTATGGCATCAAAGGCTTGGACATATTGGAGAGAAAGGCCTTCAAATACTTCATGGTAAAGGTATGATATAAGGTATGTCTAATATCTCTCTGGATTTTTATTTCTGTGAAATTTGTTTATATGGGAAGCATAATCAAGTGAGTTTCCCCTCTGGTGGTAAGAGGGTGAAACAGATATTAGAGCTTGTGCACAGTGATGTGTTTGGACCTATGTCGGTTCCATCACTGGGTAAGTTTGTGTACTATTTATCATTTATAGATGACTTCTCAAGGAATACATGGATATACTTCCTCAAGAAGAAATCTTAATTCTTTGACAGGTTTAAAGAATTTAAGGCTCTGGTGGAAAACCAGACAAAGAAGAAGATAAAGGTGCTAAGGACAGATAACGATGGAGAGTTTTGCAGGAAGGAATTTGAAGAGTTTTGTAAGAAGTGTGGTATAGAACGGCATAATACTACTCCATACACACCTGAGAAAAATGGAGTTGCAAAAAGAATGAACAAGACATTGATGGAAAGGGCAAGAAGCATGCTTAGTGGTGTTGGGTTAGGGCATGAATTCTGGGTAGAGGCGGTGAATACTGCATGTTACCTAGTCAATAGATCACCTTCATCAGCGTTGGAGGATAAGACTCCACAACAGGTATGGACTGGTAAGAAACCATCTCTTTCACATCTGAGGATATTTGGATGTGATGTGTTAGTGTCAGTATTTTCATCCTAAATTTTTGTCATACCACTAGGTCATCATTCAAAAATTTACTCACCAATGGTATCACTAGTAAAAAAACATCACTCTCGCTTAAATCTAATTACTTGTTGGCACATTGTCATACCACTAGGTCATCATTCAAAAATTTACTCACCAATGGTATCACTAGTAAAAAAAACATCACTCTCGCTTAAATCTAATTACTTGTTGGCACATTGTCATACCTTACTGAATATACATCAGTCATGAGGTCAAAGTCATCATGTCATCATATCAGTCATGACACCATCAATTCTAGTCAGTTAAGGTTACCATTAGGTCCTAGAGTTTTCAAGGTCCAATAAAACACCATTTCCATTGCATAACGTCAGCAAGTCTCATAGTGATTAAATAACATCCCTTCACTATCAAAGATGATTTGTAAATAGAAGATCTTGTTCCAGCATGTAATTTTGATATTAAATATATATTTTTATTTTTCACTATGTAATTTTATGTCTTTCAAATTTAATAAGCACATGATTTCCAAGCTGCTAATTCAAAGTTCCAAAATTCCAAAGGACCAAAAATTCAAAGGTCAAAGTGTTCCCAATGTATATCAAGTGATCAATTTGTCAAAGTGTAAAGGTATAGTTTCCAAGAGTAAGGTGAATGAAAAAAGGAAGAAAGTGGGTCCCAAGGCCAAAATCATCAATTTCTTGAAGTATAAAGGCCACCAAGACATCAAAAGCAAATTCATTTTCACTCTCAAAGGTCGAGCTCACACTCCCTTGGTTCAAAAAGTCGATTTTACAAGTTTAAAGGCAAAACAAATCTTGGCACTGCAGTTTTGCCCAGTGAGCCCCCAGAACACCAAAACGCTTCCAAATTCTCTCAAAACTTCAAGAAAGTATTGTTTTCTCTTCTACCAAGTAAGTCACACAAATTTTCCACCTCTTTTCACTCCTAAAAAACATTTTTTTAGTGGTTTAGTTCCTAAGAAAAAGTGGCACTTGGGCAAGTGATAAAACCCTAAATCCATCCCTATCCCAAATTTGTTGCCAATAGACCCTACAATGCCTTCCTACATCACTATTAAACCCATCCCTACCCCTATGTTGGCTTAGTAAGGCCTGACCCAGGTTTAGAAGTGATTTAGCCAAGCAAATCCCAGTACTACTAGCCCTTTCGGCAATAGTCCGCGGAGCCCGGACTGAGGTCTCACCCGAAGTAGTATGGGAGGGTGCTATAACTAGGTTTCCGCACCCTAGGGATGTCTGATATGAGGTGATTGGTACATGGTACAACCTTCGCACTTACTATGCTACGCGCATCAGCGAGCACCCCGCGCTCTACAATATTGTTTCGCGTAGTTCTAGCTGCGGTGCGACTCGTGTTATTTACCCAAGTCTTCCTTAATTAGGCTCTGTTAACTGATTACTTAGATTACTTTCATATATAAGCATTCATACAAGTATTTATCAATTATGCGCAGTAAGTAACAGAGTAAAATTAAATCATAACATCAAAATAAGGATTTAAGAACAGATGCATAGAGTAAACTCCTCTTTATTAACTTCCAATCCCAATTACAGACCCGACTCCGTCCTGTGCACTCCACTGCATGGGTCCATGCACTCAGCTATGGACTCTACTAGGCCTCTGTGCACTTAGTTGTAGAGCCTCTCACTACTCCTATGACCCAGTACACTTTAGATCCAATTCTAAGCTTGAACCATGCCTTCACTATTCTCTTTCTTATTACCTCCCTTTACACCTAGAGCATCGCTCTATTTATACAATCCCATGGTCCGCGGACCATGGGTAGGCTGACACAACTTTACATTAAATTACTTTTAGGGTAGAAATCCCTATGGCTCATCCTAAACTTCGCGCTCTGCGCCCGCACTTTGCGGAGTCTTATAATACAATTGACTAAAACTTGGGCTTTGAGCCCCAAAAACATGCTGCGGGGGATCCCATGCCCAATTTTCCCCCAACACAATCATCGTGACTCGTCCTGAGTCACTCTGCAGGTGCGGCGATCTTGGCATGGATCCCCTCCAACTGTGTCTATGCTAAGCAAAGGTCCATAGTGGTCCATAGTGCATTGTTTTGCTGTCTGTTGGATCTGCTCTACTCTTTCGTCTGAATGCTCACTGTCAGGGGAAAATCAGTATCGTAAGGCATGCATCACTTTCATCTGTGAGAGATTTCCTTCGATGTCGACAGTGATGAGGAAGGCCTCATCAATCCAAGGCTGGACGCGTGCTTTAAGTACTACCTCTTTCTATCGTGCAGTATCCACCTGTTCCTTCAATGCCTTCGCCTGCTGTAACTTCGCCAGTCATTGGGTTAAGACAACTATCTGCATCGTTCCACGCATACTGTCATACTGCACTTGAAGCTCCCTCGCCTCTGTTTCTAGGCGCTATATGGTGGGGTCCTCCTATAAGGAAGTGAGGGCCATGAAGGATTCTTCCAACATCGTAGTACAGGTTTGCACTGCCTGTCCTATTTCCTCCAACCCTTTTTGGATAGCGTCAATCCGTTGTTCCCTAACTTCCGAGGGCGTGGATGGTTGTGCCTTTAATCGTAGTTCGGAAATCTAAAGGTTGATTCGCACTCCAATTAGTAGTTCTGTCGCAATTTCTAGCTCGGGAACGCGGCAACATGCTTCCTCTACCATTTGCTCCAGGTATTGATTATGTGCCAGTACTTCATCGCGTTGTAGACTGAGCTGCTCAATGTTGATTTTTTGTTTTCTGAGCATATGTATTGTGCGTCCTTCCCTAGCATGGAGTTCTGTTGTCACTCCATCATATAGCTATTATAATGTATCCCGCGAAAGGGCAGCCAAGTTTAGGCCAAGTCCCTTGATCCGGCTCACTGCGGCGTTGTCCTCCGTGCTTTCCACTGTTACTGCTCCTTCTGGCAGCACAATGGTGTTAGCCATCTTGGCCCGCAATAACTACTCCGTTGTCGATGTACCTATGGTACCATAGGCGGCTATTGTTCCCTCCTGTGGGGGCCGAACCTAAAGTTCTTGTAGTTGTGCCCTGAGGGCCCCCAACACATTCTGTTGCTCCATCATTGCTTCCTGGAGCACTTCCCTCATGACCTTGTGAACTGTGTCGCCGATGTCATAGAGGTCACCCTCTATCAGTGTAATAGGTTCACTGTTAAGTTTGGAAGCCTTGGATTTCTTCCGTGGGCCTGCTCGTTTTGTACTGCGTGGCCATTTCAGTTGTGTAGATGTCATGCTTGGGTTCGCGCCTTCCACTGTGTCCTCTATTCCTTGTCCAATGGTCATGTTCGGACCTCCTTCCTCGCGTGTCATGGTGGCCCCTTTTGCTTTTGCTATTGCTGCTTTTTCGACAGCCTTGGACTTCTCTGCGGCGGCCTTCACTGCCTCACAGACAGCCCTTACCTCCATGGCCAACTTCTCGTTGCGCTTCTACTGGGCCAGCAACTTGGTGGCATCCTTCTATTTTTGTACCGTTGTCTTATCGTGCTCCGCCAGATCTGGGGTGCGCCACTCAGGAGTCCATGAATTGAGCATGACGAAAATGGCATCATCAATCGTGACGAAAGGAAGTTTGGTCTAGTTCTGCGCCAGATCCTTACGTGCCTTAATATACACATTGTGCATATCTGCCTTGAAGTCTGCAAAGCTCTGTAGATTGTTGAACATTGTGGGGGAGAGGTGTGGCCTTCTGTTAATCCAAATCTGGACACTCACCTCCATGAGCACCCAGAAGATCTTAGTCTCGCATATCCATGTTGCATCCTTCATAGCCCAGAGCGACACATATTTGGCAACCTCCAGTAAGTCCTGTTCAATATGTGGAAACTGACTATCCTCAGGCAGTTCCCCTGTCACCAGTAAGATGGACAAGAGCAACCACACGTAGTGGAAGGTCTTGCCCTACTCATGAGCTTCCTTACAATTGGTCAAAAACTCCTCACAGAGAAACTCAGCCCAATTGAACTGGACCCCCTCTGTGCACTATTCGACCAACGCAACCACAGGCACTGGTACCTTGTCGCCGTGACATTTTCTCATCACCTTTCCAACCAATATTTGGGTGGCTATGTGCAACCCTTTGTCTTTAATGTTACTGATGGCATAGCCTCTCTTCTTCTTTTTCAATTTATACTTCTCTTTCATGGCCTTTGCGAGCGCCAAATCTCCGCTTTTGCTAGCTATCTCCGCAGGGTCCTTTCCCTTACAGGGAAGCCGAGAAATCCTATGGATAAGCTCTGCTGTGATGGGAATGGGCTCCTCCAGCCACAAGTACCCATCGTGTACCAAGAAAAGCAGCTGCCTGATGATAAAGATCGTAATCGGTGCATGGTGAAAATGCAGAATCCATAGTAGGTGGAGTAGCCCGGCCTTCTCCACCCCACGCAGCCATTTCTGCAGTTCTAGCATTGTAACGGACCCCACCTTGCTTTTTTTCATGAGGTTCTCAGTCTGTAAATGTGGGAACTTTTCACCATTCGCAAGGTCCCAGTCTTCAAATTTTTTTATGGGCACTCAACCCAGGGCCGAGCCTTCGAACGAAACTCCATCTGGGAAGAGCGGGGTTTAGAGTGCCCTCTTAGTGGCATCCAAATCCTTCGAAACCTTAACTTTCCCTTTGGGTGGGGAAACATATTTCGACAGTTGTGATGCAGCACACACCGACTGGATGTCTTTTGTCATCTCTTCATCTGCCTCTATGTCATCTACAAGGGCCTGTAGGTCCTCCTCCTCATCGTTTGTCTCAAGGTTGATAGCCTTTCCCTTTTCCACCATGGAAAGTTTACCAAATCACAGATTTCGTGGGGACATGTAGACTGGTGCTTCTATCTACTTGTCCTTCTTGGGCCTCGGTGTCTGAGGTGATTTCTATATTTTTGGTGCATCCCCCACCGGCGCCATAGGGCTCTGCATGGCTTCCTCGGTGGTACTTTCGACAAAACCCACACTTCTCCTGGTAATTGTCATCTTGTTCGAGCTGTCTGTAATTGTTCTCGACTTTGGGGGCTCAAACACTGCTTGCCGTTCAACACTTTGTGCTCTTTGTAATAGCTCAAATCTCAAACAAAAAATTGTTGTCTCATGGACAACCTTGGTAGCTTTATAGCGTCTCGCAAATTTGAATTTGATCGTTCCCCCCATTTCTGAGTCATTAATGCATTTTTGGCGGCAGATCATCTGAAATCTAGTTCTGACTTTGTGTCTTAATTGCCCGCCGCCCGCTCCTCTGTCTTAAATTGGACATCTTTTCATGACGAGTGACACCAACAGTCACCCGCGTGGTAGCACAGCCCCCTCTATGTGGGCGTGACCCTTGTGAGATGCCGAACATGCGCGTAACTTCCTTATCGTGTAGCTCCCTCATAGAAATTTTTATAATCCCGCGCTCTCTTTCAACTACTTGGATTGTTGAGACTATACTCCCTATGGCTAGTCAGGTGGTTGCACCACCTGTGCGAGACTTCAATTCACCTTCTAGCCTAGTTCGTGGGCACTCCTCAATTATCCTTGCGACAGTCAATGCCACACGTTCTTCCTTATGCGGTGCGCTCCCCTGATTACTTTGTTTGGTAAGGTGCGATCGCAGCCATGGTAGCAGAGTCATAAATTCTCAGTGACAATCTTCTAATGCAGTAGTATGGTCGTCTGTATCTTGTCTTGCCATTCTTAGTTTATCGATGAGACATACTTGAATGATTTCGTGTTCTAGTTTTTTGATCTCTGTGTCCATCAACATGCTTTTCTTCCTCAGTCGTACTTGATCTTCTTCGAGTTTGCGAAGTTTAAGGTTCCCTCACTGAATGGCTTCCTAAATCTGCATATGTTCGCCCTCATGTGGCTGCATAATTCCTTCATTCTGGTCCTTGTGTACTATCCCAATTGTGGTAGCTATTGCGTGAGGATTCCTTTCCTCCAAAATTATGGTCTCGACTCTGCTCCTCAACTTTGGAATCATCTCTACGCTCAGGTTTTTGCACATGGCTCTATAGGCCCATCAAACCATTGGTACACACAGGTCACAATCAGTTCATCTCCCCTGGTGAACCCTGTTCAAGACTCCACATACCTTATTGAATGTTTCCACGTTGAACAATTGTGGTGCGCATCGCCTTTCCTGCTGCTGCATCCTGTTCCGATTTTCGATCCTGAGTTTGGGGTGTGCTTGTATGGGCTGCCCAACACATGTCTGTACCCATCGAGATAGGTGGGCACGCAAGTTGCTCCATCCTTGCTGATTGACTCTTGTTCAAAGCTAGGGGCTTCCAAACCGTAGGCGCGTCATCCTTCTACATTCGCACCAGTCCTCAAAATTCACTTGATGTGTACCCCACCACCGTGCGAGTGTTGCACGTAGTGCCCACTAAAGCACATCAAACCACTACTATTCCGGTACTGCGCTTTCAAATTTTCTCAGGAATTCATCCACCGTTGTCAATCCATCATATGTTGGCAACTCTCTTGTGTCTGTTGTCATGCAACGCAGTGATCTAACCATTATGTTGCAATTCAGCATCGTCACTTCGTGCAACCAATTCTACCATCGCTCAACTTCTTTGTCCGAATCTGAAGTGTAGGAGCTTTCGCGCTCCCATGAGATTCTCCCATCTGCAGTCGGATTCACCCAATCTTAGTCTTGTGTAGTTATCTTGTAAATAAAATCAATATCATCGTCGCGCACTGGTTCAGTGTAGCACGCTCCTTTGGCTGGGTCCTGTGGGACTACTACGCTCATTGACTTTTTCTCGAAGATCATTTCGTGCTTCTTCAAGTTGATGACTCCATTCATATCAGTGGCCTAGTCTATTCCTAACAGCATAGGATAGGGATTGTTGTCATAGAAAATCTATATTACTTCAAAATCCGCCTACGCGCTCGCTCCTTCAATATCAATTGTTACCCCTGTTATGCTCCTATACCAATAGGTGTCATATTTCATGATTGACTGGTAAAATCCCTAATATGTTCATCCTTTCCTTGATGCAAAGGTTTCCATATTTTGAAAAGATCAAAACATTAAAAAATGTAAAGAGGATATGCCCTAAAAGAAAGATCAAAGGGTAAAAATAATGAAATGGTCAAAAGAAAAATGAAAGAAATGAACCCCAAAGGAAAAAGACCAGGAAAGTGTGCAAGCCCAAAAGCCACTACTATTTCATGTCCTGTAAATTAAAGTTTCATGTGCAGTTTGTTGAACTTTATGCTGCAATTGATGAATAGCCAAACAGTTTAATCTTGGCTAGTTCATGTTTGAATTCCCTGTTTTAGAGATAGAAAATAAAAATCTGTCCAAATTGTTAAAACTTGGCAGATAAGCAGATAGGTAGAGAAGCAAAGGAGCTCAAATGTTAAACCTGAGCCCTTGGATGTGATAAGGGTAGATCTAGATAGGGTTGCAATCAAAAGAGAAGAAGGAAAAGAGGGTTTTCCAGTCCAAGTGCACCCATGGAAGAAGAAGAAGAAAATGTTAGGTATAATACGCTGGGTAGGTAGTTCTGGTGTTGCAGAAGCATGCTTATGATTAATTTTTTCTCTCAAAGATGTTCGCCTTATTTTTATCCTAAGTACCATGGCAACTGTTTTGTTACAAATCAAGTGAGGCATGACTAACTTCCCTTCATCCTTTCTCCAGATCATTCACTAACTCCCCCCAAAGATATTGAGATCTTCTCAATGTCCCCAATTCACTCCATATCATTTCATAAAAACCCTAAGTAAAACCCGTTTGCTTAGGATATTGTACAAAATCACTTACAAACCTCTGTTTTCCCCTAAGCCTAAGTTGGTGAACTTTATAACTTGGCGCCTATCTTTAATAGATTCATTTTGACCATTAACATTATTATATGAATCCCTATATTCCTCCCCCTACCCATATTATGTATATAAAAGAAAAACCCCAAATTTTACTATTCCCACCCCGGCTAAACTATAGCCATATCTCAATATTTTACAGGGGATTCAAGGTTTATCTGAAACCTTGTAAATAACCCTATCTACGCGACCTCAGGATTAATTAACATTCGGTTAATTAATAACCTAATGTAAGTGCCCCGCGAACCAATAATAATCACCTCGAAGATGGTTAAATCATTGTTTAAATTTTATGGGCCTCGTGCCGTAACCCTCCGCCAGCTCCATTGACTGCCAGCCGTCAGAGCTGGGCCCGCCCATCCAATGGCCCACGATCATATCGTGAGGCCTTCCGCCGCCGAAGTTTATCGCCCAGGGAGTCGGTGGTATTGACGCCGTACCGGGGATACACGTCCTCCTCCCACCATGATCGCGGCCCCTCCGCCCGAAACCGCCTTAGCTCATAAGCATCCGTACCCCCACGTCACGACAAAACGTCACATCCCAATGACGTCATCCGAGCGAAAAGCGCCAAAAAGCCCCACGAAAGCCAAATTTTGTTAAAAAGTCGTGAAAATGTCATTTTTGCCATCTTCATTCATTTTCTCCGTGAAATTGTTTCATGCAAACTACGTCCAAACAACTACAGAAGCGTCCAGTCCGCCACCCAACCAAGCAAAGTCCAGCACCCTACTCTGCAACTCATCGGTCAACCTGCAAATTACACTGGTTCGCCTCCAAAATACATGTATTTACCCTGTTCCACTTCCTGAAACTGTAATTTCGGTTTTCCTCTGAGAATTTCACCTAAAAGAGCCAAATTCAAGCTAAAACAGTCCACAACTGCCATACCAAGTCACCCAGAACTTCTCTTTTGCCCATTCTTTCCACAGAAACTCGACCTCCAGTTTGAAAAGACAGCAAATAAACATGGAAGCCCCTGTGGCCCTCAATGTCGTACCCCTCAATGCACCTCACAAAGACTAGGATCGGTTACCCTTGGCGGATAGAGATTTTCAAATTAAAGAGTTATCTGGTGATATGAACCATCTCCAGGCATATTGCAGAATTAGGAATAGTCATCTGAGTAACTCTGATATCCTTGGAATATGGGAATCTAATCTCCCCAGGTATTACCTTCCCTCAGTTAATGTGTTCCCAGATCTTATCCACCACTGTTGTGCAAACTATGACCCTGTCAATAAAGCAGTTATGACTCCATCACACACTGTTCTCTTTTACATAACTGCTGAGTCTATCAATGAGATGTCACACTTCCATCCAGCTTAGCCCCTTGCTCCTCTTTCTGTGGGATTTTTGCTTGAGCAAAGTTCTCAATTGACCAGTGCAGAAATAACCCAGATTGCTAAATTATTTATGAAGCCAGATTGCCAGCCTCAAGGCCCACCTCCTTATGTACATGCCTGGTTCACTGAAACTAGCAAGCTTATTCTTGACATGATATCCTTTATATTGGGATTCAAAAACAGTGAATTTGTTGATGATACCATCTTTGTTATGTTGTCAATGTTTACTCCAGGACAGCCCCCTGCTGTCAAATATGATTATGCCTCTTTCATTGCTAAGAAAATCAATGAGCTATTCATAAATCTGGAAAGAGAAGGAGTCTTCAAGTACACCTCATTCATATATCACCTTCTGCTATATTATCTGACAGAAATCTTTTCATTTCCTCTCAAGAAATTGGATTCTAAAGGAGAGAGGAGGTTTGTGACCTTTTGGACCTCAGTCTTCCACAATGTTTCTGAATCCCCTTATACCTACTGTGAATTCATTGACTAGTTTATACATCCAGCCCCCACTTTATTGATAGGAGCTCCTCCTCCTAGGATCTCTAGGGATATAAAGAAGATTTTAAAGCTCTCCAAAAACTACAGAATATGTGACTGGTACCTCTACCAGAATCATACTGAAATAGAATATATGGCTTTAAACTGTGCCCTTATAAGCTGCTCAAATATGTGCCTATGAGACTATTTGCACTGGAGTATTTCAGGCAACTTATTAATGCAGACTTAACTCATTTTTGCAATGTAAAGAAAAAGGCTCAGCTGAGAATAAGAAACCAATTAGGCCCTTTTATCATTAACAAGATGGAGGCATGGGAATATGCTGATAAGATATTAGGGGAAGACCTTAAACTGAAGAAAAGTTTCTGGTGGGTGCCATATGACCCAAATAGTTTTATAAGTGACAGAAAAGTAAAAAACAAGCTATCAGCCTATAAACATTTTAGGATCCTTGAAATAGAGAAATTTTCCAATCAGGATGAGTGGGTAGAGGGTACATTAATAGAAGAACTTACTCAGCAAGAAGTGATGGAACAAGCTATGAAAGATCTTGAAAAGACCCTTGACCTGGACTCTTTTGGACAGGTATCTTTCAAGCTGCCTCAGCAAACCGGAGTGGGTACATCCTCTGTTGGGACTTCATAGCAACCTATATAAGAAACCAGTGCGTCAGATACAGGGTCTTCTAAGGGCAAGGAAGTGGCAGGCACAGAACAACAAGCAATGACGGATCAGCAGGGGCAAATTCCTCCGGTCCAAACTAAAGCACCAGAGGTACCAGCGTTACAGACTCCTCTAAATGAGGAAAAAGGCAAGAAAAGAGATAGAGAAGAGGCCACACCTATCAGTGGACCTACAGAACATCCAGGTGCAAAAAGGCAAAGGCTGAATCCTCTATCTGAAGAGAAAATCATTGAAGAGACAATAGAAAGTCTAAGAGGTGATAGGGCAACTAGCCAACAGACCTCCCCAGTGATAGAGACATCAACTAGCTCACATAGGCAGGAGCTAGAAAGGCAGCATAGTGTGGAAGTTTCATCCACTAGGCCATCAAGTAAGCAGACCTTTGACATCAAAAGAACATTCACAAAGATAAAGGCTAGAAATGACCCATTGAGGCTGCAAATTTACAACCAATATCTCAAGATGGCCCCCACAAATCAGCAAAGATTGATGTCTGCATATGACATTAAGGAGGGAAAAATGATCAAGAGCTATTTCAAGCCCAAGGTGCAACAACCACAATCAACAGTTGACTACATCAGGACAAATCTGGAGGTCTTGGCCAAAGAAATTCATCCAATAGACCAGATTGAGCCGCATAAACAGATTGGAGAGATGGTATACTCCACACTAGCTGATAAAGCAATGTTGGCTCATAAATTGCAAAATTCCTTAAATAATACCTTTGCTCAGTTAGATTTAGAGAAATCTTCTTCTCTAGAAAAGGACAACAGGATCAAATCCTTGGAGGACATCATCATTGAACTGGGACATGATCCCAAAGATGCCAAAGGCATTAAGGCACTAATGAAGAAGAAAGAAGAGGACATTGCTGCCCTCAGAAAACAGCTCAAAATGCCTCCTTCTATGCATCCGCAGACTGCAGATGTTGTGCAGCAAAAGTTTGAAGAGGACATGATGGACCTGCTCATGAGACTAAATGAAAGATTGAGTGAGACGGAGCAGGCATTGGATAAAGCACTACAAAATAAGTAGGGAGATTCGGCCTCCCAAGCACCTGAAGTAGCTCCAACAGTCACTACTGCCCCCTCCACACTTATAACAGCAGTGCCTCCAATTGTCCCGGCATCAACAGCGGAAATCAACACAGGTACCACAGTAACAGCAACAACACTAGGCAACCATACAGCTATGACTACAGAGCAATTAATAAAAGCCATGGAGGAATTGAAACTCCAAGTATCAGAGCTGAAGCAAGTCACAGAAAAATTGGCAAAGGTTGAACAAAGCTATGATAAATCCAAGATGAATGTGGCAGAGAAAACAAGGGAGATCAAAGCATTGGAGAACAAGGTAAGAGCCTTAGAAAAGGATCTCTCTCTGGATAAGCCTCTGGCAGAAATCAAAGGAATTTTGTGGACCAACATCACTCAATCCCTTAGTGATGTATGGAGGTCTATCCAAACCATTTATGAACAAATTGATTTGATAAGAGTGGCTCAAGTGGAAATTCAAAAAACAAGAACCTTATTGGGACAGA
Organism: Pinus tabuliformis; assembly: GCA_031772625.1. Lineage (NCBI taxonomy): Eukaryota > Viridiplantae > Streptophyta > Pinopsida > Pinales > Pinaceae > Pinus > Pinus tabuliformis. The sequence continues at coordinate 154,055,269 of CM062812.1, forward strand.
TGCTTGAGCGAGCTAATAGGCTAATACATTTTTTGAAAACCAAGACCAATGAAGAACTGGAAGCACTAGATATTAGAGACAGAACATGCACCATTCTGGACATCAAGAGAGTTATAACCATGAGAACTCTAATGAAAAATTTAGACAGAAGATCCCAGGACATGCAGGTAGAGATTGATTCTTTCATAGAAAATTTTACAGTCCTGCATCAAAAAGGTTTGCCAAGTCCTTTGGAAGTAATGATCGTCTGATGAAACACAAGGACTATGTACATAAATCAAATACATATGCTGTCAATCAAGCTAATACATCATCAAGTACTTCAGGAGAAAAATCACTTCCCTCTGGCCAGTCCCTCTATGACAGCCTAGAGAAATTATTCTACATAGAGCATGAGGTGAAGCATTTTCAGCATCCCACCTAATTTCTTCAGGTACACAAAGACTGACGAGACTTTAAGGAAGATGCAGAGACATAAATTACTAGAACTAGAGTGGTGGCAAAGAATGTTAGAAATCTTATAAACTTATCTTTGGTCAATTCAAAATTTTGGACCATCTGCTATAATGTGAAGAAAAAAAATGAATCACGGTCCTGCGGGTCAAAGTGCATCACATCGGAGTTAAAGAAAGTCCAGCCAAGGCAGAATAACTAGCACAGAGGATCAGTTCAAGATGGTCGTGGACCGACTTACAGCAATGACCTCCAGTACATCTCATAAAGACGGAACAACCAGCGTAGCATGAATTTATTGCATCTATTTATTGTCTCCCTGTTTTCGAGACTGTCTGTCTCTATCTATGTAAAAGAAGCATTAAATATCAGCAGATATTATTTCTATCAGATATTTTGTATGATATCTTGACATTTTTGTATAAATACCCCCCCCCCCCAAACGAAGTATTTGGGTTGGTTGGTTGGTGGTGGATGTTCATAGTTTTGACTGTAATACTGAAAAAAAAATTGGAATAAAACGTTGTTGGAACCATTGTTTGTTGAGTTCACTGAATGAGGAATTGATGCTAAGGACCTATTACAGAATTCTCGAATCATCTTATGGATCAATAAGTCCCTTCTAACTTGTGTTTTACAGTTTCTATGTTTATTATATCATCTATATTTCATTATCTAAATAATAGAGAGAAAGAATAACTTAGAATTTGCTTGATTGCACTCTGTGTTCAGTCTTTGTTATTATCAATGTTTTCTTCAGAAGTAGCATAAACAGTGAATTCTTAATTGCTCATGTTTCCCCTGATTGTTTCACCTTGAATATTTGCTAAGGAATTCTTAACAGCTCCTTAACAGTACTCAGCAATTTTCCCTCTGTCAACATGATGAAGGATTCTTGATTGCCCTTCACCCATTGAATCCATTCCACCTGATTCCAGCCTATGAATTGTTCCATGATTGATTACCTTGCTCTGTGATACCATCCTTTGTTAAAAAACCAAATCCAGGGAGATATCCTGCTTTGACTCCATCATGCCCAATGGACTAAAACTTTTTGGTTTTACCTCAATGTTCTATTGAATTCCCATCCCTCCAACCAAAACTCAAAGCAGAACCCTTGCACTTCATAGCTAGCCTAATATACCTTAAACAAAGCTAAAACATAAAGAGAGAGCCCTTTCTGGATGCAGATTGGCTAGAATCTATATCTAAAAGATTGGTCTGTGGTTACCTCGGCCGTATTCCCTTTCTTACAACTTTAGGGAACAACTTGAGTGATAACATCATTGGCGACTCAACTGGGGATCTGAAAAAATTGTTTGTTACTGCTGTTTATTTTATAAACTACAGATGGAGCCTGAAGTTGGCCAGGTAGCCTTTGAAACTGATTTTGCTATGCAATTGCAGGAATAAACAAACGCTGCTTCAGTCTATCTCCAATCTAGTTTATGCATTAAACAGTTGTCTCAAATACCTGATCAGTTCCTTGTTTCAATTTCTCTGTAGGAAAATTCAAAACTCCCATATTTAAAAACTTCCTACAAGATACCGTGAAATTTGTATTGTTAAAATATTTCAAGAAAAACCAAAAATATACTCAGAAACTGGCTCCAAAGAAGAAGATCCGTTACACCAAATCAAATCCTGATCCAAATCCTCCACCTGAGTTTAAGAATCCTAATCTCATCCCTAAAATCCTCAGAAGCCAAGAGAGCCAAGAATATTCTGCTGGTTTACACTTTAACACACATCAGCAAAACCCTATCCAATCTGAGCTTACTTCTGGAAAAGCACCAATCCTTTCTGCCATTACTATTGCTTCTCCTAGTTCACCATCAACACTTCAAACCACCTTTTCCACTCCTCCATCAACAGCACATATTTCCACTGTTATCCCTGCTCTTCCAGCTGTTGCACTTATCTATGCAAACATGGCAAATCGATATGCTCCCCTACAATTACCTACAAATCCAGGGGCTATGCCTCAAGATTATCAAAGAAAAATCACCTATTTTGATGGTACTGGTACTTACACAGCTCAACATCATACTAAGAAGATGACTAATTATTTTGAAAACTATGAGATTGATGTTGATGATGTAAGAATGAAAGTCTTTGTCCAAAGCTTAACCAGAGATGTTAGAACATGGTTTAGAGAACTCCCTGCAAACACTATTGCTGACCCAGAAGCTCTTTATCAGACCTTCTTAAACAGATGGGAAAATAAGAAGGACCCCCTACACATTTTATCAGAATATGAAAACTTGAAAAGAGGCCCGCAATAAACTGTTCAAGATTACTGTTCCAGATTTAACAATGTATACAATGCTATTCCTCGGAATCTCAGACCTCCACCAGACTTGCCTTGATCAAATTCCCTGATGAATTTGACTCTGACATGGCATACCAGCTTAGAAGACATGCAGAGTATAGCTGTCAGTGTTGAGGCCAACCTGATCTCTAAGCGAGCTCGAGCTAGAGCCAAAAGAAGGATACCCATCAAAGAAGAACCTTCTGCCTTTGAACAAAAATTAGATGCTATCATTAAAGGAATGGATAGAATTGGTGATAGAGTAGAGACAATTGAGAGGAAATCCCCTTGGGATGGTCAACCAAGCAACAATGGAAGAAACCCAAATTTCAGAAAAAAATCAGAATCCCAATACTGGAAAGGTTGGCCTTGACTAAAACATTAGACCCCCATTCCAAGAAAACTATGCTGAAGCTTCAACTTCTAGTGAACCAACAAAAGATACTCAAATCAACTTAATGGGTCTCAATAGTGAACAACAATTTTCTTAACCCAAGAAGACCAAGAATCTCATACTCTTAATCAATTCCAAATTCAATCAGGTGAGTCATTTGATTTTAGGGAGGGATATGACACATCCATCTATGAAGTTCACAAGCAATATAATCTTATAAGTAGGAGGATAGATGTTCCTGAAACCAATAAACATAAGTAAATCAAGCAACCTAACAAAGCTAAAGTTAAGAACCCTCATGTACAAACTCCTCCTAAAACAACTCCTAACCTAAACAATCCAACAGTTGAAGATGTTTCAGACAGTCAACAACCTAATAGACAACCTTCAACTTCCATTCCTCTCAAAGAAACTGTGGAAGATCTCCCAGAAATTGATTTAAAAACAACTTCAGCTCATAACAACATTCCTATAAAAGAGATAGACACAAAAAATGCAGCAGAAAAAGAAAATCCCACTCCCCGAAATACAAAAATACAAACAGAAAAACCTTTCAACCTTGAGACCGAAATAGGCAAATTAAAGATAGCCATTCCACTGTCAAAAATGGCTAAGCATGATGTCTATAGAGAAAAAATCAGCAAATCACTTCAAATTTCAGAAAACGGAGATGCAGTAAATGTCCTTGATGATCAACCAGAATTATTTTTGGCCCTAAGGTAAATGGAAAATTGGTAGACGGAGGGGTCCCTCCTTTCTATGTAAGTCTGAATATCCATGATAAAATACTTCACAATGCAATGTTTGATTCTGGAGCTTCTCATAAGTTAATGCCTAAATCTGTGATGGAGAACTTGGACCTAGATATCACCAGGCCATACAAAGACTTGTTCTCTTTTGATTCAAGCCAGGTCAGATGTCTAGGGTTGATCAAAGATTTATGTGTATCATTAGTTCAATACCCTGCCAAGACAATTTTAATAGATGTAGTGGTAGCAGATATTCCACCAAAATATGGCATGTTGTTGTCGAGGTCTTGGGGTACAAAGCTCCAGGGATCTTTACAATTGGACATGTCCTATGCTACCATTTCAGTATTTGGCCAGCCAAAGAGATTGTACCGAGAAACTTTGATGAAATACGTGGTGAGTAGCCAGGAGAAGCCCAAAATTTTCCCATCTATTCCATGCATTCTGACATGAACTCCTTCATCCTATACAATGTTGAAATTTACCCTTCAACTGATGTCAAGGTTTTAGCATTAATACAAGAAAAAATCATAAATGAAAGACCTAGTGCTCAAACCCAAGAAATTTCTAAACTAATTGATATAAGAGACACTCAAGAGAAACTAGATGAAACTGAAAATCCAAATCTCCCTAGTAAGCAAATTTCTAAGACTCCTGATACCAAATATAAAAATGAAATCCTTTGGTACTTGGAATTTGATGGATCAGTCAATAAACTAGGAGCAGGAGTAGGGATTTGGATACATAATATGGAAAATGATCATGCTGAAGGACATGCATACAGGTTGAATTTTAGATGCACTAATAACATGGCTGAATATGAAGCCCTCTTGCTAGGACTCAAATTGATCAAAAGCTTAGGGGTAGTTAGGGTATCAATTTTGGGAGACTCTGATTTAGTTATTCAACAGATGAAAGGGAACTTCCTCACAAATGATCTCAGATTGAGATCTTATAGAGGGGCAGCGATTGAAATACTCAATACCTTTCTAGAAACATAGCTTGCCAAAATTCCAAGGAAACACAATTTGCATGCTCACAGTTTGGCAACATTTGCCAGCACTTGTAAACTGCCATTTGAGCCCAATCATCAGTTTACAGCTAAGATTAAACACAGGCCAACTGTACCTGACAATGTGAAAAACTCGTAAGTGTTTGACAATGACACTTAGATTAATAATTTCTTGACCTTAAAAGAAAAAAATTTCTAGCACTAATATGGACGCAAGCACTGTTGGAGAGGTTGATCACATAGACAAAATTGAAACACACATTTCAGCTGAAACAGCAACTCAAATACTACATCCAACAAAATTTACCAACAAAGAGTTGCAAGAGCTTAAAGAAATAGACGTTGATGAAACTATTGGAGGAGAATCTGAAGTTATTGATTTAAAGGACAATTATTTACCCACAGCATTAACTCCTTTGGAAGACATTTTTTACTCTAATGATATCCCAAGGAAACCCAAAATGCAGCCTCTAAATGTAGACATTGAGGACTGTAACATAAGAAATGAACAAAATCCTAAAATGATAAAATTGTCTAAAACTTTGCCTCCTGACCAAAAGCTTAAATATGTTGAACTCGTCAAGGAATTTCAGGACGTTTTTGCATGGAGCTATGAAGATCTCAAATCTTACAATACCTCTGTTATTCAACATACCATACCCCTCAAAGAAAATCAGAAACCTTTCAAGCAAAAACTCAGAAGGGTCAATCTTGTACTCCTCCCCCTAAATGAAAAACAAGTCAAAAGAATGTATGAAGCTGGGATAATTGCACCTATCAGATTTTCAGAATGGGTCTCTAATTTAGTGCCCACTAGGAAGAAAATAGGAGAAATCAGACTGTGTGTGGATTTAAGGAATCTAAATAAAGTTTCTTTGAAAGACCACTATCCCTTACCTAAGATGGACCACATTTTACAAAGGGTAGTAGGTGCTTCCAGAATTTCACTGTTGGATGGTTTCTCAAGCTTCAACCAGATTTTAGTTCACCCTGACGATCAGGAAAAGACTGCTTTTACAACCCCATGGGGAACTTTCAAATATGTGAAAATGCCATTTGGACTCAAGAATGCAGGGGCAACCTTTCAACGTGCAATGGCCATAGCTTTTTCTAAAGAAATGCGTGATTTTCTAGTCATATACTTAGATGATCTCACTGTGTTCTCCAAATCAGAGCAGCATCATTTAGATCATTTAAGACAAGTGTTCTTAACATGCAGAAAATATGGTATATCACTAAATCCAAAGAATTCATTATTCGGTTTAGAAGAGGGCAAACTGTTAGGCCACATAATCTCAAAAGATGGCATCAAAATTGATCCTGACATAATAGAAGCCATTTTACAAATTCCACACCCCAGAAATGTCAGAGAACTTCAAGCTTTCCTAGGGAAAATCAATTTTTTAAGAAGATTCATACCTAACTTGGCTGAATTAATTAGATTGTTGAATAATATGCTGAAAAAATATTCCAAGATCAAATGGACAGTAGAAGCTAAACAAGCATTTGAAGAAATCAAAATAGCCTTAACCAAAACACCAGTCCTAACAAGCCCAAAATTTGACAGAGACTTCATAATATTTTCATTTGCATTTGAACATATTATTGTTGTTGTTTTACTACAGAAAGATGACCAAGGATGTGAAAAACCCATAGCCTTTTTCAGCAAAGCACTGAGGGATGCACCACTAAAATACCCAATCATGGAAAAACAGGCTTATGCACTTGTGAAAGCCATCAAAGATTTCAGAATCTACATATTATACTCTCATATAATAGCTTATGTTCCAAGCACTATTGTCAAAGATATCCTAACCCAAGAGGGGATTGGAGGCAAAAGAGGTAAATGGATTGCTACTATATTAGAGTATGATATTGAAATAAAACCTACAAAACTTATCAAAGGATAGGGATTGGCTAAACTCATGACCGAAACCAATTGCCAAGCCCTGAATATCAATGAACTAGATAATGAACAGGAGATGGCGACTCCACAAATCAGCTAGGCCTTCCTAGAATCACCTTGGTATTCTGACATATGTTATGTATTATTAAACCTACAGGCTCCTCCAGGGTTATCCAGAACAAAGAAAAGGTTTATAAAAATGAAAGCTTCAAAGTTTTGTATTTTAGATAGTGCTCTCTTTTGGAAAAATCATGAAGGTGTTCTATTAAATTGTCTAATAAAATATGAAGCTGACAAGGCACTCAAAGAATTTCATGCAGGGGACTATGGTGGACATTTGTACTGGAAATCAACTGTTGATAAAATCCTATGGGCTGGATTTTACTGGCCCACCTTGTTTGTTGATGTCAAAAAGTTTGTTACTACTTGCAATAAATGTCAAACCTTTGAAGGCAAGAGGAAACTTCCGCCTCTACCCCTTAAACCAATTTCCACTGAAAGACCATTCCAATAATGGGGTTTAGATTTTATTGGGGAAATTCACTCTCCCTCATCTAGCCAACATAAATGGATCCTGACTGCCACAAACTATTTCACCAAGTGGATAGAAGCCATCCCTTGTAGACAAGCCAATGATTCAGTGATCATGCAATTCTTAGAAACCAACATCCTGTCCAAATTTGGTTGTGTTGAAAAGATTATAACTGATAATGCTGTTGCTTTCAAATCCATGACAATGATCAGTTTCTGTCACAAATACCATATCTCTCTAGGTCACTCCACAGCCTATTACCCTCAAGGTAATGGTCTGGCTAAGTCATCCAATAAAATCCTGATCAATATCATTAAGAAAGTATTGGAAGAAAACAAGAAAAATTGGCATAAAAAGCTTATAAATGCATTATGGGCAGATAGGTTAACTACCAAGAGATCCATTGGAACTAGTCCCTATGAGCTTGTCTATGGTATGGAGGTTATATTTCCTTCATCTCTAGGGGTACCTGTAATGAAATTATTGCAAGAAGTCCAAGTACAGCCCAATGACATTCAAAGAAGGATAAATCAGACTATACATTTGCAGCAAACTAGAGAAGAGGTATATCAAAGATCTCAAGTGCTACAAGAAAAACTCAAGAAGATATTTGATAAGAGGACTAAGGCAGAGGATTTTTTCATAGGAGACAAAGTTCTGAAATGGGACTCCAGAAGAGAAGATAAAGGAAAACATGGGAAGTTTGACTTCCTATGGAAGGGACCTTTTATTATTCAGGCCTCAAAGGGAAATAATACCTACTTTTTGAGAAGCCTGGATGGTACAGAAGCAGAAGAAGGACCAGTCAATGGTCGGATGCTGAAACACTATTTTGATCCAGTTTGTTGATATGTCAGGACTCTAACTTGTACATAAGGATGTTTAGGCTCTGTAGTTTATTACAACAATATGAATGGGAAGGAATGTGTAGAAAATTTTGAGGAGTAGTCAAGGAACTTCACCACCTTTTTGTGTTACCTTATTTTTTTTTAGTTTATCAGAAATTGTAGAAGACTTGGGAGCTGAAAATATAAGAACAAACATTCAAACAAACTATCTAAAATAGAGATGTAATTGTTTGAATCAGCTCATGAGAGATGTGTATATTTTACATGGTCCTCTGTACATTTTTGTTTACTTAAAGCAAAGGAAGATTTCAGAGTGCAGCAAGAGTTGTTCAGAAGGCCATCTGACCTACTGTTCTTGAATTTTCACAAGGAAAAGCCATCCCCAAGTGGAGCTAGTGTTATGTTCCTATACCAATAGGTGTCATATTTCATGATTGACTGGTAAAATCCCTAATATGTTCATCCTTTCCTTGCTGCAAAGGTTTCCATATTTTGAAAAGATCAAAACATTAAAAAATGTAAAGAGGGTATACCTTAAAAGAAAGATCAAAGGGTAAAAAGAATGAAATGGTCAAAAGAAAAATGAAAGAAATGAACCCCAAAGGAAAAAGACCAGGAAAGTGTGCAAGCCCAATTGCCACGACTATTTCATGTCCTGTAAATTAAATTTTCATGTACAATTTGTTGAACTTTATGCTGCAATTGATGAATAGCCAAACAACTTAATCTTAGCTAGTTCATGTTTGAATTTCCTGTTTCAGAGATAGAAAATAAAAATCTGTCCAAACTGTTTAAACTTGGCAGATAAGCAGATAGGTAGAGAAGCAAAGGAGCTCAACTGTTAAACCTGAGCCCTTGGATGTGATAAGGGTAGATCTAGATAGGGTTGCAATCAAAAGAGAAGAAGGAAAAGAGGGTTTTCCAGTCCAATTGCACCCATGGAAGAAGAAGAAAAAATGTTAGGTATAATACGTTGGGTAGGTAGTTCTGGTGTTGCAGAAGCATGCTTATGATTAATTTTTTCTCTCAAATATGTTCACCTTATTGTTATCCTAAGTACCATGGCAACTGTTTTGTTACAAATCAAGTGAGGCATGACTAACTTCCCTTCATCCTTTCTCCAGATCATTCACTAACTCCCCCCAGAGATATTGAGATCTACTCAATGTCCCCAATTCACTCCATATCATTTCATAAAAACCCTAAGTAAAATCCATTTGCTTAGAAGATTGTACAAAATCACTTACAAACCTCTGTTTTCCCCTAAACCTAAGTTTTTGAACTTTATAACTTGGTGCCTATCTTTCATATATTCATTTTGACCGTTAACATTATTATATGAATCCCTATATTCCTCCCCCTACCCGTATTATGTATATAAAAGAAAAACCCCAAATTTTACTATTCCCGCCCCGGCTAAACTATAGCCATATGTCAATATTTTATAGGGGATTCAAGGTTTATCTGAAACCTTGTAAATAGCCCTACCTGCGCAACCTCGGGATTAATTAACATTTGGTTAATTAATAACCTAATGTAAGCACCCCGCGAACCAATAATAATCACCCCAAAGATGGTTAAATCATTGTTTAAATTTTATGGGCCCCGCACCATAACCCTCCGCCAGCTCCATTGACCGCCAGCCGTCGGATCTAGGCCCGCCCATCCAACGGCCCACGATCATATTGTGAGGCCCTCCACCACTGAAGTTTACCACCCAGGGAGTCGGCGGTATTGTCGCCGTACCGGGGACACGCGTCCTCCTCCCGCCATGATCGCGGCCCCTCCGCTCGAAACCACCTTAGCTCATAAGCGGTGCGGGCCAATACCGCTTACTGCCCTCCCACTGAACCTGTCCGCTGACGCCATCACCATGTCACCGCCACATCAGCATCTGTACCCCCGCGTCATGACAAAACGTCACATCCCGATGATGTCATCCGACCGAAAAGCACCAAAAAGCCCCGCGAAAGCCAAATTTTGTTAAAAAGTCATGAAAATGTAATTTTCACCCATTTTCATTCGTTTTCTCCGTAAAACTGTTTCATGCAAACTACGTCCAAATAACTGCAGAAGCGTCCAGTCCACCACCCGACCAAGAAAAGTCCAGCACCCTACTTTGCAACTCGTCGGTCAACCTGCAAATTACACTGGTTCACCTCCAAAATACAGGTATTTACCCCGATCCACTTCCTGAAACTGTAATTTCGGTTTTCCTCTGAGAATTTCACCTAAAAGAGACAAATTCAAGCTGAAACAGTCCATAGTTTCCATACCAAGTCACCTAGAACTGCTCTTTTGCCCATTTTTTCCACAGAAACTCGACCTCCAATTTGAAAACACAACAAATAAACATGGAAGCCCCTGTGGCCCTCAATGTCGCACCCCTCAATGCACCTCACAAAGACCAGGATTGGTTACCCTTGGCTGACAGAGATTTTCAAATTAAAGAGTTATCTGGTGATATGAACCATCTCCAGGCATTTTGCAGAATTAGGAATAGTCATCTGAGTAACTTTGATATCCTTGGAATATGGGAATCTAATCTCCCCAGGTATTACCTTCCCTCAGCTAATGTGTTCCCAGATCTTATCCACCATTGTTGTGCAAACTATGACCTTGTCAGTAAAGTAGTTATGACTCCATCACAAACTGTTCTCTTTTACATAACTACTGAGTTTATCAATGAGATGTTCCACTTCCATCCAGCTCAGCCCCTTGCTCCTCTTTCCATGGGATTTTTGCTTGAGCAAAGTTCTCAATTGACCAGTGCAGAAATAACCCGGATTGCTAAATTATTTATGAAGCTAGATTGCCAGCCTCAAGGCCCACCTCCTTATGTACATGCCTGGTTCACTGAAACTGGCAAGCTTATTCTTGACATGATATCCTTTATATTGGGATTAAAAACCAGTGAATTTGTTGATGAGACCATCTTTTTTATGTTGTCAATGTTTACTCCAGGACAGCCCCCTGCTGTCAAATATGATTATGCCTCTTTCATTGCCAATAAATCATTGAGCGATTCATAAGTCTGGAAAGAGAAGGAGTCTTCAAGTACACCTCATTCATATATCACCTTCTGCCATATTATCAGATAGACAGCTTTTCATTTCCCATCAGGAAATTGGATTCTAAAGGAGAGAGGAGGTCTGTGATCTTTTCGACCTCAGTCTTCCACAATGTTTCTGAATCCCCTTATACCTATTGTGAATTCATTGACTGGTTTATACATCCAGCCTCCACTTTATTTATGGGAGCTCCTCCTCCTAGGCTCTCTAGGGATATAAAGAAGATTTTACAGCTCTCGAAAAACTACAGAATAGGTGATTGGTACCTCTACCAGAATCATACTGAAATCAGAATATATGGCTATGAGTTGTACCTTTATAAGCTGGCCAAATATGTGCCCATGAGACTATTTGCACTGAAGTATTTCAGGCAACTTATCAATGCAGATTTAACTCATTTTTGCAATGTAAAGAAAAAGGTTGAGCTGAGAATACGAAACCAATTAGGCCCTTTGATCATTAACAAGAGGGAGGCATGGGAAGATGCTAATAAGATATTAGGGGAAGACCTTAAACTGAAGAAAAGTTTCTAGTGGGTGCCATATGACCCAAATAGCTTTATAAGTGACAGAAAAAGTAAAAAACATGCTATCGGCTTATAAACATTTTAGGATCCCTGAAATAGAGCAATTTTCCAATTAGGATGAGTGGGTAGAGGGTACATTAATAGAATGACTTACTCAGCAAGAAGTGATGGAACAAGCTACGAAAGATCTTGAAAAGACCCTTGACCTGGACTCTTTTGGACAGGTATCTTTCAAGCTACCTCAGCAAACCAAAGTGGGTACATCCTCTGTACTTCACAGCAACCTGTACAAGAAACCAGTGCGCCAGGTATAGGGTCTTCTAAGGGAAAGGAAGTGGCAAGCATAGAACAACAAGCAATGACAGATCAGCAGGGGCAAATTCCTCCAGTCCAAACTAAAGCACCAGAGATACCAGCGTTACAGACTCCTCTAAATGAGGAAAAAGGCAAGAAAAGAGACAGAGAAGAGGCCACACCCATCAGTGGAATTACAAAACATCCAGGTGCAAAAAGGTAAAGACTGAATCCTCTATCTGAAGAGGAAATCATTGAAGAGACAATAGAAATTCTAAGAGGAGAGAGGGCAACCAGCCAACAGACCTCCCCAGCGATAGAGACATCAACTAGCTCACATAGGCAAGAGCTAGAAAGGTAGCATAGTGTGGAAGTTTCATCCACTAGGCCACCAAGTAAGCAGACTTCTGACATCAAAAGAACATTCACAGAGATAAAGGCTAGAAATGACCCATTGAGGCTGCAAATTTACAACCAATATCTCAAGATGGCCCCCACAAAATAGCAAATATTGATGTCTGCATATGACATTAAGGAGGGCAAAATGATCATGAGCTATTTCAAGCCCAAGGTGCAACAACCACAATCAACAGTTGACTACATCAGGACAAATCTGGAGGTCTTGGTCAAAGACATTCATCCAATAGACCAGATTGAGCTGCATAAACAGACTGAAGAGATGGTATACTCCACAGTAGCTGATAAAGCAATGTTGGCTCATAAATTGCAAAATTTCTTAAATAATACCTCTGCTCAGTTAGATTTAGAGAAAGCTTCTTCTCTAGCAAAGGACAACAAAATCAAATCCTTGGAGGACATCATCATTGAGCTGGGACATGATCCCAAAGATGCCAAAGGCATAAAGGCACTAATGAAGAAGAAAGAAGAGGACATTGCTACCCTCAGAAAACAGCTCAAAATGCCTCCTTCTATGCATCCACAGACTGCAGATGTTGTGTAGCAGAAGTCTGAAGAGGACATGATGGACCTGCTCATGAGACTGAATGAAAGATTGAGTGAGATGGAGCAGGCATTGGAGAAAGCACTACAAGAGAAGTAGGGAGAGTCGGCCTCCCAGCCACCTGAAGTAGCTCCAATAGCCACTACTGCCCCCTCCACACTTATAACAGTAGTGCCTCCCACTGTCTTGGCATCAACAACAGAAATCTCCACAGGTACCACAACAATAGCAACAGCACTAGGCAGTAGTATAGCTATGACTTCAGAGCAATTAATAAAAGCCATGGAGGAATTGAAACTCCAAGTATCAGAGCTGAAGCAAGTCAAAGAAAAATTGGCAAAGGTTGAACATAGCTATGATAAATTCAAGATGAATGTGGCAGAGAAAATAAGGGAGATCAAAGCATTAAAGAACAAGGTAAGAGCCTTAGAAAATGATCTCTCTCTGGATAAGCCTATGGCAGAAATCAGAAGAATTTTGTGGACCAACATCACTCAATTCCTTAGTGATGTATGGAGGTCTATCCAAACCATTTATGAACAAATTGATTTGATAAGAGTGGCCCATGTGGAAATTCAGAAAACAAGAGTCTTATTGGGACAGATGCCTGAGTAAGCTAACAGGCTAATACATTTTTTGAACACCAAGACCAGTGAAGAACTGGAAGCACCGGATACTAGAGACAGAACAGGCACCATTCTGGACATCAAGTGAGTTCTATCCATGAGAACTCTATTGCAAAATTTGGACAGAAGATGCCAGGACATGCAGGTAGAGATTGATTCTTTCACAGAAAAGTTTACAGTCCTACATCAAAAAGGTTTTCCAAGTCCTTTGGGAAGTAATGATCGTCTGATGAAACACAAGGACGATGTACATAAATTAAATACATGTGTTGTCAATCAAGCTAATACATCATCAAGTACTTCAAGAGAAAAAGCACTTCCATCTGGCCAGTCCCTCTATGACAGCCTAGAGAATTTATTCTACATAGAGCATGAGGTGAAGCATCTGTTCACCATCCCACCTAATTTCTTCAGGTACACAGAGACTGAAGAGACTTTAAGGAAGCTGCAGAGACATAAATTACCAGGACCAGAGTGGTGGCAAAGCATGTTAGAAATTTTATAAACTTATCTTTGGTCAATTCAAAATTTTGGACCATCTGCTATAATGTGAAGAACAAAAAAGAATCACGGTCTTGCGGGTCAAAGCGCATCACATCGGAGTTAAAGAAAGTTTGGCCAAGGCAGAATAACCAGCACAAAGGATCAGTGCAAGATGGCCGTGGACCGACTTGCAGCACCGACCTCCAGTACATCTCATAAAGACGGAACAACCAGTGCAGCATGGATTTATTGCATCTATTTATTGTCTCCCTGCTTTCGAGACTGTCTGTCTCTATCTATGTAAAAGAAGCATTAATTGTCAGCAGATATTATTTCTATCAGATATTTTGTATGATATCTTGACATTTTTGTATAAACCCCCCCCCCCCCCCCCCAAACAAAGTATTTGGGTTGGTTGGTTAGTGGTGGATGTTCATAGTTTTGACTGAAAAAAAAATAAAAAAAAATAAATAAATAAATAAATAAATAAATAATAAATAAATAAAAAATTTGAATAAAAAGTTTTTGGAACCATTTTTTGTTGAGCTCACTGAATGAGGAATTGATGCTAAGGACCTGTTACAGAATTCTCGAATCATCTTATGGATCAATAAGTCCCTTCTAACTTGGGTTTTACAGTTTCTATGTTTATTATATCATCTATATTTCATTATCTAAATAATAGAGAGAAAGAATAACTTAGAATTTGCTTGATTTCACTCTGTGTTCAGTCTTTATTATTATCAATGTTTCCTTCAGAATTAGCATAAACAGTGAATTCTTAATTGTTACTATTTCCCCTGATTCTTTCACCTTGAATATTTGCTAAGGAATTCTTAACAGCTCCTTAACAGGACTCAGCCATTTTCCCTCTGTCAACATGATGAAGGATTCTTGATTGCCCTTCACCCATTGAATCCATTCCACCTAATTCCAGCCTATGAATTGTTCCATGATTGATTACCTTGCTCTGTGATACCATCCTTTGTTAAAAAACCAAATCCAGGGAGATATCCTGCTTTGACTCCATCATGCCCAATGGGATAAAAAAAATTGGTTTTACCTCACTGTTCTATTGAATTCCCATCCCTCCAACCAAAACTCAAAGCAGAACCCTTGCACTTCATAGCTAGCCTAATATACCTTAAACAAAGCTAAGACATAAAGAGAGAGCCCTCTCTAGATTCAGATTGGCTAGAATCTATATCTAAAAGATTGGTCTGTGGTTACATCGGCCGTATTCCCTTTCTTACAAATTTAGGGAACAACCTGAGTGATAACAACCCCTTGCAACCTTCCCATGGGCAAAATCTTCTATTGGTTTGACATTCGTAATTGAATAGGAGAACATTGTAACGTGGGCCTACCCATGCATTCCCATGTTTAATTCGGTAATACATGCGCGTCCTAACCTAGATTTATGATTACCTGATCCATTTCGTACTCACAAATCTGTGCAGTCAACCTCATTTCGCTTCCAGTGCACAATGCATGCTTCCCCAATTTCTGGACTACGTGCGGTTCTCCTGATCCCGCGCACCTAGTGATCAGCTCCTGTAGTCCCTTAACTACCTTGTTGTCATGTAGCAGTTTCATGCATGTCTCCAGAAAGGTAGTGAGCATTGAAGGATCCATTCCTGGCTCTAGTTGATCCTTACTACTTAAAGTGGAGGCCTATGTGAAGCTCTTCTTAGCTTCCGTGAATGTCTCCTTTGTGTGTTCTAAGTCAAACACAGGTTCCTTTGCAGGAGCCTTGCAAACCCATGATTTTCCTCTGGTTGCTTCCCCTTATCTTCTCCCATGGTCGTACCGCTTCTGAGCATCATGTTTACATTCGGGTCTTCTTCGCACAGCTCAGACCTCATCATTTGTATATTCTGAGTTGGAGGAGGCTGGAATACCCCTTTTTCATGCATCTGTGTGATCAACGTAGGATATTATATTGTTTCATGATCGAACTAAGCACAATACGAATAGGATATCCTTGTCGGGTTGGTACAATCGCGGGCATAGTGCCCTGGTCCTCCACAATTGTAACAAATAAATTGTCTGTGGCCCCTTCCTGGTCCCATTCCTCCTCATCCTTGACCTCGCCCCTAAAATCCAGCGCGCGCCATCCCCGCAGCTAGGTCAAGGGATCGCTTTTCGGTTTGCATCCTATAGGCAGGGTTTCGATCCATCATTAGCTCATAACTGTGGCAAGTGCGCTCATCATGGCCTACCAACCTGCAGAAATTACAAAATAATTGCTAGGGTGTATGTGTATACTTCTGCAACAAATGGCAATTATCCGTCGTGTGTTTCCCTCCTATCTGACAGATTGCGCACCATAAAGTGGGTGCCGCACTCGGCCCTACCTGTGCCTCCGGTCTCAACGGCATTGGCCCTCCTCCTGCTAAGTAGTTCACGAACACTGGACAGTGATCCTTGTCATGGCCCTGGCCTTTGCATTTTATGCACCATACTTCCTTGCGTGCCTCTGGCCGTGGTTCCCTATCCTGCTTCAAACTTTGCATTTCCAAACACATATTTTGTAGTTACGTGTGGATTTGTTGAACTCCCAACCCAGGGTCTTGTATCGGGGTCTCATGTAATCTCATCGCCATTTCCAACGCTTCAGCTTGGGTGGAAATTTTCTATTGTGACAATGTCGTCCTCAAGTGTGGTGTCAGAGATGCTACAAACCATGCACGATGTTGTCCATCCTTCAAAGTCATATTGGCTTCACAGATCATACTCTTCAACCGTTGATCCAAATCCCAAGGAGTCTCGCCTCGGAGCATCGCGATTTCTTTAAACCCAATGATTGATTGTGTCTTTGACTTTGGCTTGCTAAATTCTCTATTCAGTGTGGTTTGGATCTCTGTTATCCCTGTGTTTGGGTGGTCGTTAGAGTGCTTGATATACCATGTCAATGCGCGATCTTGCAGCGTGCTGACCAATGTAGCCTTCTTAATATTGTCGTCTATGACACCTTGTGCTTCCCATACTACTCTTACCATGAACCAAAATTGGTCCAGATCTTCATTCCCTACTCCTTTGAATATTATTAGTTTAATCGTGCTTGCCATACTGAACTGTGAAGGTGGAGTGGGTGGAGATGGAGGTGAGGGAGGTGAAGCGAGTGGCGATGTGGGTGGAGGTGGTAACCACGGAATGCGCTGCCTTATCAAACTGACTGCACTTCTTAGAGAAACCTTTGCGAGCTTGTCCTCACTTTCCTACGAAGGTGAAATTAAAGGACTATTTTCCCACTCTTCACTGCTTTTGTAGATCTTTCCGCTCCACGTAGTTACAAACATTAATTTATTTGCATAACCCATTTTTCACACAATAGCATCTTAATCCAAGTACTCAAAGATCTAATGTACTTACCTCGCGGTCCTTTGAGAAAGCGTCGTTCTGCCTCACTGTAGCTCACGGTCATGTCTACCGCAAAGTCAATGATAAATCCCCCTATTATCCGGTCGAGCCAATGGTCCATATCTCGTGCGATCTTATCTTCTGATGCCTCTAGTCTGTGCACTAATTCCGAAGTCCACACTATTGGTTTGTCGAGCCTACACCTTCCCTGGTTGTCGGCTAACTTCATGATCCACTCATATAGCTCAGAAGGAAAGGACGCAAAGAAAATCTCGTGCATCTCCATATATATGTAATGCTCCAACCACTTTTCCTCAGATACTTGTGGAGTTCTATTTTCCTGTGTCACGAACTCATGAATCTTCTTGTCCAACCACTTTCCAATTTCCTTCTTTGTTGGGTTCTAGTGGCATGACATCAGACATCCCTTATGCAGATCCTAGTCCTGGTAATGGAACCATTTCTTGGCTTAGTGGGGCCTAACCCAAGTTCAGAAGTGATTTAGCCAAGCAAATCCCGGTACTACTAGCCCTTTCGGCAACAGTCTACGGAGCGCGGACTGAGGTCTCACCTGAAGTAGTATGGGAGGGTGCTAGAACCAGGTTTCTGCACCCTGGGGATGTCTAATATGAGGTGATTGGTATGTGGTCCAACCTTCACACTTATTGAGCTACGCGCATCAGCGGGCACCCTGCACCCTCTGATATTGTTTCGCGCAGTTCTAGCTGCAGTGCGACCCATGTTATTTTCCCAAGTCTTCCTTAATTAGGCTCTGTAAATGATTACTTAGATTACTTTCATATATAAGTGTTCTTACAAGTATTTATCAATTGCGCGTAGTAAATAACAGAGTAAAAGCAAAGCATAACATCAAAATATGGATTCAAGAATAGATGCATAGAGTAAACTTCTCTTTATTAACTTCCAATCACAATTACAGACCCGACTCCACCCTACGCACTCAGCTGTAGGGGTCCGCGCACTCAGTTGTGGACTCTACTAGGCCTCTGCGCACTCAGCTGTAGAGCCTCTCACTACTCCTACGACCCAGTACACTTCATATCCAATTCTAAGCTTGAACCATGCCTTTGCTATTCTCTTTCTTATTACCTCCCTTTACACTTAGAGCCTTGCTCTATTTATACAATATTTTAGGGCGGACAGCCCTATGACTCATCCTAAACTTCGTTCTCTGCACTCGCACTTCACGAAGTATTACAATAAAATTGACCAAAACTTGGGCTTTGAGTGCAAAAAACATGTTGCGGGGGATCCCATGCCCAACACCCTACACTATCATCTCCTAGTCCCTAAACCCTTTTCCCATAAAACCCTAAGACCTAGGTTTCCAAAATTCCTAGGCAACCTCTACCATAAACCTGTAATTTAATTATCATTCCCAACTCCCTTGAAATTTTCACCTCCTATCACCTCCCAAATCTCTATAATCCCTCCCCTCATCTCCTCAAATTTGTATAGCCCTATCCCTATTCCCTAGACCTATTTCCACTTCCCATTCCCACCTACCTTATCCCTAGGGTTTCTTAACCAATCATTATGGAGGAAGATAGAGACTATGTGGAAGAGGAGGATACACAAGAAAGAGGCCCAGGGCTATAGATCTAAAAAGAGCTCTAGAACTAGAGAGGCAAAAAGAGGTTGAACTTGCCAATGAGCTCACTTTGAATGAGCAGTTTTCCATCATGATCGATGAGGACCAGGAATATTGGTTTGAAAGGGTAAATGAGAATCTTCAGAAGCTCTTGAATAATTCAAATAGGGATAATGACTTCCAAAGAAAGATGGCAAAACATTACTTCAAGAAAAATAAAATTGCATGGTCCAAGCTCCAAAAGGTCAAAACAAGACTTGAAACCCTAGCCAAGAAAAAGAAGGAAGAAAAGCTTGAAATCCTTTCTGAGGCATCACTCATTGCCTAACATACCTCATCAACCTTCCACAGATCAAATTTTGAAGACTTTTGAGCAATTTTGAAAATTTTGGAGTTTTTTTTCATTTTTGGCAATTTTTGCACCAGTCACGCTGCCAAAAGCGCAGTGCCCTAGGCGCTGCACTTTTCCTAAAGGCCTCCAAATGAATAATGTACACCACCATTAGATTCAAAAGGCCAAATAAAGTCATAGAAACCACTTTTCTAAGATTTTTTGGGTCAAATGGGCAGTCAAAGGATCAAAAAACACCAAAAAAATCATGTTTCTGCCCTATTTTGGAGGCTGGTGCTGCACTTTTTACCAGTGGTGGAAGAATCAACTTTTGGAGGGCCAAACTTGACCATTATGGAAACTAAAGGTAAATCTGGAAACTAGATAGGACAGGATTTCCAATGAGCTATCCGGGGCTCAATTTGGACACTGAAAACCCCCTCAAAAGTGGAGCTGATGTTGGCGCTGCGCTTAGGACAGTGGTGCTGCGCTTTTGACACAAATTTTCTTGGTTTCATCATTTTGTAAATTTTCTGAGTTTTGACAGTTTCACCTTGAAAAATCATGTTTTTACCAATGTAATTGATAGATGTAAATGTACTAATGTTTTTTTAAAGTTACCTAGGGTAAATACATTAGGTGAAAACTCTTTTTGTGATGTAATGAATCAGTTTCCAAAAAGTGAGGGATAAGTCAGTTGACCTCCCTACACTCTAGGTTTCAGTTCAAATTTTGGTGGAACAGATCCTTAGCTCATGAATTCGACCCCTAAGAATGGGATAAGTTGTTTTATGGCTATATCTATCATTTCTTGACTCATTTCACCGGTGGGATGTTGTTGTACTAATCAGAGACACTAGTGTAAGCAGTATTTGACAGAAATTTAATGAATGAGTTGTAGCTATTTTGATGGAATACCTTTGGTATGGCATTTTGACATAGTTTCTTCTTATGTTGCATATGTCTTAATTTTTTGTTCTCTCATGTTTCATTTCACTTCTATGATATGTTGATTTTCAAGTTGATGAGCAGAATACATCTTACATGCTCTGTTTTGGGGGAATCTTCATAATTTATCCATTTTCTTCAGTTTAGAAAGAATACATGCTTGTCTTGCTCTTTCTAGCACCTCAATAGTCAGATCCATCTCACTCAAGAAATTTAAAGAGTTTGAGTGTCTACTTACCTTGCTCCATCAAATGTCTGCAATCATACTCTTATTTTCCCTGACCTAGTCTCTTTGACCTAATCCTCATCTAGCAACCCAATTTCAAAAAATCAAACCCTTTTGCACATCATAACTAGCCTAAAACCTTAATTCATCCAGCCCTCTTGGCCGTGATTTTGTGGAGAGAACCCTCTCCGGCTTGGTAGGGCTAGATACCAAGTCAAAAGGTTGGTTTGTGGTTACCTCAACTAGACTCTTCCTCAGCCTTGGAGATCCGGAGGAGTGATAACATGATAAATATTTACATGTTCCAAAGGAGAAGAGAACAAAGTTGGATAGTAAATCAGAAAGTTCATCTTTATTGGGTATAAGGATGGTTTAAAAGGTTATAAGCTTTGGAACCCAGTAACAAGGAAGGTTGTGTACAACCGAGATGTGGTGTTTAGATAGGTGAAATATGTTATTAAACATAAAGTCCTACCAAAGGAACCTGAGAAGATAAAGTTTGAGCTGAACGAGGAAGAATTGGAATCTACAGCAGAAGAGGAACCAAAAGATGAAGAGCCACAAACTTTGGTTGTGAGCAGATCAGTTCAAGAAAGAAGGAAGCTAGAAAGGTATAGTTCATCTACTTTCTGTTCAAATTTTTCTTTATCTATCATTGCTGATGATCCCAGAACTGTGAAGGAATTAGTAGATTCATAGGATGGAAAACTCTGGAAAGAGGCAATGGTTGATGAAATGGCATCTTTTCACAAAAATGAGGCTTGGGGTCTGTTGGAGTTGTCGGCTAGAACGAAACCCATTTCCAGCAAATGGGTGTTCAAGAAGAAGATGAATGCAGAAGGAAAGGTGGAGAAATACAAAGCTCAGTTGGTAGCAAAATGTTATTCCCTAGAACCGGGAATTGATTTTGGTGATATTTTTTCTCTTGTTGCCAAGGTAGCTTCTATTAGATTACTTGTATCTGTTGTTGCTACTTTTGATTCTAAGGTAGAACAGATGGATGTGAAGACAACATTTCTTCACAGGGATCTAGAAGAAGAGATCTACATGAAGAAACCTGAAGATTTGCAGTAAAGGGTAAGAAATAATTGGTATTCAAGTTAAAAAAGTCTCTTTATGGTTTAAAACCGTCACCAAGGATGTGGTATCAGAAATTTGATACATTTATATGGGGACTTGGCTTCACTAGAAGAAAAGCAGATCACTGCATATATTTTAAATCAATTGGTGACCATGTTATTTATCTGGTCTTGTATGTGGATGATGTGTTGGTTGGAAATGACAAAGAAATTATCCAGGATTTGAAGACCCAATTGTCCCCCAAATTCGACATGAAAGATCTTGGTGCTGCAAAATATATTTTGGACAAAGAAATTAAATGAGATCGAGCAAAGAGGAAACCCCGGTTAAACCAAAGGAAGTATGTCGAGACAATACTGTAGAGGTTTAATATGCAGGATAGTAAATCGTTGAAGACTCATATTCTTGTAGGTGTCAAGTTATCTGCTGAGCAATGTCCCAAGACATAGGAAGAGGAAGGGGACATGTCCCATTTTCCATATGTAATTGCAGTTGTTAGCCTGATGTATGCGGTGGTCTGTACTATACTAGAAATTGCACATGTAGTGGGAGTATTGAGCAGGTTTATGTCAAAACCAGGGAAGGAGCATTGGACAAAAATGAAGCAGGTTTTCAGGTATTTGCGTGGCACTAATGATTATGGTTTTTGCTACCAAGGAAGACTAGGATTGGACAAAATTTTGGAAATTCATGGTTTTGTTGATGCAGACTAGGTTGGAGATCTAGATCAAAGAAGACCTACAAGTGGTTATGTGTTTAACCTATTTGGAGGTGCATTCATTTGGATGATTAAAAGACAATTTGAAGTGGCATTGTCAACTACAGAGGCAGGATACATGGAAACCACTCATGCAAGCAAGAAAGTAGTTTGGTTGTAGAGATTGTGTTCAAGTATGGGGTTAGTACAACGAGCTATAAGGATAGACTGTGACAGCCAAAGTGCAATTTTCTTGGCAAAGAACCCTACTTATCATTCAAAAACAAAGCAAATTGATGTTTAGTATCAATTTGTGAGGGACATGGTAGAATACAAAAAAGTGTTGTTGGTAAACGTGGACACTTTGAAGAATATTGCAGATGCATTGACAAAGTCTGTGAGCATTGAGAAGTTCTATTGGTGTAGAGAAACAATGACCATTGTTGGGCTAGATCAATGACTAAGATCTCCTGTGGCCCCCTGTGGAAAGAAAACAACAAGTGGGATAATGTTGGGTTTTGTTATATTCTTTCCACGACTAGCCCCAATAGTTAATCTGTGGGGGTTAGAGGGGGGGCGGAGGCATCCCTTCGTTGCGTTGGGCATAGTGGGGGGTCACAAGGGGGGCAGAAGTGCCCCCTTTCGGGGGGTTTGAGGGGGATGGTAGCCCCCATCTATGGGGTCTAGGGGAGTGCCTCGGGAGTTTTTTTTTTGGACCCTATATTAGGTGGGCGGACCTACCTATGGTTTTGTGCATGGATTTTGCACATGGTTATGGGTGCAATGGTTTTCAGTCCATGGTATTTTGTAGATTCGGTCGAGGGAACTACTGTTATGTTCTAATCTAGGTTTAATGGATTTGGGTTTATGGATGCTTCGGCATGTATATATATGTATTGTAACATTGAAAGGAATATAATGAAAAATCCATCTAGTAGTCCCGGTTTTGGGATCCAGGGGAAAATCTATGTGTAAATTTTTTTTATGTGTTATTCTCTCGCCATTATTTGTTTTCACGTTTTAGAATTTGTATGCAGGTAATTTATGTACAGGGTTAAAAACTACATGCACCAAGTTCATAGATAAAAGGGTTAGGAAGCAGGTCACCAATATAATTGTTCCACCGCCAGCCTCTTTTTATTTTGGTTTGTGTGTGCTAACTTCTAGGATGTTTCTAGTGTGTGTTGTTTGGTCCATGTCAGTAATTTTGGCCTTAGGGTGTTTGTACTAACATAATTGTACTCAAATCATAAGTTACCACCCTAGTTGAATTTGTTCACTGACGGTCACGTCATATTCATGGTTTGCGTCCTAAACGAGGTAGACTTGTTACCCCTACAGGGTGAGTACCCGTTGGTGCTCAAGACTTAGACCACCACATTCTCGTGGATTCTATATCTTGTCCTTCTAGTACTGATTTGGTTTCTATCAAGACTTTGACAGATGACTTTGATTCTCCTACCAACCCACCTTTGACTGATCCGTTGGGACTTGAGTTATTGTGGTTGAACCCTAACGGTTCCACACCTGCCTACATTCATGTGCCTTTGTCCATACTTTACCATATGGTAGAATATGAGACGTCCTTACCTTTTGCATCAGTAGTATCAATTTCCATGACATCATTGCCACCTCTTAGTGTGGTTATACCCACTCCTCCGTCCACACCTCTTACTTCTTCTTGGGGCATTCCACCGATTTCTTCAATGACTCCTGCAAATTTCTTGAACGTTTCCATGCCCACATCATCTTCTATGTCGACCATGGCACCCCAACCTAGTCAGCCGATAGGTTCAGGAATATTTACATTGCATTTTTCCCAACCAACTGTTCATATCCCTCAGTTAGGCATGGTTACTTCCAGTAATATGTGGGGAGGATCAACAGTTGTTCCTGGTCAACTTGGGGGTACTGTTTCTTTTATTATGTCACAAGCTTGGTGTTTAGTCAATTTAACGTCTTAAATTGCTCTACATAAATTATCAATCCGGGTATCGTAAACTGATGAAGTGTGGTGCACTATATGTGCTTAGTTAACCTCTTTCTTACTTCGTTGTTTTATAAAGTTATAATGTTCAACTCTCCCTAACCTTCTGCTTTCAACATATAGTACTATGTTAAGCACGATTAAGAATAAGTCCAAAAAGTAATCAAGCTCTAAGGTGACAAGTAAGAAAAACCACTTTAAAGACCAGTTATAATGTTCAACTCTTCCTAACTCCCTGCTTCAACATATAGTACTATGTTAAACACGATTAAGAAGTAGTTAGAAATAAGTCTAGAAAGTAATCAAACTTTAAACTTGCAAAGAAAGAGCTTGAAAGAAATAACTTGAAATAAAACTGAAAGCAAAGAACTTGAAATGACTTGAAAGTAAATGACCACATTCTAATGGCATTAGTCACTACTCATATTGCTGCAAATAAAAGAAATAAGAAAATCACTTCAAGGACTGATGATAATGGTTATCTCTTCCTAACTCCCTGCTTCTATCACATAGTACTGTGTAAAACACGATTAGGAAGTAGCTAAAGACAAATCCAAGAAATGATAAAAACTCTAAATGACAAATTATAACACTACTATGCCTTTTCCATCATACTGCTTCCTACATACATGATTATGTGTAACAAGTGGAAAAAGAATTAGTGCTACAAGCCAAGACTACTTCAAAACAAGCTGCAATTCATTAGTATTTGGTTCTCTTAAAGATAAATAATTCATGATAAAGAGACCATAAATTAGTTAGCATACAACTTGTAAAACTAAACTAAAAGCTAATCTAGAAAACAGAGTAAAAAGGGCAGCACTATGAATAAGACAACTGCAACTACCATTAGATATTAAAGCAAATACAACACACAAAATCCCGGGAGAAAATAAAATGCAGTAATTCAAACTGTACAAGGCAGGGGCCCCCTACTACCTATGAAATCAAAGCAAAATTAAACACACTTGCATAAATTAAAATTGCATGAATGAAAATCTAATCTACCTTACATTCTACAAAGCAATATTTACAAAATGAAATCTAATCTACTTACATCCTAATATGCTCCATGACATCTACTTCACATCTCCTTCCATGTTGAGAACATCAAAGCTTTATTCAATTTCTTCAAAAGTGCAAAGTACAACAAAGCTCTCCAAAGCTTTCAAAAGCCATGGGACTAACAAACTAAAAGGACTAAGAAAAGACTAAAGGAAAGACTAAAGAGAGACTAACTAATGAAGGAGAGAGATCTCCTATTTATACAAAAAGATGAGAGCCATCTCATTAATGATAATCCATGAATCTCTCCCTCTACCTCTAGAGTCCTAATCAAAATAGGAATTGATAAGACACATGTCTTTTAGAGTTACAATACAATTAGGAGATGTGACACATATCCTCATGATCCCATGATTCTTTCCAACCAAATTCGAATTTGGCCTTAGAGTGCCACATAAGGGTCTTCTAGAAGTCTCCTTTCAACCTACACATGTCAACAAACTCAACCCATTTGTTAGGTATAAGCATATGCACATTATTTTCTAATGTTTAACCACAAATTCACTTAAAAGGCTTAGAAATAATAAATATTGGAAAAACATAAAGGTAGCCCAATGATAATGAAAGTGGGATGAATGTGATGACATAGTAGTGAAATGGAGGTGAAATGGAGGTGATATAATGGACATAATAGTGTAAGTGTAATGGAAATGAACGACATTTTCAAGACTCAACACTTGGTACAATTCTCTTTTTGGATCGGCGCCACCTACGAGTACTTTTACTGGGGGGACTAGTTTACTTGGGGGCAATCCCACTGCCAGTGTCATTTCACACATGGGTTATCCCCCTTATGTCAGTCCTACTGCGCAGAGTGGTCCTTCTTCTATCCCTAGGTACAACCCCATCAAAAACCATTCTTTTGGGGTTCCTTTTCTCTCTGGTGGTATTTACCCCGAGGGGCAGCCTCAATTTTCCAGTCAAACTGACCAACAACAGTCTTATGTCGGGGTGAATGCTTTTCTTCACCAGTAAGTGCATCATTCCACTCCTTATATAGGGGGACCACACAGTTTTGCAGGGGCCTATCAAGCCTATGACCCATTTAGTCAGATCCAAAATGCTTTCTTATATTCTCTTGATTTACCAGATTTGGTGAAACTGACTAATGACCCCATCCATCATGATCCTAGGTGGCCACCTATGCCTGCCAAATTACAGTCCGATATTCCCATGTTTGAATAAAAGCTTGGGGATAATCCATCCATGTGCATTACAACTTATCATTTGTGGTGTTCCTCCAATTCTTTGGTGGATGATTCTTTTAAATTTCACTTATTGCAACTTATGTTGACTGGGGATGCCACAAAGTGGTACATTGAGTTGGATACCGCAAGCTACAGTGACTTTTCCTCCCTTGCTCAAACTTTCCTGACACACTTCTAGTTACCCACTTGGTATGATATCAGATTTGACCTCTTGTCCAATTCCAAACAAGATGATGCCACATTAATCTCTAATAATATTCATGAGTGGCGTCGTCGCAAGTTGTTAGCAAGAACCAAGTTACCTGATGAGATATTACATAAATAGTTCATTCGATCCCTCCGACCACAAATTGCCAAGGATGTGTCTATGTTTAGAGCCATTACTAACCAACAAGCTATTCTATATTCCCAATATTTGGATCCTATATATTCACAGTCAGGTACACTTTATGAAGTGTTGCCTAATGCCCCTAGGTTTTCCGTTTAGCCTCCAAAACCTGTTCTTGGCCCACATGCTGAAGGTGTGATTGGGTTTGTTTTCGATTTCGTGAGCCAAATTGTTTCCCAACTTGGGAAATTTATTGTTACATCTCAAGCCCTGGCAAGTGCATCTGGCTCTTCTAAAGTGCCCCCTCTTGAGCTGTCCACCGATGGTCTCACGATGATGTCCACTAAACTAAATAACAATCAACAATTCGATGGTAAGAAGAATAATAAGCAAAATAAATAAATAAAAATCAAAATGCTCAGGAGTCTCAACCCAATCCTTAGAGTCAGGGAGGGGGCACTAGTGAATGTCACTGTAAAGTTTAGTTCCCCTGTAAAATTTGTCAAGGTGACCACCTTATTCACAAATTCCCTCGAATGGATGAAGTTCATAGGCTTCTTTCACCACTGTCTACTCAACAACCTATTGTTTTAACCCATCTGTTCCCTGCACATCCCCAACAAAAAATGGTTTCTAAACCCTCTCGACCTCCACAAGCAGGCAACGAGGGGTCATATTCTCATAATTCTTCTGTCTTCATGTGCAAGGAAGATGTCAATGTGACTACGTGAGCCAAATATTACGATATTCCTGAGTTGAGTTCCCCCTCTAAGGACTCGTCCACTCTGCCTACTTCCACTGGATCTATCACTTTCGATAAGGTTGTGGAACCCGTCTATCGCCCTCCCAAGGGTGTTCTTTGGAAGGCAACACACAATCCTTCGGCCAGGGATGCTTAACACTACAATATTGTTGAAGATCTTGTCGAGGATCCTTGTGCCATGTCTGCTTTGGAGGTATTGAAAAGATGTCCTCAACAGCGCAAAGCCTTGTTATCTTCCATTGGTGGCGTTGACCCATCTAACTCGAATATCATCACTTTTAATATCTATAAAGTCGCCCCTTTGTCTTTCACATCAGATTTTTTTCCAAATCATCGTGCATGTTTCCCATAAGAATATTCATCACACATTGGTGGATGAAGCCTCTTGCACATGTGTCATGTCAGCATCACACTGGAAGGATATTGGCTCTCTGGTGCTCACCACGTCCAATATGAATCTCCAAGCTTTTGATGGACAAAACTTTGTCCCAAAGGGAGTTCTTCTGAATTTTTCCATTGAGTTAGGGGGGATAATTTTCCATGTTGATGTCGAGGTTGTTGACGCCATGTTAGATTACAACCTACTCCTTGGCTGTAGTTTGTTGTATGCAATGACCACAGTCGTCTCTTTTGTATTTCACTTGATTTTATTTCCTCATGAAATTAAGATCATTACTATAGATCAAATTGACTTATGCATGCCATATGCTTATATTTCCACCACATGGAATTATGTACCACTCATGGGAGATCACCCTAGTCAATTTTAGAGTGTTGGGGTTGTGCTCTTCAAAAGCCATATCTTATGGGAGTGTTTCCTCAACTCCTTCTGCCTAACACTCCTACTTCTACCATAGCTCCTATGCATATGATCTCTTCTGGCACTTGTGGACCCCATCGACCCCATCGACCCCCTGATCCTTCGGTGGTGTCGCTTGTTATTATGGAATTTGATCAATCTAGTGAGAATCCTCTACCACCTGTTTTGGAAGATATTCCCTCTCTAGTAGTCCCATCAGTACCTCTTGAAGCTGGTCAAAAACTCCATCCTAATACGAAATGTGATCAGGTTCTTTTTCCCACATGAGTCATCCATTCACCTATTCCACCTGACTCCCTCGATGACAAACCCCCCTAGCTAATCAACTGGGAGGACATGGATTCACAGATTGATCATCTTAGGGAGGTTATTCCTCTTCATGCCATTAATATCCCCGATGTGGAATGAGTGGAGCCTGGCACTTTAAATCTTGAATCGACTCATGTGGGCACCTTCCCAGTGTTCCTTGGCATTACCACCCATGGACCGAATCAAGTCTTGGGATTCTCATGCTAAACTTGCCAATGAATTGTCCAACTCCTATCCACTTTTTGACGAGTGCCTTGCACCTCCTTAATGTCATGATCCTCCCTTATGTCCTCATGTTCAATTCGAGAGTGAAACTATGTTAGAATGTCCCTAGAATGGTCAACTTTTTCAGATTGTGCAGTTTGATTTCCTTTGGCATGGCCCCAAATTGGTGAGCCATATGGTCCCCTCACCCTCCATGAGTTCTCGTATAGAAACCCTTGTCCTGTGCTTGGCTGTGGGCACACTTTAGCGTGACCTATTGGATTGTGTTGTTCTTGTACATATTGTACATAGGAGTGTGATTCTTTATCTCATTTTTTTGTTTGGTGTGTGATGCGAGTATCTGTCATGCCTTATTTATGCCAAAAATACAAAAAATTATAAAGTTCAAAATAAAAAAAACATGATCTTGTTTTTACCTTTTCCATGTTTATTTCTTTCATTATGTGATTTAACCATGGGTCTAGCCTTTCTTGATTGTTTCTATAGGATAGGGTGGTGTTTCTATTGCGACATCCATTTGACCTTAGGTGTGTTTCTCTTGAATTTGGCATATAGGGGTAGGTCATATATCACCATAATCGATGCATTATTGACTGTCAGTGCCATATTTACGCCTTAGGTCTGACCCTGTCAAGTTGCGACTTTCACCACTTCCTTTATGCCAGTCATAGCTTGACGGTAGAGCTTACCCACTCATGGATACCCTAGTTAGCACCTCTTTTCCAAGTTGGTGTCCATGCAGTCATTTTTTACTCCTTGGAATTCCTCCTTCTGAATTTCCATGACCTAGAATCTGAGCCACATGTTCTCTTCTTCGTCTCATTTCTAGTTTTACCCCAGGAAGACTCCACCATTTTTATCCCTTGTGATTTCCACTCTCCTATCAACCTATTTTTGCAGTTTGAGCCTTGGGTACTTTTTTCCATTATCATCATCTGCTTGGCTGACCATCCACTTTCACTTGGTGTTTTACCCTTTCTTGGAGGAACTGCTACGATGATTGGTCCTATTAGCCAACCTATTATCCTTATTATTCCATGAGCATTTCCAACATTACTGGAACCAGTTGCTACCCTCTATACCACTAGTTCCTCCAAGAGAAATTTTCTTTAAGCTCTTTTCAGACTCCTTAATTTAGAAAATATTTCTGAGTGAACTTGTCTACTTCACGCTCGTTAAAGTACCTGAAGTGTCGTCTACCCAATATAAGTTTAACCCTTTTCCGGAATAGAATAGACTAGTTATGAGAAAGGAATACCCTAGTTTACTTCAGCTAGGAGGTTCCCCCTTATATGATTTTATCTCTTTTTCGAGCTTGGGGGACAACTTTATGAAAGAGGAACTTACAAAAAGAGAAGGGAGGGAACATCTATTTTCATTAGTCATTGAAATGGCAACATCAGTTGTGTCACCCTTGAACATGGCACCTATCTGTCTCATTATCTCACAGTTGGGTTTTAGCTTTCCTAGGATTCGTACCATCCATATGAGTCTCTTTACTCCTTCAGTTGGTTACTCTTCCAGTCACATGGAGTGTTCTTCAATGCCTCCTACATCGTTGCATGATATCACATGGTTCTCATTACTCATGTTTCCTAGTCACTCTTGTGTCATGCCACTATGTGTTCAAGGTAATTCTCATCTTGTGTTGGCCATCTACAATAGCCTATTGACCTTTTTGAGTCGGCCATCCTTGTGTCAATTATATTTCACCACTTCATGACTTCATCCATTCATCACATAATCCTGGTTTGTTCTGTGTTGATTAATGGGGGATACATTATAGCCCTCCTTCGACGAATCTTCTCCTGTTAAGTTCAACTCATTATCCAGGAGCTTGATTTAGGAACCAGTAGTACCTTGGAGCTTGCAGAGCTCAGTGGCAGGCTTCCTTATGATCGAAAGTGGGTTTTCATCCTTGGCTCCTGATTGATCGAGTTCACTAGTGTTCAACATCAACTCATCTATTCACACTTATTGGACTGTACTAAGTACCTTGGGGTCCATTTTCATCATTGGTGGATACTCTCGCGTCTATTACTGGTTTACCTCATTGGCTCGTAATTAGGCGGTTTCTAACATGCTCGATTTCAGCTCATCTATTTGCATGGTGTAGATTTGTACCATCAGGGTTATGTTGAAGACCCTGGGTTAGGGACATCTCACTCTTATATGGTATCCTTCCCAGGTAGCTTTGGAGTTGTGTATCGTTTATGTACTTTGAGGGCTATCGTGAGACACTTCTCTATCTTTCATGTACCCATAGTACTACTAGTGTATACTGTAACATAGGTCCATGATTGTATTTGTTGGTGGCTATGCTCTATTTTTTGAGTCACACAGATCCACTATATATGTCTTCATGGCCATGTTCTAGAATTTCATGTCATGGGTTTGCAGTGTATTTTATAGCAGCCATGTTCAGTACTTTCTTATGACCAAACATGGGTATGCCCACCTCAAGGATTTCATCAACAGAGTTGAGCCTTCAGCACTTGAGTTCCTCTTATCCATCTTCGTAGTTTTGGCTCCTTTCTCCCATTTTGAGCATTGAGTATTATTGTAATGCATTTCGGCCATCAGTTTCTCTTATGACCTCATGCATTAGGGGGCATTTGTTATAACCCTATTTTCCACTGCATTATAGTGAGAGAAACCCAATATCAACTTACCTCAGTTGTCTGGCTTAAATTCATCCCCATTTACCTTTTCTTTTACTTATGTAAGAATTATCCAATCATAAAAGGGCGAAATTACATATTTGAGCAATTTCTCATAATTATTTTGCCAAAATATTATAATTATGAGATAATACTTATTTCATAATAGAGATAATTGATAAAAAGCTCATAATCGTGAAAAAGGTTTCTAAAGTTTGTCATTCCCAAGGAAATCAACTTGACCCACTTGTGTATGAGTTGGCTAGGGGTCCATTATTGTAGAAGTTTCCTAACTTCTCAAGCCCCTAAGTGTCTAGATTCATTCTCATAGAGGATAGAATAAGCCTTTATAATCTCACCAAGAGGGAAGGAGAGATGATCCAAACTATAGCGTGAGAGCTCTACTGTCTTGGGAGAGGAGACAATATTGCAAGTTGGAGGAGAGGATCTTATGTGTTGATGGTATACATTTGATGTAGTTCGATTTATATGGTTAATAAAGATCTATGTTCCCTTCCTTACATGAATTTGTGTTCAATATGTTATATGATCGTATCTATTGCTTTTGATCTGACAATATTCTGAGGAAGATCAATCGTTGTCCTTGTTTAGTTGTGCTTGTGTGTAGGGATGGATATCTAGTGCAGACGTGTTGGATCGCTCGAGTGGAGCGCAAGATCTAAATCGAACTCAAAACCCTTCCCCAACATGCGAGGATTTTAGGTGTGCTCTCTCGTCTTTATAGCATAGATCCGACTGCTTGTTTCATGCATGACCATTTGGATTGGGGGCTAGTATTAGATTGTATTAGACATTATATGTTGTTTTCTATTGATCTCAATCAAGCATGATATCGCGGAGTAATAGCTCCTTGCAGATTTAGTTGTAACAATCCATCCCAACAATTTGGTGTCCTTAGCACCCTTATTGTTAGGACCCTTAGAATATCTTACTCTAATCACCTTAATGAAGAAATTAAACACTTAACCTCTGTTTTTAAGGATATAGGATACAAGGAGAAGGATATTAAGAAAGCTATAAAACGAGTGAAAGGAAATATCCTCTCCAAGGGCCCTCAAAAAAATTGTAGGAAAGCTTACCTTCCATTCATTCAAGGAGCTACAAACAAGATCGATAAGTTTTAAGAAAGAAGGACACATTCACTCAATTTACAACATGTGGAACAATTAAGCAAAGAATGAGGTATGTCAAGGATAACATCAATCAGCAACAACTTAAGGGAGTTTATAAGATTGATTTTTCTTGCGGTAAAAGTTATATTGGAGAGATAGGGCACTCTTTAAAAACAAGACTTAAAGAGCACAGAGCAGATATTAAGAATGGGAGATCGCGCACTTCAGCCCTTGCGGAGCACTCCTCAAAGACCAAGCATCATGTTTGTTTGGAGAACGCCAAAATTATCACTAGGGAAGATCATTATCAGAAGAGGAAGATCAGAGAGGCACTTGAGATTATGAAATATCTGCATAACCTCAACAGGGATGGTGGGAATGAGATCAATGGAAATTGGCTTCCCTTGATTAGGCATATCAGCGCTTCAATATCTTCTGAGGTATAGTATCCCAGGTACAACCCTCTCTCCTTACCTTGAATCTTATATAAAAATATATAAACAATTTTAACTAACATATTAATTAATTCATTAGTTAGTTGTTTTATTAAAATAAATTAATTGAATAATTTATTTTTTGTAAGAATTGTAGAACTCTATGTATTAGATATTTTCAAAATTTTTTACATCCAAAACCTCCGGTTAGTCACCTGCCCAGAGGAAACCAAGTGACCACCGGTCAGCATTGAAACCATTCCAAAATTTGAATAAGTTCATGAGGATCCACCCACTGTTTCTATAATGTCTATGACTGTCTCTACTATTGACAATAAAGAACAAAACAGATCTACTTATTTCCTTCATCTAAATCAAAATTCAAAGACAAAACTATCAAGATCACTAGACTAGTCCTCATCTGAGGATGCTATCTGAACTGAAGCCTTTGCACTTGGACCTGAAGCCTTTACAATTGGACCTGAAGCCTTTACACCAGGGCCTGGCAGCTTGCGTCCCTGAGCCAGATTCCATTTGATCTCTATCAGAGTCTGTTTGATCCTTCCCAGTGCGAGATTGTTCCTGTAGGTCTGGATCTGAACGGTCGCTATATCCTTGAGAATTTCTGCCCGGATTGGGTCCTTCTCCTTGCTACTTTCCTGTTTGTCCAGAACTTCTCCTTCCATGTGTTCATGGTGAAGAGTCATGGCCCGAGCTACAATATATTTCATGATCCAATATTGTTGTAGGGTCTTTTTGAACAGCGATTGCCTGCCATTTGTTGTCCCCGGGTCCTGCAGTATTTCTTCCCATTCTTCCATGGGTATGTCTCCACTTTTGAGATTGTTTCTTAAATCATGCTCCCAGTTCCAAATCTGGTATGTAACCTCCTTCAGGACCCTTTCCATGTAGATGTCTATTATCTTCTTCATTTGAGCTCCGTCAGGCTTCCTGCCCCTTTTTTGTCCCTGACTGCTGGTGCCTTCTTCTTTCTTGGCATTCCTCTTGCTTCTCCTAGGGGCCATTCTTCTTTCCACTTTGCCTTTAACACTATTTTCTTGTTTCTCTTTGTTCTGTTTCCCGGTCCTGCCCTGTTCTGTTGCAAAACCTATCACAGAGTAAACACAAATGTCAATCTTATCATTTAAGTTTACATTATTATCCGTGGAGTTTCTCCCCCCCCCCCCAACCTCTTGTTTCCAATCCTCTAGTTTCTCTCTCTCTCTCTCTCTCTCTCTCTGTGTTTTTGACCTCTAGCAACCTCCCCTACTTTGCTTGGCTTTGGTCTTAATAATTCTTCTGGTCGTGGGGTACCCATGGCTACTTTGCTTAGCCCTGTCCATACAAGAAACCCACATTTGGTCATTTTTCCTTCTCTCCCTTGATGGTTCGCCCCTGGTGCGGATTGGTTTACAGAGGCCTCCCCTTGGGTTGGTTTTCTCAGAGTTGCCTACCAGGTTTATGCTGGCTAAGAATTCTCCCCTCTCCCTAGGGTGCAACTCCATCCCCCATGGATTCTGGAGTTTCCTTTCCCCGCTGCCTTCTTCCAAGGTGGCAGGCATTCTTCCTTTCCCTAGAGCATGGGAAACCAGGGCCTCTATTCTAAGGTGGGGGTCGGTTAAAAATGGTTCATCCAAGCCTTGGCTCTCGGATTTCTCACCATCTCTCTTAACTTTCTCTCTGTCCCTGGCACCCAAGATCTCTTCGAGGTGATTTCCTTTCAGACCTCTGAGAATGCTATGATAATTGAATTGATCAAACCAGATATGTGTACCATACTACATTTCTAACCTATATTCTAGACAATTTACACTTTCACAGTTTAAGACTAGAGAAGTCACATACCCTTTCACCGTGCTTCGCCTGGCTTGCTCCTTCTACTTCCTCTTGTTGCCCGCTCTTTCGTTCTCGCCACCTTTCTTCTTTCTCTTCTGCATGCAAAATACCTCTTTCCCCTTTTCCTTATACTTTATTCCTTTTTCATTCCCTCCTCTTGTCGTAACCACCAGCTGTCTTGTTTTCGCCTTGGCACACCTCCCTTCCCTCCTGCTTTGGGATGCTGCCCTCCTGTCCTGTCCACCATCCTTCATTTACTACTTTCCTCTCCCGGCTACTCTTGCTATCGGGTCACTGACTCTGCCCTGCCACTTGGCATTAATTCGCTGCCCATCCTCGGGTTTGCTGTCCTACCCTCTCCTCTTCCATTCCTTTCCATCTCTGCTCCCATACTCTCGGGTATTGTCCTTTTGCTGCCCACCTCCATCATCCTACTGAACTCCAATATTATCCTATCCCACTCTACCTCAGCCGTGTACTGTTCCTCTTGTGGCTGTCCTTTTCCCTCCCCGCTCCCATCATGTCTGGGCAAATTCTCTAGATGCTCGCTCTGGACCCTGTCTTGTTCTATCATTTGTAACAATTGCTCCATATCCTCTTGTTGGTGGAGCTCTTCCGCGCCTGCATCCAGTTGTTGCTCCCCTTTCCGACATCCCCAATTCGCAAGGTAATTTGCGGGAGCATTTCCTTTACATCTTACATGGGATGGTATGATATAGGCTATCTTCCTCAGTTGGTGGCTTATTTATGTTACTATCCATGTCATCCGCCAACTTTTACTTAGCTTCTCTGCTGGTACTCCTTGTTGTAGTTGTTTGAGTGTTTCTATCACGAGCATCGAATCTCCTTCTATCTGGAGTTTTTGATACCCTTCTCTGATAGCTATTTCTATCCCCCTGTTCAACGCATGGAATTCGGCCTCATTATTTGATGTCATTCCGCAGTCCATCACATAAACCCAGCAAGTTCTACCTCCATCATCTCTGAATATCCCTCCTATGCCCACCTCCCCTGGATTTCCTTTTGCTGCACCATCAAAGTTTAGTTTTGTGAATCCCTGTGGCGGGTTCCTGTAGTGGTCTTCTTCCCCAGCTTTACCTGCTTTATGTTCTCTTCCAACCATGCCTGTGGTGCTTATTTTAATTTGCAAGCGATTCAGAATACGTGTCTCCATTGGGTCTGTCTTCCAGTCTTCATCATTCCATTTTTCAAGGATGATGGTTTCTCTTATGTTCTGTATAGTTTGGTTCCATATTTCCTTCTTATCTTTTTCGTCTTCCTTGAATATCAGCCAGTTTCTTGCCTTCCATATGTTCCACAGGAAGAACCCTATGGATAGATTCCAAGCTCGGTTCAAGATTATATTACGGTATGGTTTACTCCATTTCTCTACAGTTGTAGTTATGCTACTTGTATCTCTGTCGCTAATCTCAAAGAGTTGTTGGTGGTTTTGCCACAAGGTATTGCTGACACTACAGGAGTTTGTCAAGTGCTCCATTGTTTCTTCTTGTTCCTGGCAAAGGACACAGCACGATGGTCTGTGCGTCCCCTTCCTTCTCAACTGGTCCCAGGTTAAGGCTCGCCCATGGGACAGTATCCAGGTAAATAATGCAACCTTAGGCCAGGTTTTCAATTTCCAGATTCTATCCCATTTTTTGATGTCTGGGTTGTTGGTGCTACCGACCTTTATGTAATATCCTTCTGTTGTTGTAAACATTCCTTTGATGCATTTTCCCCATCTTATAATGTCTGTTCCTTCTTTGACTGCAATTTTCCTTGTCTCCATCTCCTTTTTGTAATTTACCCATTGTTCTGTTTCTAGTGCTTCTTACCAATCGTTTTTCATTTTCCATTTTCTCCAGTAGCCATCCCTTTCAGGCAGCCAGTAGTTCTGGGCTGCATCTTCCTCCATTTGGGTGGTAAACTATTGAATATCTTGGAGTTGAGGTTGCTGGTTGAGGGTTTCTCTCTGTTGCCATGCCTCCTTCCAGAAGTTTGCTTTGTCACCCTCCCTAATTTCCCAGAAGCTATGTTCTCTTATCAGGTCCTTATTGGACCTTGCTAGGTTCCAAATTGCTGAGCCTTTCTTCTCTGATTGGCTTCGTAATTTTCCTTCAGGGGACCTTGCCATCTCATATTTCTTTTCCCATAAGGTTTTCCATAGATCTTCTCCTCCTTGAATCCACCTCCACCATAGTTTTGCTCCCATTACTTGGTTTAATATATATGGATCACGCAGCCCTAATCCTCCTTTTGTTAAAGATTTTCTCAGCCATTTCCATGAGAGCAACGCCCACTTTTTAGTTTTGTTTGTCCCTTGCCATAGAATTTTTTTGAAAATTTCCACCATTTTTTGGCATATAGTTTTTGGGATAGCTTGACTGGCCATTTGGTATATTGGCATGGATTGGAGGACCGACTTGAGGAGAATGAGGCGACTCAGTATGTTTAGCGTTCTGAATGTCTAGTTGTCCATTCTTTTTTGAATTCTCCCTATCAGGCCTCCCCAGTTTGTTGTTCTATTTTGCTTGTCGCTCATCTGTACACCCAGATATTTGGTAGGAAACTTCCCTATTCGGAACCCCATTGTTCTGGCTAGGAATGATTGTGAAATCATTGGGGTATTGAAAAAGAATATTTCTATTTTATCTTTATTTATCTCTATACCTGATGCTTTTGTAAAATCCTCAAGGATTTCCAATAATTTCTTCGCTTCCTTAAGGTTGGCTTGGCCATACATCATTACATCATCTACGAATTGTTGATGTGTAATGGCTAGTTCTTCTCCCCACAATCTAAGTCCTTTTAGCTTTCCGTTGTTTACTCTTGCTTTTATTAATCTACCCAGACCATCAACTGCTATTATGAACAGGAAAGGTGAAAGAGGGTCCCCCTGTCTAAGTCCTCGGGATGGTTTAAAGGTTTTTGTGGGGGTTCCATTTAGCATTATGGACATACTTGGAGTGGTAATCATGGACATTATCCATTCTATCCATCTCTCATCGAACCCATACACTTTTAGGATTCTCTGAAGGTATTCCCAGCTTAGCTTGTCATAAGCTTTAGCTAAGTCAAGTTTGATCATCATACCTTTGTGTCACGAATTCTTCAATGAATGAATCACCTCTTGTGCAACTATGATTCCATCCACTATCTGTCTTCCTTTCACAAACCCTGTTTGTTCCTCAAAAATCAATTCTAGAAGGATAGATTTTAATCTGTTCACCATTATGGTGGCTAGGATTTTGTAAATGACATTGCATAAAGCTATTGGTCTAAAACCTTGAGGTTCATCTACCTTTTCTAGCTTCGGAATCAATGCTAGGAAGGTTGTGTTCCATGCTGGGTGCATTCTTTTCATGCACCTTGATTCTTCCACAGCATTTACTATGTCTTGCTTCATAAAACTCCAGGTTGCTTGGAAGAATTCTATTGTATATCCATCCGGTCCTGGGGCTTTGTTCTTAGCCATTGTCTTCACTGTCTCCTCTACCTCTTTTTCAGTGATTACTCTTAGGAGTGCCATGTTTTGCTCTCGATTCACCCTTCTGGGGATATATTGACTTATTTTTACTATCTCCTCTTCTCTATTGCTTTTCATTTTAATCAATATGCCTTTGAAGTGTTGTATCAGTAGTCTCTCCATTTCCTCTTTCTGGGTTAACCTGTTGCCTTGGTTATCTCTTAGAGAAAATATTCTATTCTGCTGCCTGTGCTGTTGCATGGCTCTGTGGAAGAATTTTGTGTTTCTTTCCCCCTCTTTCAGCCATTGTACTCTTGACTTTTGTCTCCACAAAATTTCCTCCTATTTTCTTCTTTCCTCCAGCCTGTTTAAAACCCCTCCTTCTTCCTGAGCTAGTTCCTCTGTTCTCCCTTCTTCTATTATTTTCTATTGTATCATTTTCATATTTGTCTACAGCTTTTCTTGGTCTTTTTGGATATTGCCAAATTCTTCTTTATTCCATTTCTTTATTTTGCCTTTTAGCTCCTTTAGTCTTAATTGGAGTGTGTGCATCTTATTCCTTCCTTTTATTTCCGCCTCACTGTTCTGCCACCATTGCTCCATTTTTTCTATGAAGGTTGGTTCTCGCAACCAAAAAGCTTCAAACCTGAAAGGTCTGTGCTGATTTTGATTGTTCATGGCTATTTCTAGTTTTATGGGCCAGTGGTCTGACCCTTGGCATGGAAGGATTGTCGCTTCATAGAATATGTCTTTCCCAATAAAGTGTTCTGTTGCTAGAAACCTGTCCAGCCTGGAAGCTATCTGCCTGCTTCCTCCTCTTCGGTTATTCCAAGTGTATTTTCCATTAATGGTGTGTATATCAATCATTTTTAGAGCTGATTGTGTTTCTCTGAATCTTTCCATGTCTGGTTCCTCCCTTTGCAGTCCCCCCTTCTTTTCCTCTTTTGATGTGATCATATTAAAGTCACCTGCTATCAGCCATAATTTTTCTGTGTGCATGTTTTCTAGCTGTTGCATTTGGGTGAGGAAGTTCCCTCTTTCCACTGCTATATGGGGTCCATAAACCGCCGAAACTAAGAACCAGTCTCTGTGGCCTATCAATCTGAATCTCCCTGAAAGGATCCTTTTCATTCCTATCCAGTAATCTACAGTGACTTCTGCTGAGTTCCACAGGATTGCAATTCCCCCCGCACTACCTTTAGCATCAATTGTCATACATTCGTATGTAGGTTTTATTTTTTTTAGAATCTCCTCCATTTTCCCCCCTGTTATTTTTGTTTCTTGTAGCAGCATAATTTGGGGTTTTTCTCTTTTAATCCTTTCTGCTAGGTATCTCTGTTTACCTTTGCTATTGAGACCCCGAATGTTCCAGGATGTAATAATCATTGGGAGGGTGGGGTTGTTTGGTGGAAGACCGCTGAGAGTGGTACAACTCTTCCCGTATTAACTAACATTTCTCCCATGACTTGTATTGACTCCTGGAGATTCTTTCTGCCTCTTTTTTTCCCTCCTTTCACTTTACTTTGTTGTTCTTGGTTATTTTCAGGTTGTATACCTAGTTGCTCATTCATTCCTGTGTTTCCTTGATCTTGTTTTTCTTGATATTTTTGGAATGTTTCCTTGTATAATTTTTTATCCTCTTCTGGGATAAACCTTTCGTCCAAGTGTCTCCATTTGTCTAGAAGTTTCCTCATAATTTCTTCTTCTGTCGTTGGATCTTCCCCTTTGTTGGTATCTATTTCCATTACTTCATTTTCCGAATTATTCTCCTTTTCATGTACTACCTTTCCCCCTTTTTCTCTTTGGGTTTTTTGTTTAGTGCTATTTGTGTCTTGACTTGGTTTGCCTTCCTGTTCTTTTTCCTCCTGATAATCCATAACTCGGATCTTTGGATCTTCTTCTTCTACCTGTAGGATTTCAAACCTATTTGCCTTATTTGTTTTGGCTGGTTGTTCTTTTCTTCCGTCCTTAGGGGTTTCCTTTGCGGATTTTTTCCTGTTTTTTATCTCTTGATACCCATCATTATCTTCTTGACCTTTCCTTTGTTGCTTGCTCTTCCATTCTTCCTCTTCTACATTAAGGGGGCATTCCTTGTAGAGGTGTCCATATTCATGGCATTTTCTGCATCTGAACAGAATGTGTTCATAGTCAAGTGCCTGCTGCCACACCTCCTCGTGGTATTCTAGCTCTACTGCCCCTGGGATAGGGTTTGCTATGTTCATATAGATGCAGATTCTTGCATAAGAGGTATATCTTCCTTTCTTTGTTGATTCAGCTATTTTGACAAAGCTACCTATGGTATTTCCTATTCCTTCTAGAATCTCTGGGTCCCAAAAATCCATTGGTAGTCCAAACAGTCTTACCCACACTGGGGCTACTAGGAATTTTTTTGTGTCAGGGTTATAACATTCCTCCCAGTACCTCATGAATAAACCTGCATTATTATGAAAATATGGGCCATTTTCAAACACTCTTTCTTTATCTTGCAGGTTTGAGAAGATTACCGTAAAGAAGCCTCGTGCGCCTAGCTTCAACTCTATGTGGCCTCGGGGTTGCCATTTCTGTTGTATCCATCTTGTAAGGTCTTTTTCTGATGGCCAGACACCAATGAACTTGCATATTAGTGCGTGGTCCTTCATATAACTTCTGTAATGCTCGAGTTTGTTCATGGGAATAACAAATCTCGGTTTTTCTATTGCACATGGTAAGCATTTCCCTTTGCTTCCTGCCTACCATCTTGCTCCGAGGACTGGTCCTAGTGTCCTTATCTCCTCCTCCAGTTTGTTGTTGCTTGTTCCCTCTCCTATCGCTACATCTCTATAGGAGGGGATCTCTCCCCTCTTAACTTCCTCTGTCATTTCTGTGCTCTCTTAGTTTCAGTACCACTTGTCTGCTTGTTTTCGAGGTTTTCCACACCGCCTACCTCATGGTCGCGTGACCATTAGGGTTGTAGAGCTCCAAGAAACCCTCATCGATACATCACTCTATTTCCACATTTAATTTAATAATTAATTATTAATGAATTATGTAACTATTAATATTAGTAATTATTTATTCATAATAATAATTATTTATTTATTAAGAATAAATAATTAACTGTTTTTAATAATTGAGTAAATAATTATTAATAATGAATATAAATAAAATTTATTAAGTTAATTAATAAATAATAATAATAATAATAAATTATTTAGTTATTACAAATAATTAAATAAATAATTTTTTTTTTTATCTATTAGACTAACCTAAGTACCCACAGGGGATTTGAACCGGTGACCTATCGCAAGGAGTGCCTTAACAGCGCACCCATTCACCATCAATCCAAAGCCCCATGGGCTAAATAAGTTATTATTTGTTGTTGTTGTTGTTGTTGTTGTTGTTGTCGATGATGATGATGATGATGATGATGATGATGATGATGATTAGGTTTCAAGCATTTTTCCAAGATGTAGGATTGTGGTTGTTACATATTGGTTTCCAAGATGTAGGATTGTGACTCCCATATCTCTTTGAGCTAGGAGGATTTTATGTCTAATAGATTAAAGGTAGTTTTCTAAATTGTTTTGGTAGGTGAAGCTTTAAATGGTTGTAGGATATATGTTGCCAAAGAGAGATAAAGGAAGTATCATTTCTCCAGAATAGTGGAGGAAATTCCCTCTTTTCTAAGACAGATTGTTGTGGAGAAAATGAAATCTTCTCTTGCTTCTACAATTATAGGGTCATTTACCCAAACACAACATTGTTTCTTCAGTATATCTTCCAGCGAACAAACATACCCGAGGCTATGGTTCTTCTTTTCCTTTTTAACACATCGTGGCTCTGTTACAGGCATCCTGGAAATCATCATTTAAGGATCCCAAAAAGTGATTTTCCAATTCCAGGGCGTTGGCCTCAACCTCCAAGGCGGTTGGACTCCTTTCCCATTGTAGTTTCTTTGATAAATGAGTCCACATTCCCACAAGATGTTGCCACAAATCGATTTGGAGTGCCACAGTTTGAAGCTCTTCATTGCTAGTGTCCATTGCTAGCATGTAAAATTGATTGAACTACTGCTCAAACATGTATAATGCCTTAGATGTCAAAGGTGAAAGTATCAACAATCCTCGATTCAATGCAACAAATCCTTGTTAGTTATTATCATATATCTTCATGATAAATATAAATCCCATGGACAAAACAAGCACATGCCCAATAAAATGCCATTTCTTCTACTTTTTTAATAGGGTCTCCAAAATATGTGTTATTTGTGGAAGCAGACCCAACTGCTTCACGATGAGTCTCAACATCGACATCATAGGTAACCACATGATAGACAACTGATACAAAGTTTCCATCATTCGAGTAAGTGATGCTGTGAACCTCTCTAAAAAATTATTGAGCATGAAAATTCATAATCCTCTTTACGACATCTTTGCACTAAAAAATTTGGAAGCATGTACCCATCATTAATGCATGTCTCTTGAATATCACGAACAATACCTTGCTTGACTATGTTACAGAAAAGGAATCTCTTCACAGCCTTGTCTTTATCAAGAGGAGTTTGAAACCTCACCACCATTTTTGATGTCGAACTCACCCATATGTGATTAGCTCTTTCTCGGGTTTCATAACACCAGTTCTTGGGTTCAACAATACCATTTTTCACCACTAGGGTCTCACCCTATGGAGTTGATGGAATAGTCTGGCACTACCAACATGGAGTCCTAGAATGTCTTGGTCCACAATGTTGAGCCCCACAATAATGTTTCTATAATTGAGATTTGAAGTCCCCATGTAGTGGTGATAGCCTTCATGACGGGGGAATATAAGGATTCGAACTTGGTTCCACCATTGTTTAGGGATTTATACAAGACTTGATATTTTTATAACGGAAGCGACAACAATAAGAAAATATAGCGGAAATTCAAACGCAGTGTGTCTGAGCTACTATTATCACGTTGTCTTTTTCTATTAGCATGATGTTTCGGAGTTAACATGCTCTGGAAATGATGCATATATAATGTCATATGCAACGAGAGCCAGAATTTCAAACTTAGGTGTAACAACCTAAAATATCGCAAATGAAATGACAAAGGTAGGGAAAACTTTGGAATGTTGCGCAAACAAATAGAGAAACAGAGAAATTGTGAGAATAGGGTTGAGGAAATGTCAGAGAAAGGTGCATAAATGGCCAAGAGTTTCAGGACTACTCAGAGTGGCAGATTTGACAAATTTAGAGAGCCATATGTGACTCTTTCTGAAACCTGCTCTAATACCACTGTTCGAATGTGCAACCATAAATGAAAAATAAGCGTGAGATGCAATATTATTTAGAAATATATCACATATAAATACAATATTTTGACAATTAGATTCATCTTCCAAGGTCTCTTGGAATCCATTGATGGTTCGCCTTCCCCACCATAACCCTTAGTGAAATAGGTGTCCAACATAATGAAACAATTTAATAGCCCAAGACCCAGAGGCATCTGGTAGAAGTGAAATCCTACGTTGATACTGACCATCGACGGGTCATTCTAAGTGGCGTAGTTTTCCTTCAATAATGGTGATGAGTCAATTTACATTCACAAATAGCATACAATGATTCATGTCCCCACTACTATTTTGACAACTAAGTTATGATATATTTTTCCATTATTTAAAAAAAGAATTTGACTATCTTATTTTATTTATTTTATTTTATTTTTAATTTAAACCTTTTTAAAAATAAATATACTCTATTAATTAAGGTGTTTACTAAACTTATCATCTATAAATAAAAATTCATTGAAATTTCATATAAACTTTAATATATATTTGTGAAAATCAAGTATATAATTAAAACTAGCCTACATCCATCTTAACCCCAGATCTATCAAGTGTTGAGAGGGATTGAATCTCTGAAGGTGCAAACTTATTTTTAGAGAGGAAAAATTTAGGAAAGGTTTGTACCTTGAGAGATTTAATCCCACTCGGAACTTGATAGATCCAACATTAAGATGAATCTAAGCTGGTTTCAATCATGCATGATCACACAAAATTTGTTGAACATCGAATTATTTTGATCATTTTAAATATGCAAAATATTTCTTAAATTAATCTGGTCATTTTAAATTTAAATTTACTCAATTAGTCCAATTTTTTGAGATGATAAAGACCGTTAATAACTTGAATGGTGAAAAATAATGAAATACAT
The DNA here is from genome assembly GCA_031772625.1 of Pinus tabuliformis. Lineage (NCBI taxonomy): Eukaryota > Viridiplantae > Streptophyta > Pinopsida > Pinales > Pinaceae > Pinus > Pinus tabuliformis. Next base: position 154,100,098 of record CM062812.1, read on the forward strand.
TTGTTGAATGCAAAGTGACAATGCAAAAATGTTGAATGATAGAAAATGTGAATAATTAGAATATAGTCAATTACAAATAGTCTTCATTGCGATCATTCTCAAACTATTTTCTTCTATTGTTATTATTGCCACACATGTTAGTTTTTTTCATATTTTCATATTGATAATATGAAAAGGGCAGTTGAAATCATAGACCATTCAAATCTTTAACTTAAGCTATTCTAGTAAACATCATATCTTGTCTCTCTTGCTCTCTAATATTAATAATAGCTTTCTCCAATGTAAACAATTGTGACTTATGGAGTGTTAAAACCAAAGTAAGTTTCAGTAGTAGTTGTTTTCTATTGTGACTTATGGAGTGTTAAAGCCTAAGTAAGTTTCAATAGTAGTTGTTTTCTATTACCTTGTTTGAATGCAAAGTGACTAAAAATGTTCAATAATGGAAAATGGGAATAATAAGAGTGTACTCAATTATGTATAGTTTACAGTTTCAAGAAGTAGAAATTTCAGTTAAGTGAGCATTTTATTTATGATGAAAATTCAAGTATTTTATTTATGGTTGAATTACTATGACACATAAATCAATGCACATCATCAATTTGTTTTTTTTGCTTACACCAAAATCATTGCACACTATTAATCTAATTACTTTGAAATTAATATATATCATACATATAGTTACATCAAATCAGAAATCAACATCTACACTGAAATCAATGCATTTAATGCAAGCAATAAAATAGGATTAGAAATAAACATCTACATTGAAATAAATTCATTTAGTGCAATAAAGAAAATAGGATTAAAAATCAACATCTACACCAAAAACAATGCATCTAATGCAAGCAACCAAATAGGATTATAAATCAACAACAACATTGAAATCAATGCATCCAGTGAAATCAATCAAATAGGATCAAGAATCAACATTTACACTAAAATCAATAGATCTATTTTAGTGAAAACCCAAAATATTCATGGCTTTATAAATCCAACTTCTTTTAACTTTTGTAAAATCCTTACTTCCTCTTTCTCTATGGTTAATAATGTTCAATATTATATAATGCTATATAATATATGTATTTTTCTTTGTGCGTCTCTTTATTCTTCCCTCTTTCTCTCCCCTCCATCTTTGTGTCTATATCCCTCACTCTCTCCTTCTCTATCTCCCCTCCCTCTCTCCCCTATCTATCTCTCTCTCTACCTCTCCCTTCCTCTCTCTATCTCTTTCTTCTTCCCTCTCTTTGCCCCCACTATCTATATTTCTATCTCCCTACATATCTCATTCTTTGTCTCTATGTATCACCCCCAAAAACACACACACTCACACTCTCTATCTCTCTCTTCCTTCCAACTCACTATCTCTCTCACTATCTCCTTCTCTCTCCCCTCTTCTCCCCTCCCTCCATCTCTATGGGACACTCTCTCTTTTTACCTTCTCTATCCTTCTCCCTCGTCTCCTTCTCTCTCGCTTCCCTCCTTCTCTCCTCTCTCCCTCTCTCTCCATCTCTCCCTTGTCATTCCCTCTCAGACTCTCTCCACCTCTATCTCTCTATGTTTTTGTTCTTCCCACTCTCCCTCTCCCTCTCCAACTCAATCTCTATCTCTCTCCCTCTCTCATTCTTTCCTTCTTACTTCCTCTATCTCCCTTTCTCTGCCACCTCCCTTTATCTCTCCCTCATATCTCTCTCTCTCTACCCTCCAACTTTACCACTATATCCCTACATATATCCTCTCTCTCCTCCTCTCTCCCCCTCTATCTCCACGTCTCCCTATCTCTCCTCTCCTCTTTGTCTTCCCTCTTCTCCTCACTCCCTCACTATCTCTCCATATCTCTCTTTTCACTCCATCTCTCTACCTCTATTTCACTATTCCTTTGTTCTTCCCTCCCTCTCTCTTTCCCTGCCACCCTCCCCTCCTCTCTCTCTTCATTCCTCTCCCCCTCTCTCTCACAACTCCTCCTCCTCCTCTCTCTCTCTTTCCTCCCCCTTCTCTCCCCCCTGCCTGGTCTCCATCCATATGATTGAGAATTGTCTTTTTGTAATCAATGATATATGAAAGGTCCAATATATTTTACGTTTTATATTTTTTATTGTGAAATGAGTTATGGTTTTTGGGCTTGTGGCATTGATAAGCCACGATGTTGTAGAAAAACCATTTTACAAGTTAATAATATGCATGGTAAAGTGGAGGTGAATATCCATAGTTAAGAATCTTGTTATATTTTAATTTTATTTTAAGTATTAAGTTTTTATGTGTTTATTAATTAAATTTAAATATGATTATGGAATCATTATTAGTCCCTACTAATGTAGGTTTTTAACAATTGATTTGTTTGTTGATTGCTACTAGTTTAGCATTGAATAATGCAAATTGTAATGTTTAAATTTGAAAAATAAATATTTATTTTCCAATATTATTAATAAAACTAATTTTCAGACATTTGATTGGACCATAACTTGAAGGTCTTATTGCAACCTTTGAATAAAATAATTCCATGTAGATAAAAACCTTACATATTTTATGGCATAATTTATGGGATATGGTTCCAATATTCATGCATGAGTTTTAGATATTTGTGTAGTGATTTTTTATTCTTAATGTTTCTAGCAAAACCATCCAAAAATAAAATCCTTGAAAATAGCTTATACTCAAGGTAATGACATATTCACCATCAATTACTTCCCACCATAATTTAAGCAAGTTTTTGCATAAAAATGAACAAGAATAAGATATAAATAAATATACCTACCACGAGTTACTTCCCACCATTATTCATGTTTTCATCAACACTTGTGTAGGAGTGAAACTGTAAATGTGTAGGCTTACTAATGGTTACTACCCACCAAAATTTATACAAGTTCTTCTTCCTGAGCAAAAAAATTACTTATCTACTTCACATCTCAATTTATTAATTTCTCCCAAAACAAAACTATAGGATGATTTGTCTATCGACCTCTATTAATTTAGCATTAACCAATGTAATTTATAATTATTTATGCAATTTTTTCCACATAATTTCTAACTTGAATTGGAGAGACTTAGATGCCTTGCAAAACAAAATTACAATATAACAAATTGAATTTTATTATTTGTATTGTTTTTAACTATTTAGTATTAATTGAGCCAATATTTAAATGTTTACACTAATTTACAAACACTACAATATGTTTCCACGGGGGCTTCAATCAATGAACCTCTGACATATCACATGTGTTTGTGGCATACTAAACAATACCCATAATTTGACTACATATTGGAAAATACTTCTAAAAATCACATTATTTAACACGCTACTAATATGAACCCAGTACACATTCCCAGCTTATTAACCCCTAATTTCACTAGATATTGTAGGTATCCCTTTTTTTATTAACATTTTTTACACACCTTTATATTTTTTCATTACCTTTGAGCTCCATTTTTATACCTACCAATATAAAAACCCTTTACCCCTATTATATGGTCAATATATTATGTCATTTTTTCCTCAATATATATCCCCCAATATGAATGCATTTGGTATGGTATTTCTCCCCCAGTGAAGACCTCGTGTATCTTCCCATACTGGGCTCTATATTACTTTTAACCTTTTATTTTTATTTTTATTAAGCTAACATATAAATGTTAAGTGTTTAAGTTTACAAACATTTATTCCTACACATCTCCCCCTATACTAGGTTGTATAACATCTCTCGGTGCAATTAAAAAATTACTGTGAGTAAAAAATCAATATATTCATAAACACATATTAAATAATGATAGAAATTGTAAATTCACACCAAAATATATCAAAAAATTAGTTACTATTAAAATTAAAATGAGTGTGTAATTTATTTATATAAATTTAAAACTAAATTAAATAAATATTTAAGTAAATAATATGATTCAAAATTACTAAATATGTGCACAAATGTACATGTTATTGTTGATATTAACATGAATAAGGAATTTGGACGGTGTTGACGGTGCTAGATACCAACAACATACAAGGGGTCTCACCGATGTGAATTCCTAATTAGACCCTGCATTGTTTGGAGTAGGAGCCCCATCTAAAGTATTGACCCAACCATAATAACTTAAGGTTTTCCTTGGCTACAATAAAGAACATAAGAGAGTATGCACATAACCTTTGAAATCATCAAGTAAGTTGACACTATGAAACACCAATTGCAATGTTCAAAAGGAAGCCTTCACGAGAGGGGAGACAAAAGTGTCTCTAGAAGGAAAGTAATAGTACTATCCTAAGAGAGGCACATGAGAGCAAGGGAATATTTGTTAGTTATCTAGTGAAATAGTTTTCATAGACACAATGACCATATTTTAACAAGATGAAGCCAATGAAGTAGTTCAATTTCTTTAGTACATATTAACATAACATAAACCGCAAACATCTAAAGAATAGTCTTACAACATTCACGATACATGCATGAAAGTGTGTTAGCTCAATGAACTTTTGAATATTAGGTGAAAGATCCAAGTACACATTTACAATGGTGAGCCACTAGCCCCAGTAGTGGAACATTAAGTCACTTGCTTCTCCAAAAGAATGATCTTCTCTCCTATGCTAAGCTAGAGAAGCCAAAGCTAGTTCTCCAAAGCCTCAACCTCAAAAATCCCTTCACTTGAGTTATGAGGTTTATTTTATAGTAAGAGGAATGACCTTTGATATCCCCTATGACTCTTTAGCTACCCTCATGACTCTTGGACTCCTAAATGACCTTTGAACTTCTATATGACTCTTTTCTCCACATGTGACTTTTCGTATTCCACATGTGACTCTTGGACTTCCACACATTTACATTTTGTCATTTTCCTTTTAATAATACATAATTAAATTCCAACTCATGTGGCGAAACACATGGGCACATATGACATTGTGATGACACTTTTACAAGCCATGGCATGGCATGGATGACATGGAACTTCATGATGATGTGCCAATTCCAAGTTGATCTCCTTACTATGGTGTCTTACATTCTTTATGATAGACATGATCATTACTTCATCTTCACCCTCCAAAGGGTCTTGGATCAACATCGAGACCTTTTGAGTCATCATGAAATGTCATCAATCTATATTGGTTCAATATATCTTCATGTCCTCTTATTGTTTCTTCTTCGTCCTTCTTCTCTATAAGTGCTCTTTATTTCTTGTCCTTGACATCTTCCATGAGAATCTCCTTTCCCTATTGAGGAGGTATACCTGCCAATGAAGTTCACTCATGACAAAGCAAGATCAGTTTGAAAATCATATATCCTATCACTAATTTGATCATGGAAGAAGTTGCTTGTGATGGGCCTATGAAAGGGATGAAAGAGGAAGGCTTGTTGAGGATAGCATAATTGAGATTTGAGTGAGCCATGGATGACCCCACTACTCACTAGTGTTGAAATGTGGCAACAAGAATATTCCAATTTTAATTTGTCCTTGAATTAAAATTGACAATTAAAATTCGAATTTAGTCTCACCAACTGCTTGAAAAATAATTAATTAATTCATCTTGAGTTAATTAGTTGGAGAAATTCAAGTTAGAAGTATTTATGAAGTCATGCAATAGTTATCCCTTAAATTAATGAGATTATCCCTTAATTAAGGAGATAAGGTTGAGTTGTATTTGAGTTGTAATTAGTTAGCTCAGTTTACTTAGCTAAGTCCAGTTAGATTAGTTCCAAACTGTTTGAGGAACTAATTGTGAATTTAGTCAGTTAATGCATGCATGCATCCAACTAGTGTACTCCAGATAATTGAAGATTCTCTCATCATTAACTCATGTATGTCTATTCTGAGAAAGACCCAGTTGAGATTAAAGACAGGGACATTGTACTATCAGTTGCATGAATTTTCCTATAAGAAAACCTCATTGATGCAGAAGGAATTCATTCCTTGAGTATTGTGTAGTTTTACAGGGTGTGAGATCAGTGTGAGTGATCAGTGTTACACATGGTAACAATAGGATCACCGAGGAAAAATTGCGCTAGGAAATAGGAGCTTGGATGGCAATGTGGAGGACTCATGAGACGTCTATTTTTCCTGTGAGCATTTGTGAGGATTGTACTGAGAGCTGGCTAGCTATGAGAGCTAAAGCTTTGTGTAATTCTAAGATATTTCCAACTTGTATGATAATACAAATAGTGGGGTTTTTAGCCAAGGCTTTCCCCTGAGTATTCTTCTGTGTTTCATGTGCATTGATTCTTCTTCTGTTTATATGTGTTTGTTGGAAATAATACTTAGAGGGGGGTGAATCAGTATTATCAGATCAATAATTTTATTTCCCAAACATATTTATATACACTACTTAAGTGAAGTGAACTAGCGTGTACATGCAACTATGATTAAAGAAACCAGCGTATATCTAGAGAACTTATGATTTAGAGAATTTATCATGTGTTTAAACCAGTACATTAGTAACTTATTAGACAGTGCAGTAAAAGTAGAATAAAGCATCACACATGAACACCAAGATTTAAGGTGGAAACCCAATGTGGGTGAAAATCACATGCTACTGTCGTCTTTGTCTTCTTTTAATAATAAGAAAATCTGTTTACAATCTTGTACTGGTGCAGACTCATACCAGTATGCAGGCACCCACCTGCAAAAGGCTACAACTTTCTCTCGTTTTCCAACTTCTACTGGAAGAGAGCTGCAACCCCCTAGCTCTTGTACTATCCAATATGATTACTAGTGCATATGCACCGACCTACAGAAGGCTACGACATTCTTTCTTCCTCCAGGGACCACGTTTCATGAATTTTCAGACTAGATACTCCTAGATCACAACACCACAATCTGAAGGCCACGTTTCATCCAATTTTCATACTGGACCCATCAAAAACTTTTTAAACTTAAACTGCATCAACCAACATTCAAGTAATATGAACAATCAGATCACTGACACCGAAACACTGTGCTAAACTCAGAACCCTACATCATCATACAGAACCAGTTGTAACCTCAAAAATCATGCATCAGAGTGTACACGCTACTTGGATGAACCCAAACTGCATGTATACGCTACTTTCGTTAATCAAACCTACGTATATTTTCAAAGCTACTGCAAACATAAACTTTTGAATCAAGTCTGTACCAACCAGCAATATATTGAATATATACTCTCAACTTACAGAGCTTTACACAGGCGGTGACATAGATCACTTCTTCTCACTTATACAATCAATCAATAAAATACCAGCCTCCTTATGCATTCAGTTTTACATTTAGATCTAAGAAGACTTCATTGACAGACAGCAGTAAAACAGCAGCATTGATCTGATAGATCAGTCATCCTTGAACATCAAGCTTTTTCTTTTGCATACGCTACTTGGAAGAGCTGAACCGTCATGTATACGCACCTTCATCAAAGTGAACCAGCATACAGATCTGCAAATACTTACTTCAAAACTTCGCTGCACCTTCGGACTTCAGACAAACCCAGATCACGATATTTAAAGAATAAAATATGTGTACATAATTAGATCTAGCCCAATATCAGATCATTCAATAATAATAAGTCATTATGATCTTGATCCATCATTAGATCTCATCCATCATCAAATGCTCATGTGCATATTTAGTCTAGATCAAGCAAAGCATCAGAAACCCATAACATGTATATTTTCTTTTGATATGACACTTTATAAGATATTCATTAGTTGTGCACTTAGCCTTTTGATCTTCTCCTCCTTATATACTTAGATCCTTTCTCAATACCTTGGACCAAATACCTCGGACCAAAACCTTGGTTTTCCAACATGTACGCGCTTTTCCTCCTATGGGAGTGCGTGTATACGTATACGCTCTTTTTGTTCTGTGGACCAGCGTGTATATGTTGTTTTGACTAAGTGGACCTGCGTATACTTCTTAAACTGCTTTACATCAACCTTTTCCTTTACATTCTTTATTCTGATCAGTAGACCTAAGTTCCATCTTCCTGTTCTTCTGTACCAATGTCCTATTACTTCTGAATAGATCTATTACACTATAATTTTAAATATTACTTCTGAAATGATTCCTTTGAACTGCCATGCATTCTGTCACATCTGATATCTCTCCTGTAGATTCATTTAACTATGTAAATTCATCTAGTTACCATATACAAGTGATTTGTTCTGCTATAAGTGGGTTGCCATCAAGTACAACATATGTATCATAATTCCAACAATCTCCCCCTTTGGACTTGATGGCAACCATGTTGGTGTTGATTACTGCACACTATAGAAACTGTTAGATATAACAAGAAACACCAAAATACTCCCCCCCTTTGACATCAAGGGCAAAGGGTGGACCAAGATATTCTCCCCCTTTGATATGAAGAATGTCATATCTGAATAGCTGAATATAAACATTGATCATGCTCCCCCTAGGCACATGCTGAATTCTCTGATTAGACTCCCTCTTTGTGCATGTTCTGATATCATTGTACATGTTGTGATGCACTAACTGTCCATGCTCCCCCTGAGCACATGCAGAATCTGCAAAAATATTTTCAAAAAGAATAACATGACTCTATAATGCAACTATGTGAGTTTGACCTTCCTATCACCAATGACTCATACATACATCAATATCCCAATCAAGTGGGGATATACCAAATTTGACTCATCCACCCAACTAAGTGGGGATATACCAATTGTTTATACATGACAGAAATACAATAAATATTATATCATCCATCCCATGCAAAGTGGGGATACGAATTACATCATTTGTCCAATAAGACTCATTCAAATGTATGAGAAGTCATATCACACCCTAGACTTTTACATGACTTAAGCAAGAAATGGTATAAATATTTGAAGCCATGGCTAGACTCAGTAACCATAATGCCAATAATGCAGAATGTGTGTGAAGGCTAATGCTCCCCTTAAACCTATGCTACCTGTGCATTGTTAACAAGTCATTAATCAAGGCATCTTTGTTAGTTAAATAAAAATTAATGAAAAAAACATATCATTAGAATGTAATCATCAACATCAAATAGAGCACCCATATTAGAGTCTGACCCGCTGTTTTCCTGTCAGAAAAACATATACGCTTCTTCACCCATAGAAACCTGCATGTATACATGACTATACTTCATGAAACATGCGTATAATAACCTTTCTCTGAAAAAACTGGATTTAACAGTAGGATGATGCAGCAACTACTCCCAGCTTTTGTCTGAGATATTCAAATGTTTCTATGGGCAGTAGTTTAGTGAATATATCAGCAACCTGTTCTTTGGAGGGAACATACTCCAATTTCACCTTTTGTTCAAGCACTTGTTCATGTAGAAAATGGTACTTGATGGGTATGTGCTTGGTCTTGGAGTGCATGACTAGATTATTTGAAATATTGATGGCACTTGTATTATCACATAGAATGGAGATGGGTGGAGTACATTGTGGAGCTATAAAAAGGGTCTCTTTCACCTCTAATTATCTCACATTAATATATCAATCCGGGAGCGTTTGGTTATTACAAAGAGTGACTCAATCCGAGGCTATTTGTCAGAGTAATGCTAGTAGTACAGCGTTCTACGAAAATACAAGAGTAGACGAATGCTTGCCTATAACTAAGTTACTTCAAATGACTAAAGCACACACTCTTAAAACTAGGCAACTGATCAGTCAAGGGTTCGGTGACGATAACCCATCCCTTTGGAAACTGACAGAAAGGAAATAAAAGCAAGGAAAATCACACATTCAGAAAACCAAGTAACTTACCAGTCAAGGGTTCGGCAGCAATAGCCCATCCCTTTAGAAACTGATGGAAAGGAAATTAGAGCATGGATTACGGGTCTGGGAGCGAGGCAGTGAATGCCGAAGCTCACTGCAGCCTTGGATCGTCTCTCACACCAAAATAACAAATGCAAGTAAATGGAACGGCAAATAGCAAAATGGAACAGCAAATAAGGAATTGAACGGAAAATCTGAAATGGAACAGCAATAATAAACTGGAACAGCGAATGAACAACTAATTCTCGCGAGTCATAACCAAACTTAATCTATTAACCCAAATGCACTCTTCACAATCAAATATCAATCTCTCACTCTTAAAGCAAATCAAGCAAAATTCATTAATGGAACAACACTAACTATTGATAAATTATGGAACAGCACCAATAGATCATACACACGTAACACACTGGAATAGTAATCTGATCAATCTTAATTTAACGGCATTATTTCTGAATACAACTTCGAATGACGTAAATGTTCAGTACAAGAGCTCTGTAACGAGACAGTAATAATATTCGGCCAAGACTAATAATTATTCAATCAACTCTGAAAGGATCAGTAATATAATGCAGAGTCAATACACAATTCTATCTGTAAAAACCTTAATGAATTAATCTTAACAGAGCATGTAATGGCGATTCATAAAGCATATCAGATTACCAGATAACAACAATAAGAAAACCATGCAGAAATCAAATTGTAGTGGTACAGAAGCAAGTGTCCTCCGGGGCCGGGCCCTTAGCCTCAAGGGTACACCGCTTTGAGTTAATCCAGATGCATAGATACGGTAATCACCAAGTTTATATTAACACATAAGACAAAAGTACAATGAACCAGTTCTTAACGAGACTCGATGATCAAAGTTGATCTTTTACAGAAAATTACATAAAAGTATATGTCCCCCTTTGGTTAACAGTGTTGTCCCCTTATATAAAGGTGACGGCGGAGATGTCTAAGTAACAAAATAAATAAAGCAGCGATCCCTCAGGATCAAAGATCCTGAGGGATTCGCCAAACTATCAATCCTTAATCTTTTCTTTTCTTTTCCGCCGAGCTGGTGTCTTCTCCTCCTTTTCTGGGCCGATTTGCTCTGATCTGCTTAGCCTTGTTTGCATTCGGTTTCCCTTCAAAGGGACAGCAATTATCTTGTCTTTATCTTTTCCTTCGGAACGACAACTCTTCGTTTTCACCCTTTCCTGCACAGAAGAATAACAATTATCAGTGATTAAGTCTTGCATATAATTCACATGTTTTGTTATAATTCTTTATTGTTTTCCAGATTCATGATGCAAAAAGGTTTACAAATTCTACTAAAAATCTATTGAAATGATCATCAAAACATACCTTTTTGGTACTCCACACACCCCCCTGCTTACCCTATTTCATGCCCTCATGAAAACATTGTAGTTGACATGCAAGGCAGTGAGAGAATAGGCTGGAGAAGGAATCTCATGCGGAGGCCTACAGCCATGATGAGTGACTAGATAGTCAAAGAACTGACCTGTTTGACCCTCAGGAATTTCATATAGGGCTTGATATCCGGGTGCAGGGTGCCAAATAATTGGACTGCGAAATATATATCCTAACCAGGATGGCCCTACTTTCAAAATGCTCTCGTCATAGAGGTTCAAACGGTTGGCAGCTAATTCAAAATTCTCATACTTAAACGGTTCCCTGAGCTGGATGTTTGGATTAGAGATTCGGTACCGAAATTTGGCTGCATCAATGGCGAGGTCTTTGATGGAAATAAAATACTCTAAACTTTGTCGAATGAGTGCCTCATGCATAGGTCCTAACGTTTCAATGACACCCGGAGTTCTCATAAGGTTTCTATGTGCTTTCCATAACCGCACTGGGTCCCTAGGTTCAACCCTTACCCATAAGTCTAGGCCATTTTCCTGCCTCTGGAAAGTGTTATAGGTTTTGAGCCATTTAATCTGATTAACCCCGAATGAGATGAATGCTTGCAACTGAATGTCCCCAACAAAAGGACCAGGGTTCAATTCAGTCTCCTGATCTAGCACGAGGTTATTCAAATAAAATTCACACAGCAATCTCTGGACCTTCACCCCATAATTTTTACAACAGTCTATAAAGTCATTGACAGTGTTGATTTGTATAGGGGCGCCTGCTTTAACAGCTTTTATTTTTAATTGTAAATATCGTTCTAGTAAAAACAAAGCATAGTTTTTGGCAGGGGCCCTACATGCTAAAACGTCATTGTATAAAGAACACAAGGTATCCATCTGCTTGATAACAGTATCTAGCCTACGGGTTACCTTTGTAGCTTTCTCTTGTTCCTTTCGCCACCCTTCAAAAGCCTGGCTTTCTGATTGATTGACGTTCCTTAGTTGCTGTTGTAACTCTTCATATTTCTCACGGGCGACCATTTGCTCTCTAAGTTGTTCAGCTTCTTGCTGGGCTTGCTTCATCATCTTATGCAAGGTTCTTGTCTTCGGATCTTTTTTCCATAGGTCAGTGGAGGCCGGGAGTTTTACCTGAACTTTCTTATTACGCTGTTTGGAGTTCAGAACCCTTATTACCCCTGAGGGTGGTGCCTCTGTCTGGATTTCCTTGTTCTCCTTTTCTTTTTTAACACGAATATCAGCTTGCTGCTGTTCCTTTTCAAATGGAACAGCAGTCTGTTCCTCAACATCATTTGGAACAGCAGTCTGCTCTTCAGCAGGGTTTGGAACAGCAGGGTGATCGTTGGTCCTTCGCCTTTTTGCCTTGCGGGATTTTACTGCAATGGCCCTCTTTTTCTTCCCTGCGGTCTTCCTTACCTTCTGGTTTGCTTTCAGAATTCTAATTTGCTGTCGGAGCTGGACTATTGTATTCAATAATTTCTGCCGTTCCTTTCGCAATTTCTTAATTTCCAGCGTTTCATTAGAAGGGACAGCAGGTTGTCTACTGCGGTCTAGACTAGTCTCTGAATCTTTCTCCTGGGGTGCTTCCTCGTTGTTCTGCTCTGGCTATTCTGGGGTAGGAACCTTAGTTGGTCCCGTCTCTTCCTGGACAACTGCTTGTTCTCCTCCTACTCCCTCCGGAATTTCTTCTGGTGACTTGGGAACAGATTGTTCTCGTTCAGTATCTCTTATCTCTGCTTCATCAGGCAGATTTCCTTCTTCTGCCTCTACTGCATGTGATTTTTTAGATGCATTTTCTTCTTGGGGTTTGTCGTGGAGGTCTGCTAGACTAGAAGGTTGGCCATACTCACCCATATTGGCCAAAACTGCAGCCAATTCGTCTTCTCCCACTGGGTCTTGTGGTGGGCTACCTTCCTGCTGTCCCATTTCCTCCTCCTGCTTGGATTGCTCAGTTTCTTCCTCGGAATGCTCAGCTTCTATTTCTGTCTCCGAATGCTCAGTTGCTTCCTCATTTTCTTCTTCGGAGTGCTCGGCTCTCTCTTCAGATTGCTCAGCCTCCTTTTCAGACTGTTCTATCTCTACTTCTAGTTGTGAGGGTTGCTCGTCCTCAATTACCACTGGCTGGCTGGTGCTTTCCTGAAGCTTTTCTAGCCTTCCTCTTATTCGAGCTAACCGGGCTGATTTTCTGGGCCTTTCTGGCTGTTCGGGTGTATCGGTGGCATGCTTACGCTTTGCCGATTTCTGGTGTATTTCTGGTGGTTTAGATGCACTAGCAACATGTTTTTGTTTTACCAATTCTCTGCGTTTTTCCGGACGCTCTGGTGTGCTTGTAGAATGTTTACGTTTTGGGGATGGTGCTGTCACTCCCCCCTCAATCATTGCAATCAGTTCATCCCAGCTGCTCTGCTGCTGGGTAAGACTATGACTAACTACTAATCGAATTAGTCCATGGTGACTGACGACTGACTCTACATGCTGTGCCTTTTTTAGGCTTCGTGCAGCATCATGCAGTAATGAATTCAGAAGTGCAGGTAGATTTACAGAGCATTTTTGTTTTAAAACAGCTAAGAGTTTAAGATGTCGTGGCCTTACCATGTCTTTCCTCCCCTCACAGGTAATGTAACTCTGAACTGTCTTTGCTAATTCGATCCAGGGTTCTCCAAGGGTTGCTGGCAGAACTCCCTTCCCCTTGATTGTCAAGCTCTGGCCTTCGTCCTGGAAAATTTCGATGATCTTCTGTAATCTTTCCTTCTTTAGTGTCCATACTGGTCCGGTGGCTGGTAGTCCCGAGACTTCTGCAATTATATCGTCGGTGACTGCTATCCACTTCCCCCTTACTGTGGAGTGGTTCTCCTGCAGGTTCTGCAAAAATTCCATCGCTACTGTTTCATTAGACTCCTGCAGGCGACTAAGATAATTCAGCCACCCTGCTCTTTCCAGGATCTCCCGGGCAGCAGCGGAGACTGTCAACTTCTGAGGTTCGCTTCTAATTGCCCTTCCTCCCATGGTTTCACTGTAGATCCTCAATGGAACAGCAACTGCTTGTGCTGTTTGAAACACAGAGAGGGTGCTAATCACAAGCTTCGGAAAAAAACACAGAGTATGCAACAGAAATGGATTATGAACAGCAACTTGCGTAAAAATATAAATGTCATGCCGTTAAGCCATGCCATACCGTCGTACGCTATCTTTCCCGAATAGTGAGCCGACACGTAGTTCAGGGAATAATGAGGTTAACCTCCCCCCCGCAATGTGATAGGCTGTCCCAGCCGTCAAATAAAGGAGCAGCACCCGATCTGCAACCAAGTCATAAAGGAACAGCGTATGAAATTATGCCATGTTTAGAAAGACAATGAATTACCGAAATCGAGGCGGAGAGTTGATCGCATATTACGTAAGAGGCTGTTGTGATATGATATGAGGTTGGGGGATAGGACGTCTATCGTACTTGCCAAATCTCAAGTGGTCATTGTCACTTCCTTTGCCATGATTGGTGGTAATAAATGTTCATGCGATGTATAAATCGGGAAATAATATATGATTAGTTCCTTAGGATATAAGAAACAAAAGAGTATTAGTACCTTACCCATTGGAATAACTAATGTGACTTCAATACCATTAACAGTGCTCTGCTGCCGACAGGTGTCCATAACCTTGGCAGAGTTGTTTCTTTCGCCCCTGGAACCATGATCCTTTTTGTATACTTAGGAATGTTGTTATGTCAAAATGTAGACCATTATGTTGGCTTGATGACCAGTTAACCATAATGCCATTCACGAGGAAGGAGTGAAACATGGACAGGTCGGCTCGTGATGAGACCTCCTGTTCCAAGGTTCGATTTTTTATATACCTTTTGGACCATATCCCTGGTGTGGTGGCCATAGTGGGAATGCCACTTCACTTTCATCCTCATGATCATGGTAGGCTGGCTCTTGATGAGACCCCCTATCCTGCATTTGACATCTCATAAATCATGTTCACGCACATTTTTTCTTTTTCATAGAGTCTTTTCCTTATTTATACACAAAGGGTGGTTCAACACTCCTTAAGAGTAGGAATGGTGGAAGAAGTCTTATCATCTCAATAGGAAGATATAAGCCCTTTGCTCTTATTCCTAAATAATAATCAAAGAGGGTTAAAGGGATCAGCATGATAAAGATAACCAATCAGAGCAAAATTAGTAAAACAATGACAACAAAAGATAAGAAATAAGTATATCCTTCCTTTTGTCCTCTTACTAATGCAGAGCCTTATAAATATAGCAATATATGATTCGCAGATTTCGGTGATTTTATATTCATTGCATAAGTGCATAGCTGTATTTTAAAGACTTGAAAGAATATGGGCAAGAAGCATCCTCTTATTGAGATCAGCAAAAGGAGCAAGCTGTTTCACAAGGAGAGCAAAAGTATGCTGGCGGTGTTCCTCTTGGAAAAAGAAGAAGAATGCGAATGCAAATGCCGTTCCTAAAAAAAAAGAACAGCAAAAATAAAAAAATGCTATGAAAAACACTCAAAATGTCGTTCTTTGAAAAAGGAACAGCAGCGACCAAAAGTGTTGTTCCTTCGGAAAAGAAATAGCAAGAGAGGCAAAAATGTCATTCCTTTGGAAAAGGAACAGCAGAAATCAAAATATGTTGTGCCTTTAGAAAAGGGACAGCAAACACACCGCAGCGCCGTTCCTTTTGAAAAAGGAAGAGCAAAAATCCAAAATGCTGTACTTTTAGAAAAGGAACAGCAGAACAAGCAAAGCCGTTCCTTTTGGAAAAGGAACAGCAGAAATCAAAGATGTTGTTCCTTTGGAAAAGGAACAACAGAAAATCAAAAATGTTGTTCCTTTGGAAAAGGAACAGCAGAAAATCAAAAATGTTGTTCCTTTGGAAAAGGAACAGCAGAAAATCAAAGATGTTGTTCCTTTGGAAAAGGAACAGCAGAAAATCAAAGATGTTGTTCCTTTAGAAAAGGAACAACAGAAAATCAAAAATGTTGTTCCTTTGGAAAAGGAACAGCAAAAATCAGAAAGTCAAGAATGTTGTTCCTTTTGAAAAGGAACAGCAGAAAATCCAGAATGTTGTTCCTTTTGAAAAGGAACAGCAAAACACGCAAACGTCGTTCTTTTGGAATCGGAACGACAAAAATCAAAATTTTGAGAAAGCAAAAATCATTGAGTTCAAACATATATACAAGAACGTCTTGAAAAAAAACTTATGTACAAACTGTAAAGAAAAGAATGAATTCCTTAATGAATTACAGGTGAGGAAGATTTCTCTTCCTTTCCTAAAATCTCCATAGCAGTGTCTCGACGTAGCTGCTGGCAGAAGGACTCCCGAGTAAGTGGTTTGTGATAGAGACGAACTCGGTGGCCGTTCACTTTGAAGGTGTATCCAGAACCGTCAATGGTGATTAACGTGATGGTCCCATTGTCATGCACCTTCTAGATTTCATATGGTCCCAACCAACGAGTCTGGAGTTTCCCAGGGAAGTCCTGAAATCGAGAGTCGTATAACAGAGCCCAGTCTCCCTCGTGAAAGACTTTGTTTTTGATGAGCGCATCATTCCGTTTAGCCCGCTGCTGTTGAATTAGTGTTGTATTTTGTAGTGCAGAGAGTCTAATTTCATCCAATTCGTTGATCTGTTGTAGTCAATTAATTTTTGCCTCGCTTAAATCTAGGCCAACTTCCTGTGCGGTTCGTAAGGTCTGGATTTCAAATTCTATAGGAAAAATAGGTTGTTTTCCAAACACTAATTGATAAGGTGAGTAACCAGTGGTGCTTCTCCATGTTGTTATGTACGCCCACAGTGCTTCGGGTAGTCTAGCAACCCAATCACGCCTATGTGACGCAATAGTTTTCATTAGGATTGATTCTATTATCTTATTGTTGCTTTCTACCTGCCCATTCGCCTGTGGGTGATATGGAGTAGTAATTTTATGCTGGACGTGATAATTATTGAGTGTTGCAGCTAATTTATTTCCAACAAATTGTGCTCCTCCATCTGTAATTATTTCCCTTGGAAGGCCATAACATACAAATAGATGGAACAGGAACTGTATTACAGAATCCTCTGTGGCTCTTGGCAGTGCTTCTGCCTCAACCCATTTGGTGACATATTTTGTTGCCACCAAGATATATGTCTTCTGATTTGATGATGGGTTGATGGGACCAACGAAATCAAGAGCCCATCGCTTGAATGGTTCAATGACTAATTGTGGCTTCAGAGGCATCTCGTCAGCTTGACCAGGTCATCCTGCTCGCTGGCAGCTATCACAGGCTTGGACAAATTTCTTTGCATCTTTGAAAATCGTGGGCCAGTAGTATCCTGTCTACAATACTTTATGTCTAGTTCTACGCTCAGCAAAGTGTCCACCACACGGTCCATCATGACAGGCTTTTAGGATGTCTAAGATTTCATCTTCTCGAACACATCTCCTGATATGCATGTCTGCCCCTGTGTGAAACAAATAGCCCCCAATCCACGAAAATCAAGTACTCTTCTGAACAGTCTTCTTGCGCTCATTAGGGGTTAAATGTTTTGGTAGCTTACCTACTGCAAGGTAATTGGCAACATCAGCATACCAGGGTGTTTGAACAGCAACAGCAAACAGGTGCTCATCTGGAAATTGATCTTCAACTGCTGCTGCATCGATTGGCTTTGGTATTCTTGAGAGAAAATCAGCTACAGGGTTTTCTTTGCCAGGCCGGTCCTTGATTGTGATGTCGAATTCCTGCAATAAAATCAACCATCTAGTTACTCTAGCATTTGTGACAGGCTTATTTGCTAAATATTTGATGGCAGAATGATCTGTATATAAAATAACAGGATAGCCTGTAATATAATGTCTAAACTTATTGACAGCATGTATCACAGCTAGGAATTCTTTTTCAGTAACAGTATAATTTAATTCAGCAGGGGATAAATTTTTGCTGATGTAATAGATGGCATATGGTTTTTTATCCTCTTCCTGCCCAAGGACTGCGCCAATGGCTGTATCTGAGGCATCAGATGATATCTGGAATGGTAAATCCCAGTTTGGTCCTCGAAGGACTGGGGCTGTAGATACGAGCTTCTTTAGATCCTCGAAAGCACAGTCACATTTTTCTGTCCAAAGAAAATCAACGTTACCAGTTAGTGCATATAAAGGTGCAGCAATGTGCGAATAATGTTCTATAAATCGTCTATAATAACCAGAAAATCCAAGAAAGTTGCGTACCTCTGTTTGAGTAGTAGGAGTGGGAATAAGCAAAAGTATTTGAATTTTAGCCGGGTCTACCTGAATGCCATCTGCTGAAACATAGTGTCCTAGGATAAGTCCTTCGGTCATCATCATGTAGCATTTTTCATGGCTTAAACAAAGCCTGGTAGCAATGCAGCGCTGTAGGACTTTTTCTAGGGTGTCTAGTGTTGGATCAAAATCATCTCCATATGGTGTAAAATCATCCATATATACTTCAAGTCCATCATTTATTAAATCTGCAAAAATGCTAAGGATAGCCCTTTGGAATGTGGCAGGAGCATTACATAGGCCAAAGGGTAGAACTCGATAGGCAAATGTTCCCCAAGGACAAGTAAAAGTAGTTTTGTCCTGGTCTTCAGGGGCAATCTGAATCTGATTGTATCCACTGAAGCCATCTAGGAAAGAAAAGAATTTATTTCCTGCTAAAGTATCTAATACTTGGTCTATGAATGGGAGAGGGAAATGATATTTTTGTGTTGCTTTATTTAGTTCCCTGTAATCCACACAAATTCTCCATTTTCCATTCTTTTTTGGTACCACCACAAGCAGAGAGACCCATTTACTATCAGAAATAGGATAGATAAAATTGACATCTAAAAGTTTCTGAAGTTCAGCTTTTACCACATCGTTTAGATGAGGATTAAGTCTTCTTTGCGGCTGACGAACAGGTCTGGCATATTTTTCTATATAAATGTGGTGTGTACATAATTGGGGATCAATTCCTTTCATATCAAGGTAATCCCATGCAAATGCTTCTTGATATTTTGTTAACAGATGGATGAGCTTCGTTTCTTGTTCAGGTGTGAGGTTGGCATTAATGTTTAAAGTTTTTCCCGGTTCAATTTCCACAATTTTACTATTTGTAACAGAAGTAACAGGTATCGTTTGGTCATGTGTATCTTTCAGAGGATCTTCTTCTAATTCATTATCAAATGTTGCTTCTATCATGTGACACTGTGCACGGGATCTAGATTTAGTTTGACTGATAAAATTATTAATGGCATCCTCTTCTGTTTGATCTTTAAAATCAAGTGCCTCTTATATAGTCAATGGAGATCTAATGTTATCAGTAAGGTATGATACAGGGTGTTTATTAGTTTTGATTACTTTGACACTTGGCTACGCTGGAGGATATAAAACTAAATTTTTGATATTCGGCCCTCTGGTTATAATCATATTTCCCTGCCGGCAGCCAATGTAAGCATCGGCAGTGGCGAGCCAAGGTCTACCTAGAATTAGCAGGTGTCCATCAAGTCAGGTTTTTGGATTGATTATCAGGAAATCAGATGGATATTCCCAGGAGGCTACAGAGACCATGACATCATGTAGAGTCCCCTCTGGTCTCACCACAGATCGGTCAACTAATTCTAACAGAGTAGAAGTGGGTTCTACAGATGTAATGCCAAGCTTTTGGCAAGTAGTGGTTGTTAAAATATTAATTGCAGCTCCTAGATCGACTAAGGCATTAGACAGAGTCTGACCATAAATTTGAACAGTTACAATTGGATTTCCTGGGTCTTCATATTTAATAGGTGTTTCTTTCCCGGACAGTAAATCAGATAAAGTACCGACTACTTGGACCCTTGGATTAGTTGTTATATTCCTCCTCGGTTTCTTGATGCACAATTCTTTGATAGTTTTTGCATATATAGGAATGTCTTGAATGGCTTGAAGGAATGGGATTTTTATGTACAGATTTTGTAATTCTCCCAGAATGTCAAATTCGGGATATTGTATGGGTCGAGGTATGACTAATCGTTCTGGGAATGGAGGAGAGGATGTGGTTGCCTGATTATAAGTATGTTGCTTGTTTACATCCTCTTGTTGTGACTGTTGTTCTCTAGGTAACTGATCTTCAATATGAACTGTTTTATCTCCCTCAGTTCCAATTATACGTCCAGATCTTAACTGAAGATCATTGCACTCCCTCAGGTCGGGTCCTATTTCTGGTGATTCGATGATTTGGAGAAATTGGACCGGTCTGTTATTTGGATTGGGATTGGGTTGAGCTGGGAGTTCAGGTCTTAAATTAGACTGGGGATTTTGTTGTAAGGCTGGCAGAGTAGGTTGAGGGAGTGTAATAGTTCCTGCTGGCTGGTGCATCGGTCTTTGCCAGTTTTTCTTCCAGGGTGAACTTTGTGAAGTAGGGGGAGTCCATTGTGGAGGATATGGGCCATTTTGCTAGTATGGTGGAGTGTAAAGAAAATTCGGCCAACCAAATTGGCTTGTCTGATTCAACCATGGGTTTGAAGAAGGAAACGATTGTGGTGACCAGTTTGAAAATGGGGGTTGAGATTGGTTTTGCCACATACCATATTGTTGAGCATTATACTGTGGAGGCTGAAAAGAAGAGGTTGGGTCTGGAAACATACAAGATTATCTCGGCTGCCACTGGCGACGCTGGTTGATCAAGTACACCAATTCTGTTTCTTCTTCTGCTTCCTTATATACCGCTTTCAATCCAGGAAGTGAGGGGCAGCTCTTTGTAAGGTGATCTTTTGTACAGATGGCGCATGTTTGAACTATATCCAACGGACATTCTTTGTGGCTATGTTTTTTTCTGCATCGGGGACAGAAGATCGCCAAATTCTGTTCTGCCTCCATCTGCTTCTTTCTAGCCTGCACAATATCAAGTTGTGTAGTTAGTGTCCCCAGAATATCAGTTTTAAAATTTTCTAATAAATTTCCAATTTCTACACATGTTACTCCTTCTGTTGATACTTTGTTATCTCTTGCAAACCGATCATATTCTGCCGGTTTTATTCTTGTGCTGCCTCTCGAACTCCTGATACATAAGTCAATGATGTCAGCAAAATTCTCTTGATAAATATCCCCTTTTCCCATGATGTTTAATGTTTCTATCCATTGTTCCTTCATACCCCTTATCAATGCAGTTTTTAATACATTATCAGGTAAAGGTAGTGATGCATAAGGAGATCTTTGCATATTGTACTGAAAGCGTTCCACATATTCCTCTAATGTCTCATTCGGTTTGGCTGTCATTTGAAATATTTCGTCTTTTAATTCTCTGGACCTACAATAATCCTGATATTTCCTTAGGAAGGATTCTTTCATTTGATCCCAATTGTTGATAACCCCACCACCTAGTCCCATGAACCATCTTAAAGCAGCCCCTTTTAATGTAGAGGGAAATAGTTTCAATTTCTGGGGATCGGTGGTGTAATCATATCCCCTGCATAACACATCGAATTCGAATAAAAATGCATCCGGATCTTCTGATGTGAGACCATGAAAGGTAGGGATATGCTGAAGAGGAATAGCTTTCATGGGCGCATTTGCTGTGGAATCCACTATAGAATATTGTAATGTAGAGGTTTGAGCATTTGGCTGATTCTGAGCCATAGGATCGAATATATGCCAATAACCTTCTGGGATATCTAGGAGGGTGTTCCTAGGTTGAGAGGGAACGGTTTTGACAGGGGTAGTTTTAATAGCACTTCCTTTATCTGGGATAATGAGAATACCTGATGTCTGAGGAGATTGGATTCCTTCAACAATGATTTTTGCAGCACTCCCCTTATCTGGGCTATTTAATGGCTGATTTGTTTCAATAGGAGATTTTGGTTCCTTAGTTTCCCCTGTTTCTCCTTCTCCTTCACAAAAGTTGCTGAAATTCCCTTCCTGCAATAGTTCTGGAGTAGAATTTTCAATTTCTTGAAAGTCTTGCTCTTCAGTTTGACTATGCACCTCAGCAAAGGCTACAGATGGTGATCTTGTGGCCTAAAGGGAACTAGTAGGCTGTTTAGAAATGATTTTCCTAGGGCCTACTGATGGCTGAGATTCTGTTTTCCTATAGATTTCGTCTATGAAGGTCGTCCGGCCAAGGGTCACCGGCCCCTTAGCTTTTTCGGGTTTGGATGGAGGTTTGATATTCTTTTCTATTTTTTTCTGCTTAGTCATGCACTCAAATAAACTACCAAATTCTATTCAAACAAAGCAAAAAAGAAACAAATCTGTTAGGAAAGCGGAAAGTGGAGCAGGGCTTTTACATGCTCTGCACGCAGGTTCTTACCTTCCGTTTTTAAAATCCAACTCTTCCCTAGCAGGTTCGTACACTACTCTGAAAAAAAAAAATGGCTACACTCTTTCCCCGACAACGGCGCCAAAATGTGGAGCTATAAAAAGGGTCTCTTTCACCTCTAATTATCTCACATTAATATATCAATCCGGGAGCGTTTGGTTATTACAAAGAGTGACTCAATCTGAGGCTATTTGTCAGAGTAATGCTAGTAGTACAGCGTTCTACGAAAATACAAGAGTAAACAAATGCTTGCCTATAACTAAGTTACTTCAAATGACTAAAGCACACACTCTTAAAACTAGGCAACTGATCAGTCAAGGGTTCAGTGACGATAACCCATCCCTTTGGAAACTGACAGAAAGGAAATAAAAGCAAGGAAAATCACACATTCAGAAAACCAAGTAACTTACCAGTCAAGGGTTCGGCAGCAATAGCCCATCCCTTTAGAAACTGATGGAAAGGAAATTAGAGCATGGATCACAGGTCTGGGAGCGAGGCAGTGAATGCCGAAGCTCACTACAGCCTTGGATCGTCTCTCACACCAAAATAACAAATGCAAGTAAATGGAACAGCAAATAGAAAAATGGAACAGCAAATAAGGAATTGAACGGCAAATCTGAAATGGAACAGCAATAATAAACTGGAATAGCAATTGAACAACTAAATCTCGCGAGTCATAACCAAACTTAATCTGTTAACCCAAATGCACTCTTCACAATCAAATATCAATTTCTCACTCTTAAAGCAAATCAAGCAGAATTCACTAATGGAACAGCACTAACTATTGATAAATTATGGAACAACACCAATAGATCATACACACGTAACACATTGGAATAGTAATCTGATCAATCTTAATTTAACGGCATTATTTCTGAGTACAACTTCGAATGACGTAAATGTTCAGTACAAGAGCTCTGTAACGAGACAGTAATAATATTCGGCCAAGACTAATAATTATTCAATCAACTCTGAAAGGATCAGTAATATAATGCAGAGTCAATACACAATTCTATCTGTAAAAACCTTAATGAATTAATCTTAACAGAGCATGTAATGGCGATTCATAAAGCATATCAGATTACCAGATAACAACAATAAGAAAACCACGCAGAAATCAAATTGTAGTGGTACAGAAGCAAGTGTCCTCCGGGGCCAGGCCCTTAGCCTCAAGGGTACACCGCTTTGAGTTAATCCAGATGCAGAGATACGGTAATCACCAAGTTTATATTAACACATAAGACAAAAGTACAATGAACCAGTTCTTAACGAGACTCGATGATCAAAGTTGATCTTTTACAGAAAATTACATAAAAGTATATGTCCCCCTTTGGTTAACAGTGTTGTCCCCTTATATAAAGGTGACGGCGGAGATGTCTAAGTAACAAAATAAATAAAGCAGCGATCCCTCAGGATCAAAGATCCCGAGGGATTCGCCAAACTATCAATCCTTAATCTTTTCTTTTCTTTTCCGTCGAGCTGGTGTCTTCTCCTCCTTTTCCGGGTCGATTTTCTCTGATCTGCTTAGCCTTGTTTGCATTCGGTTTCCCTTCAAAGGGACAGCAGTTATCTTGTCTTTATCTTTTCCTTCGGAACGGCAACTCTTCGTTTTCACCCTTTCCTGCACAGAAGAATAACAATTATCAGTGATTAAGTCTTGCATATAATTCACATGTTTTGTTATAATTCTTTATTGTTTTCCAGATTCATGATGCAAAAAGGTTTACAAATTCTACTGAAAAGCTATTGAAATGATCATCAAAACATACCTTTTTGGTACTCCACATACATGTGATCTGAATTTCTTGCAAATTTTGCATCATCCAAAGTAGTTGTGTGCAGCAAGATGCAGTAGCCACATATTCTGCTTCAGTTGTAGATAAAGCAATTGAACTTTGTTTCTTGCTGAACCAAGACACTAACCTAGAACCCATATAGAATGCACCACCACTAGTGCTTTTTCTATCATCAACACTTCCTGCCCAATCTGCATCTATATATGCATGAAGAGTAAGATCTGCATCTCTAGGATACCATAGTCCAAAGTCCTGAGTTCCTTGAAGATATTTGAAAATTCTTTTGACTGCCTGAAGGTGTGATTCCTTTGGATTTGCTTGGAATCTTCCAACTATTCCTACTGCATGCATGATGTCAGGTCGGGTACCTATTAGATAAAGCAGACTTCCAATCATGGATCTGTAAGTTGGTTGATGTACTGCTGTTGATTCATCATTTGAGCTGAGACTGCATCCTGTTACCATTGGGGTACATACAGGTTTAGAATCTTCCATTCTATACCTTTTCAAGATCTGTTTGAGATATTTGGTTTGTGAAAGAAAAATTCCATCTTTAGTTTGTTGAACTTGTAGACCAAGAAAATAGGTAAGTTCACCAAGCAAGGACATTTCAAATTCTTGCTGCATTACTGAAGCAAAATTCTGACTCATGGATTCTTCATTGCTACCAAAAATGATATCATCAACATAAACAATAATAATTAGCAATTTATCAGTTTCAATCTTTGTATATATATTGCTATCTGCAGAACCTTTTGTAAAACCTTGTTGGTGTAGATATTTGTCAAGGCGGTAATACCAGGCCCTTGGAGCTTGTTTCAGACCATAGAGAGCCTTTTTGAGTCTGCATACAAGTTTTGCATCATTTCCAAGAATGAATCCTTCTAGCTGTTCAATATAAACTTTTTCTTCTAAATCTCCATTAAGAAAGGCTGATTTTACATCCATTTGGTATACTTTGAATTTCTGAAAGCTGGAAAGAGCAAGAAACATTCTTATGGCTTCAAGTCTGGCAACAGGTGCAAAAGTTTCTTCAAAATATATACCTTCTTGTTGAGCATACCCTTTACAAACAAGTCTGGCCTTGTTTCTAATGACTTCTCCATTTTCATTCAGCTTGTTCTTGAATATCCATTTAGTTCCTATAATATTTTTATCATGAGGTCTAGGAACTAATTTCCAAGTATCAATCTTTTCAATTTGCTCAAGTTCTTCATCCATGGCCTTGACCCAACATTCAACTTTGCATGCTTCATTTACATTTTGAGGTTCGGTGGAGGATAGTAATGCTAGATAGCTTGAGATCCCTATAATAGTTCTTCTTGTCTGTACACCTACCTCCTTTTCCCTTAAGATTTGAGTTTATGAATGATTTTTCTGAACATACCTGGATGGAGACTTTTCTTCTACCATTATATCTTCTTCTGGTGCTTCATTGGTTTCTTCTTCAATATAATTTTGATTTGATGTGGGAAAGTAATCCCCATCTTCCTCATTGTCATAATCTTTTGTTGATTTTATCTGTTTTGGATTTTTGCATGCTTCATCAACTACAACATCAATGCTTTCAACAATTTTTCAAAGTCTTTTATTATAACATATATATCCTTTACTTCTGGAAGAATAACCAAGAAGAATACATTCATCTGCTCTGGGTTCAAACTTACCAAGTTTTTCATCAGTTCTTTTGATAAAACATTTGCTTCCAAAAACTTTAAAGTATTTTATAGTAGGAGTCTTACCATACCAAAGTTCATGTGGAGTTTGAGTGCTATTTACCCGAACATTTGCTTTGTTGAGAATAGTCATGGCAACGAATGCAACTTCACCCTAGAAGGTTGTAGGAGTTCCAGATTCATCTAGCATAGCTCGAGCCATTTGTTGAACTATTCTGTTCATTCTTTCTACCACACCATTTTGCTGAGGAGTTCTTGCGGTGGAGAATTGCCTTTTTATTCCATGTTGTTCACAAAAGTCAAAGAATTCATCCGATATAAATTTCCCTCCTCGATCAAATCTGAGGCATTTGATTTTTCGATTTGATTCATTTTCAACCAAAGCTTTGAAGGCTTGGAACTTTTCAAATGATTTATCTTTATGATTTAGAAGACCTATCCAACACATTCAGGAAAAATCATCAATGAACAAAATAAAGTATTCTTCTCCACAAGGTGATTTTTTCCTTGGTGGTCCACATAAATCAGTATGGACAAGTTCAAGAGGCTTACTAGCTGACCCTTATTTTTCCATGAAGTGAACTCTAGTGTTCTTACCGATTTGACATGGTTTTCATATTGTATTTTTTGGGATGCTGATATCTGGAAGATCACGAACAGCCTTGAGTCTCTATGCTTTTCTTATTTGAGAAAAGCTTAGATGTCCCAATCTTCTATGCCACAGCCAGTTTTCATCATTTTTGCTTAGATAGCATTATTGTTGTCCTCCTTTGAGTATGTATAAGTTGTTTGGAGTTCTTGTACCTTTGATTGCAATCTCTCCTGTATCAAGCTCATGAACAACACATCCGTTTGATCGAAACACCACTTCATTTCCTCGATCACACATTTGACTGACACTCAACAGGTTATGCTTTAAACCATCTACATACATAACATTTCCATATTTAACCTTTTATTTCAAGAAAACAGAACCTTTACCTTGTATGATAGCTAGAGTGTCATTTCCAAATGAGACATTCTTTTCCTTTTCTAAGGCATTATATGAGTGAAGTTTCTCTTTGTCACCTGTCATGTGTTTGGAGCATCCACTGTCGATGTACCACTGATTTTCTTGTCCTTCTGCATACAAGGCTATACCACATCTTTATGTTTGAGATTCTTTCCTTCTCCATATCTTGGGATTTAATGGCGTTTTCTCCTATTGAGGTGTTCGCTGAAATTTGCTCCTGCATTCAGATTCTTCATGACAAAAGTTGTTACAGATTGAGAATTCTATTTCATTTTCAAGAGGAGAAAAGTTATTATAGGAACTTCTCTTGATCTCTGTTACATTCCTTTGATTTCGTGCTTCTCTAGTCATGATGGTTTTGTAAGCAACACATTTAGCAGCTTTGTGCCCAAAATTATGACATGAAAAACATAGCCCATTAAAGAAGTTTTTGCGACTATCGAATCTATCTACCTGTTAATTGTAGTTTCTATTGATATTCATCTTTGGAGAAAATTGAGTATGATTTGCCTGAGGTTGGTTGTGGCTTCTGTTGATATTCATCCTTGGAGAAAATTGAGTATGATTTACCTGGTGATTAGATTTATGCCTTTGCTGATGATTGTCATACTGTTCACTAGTCTTTGTTGCATCAAGATAGCTTTTGGTGGAGGTTGACATCTTTTGTGATTGAGATGCTTCTTCAGTATATCCAAGACCTATCTTTATCACAGGAGAACACTGAACTTTGATAATTTCATTTAAAGTTTCTGATCCATTAGCACATCTAAGATTGAGAGATTTTGTTTTCTCAAGACCTTTTCTTAGACCCACAATTTCACATTCTAGTTTTTCGTTGTGTTTTTATTTTTCAGCAAGTTGGTATGTCAAGGTTTCTATGGTCATCTTCTTTTCTTCTAAACATATTTTGAGTTTAGAGATTTCTTCATGAAAGTTTTCCTCTTCTAAATCATCCCAAAAATTATCATCGTCATAAGCCATGAGAAGTCTATAATCATCACTATTAGATAAACCATCACTATCCTCTTCTAAACTATCCCAAAAATCATCGCTATCATAAGCCATGAGAAGTCTGTAATCTTGTCTAGTTTCATCTTCATCACTATTAGATAAACCATCGCTATCTTCATGAGTATAGTAACTCCTTTTATTCACAACTTGTTTCCTATTCTCTTTTTCACATTCCTTTCCTTTTTTATATTTATCTTTATGAGGACATCTGGCAGCATAATGACCAACTCTGCCACAAGCAAAGAATTTGAAAGGGAGCTTACCTCTAAACCTTCCAGAACCCCGTTGAAGCTTCTTAACAAAATTTACCTCATCCTCTTCTTCTGAAATGTGTCCTGATTCATTGTGTTCTTCCTTTTCTTTTCCTTTTTCTGAAGCTTTAAATGCGGCTTCTCTCATATATGATGGACCTCCTTTTCTCATCTCAAAAGAAGTTAGGATTTCGTGAAGCTATGTCATAGTGATATTCTGCGGATCCTGTTTTTCATCTATGGCAGACACTTTTGATTAAAATTTTGCAGACAAGGATCTCAAAATTTTCTCAACTAAGATAACTTCCTTTATTTCTTCACCCATATTCTTCATACAATTAACAACCTCATCTATACATAAGAAGTAACTAGTTATACTTTCATTACTATGCATCTTAAGAGTTTCATACTGGATTCTGAGAGTTTGAAGTTTAACACATTTTACCTAAGAGTATCATTCGTAGCTCTGAACGATTTTGTCCCATATCTCTTTGGCTGATTTGAGTTGCATGACTTTGACAAACTCTAATTGTGACAAAATTCCCGATAAAGTATTGACAACTTTGGCATTGGTTTCATATTGCTTTTTACCTGCCACATTTGTAGGGATTGTTGTTGGAAACGTATATCCTCCTTCCACAATTTCCCAGATATCTGTTCCAAGAGATTGTAGATAGGCTGTGGTTCTTATTTTCCAATAAACAAAGTTGCTCCCATCGAAGATTGGTGGTTTGATGGATCCCATGCTTTCGTGATTTTTCATCTTGATGGATCTCCCTTCAAGCGATCAAGATTATTCTAAAGGACCTACTCTAATACCAATTATTGGAAATAATACTAAGAGGGGGGTGAATCAATATTATCGGATCAATAATTTTATTTACTACATAGATTTATATATGCTACTTCAGTGAAGTGAACTAGCGTGTACACGCAACTGTGATTAAAGAAACTAACGTATATCCATAGAACTTGTGATTTAGACAATTTATCATGTGTTTAAACCAATACATCAGTAACTTATTAGACAGTGCAGTAAAAGTAGAATAAAGCATCACACATAAGAAACACACATGAACACCAAGATTTAAGGTGGAAACCCAATGTGGGTGAAAACCACCTACTGTTGTCGTCACTGTCTTCTTTTAATAATAACTAAATTTGTTTACAATCTTGTACTAGTGCAGACTCATACCAGTATGCAGGAACCCACCTGTAGAAGTCTACAACCTTCTCTCGTTTCCCATGTTCTACTGGAAGGGAGTTGCAACCCCCTAGCTCTTGTACTAGCCAATATGATTACTAGTACGTAGGCACCGACCTACAGAAGTCTACGGCCTTCGTTCTTTGTCCAGGGACCACGTTTCATGAATTTTCAGACTGGATACTCCTGGATCACAACACCACAATCTGAAGGCCACGTTTCATCCAATTTTCATACTAGACCCATCAAAAAATTTTTAAACTTAAATTGCATCAACCAACATTCAGTTAATATGAACAATCAGATCACTGACACCAGAACACTGTGCTGAACCCAAAACCCTGCATCATCATTCAGAACCAGCTGTAACCTCAAAAATCATGCATTAGAGTGTATATGCTACTTGGCTGAACCCAAACTACGTGTATACGCTACTTCCGTTAATCAAACCTACGTATATCTTCAAAACTACTGCAAACATAAACTTTTGAATCAAGTTTGTACCAACCAGCAATATATTGAATATCTACTGTCAACTTATAGAGCTTTACATAGGCAGTGACAGAGATCACTTCTTCTCACTTATACAATCAATCAATCAAATACCAGCCTCCTTATGCATTCAGTTTTACATTCAGATCTAAGAAGACTTCATTGACAGATAGCAATAAAACAGCAGCACTGATCTGATAGATCAGTCATCCTTGAACATCAAGCTTTTTTTCTTTTTTCATACGCTACTTGGAAGAGACAAACCGGAATGTATACACACCTTCATCAAAGCGAACCAGTGTACATATCTGCAAATACTTACTTCAAAACTTTGTTGCACCTCCGGACTTCAGACAAACCCAGATCACGATATTTAAAGAATAAAACAAGTGTACATAATCAGATCTAGCCCAATATCAGATCATTCAATAATAATAAGTCATTATGATCTTCATCCATCATTAGATCTCATCTATCTTCAAATGCTCAGGTGCATATTTAGTCTAGATCAAGAAAAGCATCAGAAACCCATAACATGTATATTTTCTTTTGATATGACACTTTATAAGATATTCATTACTTGTGCACTTAGCCCTTTGATCTTCTCCTCCTTATATACTTAGATCCTTTGTCAATACCTTGGACCAAATACCTAGGGTCAATACCTCGGACCAAATACCTCAGACCAAAACCTTGGTTTTCCAACATGTACGTGCTTTTCCTCATATGGGAGTGCGTGTATACATATACGCTCTTTTTGTTCTGTGGACCAGCGTGTATATGTTGTTTTGACTAAGTGGACCTATGTATACTTCTTAAAATGCTTTACATCAACCTTTTCCTTTACATTCTTTATTCAGATTAGTAGACCTAAGTTCCATCTTCCTGTTCTTCTATACCAATGTCTTGTTACTTCTGAATAGACCTGTTGCACTGTAATTTTCCATATTACTTCTGAAATTATTCCTTTGAATTGTCATGCATTCTGTCACATCTGATATCTCTCCTGTAGATTCATCTAGTTACCATATACAAGTGAGTTGTTCTGTTATAAGTGGGTTGCCATCAAGTACAACACATGTATCATAATGCCAATAGTGTTCATCTTGATCTTGCTCAAATCTATTAAGCTTCTGCAAGTTTGATTGTAGAAGTAGATTAAAGTATTTTTCTTTAGTTATATTGCATTATCAGGTTAATCTACAGTCATAATTTCTACATGGTATCGGAACAAAGGTTATCGGAGTTGTGAACAATATACTGAGAAGAGAATTCGAAGTTTGAAGTTTGGGGTTGCAAGTACAAATCGAATTCATCTCATACTTCAGGTTGGTCAATTGCGTTCTATGGCTTGAGACTCGAGTATGCCTTGGAAGGCAGCTTGAATTACATAGCATGGAAAGATAGAATGGAAGCTATATTAGAAGACAATGGCTTGAAGGATTTCATTGATCAAGAAATCCCAAAGCCAGTTGCAGCTAATGCACAAGAGTTGGTTGAGTGGAAGAAGTGTGTAGCGAAGGTGAGAAAAATCATCCTAGAGGGAGTTTGAGACCATATTATCTCGAGTCTCCATGGGAAGGATACTCTGTTTTCAATGTGGAAGACGATGAAGGACCTCTACCAGAACAATAGCGACCAGAGGAAATTGGTGCTCAAGGATAAGCTTCGAAAAATCAAGATGGAGAAGGGCGATACTATTTCCACATATTTGAACAAGCTCACCACCTATAGAGATGAGCTTGGTAGTGTGGGAATAACTACTGCCGATGATGATATGGTGAGCCTCGCTCTCCTCGGCATTCCAAAGGGCTGGCACAACTACCAGGACTCTGTGAATGGAAGAGAGAAACTGCTAGATTGGGAATGACTGTGGTCGGATCTGATGCAGGAGGAGATCAGGAGGAGCACACGAGATGGTTCTTCATCAAAGAATGATGATGAAGGAAATATGGCCTTAGCAAGTAAGGCAAGGAAAGGGAAGGGGAAGGCTTCCCATTCCAAATCGAATTCTTCTCATGGAGGGAAGAAGGTTGAAAATTCTAAAGTGAGATGCTTTAATTGTCACAAGATGGGACATTATGCAACTAATTGCCCATCGAAGAAGTCCAAGAAGGGATCCTCGAAAGGATTGGAAGGTGAGGCATTAGCCTCTCAGTTCGAAATGGACTTTACCCTCATCGCATGCATGGTGTCATTGATGGTGGGTTGTGTTTGGTATCTTGATAGTGGAGCCTCAATCCACATAACCGGTGATAAAAGTTTATTCAATACCTTGGAGGAGAAAGACCTCAAGATGCACATAGAGATGGGTGACGACGGAAAGCATTGTGTTTCAGGAGAAGGCACAATTTCTTTTTAGAGGGAACATGGAGCTCCTCTCACCTTGACAAATGTGAAGTATGTGCCTGGACTAAAGAAGAACTTGGTATTGGTCACAATGTTGGAGGACAAAGGCTATGATGTTGTCTTTAATAAAGGAATGGCGTTCCTAAGACACATAGCCATGGGTCAGACCAAGAGGATTGGGATTCGGGTGAAGAATATCTATAAACTAAAGGTAGATGACTGTGCAGCATTAAGTTCGAAAGAAGAATTGGTGCAAAGCCAAGACATTGGCGAGTTGTGGCACAGGAAGTTGGGCCATTTTCATCATGGGGCCTTGAAGATAATGCAACAGATCTCTATATGACTTCCCAAAGGTAAACTTGAGCAAGTTGACACATGCAAAGGTTGTACCTTGAGAAAGTATGCCAAGTCTTCCTTTCATGATCGAGACAGTCAAGCAAAAGCGATCTTAGAGCGAGTTCATATTGATTTGTGTGGACCATTCTCGATGGCATCCACAGCAAAGCAAAGGTATTATGTTATTTGCATTGATGATTATTCTCGTAAATGCTAGATTTATTTCATGCAGAAGAAGGACCACACCTTCGCAAAGTTTTGTGAGTTCAAAGCTTTGGTCGAGAAAGAATCAGGGAAGAAGATCAAGGCCTTGAGAAGTGACAAAGGTGGAGAATATGTATCTCAAGAGTTTAAGGACTTCTGTGTAGTGGAAGGAATTAAACAAGATTTGACGGCACCTCATAACCCACAGCAGAATGGGTGGCCAAGAGGAAGAACAGAACGATTGTAGGGGCAACACGGGCGATGCTGCATGACCAAGGGCTACCACTTAATTTGTGGACTGAGGCATGCAACACAGTGGTCTATTTGCAGAATAGAAACCCACATCGCATAATTAGGATGAATACACCAGAGGAAGCCTTCTCTAGTAAGAGACCAAATGTGGGTCACTTCAGGATCTTTGGCTCATCAGTATATTTCCATGTGACAAAGGATGCATGGAAGAAGCTTGAGCCGACAACAAAGTTGGGGATACTTGTGGGGTACATTGATACACCCCACAACTATCAGGTGTATCTACCTACCAGTTGAAGGACAGTGGTTCGAAGAGATCTCAAGTTTGATTAGCAAAAGGCCATGTGAGTTTCCCTTGAGAGGGAGTTCCAACTACAGGCTGTGGAGGAATTGTTGGTTCCTAAGGAGGAGGAGCCTTAGGCTGATGTGGAGCAGCCGCATGCAGAGGATCCAAGAGTGGAGACATCCACTCAAGCAGAGTCTTCCAGAGATGGACGGTGTTGGTCGCTCTAATTGTTTTCACAATTCGAGCTCCACATAAATTGTCAACCCGAGAAGGTCTTTTTATTTCAAAGATAATAGCGCACTGGATATGCTCAATTTCAAAAGCGGGATCGATGTTGTAGTGAAAGAAAGACACACACCTGTTAAATTCATTAATCTACTAATTCACACTCTACTTAATTAAAGCTGAAGTCAATTAAATTATAGCAGAAACGATTTCTCTGTTATAGCAAAGGAAAATCAATCTACAAGGAAAGAAATCATTCAACCATAGCAGGAACAGGACCCTATTCCCTGGTGAGGAACTTCAGCACCTGCTGCCTGGCACTTAATCACACTGTAAGAAAAGTAACTTCAAGAGATCAAGACCCTATTCCCAGGAACAGGAACCTTCAGCACTTGTCCTCTTGTTTCTAATCACACTGCAGGCAAAGGAAAGCAATCAATGGGAGCAAGACCCTATCCCTTTATGCAGGGATCTTCAGCACATGCTCTCAACATCATTCACTCGTGCATTCAATACGTGTAGCGCTAAGAAACAGAGTATTGCAAATCATGTAACTAATGTTTCAACAACAGAATTAAGGGAAGTGCAAACACATAAAGAAATAAACAAACTACAGGAACCAAAAGGGTGAATCTTGTGAGGAAGGCGGGCCCTTTCCTTCTCACAAGATTCCCCAGGAGAAAGAATTAAATTGGAACGCTCAAAA
Organism: Pinus tabuliformis; assembly: GCA_031772625.1. Taxonomy (NCBI): domain Eukaryota; kingdom Viridiplantae; phylum Streptophyta; class Pinopsida; order Pinales; family Pinaceae; genus Pinus; species Pinus tabuliformis. The sequence goes on from CM062812.1 coordinate 154,134,259, forward strand.
GAAGTTTTTATTCATCTGTCAAAGTAACTGATACATTACAGAAGGAGACTAGCTCCAGTTCTCCACAATATTGTCCTGTAACTTACAATTCAATCCCCCTCTAATGATGATGTCTCCTCTTTTTAAAGAGGAGACATCATTTACAATTTACATGAGAGCGAATATCTCGATTCTGTTTTCTTCTCCAAAACAGGACTATTCTGTTCTTTTAAAAAGAGATACTGTTACAACCGAGACAACAGAAGTGCTATCTTCAGGATAATCCAGGTAACCGTATCTTCGGGCTGCTGCTACTATTCCACAAAAAGTTCTTCCAGAATCGCAAATTACGCATAACGGGATTTGCGTGCTTGACGGCTGTTTCAGCAACTGAGTTAGCTGTTTCAGCAACGGGGTCAGCTGTTTCAGCAACGGAGTCAGCTGTTTCAGCAACGGAGTCAGCTGTTTCAGCAACGGCCGCTCGTTCCCAACAAGGCATATAACTTATCTGCGATCTTTGACTTGTGTTAGCAACAATGCACTTCAATTAATGATAAAATATAAGAGTATTGCGGAATTAAATGTAAGACAGATTAATCATATAATAAAGAAGAGGTTTCTATATACCTTGGGATAAAGTGGATGAAAAAGACATTGAAGTTCATAGTTTAAGAGTAGAGTGGTGTCAAAATATATAGCAAAAATGGTACATAGTGGAGTCCTAACAGACGGAAGCGCACAAGACAAGTTGACAGATTGTTGTCGGATGCGAGAGAGAATGTGGGAGAGCCATCTTCTCAGCGCAGACAGAGGAGGTCACCTGAGGGGTACACTGGATACATGGCCCTTATTGGGGAATGTGTTGAGACCGAGCCATCTTCCTTTGAGGAAGTAGTGCAACAGCCGATTTGGGTTGATGCTATGGTGGAGTATGACTCCATAGTTCATAATAGTGTTTGGGACGTGGTTCCAAGACCGGAGAACAAGTTAGTTGTGAGTTCCCGTTGGCTTTACAAGGTAAAGCAAGTTGTTGATGGTAGTGTGGAGAAACATAAGGAAAGATTTTTTGTTCGTGGTTTTTCATATGTCGGGGGGATTGACTATGATGAGACTTTTTCTCCTGTCGCAAGGTACTCATCTATTAGATCGATGTTGGCACTATCAGCACAGAAGGGTTGGAAGATCCATCAGATGGATGTGAAGACTGCATTCCTCAATAGCAAGATTGAGGAAGAGGTGTACATAGAGCAGCCGGAAGGTTTTGAGACCTTCGATCGTGAGTCGCATGTGTGCCGACTCAAGAGACATTTGTACAGGTTGAAGCAAGCACCTCGTGCTTGGTACACCAAGATAGACAACTACTTCACTGGGTTGGGCTTCACAAAGAGTGAAGCGGATGCAAACCTGTACCACATCATGGTGAAGGGTAAGCAGTTGATCATTTTACTTTATGTTGATGATATCATATTGACAAGTGATGATCAGTTGATCATGTCTTGCAAGGAGGACCTTGCAAGAGAATTCAAGATGAAAGACATGGGTCTTATGCATTACTTCCTTGGCATGGAAGTGTGGCAAAAGGATGGGAGTCTTTTGTGTCTCAGGGCAAGTATACCAATGAGATACTCAAGAGATTCCACATGGAGAAGTGCAAGCCCATGCAGACTCCTCTAGCAGGTAACTGGAGGAAGGAGGATGCTACTTCAGGTGAAGTAGCAGAGGCCACTGTGTACAGGCAGCTCGTGGGTTCACTGATGTACTTAGTGAACGCACGATTAAATTTGTGCTATAATGTGAACCAACTGAGTCAAGCCATGGTTCAGCCTACCAAGCTGTTTTGGAAGGTGGCAAAGCATGTTTTGAGATACCTTAGAGGCACATCTCAGTATGGATTATGGTATCGATGGACAGAGGGAGTGAAGCTACAAGGCTTCATTGATGCAGATTGGGTAGGGAGTCCATCAGATCGGAAGAGCACATCAGGAGGGATTTTCAACCTTGGGTCAGCTGTAGTTTCTTGGTACAACAGGAAACAGAGGTTGGTTGCACTCAACTCGACAGAGGCTGAATACATGGCTACAAGTTAGGCAGCATGTGAGGCCATCTAGATGCGGAAAATTCTAGTTGGTTTGTTTGATCAGAGGATGGATCCAACTGTGATCTATTGTGATAATCAGAGTTGTATCAAACTCTTTGAGAATCCAGTATTTCATGATAGGTCCAAGCACATCGATATTCGATATCATCATCTCAGAGACTGTGTAGTGAGGAGGATCATGTTGCTGCAATATATTTTGACAAAGGAGCAAGATGTTGACATTTTGACAAAGGTATTGTCAAAGTGTAAATTCGAGTTCCATAGAGACAGGATCGGGGTGGCAGATAATCCATTTCTTATTGAGAGGAAGTGTTGAAATGTGGCAACAATAATATTCCAATTTTAATTTTTCCTTGAATTAAAATTGAGAATTAAAATTCGAATTTAGTCTCACCAACTGCTTGAAAAATAATTAATTAATTCATCTTGAGTTAATTAGTTGGAGAAATTCAAGTTAGAAGTCTTTGTGAAATCATGCAACAGTTATCCCTTAAATTAAGGAGATTATCCCTTAATTAAGGAGATAAGGTTGAGTTGTATTTGAGTTGTAATTAGTTAGCTCATTTTACTGAGTTAAGTCCAGTTAGATTAGTTCCAAACTGTTTGAGGAACTAATTGTGAGTTCATTCAGTTAATGCATGCATGCATCCAACTAGTGTACTCCAGATAACTGAAGATTCTCTCATCATTAACTCATGCATGTATATTCTGAGAAAGACCCAGTTGAGATTAAAGACAGGGACATTGTACTATCAGTTGCATGAATTTTCCTATAAGAAAAACTCATGCATGCAGAAAGAATTCATTCCTTGAGTATTGCGCAGTTTTACAAGGTGTGAGATCAGTGTGAGTGATCAGTGTTACACATGGTAACAGTAGGATCACCCAGAAAAAACTGCGCTAGGAAATAGGAGCTTGGAGGGTAGTGTGGAGGACTCATGAGAAGTCTATTTTGCCTATGAGCATCTGTGAGGATTGTACTGAGAGTTGGCTAGCTGTGAGAGCTAAAGCTTTGTGTAATTCTGAGATATTTCCAACTTGTATGATAATACAGATAGTGGGGTTTTTAGCTGAGGCTTTCCCCTGAGTATTCTTCTGTGTTTCATGTGCATTGATTCTTCTTCTGGTTATATGTGTTCAGCTTGATCTTGCTCAAATCTATTAAGCTTCTGCAAGTTTGATTGTAGAAGTAGATTAAAGTATTTTTCTTTAGTTATATTGCATTATCAGGTTAATCTATAGTCAGAATTTATACAACTAGAATTGTGCTCTATGCCAAAAGGGAAGGCTTCTCATAGACCAATGAAGTGGGAAAGTGCAAGAGGTAGAGGTGATGAGCTTGCTGACTATAACTGTGCTCTGCATCATGTTGAAGGGAGAAGGAGGCAGTGATATTGTAGGTTAGATTGAGAGTGAGCAAGGGATCACCCAAATTTTCACTAGAACTGCACCATGCACTAAGGAGGCAAGGAAGGACAAGTCTTGGCATAGTTAGGAATTTTAGTGGACAAGGGTTGATGGCTTGCTGATTAAAACAATGACATGTGCTATAACTGAGAGGAAGGCTTAAGGAGTAGATTATTTTTCATTAGCAGTGGCTAAATGTCCACTAGAAATTTTACCTACACTAAGGGAGATAGGCAGAGTAAGTCTTGGGTGCAGTGAGGGGTTGCAGTAAAAAAAGAAGACAAGACTAAGCAATGTAACTATGACATGCACATTACTTGAGAGGTAGGCTTCCAGGGTAATGCAGCTTGCATCTATAGAGGCTTCTTGTTCACTAGAAATGTGACTAGTGCTCCAAAAGTCTCATTGGAAGAGGATATTGTGGAGTTGACTGAGGCAAGCACCAGAAATCAAGTCACTTTTCCCAGGGAGAGGCTTAATCCACTATGAGAGGAAAGAGACCTTGTATTGTACAGTTTACTTTTGCAAGGGCCTCAAGGAGGTCCTTTTTGTCATCTAGAAGTGATCCATGTGCTATGCAAGGTAAAAGTGACCAAAGCTTAGTGCAGTGAGTTAGTACAAGCAACAAGGGTTAGGTGACCATGCTTTGAAAGTTCTCAATGTGTAATCATAGGAGACAACCTTGATAAATAATTAGTGCAAAAGTATGGGAGGGAAATATTTCATCAATGAGGATCATGGATAGGCTATGCTCATCACCTAGTGAAGGATTGATGTTTTCATAACTTTCACTAGGCAGTGGGACCAAGACGAGCTCCAAAATGGCTAAGTGTGGGACCAGTAGAGTAAGATAAATCATTTGAAAAAGACTCAAACATGGATCACACACATGAATTCCATCAATACAAGCTAGGGAAATGCATAGGAATCATGAACAACAATCACACCTTGAAATGGCAAAAAAGAAACACTTATTTCTAACTGCAATAGTTGAAATGCCACATTGTGACACTTAGAACAGGTGTTGTGACACAAGGGTCAAATGTGACCAAAAGGTACGCTAAGCTTTAATAATGTTTCTAGCACATATTCTTATGATATACAAGACCATCTATTGCAGAAGAGTGCGCTAGAACTATCTGAAGTGATATGCCAATGTGTGACACATACAAGAGTGGAAATGATTAGAAGTGACACTTACGACAAAAAGAAAACGTGAAAATGACACTTGAAAAAGCTGAAATCGACACATGCAAGAATGAAGATAACATGAAAATGCCACTTGTTAAAGCCAAAACAAGCAAAAACAACAGTTGCAAAAGTGAAAACGAAACTTGTGAAAGAAAATGTGTGCTAAACAACAATTGAGAAAACTCACTAGAATGATGGGGTAAATGTAACCGAAAGTGAGGAAGATTATCAATGGAGGGTGCACACAAATTGTCGACATGGGTTGTGCAGTCAATTTCAGCAGTGACTGTGCAAACCATACTTCAAGAGCTACGCAATGCCTATCTAAGCTTGCATAGAAATGTGTGCAATTGTGAATTCATTGAGCATGTGTGGGCAAGTGAATTTGACCCTTAGAGTCTAAGAAGAAGGCTTGGGCACTTAAAAAAACATTGATCAGCCATGAAGTGGCATGGAATGATAGATCACAAGATCCTTAACAAGCTCCAAAATTCAAGGGTAGGCAAAATTTTAGAGGGTGTTGATCATAGCGTCAACAGAAGGGTTGAAGAATTATGAGAATGTATTGAATCTATTTGTATGCGATAGTAAATATATGAATTTAACTTCACAAAGATTATAATTTATTTATGTGTTTAAAATCTATTTAATATGATGTTTTTTATATTTTTATTTCTACTTGAGTCTAAATTAAGGATTTATAACTAGGGTTTTTATATATTTACATACAAAGGAGAAAGATAATGATTAAAAGAGACAATGGCCAATTTTGTGCATATTTGATAACAATGACCATCATTTTTTTTATTTTTTTTTTGCTTCTTTTTTCCTTTTTTGTTTATGACTAGAGAAATTAACAACTAGGTCAGTCTCGTACTCGCATATCACGAGGTCGATTCCAACCACTACCACTATAAACTCTAGGCATATACATAGGCCCCATTCCGCACACACAAGGTGAATCAAGGTGATTTGAACACTTGACCTCCTCGCACTAATCCTTCATTTACACGACCATCACCAGTTGCGCTACCCCCAGGGACACAATGACTATCATCCTGTTACTTGAAATAAAATTTGTAAAAAGTTATATAAATTTAATTACCCATAAGATTATGCATGTTGATCCTCTACACTATGACATGCTATTAACATAGAGCATTAGGTTGCAAAATCATCCACTAAACTCTTTGTTAAGTTGTTATCATGTAAATTCATTGTTGAAGTTGAATAAATGAAATGTTAAGAATTGTTTCATAGTCACATATAAAGAGCGATATTGATGTTGTAAAAAAATTTCCAAGATTCAATATTTAAGTCATATTCGATTTATTAATGAGCAATATTTTTAATTACTACATTCAAACAAAGCTGCATAATTGGCGCTCCTGCTACTTAGTTTAGATATAGCCAAATTAAAGTAAATAAAACTTAGTTTAGATATAGCCAAATTAAAGTAAATAAATGAAAAAGTAGCAAAGAAGATCAAATTCATTTGATTCATTTTTGTATGAAGTTGTTGAAAACTAATAAATGATGTTTAATAAATCTTGACCACTTAAAAGTAAATTGTTATCTATATATATATATATATTTGATTTTAATTGTAGTTAATCTTCTTTTATGTAGTTAATTTTTTTTTATCCTAAATTCTTTTACTCTCTCCATTAATAATACATATTACAATTGTTAGAATATTTTATTTGAACAATGCTTTTTAATTTATTTATTTTTGTAACCTTAGTGGGACTACATCATCATCATGTCTAATGTATCGCCCCGATCAACAGTGACTTTGCATCAAGTGTGCCTTAATAGCGCTGCATCAAGGAGTGCCTTAATAGAGCACCCGATCACTGTCTATCTAAGACCCCATGGACAATTCTTTTTAAATTTGAGTTAATAGTATAATTGTTATAAAAAAAAACAAATTAGTTAGTAAATTAAATATTTCTATTTATAATATTTTTGTGAACTATAGTGTGTAAAGATGTCTTTATTCATTAAAAATTAAAAAAGATTATTTTATTCATTCAAAATAGAAATAAAAAATTAAAATAGAAAATTTATTTAATATACAAAATAAAATAAAATAAAATAAAATATTTTAATTTTATGATTACAACCTAGTTGTAAATCAAATTGATGTATAATATTCTTTTATTTGCTAGAAAACACTGATATTTTTATAACATTTGTATTACATAATTTAATTGGGCAAATGTATAAAATCACTTTGAATCAACAATTAAAACCATATAATATATATTATCAAGTTTATGACCTAAAATTGCATTACCTTTTGGACAAAAGACACCCACTCCCTTCCATACAAACATTTCAAATTCTAAAAGTAAGGAAATTAAAAAACATTTATCAATAATATTATCAAGTTGAATTCACAGAACATAAACCAAAAATAGAAACATAAAACTGTTAAAGTGCACTCTAAAATATCAATAGTTACTATGCAGAATTAATTGCTCTCAACCTCGTACCAAAAAATAAAATAGAAGTGTCTTTTACCCATTACAAAAATTCAATAAAACCTATATAAGATCACTGGAAAAAAATATTTTGAAAACTCCAAGAACACCTACTCTCGAGGAGGAAAATGAAAATAACGAAATGGTTACGAACAGAGAGTGATACGCACCAAATTTTGGTATTTAGATAAGTCCACAATCAGAAATTAAGATTTCAAAAATAATTCTATATTTTAAAGAAAATTATTCAAATCTGTTTTTGATCTACTTCTAATTTTAATATAAAATTATAAATTATTAAAACATTGAATATATTATATTAACTAAAATAAAACAGTTGAAGTTAACATTCTTATTAGTCTCAGTGTAAACTGCAATCCAACACTGGACAGAGAGGCTTGAGGCAAGAAAGAGCAATTTGTTTAAACATACACGTTAGATGAAAAAATTAACCGTTAACCAATCAAAAGAAGGTGAACAATCCAATTAAATGATTTATATATATATGAGTGGAGAAGGAGAGGCAGTGGTAAAGCGCGCTCCATAAACAAAGAGGCACACCTAGAATGTGTCTAGGTCTGGTAGAGAACAATATTCTGAAATCATCTCAAACTTTAACCAAACTTTCTTGTCCAGATTCCATCAATTCACTATTGCCCCATTAATACATTCAATTGTTCAAACAGTCAAATTGGGATCTCTGCAAAACCTTGTAGCACACGAAAGATCATACAACCATCTTATATATATCAAAGCCTTCACAAACATATTATTTATATGATGCAGTGGATATTGATTGTTTTGGCTCCATAGTAAACAATGTATTTATTCTATTAAACAATGTATTTATTCTATTGGGTTGCTTTTGTATCTAAATTTGTTCAACATTTATTGCATCATAAAATCAGATAAGATAAGATAAGATAATTATATTTATGTTCAACTAATGTCTACAAAGTAGGTCAAAGGGACTGTCGGGTAAACTGATGTATATACAAAATGGGAGAACCAAACAGTCTCCTATAAAAGATACAATGTATGAAGTAAATCAACATCTGGCCTTAACGGAGAAGATCCAAAAGCTAATAAGTCTGAGGATCAAATCCATATCTCCTAACCTCTGACGCTGAATGAATAACATTGAAGAAAGTCAACAAAGTAGAGAAATAACAGAAAATCTACAATAAAGACCCATCTCTCCTAACATCTAAAGCTGAATGAATAACACTGAAAAAACTCAACAAAATAGAGAAATAACAGAGAATCTACAGCAGAGAAAGCCTCAATAAATATGATGGCTTAAATCTACTATACAAAACATTTTAATCCAACACCATTAAAAATATTAAATTTTATTTCGGACATGGCTGAGAGTAAAATCTTGATACGGTTATCTTACCCTAGAAAATTTGTTCATAACTTCCTTGAATCTATGTGTAGGTTAGTAACTTCCTTGAATCTATGTAGGTTATGTGCCAGATGGAATGTACAACCATCCATCACCCTACAACAAAATAAATGAGATAAAAATAGTATGATTACGCAATAAGATAAATGAGCCTACAACAATCCACGATAAATAAAATAAAATATTTTAAATTGTTTTCCTAAAGTTTACCTTACAAATAATACCTTAATGAACTTAATGATTCATGTACATGGTTTTCTCACTCGATCTATGCAACTATGATCGGCCCTAAGCATCCAGCCATTGGCGACCTCCTCCCCTGGGAGGAGGGGCTCCCAACTCCTCTTCCCCTCTGCAGACTCTTGAGCAACCGACTGTAGGCAATCCTCAACATCAAGAGCTGACATCCCAACCTCTACAAGCCACGCGAGATGGCGATCCTACCCTCCTCTCCAAGCCTCCAGATACATCGCAGCTCACTAAGCACTCATTTATATCTAAGTCCACTATGATACCAAAGCTCCACATCCTGCTTCTCGTTTAGCCAGCACCGTCCAATTCATGCAGGACCATGATTTGATTGGCAAATTAATAAGTATTTGGCCATCTGAAACCACCCTCCTCAACTGGATCGCGCAATGTTGGAAGCTCAAAGCTCACTATGAAGTTAAGCTAGGACCAAAATGCTTCTTCACAGTTGTTTTCAGCCACCATGAGAATCAGGAAGTTGTCATGGAAGGAGGTCCGTATTTTCTCAGCTCTTCAAGAATGTTTCTGAGACACTGGACACCCAAATTCAACCACAAGGAGGACTGCACTTGGGCTCCAGTTTGGATCCAGTTGTATTCTCTTCCATTTGAATAATGGGACCCTAAAACCTTAGAGGATATTGGCAATAAACTGGGTCAGTTTGTCTGCATATCAGAGAAAACAAATAATGGTTTCTACTCCTCTTACGCAAGGAGTTGTGCATACCTGAACATCTCAGAATCGCTTCCTAAAGCAATAGCTCTAGAATCCAAAGACAGTACCAGGACTCATGTTCTATGACTATGAGCCCGATCCATTTCGTTGTTGTAAGTTCCATCAACATGGCCCTCTCTTTAGAGGTTGTCCCATAAATGCATCAAGGCTAGAAACGCACCAAGCAAGCAGACCAGAAGAGGAGGGCTTTACCAAAGTTCCCAGTAAAAAGTGCCACAACAGGAAATTCAATGCTACAAGCTCAAAAAAGATACAATCCACCACTAGAAACATCTTTGAGGTGTTGAACGAACTACCAGAGATCAAATGGACCAAGATCAAGAAAAAACGCAACCAAAGGCTTCACTCCTAGATCCAGCTCCGAATCCAAAAGGAAAATGCCTAATGTAATATCCAAACCATCTTACAAAGAAAGCGCCTCCAAACTCTGAGCCATTGGTTATCCATCCCACCGAGGAAACAACCACCATGGATGAGGATTACCTGGAAGATTTAGAAGGTCTCGACATACTAGCGATGGAAGAAGCCTGCAAGTGAAATGCCCTGGACTGCATCCCTTCCAAGCAAATTAATCTGCTAGCAGTAGCACTCCTGAAAGCTAGGACATCTCAGCAACTTAGGGTTCAATCAGATACCTCCAAAGATGGCAAGAACAGAAGCAAGGAATTCAAAAAGAGAGGTTACAAAACCACCATGCAGTGCATAGATGTTGTGGGAAGGAAGCTAGTTGACTTTGGATAGTACAAACAGATCACTGAGGTCTACGCCTCTCAAACCACCCCCTATCTATGAATATTATATCCTGGAATATTAGGGGATTGAATTCTCCCCCTAAGCATCGCATTCTTCGTTGGAAAGTGCAACAGGCTCTTCTGACAATTCTGCTAATACAAGAAACCAAGTGCTCAGAAAATGACTTCGATCGCTACATGAAAAAAATTTGGAAGCACGCCCACACATTAGCTATAAGCGCTGAAGGTGCCTCAGGAGGGAGTAGTCTACCTAGGCAGAGGAATGGCCCGGTTTCCGTCACCGCCCGGAAAATCGTTTGGCTCCGGCCGCCAGCAATCCCTCCACCCTCCACCACCCTCCCCCACCGCCCGGAAAATCGTTCGGCTCCGGCCGCCGGCAATCCCTCCACCCTCCGCCACCCTCCCCTAGCTCCGCCACCCTCCTCTGGCAATCCTGACATTCCCTGACAGAAAATCCGATCCGAGCTGGAAATCCTGACATCCCCTGACAATTCGGATCCGAGCTGGAATTGCAGCCGCAGAGAGTTATTGCCATTTCCAATTCGAAATGAGGAATTGCCATCCCGCGGGCTGCTCACTCACCTTCTTCCTCGACTCGGCGCCTCCCGCTCTGCAATTCCTCCGCTCTGCAGCTCACCACCCAGGTACAATTCGGTGACACCCGCGACTCTGTTAACGACTGATTGAGACATGCAAGGTTATTTTGTCTGGTTGAACCTTCTATCAACCACATGCACAGGGTTCAATTGGAACACACTGTGTAAATGATATGAAGCATAGACCAAGATTCAACCTAGACCATGCCCTTAATGCCATTCTTGAATAGAAAGCTAATGCTCCACTACTATGTTGGGAATCTTCTTCCAATTACCAAGTGGATGCTTATTGAACACTGGCTGGTATTTGTGATCCGGCAGACTGTTTGCCTGTTGCTTCAACACAATGCATCACCTTGGAATGAGAAACATATGATAGCTCAGTTTGTGATCCAATGCTTGCGTAAATTGGAATAACTTGTGATTTCCTTTGTGAAAAGAAGATGGTAGCCCAAGATTTTGACAAATTGCATTACAAGATGTGATTGTTATGAAAATCAGAGTACATCATGTGTTAAAGGAAGTCCTACTTTCCTGTGTTTTAAATTTCGACCTAGAAACAATCATCTTTTAATCAAAACCCTTGCAAACGAGTCAGGGGACCTGTAAACCTTGGTGGATAGCAATTTCAGGCTTGTAAAGGATGAAAATTTCTTCAGCTCCTTGAATACCAGCTTGGACAAAATAACCTTGCTCTAAACACAACTATAGAAGCCTGGAGATTGGTATTGGCTGGAAAATTTCAATTGCTTCATTAGTATTGTGACTTGTACAGGAACATTCCCAACATAATATCTCCAAGAATACTTGGAAACTGCTTCTAGAATTCACTCAACATAAACCCATAAATCTCAAAGGCCAGAGGCCAGAGTGGAGATTAGTCCATTATGAGCTTTTAAATAAAGAGACTGAGAACTTTGTTGGGTTTAAACTTTAAACTTCAAATTTGAAGAAATACATATCTTTTCAGGACAGCGGGAGAAAAAAATCATGAAACAAACTAGGTGATGCAAACACTACACATTCATTGACAACTAGGATCATGGTATTCCCTTTAAACATCACTGTATTTATTTAGATTAACATCTTTTGCAATACCTGGAACACCACAACTTCAATGTAAGCATGAAAAGTTGCGTGTTTACAGTCAAGATACAGTTGGATTTGATATCATCTGTCAGTGAGAAGTGGCACTTAGACACCAAATTTGCAACACAAGGGTATTTCCTAACAAATCCCCTGTGCAATTGGGGCAAAGAATAGCTCCCTGCTGCATTGGCAAGTCTCTAAAACCTACTTCGTGCACACGTGTTTTCTCAGTCTCTTTATTTAAGAGCTCATAATGGACTAATCTCCTCTCTGGCCTCAGGCAAAGGAAATGTTCACAGATTATTGAGCAAGCATATTGATTGAAATGCTACAACAAAATGTTTAGCTACCGCAGTCTTATCAAATAGAAAAGGGATCTCTTTGGTTGTGGATCTTTAATTCATTTCTCAAAGAAATCTGATCAAGGGTGTTCCACTTGTTATACATTATGTACATGCTCATGGTCTCACTATTTCACCATTGTGGATAACAATTAAGCTTCTGCACAAGCCAATGGAACTGTAGCAATTGTTGAATCAATGGTTGTGGCATCAAACGAAACTCAGCTCTAAATCCAAAGAGACGAAGCATGTACACATAATATGGTGAAATTTTCCAATTGTTTCATTTGACTTTCAAAAGTGATCTGATTTCTAGTTTCAAAGGGGGAAGGTTTCAAACAATAATAAAGATATCATGTGCTATGCTTCAAGCTAAGAAAGGAGAGATTTATGAAGTTTTAGAAAAATATAATGTTGGAGAAAAAGCCTATCAGTTATTGGCTGGAGTTTAAGGGTATAAAAACTAGTAATTTGATTAATGGAAAAGGGAAAAATTATCATATTGCAAATAGTATCGATGCAAGTTCCAATGTTGAAGACGGCTTTAATCAGAGATCTATGATGATAGGTCACACAACTCATGCCTTTGTAGTTATCAAAGGAGATGTAGCCATCGCTAAACATCCACTGGAAATTGACAATGGTAGTATCTTCACTAAAGAAGAATAGAGTTTTGCATTTTAAGCAGCCCGCACTTTGAAGAAATAGAGTGATGTAGAGGAGGATAGATAGTTGCTCAATACGTTGAGATGGCTGGGATTGAAAAAACCATATTTCATTGGGATTATGAGACATGCATGTGGGGATTGTTGCTCTATCGCTCAGGGGAGATCCAAGATTTAGAAGTTCAATATCATAACTTTACGAGAATTATAAGACATATCCTGTGAAAATAAGATTTAGAAGTTCAATATCATAACTTTACGAGAATTATAAGACATCTCCTGTGAAAATAATGTCCAATGATGCTACAAACTTGGACTATAGCTAAGAAATTAGGGAGAAAATTGAAGGTCTTACTAGTTCAAAGAAGCATCTGGAGAATGTTTAATTACATTGCTTTTAGTTTTTAATTAATGTGTTTGTAGTCAGGATGTGTTTGCTTTCAGTGAGTTTTTTAGTATTGTAAGCCTTGAGAGAGAGTGATAGAGTATAAAGCTTACATGTGTAATAAAGTCATTGTAGAGACTTGCGTTAAACGATAAGTTTTTCAATCATTATTAGCTTTTAGGATTTTGGGCAAGTATCACCTCTCAAACTCTATGTAAGAGAGGTGAATCCCACTGTAATTGTCTGAAGTATTTTCATCATATAATAATGCATTAATGTGTGTAATCCCTTGTTTGTGCTCAGTAGTGTGGCTCTACCCTATTTAGGGTTTCATCATTATGTAATCTAGCTCATGTAACAAATATCTCTTACCAAGAGTTAGATGTGCAAAAAGTTGCTGCAGAGCATTGATTGCTTACAAAGAGAACTGCAAATAACAGGATTTTCATTGCAAAAACCTAGACTTGAACCCTCCATTGGTGAAGTTGTCCTCAATTTACCCAAAAACCCAAGGGCATGCCATTATCGCACTTCTAAACATGCCTATTCATGAAAGGAATAAATGCTTGATTGACCATCTAGGAATTGTTTGTCCACCCTGTTACAGAGGTGATAAAACGTGGCAATATGCAGGCAGGGGAAAATTCTGCAACTACCCTGTTTAGCCTGTAAGCTGTCTGCAATAAATGAGAACAGTGGAAATGGACACTGCAAATTTGTTCTAATTTATCCATGTAGCATTTAATTTATGTTTTTTTCTAATCATGTTATATTTTGCTTTATGCTTTCAGAGTAGCTTAGGGAACCCTTAAATTGACATCACTGGTTGTTCCTTCCCATAGACCTTTTTTTTAATTATTTGTTGGACATTAATAAAAATGATCTCATATTATTTATGTGTCAACCAAACAAACCCAGGGCTGTCAGAATTGGGATTGTGCCACTCCTCTTGGAGTTGCTTATTGATGAATGCTTAGGAATTGTTGATGAGACTCTTGCAATTCTTGTCATGCTTGGTACTCATCAGGATGGTCAAAATGCTATTGGACATCAATCTGCCATTCATATTCTTGTCATGCTTATTTGCTCAGCCACTGCTCATAAGTAGAATGCTGCTAATGTATTGCCTGCTACCTTTGGCTATATATGATTCATTCCATCTATTGACAAGACTGCAATTTGGTCCTGGTATATAGAGGCCTTTGATTGAACTTACTAATGAAAATAGTAGATTCAAAAGAAAAGATAAACACTTTCAGAGCTCATGAGCAAGCAGGAATAGGTTTCTAAAAGTAGCCGCTAAGAACTGTCCTATATTATTTTGTAAACATTTCCTTTGCCTGAGGCCAGAGTGGAGATTAGTCCATTATGAGCTTTTAAATAAAGAGACTGAGAACTTTGTTGGGTTTAAACTTCAAATTTGAAGAAATACATATCTTTTCAGGACAGCGGGAGAAAAAAATCATGAAACAAACCAGGTGATGCAAACACTACACATTCATTGACAACTAGGATCATGGTATTCCCTTTAAACATCACTGTATTTATTTAGATTAACATCTTTTGCAATACCTGGAACACCACAACTTCAATGTAAGCATGAAAAGTTGCGTGTTTACAGTCAAGATACAGTTGGATTTGATATCATCTGTCAGTGAGAAGTGGCACTTAGACACCAAATTTGCAACACAAGGGTATTTCCTAACAAATCCCCTGTGCAATTGGGGCAAAGAATAGCTCCCTGCTGCATTGGCAAGTCTCTAAAACCTACTTTGTGCACACGTGTTTCTGTCCTTCAACCCACGTTCGGATTATCATTATATTCAATATATGCAAAGGGATAAACAACAGCAATTTACAACAAAACATCAGATTGTAGAACCAACAAACATAATATTTTATGAAGTCACTGCACTGCAGTGACCATTCCAAGTGTATAAACAATTGCAGTATTGTGGTATAGATTACACGTAACCTATGTACATATACCATGCAATTTTTCACTTACTCGGTGACAAAGCCTATACGTTCAGCAAGAGGTGCAAGGCCAAGCAAACTTATGATGAACACCCAAACCTGCAAACAAAAGAATGTGGAAAATGATGCCAGAAATAATATAGTAATAGTTTTGTCAGCATATGGATCATATAACTTACATATTAGTTTGCATATGGCGTTCAAAAAACAGAGAAGCCTAATTCAGTATCATTTATTTTAAAACTCATATATGTATTTGGGTCCTATAATGAGCATTTCATCTATATAAAGTGGTGATTGCTAAATGTGTTTTTTGCAGAATAGTTGCCAGTATTGAAAGTGTTGCAGTGTAAATGAACACAAATTATCTGCTTTTTATAATTATATATGATTGAAAAACATGTTGAGTATTAGGAAATAGATAATTGTCTACTTGTTTAACATGAATTTCCCAACATAGTAGTGGAGCATTAGCTTTCTATTCAAGAATGGCATTAAGGGCATGGTCTAGGTTGAATCTTGGTCTATGCTTCGTATCATTTACACAGTGTGTTCCAATTGAACCTTCTGCATGTGGTTGATAGAAGGTTCAACCGGACAAAATAACCTTGCATGTCTCAATCAGTTGTTAACAAAGTCGGGGGTGTCACCGAATTGTCCCTGGGTGGCGAGCTGCAGAGCGGGAGGCGCCGATTCGAGGAGGAAGGTGAGTGAGCAGCCCGCGGGATTGCAATTCCTCATTTCGAATTGGAAATGGCAATAACTCTCCGCGGCTGCAATTCCAGCTCGGATCCGAATTGTCAGGGGATGTCAGGATTTCCAGATCCGATCGGATTTTCTGTCAGGGAATGTCAGGATTGCCAGAGGAGGGTGGCGGAGCTAGGGGAGGGTGGCGGAGTGCGGAGGGATTGCCGGCGGCCGGAGCCGGACGATTTTCCGAGCGGTGATGGAAACCGGGCCATTCCTCCGCCTAGGTAGACTACTCCAGGGCTCAGAATGTCTTGGCACTCGCATCTCATTCAATTAGAGTTTCATGATTAGCACCCCAATGCCCTAACAGTCAAATTCCACCTTGTAGGCACTGATCAACATGGCTACCTGACCAACATCTATGGTCCCATAATCCTTCAAGGAAACATGAAATGATTCAATATATAGCCACCCTTCGTAGCACCCTCAACCCCAATCTATGGATCATAGGGGGGGACTTCAACCTAGTCCTCTCCCTAAGGGAGAAGTAGGGAGGTCGCATGCACTTGGAGCCAGATGTAGAGGAGCTTCAAATCTTCATAGAGGACCCCAATCTGGTGGAGATACAGACATCTAATGGTTCTTATACCTAGACCAATAGGAGGGGAGGTGCTGCCCAAACATCTTGTCGGCTTGATAGATTCTTGGTGGCCGAGCTATGGCTAACAGGGAGCAGCAATCTTGCAGCTGAGATCCTCACCTCAGCAGGCTCAGATCACTGGCCGGTCTCTTTATCAGATCGCTCCTTTGGTAAGCCTCTCAAACGTCCTTTTCGATTTGAATAATTTAGGATAACAGACCCCGAAATAGTCAGCAAAATCCAGAACTAGTGGCAGAGCATAAAAGTTCGTGGTACCAAGATGTACATTTTCCAGCAAAAATTGAAAAGAATCGAAGATCTTCTCCGTAAATGGAATAGGGAAGAATTCGGAAACATAATCCGGGAAAATCTAATCCTAGAAGAACAATTATCCTCTCTCCAGCAGTCCATCATCTCAAGGGGACGCACATCAGAACTTACAGATCAGGAAGGCCAACTCATGCAGCAATTGGCGGATCGCTACAAATAAGAAGAGATCCACTGGAGGCAAAAATCTAGAATCTCTTGGGTAAAAGATGGAGAAAGAAATACAACATTGTTTCACCGCTCAACCATCCAACACAGAGCCAAAAACCACATTGAATCACTGCGTCTGGGAAATGGGGACATAAAAGAGAAGAAAAAAAACCTGGAAGCCACTATGGTCAGCCACTTCTCGAATATCCTCACAGAAACTCAGATCCAAAGAGATGTTTACATTAAGAACATAACTCATCACATCCCTCGTCTTGTCTCTCAAGAATAACATTACTCTATTCAGAGAAATCAAGCATGAAGAAATAAATGAATCACTTCTCAGTATGCCAGAAGGAAAGACCCCGTGACCGAATGGCTTTGCAGTCTCCTTCTTCAAAAGTTGTTGGCACTTCCTGCATCAGGACATTACTGAATTAGTAGAAGACTCTTGAGCATCTCAGTCTATTCTGTCGGCCCTTAATGCCACTTCCCTTCTCTAGTGCGTAAGGAAGATAATGCTGCCACAACAGGTAAGTACAGGCCCATAGCACTCTGCAATGTAATTTATAAAATTATCTTCAAAGTTATTGCAAACCGCCTAAAGGCCATCCTCCCAAACCTCATTTCCCTAGAGCAATCATGTTATGTTGAAGGCAGGCAGATCCTTGATGGCATCATCCTTGCCCATGAAGCCATCCACTCCATCAACTGTCTAAAGCTTCCCGACATGCTAATCAAGTTGAATCTCTTCAAAGCCTTCGAGACTCTTAACTGGGATTATATAAAATAGGTCTTTCTTGCCTTCGGGTTGAGTCCTCCCTGGACCTCCTGGGTTATGTCCTTGATCTCCTCAACTTTATTCTCTATCCTTGTAAATGGTTCCTCATCAGACATATTTCAGCCCTCCTGAGGCATCAGGCAAGGAGAACCTCTCTCTCCCATTTTCTTCATTCTTATGGCAGAAGGATTGGGTCGAGCATTAAAAGTTGTCATCTCTCACAGTTCCCTCTCGGATTTTTCATTACATGGCAAACCCCCCTCCCGTAAAAAATTTGTTGATGACACTCTCATTTTCAATCACTCCTCAGTCAAGGAAGCTCATTCCATAAAAAGAATTCTGGATTCATTCTCCACGGCCTCAGGATCAACCATCAATCTGGACAAATCTCTCATCTTCTTTTTTCACACTCCCCTTGCCACCCAAAGGAATATAAAGTGCATTATGGGCTTCTCGATGGGAAATATTCCTTCCAAGTACCTTGGTATTCCCGTCTCAACTTCTGCTACCAAGCATTCATTCTGGAAAAACCCTTCTGGACGAGATAAAAGACAGACTCAACTGCTGGTCATTTCGACCTCTGAATATAGCAGGCAAACTTGTTCTTCTCAAATCTATCCTGCAAACACTGCCTTCCTATCCCTTTTCTATCTTGGCTACACCCAAATGGGTCCTCAAAGCTCTCATAAACATTCAACACAATTTATTGTGAGAAGGCTCTCACATCAAACAAAAATGGCCATTGGTCAAATGGGACACGCTCTGCCTCTCAAAAAACGAAGGGGGGCTTGGCCTAAAAGACCCGGAAAAAGTTAACAAAGTCATGGGGGAAAATATCTAGTGGAGATGGGTCAAGCACACCACTGAACCATGGGCCAAAGTATGACATTCGAAATATGCTCAGAACACTGAAAAGAAGGATCTCATTTGATTGAACTTAACCATCCAGGGTTCTCACATCTGGAAAATGGCAAACGCAACAGAAGCACACCAGTGACCACTGAACCATTGGCCAAAGTATGACATTCGAAATATGCTCAGAACATTGACAATAAGGATCTCATTTGATTGAACTCCACCATCCAGGGTTCTCACATCTGGAAAATGGCAAACGCAAACAGATGCATGGCTCAAAGTCACAGTTTTTGGGAAATAAGTGATGATTTTTCAGCGAGATCTTGGACCGATTCATGGCAACAAACCCCAAGTCTTTGTCAAGAGTTACAACTCACCTTCAGTGAACATCAATCTAGTGCCTCAAACAGGACGTTAGTCTCGCAACCCTTCTCAGGAAAGATGCAGATGGACCTTCCCCACTCTAGCTCAAGAGGACTCAGAAACTAATCGTTCTTGCTTGCAGGAGGCTCTTGATCACAGAACGCTAAAAAATAAAAAACGTCCTAGACATTTTGAGGTGGGGATACAAAAATGCAGGTATGTTTAGTGTCAAAGAAGCATACATTATATACTCGGAAACCCAAAATCTGGTTCTGGAACCTTTTTGGTCGAATTTATGGTCCCTGCAACTCTGGCCGAAGATAGGCATATTCACTTGGATCCTTGTCAGAAGACACATCCTACCTTGGGAAAATGTTACTAAGAGGGGATTCGTTGGTCCCTCGTGGTGCTGCATGTGTGGATCCTCACATGAATCGATTGATCATCTATTCGATGAGTATCCCTTAGCCAACCAATTATGGGAGAGAATAGAACAGGGTTTTTACAAGCATGACAGAGTTGTGAACAACATCATGTAGACATTAAAAAACTGGAGCTTGAACCCATTTCAAACTCCCATTCTCAACAGGCTTGGTCCATAATCACCTTCTTCGTCTAGGCAATCCGGAAGGAAAGGAATCAACGAATTTTTTAAGACAAAGGCCAAACAACGGAAGGAATCTGGATGCTCCTCCACAAAAATATCAATGAAACTCTTCTCATCCAAAAATGGGAAGAAAGGGACTTTCAAGGCCCTCAATCTGAGCAATCAATTCTTGACTGGTGGCACCTAGCCAAGCCTCCAAATCCAATCAGCAATAAACCAAATCTCTCTCCAGAAGATCTGGATCGCTGGTCTGCTCCTCCACTTAACTTCACCAAGTTGAACTACGACGGTGCATCCAAGTAACCCAGGACCCGCAGGCATCAGAGGGACTTTTCGAAATATCCATGGTGATGTCATTCGAGCTTTCAACGACTCAATCAGATGGGAAAGCAACAACATGGTTGAGCTGGAAGCACTCTTGTAAAGGCTAATCATAGCCTGATCACGCAATCTCCACCCCCTCACAGCAGAGGGAGACTCGCAGGTGATCACACAAATGACAAACTGACTGCTTAATGGCTCTCCAGTGCACAATTTCTCAAGCTATTTGCGCCTGGACCACGGTGTTCAACAACTAACAACAATCATTACAGAAGGCAAGGCAACCATTTTCGCTCACACCAGAAGGAAGGCCAACAGATTAGCAGATCTCCTTGCTAAGGAAGGGGTGGAAAGAAATCTGGCTCTAATTCAGTACACTCACCGTTCTCTCTCAAACGTCACCTGGTCTTCTCAATGCTATGGGAATTGTTGGAGAAAATTTATGGTTAAGATTCTGTTTTATTTGCGTAAGAGTGTTTTAGCTTTTTTTTTAAATCAATTTAGATTTATTTAGAATTTGGATATATCTATGGAGAAGGATTAAATATTGTAAGGTGCATATTTTTTTTACAAAATTTTAGGAAAAGTTTACACGTCAAGAAATTTGATGTTGATAATATATATATATATATATGTGTTACGCTTTTAAATAGCCTATATTTAGGCTGATAGGCCTTCCTATGCATCAACAATTGTCAACACTTTTAACCTGAACCGTTTGATCAAGTTTGACAGTTTCAACCGTTGATTTGAAGTTGACTGCTTTTTCCAAATATTTGAGTTGCCTTCTTTTCACCTCTAGTTCCGCTGTGCATTGAATCTGGCTCTTTGAGTTGCATTACTGTTTTTTCCAATTCTTTTGTCACTCTTGAAGATATGCATCACTGCTTTTTCCAATTCTTTTGTCACTCTCGAAGATATTTTCACTGCTTTTTCCTTGACAGTTGTTGTTGCTGTTCTTCTTCCCTGGCTTTTGGCAGCTTTTTTGCAAGCACTAAGCTTCATCTACCAAGCTTCTTCTACCATCACCTTTGATGGGAAACTTATAACATTGACCTCAGCAGTGGATCTGGATACTCTGTCTCCTGCAATCCTCAGCGGATACCTTTCTTTATCACTGGAAACAAATAGGTCACTATCAAGGTATTTTTATATTTTCCCATTTTCTTTCTATTGTTTCGTATGTGTTATATGTACAGATATATATCTCCCACGCATGGGCTGCATGCAACGAGTGTTTAGATTAGAAGCCCAAAAGTGAGTGATGGTCTTTGGTTCGTTTGAAATTTTGTAGCAGAATATATATAATAAATGTGGAATGGTGATTTGTATAAAGTCACTGTTCAGATTCGAAATACAAAAAGTAAGGTTACAGATGGTTGCTACAGGCCATCATCTAATAGATTTGAGTATTGTTGTTTAACAGTGTTTGTTTCTTTTGATTCCTGCCTTCATGTCCCTCTGGCCATGTCGATCTGCTCCGTATTTTAAGTGGTATGGTTTACATAAATTTGGAGTTCTCCTTCCCTATGCTCTCTTTTCTTTCTAATTAGTAAGGAGCTCAGCGCTCTTTTCCCACAGCTACTCAACCTAACGTGCTGAACATTTCTGGAATCCGCAACGGAGTCTGTGGCCATTTGAAAATCCGCACATCCCGACAACTCTAATGCCAACGGTGCCTCCAATGCCCTTTTAGTATAATTATTTTAAAATTAGAATGAGCCTAAACATATATTAATATAGACCTAGATTAAAAATTTCAATATGTTTTTGTAAAATAAATATAAATATAGATAATGCAAACGTATTAACCCTTCACCAAAATTAAATTCCTGCCTTCATGTCCCTCTGGCCATGTCGATCTGCTCCGTATTTTAAGTGGTAAGGTTTACATAAATTTGGAGTTCTCCTTCCTTATGCTCTCTTTTCTTTCTAATTAGTAAGGAGCTCAGCGCTCTTTTCCCGTGATTAGTAGTAGTACTGATATAGAAATTAGAATGATTGGTATATGAACCTTAAACAGCTACTCAACCTAACGTGCTGAACATTTCTGGAATCCGCAACGGCATTTTGTGAAGAAATAATTGTAATTAACATCAACGTATTGCTAAATCAACCTGAGATGCAGCGTTGCATATGCATTAAGATTTCAGCTAATACACATTGTTGTTTTATGTGGCTGTGATAATAAACATTTCAAGGTTGCGGATTGCAATTTTGTCATACGTGTATTTTTTTTCCTGTTTTTTGTCTGTAGTTTAAGACAAACTGACTATTTATTGTTTTTTATTTTGCCAGACATTTCACTGTAGGCATGGGAAGGCATATCTCTTTACTACTATGCTGTTGAATCACACAATTGTAACCATTATTGAAACCGTCCAAAAAACTGTTATAGTTGTCTCCGGTACAGTTAATGTCTTAAAAATTAAAACTCAGTTTATTTTCGATATTTTTTTTAATGGTAACCATTATTGAAACCGTCCAAAAAACTGTTCTGTGTGTGTCATTGTTGTAGAAATTTTAATCAAATAACTGTTCTGTTTGTGTCCTTGTTGTAGAAATTTTAATCAAATTGGAATTGGAATTGGAATAGAAATAGTAATATACATGTGTGTACAGGATTAATTATCCAAATACCATTTTCAGCGTACAACTAAGCTAAATATGTGTAAAGTTTAAACACGTTATTGCATTCTTTTCCTTTAATTTTAAATAAAAATTTAAGAATATTTAAACTACATAATTAGGCCGATAGGCCTTCCTATGCATCAACAATCGTCAACACTTTTACCTTGCTCCGTTGGATCAGGTGAGACACTTTCAACCGTTGATTTGAAGTGTGATTGCTTTTTCCAAATATCCGTTGAGTTGCCTTCTTGACATGGCAAGATATTTTTACTACTTTTTCCCATTCTTTTACTGCTTTTTCCCATTCTTTTATGTCACTCTTGAAGATATTTTTAATTCTTTTTCCATTCTTTTATGTCACTCTTGAAGGCCGATAGGATTATTAAATTGGAAAGTTTCACCAGTCACCTGATAAACCTCCCTCCTCTGCTCTGGGGGCATGTTTCAATGTGGGTGATTGTAACGGACCTGCTTCCGATAATGAAGAAGTAACCACAACCTTTGGTGGTATTTTATGAGACGCCAATTCTGCAACCCGGGAAACAACTACCTTGGGTGCTTGTTCCAATATAGCTTTCTCAGATGCTGGTAATATAACTCCTGTCTTCAAATTTTGTTTCACGTTGCTTGCTTCTTGTACACTGGAATAACCAACTATTGATGTTTTCTTCAAGCTTCTTGCTTCCAGTACTTGAGAGATTCCGCCTTCTGATAAGTTCTTGAGAGAACCAGATTCTGATGCCTGACAAGTGCTCACCCCACATGACTGTTTGATACCTGCCTCTGATGTCCTGGATGTTGCCATTAGTCAAAATGCAGTTTTCTCAAGGGAAGTTGTTTGTCTACTTCCATGAATCGTATACTATGCAGTAGCAATCCTCAATTTGCAATCTCTTACGCCACAATCATCTAATAAGTTTAATCCTGGCACAAAGTATTGTGCTGGAATTTTGTAATAGCTCTTTCTGATGCGGTGCCCACGTAACAATCCCTCGAGCATTCTAAAACACAGAAATGTCGGTTTGAAGCTCTGTAAAGAGCTTTTCGAAATTTGACTTCCATTCTCTAATTTGCCTCGAGAGGCTGTGCTTGCAGAGGAGACAATTGAGGCAATGCTGCGGCGTTAGCGAGCGATCAATCAAATCTGTGGCCTTCCCAACTTCATTTTCCATCCTTCGGAAACAATTGTGTAAAGCATGGTTTGAGTTTGACAGGCAGTCAGTTGTGCCCTCCATGCACCTTCAAAATCTCCAAGGTGGAAAGCATTTTGGAGTGATTCTGCATAAGAGAGGTCCTGCTGGTTACTGGGTTGCTCTCGCTCTGCAAGGTATGCTCAATTCAACAGACTAGGAATTAACTGAATGGTCTTAGAACATAACTAGATTCCTTTACTGTATATTAAAATTGTTTGCTATTTATCCATGAACTTGGTAGAAACTCAGCCATGGTGTTGCAGATCTGTAACAGCTCATGTCCAAGTAATTTTGTAACGGGTAAAAACAATAGCCGAAGATGGTGCTTAAAGTAATTAAATTTGAGTACAGATAGACTGCTAAATTAAGGTTACAGTTCAATCATCACTCTGCTGTTTCAGTATAATTCAGCAATAATGCAAGTAGATTTAGCAGCTTTGCTAGTTAATTTTAGTAATAGTACATAAATAAGCATTAGAGCTTCACTGGTAGAGCAGCAGCAGGTGATTCATCTGTTTATGTAAATGTAAAACTTCAATAACATTCGATCAACGATACTACGCAGTTAATGTTTCATGGCCACGTAAATTACAGCACATGAACTGCATATGACTCTTCTGAATTTTAGTTTATTGTGAAGCTACCCTAATTTCATCTGAGACATGAATGGCTTATCTTTCTGTGTTTTTCTTTGGTGGTTAAATGCCCTTTTAGGCAAGACACTCACCGGCCAAAAACCTTCGGGTTACAAGCCGCGTGATTACTCTGGATTTGCACTTGCATTTGGCTTCGTCTGCCCACCTTGGTGCCTAGGACAAACAACCTAGGCTCAGATGACAATGAAATATCACAAGATAGTACAAATTGCTGGCATTAACACTGGAACAAGTTCTCGAGGGTACTGAATCCATGCCTATGCAACGAAAGCACATGTGATACAGCCCACTGGACATTCTTATAATTATGTGTTATTCATAATGGCGATATTTGATTTAAGATCTTAGGAAAATATCATTAATCATCCTTTGTTTGCCTGTGAATTTTACAGGGGAGAGAACTTATCCACTCAAGGCAGGAATCAGGGTTGCTTCTATCCAGCAAACGAGATTTCTTCAGAACTAAGGTCAACTCAACTATGGTAGCTGCATTAGTCGAGGGAGAAACCAGTGATATGTTAGGGGATCCAGACTGGGCACTGAATATTGAACTTTTGTGACATTGTCAATGGCGACCCACAGTGAGAAACGGATCTTTGCTTCTCACTCTTATTCTCAGGATTCTGATTCAACAATATATAGAATTTTCAAAGACAATCTATTTCCCTGAAACACAATACACTTTTATGTCAGTCACTCCTGTCAAGGGAATGCCGATCCCATGATTTTGAATAGAAATAAAGACCTGTGAGCAGTGCTTCTATGTGGCCTGACACGTCTTGATGATAAGATAATCTGGTTACATATCAGGTTTGCACAGATGTTTCAGTGTATGGAAATGTTTGTGAGTCAATATCAAAATGAGGGAATACAGGCAATCTGAGGACTGAATCAGATGCTTAACAACAAAGTATTTTTAGGGACCTGTTTTCTATCCCTGAAACATAACTAGTCAAGATAAAGTGTTATCAAACATGTATTCGAGACTATTCATCATTAAGGGAATGCGATGATTAAGTCCAATATCGTTTCTTTAGTGGGTAGTCCCGCCTTTAGTTTTATCAATGTTTAGTTTTATATAATCATAGTTCACCACTAGAAGATAAAGCGTAGCCGAACAATTCCCACATCATTCTATCTCTTTATCACGTAGTGGGGCACATGATTATATCTAATTTATGCCTCGAAGTGCCTTATCTAAGATGGTTTGCTCAGCAATAGGATTCCTGTATACAGGGTATAGATCCTATCTCCCTTCCTTTTACCTTGACTTATGACAAGTATGGTAATGAAATTTGAAGTAACGTAGTCTAATGCCTATATGATCATAATGGAATCAGTTAAAAAATATACAACTCTGTGTACTAATTCACAGCGAGGCCCAGCATGACTCACACTATCCCATTTATTCTTCGACAAAATGCATCACTCTTGGGAATGTTTAATTTATGATGATGAATTTAACTTGTATGCAGGAATACAACTAACATGTAATGCACAATAAATAACTTTTAGCTGATCATAATTTTGACATGAAATCTCACAAATGATAAATATTCAAAACTAAGGCAAGGAACTTTCAATCCTTGGCTGGAGAGCATTATCAAATGTCTATCTATGGATTCACGTTGACTGAAATGCATCTCACACAGTACCAATCTAGTGTAGGTTGGTCCCTTTTGTAGTTTTGTCACTAGAGTTTGTGAGGTAAAATCTCTAAGAACTCATGGTTTTGACAGCTTGCGCGTGGTTGTCTAATTTTGTTCCCCCGCAGGACAACGTTGCAGCTTTTGAAGTCGATATTCTTCTTTATGTGTGCGAGCATGAAGCCTCTCGGGCGACCGAAGAAGGCCAGAGAAAGGGTCACTATCATTTCCTTAACTGGTCATCGTCTTTATTTTCTTGATTTTTCAGATGGCAATGATTGGTTTGCGCAGTCAAGACTGGAACATTGGCGTTTATATTTGCTATTTCTTTGCTTTCGAATGGGGATAATGCTTTGGCATTGCAGGGCTGTGTTTTGTTTTTTGTGGTTCTTAACTTACTCTAAAATGAAATAATACATTCAATGTGTTCCTTGTAATATAGATATAAACAAAACATCTAAAGAAAAATAATTGCACAATGATCCAGTGCAAGAAAACAAAGTTTTCCACAAACCAATTAACTCTTTTAGAAAAATTCGAAAATTCCAATTTAATAATCCTATCGGCCTCTCTTTGTACCTTTTGGGACAATTGCTAGTAGATAAGAATACCAATGGCAAAATCATGGGTTGTAAAAAACTGTCAACCACAAACTCTATTTTTTTATTTTCTTTTAATAAGTATTATTTTACTTTATTTTATTTTTTAATTTGATTTAATTTAAATTTTATGTAATTTGATTGAGTTAAAATGTTTACATCATAGGACATTACAACATAACTTCCATATTGGGCTAAAGAGCTCTTCTCTACACAATAATATATTTTTATTTTAAAATGTAAGTTAATATATTATAATAAAAATATTAAAACATTTTATTCCACACTTTAGTTTAATTCACATTTTATTTTTTTTAATAACTTTTTTATTGTGTAGCTTAATTGAAAGACAAAAGGGCTCTTTTCCTCGTAGTTGTTTTGGGTCAATTTTGCCCAAAATTCGATAATTTTTTTTAAGAACCATAAGTTTAAATTGTTTAATGTGCAATGTTCTAGTGTCTCAAGGGTTTTCTAGGGTATTAAATCCATTCACGCATTCAAAAGTGCATTTAAAAACAACAAGAAATCACAATCTGGGTCGAAATTGCATTGCGAGATACCAACCAAGAAAGCCTTTAGTCTTTTAGTTAGGCTGCACCATTTTTTTACTATGCATCTTGTTTATTAGTCTTCATCAAATGTAATATTATAGAAATATTTCATTAGACAATAAGTTCAAATTCTTATCATAGCCTTTGCTCCTAATATATTTTGTCCATTATTATTATTATTAAGAAGATCGTTGCTAGTTTGTAATTTTTTTGGTGGGGTAAACACCCATGGGGGATTTGAACCAGCGACCTTTTCACATGGAGTGCTTTAACAACATTCATTCAGCGTCAATCCAAAGCCCTATGGGATTAATTGTTAGTTTGTGTTAATAAAAAAGGAAATTATACATAATTTGTTGCTGCCACGAGGAAACTAGACCAACAACATAAGAGTAGAGCAACCCTATGGGATTAATTGTTAGTTTGTGTTAATAAAAAAGGAAATTATACATAGTTTGTTGCTCCTAGTTTTCCACTGAGGAAACTAGACCAACAACATAAGAGTAGAGTTTTAGTCCACAATGTTTGATCCATATTAATCAACATAAAATTATACAAATAGCCATAATAGATAGAATGAAACAAGGGAAAATTTTAATGATAGAAATTTATCTTAAAGTTTACAAATCGTCGTGAATCGTACTAGTCCCAAACATGCAAACTATAAAACATTTGGCGATAGTTTTGTAAAAGTATTGAAATTTATAATGATTTTATATCATATTTGTAAAATTTTGGCAATTTCTAAGGTAAAACAATTTTTAATATAATATTTTGACAAATCATTTTTAGAAAAAATAGAGATTGAATTTATTTATTTATTTATTTATTTTGTGGAAAAAGCATGGAAAATTAGCCCACTTGTGAATATTAGCCCCTAAAATTTTCCCTGAATGAAACCATTATCTAGAGAATGATTGTGTTGGAATAAGAATTGTCATTACACCAAAACTTGTAGGTGTTAGTAAATAGATGCATCACCAGAGTTAACAAATCCTTGAGAGGTTGTTAGGCACATGTCGTGAAACATGCAAGGAGCGTTGATTTTCATTTGTCCAACAATCTCCCTCTAGCATGACACGAGTGTGTTTCGAGCTGAAGACCTCTAGATTTGATGTCATTTTTTGGAATCACGATTATCGTTACACCAAAACTCGTAGGTGTTAGCGAATGAACAATTGCTAGAGTTAATGGATCCTCGAGAAGTGGTTAGGCACATGTCACGAAACACACAGAGAGCATTGACTTTTACTCATCCAACAGGGATTATTGCACAAGGGCTTCACTAGGGGAGAAATACCATACCATGTGGGTTCACATTGAGGGATATATATCAAGGAAAATATGACATAAAATATTGAGCATATAAAGGGGGGTAAAGGGTTTTTATATTGGTAAGTATAAAAATGGAGATCAAAGTTAATTAAAAAATATAAAGGGGTGTAAAAAATGTTAATGAAAAAATGAATACCTACAATATCTAGTGAAAGTAGGGTTTTTTTAAATGGAAAGGTGTATTGGGTTCGTATTGGTATGGGCTTAAATAATGTTATTTTTAGAGGTATATTCCAATATGTAGTCAAATTAAGTGTATAGTTTAGTATGTCATGAACGCACATGATATGTTATAGGTTCATTGAGTGAAGCCCCTATGGGTTATTGTTGATGTTATTTTGTTGGAATTGATTTCAACAGTGGCATGAATCTTGGTAGGTGTTTTGATCTAGTGTATTGGTAGTTCGAAGTGGTTTATTGGTCTAGGGTAGTCACAGGGATTGAATATGATGGCTATGATATATGCTTGTCTGAAAGTCAAAGAGAAGTTACTAAATTTGAAGATTTTGTTGATAGTAACATTTACATTGGCTTTCTGTTGAGATTGCAACAAGATGATGGAGCTTAGTGAAAAGAGTCGCCTTCACTAAGTGGGCCCCCAGGATATTTTTGGCGCAAGTCTATTTTTAGACTATGTCTATTTTTAGACATATGGATCATGTCTATGGATTGCAGGTTGTTGTTTATGGATGATTGATCAAGTTGGGAAAAAATAGATGGACTTCTATTTTTGATGAAAGTGTGAGTGATCAAAGTCTATTTTTACACTGGCTGTCAAAAATAGAAAAGTCAAATATTATTATCTCACAATAATATTTGGACTATAAACTTAATCTTATTCTCTTGGAGCACTTCAGTTTGAGCTACAGAGGTGGCACATGCAGCTGTCAGAAGGAAATACGCTTTTCTTATGAGTCAGTTGAGTTGTTGCATGCATGACTTCAGTTAGAACTCAATCAGTTGAGTTTGGTGGAGTTGATTGTGGAGTTGATGGACTTGTGTTCAGTTTAGCTTTGTTAAACTGGTTGTATTTAGTCTAACTGGCAAATAGACTAGAGATGAGTTGGGTGAATTAGTTATTAATTAATTCACAAGTTATTAACTCATAATACAACTAATGAATACATCAGTTAACTCAGTTGCATGTCAGTGCATGTTCAGTTCAACAGGGACAGGTGGTAGAGAATCAGATTGCTATCAGTTGTGACTATAGTTGTGCACCAGATCTTGCACAATCAAGGGATTGAGTATGCCAATGAGTTTGCTCACGTATTTGCCCACATTATAGCTTGTGCTCACGTCCAACAAAGTGTGAGTGACTATTTTGCAGGTATTGAGCAGTGGAGGCAGGCAAGCAGTGGAAGAGATTTGGAGATCAGATCTGAGCTGTATTGTGTGTAACAAAGGTGGAGATACTTGTGAGAAGTATTATGTTGTGTAATGTTACATGACTCAATCATTAATATACAGATAGTTGGGGTTTTTAGCGAGATGCTTTCCCCGGGATACATACTGTGTTAATGTGTGAATGCTCTTGATGTTTTATTGTTATTGGTGCTGCTATATTGATGATCAACGTAGAGGAGCTTATGTATTGTGTATGTTTTCCGCAATAGTACATGATCAGGATAATCTCCATTGAATATGTGTTAAATTATTCAAAATTTCTACATGGTATCAGAGCGAGCTAGATAATTGTAGAAAAAGTTTCTACATGGTATCAGAGCTGCTTGATTTGTAGAAGAGATTTTTACAGGATATCAAGCGAGGATTGATCATCAGATCTACTATTCAGGAAGTGTTTACATTCTATTTCTTCAGGCAGAGTCTGTAATCGGGCCAGGTAGCCTCTGGATTCATCCTTCCTTTGGAAGGTGAGATATCTGGTGAATGCCCATACAGTCAATCTTTGTACGAGAAATATTGTGTTCTCACGAATCTTAGATCGGAAGCAGTTGAGTTTGAGCTGGTGGAAATTCGAATTTGCAGCAGTATTGTTGAAATGTCTTTCAACGGATTGCAAATGTTATTCCAAAGCAAGAGCGACCTGGCGCTCAAGGATAAACTCAGTAACAATAAAGGTGAGAATGGATCTTCATCAAAGGTATCTGATGAAGAGAATTGCGCTTTGGCTGCCAAAGCAAAGAAGGGGAAGAACAAGAAAGCTTCTCATTCTGGTGCGAAAGGCAAGAAGCAGGATATGTCCAAGGTGAAGTGTTTTCACTGTCACCAGCACGGACATTATGCCACAAATTGTCCGCAGAAGAAGAAGAACAAGCAAGCTGCTGGATCTGCAGGGGGAGAGGCCTTAGCTTCTCAGTTTGAGCTTGATTTTTCATTGATCGCATGCTTGGTTTCAAGTGTGATGGGATCAGTGTGGTTCTTGGACAGTGGTGCGTCTTTTCACATGACGGGAGATAGAGATTTGTTCTCTGATCTGGAGGACAAAGATCTTGGAGTGCACATCGAGATGGGCGATGATGGTAGATACAGTGCGACCGGTATCGGTACCATTTCCTTTGAGAGGGAGTCTGGTAAACCCTTTGTATTGAAGGAAGTCATGCATGTTCCAGGATTGAAGAAGAATCTCATCTCAGTGGCGATGTTAGAAGACAAGGGGTATGATGTTGTTTTCAGCGAGGGAAAGGCCTTCCTGCGCAGCAAGACAACTGGTGAGACCCGGAAGATAGGGGTTCGAGTGAGGAACCTTTATCAGTTGCATGTAGATGGATGCGCAGCAATGGCAGGCAAGGCAGAAGGATTGGTGAGCCGGGATGATGGCGAGTTGTGGCACAGGAGATTGGGTCACCTTCACCATGGAGCTTTGAAGATACTGCAGCAGATCACTACAGGGCTTCCTAAAGGCACACTTGCGCAGTCAGATCAGTGCAAGGGGTGTACTTTGGGGAAGTTTGTGAAAGCCACCTTTCACGAGAAGGATAGTCGCACCACGACGATCCTTGAGAGAATTCACACAGACGTGTGTGGACCTTTCTCAGTTGCTTCGACAGCAAAACACAGGTATTATGTGATTTTTGTTGATGATTTCTCTCGTAAGTGTTGGATCTTCTTCATGCAGAAGAAGAGCGAGACATATTCAAAGTTCTGTGAATTCAAAGCACTGGTCGAGAAGGAGCCGGGGAAGAAGGTGAAGGCTCTTAGGAGCGATAATGGTGGTGAATACATCTCGGACGAGTTCAAGGATTTTTGCAAGGCAGAAGGGATTCGTAGAGAGCTCATAGCTCCCCATAACCCACAGCAGAACGGGGTAGCTGAGCGGAAGAACAGAACGATTGTGGGTGTTGCACGGGCAATGTTGCATGATCAGGGCCTACCCCTTCACTTGTGGGCGGAAGCATGCAATACAACAGTTTATGTGCAGAACCGTTGTCCTCATAGGATACTTGGCATGAGTACACCTGAGGAGACTTATTCTGGTAAGAAGCCTGATCTTTCTCATTTGAGGATTTTTGGTGCTAACGTTTACATGCATGTGACGAAGGATGCCAGGAAGAAGTTGGAGCCGACCGCAGAGGTTGGGATATTTGTGGGGTACACTGATACGCCCCACAACTATCGTGTGTATTTGCCAGACAGTGGTAAAACTGTTGTGCGACGGGATATAAAATTTCAGGAGGAGAAAGCCATGAAGTGTTCGCTTGAGAGGGAGCTACACTTGCATGCAGATGAGGAGCTATTAGTTCCTAAGGATGAGCTTCAGGACGTGGATCAGCCACAGGACGAGGTTCATGGAGTGGAAGAGACCACTCATGCAGCGCAACCATCAGAGGGTGAAAGCGCTTGACAGAAGCTGAGCGACTGGCTCAAGATGCAGAGAAAGTTGTAGGACCACCTACAGCCCAACGCAGGCAGAGACAGTCACCTGATCGGTACACTGGATACATGGCTCTT
Organism: Pinus tabuliformis; assembly: GCA_031772625.1. NCBI lineage: Eukaryota > Viridiplantae > Streptophyta > Pinopsida > Pinales > Pinaceae > Pinus > Pinus tabuliformis. Next base: position 154,166,871 of record CM062812.1, read on the forward strand.
ATGAGCAAGTGTGTTGTGACTGAGCCATCCTCTTTCGAGGAAGCTGTGGAGGATCCCGCATGGGTAGACGCCATGGTGGAAGAGTATGATTCTATTGTCAGAAACAGTGCATGGGAGATTGTTCCTAGACCGGAAGGGAAATCAGTGGTGGGTTCGAGATGGATCTACAAAGTTAAGCAGGCAGCTGATGGGAGTGTGGAGAAGTACAAGGCAAGATTTGTTGCCCGAGGCTTTTCACAGATTGAGGGGATCGATTATGAGGAGACCTTTGCACCTATCGCAAGGTATTCTTCCATACGGACGATTCTTGCTCTCTCAGCGCAGATGGGATGGCACATTCATCAGATGGATGTGACGACTGCGTTCCTCAACGGAGTCATTGAGGAGGAGGTGTACATTGAGCAACCCGAAGGCTTTGAAGTCTTCAGCAGCGAGTCGCATGTGTGCAGGCTCAAGAGAGCGCTGTATGGGTTGAAGCAAGCACCACGTGCTTGGTACACACGGATAGACAGCTATTTCACAGGAATTGGATTCTCCAAGAGCGAGGCGGATCCGAACCTATACCAGATTGTGGTGGAGGGTAAGTTGCTTATCATTGTACTGTATGTTGATGATTTGATTCTAATGGGTGATGAGCTGTTGATACTGTCATGCAAGAAGGATCTTGCTACAGAGTTTGAGATGAAGGATTTGGGCCTCCTTCACTATTTCCTGGGATTGGAAATATGGCAGCGTAGTGGTGGACTGTTTGTTTCTCAGGGCAAGTATGCTCGGGAGATACTGGAGAAGTTCAACATGCATGGCTGCAAGCCTGTTGATACTCCTCTTCCTGGAGGTTGGAGGAAGGAGGATGCCACTTCGGGAGAAGAAGTGGATGCCACTGTTTATCGACAGTTGGTGGGATCGCTGATGTATTTGGTCAATACACGACCTGATATATGCTATGCAGTTAACCAGCTTTCACAAGCTATGGTTAAGCCTACCAAGCTCTTCTGGAAGGCGGGCAAGCATGTATTGCGCTACTTGAGAGGCACATCGGGATATGGTTTGTGGTACAGACAGGAGGATGAGGTGAAGCTATGTGGCTTCATAGATGCAGATTGGGCAGAGAGCCCAACAGACAGAAAGAGCACATCAGGAGGGGTCTTTAGTATTGGATCAACAGCAGTTTCTTGGTACAACAGGAAACAGAGATCCGTGGCACTCAGTTTAGCGGAGGCCGAGTATATGGCAGCAAGTTTGGCTGCATGCGAGGCTATATGGATGAGGAAGATCCTGGTTGGTTTGTTCGGTTCTCATTTGGATCCTACTGTGATTTACTGTGATAACCAGAGTTGCATTAAACTCTCGGCTAATCCTGTATTTCATGATAGATCTAAACATATTGACATCAGGTACCATCATATCAGAGATTGTGTGCAGCGGAGGATCATGTTACTTTCGTACATTCCAACGGAGGATCAGGATGCTGATATTCTGACGAAGGCTCTCACCAGGAGCAAATTCGAGTACCACCGAGGCAGGATAGGGGTTGCTGATAATCCATATCTTGTCGAGAGGGAGTGTTGAGATTGCAACAAGATGATGGAGCTTAGTGAAAAGAGTCGCCTTCACTAAGTGGGCCCGCAGGATATTTTTGGCGCAAGTATATTTTTAGACTATGTCTATTTTTAGACATATGGATCATGTCTATGGATTGCAGGTTGCTGTTTATGGATGATTGATCAAGTTGGGAAAAAATAGATGGACTTCTATTTTTGATGAAAGTGTGAGTGATCAAAGTCTATTTTTAGACTGGCTGTCAAAAATAGAAAAGTCAAATATTATTATCTCACAATAATATTTGGACTATAAACTTAATATTATTCTCTTGGAGCACTTCAGTTTGAGCTACAGAGGTGGCACATGCAGCTGTCAGAAGGAAATACGCTTTTCTTATGAGTCAGTTGAGTTGTTGCATGCATGACTTCAGTTAGAACTCAATCAGTTGAGTTTGGTGGAGTTGATTGTGGAGTTGATGGACTTGTGTTCAGTTTAGCTTTGTTAAACTGGTTGTATTTAGTCTAACTGGAAAATAGACTAGAGATGAGTTGGGTGAATTAGTTATTAATTAATTCACAAGTTATTAACTCATAATACAACTAATGAATACATCAGTTAACTCAGTTGCATGTCAGTGCATGTTCAGTTCAACAGGGACAGGTGGTAGAGAATCAGATTGCTATCAGTTGTGACTATAGTTGTGCACCAGATCTTGCACAATCAAGGGATTGAGTATGCCAATGAGTTTGCTCACGTATTTGCCCACATTATAGCTTGTGCTCACGTCCAACAAAGTGTGAGTGACTATTTTGCAAGTGAAAAACGAGTTTGGTGAGCCATTCTCATCAGTCCTTGAGCAGGTATTGAGCAGTGGAGGCAGGCAAGCAGTGGAAGAGATTTGGAGATCAGATCTGAGCTGTATTGTGTGTAACAGAGGTGGAGATACTTGTGAGAAGTATTATGCTGTGTAATGTTACATGACTCAATCATTAATATACAGATAGTTGGGGTTTTTAGCGAGATGCTTTCCCCGGGATACATACTGTGTTAATGTGTGAATGCTATTGATGTTTTATTGTTATTGGTGCTGCTATATTGATGATCAACGTAGAGGAGCTTATTTATTGTGTATGTTTTCCGCAATAGTACATGATCAGGATAATCTCCATTGAATATGTGTTAAATTATTCAAAATTTCTACACTTGCCATGTATAGACCACATAAATTATGCTGATTTCTAGTTTGTAATCCACATAAATGTTGGGTGGCAGTGAAAATTTTTCTTTGCCCCATGGAATTTCCCATGGTAATGTCTGGTTAGATTGGATTTTTTCATACCCATGGTAAATTCCCAAGATTTTTTCGTGGTTGGCCCGATCTAGTCAAAACTTGAACATGCACACACGCACATCATTTTAAATGTTATGTATAACATCAATCTCTTGGTGATCACTTAGTGAACTAGTTTTAAGATTGACCATGTATAAGGAGTCGTATGGAGGAAGTTTGGTTTGATGCAGTGATGAAAGTATATATGTATGCAATATCTCAAATGGTGATTTACTAATTAGAGTGATATTGGTTGATGTCTTCTAGGGTGTGATCTGATATGCATGTGATCTATAGTTGGTAAGTTCTGGGTACACTATTGTGTGTAAGATCAAGGCACATGGTCACATATTCATTATCTCTGACCCTATGCTAATTACTGAAGGTGTTTTGGTTTGTATGAATATTTTCTAAGTGAATGATTAAGTGTTCATGTGAATCATTGAAACCACCTCTGCTTATATGATTGGTAGTATTGTTTTATATTTGTTTTGGGGATTAAAAACTTGGTTGTAGGGCCAAATTCCTAGCAGGCCGAGCTTGTGGAATATTCGGTAGTATTTGTGGAAAGATATGTTCGGTCAGATGAATGCTCTGGATTAATGAATTTATATATAGAGTGAAAGTAAGTAAATTCTTATAGCAATGATTGTAAAGTGCTGGATTTGGTACATAAACATATGATTGTTTGGCCTGATCTTTGTATGAAAAATCAATTGGTGTAATGGTAGTGGTACTATGTTTAGCATTCAATTTTTATGATTGAATCATAAAGCAATGACAAATATTGTACTATAGAGAATTGTTGTGGTATGTTTTGTTTGATGTGAAATTACAAGTGTCTTGGTTTATAGTGTTGAAACACATGAAACCAAATATTATTGTTCAATATATGTTTCTCTTGGTGTTTCCATTATGAATCATTGCTCATTTTGAATCATTGATATGGATCATGTGTTGTTAGTGAAGTGTGTGGCCTGTGTTATGCCATTGGGGAAGATAACAAGGGATTTCTAGTGTTTTGTAGAAACCCTATTAGTTCGGCCTATAGAAACCCTATTAGTTGTAGAAACCCTAGTACTATTGAGTTTATTCTAAGAATCTTGTTGTAAAATTTGTTGAAACCCATGATAAGAATCTTGGTTGATTTGATTTGCTAGACCATGAATGCTAATATGGTGTCTGACAAGACTATTGGTCATGTAGAGTATGCAGTCCACAAAATACCTGAGTTGTTGATGTAATAGGTATTGTTTAGTTGTCCATTGTGTAGAAGTCAGAAATAAACTATGGATGTGGTTGTTGTAGGGTATTTTTTTCTACTGAGATTGATGATGCTACTAGTCAATGTCAGTTGACCTTCAAGGATTTTGATCTGTATTATTGTTATGCTGCTTTAGGATTTGTTGAGTTGATGTATTGCTAAGATTTAATTTTGCTAAATCTATGCCATTGATGAAATAGAAACTTGACTAAGTTCTCTATCCAGAGTTTATGCTACAAGAAATGTTGATGTAGAGCTTGATGATTAATGGTAGTTGTTTGATACTGAGAATTGGTGCATTATTGATGAAAATGTCTATAGTATAACAAAGCTTCTTATATATATGTTTGCAAACCTTATAAAGCCTTGTCATCTATGAGATGCAAATCTCATAGTGCTACTAAATATGATGATTGTCATGTTGTTGTCAAAGGTTTTTATTCAAGATTTGTCTCGTTGATAGAGGTTTTGGTGATGAGATTGATATTGTGTTGCTACTACTAATGATAAAGTAAGTGTGTGGTTGATAACAATGTATGTAGATTTGTTGCTTGAAATCCAGAATTGGTTTTCCTATCATCCAAGGTTGGTGTTGCAAAAGATTATTATAGAATGATTGCTTGTTAATGGAGATGTCTGCTATAGAAATCAATTATCTTACTACTGAAACTTGATAATTGATATGTTTCTCAGAAGTTTGAGGTTCCATGTAGAATCTAGAGTTTGTTCTGCAAGGATATGTCATAGTGAAGTTTGATTATTTGTTTTTTTTGGGTTAAAGTATTGGTGTGTTAAAGAATAGATCTTGAATTAATTGTTAGGCTCTCAATTGACTAGTTATTGCTCTAGTACGAGTATTGTTGTTTGAGTGAATTGTTAATGACTTCAAAATAAGTTTTTTGTTGATGACATAAAGGAATTAACAGTTGCTTGAAATATTGTACTAAAGGGAGTGGTTCCGGTTTGAAAATGGATGAAAGGGAAGTCCATACTCATTTTTGGGGTGCTAGAAAAACAAAGCGAGGGAGTGAGTGCTTGCTATTGGTGGGTGCCATTGAAATAGAACAAGGGAGTGGGCACTTTCTGTTGGTTGGTGTTAGTGAAACAATGCAATGGAGTGGGTGCTTTCTATTGGTGGGTGCTAGCGAAATAATGCAATGGAGTGGGTGCTTCTTGCTAGTGGGCACCAGTGAAATAGTGCAAGGGAGTGGGTGCTTCCTATTGGTGTGTGCCAACAAAACTTCATAAGGGAGTAGGTGCTTCCTACTAGTTAGTGTGAGTGAATTTATGTAACAAATATTGAAGATCAAGAAGAGAAGACAGATGGTGTTTTTCTCCCTTTATGGGTTTACACCTAAAATATTTGTGTTCATGTGTATGATGTTTATGAATTGGCTATGTGTTCCTTGATGATTCTTAATAATTTAACTTTTAATGCAAGAGAAAATGCACATCTATAATAATTGTTTAAATAAATGAAATGTTGACTCATCCCCCCTCTACCCTCTAAGTATTTCCAACAATTGGTATAAGATACAGGTTCTTCAAGATCATCTTAACAACTGGAAGGAGATCCAAGAAATTATGTTGAATAAAAGGAAACATAAGAGGCGAACATATAAGAAGAAGCAGACATATAAGAAGAAGAATACAATTCAAAAGGACCGTGACTATGCAAGTTTTGTAATGGATGTAGTGGAAGTATCAACAATTCTTGGAAAAGGACAATCAGATGTAGAACAATTCATGGATAATGAAGGTATGCATATGCTCAATGATGCAAATTATCAACTATGGAAAGAAAGGATGAGATGCAAATGAATATCACTTGGATTTGATGTTTGGAATTTAGTGTGTAATGGCTACACTAAAAATTTCCCTTCTAGTCAAGAACTGCAGAGGAATGCTTAGGGTATGAATGGAATTTTTATGTAGGCTACTGTTGATGCCTCGAAAATCGCTGCAACAACATAGGGGAAACCACCCGGTCCGGACCTTGATACAACTCCTTTTCCGTTTGGAATAGTGGCTCCGACTGGGGATAATGGGACCAGTTTCCCAAAAATTATAGGTAGACGGGATGGATGAATGACTTATAGAATATGTTGGTGATAAGCGAATAACTAAAATTATCAATAAAATATAATAACTATGATCTATCCCAGGAACTTATCGATTTTCTAAAGCGTAGCGTTTGATGGTCTGTACTTTTAAGACAGGCATATAGATGAATCCATCTCTAAAACATAGATATTAAATCATTCAAGACTGCTGTGCATAAATAGTTACGCAAAGCGATAACAGCGAAATTACTACACTTCATCATTTATATCATTATTACATGCATGATTAAAAAAAAAGGCATATCGCAAAACATCCAATAGTGGAATGAAATAGAGATTTGTTGTTACAGCACATACATGCATTCAACAATAGCAAGAATAATTACACAACAATTCATATAAAAGGAATGAATACAGATACAGATAAAAGTACCATATAAGCTGATTAACACTCCCGTATATCAATCGCTATGTCACAGTTCTTCCTTCGACTCAGAAAACATCCCCAACAAAAGACAATAGTGCGCAATTGCATAAAGAAACTTCCTTGTCAAATTGAGAACGATTGGTCGAGTTTCATAAAAGAATATAGGCTGAAGCACAGTAGTGCAAACTTCAGTCTTTAGTCTATTACAAAATTTTACGACCCTTTCCAAAACAATGAAAGGGTCTATAAATACTAAGCTAATCTAAATATCTAATAAACAGAAATCCTACATAATTGGTATCAATGAATATTGATCCTATTTCTTGGAGCGATCTGGCAATCGGCGGCAATGATTCATCAGGTAGGCTCTTTGCCTTTAAACCTGAGCTGACTTATCGCCAGCGTTGGCTCTACTTCAGGCGGTTTGTTGAGGCGCGAACTGAGCTGAGCAGCGTATGTGGCATCTTGAATATCGGGAATTATACACCCAAGTGCATCAGTTAAACACTTGAGGGCAGACCTTTGTGTGTGTGGCTTGATCAGAAAGAGCCAATAAGCATCGAAAGTCAAAGTGTTAACCCCAGCGATTAATCTCCCCTTCTCCTCTAAGTCAGGATAACTTGTTTGCTCAATTACATTTGCTGTTGTTATTCTTCCAGGTGTACATTGGGAGATCATGTTTGCCAGGTAGAGGGTGTTGTTGACCAGATCAATCATATTGCTGGCAGTTAATTTACATCTTGAAGCCGCCCTTTCTGCTTTCATCATTTGAGTGTGCCATTCTGTAAAGAGTATGTCCTTATATGTTTCTTGGATTCTAGGCAACTTCGCTGCTTTTCCCACATCAGAATCTTGCCAGTCAAGATATCCACTTATGAGCTCATCGGCCTGGTCTAACTCATTCCTGGCCTTATCTACCTGTTGATTAATGGATGTAGTTAGCTCGCACAATGGTTCTGCCTCAGTGAGTTGATTACACAGGAGTCTAATCTGTGATATTAAAGCACTGTTTATTTGCGATGCCTTTGCTCTGAAATCCTCCACCTTTTGGGTGCCTTTTATGACTTAGAGCCGTGACGATAATTGAGCTATTTGCTCGTCCTTTGTTTTTATCATCAGCTCATTTGTTGTCCTCAACTGTGCCAATGCCTCCGATAACTCCTTTTGTTTCTGGATTGCGCTTTGGTCGATCCTTTGCCTTTCTTCCTTCAATTGCTGAGTTAATTGATCATTCATTTGTTGTTGTACCAGCAACTGCTCCTCTGCTTGCGCTGCCCTCTGTTTTGCCTCGGTCACCTCTGCCTGTAATGAAAAAATATCTTGGTCCTTAGTGTTCAGCAGAAGACTTACCTCCGATGCCTTGTCGATAGTTGCTGCAGAATAGGCACCTGCATACTGTGACAGCTTTGTTAGGTCATCGGAGGGGTCCAATTCCTCCTTCCATACTACATTACCCGTAACTGTTTGCTCTGGTAAGATAGAAGGTTGATCAATCCTTCGTCTTTTCCTTGATCGCTTCACAACTGCTCTATGCCTTGGGCTGTAGAAAACATCCAAGGGAGGAATATCTTCCACTTGGAGAATGATTTGATCGGAAGGGTCTTTAGGAATTACCTCAACATCCTGGGAAATGGGTGGGCCGCTGGTTCCACTTAGAACCTGAGGAGAAGTGATGTCCTGCGTATCATTTGTCTTAGAAGTGTCCCCATCTTTTGAACATTCCAATCCACTGATGATGGAATGAAATTGCTGCCATTCTTGAAATAGTTTGGGGTCTATGGTAGTGTCCACATTGACATCGGTGGTTTGTTTCTGCTGCTCTTTTTCCTGCTCTTTCCTCTGTTGTTCTTCTTGTTCTTTTGTTATAATAGGAAGCTGGCTTGACTGTTGCCGACCAGGCTCGCTTGAATATGTCGCTGGGGTTGTTGCCAGTAAATCTAGAGGCAGAGTTTGCAACCTCTGCTCCCTAAGTTTATTGAACTCAGTTACCCCTTGATCATTATATTTTAATCGAGCAAGTTCTCTAGCTTGACCTATTGTTTCGTTTGAAACAAATAGGTCGTCAAACCAATCTTCTTGATGGTCAAATTTTGTTAATTTGGCCTGTTCTAATGCAGCATAGGCGTGTTTGGTTGGATCATATAGCCTATTTGGGATAGTGGCCAGGGTTAAAGACTGCATCTTTGTGGCTTCCTTTTTTGCGTGTTTGAGATCATGCAGAGTATATACACCAATTCTCAAGTGAAAAGAGGGCCAGCCCATCTTCTTTTCTTTCTTGAGAGTCTGTGTAGTACTCTCTGCCATAATTTGATAGGAGACCTCTCTTGCTAGCATTTTATCTGGAATATACAAAGGGAGAACATGCGGATTGGCTTGGCTACCAAAAACTCTAATGTAGGTAAATCTCTCTTCTCCAAACCAACTTGCTACCACCGGTAAATCAAAGGAAGCTAGGTAGGAGATTCTGGGAATGGGCTTATCAAAAATAGAATAATGAATGGGAACCATAAAGCCATTGCAGATTTGATACAAATGGTCTTTGTATGAGGATTTCCACAATTTCTGGTGGTATATATGAATGGGTGAGGGGTCTTGGGCAGTCCACCTCCAACCAAGGACGGGAAACTCAGAATTAAAACATAACGTATCTAAAATGTATGCACTGTAATAAAACGGGGAAATTTTCCTTTCAGTAACAACAGAACCTTTTCTAAAATCACGAACAGCTATGGCTAACTTATCAGAGAGAATAGTAGCCCAATCCATAATTATGCTGTTTACTGCTGCTTCCATTAGAGGAACCATTTCTATGGTAAAATTAGCAGAGTCATGTAATCCCCATAGCCTACACATCATTATCCCCGCATAACAATAGGGAGAAGCCAAAGAATCGACTGAGTACTTACCGGAAGACTCGTGCTTGTGTTTGGCTGGATTCTGCCTCCAATCCCGGATGGGTTCGGATTCTACTTCATTATCAGCTGCAAATTTCTCCAGGAAGGTCTTGTTATAGACTTTCTCTGGCTCAGGCAAATGATACATTTGCCTTAGATGTTCTGGCTTGAACGATCCAAAAATCCTCCCATCTCTGGTGCAAAAGGTTCTGTCGAGGATTGGAATTTCCTCAATTGCCCATCGCACGACGTCTGTGTAGGGGAGAATCTGTTCTCTGGCCGCTATCCTGTGAAGGAAGGAATCGGCTAAGTCTTTGAGAGTGGACTCAGACTTGCGAGTAGGATCCGCAGTAGCTTCTGTTACTGCCTTTTCTGGTTGTTCGGCTTCGATCAAATTATATGTGCCTTGCCATGTAGCTCTGGTAAGACCCATGCATGTAGTGTCTGATATTAAGCCCTTCTTTTTATCTGTGGCAGCTTGTCCTGCAACTGTTGTAGCAGGGGAACCCGCGGTCTTCTTAGATTTCTTTCCCATCATGCTCAGGCTTCTGTTGGAGGATGAATTCTGCACAAAGGCAAGAAAAACCGTAACATAGAAATATAATAATGAGGACTCATGGTGGGAAAGATATATCAATTGAAGCGTGCTGAGAGATTAATTCTCAAAAATGGCTGCGGATCCAATCAATGAGCAGATATTACAGATATATTAAATGGCCGTTTAAGGCCTGCTACTCCTTAAATGCTTATTACACCATTATCCGGTTGAATGACTCCCTTAAGCGTGCAATGGATATTTTGGCGGTTGAGCGCAGGTGATCGTTAATCGAAGGGGCAAAACTTTAAATATGAATACATCACCTTATCCCTCCATTTAACGGATTTTTCGAAATCCGCGCTTTATTGATCGGAAATCAATAACACTTTAGATTTTCAAGTTATACCTTTTGAAATTCTGATCGTCGATAACGATATCGCATCGCATGGGGAGAATGGGCATTATACAATCATAAGCATAGGATCCTCTGAACGCCGATTGCGACGTCGCATCGGATTAGCGCGAAGAAATATGACGAGGTGCATTTAGAGTGAATTGCCGATTTTCCGATCGCCGATATCGCATCGCATCGGGGGTAAGACCTAAGCGCCTTATTAATGTGCATGGGATGTTCCCGACTGCCGATTGCGCAATCGCATCGGATCGGAGTAAATGACTTAAACTGCCTTGACCCATATGAAGTATCGCCGATACCCGATCGTCGATATCGCGTCGCGTCGGGGCTTATGTTATGTGTTTTTTTTAAGATGTGTATGAAGTGTTGCCGATCGCCGATTGCGATATCGCATCGGGGGTAATCAATGTGCCGCTTATTTATATTTCTTATGTCATTGCGATATGCGATCTTGCGATCGCTTTATCGCAATGACAAAGATTTGCCTTATTTCTTTTTAGGGTCTTTTCAAAAAGGGTTTTATGAAATGAATTCATTTGATTATCGGACCTCTTTTGAGCAATAAAAGAATTGATACCAATTAAATTTTAAAGGGACCCATTTCATACGTTAATATTTATAAGTAAAGATGATATGAAATGGGGGGTTGTTGTAGAGCACAACAATTGGCGATTCGCTGGAAGAACCAGTTATCTCTTTGAAAAAATAGAAACATTTAAACTTTTTCAAAAATAGAGTTTCAATCAATGGGGAAATTCCTAATATAACTAGATTCCTATATATTCTGAGAAAAAGAAACTATTTTGTTGACTTCCTCTTTTTTAAGAAAATAAAACATTCTAAGCTTTAAAATAGGCCTTTATTGGTTTATGATGATAAAATAGAATACCTTTCCAAACCAGCCTTTATAGTAAACTCATCTGTCATAGGTAGAGCCTCTGCTGCCAGCAAACATCTATAGTTTCGACAGGGATACCTTTTAACCATATGATTGTCCATTGTCCCATTCAATTAAGAGTGTGATTAACAGAATGAATTCAAAATATTTTTCATATTTTGTATTTCATTTCCTTTTTCTTCTTTGTCATAGGTAAGATAAAAAGCCATTGTCCTGGTTTGGTGGCCAACTTTTGACAATGCCACTCACTGATAATAGTTTAACTGAACAAGCTGGCTCGTGATGAGACCCCTTGTCTTGTAATTTCAAGCCATTACCCTGTTTTGGTTTGCAGTATTGGTAATGTCAGATAAACTATTTCTCTATGAACATGGTAAGCAGGCTTGTAATAAGACCTCTTATCTTAAATATCTTATATTTTAGAATTACACTCTGAGTAATCATAAACTTTAACGAATGGGGTGAACAAATTTCTCCTTAAGAGTAAATGGATGACAGGATAAGAGTTGAAGATGCTGAAATTGGATTGATTTCTACCTTAGTATGGATAACCTTTAGAGACCAATTTAAAAACAGAAAATGATTTACGATATTTCTATGCTTTGAGAGGAGTTGACAAAACTTGAATTGTGATTTCAGAATACAAAGATATCTAATTTCCTAGAAATTATCCTTTTTGGTTAAAAGTTCCATCATTTTAAAAACAAATGTTCATACTCATTCTATGGGACAACTTTTCAAACACAGCAAAAGGTCAACGGGAGACATCTCACAACCTTATTTCCTAAAATCCTACAAACTATAAAATCCTACTGAAATGAAAGGAGAAGGGGTCACCTCCTCAGTTAAAGAATTTCTTCAAGACAAGGCCATTAACAGGGAGAGAATCTCTCAAACCTGATAAATCTTGCAATATAAAGGTTGAATGGCCTATCTTCTCACAGATCTGAAATGGTCCAAGCCACAACTTCTGGAACTTGGAGTGTTTACCTTTGTCTTCATGGGCTTTGTCCCATTTCAGAACTAAATCACCGACTTCGAATTGTTTTGAACCGGATGAGACTGAATCAAAAGCTGCTTTGATGACTTGCTGATGTTTGGCATGGATAACCTTGGCTTTTTCTCTTTCCTCTTCTAATTTTAGGATCTGGTCATGTCTAAACTGAATAGAAGAGGAAGGAGTTTCCTCAATAAACTGCACTAGGGCTAAAGAAGGAAGAACAAGATTTGTGGGTAAGATTGCTTCTTTTCCATAGACAAGATTAAATGGAGAAGTTCCAATAGAAGCTTTCTGTGTTATCCTATCAACCCATAATGCAAACACTAAGGATTTGTGCCAATTCCTCTGATTTTGTTCGATAGTTCGCTTAATGATTTTAATCAGATTCTTATTAGTAGATTCTGCTAAACCATTTCCTTGGGGATAGTAATTAGCAGAATATTTTAACTTAAATCCTCTTTTAATAGCGAAATCAAACATAGCATTGCCTGAAAAGTAAGATGCATTATCAAAAACAAGAGCATTAGGGACACCAAACCTGGTAATAATGAATTGGTCTATGAATTCAATGATTGCTTCAGAATTTGCTGTCTTTAAAGGGATTGCCTCAACCCACTTTGTAAAGTAATCAGTAGCAGTAAGGATATACTTATGCTGTTTGGAAGATGCTGGAGTGATCTCCCCAATGATATCCAATCCCCATTGCTCAAATGGCTGCTCAATGTTGATTGGTTGCAGAGGGAAGGCTGATTTACGTTGTCTTCCGCTAGCAGTTTGACAATTGAGACATTTCCTTACGTACTCGTGAGCATCTTTAAACAAAGTAGGCCAATAGTAACCAGCATGAATAATTTTGTGAGCTGTTGTGTCAGCTCCGAAATGTCCTCCTGCTGGTCCATCATGTAGCTCCTGCAAAACCTTTTGGGCTTCAGGTTTCTCAAGGCATCTTAACAAGATAGAATCATAATTCTGTCTAAAAAGCACGTCATCAATGATTGTAAAATTCTTCGCTTTTAATCTAATGGCCCTTTTGTTTTTGTAAGACAAATTCGGAGGTGCATAACCATTCTTTAGATAAAAGATTAAATCTGCATATTGAGATCCAGAATCAGTAACACTTATCTGATTAATTTCTTGAGTTTGATCTGTATCGCTTGATTCTGGAATGTTGGATGCTTTTGCCAATATCCTGCAAAAACCTTGGCCCCTAACAATCTTTGCTGGCCTAATTTCTAAGTCATACTCTTGCAGCGCTGTGACCCAATTTGCTCTTTTTTCACCCAGCTCTTTTTGGGTTAATAGTTGCCTAACTGCCGGGAAAGGAACTATTATTTTTGTATGGGTTTTTAAAAGAAAGGGTCTATAATGTTTGACCGCTTTAAATACAGCAAAGGCTTGTTTTTCTACATCGGAGTAATTTAATTCGGCACCCTGAATATTTGAGCTGAAGAATGATATGGGTGCTTCTAAATTGTGAGCATTTGGCTGCGTGAGAACTGCAGCATAAGGCACATCGGATGCAATGGTATACAAAGTAAAATGATTAGAAAAATTTGGAGTATTCAAGGCTGGGGCATTGATTATTGATTGCTTGATTACATCAAAAGCTTGCTTTTCTTCTGATCCCCACTTGAAGACTGAATTCTTCTTAATCATTGTCTGAAGTGGTAATATAATTTGAGAAAAATCTGGAACAAATCGTTTAACGAAATTAATCTGGCCTAAAAATGACTGCATCGACTTTTTATTGTGTGGGAAAGGGATTTCAGAAATTTCCTTGATCCGATCAGGATCGATATAAATGCCATCTTTGGACACAATAAAGCCTAAGAGTTTTCCTTGATCAAGAGCAAAGAAAGACTTTTTTGGGTTCAGAGAAATACCATATCTTTTGCATCGCTGAAAGATTTGATTTAAGTCATGCAAATGATTATACCTCTCTTTAGAATATACAGTAATATCGTCTAGATAGACGACTACTGTTCGATTAATCAACCCTCTAAAGGCTATATCCATAGCTCTCTGGAATGTCGCTCCTGCATTTATAAGTCCAAAAGGCATTTTCTGATACGCATATGTTCCCCATTTTGTTCTGAATGTGGTTTTAAGTTGGTCATCAGGATGAACCAGAACTTGGTTATATCCTGAGAATCCATCAAGAAAGGACATCAATTCAGAGCCTGCTACCGATTGGAGTATTTGCTCCATAGTAGGTAATGGGAAGTTATCTTTCAAGCTCGCTTTGTTCAGGTTCCTGAAATCAATACAAATTCGAATGTCGCCATTTTTCTTCCTGACTGGCACCATATTAGAGACCCAGTTTGAGTGTCGGACAGGGAAAATAATCTTGGCTTTCAAGAGCTTGTTAAGTTCCGACTTTATCTGGCTCTCTAAATTTGGATGTATTTTTCTTAACTTCTGCTGAATTGGTTTCTGATCAGGAAGCATAGGAATGGTATGCTGGATAATAGATGTATCATACGTCTTCAAATCATCATACTTCCAAGCAAAGACCTGTTTGTTTTTTCTTAACAGTTTGATGAATGCCTCCTTCTCTTCCAAAGAAAGTCCTAATCCTAAATTGATGTTTTGAGGAGCATGGTCAGTACCTAGATTTATCAATTCAAACCTAAGGGTAGAACTTTGAAGCTTTGCATTAATTACAGGTTTAAACCTGTCTTTGATATCATAAAGATCTTCGAGCTTTACCACTGGTTTAGGAATTGAATTTCTTGAGGTGTTTCTTTCATCTGTAGATCATGGTCATTTTCCTCAATAATTTGATTGTCATAGGACTTTTCGGAAGTTAGAAATTGCAAGATGTCTTCATCATGGTTAAATACTCTCCAATTAGTGACATTGTCAGGAATTGAAGGCCTAAAAAGTAATTCTACGGAAAATCTATCAAGGCTATAGTCTTCAGAAGGTAGAAGCTTAGAAGCTACATTGGCTAGTAGGTCGGTTGCCAGGTTTTGCGACCTAGGAATGGAGGAAATGTTAAATGCCGAAAAGTGTGAGGTAAGATCCTGTACTAGCGATTGATCATGCTTGAGGTGACTTGAAAGACAATGAATTGCATTCCTCACCTGTTTGACAATGATTTCCGAATCGGCGAATACTTTTAGATATTGCACTTTGAGGCCGATTGCTTTATATAATCCCTGGACTAAAGCTTCATATTCGGCTGTGTTGTTAGTGTAGTCAAATTCTATCCTACAAGACAGCATTGTCTTTTCTACTTGTGGACTAACCAAAATGCAACCTGCTCCTGAGCCCTCGCTGGACTTAGAGCCATCAAAATATAAAGACCAAAATAAAGGAGTATTAACAAAAATATTTACATTTTCCTCAGCATCATTAAAACATCTGGACTTATCAGTTTGTGAAAAATTTTCAATCTGAGATGTAAAATGATTGACTGAAAAAGGAGATGGTTGGGCAACAAAGTTGCCAAAGAATGACTCTGACGAATAGTTCCCCAAAATGTTGTTGTTGAACGCTACAGGTTGGTTTTCTTGCTCAAATTCAGTAACTGTGTGGGTCATATGCTTCTCTCGATCGATCCTTATTTGATTTGGCTTTCCCTTGTAGGGAAGCCACATATGTGACCAATCTGTGGAAATATACCCATGCAATTTTTCGGACCAATCTCTGCTCAAAATTAAACCGTAGAATTCAGGTATGTCAGCAATTAAGATATCAATCCTTTGTACAATCCTGGGATCGGCAGACAACCTGATAGTTACGGAATTAATTTCTCCCACAACCTGTACTTTAGTCCTGTCCAACTGTACAATATGAATAGCAGACTTCTGGGGTTCAATGTTCAGTTTAGAGCAAACTGAAGCTGGCATTATATTAGATGATGCCCCTGAATCAATTAAACAGTTGTGCAGGTTTCTGTTATAAATCTCATAGGTCAGTAGGAAGGGTGGAGTATGAGAATTCGATCTATCTCCAATTAGAACTGAATCGGTAGCTTCAACCATACCTGAAGGAGGTTGGCCTGAATCATTGGCAGCTCTTGCACTGGGAAGGGGAGTAGAGGGAACAACATTCAATTCTTTAAGAAGTAATTTTTGCTGATGCTTTAATTTACTAAGCTCAAACATAGTTATGTTTGCCTTAGTTTTCTTCATGTCATCAACAATGTTATATTCCATTGAATCGGATACCACTAATGTTTTGGATGTTGAAGGAGAATTAGAAGTTGAAGGCTGGTTTTGGGGAACTACTACAGGCGACTTCTTTGGGGGAACTTTTTGCTTTGTTGTGGTAGCACCTGCACTCCTTTTCTTTGAAGTTGCCTGGGCAGGTTCAGAAGTACTTTTACTTCTTGTAGTAACCGGAAAGGCTTCTTCTTCATTCTCGGTATCAGAGTTTGGGAGTATAAAATCCCACATTCCGTGGCATTCAGCTACTTCTTCTTCATCATCAGTTTGTGAGGTTGTTTCCTCTTCCTCTTCTTCTTGCTCTGAATCTGCGTTAGATATAACATTGGGTGGCTTTGTTTCAGTTTTCTTAAAAGTCCTAAATGGTCTATTGTTTGAGGTTTCGGCCACCTGCTTCTTTATTTCAACCATTTCGTTAGACAAAGTTTTAAGGACTTTTTGTAAACCCTCCATGTCGTACGGGTCCTTTGGGGTTTTCTTCTTGGAATCCTCTTTAAATGAGACTTTTTTGGCTTTTCTGTCTTCCAAAGCAGCTTTCTTCTCTAGAGCGTTGATGCGCTTTTCAACAGCAAGTGCTTCTCTCATGTTTTCAGCTAAGGTAGGTTTCCCGGCCCTGTCTACAAAAATGGCTATGTTGGCAGGTAGGGCGGTAATATACCATTCGCTTCGAATTTGTTCACTTGGTTTGGAAGCTGTAGGGATTTTATTCAGGAGTTTATTAAATCTGGCATTAAACTCCTTTATTGGTTCCCTATGGTCTATTCTTAGATTGGAGAGGTCGTTTATTAAGGTAGCTAAGGACCTGTCATCTCCATATTTGTTAAGAAACTGCTCTTGGCAAGTGTTCCAACTGGTAATTGAACCAGAGGGTAAGGAAAAATACCAGGATCCTGCTGATCCTTGTAAGGTGTAGGGGAAGAGTCTTACAACAACATCTTGTTCTGTCACTCCTTTTAAGTTAACTGCTAACATAAAATTATTAATGTGTTCTTCAGCTTGGGTCCCATCATCTGGGTTAAATTTAGGCAGCCATTTTTCAGGAGCATCTGGTAGAGGATGCAATGGTGCAGGCATGTTGACTGCACCTGGCCTAGTCCATGGGTCTGCCATTATAATAGCGACAGTGGTTGATACTACTGTTGGGATTCCAGATGTATGGGAAGGAATTAATGATGAGGAGTGAACAGGTTGGGATGTTGAGGCTTCTAATCCCTGGTGAATGACAATTTGTAATGGGGGAGTGGATGGTTGACTTTGCAGAGATGAAGATGCAATGGAGGTCGTGGATGAAAGCTCTTCACTATCAGATCCTTCAGTAATTTTCTTCGCCTTTTTCCTTTTGGGTAAAGGGAACTCAGTGGGTTCAATACCGAGTTTTTCGCTCTGAAGTCTGGTGAGAGGATGAGTTAGATTGAACTGCGAAGTCGCACTGCTTTGTGATACCTCAGATTTCTGTGGTGAAATCGAGAAGCTCTGAAGTTTATGGATTAGAGACTGGACTTCAGGTGATTCAAGACTTAATTGTTCTGGAGTATGATGGGTTTGAGCAGTGGTAGTTGATTCCCCTTCTCCTTGTTTGGATACCGGCGAACCAGTGTGCAAATGGGAAGGTCGAGGGGATTCGGAGGGATAATTACTCTTAGAATGGCTTATAGGTTTTGACTTATGTGCCATTCACAGTTGATGCCCTCCTTCTAGCGCCAATTATATTGATGCCTCGAAAATCGCTGCAACAACATAGGGGAAACCACCCGGTCCGGACCTTGATACAGCTCCTTTTCCGTTTGGAATAGTGGCTCCGACTGGGGATAATGGGACCAGTTTCCCAAAAATTATAGGTAGACGGGATGGATGAATGACTTATAGAATATGTTGGTGATAAGCGAATAACTAAAATTATCAATAAAATATAATAACTATGATCTATCCCAGGAACTTATCGATTTTCTAAAGCGTAGCGTTTGATGGTCTGTGCTTTTAAGACAGGCATATAGATGACTCCATCTCTAAAACATAGATATTAAATCATTCAAGACTGCTGTGCATAAATAGTTACGCAAAGTGATAACAGCGAAATTACTACACTTCATCATTTATATCATTGTTACATGCATGATTAAAAAAAAAGGCATATCGCAAAACATCCAATAGTGGAATGAAATAGAGATTTGTTGTTACAGCACATACATGCATTCAACAATAGCAAGAATAATTACACAACAATTCATATAAAAGGAATGAATACAGATACAGATAAAAGTACCATATAAGCTGATTAACACTCCCGTATATCAATCGCTATGTCACAGTTCTTCCTTCGACTCAGAAAACATCCCCAACAAAAGACAGTAGTGCGCAATTGCATAAAGAAACTTCCTTGTCAAATTGAGAACGATTGGTCGAGTTTCATAAAAGAATATAGGCTGAAGCACAGTAGTGCAAACTTCAGTCTTTAAGTCTATTACAAAATTTTACGACCCTTTCCAAAACAATGAAAGGGTCTATAAATACTAAGCTAATCTAAATATCTAATAAACAGAAATCCTACATAATTGGTATCAATGAATATTGATCCTATTTCTTGGAGCGATCTGGCAATCGGCGACAATGATTCATCAGGTAGGCTCTTTGCCTTTAAACCTGAGCTGACTTATCGCCAGCATTGGCTCTACTTCAGGCGGTTTGTTGAGGCGCGAACTGAGCTGAGCAGCGTATGTGGCATCTTGAATATCGGGAATTATACACCTGAGTGCATCAGTTAAACACTTGAGGGCAGACCTTTGTGTGTGTGGCTTGATCAGAAAGAGCCAATAAGCATCGAAAGTCAAAGTGTTAACCCCAGCGATTAATCTCCCCTTCTCCTCTAAGTCAGGATAACTTGTTTGCTCAATTACATTTGCTGTTGTTATTCTTCCAGGTGTACATTGGGAGATCATGTTTGCCAGGTAGAGGGTGTTGTTGACCAGATCAATCATATTACTGGCAGTTAATTTACATCTTGAAGCCGCCCTTTCTGCTTTCATCATTTGAGTGTGCCATTCTGTAAAGAGTATGTCCTTATATGTTTCTTGGATTCTAGGCAACTTCGCTGCTTTTCCCACATCAGAATCTTGCCAGTCAAGATATCCACTTATGAGCTCATCGGCCTGGTCTAACTCATTCCTGGCCTTATCTACCTGCTGATTAATGGATGTAGTTAGCTCGCACAATGGTTCTGCCTCAGTGAGTTGATTACACAGGAGTCTAATCTGTGATATTAAAGCACTGTTTATTTGCGATGCCTCTGCTCTGAAATCCTCCACCTTTTGGGTGCCTTTTATGACTTCGAGCCGTGACGATAATTGAGCTATTTGCTCGTCCTTCGTTTTTATCATCAGCTCATTTGTTGTCCTCAACTGTGCCAATGCCTCCGATAACTCCTTTTGTTTCTGGATTGCGCTTTGGTCGATCCTCTGCCTTTCTTCCTTCAATTGCTGAGTTAATTGATCATTCATTTGTTGTTGTACCAGCAACTGCTCCTCTGCTTGCGCTGCCCTCTGTTTTGCCTCGGTCACCTCTGCCTATAATGCAAAAATATCTTGGTCCTTAGTCTTCAGCAGAAGACTTACCTCCGATGCCTTGTCGATAGTTGCTGCAGAATAGGCACCTGCATACTGTGACAACTTTGTTAGGTCATCGGAGGGGTCCAATTCCTCCTTCCATACTACATTACCCGTAACTGTTTGCTCTGGTAAGATAGAAGGTTGATCAATCCTTCGTCTTTTCCTTGATCGCTTCACAACTGCTCTATGCCTTGGGCTGTAGAAAACATCCAAGGGAGGAATATCTTCCACTTGGAGAACGATTTGATCGGAAGGGTCTTTAGGAATTACCTCAACATCCTGGGAAATGGGTGGGCCGCTGGTTCCACTTAGAACCTGAGGAGAAGTGATGTCCTGCGTATCATTTGTCTTAGAAGTGTCCCCATCTTTTGAACATTCCAATTCACTGATGATGGAATGAAATTGCTGCCATTCTTGAAATAGTTTGGGGTCTATGGTAGTGTCCACATTGACATCGGTGGTTTGTTTCTGCTGCTCTTTTTCCTGCTCTTTCCTCTGCTGTTCTTCTTGTTCTTTTGTTATAACAGGAGGCTGGCTTGACTGTTTCCGACCAGGCTCGCTTGAAGACGTCGCTGGGGTTGTTGCCAGTAAATCTAGAGGCAGAGTTTGCAACCTCTGCTCCCTAAGTTTATTGAACTCAGTTACCCCTTGATCATTATATTTTAATCGAGCAAGTTCTCTAGCTTGACCTATTGTTTCGTTTGAAACAAATAGGTCGTCAAACCAATCTTCTTGATGGTCAAATTTTGTTAATTTGGCCTGTTCTAATGCAGCATAGGCGTGTTTGGTTGGATCATATAGCCTATTTGGGATAGTGGCCAGGGTTAAAGACTGCATCTTTGTGGCTTCCTTTTTTGCGTGTTTGAGATCATGCAGAGTATATACACCAATTCTCAAGGGAAAAGAGGGCCAGCCCCTCTTCTTTTATTTCTTGAGAGTCTGTGTAGTACTCTCTGCCATAATTTGATAGGAGACCTCTCTTGCTAGCAGTTTATCTGGAATATACAAAGGGAGAACATGCGGATTGGCTTGGCTACCAAAAACTCTAATGTAGGTAAATCTCTCTTCTCCAAACCAACTTGCTACCGCCGGTAAATCAAAGGAAGCTAGGTAGGAGATTCTGGGAATGGGCTTATCAAAAATAGAATAATGAATGGGAACCATAAAGCCATTGCAGATTTGATACAAATGGTCTTTGTAAGAGGATTTCCACAATTTCTGGTGGTATATATGAATGGGTGAGGGGTCTTGGGCAGTCCACCTCCAACCAAGGACGGGAAACTCAGAATTAAAACATAACGTATCTAAAATGTATGCACTGTAATAAAACGGTGATATTTTCCTTTCAGTAACAACAGAACCTTTTCTAAAATCACGAACAGCTACGGCTAACTTATCAGAGAGAATAGTAGCCCAATCCATAATTATGCTGTTTACTGCTGCTTCCATTAGAGGAACCATTTCTATGGTAAAATTAGCAGAGTCATGTAATCCCCATAGCCTACACATCATTATCCCCGCATAACAATAGGGAGAAGCCAAAGAATCGACTGAGTACTTACCGGAAGACTCGTGCTTGTGTTTGGCTGGATTCTGCCTCCAATCCCGATGGGTTCGGATTCTACTTCATTATCAGCTGCAAATTTCTCCAGGAAGGTCTTGTTATAGACTTTCTCTGGCTCAGGCAAATGATACATTTGCCTTAGATGTTCTGGCTTGAACGATCCAAAAATCCTCCCATCTCTGGTGCAAAAGGTTCTGTCGAGGATTGGAATTTCCTCAATTGCCCATCGCACGACGTCTGTGTAGGGGAGAATCTGTTCTCTGGCCGCTATCCTGTGAAGGAAGGAATCGGCTAAGTCTTTGAGAGTGGACTCAGACTTGCGAGTAGGATCCACAGTAGCTTCTGTTACTGCCTTTTCTGGTTGTTCGGCTTCGATCAAATTATATGTGCCTTGCCATGTAGCTCTGGTAAGACCCGTGCATGTAGTGTCTGATATTAAGCCCTTCTTTTTATCTGTGGCAGCTTGTCCTGCAACTGTTGTAGCAGCGGAACCCGCGGTCTTCTTAGATTTCTTTCCCATCATGCTCAGGCTTCTGTTGGAGGATGAATTTTGCACAAAGGCAAGAAAAACCGTAACATAGAAATATAATAATGAGGACTCATGGTGGGAAAGATATATCAATTGAAGCGTGCTGAGAGATTAATTCTCAAAAATGGCTGCGGATCCAATCAATGAGCAGATATTACAGATATATTAAATGGTCGTTTAAGGCCTGCTACTCCTTAAATGCTTATTACACCATTATCCGGTTGAATGACTCCCTTAAGCGTGCAATGGATATTTTGGCGGTTGAGCGCAGGTGATCGTTAATCGAAGGGGCAAAACTTTAAATATGAATACATCACCTTATCCCTCCATTTAACGGCTTTTTCGAAATCCGTGCTTTATTGATCGGAAATCAATAACACTTTAGATTTTCAAGTTATACCTTTTGAAATTCCGATCGCCGATAGCGATATCGCATCGCATGGGGAGAATGGGCATTATACAATCATAAGCATAGGATCCTCCGAACGCCGATTGCGACGTCGCATCGGATTAGCGCGAAGAAATATGACGAGGTGCATTTAGAGTGAATTGCCGATTTCCCGATCGCCGATATCGCATCGCATCGGGGGTAAGACCTAAGCGCCTTATTAATGTGCATGGGATGTTCCCGACTGCCGATTGCGCAATCGCATCGGATCGGAGTAAATGACTTAAACTGCCTTGACCGCATATGAAGTATCGCCTATACCCGATCGCCGATATCGCGTCGCGTCGTGGCTTATGTTATGTGTGTTTTTTAAGATGTGTATGAAGTGTTGCCGATCGCCGATTGCGATATCGCATCGGGGGTAATCAATGTGCCGCTTATTTATATTTCTTATGTCATTGCGATATGCGATCTTGCGATCGCTTTATCGCAATGACAAAGATTTGCCTTATTTCTTTTTAGGGTCTTTTCAAAAAGGGTTTTATGAAATGAATTCATTTGATTATCGGACCTCTTTTGAGCAATAAAAGAATTGATACCAATTAAATTTTAAAGGGACCCATTTCATACGTTAATATTTATAAGTAAAGATGATATGAAATGGGGGGTTGTTGTAGAGCACAACAATTGGCGATTCGCTGGAAGAACCAGTTATCTCTTTGAAAAAATAGAAACATTTAAACTTTTTCAAAAATAGAGTTTCAATCAATGGGGAAATTCCTAATATAACTAGATTCCTATATATTCTGAGAAAAAGAAACTATTTTGTTGACTTCCTCTTTTTTAAGAAAATAAAACATTCTAAGCTTTAAAATAGGCCTTTATTGGTTTATGATGATAAAATAGAATACCTTTCCAAACCAGCCTTTATAGTAAACTCATCTGTCATAGGTAGAGCCTCTGCTGCCAGCAAACATCTATAGTTTCGACAGGGATACCTTTTAACCATATGATTGTCCATTGTCCCATTCAATTAAGAGTGTGATTAACAGAATGAATTCAAAATATTTTTCATATTTTGTATTTCATTTCCTTTTTCTTCTTTGTCATAGGTAAGATAAAAAGCCATTGTCCTGGTTTGGTGGCCAGCTTTTGACAATGCCACTCACTGATAATAGTTTAACTGAACAAGCTGGCTCGTGATGAGACCCCTTGTCTTGTAATTTCAAGCCATTACCCTGTTTTGGTTTGCAGTATTGGTAATGTCAGATAAACTATTTCTCTATGAACATGGTAAGCAGGCTTGTAATAAGACCTCTTAACTTAAATATCTTATATTTTAGAATTAAACTCTGAGTAATCATAAACTTTAACGAATGGGGTGAACAAATTTCTCCTTAAGAGTAAATGGATGACAGGATAAGAGTTGAAGATGCTGAAATTGGATTGATTTCTACCTTAGTATGGATAACCTTTAGAGACCAATTTAAAAACAGAAAATGATTTACGATATTTCTATGCTTTGAGAGGAGTTGACAAAACTTGAATTGTGATTTCAGAATACAAAGATATCTAATTTCCTAGAAATTATCCTTTTTGGTTAAAAGTTCCATCATTTTAAAAACAAATGTTCATACTCATTCTATGGGACAACTTTTCAAACACAGCAAAAGGTCAACGGGAGACATCTCACAACCTTATTTCCTAAAATCCTACAAACTATAAAATCCTACTGAAATGAAAGGAGAAGGGGTCACCTCCTCAGTTAAAGAATTTCTTCAAGACAAGGCCATTAACAGGGAGAGAATCTCTCAAACCTGATAAATCTTGCAATATAAAGGTTGAATGGCCTATCTTCTCACAGATCTGAAATGGTCCAAGCCACAACTTCTGGAACTTGGAGTGTTTACCTTTGTCTTCATGGGCTTTGTCCCATTTCAGAACTAGATCACCGACTGCGAATTGTTTTGAACCGGATGAGACTGAATCAAAAGCTGCTTTGATGACTTGTTGATGTTTGGCATGGATAACCTTGGATTTTTCTCTTTCCTCTTCTAATTTTAGGATCTGGTCATGTCTAAACTGAATAGAAGAGGAAGGAGTTTCCTCAATAAACTGCACTAGGGCTAAAGAAGGAAGAACAAGATTTGTGGGTAAGATTGCTTCTTTTCCATAGACAAGATTAAATGGAGAAGTTCCAATAGAAGCTTTCTGTGTTATCCTATCAGCCCATAATGCAAACACTAAGGATTTGTGCCAATTCCTCTGATTTTGTTCGATAGTTCGCTTAATGATTTTAATCAGATTCTTATTAGTAGATTCTGCTAAACCATTTCCTTGGGGATAGTAATTAGCAGAATATTTTAACTTAAATCCTCTTTTAATAGCGAAATCAAACATAGCATTGCCTGAAAAGTAAGATGCATTATCAAAAACAAGAGCATTAGGGACACCAAACCTGGTAATAATGAATTGGTCTATGAATTCAATGATTGCTTCAGAATTTGCTGTCTTTAAAGGGATTGCCTCAACCCACTTTGTAAAGTAATCAGTAGCAGTAAGGATATACTTATGCTGTTTGGAAGATGCTGGAGTGATCTCCCCAATGATATCCAATCCCCATTGCTCAAATGGTTGCTCAATGTTGATTGGTTGCAGAGGGAAGGCTGATTTACGTTGTCTTCCGCTAGCAGTTTGACAATTGAGACATTTCCTTACGTACTCGTGAGCATCTTTAAACAAATTAGGCCAATAGTAACCAGCATGAATAATTTTGTGAGCTGTTGTGTCAGCTCCGAAATGTCCTCCTGCTGGTCCATCATGTAGCTCCTGCAAAACCTTTTGGGCTTCAGGTTTCTCAAGGCATCTTAACAAGATAGAATCATAATTCTGTCTAAAAAGCACGTCATCAATGATTGTAAAATTCTTCGCTTTTAATCTAATGGCCCTTTTGTTTTTGTAAGACAAATTCGGAGGTGCATAACCATTCTTTAGATAAAAGATTAAATCTGCATATTGAGATCCAGAATCAGTAACTTATCTGATTAATTTCTTGAGTTTGATCTGTATCGCTTGATTCTGGAATGTTGGATGCTCCTGCCAATATCCTGCAAAAACCTTGGCCCCTAACAATCTTTGCTGGCCTAATTTCTAAGTCATACTCTTGAAGCGCTGTGACCCAATTTGCCCTTTTTTCACCCAGCTCTTTTTGGGTTAATAGTTGCCTAACTGCCGGGAAAGGAACTATTATTTTTGTATGGGTTTTTAAAAGAAAGGGTCTATAATGTTTGACCGCTTTAAATACAGTAAAGGCTTGTTTTTCTACATCGGAGTAATTTAATTCGGCACCCTGAATATTTGAGCTGAAGAATGATATGGGTGCTTCTAAATTGTGAGCATTTGGCTGCGTGAGAACTGCAGCATAAGGCACATCGGATGCAATGGTATACAAAGTAAAATGATTAGAAAAATTTGGAGTATTCAAGGCTGGGGCATTGATTATTGATTGCTTGATTACATCAAAAGCTTGCTTTTCTTCTGATCCCCACTTGAAGACTGAATTCTTCTTAATCATTGTCTGAAGTGGTAATATAATTTGAGAAAAATCTGGAACAAATCGTTTAACGAAATTAATCTGGCCTAAAAATGACTGCATCGACTTTTTATTGTGTGGGAAAGGGATTTCAGAAATTTCCTTGATCCGATCAGGATCGATATAAATGCCATCTTTGGACACAATAAAGCCTAAGAGTTTTCCTTGATCAAGAGCAAAGAAAGACTTTTTTGGGTTCAGAGAAATACCATATCTTTTGCATCGCTGAAAGATTTGATTTAAGTCATGCAAATGATTATACCTCTCTTTAGAATATACAGTAATATCGTCTAGATAGACGACTACTGTTCGATTAATCAACCCTCTAAAGGCTATATCCATAGCTCTCTGGAATGTCGCTCCTGCATTTATAAGTCCAAAAGGCATTTTCTGATACGCATATGTTCCCCATTTTGTTCTGAATGTGGTTTTAAGTTGGTCATCAGGATGAACCAGAACTTGGTTATATCCTGAGAATCCATCAAGAAAGGACATCAATTCAGAGCCTGCTACCGATTGGAGTATTTGCTCCATAGTAGGTAATGGGAAGTTATCTTTCAAGCTCGCTTTGTTCAGGTTCCTGAAATCAATACAAATTCGAATGTCGCCATTTTTCTTCCTGACTGGCACCATATTAGAGACCCAGTTTGAGTGTCGGACAGGGAAAATAATCTTGGCTTTCAAGAGCTTGTTAAGTTCCGACTTTATCTGGCTCTCTAAATTTGGATGTATTTTTCTTAACTTCTGCTGAATTGGTTTCTGATCAGGAAGCATAGGAATGGTATGCTGGATAATAGATGTATCATACGTCTTCAAATCATCATACTTCCAAGCAAAGACCTGTTTGTTTTTTCTTAACAGTTTGATGAATGCCTCCTTCTCTTCCAAAGAAAGTCCTAATCCTAAATTGATGTTTTGAGGAGCATGGTCAGTACCTAGATTTATCAATTCAAACCTAAGGGTAGAACTTTGAAGCTTTGCATTAATTACAGGTTTAAACCTGTCTTTGATATCATAAAGATCTTCGAGCTTTACCACTGGTTTAGGAATTGAATTTCTTGAGGTGTTTCTTTCATCTGTAGATCATGGTCATTTTCCTCAATAATTTGATTGTCATAGGACTTTTCGGAAGTTAGAAATTGCAAGATGTCTTCATCATGGTTAAATACTCTCCAATTAGTGACATTGTCAGGAATTGAAGGCCTAAAAAGTAATTCTACGAAAATCTATCAAGGCTATAGTCTTCAGAAGGTAGAAGCTTAGAAGCTACATTGGCTAGTAGGTCGGCTGTCGAGTTTTGCGACCTAGGAATGGAGGAAATGTTAAATGCCGAAAAGTGTGAGGTAAGATCCTGTACTAGCGATTGATCATGCTTGAGGTGACTTGAAAGACAATGAATTGCATTCCTCACCTGTTTGACAATGATTTCCGAATCGCCGAATACTTTTAGATATTGCACTTTGAGGCCGATTGCTTTATATAATCCCTGGACTAAAGCTTCATATTCGGCTGTGTTGTTAGTGTAGTCAAATTCTATCCTACAAGACAGCATTGTCTTTTCTACTTGTGGACTAACCAAAATGCAACCTGCTCCTGAGCCCTCGCTGGACTTAGAGCCATCAAAATATAAAGACCAAAATAAAGGAGTATTAACAAAAATATTTACATTTTCCTCAGCATCATTAAAACATCTGGACTTATCAGTTTGTGAAAATTTTTCAATCTGAGATGTAAAATGATTGACTGAAAAAGGAGATGGTTGGGCAACAAAGTTGCCAAAGAATGACTCTGACGAATAGTTCCCCAAAATGTTGTTGTTGAACGCTACAGGTTGGTTTTCTTGCTCAAATTCAGTAACTGTGTGGGTCATATGCTTCTCTCGATCGATCCTTATTTGATTGGGCTTTCCCTTGTAGGGAAGCCACATATGTGACCAATCTGTGGAAATATACCCATGCAATTTTTCGGACCAATCTCTGCTCAAAATTAAACCGTAGAATTCAGGTATGTCAGCAATTAAGATATCAATCCTTTGTACAATCCTGGGATCGGCAGACAACCTGATAGTTACGGAATTAATTTCTCCCACAACCTGTACTTTAGTCCTGTCCAACTGTACAATATGAATAGCAGACTTCTGGGGTTCAATGTTCAGTTTAGAGCAAACTGAAGCTGGAATTATATTAGATGATGCCCCTGAATCAATTAAACAGTTGTGCAGGTTTCTGTTATAAATCTCATAGGTCAGTAGGAAGGGTGGAGTATGAGAATTCGATCTATCTCCAATTAGAACTGAATCGGTAGCTTCAACCATACCTGAAGGAGGTTGGCCTGAATCATTGGCAGCTCTTGCACTGGGAAGGGGAGTAGAGGGAACATCATTCAATTCTTTAAGAAGTAATTTTTGCTGATGCTTTAATTTACTAAGCTCAAACATAGTTATGTTTGCCTTAGTTTTCTTCATGTCATCAACAATGTTATATTCCATTGAATCGGATACCACTAATGTTTTGGATGTTGAAGGAGAATTAGGAGTTGAAGGCTGGTTTTGGGGAACTACTACAGGCGAATTCTTTGGGGGAACTTCAAAATTTGAGAAAATTATGTATTATGAAACTATAAATGATATATGGGAAAAGTTGCAATCTCTCTATCAAGGAGATAACAATGAAAGAAATGTAAATAAAGAATAATGTCAATCACTAGGTAAGATTTTGTGTAGGAAGATAAGCCACCTTTCTTGTTCATGTTCTGAAAATCATGATCAAGAGCATAGGAATGAGGAAACATTCAATGTATCGAAAGAAAAAGTTGTAGTCTATCATAAGATAAGTGTGGCCATGCAGAAGAATATGTTCCTTCCATGTTAGATGGTGTTTCAGAAGAAGAAGAAGAAAGGTTAAAAAATAAATTTGATTTTAGAAGGAAACTTGTCTTTGGCTTAAGAAAGGATTAAGAGTCTCAAGGAGATGTTGTAGATATATGAGAACAAGGATCAGGATGTGGATGAATTAAGTAATACTATCATAGTCCTACAAGCTCAACAAAAAGGAGTTAAAAGATCTAATGAAGCAGTGACTAGACATCTTAATGAAAGGGAAAGTCATTGTGAGATACTTGAAGCGGAAATCATCTCTCTAAGGACTAATCTAGAAAAGACAAATGAACTTCAAGAAGAAATTATTAGGTTGAAAACCCATTTAGAATAAGCAAGGAGAATTGAAGAATTAATGAGTAGCTATATAAATTAAAGAGAATGTTTCTATGAGAGTTTAGAAGCCGAGGTTGTTTCATTAGAAAAAATAGTTGAAATTTTAAGATAGTTACAAGATCTTCGATAATCTCCTCAATTTCCAAGGTCTCCCGCCATTAAATCAGGTCTTGGCTTTCATGAAACAAGCCACCAAAGGAGAAACATCAATTCCTTTTCTTCTTTGATGGATGATGTCAAGTGTCTTATTTGCCACAACTTTGGACACATTGCAGTTGATTGTAGAAGAAAATTGTTCAAACCTTAAAATCAAATTTCTGAAGCAAGCAGTCAAAGAAGTATACTACCCACAAGAAGATCATTGGTTCCCAA
This sequence comes from Pinus tabuliformis, assembly GCA_031772625.1. Lineage (NCBI taxonomy): Eukaryota > Viridiplantae > Streptophyta > Pinopsida > Pinales > Pinaceae > Pinus > Pinus tabuliformis. The sequence continues at coordinate 154,196,672 of CM062812.1, forward strand.
GTATACTCGTTTATTTTGTTGGGTGTGGAGCATGATTATCATTCTAATTTAGAGGTATTTGTTTCAGCCTGATGTATACCCCAGGAAGATTGTACACCCGTCCATGCGAGGGGGACTTGTCCCCCCGACGGGGGTTTCAGGGGCAGTGCCCCCGAAGCTAAAAACAGATGTAAAATTGCCTTGTAAAAGTATGGTAATTTCTAGTCAATCTGGGCCGTTCATTAGGTGGATGATCTGACGGTAGAATTTATGTTTAGTTTAGGGTTTTTTGCCCTAGAAGGCAACCCCTCTTTTTGTATGAGGGTATTGTATTGAGGCTGTGGAATAGGTGTGTATTCTCAGAGCGAGAAACAGAGAGGTGAGACTGTGAGAGAAAACAGAGGATATTACAGCGAATCTACTGTAGGTTGTGTCTCTTCATTTTATCTGGGTAATAGAAAGGAAGGATTGGCTGTTCGGGGTGGACGTAGCCCAAACTGGGTGAACCATGTATATTTGTGTCTCTCTGGTTTTATGTGTTTGTGTTTTTCTGCGTATTATATGTCTTTCATTTCTCTGTCATATATAATATTTTTTCTAACAACTGGTATCAGAGCCGAAGGTCTATTTGGCTGATAAACTCGCAGGAAAGAAGGGTTTCCCGTTCGAGTGGGAGCAATTGTGGAAGATGGTAAGTTTAGGGTCGAGAAATTTAACAGCCAAAACTTCTCGCTGTGGAAGATGTAGATGGAATATTATTTGTATAAGAAAGATCTGTACCTACCATTGAGCAGAAAAACAAAGATGCCGATGACTATGATAGATGAAGAATGGAACATTCTCGATAGAAAGGCACTCGGAACAGTACGGTTGTGCCTCGCAGCGTCGGTCGCCTTCAACATTTCGAAGGAAACAACGACAAAGTGTTTGATTCAGGTGTTGGCGAAACTATATGAAAAACCCTTAGCCTCAAACAAGGTATTTCTTATGAAATGGTTATTTAATATGAAGATGTCGGAAGGTGGATCTGTTGTAGACCATTTAATGATTTTAATACAGTTACAAGTCAGTTAAGTTCTGTAGGGGTAAACTTTGATGATGAAGTTAAAGCTCTATTATTCTTGTGCTCATTGCCAAAAAGTTGGAATGGTTTTAGTAATGGCCATTAGTAATTCTGTTTCTGGATCTAGTACTTTAAAGTTTGATGATGTTGACGGTGCTATCCTTAGCGAGGAAATGCGACGGAAAAGCTCCGGTGAGACATCAGGTAATGCTTTGAGCGCAGAGTCTAGGGGAAGAAGAATGGAAAGAGGAAAGAGCTCAGGATATCGCAGTAAATCAAGGAAAGGCAGATCCAAGTCCAGATCGGGGATAGTGTGCTAGAAATGCGAAAAGAAAGGACACCTAAAGAAAGACTGTAGATCTCGGAATGGAAAAGAAGGAGATGCACAACAAGAAAAAAATCATGAAGCAAATGTGACAGGTGAGGTGTTAGAAGATGCTTTGATTCTTTCTCTCGAAAATATTACCGATTCCTGGGTGGTAGATTCAGGGGCCTCATTCCATGCCACACTTGATAAGAAATACTTTCATGACTATGTTCAAGGAGATTTTGGACAAGTTCGTCTGGGTGATGATAAACCCTGTAAAATTGTTGGGATGGGTAAGGTTCTTGTAAAACAGCAGAATGGAAACCAATGCCTACTAAAGGAGGTAAGGCATGTTCCAGATCTGAAGAAAAATCTGATTTCAACAAGGCAGTTAGGCGGTGAAGGTTGTGTGACAACTTTCACAGATAAAGCTTGGAAGGTTACCAAAGGAGCTCTGGTAATAGCAAAAGGTGAAAAGGTTGGTACATTGTATTTATGCAATGGTATTTCTAACTCTGTTAATGCTTTAACTTCCAAAGGAGCAGATGCAACATTATGGCATCATAGGCTCGGACACATGAGTGAAAAGGGGATGAAGATTCTTCACTCAAGGAATTTGTTGCCGGGTTTGAAGAATGTTGATTTGGACTTCTGTGAGAATTGCATTTATGGAAAACAGAAGAGATTCAGATTTCTCAAAGTTGGGAAAGAAAAGAAGAATGAAAAATTAGAGCTTGTGCATACAGATGTATGGGGACCTGCTGAGGTATCATCTCTCGGTGGCTCTTGTTATTATGTTACTTTTATTGATGATGCAACTAGAAAAACTTGGATTTATTGTATTAAGAATAAATCTGATGTATTTGATACTTTCAAGAAATGGAAAGCTTTGGTTGAGATTGAGACAGGAAAGATATTGAAGTGTCTCAGATCAGACAATGGAGGTGAATATTGCAGCAAAGAGTTTGATAGGTACTGTTCAGAGCATGAAATTCGCAGAGAGAAGACAGTTCCAAGAACACCATAAGAAAATGGTGTGTCAGAAAGGATGAACAGAACAATCATGGAGCATGCAAGGTGCATGACATTGCATGCATGATTGCCTTTACAATTTTGGGCAAATGTTGTAGATACTGCTATTTAACTAATAAATAGAGGGCCTTCAAGTTCCTTGGATGGTGGTATTCCAGAGGAAGCATGGATAGGTAAAAAGGTAAACTACTCCTTTTTAAAGCCTTTTGGTTGTGAGGCCTTTGTCCATATTAATAAAGAAAATAGAACAAAGCTTGAGGCAAAATCAAAGAAATGTACCTTTATTGGATATGGTGTTAATGATTTTGGTTATCGCTTATATGATTATGAAAATCACAAAATCATTAGGAGCAGAGATGTAATATTCAATGAAAAGGTCTTGTATAAGAATCAGTTGCAGGAAAAGAAACAGGAAAAAGAAAACAAGGAATCCACAGTTCTTGATGTGATCGCTGAAAAAGTAAAGGTGCCTGAAAATAATAATAATCAACAACCACAACAAAAACAACCACCACAACAACAACAAGCACCCCAAACACCTGAAAGTGGTGTTAGAAGATCTACCAGGATAAGTATACCCCCTGAACGATACTCTCCTTCATTATATTATTTATTGTTGACTGATTCTGGTGAACCCGAATGTTATGAAGAAGCAATGCAGGTTGAAAGTAGGAAAAAGTGGGAGCTAGCCATGGAAGAAGAGATGGAATCCTTAATGCATAACCAGACTTGGGACTTAGTCAGGTTGCCTGCAGGTAAAACTACATTGCAGAATAAATGGGTTTACAGGCTGAAGGAAGAAGATGGAGGAAAACAAAGGTACAAAGCTAGACTTGTGGTGAAGGGGTTTGCACAGAAGAAAGGTATTTATTTTGATGAAATATTTTCTCCTGATGTTAAAATGACTTCAATCAGAACTATTTTAAGTCTAGTAGCAGTTGAAGATTTGCATCCTGAGCAGTTAGATGTAAAGACAACCTTTCTCCATGGGGATTTATAGGAAGAGATATACATGCAGCAGCCACAAGGATATGAGGTAAAAGGGAAGGAGAAACTAGTGTGAAGGTTGAAGAAGAGCTTTTATGGCTTAAAACAGGCTCCAAGGCAGTGGTATCTAAAATTTGACAAGTTTATGTCTGAACAAGGTTATACTAGATGTCACTCTGATCATTGTGTTTATCTGAAAAATCAAAATGATGGCAGCTATTGTTACACTAAAATTTGTCACCATGACTATTTGTAGTGAGTATGGCTCCATCAACTGTCATACTATCCTCCTTGGCAAGTCTTATACCTCTGCTCCTCATGTCAAACTCCAAGAAAGAGAGAAAGTCTTTAAAAATCTATATAACTCTGGGTACGTAGTTTCTCTTAGCCTTACCTGCGTGTACGCACCTCAAGTTCACATTACATGTGTACTTGTACACTCTGTCTGTAAAGGGGTGGGTGCGTACTCCTGTAAAGGTCAAAAGGCACAAGTTTCACTTCAAAAAAGTTACTTGTGGTCATTTCTAGAGCATTCTAGAAGCTTGTTTGACGTGTATTGAGCGCCTCCAAATGGTTCATGTATCCCTATGAAAGAGGAACTTATCCCATCAAGAGGGGAGCTATCCCATTCAAAGAGGGGCTTATCCCATTGATGGTGGACCTGATTAACTTCCTCTAAAGCACTATAAATACAGGCATTGGGCCAGAGGGAGGGGAGGTTGAAAGTTGAACATTCCTAAGGGTAGATGCTGCTAGAATTAGGACTCCCTTATAGAGCTTGAGAGGAGAGATTCCCATCCTTTCCTAGCCTTATTTGGAAGTGGGTGAGCTGATCAAAGTAAAGGAGAACTCTTGCTGGACCCTAGGAGGGACCTGCACAACACCAAGGCTCAGGTTGTAATGGTTTCTTTTGTTTCCACTTAATACAAATAAACTCATTTTTCTCAACAGATTGTTATACATGATTTGTTTCATATACTCCTTGGTCTGTATGATGAATATGTTTTATTTTATAAGTTATTCAGGTGTTATGTAATCTTTTGTCTTGTTAGTGAATGCAAGTTTCGAAGAGAAGGAGGAGCTCATCCGGATCGGCGAGGCTGGACTACTACAAAGCGTTGGACTAAAGGTATGTTATAAACACCTGATTACTTGTATTCTAAATGCATATTTAGAGAAAGGTAGTGTTTACTTGTCTTGTTTGTCACTAGAAAGCGTTAGCTTCTAGGGAGGTCGGTTTTGTCCGCAAAATTGACTCTTTCCGCATGACAACTATATTATATTGTTATTGTATGTAGATGACATGCTTGTTGTAGGGTCTAACATGCAGGAAATAAATGTGCTCAAAAGAAAATTGGCAAATTCATTTGCAATGAAGGATTTGGGAGCTACAAAACAAATCCTTGGTATGAGAATAACTAGAGACAGAAAAAATCGCAAATTAACATTGTCTCAGAATGAGTACATACAAAAGGTGTTGAAAAAATTTAATATGCACAATGCAAAACCAGTTAGTACACCTTTTGCTAGCCATTTCAAACTTAGTAAGGAGATGTTCCCAAAGACCCAAGAAGACATGGATTATATGTCTAAAGTTCCATATGCATCAGCAGTTGGAAGCTTAATGTATGCAATGGTCTGCACAAGGCCTGATATTGCACATGCAATGGGAGTTGTAAGCAAGTACATGAAAAATCCAGGAAAAGAACATTGGATGGCAGTGAAATGGATTCTCAGATATTTGAGAAGTACCACAAATCAAGCATTATGCTTTGGTGGTTCAAACATTTCTCTACAAGGATATGTTGATGCAGATATGGCAGGTGACAGAGATAACAGGAGGAGCACTACAGGATATGTATTTACTGTAGTGGAATAGATGTCAGTTGGATTTCAAAAATACAAAGTGTTGTTACACTTTCAACAACAGAAGCAGAGTATGTTGTTGCTACATAGGCTAGTAAAGAAATGATTTGGTTACAAAGGTTATGGATGAATTGGGTAAGAAGCATGATATGGGCACATTATACAGTGATAGCCAAAGTGCCATTCATATTGCAAACAACTCAACATTTCATTCCAGGACTAAACACATACAACTCAAGTACCATTTCATACGATCAGTGTTGGAAGATGGAGAGTTGAAGCTGGAAAAGATACACACTAGCCAGAATCCTGCAGATATGCTAACAAAAGTTGTAACCAGGGAGAAACTAAGAATATGCTCAGTTTCAATTGGTCTTCAAGGATGACGATGAAGATGAGAAACAACCAGGTCCAAAGAGGAGTCATTGTCCAACAAATAGCAGCGGTGGAGTTGCTACAATCATTCTCCAAGTGGGAGATTGCTGGGTGTGGAGCATGATTATCATCCTAATTTAGAGGTCTTTGTTTCAGCCGGATGTATACCATAGGAAGATTGTACACCCCTCCATGTGTGGGGGTTTGTGGGGGGCCATCCCCCCTGGCTGGGGGGTCTGGGGGCCAGCGGTCCCCCGACAGGGGTTTCGGGGGTAGCGCCCCCAAAGCTAAAAACAGATGTAAAATTGCCTTGTAAAAGTATAGTATTTTCTAGTCAATCTAGGTCGTTCATTAGGCGGATGATCTGACAGTAGAATTTATGTTTAGTTTAGGGTTTCTTGCCCTAGAAGGAAACCCCTCTTTTTGTATGAGTGTATTGTATTGAGGCTGTGGAATAGGTGTTGAAAATGCAACAAGATGACGGAGCTTAGTGAAAAGAAGTCACCTTCACTAAGTGGGCCCGCAGGCTATCTTTGGCGCAAAGTCTATTTTTAGACTATGTCTATCTTTAGACATATGGATCATGGTCTATGAGTTGTAGGATGCTATTTATGGATGATTGGTCATGTTGGTAAAAATAGATGGACTTCTATTTTTAGACATATGGGCGGAGTCTATTTTTATACTGTTATTCTAAAAATAGAACAGTCGAATATTATTAGCTCTTAATAATATTTGGACTATAAACATTATCTTATCCTCTTGCAACACTTCAATTCGAGCTACGGATGTGGCACATGCAACTGCCAGACGGAAATACGCTTTTCCTATGGGTTAGTTGAGCTATTGCATGATGGACTTCAGTTAGAACTCAAGTGATTGAGTTTGGTGGAGTTGATTGAGGAGTTGTGTTCAGTTTGACTTAGTTGAACTAGTTGTATTTAGTCTAACTGCCAAATACACTAGTGATGAGTGATGTGAATTAATAATTAATTAATTCACTAATTATTAACTCATAAATCAACTAAAGAATACATCATTTAACTCAGTGCATAGACAGTTCAGTGGAGACAAGTGTTAGAGGTGGGTGAAAGGGTGAGATCACTATCAGTTGTGACTATAGCTGTGCATGAGATTTGCACAATCATTGATTGAGATTGCCAATGAGGATTGCGCAGTACAAGCCAAGGGAATTTGAACTTGGATTGTGCAGTAGAGGCAAGCAAACAGTGGAGGAGATTTGAACCTGTGACTTGATTCAGATCTGAGCTAGTTTTTGTGTAGCAGGTGGAGATAGTACTGAGTACTTGTGAGGAATATTGTACTATGTATTGTTACATGTTATCTATCATTATAATATACAGATAGTTGGGGGTTTTCAGCTGTATGCTTTCCCCATTACATACTGTGTTGATATGTGTGATTGATGTTTCAATGTGTGCATGCGATTGTTTCTTAATTCCGCAAATTGATGATCAATGGTAGAGGAGGTTATGTATTATGCATGCATTCCGCAAATAATGTATAATCAGGATAATCTCTATGAATAAGTGTTATATTATTCAAAATTTCTACATGGTATCAGAGCAAAGTTGATCATCAGATCTATTATTCAAAAAGTGATTACATTTTATTTCTTCAGACAGAGTCTGTAATCGGGCCAGGTAGCCTCTGGATTCATCCTTCTTTTGGAAGGTGAGATATTTGGTAAATACCGATACAGTCAATCTCTGTACGAGAAATACTTTGTTCTCACGAATTTTAGATCAGAAGCGGTTGAGTTTTGAGCTGGTGGAATTCGAATTTGCAGCAGTGTTTCCTTGGTGTCGAAGTTGAAATGTCTTTCAACGGATTGTGATTGGAGTATGCCCTTGAAGGCAGCTCGAATTATATTGCATGGAAAGATAGGATGGAGGCGGTGTTAGATGACAATGGGTTGAAGGAGTTCATAGAGGCTGAGGTCCCAAAGCCTACTGGTACTGCTCACATTGAGGCTTGGCAAAAGAAGACAGCAAAGTGTCGAAGGATTCTGTTGGAGGGCGTGAAGGATCACATGGTATCCAGCCTGCATGGAAGGGCTTCTCCATACTTGATGTGGAAAGCGTTGAAAAATTTATTCCAAAGCAAGAGTGACCAGAGGAAGTTGGCGCTCAAGGATAAACTTAGAAACATTAAGTGTGAGAAAGGAGACAGTATGCCCAAGTATCTCACAAAGTTCACCCATGCCGGGATGAGCTGGGAAGTGTGGGGGTGATTGTCGATGATGAGGACTTGGTGAGCTTGGCTCTTCTTGGTCTTCCAAAGAGTTGGCATTCCTATCAGGACTCTGTCAATGGTCGGGAGTAATTGCCAGGATGGGAGAGACTTTGGTCTGATCTTGTGCAAGAAGAGATAAGGCGGAATACCAGGGACGGATCTTCATCAAAGGCATCTGATGAAGAAAATTGTGCTTTGGCTTCCAAAGCAAAGAAGGGGAAGAACAAGAAAGCTTTTCATTCCGGTGCGAAAGGCAAGAAGCAGGACATGTCCAAGGTGAAGTGCTTTCACTGTCACCAGCACAGACATTATGCCACAAATTGTCCGCAGAAAAAGAAAAATAAGCAAGCTGCTAGATCTGCAGCGGGAGAGGTCTTAGCCTCGCAGTTTGAGCTAGATTTTTCACTGATCGCATGCTTGGTATCAAGTGTGATGGGATCGGTATGGTTCCTGGACATTGGTGTGTCTTTTCACATGACAGGAGATCAAGATTTGTTTTCTGATCTGGATGAGAAAGATCTTGGAGTGCACATCGAGATGGGCGATGATGGTAGATACAGTGCGACCGGTATCGGTACCATTTCCTTTGAGAGGGAGTCTGGTAAACCCTTCGTATTGAAGGAAGTGATGCATGTTTGAGGATTGAAGAAGAATCTTATCTCTGTGGTGATGTTAGAAGACATGGGATATGATGTTGTCTTCAACGAGGGAAAGGCTTTCTTGCATAGTAAGACAACTGGAGAAACCCGAAAGATAGGGGTACAAGTCAAGAACCTTTATCAATTGCATGTAGATGGCTACGCAACAATGGCATGCAAGGCAGAAGGATTGGTGAGCTAGGATGATGGTGAGTTGTGGCACCGGAGATTGGGCCACCTTCACCATGGAGCCTTGAAGATACTGCAGAAGATTTCTACTGGGTTTCCTAAAGGCACTCTTGCGCAGTCAGATCAGTGCAAGGGGTGTACTTTGGGAAAATTTGTGAAAGTCACCTTTCACGAGAAGGATAGTCGCGCCACGATGATCCTTGAGAGAATTCACACAAACGTGTGTGGACCTTTCTCAGTAGCTTCGACACCAAAGCACAAGTACTATGTGATCTTTGTTGATGATTTCTCCTGAAAGTGTTGGATCTTCTTCATGCAGAAGAAGAGCAAGACATACTCAAAGTTCTGTGAGTTCAAAGCACTGGTCGAGAAGGAATCGGGGAAGAAGGTGAAGGATCTTAGGAGCGACCATGTGGTGAATTCATCTCTGGCGAGTTCTAGGACTTCTGCAGCGCAGAAGGGATTCGAAGAGAGCTCATAGCTCCCCATAACCCACAACAGAACGGGGTTGCTGAGTGGAAGAACAGAACGATCGTGGGTGCTGCACGGGCGATGTTGCATGATCAGGGCCTACCCATTCACTTGTGGGCGAAGGCATGCAATACTGCAGTATATGTGCAGAACTGTTGTCCTCACAAGATACTTGGCATGAGTACACCCGAGGAGGCTTATTCTGGTAAGAGGCCTGATATTTCCCGTTTGAGGATTTTTGGTTCTCCTGTTTACATGCATGTGACGAAGGATGCTAGGAAGAAGCTGGAGCTTACCGCAGAGGTTGGGATATTTGTGGGGTACACTAATACGCCCCACAACTATCATGTGTATTTGCCAGAGAGTCGCAAGACTGTTGTGCGACAGGATATCAAATTTTAGGAGGAGAAAGCCATGAAGTGTTCGCTTGAGAGGGAGCCACATTTGCATGTAGATGAGAAGCTATTAGTTCCTAAGGATGAGCTTCAGGATGTGGATCAGCCATAAGATGAAGTTCATGGAGTGGAAGAGACCACTCATGCAGCACCAACCATCAGAGGGCGAAAGCGCACTACATAAGCTGAGCGACTGGCTCAAGATGCAGAGAAGGTTGTAGGACCATCTACAACACAACGCAGACAGAGATAGTCACCTGATTGGTACACTGGATACATGGCTCTTGTGAGAAAATGTGTTGTGACTGAGCCATCCTCTTTCGAGGAAGCTGTGGAGGATCCCGCATGGGTAGATGCCATGATGGAAGAGTATGATTCGATTGTCAGAAACAGTGCATGGGAGATTGTCCCAAGACCAGAGGGGAAATCAGTGGTGGGTTCGAGATGGATCTACAAAGTGAAGCAGGCAGCTGACGGGAGTGTGGAAAAGTACAAGGCAAGATTTGTTGCCCAAGGCTTCTCACAGATATAGGGGATCGATTATGAGGAGACCTTTGCACCTGTCATAAGGTATTCTTCCATACAGACGATTCTTGCTCTCTCAGCGCAGATGGGGTGGCACATCCATTAGATGGATGTGAGTACTGTGTTCCTCAATGGAGTCATTGAGGAGGAGGTGTACATAGAGAAGCCCGAAGGTTTCGAGATCTTTAGCAGTGAGTCGCATGTGTGCAGGCTCAAGAGAGTGCTGTATGGGTTGAAACAAGCACCTCGTGCTTGGTACACACGGATAGACAGTTATTTCATCGGACTTGGATTCTCCAAGAGTGAGGCGGATCCTAACCTATACCAGATTGTGGTGGAGGGTAAGTTGCTGATCATTGTACTTTATGTAGATGGTTTGATTTTGACAGGAGATGAGCTGTTGATACTTTCATGCAAGGAGGATCTTGCTAGAGAGTTTGAGACGAAGGACTTGGGCCTCGTTCATTATTTCTTGGGATTGGAAATTTGGCAGCACAGTGATGGACTATTTGTTTCTCAAGGTAAGTATGCCCGGGAGATACTAGAGAAGTTCAACATGCATGGCTGCAAGCCTGTTAATACTCCTCTTCCTAGAGGTTGGAGGAAGGAGGATGCTACTTCAGTGGAGGGAGTGGATGCCACTGTTTATCGACAGTTGGTGGGGTCGCTTATGTATCTGGTCAATACACGACCCGATATATGCTATGCTATTAACCAGCTTTCACAAGCTATGGTTAAGCCAACCAAGCTCTTCTGGAAGGCAGACAATCATGTGTTCCGTTATCTTAGAGGCACATCGGGATATGGATTGTGGTACAGACAGGAGGATGAGGTGAAGCTATGTGGCTTCACGGATGCAGATTGGGCAGGGAGCCCAACGGACAGAAAGAGCACATCTAGAGGGATCTTCAGTATCGGGTCGACAACAGTTTCTTGGTACAGTAGGAAGTAGAGATCCGTGGCACTCAGTTCAGCAGAGGCCGAGTATATGGAAGCAAGTTTGACTGCATGCGAGGCTATATGGATGAGGAAGATCCTGGTCAGGTTGTTCGGGTCACACTTGGAGCCTACTGTGATTTATTGTGATAGCCAGAGTTGCATTAAACTCTCGGCTAATCCAATATTTCATGATAAATCCAAGCACATCGACATCAGGTACCATCATATCAGAGATTGTGTGCAGCGGAGAATCATGTTACTTTCATACATTCCCACGGAGGATCAGGATGTTGATATCTTGACGAAGGCACTCACCAGGAGCAAATTCGAATACCACAGAGGTAGGATAGGGGTTGCAGATAATCCATATCTTGTTGAGAGGGAGTGTTGAAAATGCAACAAGATGATAGAGCTTAGTGAAAAGAAGTCGACTTCACTAAGTGGGCTCGCAGGCTATTTTTGGCGCAAAGTCTATTTTTAGACTATGTTTATTTTTAGACATATGGATCATGGTCTATGAGTTACAGGATGCTATTTATGGATGATTGGTCATGTTGGTAAAAATAGATGGACTTCTATTTTTAGACATATGGGCAGAGTCTATTTTTAGACTGTTATTCTAAAAATAGAACAGTCGAATATTATTAGCTCTTAATAATATTTGGACTATAAACATTATCTTATCCTCTTGCAGCACTTCAGTTTGAGCTACGGATGTGGCACATGCAACTGCCAGAAGGAAATACGCTTTTCCTATGGGTTAGTTGAGCTATTGCATGATAGACTTCAGTTAGAACTCAAGTGATTGAGTTTGGTGGAGTTGATTGAGGAGTTGTGTTCAGTTTGACTTAGTTGAACTAGTTTTATTTAGTCTAACTGCCAAATACACTAGTGATGAGTGATGTGAATTAATTATTAATTAATTCACTAATTATTAACTCATAAATCAACTAAAGAATACATCAGTTAACTCAGTGCATGGACAGTTCAGTGGAGACAAGTGTTAGAGGTGGGTGAAAGGGTTAGATCACTATCAGTTGTGACTATAGCTGTGCATGAGATTTGCACAATCATTGATTGAAATTTCCAATGAGGATTTCACAGTACAAGCCAAGGGAATTTGAACTTGGATTGTGCAGTAGAGATAGGAAAACAATGGAGGAGATTTGAACATGTGACTTGATTCAGATCTGAGCTAGTTTCTGTGTAGCAGGTGGATATAGTACTGAGTACTTGTGAGGAGTATTGTACTATGTATTGTTACATGTTATATCATTATAATATACAGATAGTTGGAGGTTTTCAGCTGTATGCTTTCCCCATTACATATTGTGTTGATATGTGTGATTGATGTTTCAATGTGCGCATGTGATTGTTTCTTAATTCTGCAAATTGATGATCAATGGTAGAGGAGGTTATGTATTATGCATGCATTCCGGAAATAGTGTATAATCAGGATAATCTCGGTGAATAAGTGTTATATTATTCAAAATTTCTACAATAGGTGTGTATTCTCAGAGCGAGAAACAAAGAGGCGAGACTGTTGGAGAAAACAGAGGATATTACAGCGGATCTGCTGTAGGTTGTGTCTCTTCATTTTGCTGGATAATAGAAAGGAAGGACTGGCTATTCGGGGTGGAGATAGCCCAAACTGGGTGAACCATGTATATCTATGACTCTCTGGTTTTATGTGTTTGTGTTTTTCCGCATATTATATGTCTTGCATTTCTCTGTCATATATAATATTTTTTATAACATCTTTCATGGCTACTATTTTTCATGTAATTATTCAACCATCAGGCTATAGACTTCAAATCATATGGAAATGAAAGGAATATGAGGTAGAAATCATATATGTAGAATGGTTTTAGAATACATGATTCTTGTGCCCCATCTCTGGTCACATAAGATCTTATGCCTATAATAAGCTTGGACACATGGCAAAGGATTGTAGGAATAAGTTAAGGCAATCCAAACGGTATAGAGAATTTGCTCAAAATAGGAAGATGAATGAGAAATAAAAAGAAGATCCATTTAACAAAGTTCAACATACTAAAGCATGGAAGAGAAGAAAGAGACATGTCGTCTTTCTCGATATGCTCAAGATGAGGAAAAATCATGAAACATAGATAGTGGATGCTCTAATCATATGATTGGTTATAAGAGAAAATTCATCTTTCTTAAGAAAACTATAGATGGAAATGTTGTTATAGGAGGAAAAACATCATCGAAAGTAATAAGAAAAGGTAAAATAAACCATAATAGGAACAATACATATGCATTCAACATTTTATTTGTTAAAGGAATACAACACAACATCCTGACTGTGGGTGAAATAACTGATAGAGGATATGAAATCTATTCAATTCAAGAGGATGCAAAATTATATAAGAAGACACTGGAAAGGTAATCGCAAATGGAATTATAACTTCAGATAAGGTATATGTGTTAAAGAGAAGTAAAGGAAGAAAAAAGAGATTGAAGGAAATATCTTCTTTAGATTTTGAATGAAGCTAGTAAAGAAATGATTTGGTTACAAAGGTTTATGGATGAATTGGGTAAGAAGCATGATATGGGCACGTTATACAGTGATAGCCAAAGTGCCATTCATCTTGCAAAGAACTCAACATTTCATTCCAGGACTAAACACATACAGCTCAAGTACCATTTCATACGATCAGTGTTGGAAGATGGAGAGTTGAAGCTGGGAAAGATACACACTAGCCAGAATCCTGCAGATATGCTAACAAAAGTTGTAACCAGGGAGAAACTAGGAATATGCTTAGTTTCAATTGGTCCTCAAGGATGACGATGAAGATGAGAAATAGTTAGGTCCAAAAAGGAGTCATTGTCCAACAAATGAAGCAGCGGTGGAGTTGCTACAATCATTATCCAATTGGGAGACTGCTGGGTGTGGAGCATGATTATCATCCTAATTTAGAGGTTTTTGTTTCAGCCGGATGTATACCACAGGAAGATTGTACACCCCTCCATGCGTGGGGGTTCGTGGGGGGCCATCCCCCCCGACTGGGGGGTTTGGGGGTTAGCGGTCCCCCAGTGGGGGTTTCGAGGGCAACGCCCTCGAAGCTAAAAACGGATGCAAAATTGCCTTGTAAAAGTATAGTAATTTCTAGTCAATCTAGGTCGTTCATTAGGCGGATGATCTGACAGTAGAATTTATGTTTAGTTTAGGGTTTTTTTCCCTAGAAGGTAACCCCTCTTTTTGTATGAGGGTATTGTATTGAGGTTGTGGAATAGGTGTGTATTCTCAGAGCGAGAAACAAAGAGGCGAGACTATTGGAGAAAACAGAGGATATTACAGCGGATATGCTGTAGGTTGTGTCTCTTCATTTTGCTGGATAATAGATAGGAAGGACTGGATATTCGGGGTGGAGATACCCCAAACTAGGTGAACCACATATATCTGTCTCTCTGGTTTTATGTGTTTGTGTTTTTCCGCATATTATATGTCTTGCATTTCTCTGTCATATATAATATTTTTTCTAACATCTTTCATGGCTACTATTTTTCATGTAATTATTCAACCATCAGGCTATAGACTTCAAATCATATGGAAATGAAAGGAATATGAGGTAGAAATCATATATGTAGAATGGTTTTAGAATACATGATTCTTGTGCCCCATCTCTGGTCACATAAGATCTTATGCCTATAATAAGCTTGGACACATGGAAAAGGATTATAGGAATAAGTTAAGGCAATCCACACGGTATAGAGAATTTACTCAAAATATGAAGATGAATGAGAAATGAAAAGAAGATCCATTTAACAAAGTTCAACATACTAAAGCATGGAAGAGAAGAAAGAGACATGTCGTCTTTCTCTATTTGCTCAAGATGAGGAAAAATCATGAAACATAGATAGTGGATGCTCTAATCATATGATTGGTTATAAGAGAAAATTCATCTTTCTTAAGAAAACTATAGATGGAAATGTTGTTATATGAGGAAAAACATCATCGAAAGTAATAAGAAAAGGTAAAATAAACCATAATATGAACAATACATATGCATTCAACATTTTATTTGTTAAAGGAATACAACACAACATCCTGACTGTGGGTGAAATAACTAATAGAGGACATGAAATCTATTCAATTCAAGAGGATGCAAAATTATATAAGAAGACACTGGAAAGGTAATCGCAAATGGAATTATAACTTCAGATAAGGTATATGTGCTAAAGAGAAGTAAATGAAGAAAAAAGAGATTGAAGGAAATATCTTCTTTAGATTTTGAATGAAGCTAGTAAAGAAATGATTTGGTTACAAAGGTTTATGGATGAATTGGGTAAGAATCATGATATGGGCACATTATACAGTGATAGCCAAAGTGCCATTCATCTTGCAAAGAACTCAAAATTTCATTCCAGGACTAAACACATACAACTCAAGTACCATTTCATACGACCAGTGTTGGAAGATGGAGAGTTGAAGCTGGGAAAGATACACACTAGCAAGAATCCTGCAGATATGCTAACAAAAGTTGTAACCAGGGAGAAACTAAGAATATGCTCAGTTTCAATTGGTCCTCAAGGATGACGATGAAGATGAGAACTAGCCAAGTCCAAAGAGGAGTCATTGTCCAACAAATGAAGTAGCGGTGGAGTTGCTACAATCATTCTCCAAGTGGGAGATTGCTGGGTGTGGAGCATGATTATCATCCTAATTTAGAGGCCTTTGTTTCAGCCGGATGTATACCACAGGAAGATTGTACACCCCTCCATGCGCGGGGGTTCGTGGGGGGCCGTCCCCCCCGGCTAGCGGGTCTGGGGGCTAGCGGTCCCTCGACGGGGGTTTCGGGGGCAACACCCCCAAAGCTAAAAACAGATGTAAAATTGCCTTGTAAAAGTATAGTAATTTCTAGTCAATCTAGGTCGTTCATTAGGCAGATGATCTGACTGTAGAATTTATTTTAGTTTAGGGTTTTTTGCCCTAGAAGGCAACCCCTCTTTTTGTATGAGGGTATTGTATTGAGACTATGGAATAGGTGTGTATTCTCAGAGCAAGAAACAAAGAGGCAAGATTGTTGGAGAAAACAGAGGATATTACAACGGATCTGATGGAGGTTGTGTCTCTTCATTTTGCTGGATAATAGAAAGGAAGGACTGGCTATTCGGGGTGGAGATAGCCCAAACTGGGTGAACCATGTATATCTGTGTCTCTCTGGTTTTATGTGTTTGTGTTTTTCTGCATATTATATGTCTTGCATTTCTCTGTCATATATAATATTTTTTCTAACATCTTTCATGGCTACTATTTTTCATGTAATTATTCAACCATCAGGCTATAGACTTCAAATCATATGGAAATGAAAGGAATATGAGGTAGAAATCATATATGTAGAATGGTTTTAGAATACATGATTCTTGTGCCCCATCTCTAGTCACATAAGATCTTATGCCTATAATAAGCTTGGACACATGGCAAAGGATTGTAGGAATAAGTTAAGGCAATCCAAACGGTATAGAGAATTTACTCAAAATAGGAAGATTAATGAGAAATAAAAAGAATATCCATTTAACAAAGTTCAACATACTAAAGCATGGAAGAGAAGAAAGAGACATGTCATCTTTCTCTATGTTCTCAAGATGAGGAAAAATCATGAAACATAGATACTGGATGCTCTAATCATATGATTGGTTATAAGAGAAAATTCATCTTTCTTAAGAAAACTATAGATGGAAATGTTGTTATAAGAGGAAAAACATCATCGAAAGTAATAAGAAAAGGTAAAATAAACCATAATAAGAACAATACATATGCATTCAACATTTTATTTGTTAAAGGAATACAACACAACATCCCGACTGTGGGTGAAATAACTGATAGAGGACATGAAATCTATTCAATTCAAGAGGATGCAAAATTATATAAGAAGACACTGGAAAGGTAATCGCAAATGGAATTATAACTTCAGATAAGGTATATGTGCTAAAGAGAAGTAAAGGAAGAAAAAAGAGATTGAAGGAAATATCTTCTTTAGATTTTGAATGAAGCTAGTAAAGAAATGATTTGGTTACAAAGGTTTATGGATGAATTGGGTAAGAAGCATGATATGGGCACGTTATACAGTGATAGCCAAAGTGCCATTCATCTTGCAAAGAACTCAACATTTCATTCCAGGACTAAACACATATAGCTCAAGTACCATTTCATATGATCAGTGTTGGAAGATGGAGAGTTGAAGCTGGGAAAGATACACACTAGCCAGAATCCTGCAGATATGCTAACAAAAGTTGTAACCAGGGAGAAACTAAGAATATGCTCAGTTTCAATTGGTCCTCAAGGATGACGATGAAGATGAGAAACAGCCAGGTCCAAAGAGGAGTCATTGTCCAACAAATGAAGCAGCGGTGGAGTTGCTGCAATCAATCTCCAAGTGGGATATTTCTAGGTGTGGAGCATGATTATCATCCTAATTTAGAGGTTTTTGTTTCAGCTGGATGTATACTACAGGAAGATTGTACACCCCTCCATGTGCGGGGGTTCGTGGGGAGCCATTCCCCCCCGGCTGGGGGGTCTGGGGGCCAACGGTCCCCCAGCGGGGGTTTCGGGGGCAACGCCCCCAAAGCTAAAAATTGATGTAAAATTGCCTTGTAAAAGTATAGTAATTTCTAGTCAATCTAGGCCGTTTACTAGGTGGATGATCTGACAGTAGAATTTATGTTTAGTTTAGGGTTTTTTTCCCTAGAAGGAAACCCCTCTTTTTGTATGAGGGTATTGTATTGAGGCTGTGGAATAGGTGCGTATTCTCAGAGCGAGAAACAAAGAGGCGAGACTGTTGGAGAAAACAGAGGATATTACAATGGATCTGCTGTAGGTTGTGTCTCTTCATTTTGCTGGATAATAGAAAGGAAGGACTGGCTACTCGGGGTGGAGATACCCCAAACTGGGTGAACCATGTATATCTGTGTCTCTTTGGTTTTATGTTGATGAAAAGATATCTTGGGGTATTGCCAAAATTCCTTTTCATCTAAAAATTGGAACCTGGGCATGTGGGTTATGGCCCACTGAGCCTAAACGGAAGCGTTTTTAAAACTTTTAAACCTTTTGTCTGTTCAACTTGGATCTTTATAAAATCGGCCATTCCCTTAATGGGATTCTAAATCACCATTGCAATAATTAATATAGGAATTAAGGTTTGAAAACCCGTGCCATACACATCAATATATGGGTTTAAAAATAATACAACCGCCCTATAAACCTTGGCGGTCCACAATATAGAAACAAGCCACTTGACAAATTTTCCCATGCGATAATCAGAAATCGCATCTCACACAGTCGCAATGATCGCAATTCAACGGATTCACTGTTCTGATCCTACCCAATCCTGATTTAATATTTTCTCCTCCGATCTAATCTAATCGGAATTGAAGACCAGCCATAACGTCGATCTGATGCGATCCATTTAATTTTATTCCGATCCGATTACACAACGCCGATTCAACTCTTGGACCGATTCACATCAAAACTGACTTCGCCATCGTCGAACTGACAACATTGCACCATAGCTGCAATCCATTCAATGCTCTTCTTCTGCATTGACACCAACGCTATTCAACAATTTCTCTACCCCATGCGATGATATTCAGGATCGGACAGGCTTTTAAGACACCGCCTCTTCATTTGACACTCAGTCCTTCCTCTATGGCAATTACATAAAACTCAGGTTTTATTCAAAAGTCAAATACCAATAATAACATTCCTACAGACGTTTGCAACAGCGCTTTAAACAGAACACTCATACAGAACAGTTAAACGCTATTTTGGATCTCCATCGATCCTATGACTGATCGATGGTCGATCAATAGGCTTACAACATAGAAATTAACACATAGATTTAAACTACAAAAACCCATAACTCGACATGCAGAAATCGACATAGAATATAGTTTCGATTATATACAAAACACAATATATCTAAGGCATTGTAGCCTTAGTCACTAAATCAACACTATTTACATTGTATTCTCACTCGCGCTCACTCATCTCACGCATACAAACATGCTTATAAAGGATTTACAAAAGTGTGAATCTGTTATGATCCACAAAAATATCTCCCGAAATCACTCAACAAACTCTATTAATTTATGAAAATATGGTTTTTGTGGCCGCGTCCTCCTCGTTCCTCTTTGGATTCTTCTTTGATTCAGGAGGGGGTTAGATGCTCCTGCATCAGACTCCCAAGGTAAAAAAAAAATTATGACCTCCTGGTCATATACTTCTCCTGGTCCTTAGTAATTCTACCCACTGTATTCCTTCAGTGGCACTGCCTTCATGATCTTCTGTGAGCTGCAACCAACCTCTCCAGTAACAGTCTCCTCTGTTACACGATACCTCATCAAGCCCTCCGCACTCGGTCTTTTGGCATCCTTCTGGTTCTCTTCTCTAGAACCAATTGTTCACACCTTGCTCTAGGTTGCTGCAAATCTTCTCACCTTCGGCTGCTGCCATCTGCACGATAGTAAGACCATAAACTCTCCAGCTTTAACACAACTGTACCTCCTTCTCCTTCTGCTTGTATTCCTCTTCCTTCTCGCAGGAAATCCTTTCCCTGCTCTGATACCACTTGATGAAAAGAGATCTTGGGGTATTGCCAAAATTCCTTTTCATGTAAAAATTGGAACTTGGGCCTGTGGGTTATGGCCCACTGAGCCTAAAGGGAAGCGTTTTTAAAACTTTTAAACCTTTTGTCTGTTCAACGTGGATCTTTATAAAATTGGCCATTCCCTTAATGGGATTCTAAATCACCATTACAATCATTAATATAGGCATTAAGGTTTGAAAACCCGCGCCATACACATCAATATATGGGTTTAAAAATAATACAACTGCCCTATAAACCTTGGCGGTCCACAATATAGAAACAAGCCACTTGACAAATTTTTCCATGCGATAATCAGAAATCGCATCTCACACAATCGCAATGATCGCAATTCAATGGATTCACTGTTCCGATCCGACCCAATCTCGATTTAATACGTTCTCCTCCGATCTGATCTAATCGGAATCGAAGACCAGCCAGAACGCCGATCTGATGCGATCCATTTAATTTTATTCCGATCCGATTACACAACGCCGATTCAACTCTTGGACCGATTCACATCAAAACTGACTTCGTCGTCATCGAACTGACAACATTGCACCATAGCTGCAATCCATTCAACGCTCTTCTTCTGCATTGACACCAACACTATTCAACAATTTCTCTACCCCATGCGATGATATTCAGGATCGGATAGGCTTTTAAGACACCGCCTCTTCATTTGACGCTCAGTCCTTCCTCTATGGCAATTACATAAAACTCAGGTTTTATTCAAAAGTCAAATACCAATAATAACATTCCTACAGACGTTTGCAACAGAGCTTTCAACAGAACACTCATACAGAACAGTTAAACGTTATTTTGGATCTCCATCAATCCTATGACTGATCGATGGTCGATCAACAGGCTTACAACATAGAAATTAACTCATAGATTTAAACTACAAAAACCCATAACTCGACATGCAGAAATCGACATAGAATATAGTTTCGATTATATACAAAACACAATATATCTAAGGCATTGCAGCCTTAGTCACTAAATCAACACTATTTACATTGTATTCTCACTCGCGCTCACTCATCTCACGCATACAAACATGCTTATAAAGGATTTACAAAAGCGTGAATCTGTTATGATCCACAAAAATATCTCCCGAAATCACTCAACAAACTCTATTAATTTACGAAAATATGGTTTTTGTGGCCGCGTCCTCCTCGTTCCTCTTTGGATTCCTCTTTGATTCAGGAGGGGGTTAGATGCTCCTGCATCATATGTGTTTGTGTTTTTCCGCATATTATATGTCTTGCATTTCTCTGTCATATATAATATTTTTTCTAACATCTTTCATGGCTACTATTTTTCATGTAATTATTCAACCATCAGGCTATAGACTTCAAATCATATGGAAATGAAAGGAATATGAGGTAGAAATCATATATGTAGAATGGTTTTAGAATACATGATTCTTGTGCCCCATCTCTGGTCACATAAGATCATATGCCTATAATAAGCTTGGACACATGGCAAAGGATTGTAGGAATAAGTTAAGGCAATCCAAACGGTAAAGAGAATTTACTCAAAATAGGAAGATGAATGAGAAATAAAAAGAAGATCCATTTAACAAAGTTCAACATACTAAAGCATGGAAGAGAGGAAAGAGACATGTCATCTTTCTCTATATGCTCAAGATGAGGAAAAATCATGAAACATAGATAGTGGATGCTCTAATCATATGATTGGTTATAAGAGAAAATTCATCTTTCTTAAGAAAACTATAGATGGAAATGTTGTTATAGGAGGAAAAACATCATCGAAAGTAATAAGAAAAGGTAAAATAAACCATAATAGGAACAATACATATGCATTCAACATTTTATTTGTTAAAGGAATACAACACAACATCCCGACTGTGGGTGAAATAACTGATAGAGGACATGAAATCTATTCAATTCAAGAGGATGCAAAATTATATAAGAAGACATTGGAAAGGTAATCACAAATGGAATTATAACTTCAGATAAGGTATATGTGCTAAAGAGAAGTAAAGGAAGAAAAAATAGATGAAGGAAATATCTTCTTTAGATTTTTAATGAAGGAAGCAATTCCTACAATCCATTATGTATATATATATATATATATATATATATATATATATATATATATATATATATATATATATATATATATATATATATATATATATATATATATATATATATATATATATATATAGATAGATAGATAGATAGATAGATAGAGAGAGAGAGAGAGAGAGAGAGAGAGAGAGAGAGAGAGAGAGAGAGAGAGAGCACTTCAGAAGAAAGAGAGAATAATTATTAGCATAAACTTAGGGGGGGCATAATACAACATCTCAAGGTATATGAGGAAGGGAATAACTGAAGTTGTAGTAGATGAGTGGTGTGTGTAAAAAGGTCCAAATGTTTAGTCAGGTCCAAGGTAGAAATCAAGAAGGGTGAAGGACAATGTATAAGCTCAAGGGGAGTTGCACAAGGATTTAGTACTCAAGAAAGAAATAAATGAAATTATCATCACCTTTATGTATTTGTAGGAGGATAACAGAATGGTCATTAAAATATTTGTCAAAGTATATCCCTTTGAATGAACCCTCAAGGGAAAGAGGAGCTTAAAAATGGAGATAGTGTCTTTGAAGATGTCAGCTAGCATGGACATCCACATGATGTCAAGAACTAGAAAGATAGCTTATGTTCAAGAGGAGCATACCCCACAACATAATGGATTAACATGGATCAAAAACTTCAAGGACCATTCATTGGCATTGTCTGACATTGATGACCCATTATTTTATAGGAGCCACAAGAGTCAGCAACAAGAATAATGATTGGTCTGTAGGTGAGTAGATGATAGTAATGGTTGGCCTGGTACATAGAGAAACATTGGTATCCTTTACCAATGATATCAAAGGGGGAGAGAGATATCACCCTCAAATTTGGTTTTAGCAACTTGTTAGAAAATTATATATTATGGAGCAATGGAACACATAAAATATTGCAGAAATAAAAACAAAGAAAGCGCATAAAACAAGAGAGACACATATATACGTGGTTAACCTAGTTTGGGCTACGTCCACCCTGAACAACCAATCCTTCCTTTCTATTATCCAGCAAAATGAAGAGACACAACCTACAACAGATCCGCTGTAATATCCTCTGTTTTCTCTCACAGTCTCACCTCTCTATTTCCCGCTCACCGAATACACATCTATCACATAGCCTCAAATACAATGCCCTCATACAAAGAGAAGGGTTGCCTTCTAGGGCAAAAACCCTAAACTAAACATAAGTTCTACCGTTAGATCATCCACCTAATGAACGACCCAGATTGACTAGAAATTACTATACTTTTACAAGGCAATTTTACAGCTGTTTTTAGCTTCGGGGGCGCTGCCCCCGCAACCCACCACTAGGGGGGGGCTCCGAAAGGTCGCAACCACCCCCCCTGGACCCCCCCTGCAGCGAATATTTTACGGGCGGCGTTGCCGCCCCCATTTCGAACTGGGATCCAATGTGGCGATACCTTTGAATATAGAAGATAATCAGGCTCCACACCCAACACAAGTGATGAGGTATTTGGTGGTTTCCATAAATACCAAAGGGGGAAATTATTGCCATTGATGTCAATAATGACATTAATATTGGTAGGTGTTCTAATCCAGTGTATTGGTAGTTGGCAGTGATTTATTGATGTAGGGGAGTCTCATGGATTAATATGATGGCTTTGATATATTCTTGTTTGATAGTCAAAGAGAAGTTACTAATTTTGAATATGTTTTTGATAATAACATATACGTTGGCTTGCGATGTCTAGACTATGTAAATTACACATATTTCTAGTTTGTAATCCATGTAAATGCTAGATGGTAGTTAAAGTTTTCTTTTCCTTGTTGAATTTCCCATGGTAATGTCTATTCGGCTCGGATTTTTTCATACCCATGTTTTTACCCAAGGTAAATGCCCAAGTTTTTTTCATGGTCAACCTAGTTTGGTCAAAGCTCAAACACACACACACACACACACACACGCACAGAGATCACTGCAAATGTTATTTATAACATCAATCTCATGGTGATCACTCAGTCAAGTAGTTTGAAGATCGATCATGTGTAAGGAGTCATATCGAGGAAGTTTGGTTTGATGCAATGATGAGAGTATATAAGTTAGCAATATCTCAAATGGTGATTTAATTATTAGAGTGTGTTTGGTCAATGTCTTCTAGAGTGTGATATGATTTGCATGTGATCCAGAGTTGGTAACTTGTTCTGGGTGTCTTCTAGTGTGCAAGATACAGGCACATAATTGCATTTCACTATCTCTAACCTTTTGCTAATTACTGAAGGTGTTTCAGTTTGTATGAATATTTTTTGAAAGAGCGATTAGGTGCACATGTGAATCATTGAAACTACCTCTACTTATATGTTATGTAGTATTGTTTTATATTTTTTTGGGGGATCAAAACTTGGTTGCAGGGATGAATTCCTAGCAGGATAAGTTCATGAAATATCATGGAGTATCTTTGTAAAGATATGTTAGCTTGAATGAGTGCTCCATATTAGTGAATTTATATATTGTTGACAGAAAATTTTGAATAGTTAACAACCTAGGTTCAGCCTGAGTTTTGACAAAGGAAGTTGTCATAGTTTAGCTCTTCGCTAGAATTTTCACTTCCTTTTCCAAAGGAGCATCTCACCCGAGGCGAGCCAAAACCATAGAAAAGTGAATGGATTCTATAGTAATATCAAAACGTAATCTACATCACAATCAACTAGCATCTGTGAAACTATGCTAGGATGGAAACATGTGGCCATTACAAAAGAATTCAGAACAATACTTATATGAATAAAACTAAAAATTTAAAGGGGCCCATTTATTCATCACATAATCACAATATCAACACATAATTTCCCAAACTCAATTTTATTATTAAATTTAGTCATTACATCAGAGATCGGACATATCTGCAAGACGTTATTCCTCAAAATATTACATCAATATCTACAAAACTTATGCTAGATCTTATACAAAAACACGAAGATCTGCGACACATAATTCATTGATACAAAGACTCAACCTATATGGAAATTTTTTGCTGAATTAGGTCCTCTATGCTTCCATTTATAGGCACACTCGCTTGATATGGTATTCTTTGATAGCTTCTTGATCCTACGTATATTTGGTCCCCTTTTATCTTGGAACCGTTTTCCCCCTTTTCCTATTGATTTCTTCAAACTTGATTCCACTTTCCTGCTTTTGCAGTGTACTTACCTGATTTTCAACTGTGCAATTTCCAATACTTTATTTCTCTACCTCTTTTATACTTCTGGTGATATGTTTCCAGTTTCTTTTTCCATTTTTCTTTCGCAACTGTTGTTTAATGCACTTTTGAAAAATGAATGACCCAATAGGTCCCGACCACAATCCATTGACTTGCCCTTGAGTCAATGTGTTATTGATACATCTGTCTCTTGGCTCACTTGTGATTCACTGGTTGCACCTGTTTCTCCTTCAAGAAAAGGACCCAACTCTAGTACTGACTACAACAAATTGTCCTTGAAATTGGTGTATGCGGAAACAAAAAATTTCTATGTGTTCAATGTTGCAGAAACATGTCCCACAAACACTATAGTCAATTCGACGGTTAACTCAGTGGGTTGTGACTGAACGAGTTGTTGTAGTTTTTCATATGGACTAGCTGTAAGGGCGCTCAATATAAGATAGTGGCATTGTTCTTTTGGACGGAGGTCACTGAGTACTCGCTTGGTGACCTAGGAAGCATCGTCCAGTCGGTTAATCTGGTCCTCAAGTGTATCTTCTTGCTTCTAAAGTGTTTTCTTATTCTCTATGTTAGAGGTGTTCATTTCCTGCACAAATAGTTGTTTAACCTTCTCCCGGAGCGAATAAATAGGTTGATTTTTCTTGGTCAGGATGTCACTCCAGTTACAGACTTGAGTATAAATATCATGGGAGCCATGCATGAGTTGAGGAAGAGTTTCTTTGATGCTCAATGGGGAAACTATCTGCTAAGAAACCTGCTCATGATACTGTGAAAATTGATCTAAGACTTCTTGGAAAAGCATAGTTATAGTAGTTTGCAATTATCAGTTTTTTGCAACTAATTTGATACATGTCACTTCAAAATATGCACAAAAGTCGACAGGGTAACAAGAAACAATATTATTTGGTTGGTCATTAACATATTAAACAACATTTTGACTAAGTCAAATTATTTTTGAACTTAGACTTTTGTGATCCATAATAATTATAAAACATCTTTCGGTAAAAATCACATAAGAGATATTCTCGTCAAGTTGTTGTTGTTGTTGATCACATGCTACTGAGAGGTTAATACACTGAGGTTCCATATGGGTTAGGCGGTCTTCAATTTGTGACATAGAAGCATGAATAAATTAGAAGAGATGCGGAGTATACCATGTACTGAGGGCATCTATTGAAAGTGTATCTGATGGTGGGAACCTGACCTGTATAGGTTTCCCACTAGCAAATAATTTATTTGATTGGCCATGGGGAGAATATTACCGCTCTTGGTCATGCTCCATGGATATCTCATGATGAAGATGAAATAGAACTTTTGGTGGAATAAAGGGAACAATATCATGTTTCTAGGCAACATGAGAAATTACTTACTGACAATGCTAAGGATCACTGAGAGAAGTGGCAACCTGTTCGACAGAGAGAATTGAACTGGGTGAGGAAGAAGGAATAGTGGACTCAAGAACTGTTATCTCAAAAAAAGGCAGTGGTGTAGAGGAAGGAATGACGGTGGATGTAAGCAAGATAGGGGAAGTAACAATGACATGTTCAATATCCATGTTAGTAGGGTCATCCAACCCTTAAATAGAATCAAGTCGATCAGATATGGTTTCTTCAAAAATCTTGGGTGAAGTGTTAGAAGTAGAATGTGGAGAAGTTGGATGCTTCTCATGGATTTGTACAACATATGTTGTAGTCATAGGAGGCTTAGTGGTAAGGTCGATAACATTAGCTGGAGCGGAGGTAGGTTGGTGAGGTGAGAATAGAGCGGTATTTGTAGTTGGTGGAAGTGTGGAAGTGACAATGGGTGATGTAATAGATACTAGTGTAATAGAATGAACAATCGTAGCTTGGAGAACCAAAGATCCTACCTCTGACCAAGTAATATATGATGAGGAAATTTGTTCGTGTGCTTTCGTCGGTAAGGTTTGGATATCTTCTTTTGTATTTGTGATACACTTGCACGAGGAATAAGGAACATATTCAATGGAATATATGAAGTGCACTGTATCAAAAGAATAATTGATCATCCTGCATCCGTACAATTACTCCAGGCCATGAAATAACCTCACTATGGAATCAATTCTCATTGAGATATAAGGGCAACTTGCGCATGGAGAAAGTTTCTTGGTGAACATTCATTGGATGAATAGTAAAATGGTTGTGGTCAATACTGAACCAATTATGGTAAGCATATTAGTCCAAGAACAAAATAGGCACTCTCGAAACTTTGCAGGTAACACCAACCATCTTATTGAATAGTGCCCAAAAGCAATGTCATTAAATTCACGATTGGTTGTATCTTTGGTGTTGCGGCACAGATCATATGCATAAGAGAGTGATTCATCTTTAGGAACAGGTGCTAATTCTCTTCCATCAGGTGCACACCATTTTTACATGGCGAGAGGAATAAATAGATACCCAAAGATCAAGTAAGTGCCCTTGGCATGGACATTTATTGCGGCTTCAAACAATTCATTGAGCAGGTAGCTAGACCAATTTAATTGATCTCCTCGAACACAGGCCTCGACAACAAAAATTGTATCTAGAGAACATTCCCCTCTGGTGAAATGTCGCATGAGCTTGTTGGAAATTATAGTACACACAACCTTGATAGGCTAATTGTTGATCATCTCAATAATGGCTCCTCATCCCTTCCTTTCAATACCATACTTTTTATAGAGGTTATTCTCATCCTTCTTCTTGCCTTGCTTAGAGACCTTCTAGAATGTTGTGTTAACATCAAAGCCATAGGCAGAGAGTCTGGTGGGTGTATGGATATCCTGAACATGAATTGGGTATTCTTGGTCCAACCATAGTGAACCTCCATGGAGGCAGATGATTAGGAACTTAGTACACCTCATGAGCTTTTGTGTGGTACCAAAGACAGGTAAGTCATGAAGAATCAATAAGGAGGATTGTTTCAATCGGAGGAAGTTGACTTTGGTCTTGAGATTAGATCGGGAACCAGGTCTAACATTCAGCGCCATGAAAACTTTGATGCCGAAGGAGGGGAAAAATTTAGGGTCTAAGAGATCATTGCCAACTAGAGTGGATTTGCCATATTTGACAAGGAGGTCATCATAGGAATGGATATGGGAGTCGATGGGGGAAAGAAACAAAACAGTTTTAATGGTGTGATCCATGGTATCAGAGCAACGACTATAAGCAAAATTAATAGGAGGGAGAGAAAAAAACATAGACTTGGTAGAACATGACATAACATCAAGGGTGACAAACTGGAGAAATACTCAATGGAATGACATGCAAAAGATAGTGATTGAGGGTTATATAGAGAGGTGTACAATGGAAGGTTGAAATGACTTGAATGTTACGCTATGGATATTCACTACACCTCATATCCCTCAATTAATCATTTTATGTAAAAATAAACTTTGATTATGATTAACCTTAAACAGGTTACTTAATAGGTGGGGAGGAAAATCTGCTCCTTAAGAGCATGGGAGGGCGTGAAAAGTTTTTAATGATTAATATTTACTGGTTGGTCCTTTTATACTAAAGACTCCTTTTAAAGAAGTCATCTCAGGTAATGACCAAATTATTCCTCGAGTCAATCATGTTATGGTTCTCATGAGAGCTCATTAGGGTTTTATAGGATTCATCCACCATAGGAGGCTTTTCATCAATACCTTTGAAGAGAAACTTGAAAAGGTTTCTTGGATGATAGCCTATTAGAAGAATAGGCCATAAGTAGGTTTTTAAGCTTATGAATGGAAAGTATTAAACATAATAATAACAATACCCCCTAACTGCCCCATGAACAATCTCGGCCAATAATCAAAGTCACTTTATAAAATATAAGGCATTAAGAGTGAATCACTTCTAACAAGTCTTACCATAAGAGTGTATAATGACAAAAATTTCAATAGTTGTGCCTTAGGAATTGCAATTTCAAGAGTGTTGTTGTAACAACTTTATTTCATATGGCATTTTTATTTATTTTTCTTATACTACTCTACCCTAATTTAGAGACAGGAAGATTTCATTCAAGTGTAGGATTACTTCCAATGTAGTCAAATGCGTAACAGAATGCTAAATATACTTTAACTCAATTTTAAAGAATAAATTTCAAGACATATCAGAGTATGATAAACCAATTGCTTCATTGGATATGGTATCAAGAGTTGTCAGATAATGATGGAATAAGGTGTGTTGATGATTGTTTGAAACCAATATTCAATGGGATCCACATATTTATGGTTTTCTAACTCATACAAATCTTCCATAGCTTGACAATCACTCTCTTGGAGGCATAAGGAATCTAGTGAAAGACAAAAAAAAAATCCCTCAATTTCGGCTCAAATATCTTCTTTTCAGATTGACAAGAATGGTTACAGGAAATTCTATGGTTTTGAGCTTCAACAATAATTTTAGAACATGTTCCAATCAAATATTTCTCCTTTAACAGTTTATGGATTAAAGTTTCTTCCCAAGGTAAATGATCTGTGGTAATAGGGGAAGTTTTTGAATTCACTCCTCTCCCCTCTGTTGTAGTGTTTTCTTCTCAATGATTTATGAAAAGAACCCACTTAAGATTGTGGATGAAAAATAATCTCAACAATATAAATGGTTGTTAAACATTGTAGATCTGCAACTACTGATAGAAACAAAACCTATCAAAATTCTGATCTATGCTATGATCATAGTTAAACAACAAAAGAAAGAGTAATAACCTCAATTATCCAATGGAAACTAGATATGTAAAGAATAATTTTATAATAACACCTGTGAAGAGAACAGATAAATGTTACCAGTCCCCCTCTATGGGATGGGTTCTTGGCTATCCTCAAACATCTTAAGCTTTTGTAGAGTCTCTCTCCTCTATAATGCATAAACCCAGCAAAAATATGGCATGCGACAATGAAAATAATCAGAATTACAATAGTGAGTGCAACAATGAAAATAATCAAAAGTGAATAATGAATGGAAAACCCTTCTATTTATAACAAAATATTGAGTTATCCTCGAATAATGAGCAATAATAAAATATTATTGATCCCATTCTTGGAATAACCACTTGGAATATTTTATTATATTTGGTTAGGAGGGAAAAAGTATTTAAACTTTTATTTAGAAATAATAAATAAATAAATGATTTATTTATCATCTCAATGAATTAGTTAAGGAATAATAAACAAATAAGGATTTATTTAATTATTCCTAAGGGATTTAGTCAAATTTAACAAAGAATAATAATTAATTAGTGATTAATTAATTATTCTTAGAGAAAAATAAGAAAAATAATGATTTATCTGTTTATTTTTCATGATTGGGTCAAATTTAACAAGGAATAATAATAAAACAATGGTTTAATTAATTATTTCCATAAGAAAATCAAATAAATAGTGATTTATTTAATTATTCTTCATGGATTTAACTATAAATTACTTAATAAAGGTGGTTTATTAGGTAATTTCTCATAGTGAAAACAATTTTACTAGGGTAAAATTGGATTTACATGGTATACTTCGATCCATCTAGTAAATTAGGCTAGATGATTGATTTTTTGGTGATAACAGATTTCCCCCCAACATATGAGTGTTAGGAGCAAAATGTATGATTGAAGTATGTTGTAAAGACACAATTAGACAACATAGGGGAGTCAAGGATAGAGGGAGAGAGAGACCAATGAAGCTAAATCTGAGAGATGATAGTGATAGAGGGGGTGAGACTAATGCAAGTCTCCTTTTATGTTGTGGTACCAAACGTTAGTGAGGTAGGGGAGGCATACCCATACCCGTTGAGATAACTTAGTACAAAAATAATGGTTTGCCTAGAAATATGAAATTGAGCAATAAATTACATGTTGAATGGTACATGACATGCTGGCATAACAGAGCTAGAAAATAATACAATGTATCCCATATACATAATGCACTTGGTAAAAACATGAGCTAGGACTGAATACAATAATATCTTAGTACATGAGATACAATGCCCCTTCCCTCAAGAAATGGGTGGGAGGGAGGGTAGAACAACCAGAGAAGCCCTGTTGAACAGGGAAGGGCTCTGCAAAAATGAATGGATCATCTAAGGTTGTAGCATAGTAGGTATGCATCTGGGCATATGGGGGGCTACCTGAATGTCCACCCCCTCATGAGGCCTGAAACATCTCGCACATACACCTGGGAATCACTTGTACAATCTGCTGCATCACTGGACCATCAAGTGTATGGATCACGAACATGAAACGATCAAGTCAAAGGGAAATAATGAGGCCCTCTGATCGATCCAAGGCGCTGAAAAAGAATGGAAGCTGGAACCAAGATACAATGCAGAGCATGCAGGCTGCAGCAATGCGAGAGGCACAAGTGTGTTGCACGGTGCAGGGTAGCATAG
Source organism: Pinus tabuliformis (assembly GCA_031772625.1). Lineage (NCBI taxonomy): Eukaryota > Viridiplantae > Streptophyta > Pinopsida > Pinales > Pinaceae > Pinus > Pinus tabuliformis. The sequence continues at coordinate 154,227,930 of CM062812.1, forward strand.
AGAAGGGTGCAACAGTGTGAGATGCATGGAGATGTTGCAGTAGTGCAGAGGTCAGAGAGGGAGCACTTGTCAGCAACAGGTAGAACTTCAACATCAGAGTATGTTTCTAGCCCAATAGAGAGGTTAGTGGGGAGGTTTTTTTGTTCCAAGTGTTGGTAGAGCAACTGCACTTGGTAGATGTGTTGCATGCAGAACATTCCAGAGTTACAGGATCAGGTTCGAGAGGAAGCTTTTCTCGTTGAGAGGGAGTGTTGAAAAATGTGCAACAAGAAATGCTAAATTTAGAAAGTGCTAAAATATAACTACTAAAAATAGCACTTCTAAAAATAGCAGTTTGGCCACCTTGGGTGAGAGGTGAAACTGCTAAGAATAGAAACTTCTAAAAATAGCATTTCTGGGTCCCTTCTTATTTATAGCAGTTCTTGGTTTATCTATAGGAAGTAAATTCGATTTTGGTCTTACCAGCAGTTTGGAATATTAATTAATTAATTCTCCATGAGTTAATTAGTTAAGGAAAAGCAAACTTGAAGTCTTTGTGAGAACATGCAATTATTTCTCCACTAATTGGGGAATGTGTCCTTGATTTGCTCTACTGATTGAGGAATTAAGGATGGGTTCTATATTGAGAGGATTAGTTGACTTAGTTTAACTTATTCAAGTTCAGTTAGATTAATTTAACAAGTTGTTAAATTAATGAGATATATTTTGTTAATGCTTGCATGCATGTGATAACTATTATTTGTAGATAACTGTGTATTCACTCATGGATAACTGATGCATGTCAGTTCAGATAGAGACCCAGTTGAGATCAGAGAAGGGACAATGTACTATCAGTTGGATGAATATTTTTCCTATAAATGAAGCTCATCCATGATGAGGATTTATCTCCTTCAGGTTTGTGCAGTTAGATTAGAGGTTAGTGAGTGTGTGAAGAGGCCAATTCACAGGTGGCAGCACTGGACCCCAAGGAAAACTGCACAAGGAAATAGGAGGCTTGGAGGGCAGAGGAGAAGGTTTGTGAGAAGCCTTTGTTTGTCTATGAGCAGCAGAGGTATTATATTGAGAGCTGGATAGCTTCCGAGCTAAGGCTTTGTGTAATCCAAACTATATTTCCACTTGTATGATAATAAAGAGATGGGGTTTTAGGCAGGTGCTTTCCTCGGGTAAATTCTTCTACGTTATGTGTAATTTATTCCTTCTTATTAGCTATATGTGTTCTTATTGATGTTGCTCATGGTTGATTAAACTTCCGCTAAATTGTTTGTAGAAGTGGATCAAGTGTTTTGCTTTAGTACATTGCATTACCAGGTTGATCTACAGGTGGGAAATTTCTACATGGTACCAGAGTTGACTAATTTGTAGAAAAATTCTACAAAATTCTACATTTGCGAGGCTGGTCTTGCAAAGGTTCGACCAGTTCAAGCCCTAACTCTTTATATCCCGACCTCATTGGGGACATGCAAGGAAAAATAGAGAAAGAGCAGACCCCTCTGATACCATTGATCCAGATTTAAACAAGAACGCAATAAAGTACAGAATAAACACAAATACAGAGATACAACAGAAATAATACTTCATTTCATTAATGGAGAATACTGAAATATGCTTACAAACAGAAATGGAAATAAACTAGCTTGGGCGATGGTAGCTTATCTCTGAGAAGAGATGTGGTGGCTACATGCCTCTGAACTGCTTTACAATGAGGCTCAAGGGCCTTTTTATTATTGAACAATAAGAGCAAACCCTAAACAACCAAAACCCTAACCCAAGGAGATGTAACACCAAGAGTTTATGGGCCCCATTGGGGTGAGTTGGACAACCAACTTCCAGGGGTCGCGACTTGGTCATATTATCTCCATTTGAAGCGCATGATAACCCGTTGGAAAGATCTCCCCAAGGACTATGACAAAAAAAGTGTTTCTAGGTAGCAAATCCTTGGCGGTAGATTTCCAAAAAAACTGTCATTTATGGCCTCAAAACGGCTCCAGAAGTTTAGGACCTGAAAAACTACTAAAAATAGTATACTGTGCTACAATGAAGGAAACTAAAGAACTGAAAGAAGAAATGGTGGTGGTCCAAGTGGAATTGGCGGGTGGCCACCAATATCCACCTGGATCAGTGAGGAAGCATAAGAGGAATGTCAATCGGTCTGCTGCAAATCCAGGAGCTGAATCCACTTCAACAATAGTACAGACCGAGCCATTTTTGCATTTTTTTGAGTCACGAGAATTCTTGTTCACTACAGAAATTCAGAAATGGTAGGCTACTGCATTTCACCTTCAATGGGGGTCTATCTCTTTGGAAGCCCACTGGGAAGGAGTGAGAGGAATTCAGGAACAAGCTACGAAAGTATTAACTCATTACATGACCCAGATGGAGAAATCAAAGTAGAAATAAGAAAAGCAGCAAAAAAAGATTGATGAACTAGAAGAGCAAGTATAACTACTGAAGGCTGACAAAAATGAAATGTTTTCTCTGGTGCAATAGGTGATGGTGTACTGACCTCCTAGTCATAGTTATGCTTTGTTCCTCCATGAACAACACATGTTCTTCTGTTTGGAGAACATCCATTAGGAGATAAGCCATGAAATCGAAGATTCGATACTGTTTCTACGGATCCTGAGGGGCGACAATATCCTTAACCAACACTTGATGTGCGAACTCTACATGCACGGTTATTTTCTAGTGACCAATCAATCATTCAATCCAGTACCATATGTGGGGGTGTTGTAGCGGCTACAACCATCCTCCAAAATTTTACCTTAGCTTTGTTTTGGAGCCTCCCTACCAACCTTCACAACAACATGTCTTGCTTCATCAAGTACACAAGCTCTAGTGGTTTTATTGTAGAGAGACAACTTGTCGATCAATCCTTGATGCATTTCCCTCATAGGCTATTCATCTAGACTTGGTCTAGTAGTAGCCTGAGCAGCTCCTTCAAGAATTTGCGCAAATCTAGAGAGCAACCAGCCTTCCCTCCAGAAATTGCGTAATCCCGACTGGAAGCCTGCTGGACCCAAGAATTGCGCAAATCCTGATGAGCAAGCTTCACCTAGACAATTGTGTAATCCTTCCCAGCTGGGTTGCTTAACCCAGAATTTGCACAAATCTGGGCAGAAGTCAGTTGCTCTGCCCAGAAATTACGCAAATCTTTTGAGCAACCAGTCCAGCTCCTAGCCAGAAATGCGCATTTTCTCCCAACAATTGAGCAACCTCTTGCATGTGCAGCTGAGTTGATAGCTCCACCACCGCAGAGTGATCTGGGAGATCATGCACACACCTTCGTTGAACTTTCACATCCTCCCACCCCACCTGCTCTTGATATCTGCATAGATTTGTCTTGCAAGCCTGTTGGTTGTCACGTGGATTCGTTCCCTCAACCTCCATCCTCGCGTTCTATTGATCCTCCAGATTGTACTATCTTATGTTCTCCCATTCTGGACTCCTCACCTACTGTGAACAAGGATCAAGTTGTCGACGGAGTTGGCATTATGTAGCCAATCTGTGCCATCATTCATTATGAGTGTGTGTGGGAATATAATGAAGAACTCGCGATGAAGGATGACTCCCTTCTAGCCCCGCCTCATCCGCTTCATCTTGAAATCCCTTGTGATTCTGCCACTGCTGATTTCCCCTATGAAAACCCATTTCTGGATGTTTCTACTTTTGATCATTCATAGGAAAATAGGATGTCAGTCAGTCATTACAGTGCGGAGAGGACACATCTTCCTCCAAAAATCCGTCTGATCTCTCATCTATATTTTCTGAAAACACAGAGGGTGAACATATTTGCTTCCCATCTACCCCTCTGCCTGATTCATCAAATCATGAGGATGCCGACAAACATCCTGAATTTTTTGATCTTGGTTGTCTTGACCTCTCTACTTCTTCATCTGATCATGACGTTGATTCAATCGTTGTTAATCTATCTAAGACACTAGTATACAATGATCTATCTGTCAACGAAGTCGAAACCCGGTAGACTATCGAGGCACTTCAGCCCGAGCTGATGGTTATGTTATGCCCTCGCTATCCTGAGGTTGGTTTCACTTCCAGTCAGGAAATTGTTGAAACACTCAAGGCTTCTCATCACTATCTGATTTGTATTGAAGATCAACCAAACACCCAGATTTTGCTTCCTCCACTCGAGCTACATGATCCCATCGCTCATGCGTTGGAGGAATCTTATACAACAAGCACACATGCACAACATAAGTGGTCTACCTTTCTCACATTTTCTTTCATGTCACAGTCAAGAGAGTGCATAAACTCAACATCTGCATGCAGTGTAGCACAACACCATGGTGGCTCCACAGAGTGCATGTCATGCACTTTCACTCATCTCTGTTCTGTGGTCACTTGTAAACTCAGAGTGTGTTTGTCTTCACTATTACATCTTTCTTGTTTGCTGGTTTGCGTAGCTATCTTGTTCACGAACCATGCCTTCATCAACATGGGTTAACCAATGCACTAGTGGCTACATTAGAAGTATCACTTCACCTGAGATGGCCCATGCACTGTTAGCTTAGGAGTAGTAGTGTTTGCTTTCAGTCTGTTTGCTTGCATGCTTGTTTGCTTACTTGCTTTGTTGGTTTGTTCGCTTGCTTGCTTTTTTGCTTACTCGATTTGCTTTCATTTTTGCTTTTGCTTCTGCTTGCTTTTCTGTTTGTTTTCTTATTTTGTTCGTAGGTTAGTTTCACATGAAACCATGTATGAGTCTTGAAACGAGTTGGGTAAAGTACGAGAGGACTTGTACAACTATCAACATTTGGTTATTTGTTGTCTGCTCTCTTATGCATGAACTTGTTGTCTTCAGTCCATGATACATCAATGGAAAATACTTACTGTTCGAAGTGAGCCTTGGTGAAAACACAACACTTGTGTGCTCACTAGTATCACCTACTCTAGTCGGTTGTTTTTAGGTTAATCCTTGTTAGCTCAGTCAAGTAGAGTAAGGTGAGGGGGAAAACCTTAACAGACATGTCAGAGGTATAATAAACTACTTCTTTGCAGGAACAAACTCTTCTGCTCTCAATAAGTCAGGATCCATCTTCCGCCTCTGAAATGAATAAGTGCTATGCACAGTTATGAAGATGAAAATGAAAAAAAAGAAAAAAAAGTGGAAAAAGTTTGAAAAAATGAAAAATGAATAAGGCGAAAGAAGAGAAAGGCTTCCTACGTAGAGAGGTGATGCAAGTAACTCCGCCGGGGTACTAACCAGGTTCGTTGGTAGTGGAGCCATGCTTGTGTTCCTATGTGACTCTATTAGGGTTTTGTCCAGGCCTACTGGCAGCAGAGCAAAACCAAAGATGAAACTAAGACTCTGACGACTATACTGCTTGTGCAGCAATATACCCCTCAACCCCAATCGAAACAACTGTGTTGCCTTGGCTTGGAATGTGTGTCAATCGACCAAGAATTTGGTAGATGCTACATATTACAATCAAGCTAGTGTGAAACTGAGACAAGCTGAGAATTGAACAATACTTCCGGAGGTGTTAGACTTGCTTTTCACGAAAAAGGTCCATTTAGAGAGCTAGAGTTCTACCAGTGTGTCGCCAAGTGTTGTAGCGGCTACAACCACCCTCCAAAATTTTTCCTTAGCTTCATTTTGGAGCCTCCCTACCAACCTTCACGACAGCATGTCTTGCTTTGTCAAGTACAAAAGCTCTAGTGATTTTCTTGTAGAGAGACAACTTTTCGATTAAACCTTGATATATTTCCCTCACAGGATGTTCATCTGGACTTAGTCTAGTAGTAGACTAAGCAGCTCCTTCAAGAATTTCCAAAAATCTGGAGGGTAATTAGCCTTCCCTCAAGAAATTGCGTAATCCTGACTGAGAGCCTGCAAGGCCCCAAAATTGCACAATTCTGCTGAGCAAGCTTCACCCAAGAAAATTGCGCAATCCTTCCCAACTGGGTTGCTCAGCCCAGAATTTGCGCAAATCTGGGCAGCAGTCAACTGCTCTGCCTAGAAATTGCACAAATCTTCTAAGCAAACAACCCAGCTCCTAGCCATAAATGTGCATTTTCTCCCAACAGTTGAGCAACCTCTTGCATGTGCAGCTGAGTTGACCATTTCCCTCTAGGACTGAGCAAAACATACTTGCATGCATGGGTTGCTTCTCCCAAGGTAGCATGCAAAGGCATCCCTTGTATCAGGGATATATTTTTGGCAGTTGGAGGTTACATTCAAGGATCATTTCAGAAACCTCCCACCAAGTGTCACTTTCCCTATATTTGTGGCATGCGCATCACAACCTCGATTTTATCAAAAATCATCAACCAGATGCTGAAAAAGTCATTCCCCACATCAACCTTGCAAATTTGACATCCCACATCGCATCTAGGAGCTGTCGGCACATTCATCTCAGCTGTTTTGGGATAAGCCCACTTTCCTTGTCTTGTGTTGCATTTCTGGTGCTTTTTTTGTTCCACTTCGTATGAACACTTTTTGCTTGATTTCAGTGAGCGTTTGCTTTTGTTTTGATACATACTAGCTTGTACTAGCACCATTTCAATTTTTGTTGCTATCTCACTATTGTTGCATGCATGAAACTATTTTGCACGAATGGTCGCCTATTCGGTGACTCACTTCACCCACATGGATGTTTATCTATTTATTGAATCTTTATTTCAATGTTTGCATGCAACGTCAATCACTTCTTCTTTCACTTAGTGTTGCCATGCATTCACTGTCATATTTTCTTTCAGTTGCCTGTTGGTGAGTCTGACCAACGTTTACCTGGACTCTGCCTTCACTGAGACAACATTGCACAATCTGCGAAAGGAAGGCTTTGTCTTCCTCTCCAGAAAGGCACATTTCTTCCCAGGCACTATCCTCCAGGATTGTCTTGCGAATTTCTGAGGGACAGTGACTGCTGGCCCAGAAAATTGTGCAATGCAGTCACTGAGCCTGCAGCCATTGCCAGCTGATATTGCGCATTGCTCAATTCCAGTAGTTAGAAGCCAGACTGGATTGTGCATTGCGCAGTTCCAGTAGTTAGTTAGCCTTGCAGCAGCCCAGACCGTGACTTGCGCAGTCTTGGCAGTCAGTCTCCCGACATCTCGGCAAAAATTGCGTGACCTTCATGATTAGTCACCCAGGTATGTTGCAAGTTAGTTCTCAAGTTCATTTTGGTTTTCGACTGACAGATTGATTTCCATGAGTGATGCCATGTCTCTAGGTATTGTAGGAGTTCAACTACCTCTTAGGAGTTGTTATAGCTCCAAATCTCACTCTTATGGTTTGTGATGCTGCACTCATGGCCTAGGGCAACCCCTCCTTCCAGACCTGGTCCAAAAATGTAAAAAACAATGTTTTATTCCCTATACGCGACATTGCCCTGAGTTAAATGCGTGTACACGCGGGTCTGTGTATACCCAACCCGCGTGTATGTATTAAAACACTTAAAAAAATATATAATTCCTTATTTTCGGGCGAAGATCGCGGGTTTTACCTGCTGATCACCTATTAGTGCCCGTGGCCCAATTGTTCCCAACCAACTCCTAACTAAAAAACTACTTTGGAGATGGTATAAAAAGACATCAAAGGGAAGGCCTAAGGGAGAGAAAAAAAGAGCAAGATTATTATGCTGAGATTTTTCCCATAGACTAGGTCTGAAGTCCTTGGTGCTTTCTGCACTTCCCCATTTTGCATAGGAAACCCTTGTTTCCATGTGTATTGGTGATCATTCATCCTTGATATCATCATTGAGTAGGACTTGGAAGGAGCTCTTGTTGGAGGCTTGAGGCTGGAACGAATCCGGGAGGAAGCTTTGCTTGGAGCCTGCTGAAGGTGTTCAGGTGATATCTTTCGGTTATATGTACTTTATTTGCCTTTATATATAAAGAAACACGTCTTTGTTCCCGAAACAATCTTTCTTTATGCTTATGAGATTCTTGTTTTGAATTCTTATGCAAGTGGTTACTTAAAGATTTTTATAACTAACTTTATAGCATAAGGATGGTTTATACATAAGTATTTGTACATGTACTGTTGTGTTCTTTGATTTGTTTGTCTTGCAGGTCAAAGGAAGAAGAAGGGAACTCCAAGAAGGGTTTGGACCCTAAAGGCCTTCTCGAACGTAGGACCTTAGGTACGTACCCTTAACATTAGAATTTGCTTAAAAGTAAAGATAATGGCTGTGTGTGTGTTTCTTTGAATAAGCAACTTTCAGTCTGGTAGAGTCTTAGCCCAAAGGACCCTAGGGGTTATCAACTCCTTACCATTCTTTAGGAGGAAACTTTGCGGGCTATGGAGGTTATACGGCAAGAGTTGGTCAAACTCTGAATTTTGCTGGGCCATAAGGCTTGCCTTTTGGTTCAGCCGGTTCTACTGGTCACTTCGGGCAGCTTGGTGCCTCCCAAATCCCAGGACAATCTTTTCAGAACTTTGGTAGTTCTGCCCAGTCTGGGTGGAATCCCCTAGGTCCTCCGAGGCTTCCATTTCTGGCAACGTTAAACTTGCCAGATCTTACTAAGCTAACAAATGACCCAATCAGGTATAATCCGGCCTGGCCTCCGGTCCCAACCAAACTCCCTTCGGACATTCCAAAATTCGAAGGGAAGAGTGGTGAAGATCCGGGCGATCATGTAACCACATTCCATTTGTGGTGCTCATCCAACTCCCTCATCGAGGATTCGATTAGGTTGAGACTCTTTCAGCGCACCTTGACTGGTAATGCGGCTAAATGGTACATAGAGTTGCCAAGGGGTAGCTTTACATCGTTCGCTGACTTAGCCATATCTTCTTAAATCACTTCCAGTTGCCTGTCTGCTATGATGCCGGAACTGAACTTCTGGCCACCTTTCGTCAGGATAAGGCAACCCACATTTCTGATCACATTCAGGAATGGAGATGGAGAAAGAGGCTCATCAAAGCCGAAATCCCTCCGGAGTACCGTCTAGAGTGGTTTTTGAAGTCTTTGCAACCTGAGATCTCCAAGGATGTCTCCATGTCTGGGGTCTATTCTGAGGAGCAAGCCATTTTCAGGGCCCAGCAGTTAGAACTGATTTACTCTCAGTCTGGGATCCTCCAAAATTACTTGCCAGATGCTCCTGGATCTAAGGTTGATTTAGCTAAGCCGAAGCCAGGTCCGCACTCGGACGGTATCGTTGGGTCCGTAGACACATCTACAGTGAACTTGTTGAATCAATTGCAGCAGTTGTCTTTGCAAACTGCTTCTAACAACCAAGTCACATTGTCTAATCCTCCCGCTTCCCAAAATTCTTCCATTAACGCCGTCCAATCCGATAACCCCAAAGGAAATCAAAATTCCAATGGGAAAAAGAAAGGACATGGTAAGAAGAAGAACTCGGATGGGAAGCCCGATGCAAATAAATCCGGCAACAACGCTGGTGGTGGTAAAGGTGAGTCGAGAAAGAAAGTTAAGTTCCCTTGCAAGTTATGCAGCGGGGACCATCTAACTCATCTCTGCCCTAGAATTGAAGACGCTCAGCGCTTGTTAGGACAGCAAGGGACTTCTAGTTCGCAAGCTGTGTTAACTAACCCGTTTCCCCAAGGGCAACAACTTCTTGCTGGCGCGAATTCGAATCCTGGGACCTCCTCTGGGGGCAACCAGGAAGGGGAAAAAGCATCAAATGTTTTTATGATGGGTTCAAACGTCCATGTGACTACTCGGTCACATGATTATGGTGAAGCTGAAACATCTAAGGATAAAACTGTTCCCGGAGGTAGTGACCTTCATATTGAGCGACCTCCTGTTGAGACTATACCTAGGATACCGAAAGGTTCCGCCAAACGCGCGACGATTAACCCTAATGCTAGGGCCGCCCAAAATTACTCCATTGTGGAGGATTTGGCTCAAAGCCCGTGTGCTATGTCCACTTTGGAGGTTCTCCAGTCGTGTCCGTCTCAGAGAAGTGCTTTACTCTCCGCAATTGGAGCAGTCGATCCAGCTAATTCTTTAATGCTCTCTTTTGACATGTCAAATGTCAAAAAGAGACTCCCTTATCATATGGCTTTTCAGATAAAGTCTACATACCGGAAAATCAATATTTTTCGCACCGTTATAGATGAAGGAGCTTCCACATGTGTCATGTCCATGTCATGTTGGAAGGCTATTGGTTCACCTTCGGCTGTTCCTTCACCAACCGTCTTAACTGCATTTGATGGCCATTCTCATAAGCCGCATGGGATTATCCCGGCCTTTCCTATATGTGTTGGAGGGAAGGTCGTTAATATCGAAGTTGAAGTCGTAGATGCTAACCTAGACTATAATCTCCTGTTAGGAAGGAACTGGGTGTACGAGATGGAAGCCGTCGTGTCGACTCTGTTTCGTGTCATTTGCTTTCCTCACGAGGGGAAAATCGTTAAGGTTGATCAATTAGACTATTCCCCAATCGATCCTTAAGCAAGCTCCGACTCTACTGTTCCTTTGGTGGATAACCCTCACCCGCCGACTGAGAATTTAGGAGTAGGGATGTATTCCTCATTGATGGGTACGTTTGATCTTCCCTCTCCTTTTGCAAGAATCAATGCTATTTCATCATCCAAGGAGTCTCCTCGAGAAGAGTTCTTCCGAACTCATTATTTTTTTGACCCTTGGACCTTGCCTTCACCTACGACCACATTAGTTGAAGGACAAGTTAATGGAATGGCATTTCCTATATCTGCAGCTGAGCTTAGATATCAGTCTATTGTAGACTCTGCAGATAACCATTCTACTCCTTTTTCCGAAGAGGAGTTAGATGGTCATGTGGCCCCCGCTTGGAGCTTTGATTCTAACTCTGCCTTGGACTGCTTAGATTCGGTTCTACCTTCTGAAGAAGCAATCCTCGAAGTAATGATGGGTATAGATCGACCTTGGGAAGACTTACACCATCGTTCATATTTTCTTCCTCCATTGCAGGAAGTAGAATCTAGATTCTCCGAGCTCGTTGGTAGTGATGTTTGTGCGGTGTCGAACCCTTTGGCTCCAACACACGTACGTGCCGAAGGTAATATGTCGGTAATTTCAAAAACGATACCTATAAACATCTCTAAGGATCCTAACATCATCGAGAATATCTTCATCGGAATTGAGTGTTCCCCTGAAGAAATTCAAATTTACACCGACCTATTCAAGGAATATCGCGATGTGTTTGCTTGGTCTTATGAGGAAATGCCCGGCATTGATCCTTCTATAGTCCAACATGAGATCAAGACGTACGAAAACGCAAAATCGATTCGTCAAAGGCTTCGGCTGGTTAACCCTAGGAAAGCAGCGGCTATCAAAGCTGAGGTTGAGAAGCTGCTAAGGGCGGGTTTTATATACCCTGTTCCTCTTACGGATTGGGTTTCTAATCCAGTCCCTGTGGACAAAAAGCAAGGAACAATCCGAGTATGCATTGATTTTAGGGACTTAAACAAGGCTTGTCCGAAAGACAATTACCCCACGCCATTCATTGATCAGATTATCGACGAGTGTGCGGGTAATGAAATTTTTTCCTTCATGGATGGTTTTTCGGGTTATAATCAGATCTCTATCCGTCCTGAAGACCAACATAAGACAGCCTTCATATGTCCCTGGGGTACCTTTGCATATCGAAAGATGCCTTTTGGTCTTACAAATGCTGGAGCCACTTTTCAGCGGGCCATGTCATACGCTTTCCACGACATCAAACATGTCATCGAAGCATACTTAGACGATCTCGCTGCTCGCTCTCGAAAGAGAACTGATCATCCGAGTCACCTTCGATTAGTCTTTGAGCGATGTCGTTTCTATAAAATCCGGTTGAATCCCAATAAATGCGTTTTTGCGGTTACATCCGGTCGGCTGTTAGGGTTTATTGTGTCCAATGAAGGGATTCGGGTTGATCCCTTCAAGGTTGAGGCAATAGTTCAGTTGCCTCCCCCGTCCTCAATTCGTCAACTTCAAAGTCTTCAAGGGAAGGCTAATTTCTTAAGACGGTTTATAGCAAACTATGCCGAGATCACTAAAGGGTTCATGCGTTTGCTACGAAAAGGAGTCCCATTTGTGTGGGATGACTTTGCGCAGCGGTCGTTTGATGCTTTGAAAAAGGCATTAGTCTCTGCCCCGCTTTTGAGTCCACCGGATTATGGTAGAGACTTCCTTTTATATCTCGCTGCAGCAGAATCTACCATTGGTATGGTTTTAGTTCAGGAGGACGATGCTCTTGTCGAGCACGTGATTTATTATTTGAGCCGAGGCTTAATAGGTCCTGAACTCCGCTATTCTCCGGTTGAGAAATTGGCCTTGGCAGCTGTCCATGCTGTCCAGAGGCTCCGTCATTATATTTTGCTACGCAAAACTTTTGTCTTAGCGGCGGTCAATCCATTTCAATTTGTCCTCAGTAGGCGAGTGATTGGGGGCAAATATAATAGATGGATAGTCATTTTACAAGAATTCGATCTCGAATTCTTGTCCGCCAAGTCTAAGAAATCTATGGTCTTCGCGGAGCTAATTTCTGAGCTTCCTTGTGGAGAGGATATTGTTTATGAGGAAAGTTTACCCGACGAACATATATTCCTCATCTCTTCACACGACCCTTGGTATGGAGATATCATTGTTTATCTCCAGACTTCGAAGTTTCCCTCTACTTTCTCCAAGGATGAACGACGCAAGTTACGTCACCTGGCTAAAAACTATGTTATCATTGGTGACACATTATATCGTCGAGGGGTTGATTCAATTCTTCGACGTTGTTTAACCTTAGAGGAAGCAGAGTCTGTTCTTAATGATTGCCACAGTGGAGCTTGTGGTGGTCATCTATCAGGGCTTGCTACAGCCCAGCGCATCTTACGTGCCGGCTACTTTTGGCCTTCACTCTTTAAGGACTGTGTGGAAGCGGTCAAACGCTGCCACCCGTGTCAAATTTTTACTCGCAAGATGTGCGCACATCCAGCTCCCCTTTTTCCCGTTGTCACCATCGGTCCCTTCACTAAGTAGGGTATTGATTTTACGACTTGTAATCCGCCTTCAGCAGCGAATCACAAGTATATTATAGTGGCTGTAGACTACTTCACGAAGTGGGCTGAAGCCATGCCTACTTATAAGAACGACAGTGACACGACATCTTTGTTTCTTTTCAATCAGGTTATCTCAAGATTCGGTATCCCAAGGGAGATTGTCACTGACCATGGCAGTCATTTCCAAAATCAGCTAATGTCCGAATTGGCCCTTAAATTAGGATTCCGTCAGGAGCATTCGTCCCCTTATTATCCTCAGGCCAATGGACAGGTCGAGGCGGTCAATAAAACTCTTAAGACGATACTCCAACGGACAATCGATAAAAATCGGTCCAATTGGCACATTATGTTGTATTCGGCGCTTTGGGCATACCAAACCTCCGTCAAAACGGCTACTGGTTTTACTCCTTTTCAGTTGGTTTACGGGATGGAATCTATCTTTCCGGTTGAATGTGAAATCCCATCTCTAAAGTTGGCTGTTGAGCTTCTTCCTGAGACGTCAAGTCTCGAGGAGCGCCTTGTTCACTTGGAACATCTCGATGAGCAGCGTCGAGATGCCGCCACGATGAATGAGGCCCATAAGAAAAGGGTCAAAACACAGTATGATAAGTCTGTCCGTCCTCGTGTCTTTTCTGAAGGTGACCTTGTCTTGGTCTATGACCAAGATAAGGACGCCTTGGGGGCAGGCAAATTTAAGCCTATGTGGTACGGTCCTTTCATTATCAAACGAGTTTTAGAAAAAGGATCGTATGAGTTAATTGATTTCGAAGGAAACAAGCTGGCAGAGCCTCGAAATGGGCTCTACCTAAAGAAGTACTTTGCTTAGTTCAGGCTGGGCGATGACTTCTTTGTATTTTATGTATATATTTATACATATATTGTCGAGCATTTTCTGATATCAGTGCTTTTTGGTCTGCTGTGGCAGGTACTGATGGATGATTTGGTCTATTTTGGATTCGCCGATGGTGCTAGTCGGCACACTCGGAATCTTGCTTCCGCAGCTTGGGTACTTTATTACCCAACTGGTCAGTTGATGATATCGAGAGGCGTGTGTATCGGTCCTGCTTCAAATAATATGGCCGAGTATACAGCTGTTATCAATTTATTATCCGAGGCAGTCTCTTATGGGATCGACTCGTTGGTAGTATATATTGATTCTCAATTGATAGTGTCTCAGTTAAATAACATTTATCGGGTTAGAGATCCATTATTATATCGCCAATATTTAAGGGTGAGGTCGTTGCAAAGATCATTTATTTACATTAATTATTTGCACATTCCAAGATCTCAAAATTGGTTAGCTGATTCTATCGCTAATCAAGCATTAGACTGGCATATCAATCATTCATCATCATAAAATCATGCATCAAAAAGTCAAACTGTATATATATATATATATATATATATATCGCAAAGCATCTCGAGTGTACATATGTGTGTCCAAAAATATACAAAATTGGGACTCAAATGCCCATAATCATGTCAGGCATATCTAGCGCCTCGGCTCAGGATGAGCATCTAAGTATGTCACTATAGCGTGGGCCACGCGCCGAAAGATGCGAACCCAGTCACGTGGCATGCCAACCACATGACGCTGCATATCTGGAGGAAGGTCCTCTATCTCGGCCATCGGTACTTGGCAGCTCAGTCTCGCCAAGTGTCGCTGGACGTTGTTTAAGGTCCGTTCCGCATCCGCAGCCGCCTCTTCGGCTCCTCGGCCACGCCGTCCATGCCGCGGGAATCCATCTGGTCGTACGGGCCCAATGTCTGGAACATGATCATCATATTAGTCATTTGATTCTCATCAAAAAATATTTTTCAAAGTTCGTCATTATATTTGAAAAATCCAAAAAAATCATAAAATCATAAAAATAAAAAATCTTACCAATCTCGCCCCATGCTGCATCCGGTGGTAACACTAGATCAGGATCTCCTCGGAAATCCAGTCCGGCATAGGGGTAATCATCCACGACGATGATTTGCTGCTCCCACCAGGTAAAGAAATCATCGTCGAATGCATTCCTAGGGACTTCCCCACCCCCCAGACGTTTCATCAAGTCAGCCCACCGGCCCATGTGTGGATCACGTGGACTACTGATGGAAACTGCTACCCTGGGGCGGAGTGCGGGAACCTTATCGAAGAAGAAAGTGCACAAGATGGTTCCGAACCCAAAGTTCTTGGTCTGTCCCCTCCTGATAGAAGTGAGTTGTTCCTTCATGTTGGCAAGGAGAGGAGTACACCAGTCAAACACTGTAGTGAGACAGTCCACTGCCACGCTCATGTTTACCCGTGACGCCTGATGTAGTGAGGATGATCCGTTCACTCGACCTATGGTGAACAAGATTATCCTGAGTGACAAACTCGCCACATGTGGGATAGAGATCTGACTCCCGACCTTCCGATGACCCGGGCAATAAATCTGTACATAGTCATATACACTGAGGCTATTCCGTGTCCTGCCCCGGGAATGCACTACCTCTCCCCTTCGGGAAAGGCCCGTGATAAAATATATATCTTCCACTTCTACCCTGAGTGGCATCTGATCAATGATGAATGCTTCCTCATCGACATCCCAATAATCAATGAGTCTCTCGAGCAAACGCGTGTTGGCTTTCATATTTGGCAATTTGAAGAACTTTAGCAACCCGCATCCCCGTAGGGCATCTAATGCCTCATCATTGTTCATAACTTCATTATCCACAGCTGAGTGCTCTCTTTCACGCCATGTGAGAGTCATCCTGGAAGAAAAAAATCATTTTCATCCGTTAGTTTTGTGTATAAAATTAGTTTGCTGCGCACACGCGGGTTCCCTTGTATACAGTCGCGTGTAGGGCTGTCGTATACGCGAGTTCTATACAGCCAACCCGCGTGTACGCCGCAGAGCAATTTTTTGCAAAAAATCTAACGGTGAAACATCAATTAAACTTCCTAAAAACTATCACAATTAATTGCAAGACAAGTTTAGTGCTTACCTGGAAGTTTTCGGCAAGTTTGAACGGTTGGATAAGTCACAGGGAAGTTTGCTCCTTTTGCTCCACAATTTTTGATCTCCAAGTCAAACGGTGAAAATGGTAAGTCCAAAATTTCTTTTTATAAGTTTTGAAAATGCAAAATTTTTTCAAATTTTTATTTTGTTTGGTTTCATGTCACTTTTAACTTGGGAGCTTGGAATGTCGAGATTGGGTTGTTTTTCAGGACATTTTGGACATTTTTCGACGGTTCGAGACGGTTCCATGACTGCTGACCCGTCATGGCAGGTATCGTGTTCTCACTGGCATATAGGTTAGGGACACCATTTTTCCGTTGCATTATGCATACTAGCCTCCATTTGACCGATACATCTGCCATAGGGTCGACCCCATCGTGTTATGGTTCGTTAGCCATTTTCACTCGCCGATTCTTTAAATCATGACACGATGGTAGAGCCATCCTTTACATGGGCATCCTAGTTAGCACCTCACTGACATTTGTTGCCCATGCTGCTTCGTTTTGAGTAGGCTCGGGAGTCCTCTGTAGTCCCGCCATGACTTATGCGTTGAAGACTCATTCCTCTTTGCTTCTTCGCTTCGTTCTGGCCTTATACCCTAGAGGCTCCTATGAGTGTCGAGTTGTACTTTTTCATTGCATGTTGGCCATTTGCACCTTTTGGCCTAGAGCCGGCTTCACTTGGACTCGTGTTTAAGCCAACTTTTGACCATGACGTCTGCAAAATCAACCTTGCATACCTTTGACTTCTGCAGCTTGACATACCCTGATCCGTGGAAGGAACATACCTCTGAGTGTCACTGACCAGTTTTCATCTCCCTGCATTGAGCATAGGAACGTTCCTTTCCCAGGAACTAGATCATCTGTTTCACCGACACTCGTTCTTTCCACTGTACCATAGCATTCTTTTATTCTTTTTCTGGCTTATCAGAAAAAGACAAAAAAATTAAATATTCCAAAAAAGAGCGGGAACAGGGACATTATTTCCATTTATTGTTGGCAGCTAGAGTCAGTCGTGTCGCCCTTGAACAAAGCACTCAAAACAAAGTCTCCTCCGCATGGGTGGGATTTAGTTTGACTTAGGTATGCCATAACCTTGTTATCGAGTCAGTTCTCCCCCGATTGGTTATCTCTTCCAATCATATGGAGGGTTCGTTCGTGCCTCCTGCATGACGAACTTATACAGATTCATCATATGCTGCCACATAGTCACATTGAGTCGTGCTTTTGTTCAAGGGAAGTTAGCCTGAGTCGGCCTTTCTGCGGTGTCTCTTGACTCATTTTTCAGTCGGCCATCCCTGGTTGTCAGTGTCATGTCTATCATCACATCAGTTATATTGGTCCTTTACTCGTGCCGGTTTGAGAAGGTCCCCATTGACTTCTTGCTGGTGGGTCTTGTCCTTATCGACGACGACACCTTGCTCTGAGGACAGGCCTAGAGCCGCACCCTGGCCCTATTTTCATTATTGATAGGTCACCTTGTGCTCAACATCGATCAGTATTATGGGTCTTTGACTGAGTGGTTTCCCTTGTGTTCGACGTCAGCATACATTATCACACATTGGGATTCATGCAGTACCTTGGTTTCCATTTGACCCTATTGGTGGATACCTCGCCTCTGTGTCAGCTTTCATTATTGGTTGGTTCAGAGGGTTTCTGCCGTGCGCTAGCCACATCTTGTGTACGCCGGAAACGTACTTCGGTTGGGTTACTACATTTTTTTTCATCCGATTCCTTCCACATTATTGGCCTACGGGTTACACTCGCGCTAGATTGATGGAGGATGCCTTAATGCCTTCCTTCTAGCGGATCTTTCCCTATCGACTCCGACTCATTGCTCTGGGGCAAAGATCTAGAGTCCATTTGGCAGTACCTTGGGGTTTGCAGTCATTAGTGGCAGATCCTTCGCTATCGACAGTGGGAAACCATCATTGTCTCCTGATCGATAGATTCTTACAGGTGTTCGACTTCAGCTCATCTATTCACACTTGTTAGATTGTACTGGGTACCTTGACGCTCATTATCATTATCGGTGAGTAGTCTCGCGTTTGTTAATGGTATACATCAATGACCGGTAATCAAACGATTTCTCACATGGTTGACTTCAGATCATTTATTCCCATGGTGTAGAAATGTACCACGGCGGTCGGTGAAGACCTCAGGTTGTATCAGCATTCATTGGTTCACTTGACAGTTGCTCCTGTTGCTGCCAGTTGATACCACTCCACCTTATATGTTGCAGTCAGTCATGGCGACATTCTATATGCTGGCACCTGAGTTTGCAGTGTAGTACCATCCTATTCCATCATGTTCAGTTGGTACCTTTTGGGATCAGTCTTTGATATCAGTGATCCGTTGCATCTTTCAGCATCATTGACAGTTTTATATGTGATATTCAGACATGTACTTACTCATTATGATCAGATGATCCATTATGTATCTTCCAGTCATTTTATACTTGTATACATAGTGGATCCGCTTGTACTTGATATGCGGACATGCTTTACTTTTCCTGAGCATGGGTATGCCCGCCTCAGACAGTATTTCTTTCTGATCTCCTTTCGGTGGCTTGGCAGGCTGAATTCTGGTGCAGTCCTACTCGGTTTTTTGACAGAGTTCCTTTCCATGTACTTACATAATATATTTCGGCCATCATGTTCCCCTTCTGACCTCATATATTAGGGGGCATCTGTTATAGCTCCAAATCTCACTCTTATGGTTTGTGATGCTGCACTCATGGCCTAGGGCAACCCCTCCTTCCAGACCTGGTCCAAAAATGTAAAAAACAGTGTTTTATTCCCTATACGCGACATTGCCCTGAGTTAAACGCGTGTACACGCGGGTCTGTGTATACCCAACCCGCGTGTATGTATTAAAACACTTAAAAAAATATATAATTCCTTATTTTCGGGCGGAGATCGCGGGTTTTACCTGCTGATCACCTGTTAGTGCCCGTGGCCCAACTGTTCCCAACCAACTCCTAACTAAAAAACTACTTTGGAGATGGTATAAAAAGACATCAAAGGGAAGGCCTAAGGGAGAGAAAAGAAGAGCAAGATTATTATGCTGAGATTTTTCCCATAGACTAGGTCTGAAGTCCTTGGTGCTTTCTGCACTTCCCCCATTTTGCATAGGAAACCCTTGTTTCCATGTGTATTGGTGATCATTCATCCTTGATATCATCATTGAGTAGGACTTGGAAGGAGCTCTTGTTGGAGGCTTGAGGCTGGAACGAATCCGGGAGGAAGCTTTGCTTGGAGCCTGCTGAAGGTGTTCAGGTGATATCTTTCGGTTATATGTACTTTATTTGCCTTTATATATAAAGAAACACGTCTTTGTTCCCGAAACAATCTTTCTTTATGCTTATGAGATTCTTGTTTTGAATTCTTATGCAAGTGGTTACTTAAAGATTTTTATAACTAACTTTATAGCATAAGGATGGTTTATACATAAGTATTTGTACATGTACTGTTGTGTTCTTTGATTTGTTTGTCTTGCAGGTCAAAGGAAGAAGAAGGGAACTCCAAGAAGGGTTTGGACCCTAAAGGCCTTCTCGAACGTAGGACCTTAGGTACGTACCCTTAACATTAGAATTTGCTTAAAAGTAAAGATAATGGCTGTGTGTGTGTTTCTTTGAATAAGCAACTTTCAGTCTGGTAGAGTCTTAGCCCAAAGGACCCTAGGGGTACTTTCCCTTCAACCAGGAGTACAAGTACAATGGTTTCCAAGAGAGCAAAGACGAAGACACTGTTCAAAGCACACTTGGGGATGCAGTCGATCAAGTGTTTATGAACTTGCCTACCCACGAAGACATCAAGTTGTTCATAGAAAAGGACATCAAGGTATGATGGTAGCAACATCATAGCGAGCAGAATCATGAACATCAGTTGTAGGCAACATACCAGATGCAATGAATGTGAGAGGAAGGTTGTTGACAATAGAGAGGTGGAACAAAATTGCAAGCTCAAGCAAATCCACTGATGATGAAAGTAACTTTGGAGACTTGGGCTATGAGGTGACAACGTGATCATGCGAAGATAGAGAATGCAGCAAAGAAGGAATTGCATGTGCTAAAGTAGAAACTCAAGGAAGAACATGAGCTACACAGATAAGTGAATGAGTTGCAGCAGGAACAGGAACAATAGGGGGCGCAACATGCACTCACGAATGAAACTGTGCCCATAAAAGTTATAGATCCATCCCAACAGCTGGCACGGAGCAGACATGGTGAGAAGTGTTTTTGATTGCATGCAAGGGATTCAACAACATGCATGTCATTGTGTGCACGCATGCGATCCAACCCATTCAACACACTCATCAAGGCGAAGACAAGAAGCAAACCCAACTGGAGCTGAACATGTAGTTGAAAGTTGATGCGCATGACCACCGGCACACACTGGAAGATCAACATGAACACTATGCATCAGTGTTATGCAAGTTCAGTTGCACCAAGAAGACCATGTGCATGCTAGCAGACGAGTTGGATGAAGGAGCCACACCATTTCACCCGGATGCAATAGAGGCAAGAGTTCGCTTCACCAAGATGTCACCATGGGGTGCATGCACACCATCATGGACAACCAAGCTTCGCATCACCATCACAAGCATGTTAAAGAGTTGGTTGCACCACAACGAACCGAGTGTTAGTGATGTCTTGCATGGCTTGCTCAAGCTATTTTGTCTCACATGAGCACATGTGCATTGTAATGTAACATCGTGTCAAGTGGAAGTTCAAGTGTCAATAGTTGGATGTAACAGTCATAGAGTAGATGAAGATTCATGAGGTTAGATGAACTGTCACAAAGGGGAATGTCAAGGCTCACCCCACCCTTTGCTATAAATAGAACCTCATAAATCATTGTAAAGGCTTTTGGTCAGCCAAGCTTTGATAAGAGTATCTCAAAGAAAGCTTGGACAGTATTGTAACGAGCCTTGGCTTCTCTACTGTGCAGAGCTAGTACATCTCTTTAGAGGAGAAGGTGGTTGTGGCTGTAACGTTCCACTATTGGAACTAGTGGTTGGACATGGATCTATTGCATGACTAGAAATTACACTTAATATAACAGAGCCATCATGTTTCATGCATATGTTGTATTGTATTCTATGCTATCTATTTTACTCTAAATGATATATGTATTTGTTTTCTTACACATGCATGTATGGACTATTCTCTATCAGTATGTATGAATGTTTCTGAAATGTGATGTTGGTTTAACCATTACTTTGGATTTCTCGCTAACTTGATTTCTAGCTTGTGATGCATCTTTGCTTGTGTGTTCCCTTCCAAGCCGCGTACTATTACAGGTTTCCAAGGGGCGCACTCACCTCACCCTTAGTGTGTTAGAACCTCTCATGCACCTTCCTTGTCTTGCTGCAACTATCACACCCTTGCTACCAATAGAGACATCTTACTTGCCTCTGTGCAAAATCACGGTCAAGGCATTACCGTACGACCCACTGTTGGGGCTCCTACACCAAACGGTCTGAGGTCTAATTGGGAGTTCTTACCAAGGAGATCCCCTTACATGTTTGCGGTTACAACACCATCAACAAGGGGATATTTAGTTAAGAGCCTTCACCTCCTTCAGGATTAACTAGGTTAAGTGGAAGGAAGCCTTTGACACATTTGAAGAGAACCAAGTGAACAAGGCACTTGTAGTTCGAGCAAAGCATTGTCAGGCTGTGAATATTTTTAACAAATATTGTACCTTCTTGGGAATTGAAGGACAGAATGGTTAGCTGATGGAAACATAGAAGTGGTGCGCTGACATGTGTACAAAGAAATTTTTTACTTGTCAGGAGGAGGCCTGGGCTGGCTGTCAGAAACGATAGGTGTTGTCGTCATTTGTAGTAAGGATACACAAACCTTTTGCAGCCCCTATTTTTCTTCTAGCTTTGGATAGAATACCAGGATATATCGCATGTATTTAGACCTATGGGACCCAATGGATTGGTTAGAGATTTCAATTTCCCATTGTTTGGTTGCCAGCTAAGCAATACACACTAGCTTATGTGGTACACAAGGATTGGTGGAAGGAAGTCCTTCACATAAGATGGATATAAGGTTCTCAGAAGAAAAATGGCCACGAAATATGACCTCACATAGCTCCATGTTGGCCACAGCAGCTCTAAACCAGATCTACGTAGCAGACGAGATGCATGAGGACATGCAGAAAGGCTAGTTGGGGGGAGATGTTGGTTGCTAAATTTGCCCACTTTTTACCTACCTTTTTATCCCTTTCCTATACTCATTTCGTGTCCCTATTGTTCGATTTGTATTCTAAACAAAAAAGGCATACATATTGTCATGTCTTTGTGAATTGTTAATCTATGAAGTGTAGTCATAGGGGATTATTGCCTAAAGCAACTTACTAACATAAGTTTCTTTGCAGATTTGGAGGAATCATGATCAAGAGCATGATTCAGCGTATGATGACTATCAAGCTAGCAGCGCTATCTTTGGATATCAGCTGCAACGTTGGTTCAACCTATCAACCAACACAAGTGATATCTTTGTATTTTGTTATATCTCAAGAATCACTACACATTTATATGCAGAAAACTGTCGTAACATTAGGCATTGTTCATTTTTAATGAAATGTATAAGTAGTGATTACGAGGTTGGGAAAGCCATCGCTAGGAGATATACAAGATTTCCGAGTTGTAAAAGTAGAACTTTGTAATGATATTTTGATTAATATAATTCCCGATCTTCTAAATATTTTATAGCTTTTGATCTTGTTGCAGTCTTGATGAGGGAGTTGGGCCCACTCTCTTGACCAAGCGCAATTGGATTAGATGTGTGCATAGGTTTATTTCTGTTGTGTTATCTCTTTGTTGTGTAATAATTTCAGTGTGTTGCTATGAGTTTTAACTTGATGTTACTCTGATTGTTGTTACAGTTATAACTTTATATTACACATTGTTATGTTACGATTGAATGTTCAATGCTGGGTAGGGAAACTATGGCCTGCATATACCTTGCATGATAGCCTTGAAATAACCAGTTGAGCCTTGGGTTGACAATTAATGTGGAATTCGGTGAATTGCATACTTCATATCTAAACACCAACAATGATATCACATCCTACCTATGTGCTTTGAACACTTCTCCAGCTAATATATCGAGTCGTCGTGGGGTTAATAAAACCCTCCCTTTTTCCAGCTGTCAATTTATACAATTGGTCTAACAAATTGGGCTCCTCAACATCATCTATAGGCTCAGTAAATCATGGGCCTTGATATGCATCCAGTGGTTATGAAGTGAACTTTATCCATCTCAGAGGTTATACTTTCCCATTTTAAATCGATCACTGCATAATTTTCAAAGGCCCAGCCGATACCCAACAAAGCTGGATATGGATCATTTTCACCCATAATTTCAATTACTTCAAAATTTGCATAAGTTTTAACACCTGAAATATCAACCTCAAAATATTCCAATCTCCCAATAGGAAGAATACAATACTAATTTTCCATTCGTAATTGAATGGGTGAAAAAACCAATTTGGGTTTCCCAAGCACCTCCCAAGTTTTCCTTGGTAAAATATTAACATATGAACCATGATCTAACATGTAATATTTGAGCTAGTATCCATCAATTTGAGCATCAACCCGAAATTCTCTTCCATTCCTCTTTTTTTTTTTTCGAACTCTCCTAGAATGTCTTTCAGGAAGATTAACAGAGATGGGTTCTTTTGATAATGGATCATCTTTCACAACAACTTTTAAATTTTTGCGCAATTTACCAATATGTTGCTCATCATTCATTCTATGTAAGAATAGGTTAAAACACTCTAAAATTGGTTGATATTTCTCCTATAATGATACGGTGATTCTAATCTTACTTGTTATGGCTGCTCATGAGTTTAGGGACCTTGAGAAGACATTAATTGCTGAAATAATTTAGCTACATCCTTATAGTATTCTTTCTATTTTTTGGAAGCATAGGATTTATTTAGTGATTCTAGCCTTATAACAATTGGTTTCTCAGAGTTTCTAGCATCAGCTCCAGTTATTTTCCCTCCTTTAGTCACAATATTAATATTCAGTTACGCCACTAGCTCTAGTTTTTGTGGTTAAACATTAATCAGATTAGCGAGTCTTCATCTGGTTATGCTCTTCCCGGCAAGAAATGAACTCTATATAATCTTCTGTAGCATTTTGTATTCACCCAATAACGTGAACACCAAGGTTTTATCGACATTAGACATTCTCTTGCAACATGACCTTCTTGGTCACAGTTATAACACTTGATCGACCATCTTCCTCTTGTCCTCCCCCCTCGGGGCACGACCTCCTCATCCTCAAGGAGATTCATTTATTCAGAAATTTGTATGATCTAGACAATCATTCTGAGCATCTAAAGACCAAAATTGGTCTGAATGATGTGTGGATGACCCACAAAATTCACAAAATAGAGTGTTGGGAACATTCAAATACTTTTTTAAAATACGACATACACGAGGTGAGTGGCCATAAGATCGACAAATCTCACAATAATCATTCATAGACATAGCTTGATGAGGAGGGAATGTCTGATACTGAGTTGGACCCTGAAATGGCATTGCCGAAGAGATTTGTGCAACTCTGAGATTGTGTAGCGGTTGCGGTGGAGGACCCATAGGAAAAATTGTTGACCCTTGACTCCTGATCCACGAGCATTCAGTGACATGATGCCCTTCAACTTGGTAGTGTGTGCACCAAAATTGAGGTCGCATGGGTCGCACAGGAGCAAGATCCTTTAGTATTTCAGTAAGAGTGGCGATTTGATTCTGAAGTCCCATAATAGTAGGGTCAGACGAGAGAGCACCCAATTTATAATCATGTGGATATCTTTCCACTACAATCTGCATTGCCTATTCCAAAGCATCCTGTGATGTAGCAATATTCTATTGCGACAACAAAATCCTATTCCTAGGTAGAAAATATTTAATAAAGTAATCCTTTCGATGATTAGGATCAATGGGATATGATATTTTAATGATAGAATATTTGAACCTTTGCATGCACTACCAAGTGGATTCTCCTTCTCTTTTGCAGATATCCAAAAATTCCACCAAGCCTTACTGATTTGACTGAGGTAGCTTGAATTCTTGAAGAAATTCTTGTTTGACAACATCCATAACGGCATTAGGATTGGCATCGATCCACTTAATAAACCATCAGAGTGCATGATCCCATAGGGTATTTTGGAACTCAACTAGTTTAGTGGCATTAGGAGTTTGTCGAGCCCTCAAGATAGCCTCACAAAGATACCAATGTTGTTATACATCTTTTCCACCTCATCCTCAAAATACAGGATATCGGTTAATTGACCCGACCATATTTCTAGCCATGATTGTATGTCTCGGTTGAATAATTCTAAATCCCTTAGATCCCAACTGAAAATTATTGATTGAACTGGACTAAACACCACTGTTATTACCACTTCCTCCACTAGAACTACCAACACTATACCTAGAGTGTACTTGATATTTTGATACAGTACCAGGGGAAGTTTAGGGAGAGGATACGTTATAGTTGTATGCTTCAATTTGTTTCTACTGGGGACAAACTCATCTTCAAAGAATAGCCATCTCATCACAAAATGCATGTCATCGTCTTCTAAAGTATGCTCCCTTGACATCGTAATCGGTTGCACAAGTAGCTCTAGTGTATGCAATCCTTCTGACTCTAAGTGGGGTCTACCAATCCTTATTGAATTCTCCCCAAAACTACAGTTGACGTCTTCTACTTCGCCAGAAGAAAATCCCTCATGCTCTCCACTTCTCCACAACTTAGGACTATCCATGCTATACTTCTGCATCACTGAAACTATCACCGTTTCTCCTATCCTCTACAACTCTCCCCTCCTGCACCTTATTTCTTTCAACTTCCTTTCTTTCCACTCGTCATCCATTCTTTCCCTTTACAATGCTATAAAATCTCATGCCTTGTGGAACTCTTCATGATCCATTGCAACAACCCTCAATTTCCTTAACTGGACAACATTCCTCCCCCTAGGTCCAACCCCTAACACCTAGGGTTTTAAACGACCATTCGAGATTCTTGGAATGGAAGCATATTTTCTTCAACCATCAATACCTTGATCCACAGGGGAATTTCTTTCAAGAATCTTCCCCACAGTCCAAACTTGAAAACTGCTTCCGCTCTAGAAAATTATTGATGATCTTTGATTGTAAATTCAATAATATAACCATCTATGGTCGTATTTACCCAAAACTCAATAGCCCTTGTTAGATATGTATCCAACCGGTGGAGTTCAGCTAGATTAGTGGCCAACCTGTCTTTGTGGATTGTTGGCCGACTTCCAACACCTGCCTTGATTTGAAATTGTTTCAGCCAATCCTATAGCTTCTCAAGAAACTCACACCAAAATATTTCGTATTGATCACAAGCAGGTTCAGTGTACAAAACTTCTGACCTATCCCAGTCTAGATTCTTTTGTCGCAGTTGAGCTTGTTGCAAAATAAAGTCATCGACTTTCTCATGCCACTAATTTTGAATAACCTTACAAAATATTCTAAATAACATGATCTAGATCCCCTTTTAATCTTAGGTTTCCGATAATGGAACCATTTTTTGGCGGAAAATTTTGAATAGTTAACAACCCAGGTTGAGCCTGAGTTGCCAACATAGGAAGTCATCATAGTCTAGCTCTTCACCGAAATTTTCACTCCCTTTTGCAAAGTAGTGTCTCACTCGAGGCGAGCCAAAACCAAAAAAAAGTGAAGGGATTCTAGATTAATATTAGAAAGTAATCCACATCACGATCAACTATCATCTATGTAACTATGCTAGGATGGAAACATGCATCCATTACAAAATAATTTAGAATAGCACTTATACAAATAAAACTAAAGGGGCCTATTTATTCATCAGATAATCACAATATCAACACATAATTGACATAACTCCATTTTATTATTAACTTCAGTCATTACATCAGAGATCAGACAGATCTACGGGACTTTTTTCTTCAAAATATTACATCAACCTCTACAAAACTTATGCTAGATATTCTGCGCAAACAGAGAGATCTGCAACACAAAATTCACTAATATAGAGACTCAGCCTATATGTAAAATTGATACTAGATTTGGTCCTCTATGCTTCCCTTTATATGCATGCTTACTTGATACGGTCGTCTTCGATGCTTCTTGATACCGCATAAATTTGGTCCCTTTTTCCCAAAATATTGGAACCGTTTTTCCCTTTTTCCTGTTGATTTATTTAAAATTAATTCCACTTTCTTGCTTCTGTGGTGTACTTCCCTAATTTTCGGCTATGCAATTCCAATACTTTATTTCTCTACTGGTTTTATACTTCTGGTGCAATGTTTATGTCTGATTTTTCCATTTTCCATCCGCAACTGTTGTTTACTGCATTTTCCAAAAACGAAGGACCCAACACATATAGAGGGACAGAAAGTAAATTCTCATAGTAGCGATTGAAAAATAGTGGATTTGGTAAATAAACATATGAATTTTTGGCTTGATCTATGTATAGAAACTAAATTGGTGCAATGGTAGTGGTGCAATGTTTAGCATTCAATTTTTAGTGATTGAATCATAAAGCAATGACAAATCTCGTGCTATCTATAATTGTTGTGGTATGTTCTATGTGATGTGAAATTACATGGGTCTTGGTTTCTAGTGTTGAAACACATGAAACTAAATAATATTGGTGGATTTACATTTATCTTTGTGTTTCCTTTCTATATCATTGCTTTAGGTCATGTGTTGTTAGCAAAGTGTGTTGTTTGTGTTATTCCATTGAGGAAGATAAAAAGGGATTTTTGGATTTTTGTAGAAACCCTAGTATATCATCTTGTTAGAATATATGTATTATCATACCCTATTGAGAACATAAACCTAAGTGAAGTTGTTTTGTGGAGTACGTTTGGGAGGTCGAGTGCCTAATTTCATGATTATCATATACAAGGAAAAAGGTTGAGCTTGGTCAACTCGATGTGTTGTTTATTAAGGTTTTCAGGGATGATGTATGAGACCGAATCTACTGGTAACAGAGCTGAAGACTGTCAAAAAAATTACAAATTGGCTTTCTTGCAAGGTTGATTCATATTTTGGGCAGTGTTTATACAAATCAAGTACTACTAAGTTTATTCTAAGATGTATGTTATACAATTTGTTGAAACCCAAGATAAGAATGTTGGTTGATGTGATTTTCTAGAGTATGAATGTTGATCTCGTGTATGATAAGACTACTGAACTTCTAAAGTAGGAAGTCCACGAAGTTCCTGAGCTATTGATGTAATAGATATTTCTGAGTTCTCCATTGTCCAGAAGTTAGAAATAAACTACCGATGTGGTTTTTGTTGTTGGGTATTTTTTTCTACTAAGATTGATGATACTACTATTTACTACTGGTTGATCTTCAAGGATTTTGATCTGTATTATTTTTATGTTGCTTCAAGATTTTTTGAATTGATGTATTGTTAAGATTTGATTTTGTTGAGGCTAGACCACTGATGAGTTATACATTTTACTAAGTTCTTTATATAGAGTTTATGATATAGGAAATGTTAATGTAGAGCTTGATGATTAAAGGTAGTTCTTCGATGCGAAGAATTGGTGCATTATTGATGACAGTGTCTAAAGCATAACCAAGTTGTTTATAGATATGTTTGCTAAGCTTGTAAAGCATGTTGTCTATGAGATTTATATATCATAGTGCTACTGAAGATGATTATTGTTATCTTTTTATTACAATTTTTTCTTCAAGGTTTGTCTTGTTGAAAGAGGTTTTGGTGGTGATGTTGATAATGTGTTGATACTACTGATGATAGAGTAAGTGTGTGGTTGGTAACAATGTATGTAGAACTACTGCTTGAAATCAAGAATTGGTTTTCCTATCATCCATGGTTGGTGTCACAAAGGACGGTTACAAAATGATTACCTGTTA
This sequence comes from Pinus tabuliformis, assembly GCA_031772625.1. NCBI lineage: Eukaryota > Viridiplantae > Streptophyta > Pinopsida > Pinales > Pinaceae > Pinus > Pinus tabuliformis. Next base: position 154,256,777 of record CM062812.1, read on the forward strand.
ATGAATATTCTTGTTGCAAAGATCAATGTTCTTACTGCTAAAACTTGATTATTGATATGTTGCTCAAACATTTAAGGTTCTGTGTAGAAACTAGAGTTTGTGTTGCAGGGATATGTCATAGTGAAGTTTGATTATCTGTTTTTGTTGGGTTAGAGCATTGGTGTGTTAAATACTAGAGCTTGAATTAATTTTTAGGATCTCAATTGACTAGTTATTGCAGTAGTAAGAGTATTTTTATTTGAGTGAGTTGTTGATGATTTCAATGTTATAAACTAGGACAATACTGAGAGGGGGGTGAATTAGTACTGTAGGAATTTTATAAATTTGTTTTATTTGAAAAATATATTAGGAAACCAATGAATACTTCAATAGTTAATTCATATGAGCATGGTAAGAATCAAAATAAGTAACACAAAGAGAACACACAAGTTCTTCAAACTTTATTTAATTTACTTCACAAGGAAAGCTACTACTTTTTGTTACAAAGTTCTTTGGTGACAACGAGAAGGAAGCAAATTCTCCCTAATTTATCAGCTACAGTTGAAAGGAGCTACAACCCTTATTTTATCAACTACCATTAAAAGAAGCTCCAATCCCTAAATTTTACCAAAAAATACTACTTGACCTCACTGATTCATCTTTCATACAATTTTCGTACTCAAATCATGAAGGCCATTGTTATAAGCCTACAAATATTAAAATATTTGATAATATAAATATCCAAGAGATATCACACAAAGAACACTAATATATGTAAATAAAACCCTTGAGATAGGGTAACACCATGTATTACTTATTAAGGAAGGAGAACACTCCACAAGCCATGTCCTTGTCCATACAATACAATACTTGACATATCTCCAATGGAGAGTCTCTAGCTTCTATATAGGATTCATATATACAATACCACGAGTAATACCATTTTTAATACCATGATCCCTCAATACCATACATATAATACCATGGTATTATTACATTTTCATCACCTTATTCCCTTGGGTACCTCCCTAGGTACTCCTTATTATCCACCCCTAGGTATACTACATTCCACGCCCCCTAAAGGATGTTTCATTCTAGAAACATGAGAAGAACACAAATAATAGGATATACTAAAAAGAGTAGTCCACTAGTACCATGCATGTGCATCCATCCATCCAAGAGAAAGGTGAATACTCTATCCATAAACTACCTTGCTCGCTTGAGAGGGAAGTTGGTTCTTGTGGTTCCTACGTGTTGATGTGTTGTGGGGTGATCACGATGCCTTTATTTGTGTCTTCCATGTGCCTCCATCCTTGTTGTTGATTGGATTCCATCTTGGTCCTTGATAATTTTGTTGTTACCATGATGATTGGCATCGTGCTAGGTGGTGTGGATGGTGATATAAAAAATACTTCAATTCCTGAATCGATGGTGTCTGAGAGGTGTTTGGTTCCGTTTGTGGTAAATGATTTTGTTCCTGTGCTACCTTGTCTTCCATTAGTGCTTCCATCATGGACTCATCATCTGATGTGTTAGTACCTGTAGAGTTTTTTACTTGTGCCTCCTTGGTATGTACCTGGTTACTAATGGAAATATCCCACAAGGTAATTTTCTTCTTTTTGTACCATAACTTCAGAAATTTACTTTTTACATTAATATTGACTATATAAAATGAATCCATATAAGGATATCCCAATAAATCCTCCCATATCTAAAGAATATTTATCCATGGTAACGTTCATGTATTTAAATATTTGAATATTCTCACCATTAACTTGTGGGATTTCAATATGTTGTGTTGGAACTTGCAATCTTTTGGCAAGTTTGATATTGATGAGTTTATGCTTGCATCTAGGGTTAATAGAAACAATGAACTTCTCCTTGTGAATACATACATAAATATATAATATGGAGTTATCGCCTAAAAATAAACCTTTATGACTCTCACTATCCCTCTTCCTAGCATGAAACCACTTGTTCAAAGGACTTCTTCAAATTCTTCAGTTGGAAGTGTCTGCATTTGATCATAGTTAAGTGATTTCACCCATATGATAGCCTAATTTTTAAATTAAACCATGGTTCATCTCTCCAAATGATGGGGAATTTTGAATTTTGAATTTAGAAATTTAATGTTTTCTTCAATAGTAGGACCATCATATTTTCCTATAAAAAACATCTCGATAGAAACCATGAAATAGAATGTGGGTTTTGAAAAAAATCACTTACTTTCGAGAAAAAAATTGAAATGGTCACAACTCAACTAATATATATTAGGATTATTATTATAACCTATATTTGGAAATGGAATTATCACACTACATATTTCCTTCATGACTAAAATTACATTCTAAGCTCTCTATTATCCACATTTGTGCTGCAAACGTTCCCGTCGTCACAAAAATATATGAGAACTAGTTGATTTTAAATCAGTGATTTCTCCTCCGTTTAGACTCCAATTTAGATTATTGTTTTTTTAAATTGGTTATTTTCTTGAGAGGAATTTATATCTACAATTATTTTCAAAAAAATATGTACTAAAATATCCATAAATTGACTTGAAAGTTGTTGCCCAATATTTTCCATCACATAAATTTATGCAAAATAACCGATTTTAAATCAACGGTATCCCCTCTGTTCGGAAATGGATTTGAACCCTTTTTTTGAAATTAGGTATTTTTCTCAAGAGTAATTCAAATATGAAATTATTTTCTGAAAATTATGCACCACATTTTTCAGAAATTGACTTGAAAATCACCACCCACTATTTTTCCCTAAAAATTCCTGCAAAAAGAAAAAAAACATCTCCCCACTTTACCAAGGAAATAGCTTTTATACCATTTCTTATAAACCTACAAATATTACAATATTTGATAATATAAATATACAAGAGTAATCATGCAAAATACACTAAGATATGTAAAGAATTTTTTTTAGGTAGGGTAACACCATATATTACTCCTTAAGGAAGGAGAACACTCCACAAGCCATGTGTTTTTCCATAGAATACAATACTTGACATATCTCCAATGAAGAGTCTCTAGCCTCTATATATGATTCATATATAAAATATCATAGATAATACCATTTGTAATACCATGATCCCTTAATACCATACATCAAATACCATGAGCTTATTACATTTACATCACCTTATTCCTTTGGGTACCTCCCTAAGCACCCCATATTATCCACCCCTAGGTATACTACAACCGCTTTATTACATAAACAAATAATTTTTTCTCTTCAACCAATCACCATACACATCATCAAAACACCTTCAACAATCTCTAATCATTGAAAAAAACACGAAACATACTAGCAACATCAATCCATCTCACACACTTACAACACCACAAAAATTGCACACATCTTGCAAATTCAATTATGCTTTTAAAGAATTTGGATTGATTTTTTTAGCATTTTAGCTTTAGTTAAATTGTAATTTAATGCTTTGTTGAATATTTATTTTTTCCTTTGTCTTTGTTCTATCAGATCACCTGAATATTCTCTCCAAGTCTTCAAACACTCCTCACCTATTTCTGCAAGAAAAAATGAGCGTAACTACTCAATTTTACTATTCTGTAAATTTTTAGAATTTAGTAGTCTTTCTAATTTTGGATGATCTCCAAGTTTAGCTTACTACTAAATCTACCTCTTAATGTGTCTGTTCTTCCACTTGAGTTGCCAACTTGTTCATGCCTTCCTTTCACTGCCGATTTATTTGACATAAATGCCCAATCTTAGGTTGCCTATCCATTCATTTTTTAAACCTTCAAAATAAGGGCCAAATATTTGTAATAAAGAAAAAAGATATAGAATCATTCAAATAAAGGAATTAATGATAGATTAAAGTGCTTAATAAATTCCACATTATAACTTTGTCATTCCCATTTAACTATAGTCCCAAGGGCTTATTTTATACTGCAAATCTTTGTGCCTTTGGTCACAACTCTACAACAAAACCTCATCCTGGTCCTTGTGTTTTAGCCCCCAAATCCATTTCCTTTCGGGATTACATGTCTGGTGGGTTAAGCACTCTTCACTTGGGCTCTTTTCATTGGTCCTATGCTACTTCATTGTTTGCTTCCATGTCCAATAACACTGTCATTCCAGAGTTTCTCTTCTTTGTAAACTCAAAAACTCTTCTGGGGTGACATGTCCTAAGACTTCTACTATTGGTTCTCCACTCCAACTTCAATTGCCACCATTTCCCAGTTTTGAATCATCTCGTAAGATCCTCTACCACAAAAAATTTAAACCTTCTAGGATTGTTGTTTTGGGATGATGTCATGCTCACATCATTGATGCCACATGGTGCCATATGAGTGGTGACACATATCACTCATATTTGGCCCCTTCGGCCACCTAAGAGTGTTGAAAATGCATGTCATGTGTCATCTATACTAAAATCATGTTGACTTCATCTTGCACCAATAAGATACTTCCACGTGTCATTGAGTATAGAGAGAGAAAGGGTCTCAGTCCTTTGGTCTTGTGACGAATTTCTTGATTGAAATATAAAGGGTCTTGACCTTCTTTACTATTGCAATGCCTCTCCTTGTGCCATGTCTCCCAATCCTACATCATCCCAACTTCAACCTTATGTGTGCACCTTTATTTCTTTTGAGGAAGTCCTGCTTGGGTGAGTTGTCCCAAGTGGACCCCTGTTGTTGAACTCGCCACCAATGAAATTCCTACACCTACTCTTCTTTGTTGTGTGGACTATCCACCTCTTCTCATACTTATGCCATATTAGATGTTCACTTATTTGAACATGCCTGAACACTTTCAGGGAAGGCTTCTGAGAGTGATGTGGCTATGGGGAACACCTCCTATAGAACTTCTGTCAATGAAATCCTTTGCCACCATTGACATCCTACCAAGATACGTTATCCTGAGCTACCCCCTTTATGCACACCTTTGATCCTTCTTGAGAAAAATATGTCAAGATAAGTTGTCTTATGAGCTCCACTACAAGACAATAAAAAACACTCTCTTTCGTTGTGATGTAAGCCATGTTTTCCTGCACCATTGGTTAGTTTCTTCGTTAAAACACTCTACCATATTTGGAAACACTGCCAAACTTAACTTTCTCCAAATTGGTCCTTCACCAACTTAACTCTGCCACTTTGACTTGGGGGTTTCTCACTTTTGATTGGAAATAACTTGTGATCTAGGAGGCTTTTTTCTAATTTCTATATACCAGTGGAAATATTTTTCAAATCTCTATCCATTTCATAACTTTTCAAAAGCCACTGAAATGATCTGCTATAGAAATGCTTCAAAGTCACTGCACCTTCTCCATATTTTCCTTTACCATTCTTTGAGCTAATATTCATTCTTCTTGCAAACATATCTACTTTTTCCTTCATCTTCATCACTTTTTCCATTAATGACAACACATTTCTAACATTCTCCCCCTTTGGCATTGATGGAAACACCATGATCAAACAAAATCAACAACATAAAAACAAAAAGAAAGTGTACTTCTTATCTCTCTTTTTTCTTCTTCTCCTTTGGATGTTGCTCCTCCTATGATGCACTTCTCCTTTCTATGTTTTTTCTTTGGTATACAGCTACTGGTGTACTTCTCCTTTTGTGGTGTTACCTATCCCCCTTTCTTTTGTTTGAGGTACTTCTCCCTTTGATTTTGAGATCCTTCTCCTTATTTTGTTTTATCACCAATACTTCTCCCCCTTTTACATCAATGGAAAAGATACCAACACACTCCTCCTATCAACAATCTCCTCTTTATTTTGTTGATCCTATGGACCTGGTAGTTGCATCTTGACATGTTGAATTCTTGATATCTACCTTTCTCCTCTTAAGGAAGATCTAGTGGAGGGAGTCAAAAGGAAATACTTTCAATCTCTGCCTTAAATACTCAAATTGATCTCCTGGGATAGGTTTAGTGAATATATCAACTACCTACTCTTTTGTATATACATATTCTAGGTTGACAGTTTGATGTGCAACTTTATCTCTCAATAAGTGATACTGGATTGGAATATACTTTGTATTTGAGTGAAAAATAGGGTTCTTTGACATGTTGATGGTTCTTGCATTATCATAGATGATAGGAATAGGTTGATCATAAAACACTTGTACATTTTTAAAATTTTGCTTCATCCATAAGATTTGAGTGCAATAAGAAGTTGATGCTATAGATTCTACTTCAACAGGAGAGAGAGAGATTGAAGCTTGCTTCTTGCTCAACCATGAAACTATACCTTCACCAAGAAAGAAAGCACCACCACTAGTGCTCTTTCGATCATCTACATCACCTTCCCAACCAACATCAGTAAAATAAGTTAGTGAAAAATATTTATGCCTTGGGTACCAAGGTCCATGTCCATTGTGGCTCTAGGATATCTAAGAATCCTCTTGGATGCTAAGAGATGAATTTTTCTAGGGGCTACTTGAAATATTCTAACAATACCAGTTGCATGCATAAAGTCTGGTCTTGAGGCTTCTAAATATAAGAGATTGCCAATAATAGATCTGTATAATGTTTGGTCCACTTTTGGTGATTCATTAGTCTTTTTGAGCTTGTAATCTATGACCATTTGTGCACTCAACAAAGAACACTCCTCCATGCCAAATATATTCAATACTTCCTTGAGATACTTGCTTTGTGAGATAAAAATTCCTTTGGAACACTGTGTAATCTACAAACCAAGGAAATAAGATAGTTAACCAAGCATGGAGATCTCAAATTTGGCCTTTATATTAGCTGCAAATTGGCATGTTAGTTGATCTAAATCACTAGCAAAAATAATATCATCATCATAGACAACCACCACTAGCCGTTTTTCATCATTACTTTTCACATACAAATTACTATCAGCTACGCCTCTTTCAAAACCACACTTGAGCAAGTAACTATCCAACTTGGAATACCAAGCCCATGGGGTTTCCTTGAGACCAGACAAAGCTTTCTTCATCTTGTAAATATAATTATGTTGATTTTACAGTTGAAAACCATCTAATTGTTCTATGTAAACTTCTTCCTATAACTCTCCATTTAGAAAGGAAAATTTGACATCCATATGATATATCATGAATTTTGTGAAACAAGAAAATCCCAAAATCATTTTAATAGCCAACAATCGAGCAACAGGATCAAAGGTTTCATCAATGTATAGACCTTTGATTTGTGGATAGCCTTTATAGAATAATCTTTCCTTGTTTCTTACCACTTCACCATGCTCATTCAACTTATTCTTGAAGACCCACTTTGTGCATATGCCATTCTCATTTGCTAGTATAGGAGCAAGCTCCCAATTCTTATTCTTCTCGATATGGTCCATCTCTTCATGCATAGATTTTAACCAATTATCATCTTGGCTGGCTTATGCAACATCCTTTGGTTCAACCATAGATAATGAGGCTACATGCACTTGAGTATGATGATTTTCCAATCTTCTTCTTGTCTTCACACCTGTATTTAAATCACTAACAATTTGGTCAGCTAGTGGTGTTTTTACACATACCTTACATGATCTTTGTCTTGAGGACTGAGGGGTTCTTTATTTTCTTCATTTTAAATTGGTTCATCAAACGTTTCATCATTATTGATTTGATCAATGGAGTTGTTATTTATTCACTGCTTGTCTTCATATTTGATGTTCTCATCTATTTTGACATCAATTTAGTCAACTATCCTCTTTGTATTCGTATTGTAGCATATATAGCCTTTGCTATTATGAGAGTATCCAAGAAAAACACCTTCATCAGCCCTTACTTCAAACTTGCCAAGTTTTTCATCATTCCTTTTGATATAACACTTGCTTCCAAATACTTTGAAATGATTGACTATTGCAGGTCTTCCATACCAAAGTTCTGTCTTATCCTTGTTTGGTCTAAAGTGAGCTTTATTTAAAATAAGAAATGTGATGTGAGTGGACTCAACCCAAAATATTTGTTGAACATTTCTTTCTCCCATCATAGTTCTAGCTAACTGTTAAATAGATCTATTGGCTCTCTCTACTATACCATTTTGTTGTGGAGTCTCTGTTATAGTAAACTACATTTTGATGCCATGTTTCTTGCAAAAGTCATCAAACTATTTTGAAATGAAATCACCTCCATTATCATACACCACGCTCTTTATTTTATAGTTAATATCATTCTCAACCATGGCTTTAAATTCTTTAAACTTCTTGAAAGATTTTGATTTTTCTCTTAAAAATGAAACGCACATCATCCCGGTAAAATCATCAATTATAAGCATGAAATATAGTTTACCTGAAGTGTCTGAGTTCTTAAGGGTCCACATAAATCCATATTAACTAGTTGCAATGGTTTGGTTGATGAATTCTCCTTGGACTTGAATGGTATTGAAACTTGCTTTCCCAACTGACAAGAGTTGTAAATAGTATTCTCAAACTTCGATAGATTTTTCAGATCTTTAACAACATTCTTCTTACCCAATTTGACTATTTTATTAAAATTCATATGTCCAAGTCTCTTATGCCATAGCCAACTTTCATCAATATTTTACGAGCATCAACTCTCTATGTTTTCTTTTAGGACATAGACATTACTATATGTTCTTGCAGCTTCAGCTACTACCTCCCTAGTGTCTGTAGACTTGATTTGATGATTCTTAGCTTTGAACAACACATCATAACCTTGGTCACACATCTAAGACACATTGAGTAAATCATTCTTCAGCTCATCAATAAATAAAAATTTCTTGGTTTTACCTCTTCCATTTGCTAGACTAACAACTCCTTTACTAGCAATCTTACCAAGAGAATTATTTCCAAATGTCACATTACCTTTCTAAATGGGTTTCCATGATAAGAACTTACTTATGTCTCATTACATGTGCTTGGAATAACCACTATCAACATACCAATGACTTCCTTCATTTTGAGCATATAAAATAATGTTACATTATTCTAAATTTTTCTTTTCTTTCCAGACTTTGTGCTCCTAGCTTGTTTTCTTAGTAACTGGTTCGAGCTCTTTATTCTTAAGTTTGAAATTTGCTGCCCTATGCCAAATTTTTTGACAATTTAAGCATTGAATTAGATTATTCAAAGGAGTGAATGAATTATTATACGTTGGTTTTCTTATCCTTGTTTGATTGACTAATTATTTGGTTGATAATTTATTCTTCTTGGATTGAGTTGCCTGTATGATAAATGCACCCTCTAATTTGTTGCCTTATGCCCATAATTGGTGCATGTGAAATAATAGCCTAGAAATATGTCTACATACTTGGTAGAAAATAGATTTCTAATCATTGGTTGGGCTTCTCTCTATGTATTTCTATTTTCTCCTCTAGCGATATTCTTTCCTTACTGAGTGAAATTTATCCTTTTATTTTGTCGTTGTTGATATATCATTGGCTGCATATTTGACTACATACTTCCTTTGTCTTTTTTTGTCTACATTGACCCATCTTTGGTTGCTATGTTGTCACCAATTTTGGTTTCATGCACAAAAGTAATTGAATTCATTCCCTTCAAATACGCTGATGAGCTAGACTCATCCTCACGTCCAAGACTAGTTCTATTACTTGATACCCTTTAAGCATCAAGGATCTCATTCAAACTTTCAATCACATTTCTAAATTTTGCATTAAAACTCAACTGGGTTTTTTATTTCACTAGCTCTTTCCTTAGAAAAACAATTTCTCCTTCCAACCTCTCACATGCTTGATTCTTCTCTCTAAGTCGTTGATTTAAGGTTTCTTGGATCTTCTTACCTTATTCACTTTGCAGGAGCATAGGTTCAATAGCTTCAACTTTTTCATTGATAAGCAATTACTTTTGGGTTTTATTTTTCTTCCCGAGCCTTTCAATCTCTTAAAGACCACTTTCCAACTCTCATTCTGAATTAACTTTAGCCTCTTCAACATCATAATTAATAACTTCCACTTCCAAATTGTCTATAACCATGAGCACGAATTCCTTTTCACCTTCATCATATCTATCCTCATCTGAAGATTGGCTGCATTCACTTTCAGAGGAGTTGAATCTTGGGTGTAGAAGCTCTTATTCTTAGCCTTATTTCTATCTTTTTGAACTTTAATGAACTTCTTTCTAGGAGCATATTCCTTCTTCTTCTTTTTAGGTCATATGGAAGAATAATGACCAACTTTGCCACAATTAAAGCACTTAAAAGGTAGCTTACATGTGTACTTTCTTGAGCCTCTCTTAAGATTCTAGACAAAGTTTGCTTCCTCTTCGTTTGATTCACAACATGAATAATCATGTTCTTACTTGGGTTTCTTGTCGTCTTTGAAGACGAAATCCTTTATTGTAGGCTTGCCATTAGAAATTATCATCTCATATACAGTGAGAGTACCAAGTAATTAGTCTAAAGTGAGTGTCTTGTACTCTATCATCTCTTCAATGGATGAAACCTTTGGATTAAATCTCTTAGGGAGAGATATCAACACCTTTTGAACTACAACAAGCTCTTCTAATTTCTCATAATGACCTCTTATAGTATTCACAAACTCAACAGTTCTTAAAAAGTACTTTGCAATATCTTCATCATCATGTATATTCAAAGACTCAAATTGCATTCTAAAACCTTTAAGTTTAGCTTTCTTTACCTTGTTGTCACCTTCATAACAACTGCTCATCTTATCTCAAATAGCTTTTGCAGTTGTACAATCCATGATTTTGACTAGTTCTGATTCAAGGAGGCCAACAAGCAGGAGATTCATGGATTTAACATTGCATGCGAATTCCATGTTCTAATCTCTGGTAACCAAAGCTTTAGGCCTTTGATATTACTATTTTATTGCATCCCATATGAGCATGGTAAGAATCAACATAGATAACATAAAGAGAGCACACAAGCTACTCAAACTTTCTTCAAATTACCTCATAAGGAAAGATACTACTTGTTGTCACAAAGTTCTATGGCTACAACCAAAAGGAAGAAACTACTTGCTAATTTATCAGTTACAACTAAAAGGAGCTACATCCCTTAGTTTATCAACTACCATTGAAAGCAGCTCCAAACCCTAAATTTTACCAGAAAATACTCGAAGGAGCTACAACCCCTACCTTTCAAGCTACTACTTGCTTGACCTCAATGATTCATCTTTCATACAATTTTCATACTCAAATCATGAATTCCACTTCCTTACATAAACAAATAAATTTTTCTCTTCAACCACTCACCATACACACCATCAAAACACCTTCAACAATATATTATCACTGAAAAAAACACGAAACACACTAGCAACATCAATCCATCTCGCACACTTATAAAACCACAAAAATTGCATACATCTTGCAAAATTATACTTTTAAAGAATTTGCACTGATATTTTTAATCTTTTAACTTTAGTTAACTTGTAATTTAATGCTTTCATGAATATTTATTTTTTCCTTTCTCTGGATTTTGTCAAGTATCTGCAAACACTCCTCAATTGTTTGTGCAAGAAAAACTGAGCTTAACTGCTCAATTTTTCTATTCTGGAAATTTTCAGAGTTAAGCAAAGCCTTTCTAATTTTGGCTAATGTCCAAGTTTGGCTTACTACTAAATATGCTCTTAATATAATTGCTCTTCCATTTGAGCTGCCGACTGTTGGGCCACTAAATTATCATTATTATTACCATTTCTTGACATCTATTTCATCCATTTCCACCATTATTTTATCACGTTACTTATCATAGTTTATCATATAATTCCATTTCATAATTATTTATGCTCTTGTGTATAAGTAATACTTGTTCTCCTTTATTTTTAATAAATTGATGACTATTATGCATGCTTTTTCTAATTATGGTTAATTAATGAATTTGTTATAAAATCACTCATGATTTTAACCTCCAAGATCTCTTCCAGATTGCAAATTTGATCTTTAGCTCATAGTCAAATATTCCAATTCAGAAATTCATTGGGATAAAAAGCGACACTTTTTCATTGGAATTTTTAGACAAACTAAGAAGAATATTGAAAATATGTGACACGAGTTTTGTGAATAATGGACCAAATTAGTTTTCCAACATGTTTTTTTCAAAAAATTGGTTTGGATTTAGAGAAATACAAGGTTCTCTGAAGGCGATTTTCTAAGGTTTGTTGTTGTGGCCCTTTTCCAAATTCTCTCAATTGTAATAGCAAATTCTAATTGTTCCAACTGAATCATGATGGAGAGACATTTCAAATATGATCTTGTTTATTGAGATTATGTAATCAACCCAAAATTGTAAGGGAACATCATTTTGTAATCATTTTAGTTGTAATTTCCCTTTTCTCTCTGTATATTTAAATGAAAACAAAGATAAAAGAGAAGGGATGGAAAATTATTGAATTAGAGGTAGAGCTCAGAGTTGATTGTATCTATTTCTAATTTTTAATGAAAGGAGATATCAATGGAATTTCATAATTCTCTACTTGTAATTTGATTTGAATTATTTTACAAGGTAGAACTGAGTCTTGGGTAGTTGGGCCAAGTACCTTGGACAAGGTGCTGCTTTTAGTTGTGTACTTTTTCTTTTTAATTAATTATTGTTTCTTTGAATTTCAATTGTTGTTACTTAAAGTAAATTTCCTTTTTTTTAAGTAATTTGATGGCTGTTGCATTTTCCAGATTTGTTGTTTCTTGCAATTTCTAGATTTCTATTAACTTACTGTGCTAGATTAACATTTGAATTATGTTGGGTGAAATAGGTTAAATTTCCAATCTTGTAAGGTGTGGTTTAATTTATTATTGATTCAAGTCATATGTTTAGCATAATTCTTTTTCTTTCCATTTACTTTCTTCTTTTTAAATTTAGCATTTTTATTCAAGTTTTACATTTTATTTCTTGTTGAATGAGATTGATAGTGTAGAACACAATCATGTAGAACCAGTGTTAGTTGTTGGTAGTTTCTTTGATCCAAACTTAAAAAATAAACACAACAATTATAGATATAACCATAAATACAAATATGCAATAGAAATAACACTTCATTTCAATAATATCAGAATATTGAAATCTGCTTACAAACATAATGGAAATAAACTAGCTCGGTTGATGGTAGTTATCTCTGAGAAACGATGTGGTGGCTACATGCCTCTGAACTGTGTTACAATCAGGCTCAAGGGTCTATTTGTTATTGAACAACAAGAGAAAACCATAAACAACCAAAACCCTAACCCCAGGAGATGTAACACCAAGAGTTTGTGGGCCTTATTAGGGTTAGTTGGGCAACCAACTTGCCGGGGTCGTAACTTGGTCATATTATCTCCGTTTTACGTGTACTATACCTTGTTGGAAAGGTATATCCAATTACTACAATATTTGTGGTAGGCCCTTGCCTATGGATATAGGCCTGCCGTGGACCTCAAAAAAGTTTCGTTTAGGAGGTCAAAACTGCTCTAGAAGTTTACGATCCAAAAAACTGCTAAAAATAGTAAATGATGAAATAAACAAGACAACACATGAAACCGACTAAAGGTCTAGGTGGAAAAGGAAGGTGGCCACCAATATCCACCTAGATCAGTCCTCCCCCCTTAGGAATAAATTGTCCCCATTGCATGTAGAGCCTCCATGAGGTGAGGAACGTTTTGTTGAACTTGGTTCTTGGTGAAGGAGATGGCCTGCTTTGACAACTCGATAGTGTTGGATCCTCTATTTGCGAGTGTTCTTGATCTATGTGTCCATGATCTGATCATTTTTGGCATGTTCCATGCAGTCTGGGTTGAGCTCTATTAGTGTGAGTTTTTTCGCAATGTCAGATGTGTCCAAAAATGGTGGAAAGTATGGCCGAAGGGAGTCTACATTGAACATTGGATGTAGACCAAGGAACGGTGGGATGCTTAGCTTGAAGGCATTGTCACCTACAACCTTGGTAATGGTGTATGGACCATATCGGAGCAGGCAAAGCTTGCAGTGGGGTCCAGCGAGGCTCTCCTTCTACAAATGTAGCCAAAATTTGCCACCCACCTAGAACTTGTGAGACACTCGATGATGATCATGGTGTTGCTTGCACTAAGAATTTTCTCTGTCCAGTATATCATGAACCTGCTGGCGAATGCGTTGAATGCACTCAATGAAGCTATTAGCCCCGTCAGATTTAGACTGGACATGAGTCGAATTTGCATAAATAGCTATAAATGGTATGGCCACATCCATAGGCATAATGGTTGAAATCCCATCCCTACCTGACAGGGGCTATGGCCCATTGAGCTATGGATAGTTCTGTTGTAGCTGTGTTGGACATAGGGGAGGCTTTCATCCCATGCACATGGATGATTTGAGTTGTACATGCACAGAATGTGTACGATCATTGTTATGTAACCATCTCACAAAATAGAAAAAAAGATAGATAAACGACTTCAAAATCAACCTCTTCGAGGGGGAAACCTCCTTTACATTACACAAATAAACAATTCTTGGATGGTACAAATGACAAGACCTCCTTTCTATATATAGGAGTCTAAGGGGTCACAATATAATTAGAGTTGACAAAACAATAATAATGTAAGGGCACAACAATAACAACAGTGGGCTTCTATGGGGCACAATAATAATAATATGGGGACAACATGGGCATAAAAATAACAATAAGGGGCTACAATGACAATAATAATAAGGGACTACACTAGTATTACAGGGACCTAACATGCCCCTCTCCTTCACAAAATTTTTGTCCTTAATGCTTGAGTAGCTTTCGATGCTTCGGTATAAAATTATCATCCTCCCATGTGGAATCTTCAGTGGGTAAGTTCTTCCACTTGATGAGATAGTCTGAAATTGATCGATTTCATAGTTGTAGATTTCTTGTTTCAGTGACTGCTTCAGGTTCCAATATGATTTTTCCTTCCTTGTTAGGTTTTGGAAATATTGTTTGAACTGGGAGCTTGTCACCTATAACCTTATTTAAGCATGAAACATGGAAAAGTGGGTGCACTCGAGAAGATGCAGGAAGTTCCAATTTGTATGCCATAGTACCAATCTTTTCCAAAACCTTGTACAGACCATAGTACTTTGGTGATAATTTATTATCCTTCTTAGCTTGCTTGAGGGACATCTGTTTGTATGGTTGTAGTCGTAGAAATACCCAGTCACCTACGTCAAAACTTCTTTCGCTGTGATGTTGATTTGCCTATTATCTCATTCTATTCTATGACAAAGTCAGGTTATCCTTTAAGAGTTGGAGAATTTTTTGTTGATGCTCAATGTGATCTTCCACACCTTGAACCTTAGAATTTTCTCTTAAATAGCATGTGACGTACGCTGGATGATATCCATAAAGTGCCATAAATGGGGTCATTTTTTCTTAAGTATGGAAGGAAGTATTATATGACCATTCAGCTAGAGGCAACCATTTGACCCATTGTGTCTGTTTATCAGATATAAAGAAACAAAGATATCCTTCCAAACATTTTTTCACTATCTCAGTTTTCCCATCATATTAAAGATGATAAGATGAGCTATGAGCTAATTGAGTACTGAGACAAGAAAATAATTCTATCCAAAAATTTCAAGTGAAAATAGGATCTCTATCGCTTACAATAATCTTTGGGTTTCCTTGTAGCTTTTGAATTGTTTCCATAAATGTAGTGGAAAATGTACTGGCTTTAAATGGAAGAGATAATGCACAAAAGTGTGCATACTTGGTAAGTCTATCAAATACCACCATGATGACACTCTTTCCTTCATACTTGGGTAAACCTATGATAAAATCCATTGAAACCTCCTCCCAACTTTGACTTGGAATGGATAAAGGTTGTATTAGACCTAGGGTCTTAATTATCTCAAATTTATTTTGTTGGCAAACCAAACATTCCGCCACAAACTTTTGAATATTAAATTTAAGGCCATCCCAAAATAATTCCTTCTTAACCCTATGGTAAGTTTTTAAAAATCTTGAATTCCCTCCCAAGGGACAAGTGTGAAAGTCCAAAAGAATCTTTTGTTTGAGTTGGAAATTGTTACAGAGGTATAAGCGATCTTTGTACCATAACGAATCATTTTTCCAGCTAAATGTATCACATGTACTGGGATCTTGCTGCAAATTTTGAATGAGTTCCCACACTTATTCGTCATTCTTCCATTCATCCCTTGCTTCGTTTATCCAATCTAGTTCGATAATAGAAATGGCACAAAGAAATGCTTCCACATCCTCATCATTTCTTGAGAGTGCATCTACAACAACATTTTTCTTCCCTTTTTTGTAGATGATTTCAAAGTCATAACCCAACATCTTTGTGACCCATTTTTGCTTCTCTTCTAAGGATAATCTTTGTTCTAAAAATTATTTAAGACTATCATGATCTGTTTTTACCTTGAAGTGTCTTCCCATTAGGTAAGGTCACCATTTCTTAAGTGCATGTAGTATTTCCACCATTTCCTTCTCATAAATAGCTTTGTGTAAATACCTTCCTTTGATTGGATGACTTTCAAAAGAAATAGGTCTTTATTCTTGCATTAAAAAAACACCAATTCCATTTCCCGAGGCATCACATTCCACAATAAAGGTTTTTGTGAAGTCTAGTGTGGCTAAGACCTGTGCTTGGCACATTGCCTCTTTAAGATGTTCAAAGGCTTTTGTTGCTTCTGGAGTCCAAGAAAATGCATATTTCTTTAGTAATGTTGTTAGAGGTGCTGCTATTCTCCCATAATTCTTAACAAACTTGCAATAATACCTTGTCGACCCCAGAAATCCTCACAACTACTTTTTGGATGTGGGGATTTTCCATTCCTTAATGGCTTTAATTTTGCTAGGGTCTACCTTAACACCTTCATGAGATACAATATGACCCAAATATTCCAACTCTTGTACTCCAAAGAAACATTTAGAGGTTTTTTCATATAATTGTTTCTCCTCCAATAGTTTGAGCACTCTATCAACATCTTGAACATGATCCTTCCAAGACTTGTTGTAGATTAGTATATCATCAAAAAATACTAACACAAATTTTCTAAGGAAGGGTTTGAAAATGGAATTAATCAAATCTTGAAATGTAGAAGGTGCATTGGTAAGGCCAAAAGGCATGAAAAAAAAATCATAATGATCCTCATGAGTTCTAAATGTTGTTTTTAGAATGTCTTTAGTCTTCATTCTGATTTGATGATATCCTGAATGAATTTCCAACTTGGTGAAGTAAATTGCTCCATGCAATTCATCCAATAATTAATCAATGACAAGAATGGGAAATTTATCTTTAATAGTGAGCTTGTTGAGCTCCCTATAATCCGGACACACGCCATGATCCATCCTTCTTGTGCACCAATACTACTGGAGCAGAGAAAGAACTTTTACTAGGTTGAATTATACCATCCTCTAGCATTTATGCAACCATATGTTCAATTTCACTCCTTTTGGCATAGGGATATCTATAAGGCCTGATGTTTGGAGGAACACTTCCAGGAATCAAATGAATAGCATGATCATGATCACGAATAGGTGGGAGGACTTTGGGAGTCTCAAATACCTTGTAATGATTGTCCAAGACTTTTTGGATATCTGTAGAAATAGATGATTTCGATGTGGGAACCTCTAGCGAACATAATTCTGCAATTACACCACGTTGTTCTTTATTTAGAAGCTTATTCATGCCATTAGAGCTGATTATCTTTCCTGGTTTCCCTGTGATACCCCTTAATTCAACTTCCTTTCCTTCTGATTTTTTTTTCAAAAAAATTTCTTGAAAATTAAAAGGTATCGTACCCAAAGATTGTAGCCATTGGAATCCTAGTACAACATCAATGCCACCCATTGGAATGGAAAGCATTGGACTATTCAACACATATTCTCCCATGGATAGCTTGATATTATGGCAC
Source organism: Pinus tabuliformis (assembly GCA_031772625.1). Taxonomy (NCBI): domain Eukaryota; kingdom Viridiplantae; phylum Streptophyta; class Pinopsida; order Pinales; family Pinaceae; genus Pinus; species Pinus tabuliformis. Next base: position 154,274,507 of record CM062812.1, read on the forward strand.
TTTCTAGAGAAATTTATGGTTCCTCCATTTGCAACCATCACTTGACACTCTAGTGCTGGATATAAGAAGCAATTCCTTCGTTTGCTATCTTACAATGAATAAAATTATGGGTACTACCCTAATCAATCAACACTCTTACCTTTTTCTTCTTGATATGTCCTTCTATCTTCATAGTTTGAGGAGTGGTAATTCCAATCCAATGCATTACAAGATATTCTCATATTCATTTCTTCTTTCTCTAGGGTTTGTTCGTGGTGTGTATCCTCTTCTTTTGATGTTTCTTGTTCCTTTTCTTCTTCCTCTTCACAATCTATGTAAAATAATTTCTTCTCAGCACAGTTATGACCTTTAGTGTATTTTCTATCACAACTGTAACAAAGCCCCTTTTCTCTTTTTTCTTCCAATTGTTGTGGTGTCAACCTTATAGATTTTGGAAGGCTAGGGGCAACAACACTTCCATATTTATAGTTTTGATTGGTAGGCTTCCTTGTTTCCATAATTTTTCTTTCAGTTTTTCTTGCCAACTTGAATGCCTTCTCCCATGAATTAGGTTCCCAAAGGCGCACCTCATGTTGGATTCTATCCTTTAAAGTCCCTATGAACACATCAATACTATGCTCCTTTGTAATATCTTTTACCCTTATATTCAATTTTTTGAAGTCCTCAATGTCATGCTCCACCATTGAACCCTTTTGTTTGAGATTTATCAATTGGCTAAAAAAGGTGTTTCTTTTTGTACCCTCATAATGTGCTATCATTTCTTCCATAAGAATTTCCCAAGTGACAATTTGTTTATGAGAGCAAAGCCATCGATACCATACAAACTGATTGGGTTCCAAATATAAAGTTGCAATGCGTACCATTTGTGTGTTTTGCACTTTATGGATATCGAAATATTGCTCCATCTGTAGTATCCATGTTACAGGATCCTTGCCATCAAACTTCCTCATATCGATCTTTGAAACATGTTGGGTCTTCAATCCAACGTTAGAGTCTATGACATCATGAATAACATTTCTTACGTTCTCATTATGAGTTTCCTCTACTACCTTTTCTCCATTAGGAAGCATTTCTTGTAGCAACTTTGACGAACCTCCTTTCAAACCTTCCATGTATTTCTTCAAATCTGCAATGTTTAATTCTAAACCATCCATATTAGCTTCTACTCCATCCATCTTAGCTTCGACACCATTCATCTTAGCTTCCACACCTTTCTTTAAACCATCCATATTAGCTTCTGTTACTTTTTGTGAGAGTGAAATTTGTTGCACTTGGTCTCGTAATTTTGATATATCATGTTGCATTTCTTCCTCTTCTTCATGAGTCATGCTAGAGCTTTCAGGTTTCATAGTATGTGTTTCCATTTTATTTATTAGGGGCATCAATTAATGATAATTAAGCTTCATTGTGCCCTTTGAATTCCTTCAAACTAATTTTTCAAACCAAACTTATGCAAAATTTTAAAAAGACTACACACATTTTTTCACTGTGTAGGAGATCGATATTGAATCTGTTGTATCTCTGTAATTTTGGATCTCCAAGGTCTGAAATTTTGTGCCGCAATAGCCCAATGCATCCTATTTACAACCCCGTGCGTATGATTAATATTGGATTCTACAAGAAAGAATTATTCCAAATCTCCAACAATGACCTAATTATAGATTGGTTCAGTAGAGCAAACTTGTACGAAGTGCAACATGTCATTGTTTCGACCTTCAAACCTGGAAATGATATGCATAAAACTATAGTCCATCTTATTTCTGTAAATTCTTACGAAATTTCAATCTTATTCTCAGAGAGAATGTTGTGATGCGTTTCCTTAGGTCACCTGTTTGAGATATAATTCGGGAGCCTGCAAAACCCTAACGTCCTTGGATCATATCTCAGAAAATATAGCAAGAAAAGATCTGAAATTCGTACCCAAGGTGCATCATGATTTTGGCTCAAATGGGTTATAATTTTAGATTCTGAAACTTCATTGAAAAATAATTATAGCCAAAATTCCATGATGACCTGTTTGAAGTAGCGAAACCCTAGAATCCAAAGCTCTGATACTTAATGTTTTGCAACCAACTCACAAAATAGAAGAAAAGATAGATAAACGACTTCAAAATCAGCCTCTTCGAGGGGGAAACCTCCTTTACATTACACAAATGAAAAATTCTTGGATGGTACAAATGACAAGACCTCCTTTCTATATATAGGAGTCTAAGGGGTCACAATATAGTCAGAGTCGACATAACAATAATAATGTAAGGGCACAAAAATAAGTATAGTGGGCTTCTATGGAGAACAATAATAACAATATGGGGAAAACATGGGTACAAAAATAACAATAAGGGGCTACAATGACAATAATAATAAGGAATACACTAGTATTATGGGGACTTAACAATCGCCCTATTAACGACCTCTGTTTGGCCACCATTTTGGGGGTGGAACATCATGGACTTAGTAAGTTTGGTATCCAACTTCGACTATAGACTTGACCAAAATTCACTTAGGATCATGTTGTCCCAATCTGAGATAATGGATTTTGGGATCCCAAAGTGTACCCACACTCGCTCAAAGAAGAGCTTAACAGTGGTCTCTGTTGTGATACTCTTCATGCAGGCTGCCATGATGGCCATCTTAGAGAATATGTCGATGACCACGAAAACACAATCATTGTTGTGCTTGGTAGAAGGAAGACCTAACATGTAATTCTTGAGATAGATTCCTAAGGTTGACTAGGCGTATGTATAGGAGTATATATGCCTTGCTTCTTGATGGTTGGTTTAGTAATGACGCAAACACTGCATGATCTAATGTAGTTCCCAACACCTAACGAAGTTTAAGCCAATAGAAATACTTTTGCAGTATCACCACTATTTTCTCTACTCCGAAATGTCCAGCGACCCGACTGTAGTGTGCCTCCCAAATAATCTTGGCATGCTCATTTTAAGGAACACAAATGTTTCCCAGGTGGCATAATAGTGCATCGTGAAGGTGAAAATTTTGAATTTTTCCCTTCCAAGAGTGTTTGGTGTGTGATGATGAATTCAGGATCGCTCTGGTAAATATGTAGCCACCCTGAAGTCTCGTGCCCGTAGGAATCGAGCACAGTGATTAGCGCCATGACTGGTGGTCGGCTAAGGCAGTCTACAACATTATTGGTGCTTCCCTTCTTGTACTTAATGTTCGAATGGAACTGTTGCAGGTAGGTGGACCATTTCTGATGGCAATCATTTTGCAACTTCCATTGTGTTTGTATGAACTATAGGGGTCGGTGGTTTGTGTGGATGACTATTTCCTTCCCCAGAATGTAATGCTTCCATTGATGATAAGCATGCACAATGGAATACATTTCTTTGTCGTAAGTGGGATACTTTTGGATTGTGTCTGAAAGTGTCTCACTATGGTAGGCCACTCGATGCCCATGTTGAGTAAGAATTGCGCCAATAGCATAGTCAGAGGCGTTTGTCTCAATCTCAAATGGTTGCAGCAGGTCTGGTAATGTGAGCACTAGTGCAGAGTAGAGGCGATGATTCAATTCGATGAATGCCTTCTGTTGGGTTTCAGACCAAAAAAATATTTTCTTTCCCTCTACCCTTGGTGACTTGATTTAAAGGATGAGTGATATGAGAGAAACCCAACATGAACCTGTGGTAGAAATTAGCAAGACCCAAAAGTTGTGGAGCTCTGTTAGATTGCTTTGGGTTGGCCAATCTCGAATGAATTGAATCTTGGCTAGGTCCACATGCATACCCTTCTCATTAATGATGTACCCTAGTGTTGGCTTGTATGGGCCTAACCCAGGCTCAGAGGTGATTTAGCCAAGCAAATCCCGGTACTACTGGTCCTTTTGGTAACAGTCCGTGGAGCGCAGACTGAGGTCTCACCCGAAGTAGTATGGGAGGGTACTGGAACCAGGTTTCCGCACCCTGGGGATGTCTGATGATCTTCTGGAGGTCCACAGTTTGACCCTGCGAGCACGTTGCTATGCACACTTGTTATTCCTTCACAACCTGTGATGCTGCTTCCACGCAGCCCTACTCGGGGCACAACCCGTATTATACCCAGGTTCCTTGCTGTTTAATCTATTATTGCCCTATTACTTAACTTATTTGTGTAATACTAGTGATTATTACAGCATATCCAGCAATCATATTAGAGTGCGCGGTAAATAAAACAGTATAAATATAAAGAAGGAAATGCACAAGTAGATACACAGAAATAGGAATCAACTTCTCTTTATTATTCTTTGATCAAGATTACAGACTCGACACTACTCTGCGCACTCAGCTGCAGGGGTCTGCGCACTCAGCTACAGACTCTACTAGGCCTCTGCGCACTCAGCTACAAAGCCTCTTCCTACTACTACGACCCAATACCCTTAGACTCCTATTCTATGCTCAAACCATTCATATTCCTTTCTCCAATCCACTATCTTTACAACTTAGAGCCTCGCTCTATTTATACAACCCCATGGTCCGCGGACTATGGTAGGCCGACATGACTTTACATTACTTTACAATACTTTAGGGCGGACAACCCTATGACTCAAGTTATACTTTGCACTCTCTGCCCGCAATTCGCAGAGTCTTACAATACATTTGACCAAAACTTGGGCTTTGAGCCCAAAAACATACTGTGGGGGGATTCCATGCCCAACAAGCTCCTAACACAATCATCGTGACTCATCCTCGAGTCACTCAGTTGCTGTGGAAATCTTGGGGTGAAGTCCCTCCAACTAGTCCCGTACTGCTCGAAGGTCTGCGGTGCACTGTTCTACGGTTTGATGGATCTGTTTCATTCTTGCTTTGGAATCATCTATGTTTGAATTGTGTCCTTACCTTGGTACTGGCATCTACTGCATGTGTTTATAGTCCTGTGCCCTGGTCTGGCACCTCGAGTCATGAAGACTGTGCTTCGGCCAGTTAGTCAGATAGTCAGCCCACCCGTGTAGGGCTTCAAGCGACTGTTGTTTACTTTGCACGGGAAGGGTTCTCCATTTAGTTTAACTAGCTGAACCACACCTCTGTCTGTGACCTCCTTAACCACATATGGTCCTAGCCAGTGCATTTTGATTTTTCCCAAAAGAATTTCAAACTTACTGTCATACAGTAGCACTAAGTTGTTTACCTTGAAGGTGTGCAACTTGATATGGCGGTCGTGCCAGGCTTTTTCATGTTGGTTTTGTACCTACTGATGAAATCCAACCAGAAACCATTCTTCCTCTAGTTCTTCTAATTGTGCGAGCCTTTCTTCCAGAGCTTTGCGGTCCATCATGCCTGTGAGCGCTGTTATTTGCAGACTAGGTACAATTTATTCCATCAGCATGATAGCTTCCATGCCATATACTAACTGGAAAGGTGTATGTGCCATCAATTTTTTTCACGTTGTCATGTACGCCCATAATATGGCAGGTACGTGCAGGTCCCAGTCATTTTTCTATGCGTTACATATTTTGGTCAGCGCAGTCTCCAGTATTTTGTTGAATGCCTCTACTATCCCATTATCTTGCGGGTGGTATGGTGAACTTTTCTGATGATATACCTGGAACTCTTCCATGAGCGCGCCGATGGTTTCATTCAGGAAATGTGTTCCATGGTCACTCATTGAGATTTTCAGACAACCAAATCGTGTCAACACGTTTTTGAACAAAAATTTTGCAGCCGTAGTGGCCGTGCAATCCTTGACCGGCTGCGCTTCTGCCCATCGTGTCAGGTACTCTGTCGCGGTGATGATGTAGCATGCACCCATCTTTCCTTGAGGTTTGATCGGTCCCACAAATTCGATTGCCCATTTTTCAAACAAATGCAGTGTCATTTGTGGATTTAGTGGCTTCTCGTCCTTTCATGATGGTTTTCCAGTCCTTTGACATACATCGTAGGCCCTACAGTGCGCTTTCGAATCCTGGTGCAGGGTTGGCCACCATAACCATGCACAGAGAATATTTTGTGCAGTCACGCGTCCTGCATATTGTCCTCCTGCAACACTCCCATGTGCTTCCGCGAGGATCTGACCTTGTTCAAATTTAGGTACGTATCTTCGCAATATCTCATCATTTCCCATTTTGTAGAGATGCCCCGCGATGACAAAAAAGTCCATCGTGCGCATCACCAATTCCTTCTTTTGTTGGATTGAGTATTCCTTCGATGCAGTCCCTGTTGTTAGAAAATGGATTATATCTTTGAAGTGCCCATCTGTGACGTGCACTGCAAAGAGCTATGCATCAGGTAGTCCCTCCTCCAAATTTGTTGGTTCCTCACCCGTCTCAATTCGTGACAAGTGATCTGCTCCTGCATTTAGGTGTCCCAGCTTGACTATGACCTCAAAATCATATTCTTGAAATCGTAAAATCCATCTGCATATGCGCCCCCCCAACGCAGGCTTGTTCACTAGGTATTTCAACACGAAATGGTTGGTATACATCTTGAAATGTCCTCCAAGTAAATAGTGTCGATATTTTTGGAGCGCGTACACCATTGCCAACCCCTCATGCTCGGTGGTAGACTATTTCTTTTCTACTTTGAATAGTCTCCAACTTGCGAACGCGATCGGGTGATCCACGCCCTCCGCACCTTCCTGTGTGAGTACGGCTCCCAGCGCAATACACGACACATCAACATGTACATGAAATTCCACATCCCATTTTGGGAAGACCAGGATTGGAGCAGAGGACAGTTTCCCCTTCAGGGCATCCAAACTCTTCATGCAATCATCATTCCAACAATATGTAGCATCCCTTTTCAATATCTTTTCCATCGATGCTATTATTTGGGCATAACTTTTGATGAGCTTCCTATAGTATCCAGTGTTCCCCAATGTAGCATGCAGTTGTTTAACACTTCGTGATGCTTCCAAATTTAGAATAACGACAATCTTCCCAGGGTCTAACATCAGGCCTTGTTTGCAGACCACATGTCCCAGTAGGTTTCCAAAGGGAACAAGGAATGTGCACTTCTTAAGGTTCAATGCAATCTGGTGTCAGCAACAAGTACCCAACATCAAGCGTAAGCTCACTACATGGTGCTTAACTAATCCAAAGATAGTCCAATCATCCAAATAGACCTCTAAGAACTTGTGGATGTATTATTTGAACATGGCCACAATGATGTGGGAAAATATAGCTGGCGCGTTCTTTAGTCCAAACGACATAATGGTGTATTGGAAGCAGCCCCATTCTATTGCGAAGGACATTTTTCTCCTATCTTCCGGCACAATCTTGATCTGATGGTACCCCGAGAACCCATTCGTGAATGAGTATGCTTCCTGACCGCCAACATTTTCCAGTACTTCATCCATGAATGGTGTTAGGAATGGATCGTGTACACAGGCGTTGTTCAGCTTCCTAAGGTCCACGCATATTCTTATTTTTCCCTTTTGTTTTTTCTCCTGTACTACCATAGGACTCACCCAGTCGGATTCTTCTACTTGTTCAATAATTTTGGCTGCGAACATCTTGTCTAATTCGTCGCGGACCTTCTCTTTATACTTTGGATTCAAGCGGTAAGGTCGTTGCTTAACTAGCTTTGCGTCAGGTTTTAGAGTGATCTTCATCATCCCTAAGTCACCAATGATCCCTTTTAAGTCCATAATTTTGGTTGGGAACAAGTCTTGGTATTCACAGAATAACTCAGCAACCTTATCCACCATGGCATCGTCCCAATAGTCCCCAAGTGTTGCGTACCTTGGCTCCATCTCTGTTCCAATGTTTACCTGCTTTGTTTTTAGCGGCGTGGTGAGGTCAGGATCCTTAATTGATGGTCCTCAAACCTCGCGACAACCTTCTGTTTCTAGAATATTAATATTTCGTGGCTCCTCATCATCCTCCTCAACATTTATTTTATAACACTCTAGCGCGCTGTTTAACTGTGTTTCCCATTCTGGCTGAAGTACTTCCATTGGATCCTATGGTATTTTGAAGATAGTGGCTTTTACTACTTGTAGCACATCGTCAATAGTATCCGACCAATGATCTTCAAATGTGAAGGTTAACAAAAATCCCTTGTGCAAGACATCCCATTCGCCCGTACCATGGCGGAGCTCCGTCTCAGTACACCAATTCATGGGTATGACATCTAGGGTATGCTAGAATAAATGTACCCATTCAGGCTGTGGCTCTTCCTCGTAGACCTTGGTCCATTTCACGAGGTGTGTGCGTGGATCATCTCGTCCCTCATATTTGTCTACTAGCTGTATTTGTGGTTTCCCAAATCGTAGGCTCATCATTCTTCTGCAACCACGCCAGTCCTCAAAACTTCCTTTATGCGTACCCAACCATCGTGCGAGCGTCGCACGCAGTGCCCACTTCAGTGCATCGAACAACTGCTGTTCTAGCACTGCACTTTCAAATTTGCTCAGGAATTCATCCACCGCTGGCAACCCATCATATGTTGGCAGATCCCTTGCTTCTGTTGTCACACAACGCAGTGATCTAACTATCATGTTGCAATTAAGTGTTGTTACTTCATGTAGCCGATTCTGCCATCGCTCTATCTCTTCATCTGAATCTGAGGTGCAGGAGCTTTTGCGCTCCCATGAAATCCTTCCATCTGCAGTTTGATTCACTCAATCCTCTTCTCCCGTAGTTATCTTGTAAATACAATCAAGGTCATCATCACTATCATCATCGCGCACTCGTTCAGTGTATCGCGCTCCTTCAGCTGGATCTAGGGGTACTACTACACGTAGTGACTTTTTCTCAAAGATCATTTTTCTCTTCTTCAAATTTATGACTCCGTTCACATCGGTGGCCCAGTCTATTTGTAGTAGCCCAGGATAGGGATTACTGTCATCGACAATCTCTATCACTTCAAAATCCACCTGCGCGCTCGCACCTTCAATATCTACTATTACCCCTTGCAATATTCCCATGGGCAAGATCTTCTGTTGGTTCGCCATTCGTAATTGAATAGGAGACCACTAAAGTGCGGGTTTGCCCATGTGTTCCCATGTTTTATTTGGTAGTACATTCGCCTCCGATCCCAGATCCAGGATTACCTGATCCATTTCATACTCGTTGATTTGCGCAGTCAACCTCATTTCCATTCCTGTGCGTAATGCATGTTGTCTAAGTTTTCGGACCATGCACGGTTCTCCTGACCCCACTCACCTAGTGATAAGTTCCTACAGCCCTTTTACTACCTTGCTGTAGCATAGCAGTTTCATGCATGTCTCTAGAAAGGTAGTGAGCATTGAAGGATCCATTCCTGGTTCTAATTGATCCTTACTACCTGAAGTGGAGGCCTCCATGAAGCTCTTCTTAGCTTCCATGAATGTCTCCTTCGCCCGTTCTAAATCAAATTCAGGTTCCTTAGTAGGAGCCTTGTGAACCCACACACTTTCTTCTGGCTGCTTACCTTTATCATCGCCAGTGGTCATATCGCTCTTGAGCATCATGTTTACATTTTGGTGTTCTTCGCACAGTTCAGACCTCATCATCTGTAAATTCTAAGTCGGAGGTGTTAGGGCCTAAATCTACCTCAGGCTGAGAAAGGTAGGATTTAGGGTAACATCAAACCAGGCTTAACCTGGTAGCTAGCCCTACCAGGTCGGGAGAGGGCTCTCTCCTTGTCAATATCAGGAAAAGATGGCTACTATAGCTTGAGATTACTGATTTTAGGCTAGGTATATGTACAGAGGTGTTTGATTGAATTTGATGATGTTTTTTTGGTTCAAATGGAAAGGCAGATTTTGGGTCTTGGGAATGAGGCTCAGTTTTGCAGAGTTCTCAATGGGGCAAGGTAGGCAAGTGATTTGATACTTCAAATTTAATGAAATGGAGAGATTTAGACAAGTGAGGAGTTGAAGAGGGCAAGAAAACCTCAGGGATCCTCTTCAAACAGCTGAAAACATCAATAACCAACAAACCCTAGGTAGAGCACTGCAATTTCAATGGATTCTACCTTTATCCCTTGTTTGTTTTAGTTAAGAAGAAGCAAGAGAGATAATGGCATACATAAAACACATATAAACTTACATTTACAGAAGGAAACACAATATCAAAGAAACATTCCACATGAATCCCATAGAGTGCTGCGAACCCTGGTCTATTCCTTAGCCAAAATTGTTGAGAAAATGTATACATTGAAGCTCCAAGCTTTCTCAAAAGTCCAACCATGCTAATGACTGAAAAAACATAAGATATAGGCAAAAAAAACTCATCCTAGCCTCTAGGGGTCGAGCTCATGAGTTTAGGAGATGTTCCAACAAATTCTAAACTGAGAACTAAAAAGTAGGCAGTGGAACAACTTGTCTCTAGAAACTAGGGAACTGATTCATTCAGTTGCAAACTACTTTTTTATAGATGAATCTACCTCCATGAATGAAAATTTGACATAACTACACCAATATCCATCAATTTACATCAAATTACATCATAATTTTGACATTAATAAAGAAAAAAGTCAAACTGTCAAGGAACTAGGTGAACAACAGAGTATACTTGGTCAAACTGAGCAAAATTTCCCTAATGCGCCACGCTGATTTCTCTATGCGTAGTACCTGTTTGTAGCCACTTTTGGAGGCCTTCCTGGTGTCCAAATTTTCTCCAAGTGTACTTGTTGGAAAGGTCTACCTGTATACTTTCCAGAACAAGTATAATTTTTGAATTTGGCCTCCCAACACTGCTTCCTGTGTGTCAAAATAGGGGCAGTAAGGTCATTTTTTGGGTGTTTTTGACCTTTTTGGGGGCTCAAAACCTGTCAAAATTTCTTGGAAATTAGTGAGAATGCATATTTTTTCATGAAAAATCTAAAAATTCTTATTTTTTATCAAAAGGATCCCCCCATCAAAAGCGAGCGCCAGGTGGCGCAGTGCATTGGGCAGAAAAACCTGTGATAACAATTTCTATGCGTAGTGCCTTTTTGCAGACCCATTTTTAGGGGTTTATCGGTGTCAAAATTGGGTGCACAATATCTCGTTGGAAATATTATTGAGTCTAATTTCCAACCCAACTTGAATTTTTTAATTTGGAGTTCATTTTCCCTATCAAAAGTCAAATCTCCCAAGACTGGTCAAAATGTGCAAAATGAGGCTTCCTAAAGGGAGAGTGTTGTTGAAGTCAACGTTTGAAGGTCTTTATCAACCCCAAATTGAGCTCATGATAGCTCATTGGAAATATATTTGTGTCTAGTTATCATTTGACTCATCAAGCAAGTCATTTGGCCAACCAAGCTAGGAGAAATCTTGATTTTCCCAAAGTCACTTCAGAGGTGCATCAATTCTCCTAAGGCAATTGTATTTTTGACATTTCTCTAAAACCATGACACCTGTGTGAAAAGTGAAGGAGGTGTTTCTTCCTTGGAATATTTTGGAAAAAACCTCTCTTAGGGTTTCCAAATTCATCTTTCCTTGCTCAGAAACATCATTTGAGTAAAACCTACCCTGATGTGTGGAACAAGGGATTTGTTGAAATGAAGGGAAATGAAGGAGATAAAGGGCTTCTAAATTATTGAGGAAATTTTGGGGAGTAGGGAGGGATGTTAGGAAATAGGGAAAAGTGGAATTTCAAATATTGAGTGAGGGCAAGGGGTCCAAAATGGCAAAACACAGGCCTAGCCTAGAAAATTTCCAAATTGTAGCAAGAAACTAGGGTTTGTGGGAAAATGAGGAACTTAAGGGATATCAGTGATGGGAAGTGTTTAATAAGGTACATTAAGGATAGGGGAAGGTGTATGAACATCAGGATACAAGTTTTGCTGATGATTTGACCATCCAAGAGAAATTACCTTCAAAACCCTAGGAGAGGGAAATAAACCTTACCTAGGCACAATTGAAGCATGAACAAGGTGTAAAATGACCCATTGAAACCTGACATGATGATGAAAACCCTCTGAATGATGGTACACTCAGCTGAATGGTGACATGAAGCTCTTGGGAAGAATCATTGACAGTTTCATCATCCCTCTCATAGGAAGGATCAAACTCCATGTTTGCCAATGTTTGAGTTTTCTTAGATGAGTATGAAGAGATTTTAGGTGTCTTTGATCTTTTGCTGCCAAGTGTATGAAAATGTATGAGGGACTATGAAGGGAGAGGGTAAGAGGGATTTTGGGAATGTTGCTAACTGGAATTTGGGGAATTGAAGGTTTTTAGGGACAGTTTTGAGGTTTGGGAATTTTGTAGCTAGGGTTTGGGATAATGGGAATTAGGAATAGGGGTGAATGAATTTAGGGATATGGGGGATAGTAAAATGGGTTAATGAAACTAGAAAATAAGTGAGGAAATAAAAAGGTGAGGGAGTGATGGCCACAAAAACAAATTTACAAACCCTAAGCAATCATATCTTGAGCAAAAATTGCAAGGAAGTAGGGTTTGAATTTTTTTATACTAAATCATCATAAACATCTTAAGACACACTTTCATTGGCATTTGAAGAGTTGTTGACTTACTTTGGACTGGAGGAAACCAAGCAAATTGATAATTTGGATGAATTTGTGGTGAAAATGGGCTTGCAGCTCTATGCGCCACGCCTTCTGTATGCGTCGCGCCCCTGAAACTTGCCCAAATTGCTACAGTTTTGCTCTTTTCTTTCAACCCGACTGTTCTCTTGTTCACTCCTTCTCCTTTGGATTCCAATGAGCTCTTTAAACATGACAAATGGTTTATATACAAAAGATTTTAATTTTTCACTTATCAAAAACCCACTTTGTAATGTTTGCATTTGACTTGTTTTTCAAACTCTGTTTTTGGGCAGTTTGCTTTATTTTTGCCTATGATGAACTGAATGCTTTGATTTTTTATTTGCCTTGCAGGTGATGGAAATGATGAAGCTTGGCAAGGTGACCAGGGTTGCTACTGAAGTTATTACATATGGAAAAACTGAAATTAAATCAAATTTATACATAAAAACATAAAAAACTCTGTTTTTCCTCAAAACAGGGCTTTGAGGAAAAATCAATCACTGAGCATGTGATTATAGAAATTATTGTTGTTGAAACTTTATTTGTCCTGCTCATGCACCTGCTGACCTTTATTGAGCATTTTGAAGACCTTTTTGACGAAACCCTAGACCTAATGAGACCTAAACCCTAGAAATGACTCTTGCAAATTTAAAGACAAAAAGTGACTGCAGTTGATCTTGATGAATGGAAATGAGCTAGTAGGTAAAGGAAATGAGGGAAAATGTGTTATGAAACCAGCTCAAGAAAAGATAGAAAAGATAGATCAACGCCTTAGAATTCAGCCTCTTCGAGGGGGCAACCTCCTTTACATTACATAAATGAACAATTCTTCGATGATACAAATGAAAAGACCTCCTTTCTATATATAGGAGTCCCAGGGGTCATAACATAATCAGAGCCGACATAACAATAATAATGTAAGGGCACAATAATAACGATAGTGGGCTTCTATGGGGCACAATAGTAACAATATGGGCACTACATGGGTACATCAATATAATAAGTGGGTTGTACTAATAACAATAAGGTGTTACACTAGTAGTATAGGGGCCTAACATGCCCCTCTCCTTCAAAAATCGTTGTCCTCAATGCTTGAGTAGTTCTTGATGCTTCTATATAAAATTATTGTCCTCCCATGTGGAACCTTCAGCAGGCAAGTTCTTCCACTTGATGAGATACTTTGAAATTGATCGATTTCGTAGCTGTTGGGTTCTTGTTTCTGTGACTGCTCCAGGTTCCAATATGATTTTTCCTTCCTCTTCAATTTCTGGCAATATTGTTTGAATTGGGATCTTTTGCAACTTTTGAATAAGTGGCCATACTTCTTCGTCCTTCTTCCATTCATCCCTTGCTTTGTTTATCCAATCTGGTTGGATAATAGAAATAACACAAAACAATGCTTCCGCATCCTCATCCTTGAAGAGTCTTCCCATTCGGTAAGGTCGCCATTTTTTAAGTGCATGTAGTATTGCCAACATTTCCTTCTCATAAATAGCTTGCTTGAGATGTAGCAGTAAAAATACCCAATCACCTACATCAAAACATTTTTCACTACAATGTTGATCTACCTGTTGTTTCGTTTGATTTTGCACCGAAGTGGCGTTATCCTTTAAAAGTTGGAGAACTTGTTGTTGATGCTCGATGTGATATTTCACTACTTGAACCTTTTTCTTCTTGATATGTCCTTCTATCTCTAGAGTTTGAGGAGTGGTACTTTCTTCCAGTCCTTTACAAGATATGGTCGGATTCATTTCTTGATGCTCGATGTGATCTTTCACTTCTTGAACATTTTTCTTTTTGATATGTCATTCTATCCTGATAGTTTGAGGAGTGGTAATTTTGACCAATGAATTACACGATATGGTTGGATTCATTTCTTCTTTCTCGATGTGATCTTTTACTTCTTACACCTTTTTCTTCTTGATATTTTCTTCTATCTTGAGAGTTTTAGTGGTAATTCTTGCCAGTGCTTTACAAGATATCGTCTGATTCCTTTCTTCTTTCTCTGGGGTGGGGTCCTGGCGTATATCTTCTTCTTTCGATATTTCTTGATCATTTTCTTCCTCCTCTTCATATTCTATGTAAAACAATTTCTTCTCAGCACACTTATGACCTTTAGTGCATTTGCTATCACAATTGTAACAAAGCCCTTTTTCTCTTTTTTCTTCCAATTGTTGTGGTGTAACCCTTGTAGGTTGTGGAAGGCTAGGAGAAACAACACTTCTATCTTTATAGTTGTGAGGGGTATGCTTCGTGGTTTCCATAATTTTTCTTTCCACTATGTCACAAAGCCTTTTTACTATTTCCAATTGTTGTGGTGTTGCTCTAAAGAAGGTGTTGCTCTTTGTATCCTCATAATGTGCTATCATTTCCTCCGTGAAAATTGACCACGTAACAAGTTGTTTACGAGAACAAAGCCCTTCATATCATAAAAATTGATTTGGTTCTAAATATGAAGATGCAATACATACCTTTTGTAATAGTGGTACATCATGTAGATCAAAATATTGCTCCATCTGAAGTATCCAATTTACCGGATCCTTGCCATCAAAATTCCTCATCTTGCTTTTTCTTGATTTTAGGAGCTCGATATTGAAACGACTGTAACTCTGTACTTTTGGATTTTTAAGTTCTGAAATTGTGACTTGTAGTAGCCCTCTATGTCCTCTTTCTAATTCCACCAGTCTGATCCAAATTGGATTCTCCAAGAAAGAGTTATGCACAATCTCCCAAGATGACCTGATTATAGACCTTTCCAGAAGAGAAAACTTGTATGAAGTGCCACGTGTCACTGTTTCAACCTTTGGATCTAAAAAATGCATACAAAAAAATACAGTCCGTCCTCTTTTGGTACATTCTTATGAAATTTCAATCCGATCCCCAGAGAGAAAGTTATGAGGATTTTCCCCAGGTCATCTCTTTGGAATGTAATTCAGGAGTATGAAAAAAGACCAACTTCCTCATATCATATCTCCATAAATATAGTGCTAAAAGCTCTGAAATTCAGACCCAAGGTTCAGCGCAATTTCTTCTCAAATTGGTTTTTTTTGCAACTTCTGAAACATCGCAGAAAAAAAGTTATAGCAAAAATGCCACGATGACCTGTTTGGAGCAGCGAAACCCTAGAATCCAAAGCTCTGATACCAAATGTTATGAAACCAGCTCAAGAAAAGATAGAAAAGATAGATCAACGCCTTATAATTTAGCCTCTTCTAGGGGGCAACCTTCTTTACATTACATAAATGAACAATTCTTCGATGATACAAATGAAAAGACCTCCTTTCTATATATAGGAGTCTCAGGGGTCATAACATAATCAGAGCCGACATAACAATAATAATGTAAGGGCACAATAATAACAATAGTGGGCTTCTATGGGGCACAATAGTAACAATATGGGCACTACATGGGTACATCAATATAATAAGTGGGTTGTACTAATAACAATAAGGGGTTACACTAGTAGTATAGGGGCCTAACATGTACAACAAGCCACTATCATCAGATGATCCATGCTCCTAATGGAATGCAGTTGACTGAGTGAGACACCTAATATTTAATGCAACAAGAGAATTTGATCACTAACGGAGGGATGAATATACTGACACTAACGGAAGGGAGCTGAAGTACCCCTTTTCGCGCAGCCTCGCTATCAGTGTAGGGCAGTCTTCTACCTCATGGTCAAACTGAGTACAGTACAAACATGATGTCCTCGTCGAGTTTGTACAATCGTGGGCATAATGCCCTGGCCCTCCCAAATTATCAAAAATTAATTGTCCGTGACCCCTTCCTAGACCCATTCCACCTCAACCTCAACCGCGCCCCTAAAATCCAGTGCGTTGTTATCACTCAGGTTGTTCCCAAAAGTTGTAAGAAAGGGAATACAGCTGAGGTAACCATAAACCAATCTTTTAGATACAGATTCTAGCCAATCTGCATCCAGAGAGGGCTCTCTCTTTATAATTTAGCTTCGTTTTGAGGTATATTAGGCTAGTTATGAAGTGCAAAGGTTTGTTTTGAATTTTGGTTGGAAGGATAGGGGCTCAATAGAATAGTGAGGTAAAGCTGAAGCATTTCAGCCCATTGGGCATGATGGAGTCAAGAAGAGTGGCTTCCTGGGTTAATTTTCTTATCAGAGGATTTATCACAGAGCAAGGTACTCAAATATGGAATAATTTATAGGCTAAAATCTTATGGAATGGAGTCAATGGGTGAAAGGAATTAAGAATCCTTCATCATGTTGACAGAGGGAAAATGGATGATTACTGCTAAGGAGAAATTAAGAATTCCTTAGCTAATATTCAAGATGAAAGAACCAGGGGAAACATGAGCAATTAAGAATTCACT
The DNA here is from genome assembly GCA_031772625.1 of Pinus tabuliformis. Classification (NCBI taxonomy): domain Eukaryota; kingdom Viridiplantae; phylum Streptophyta; class Pinopsida; order Pinales; family Pinaceae; genus Pinus; species Pinus tabuliformis. The sequence goes on from CM062812.1 coordinate 154,291,246, forward strand.
GTTTATGCTAATTCTGAAGAAAACATTAATAATACCAGAGATTGAACACAGAGTGCAGCCAAGCAAATTTTGAGTTATTCTTTTTATCTATTATTTAGATCATGAAAAATAAATGATAAAACACAAAAACTATAAAAAACGAGTTAGAAGAGACTTATTGATCCATAAACGATTCAAGAATTCTGCAACATGGTCCTTAGCATCAATTCGTCATCCAGTAAGCTAAACAAAAATGGTTCCAACAACCTTTTATTCCAAAAATTGTTCAGAATTACAGTCAAAACTATGAACATCCACCACCAACCAACCCCAAATACTTCGTAATGGGGGGGGGGGGGGGGGGGTATTTATACAAAAATCTCAAGATATTACGCAAAATATCTGATAGAAATGAATATCTGCTGACAATTAGTGTTTCTTTTACACAGATAGAGACAAACAATCTCGAAAATAGGGAGACAATAAATAGATGCAATAAATCCGTGCTGTGCTGGTTGATCCATCTTTATGAGAAGTACTGGAGGTAGGTGCTGCAAGTTGGTTCCCAGCTGCTTTCTACGGATCCTCTGTGTTGATCTTTCTGCTTTGGCCGGACTTCCTTTAACGCTGATGTGATGCATTTTGACCCGCAGGACCATGGTTCATTTCTGTTCTGCGCATTATAATAAATGGTGCACCATTTTTCATTGACAAAAGATAAACTTACAGGATCTCTAACATGTTTTTCCACCATTCTGGGCCTGGTATTTTATGTCTCTACAGCTTCCTTAAAGTCTCGTTAGTCTATGTGTACCTGAAGAAGTTAGGAGGGATGGTGAACAGATGCTTCACCTCATGCTCTATATAGAATATATTTTCCAGGCTATCATAAAGGGATTGGCCAGATGGAAGTGCATTTTCTCCTGAAGTACTTGAAGATGCATTAGCTTTGTCATGCGGAAAGAGTCAATTTTGCAGACAAAATTGACCTCCCTAGAAGTTAAGGCTTTCTAGTGACAAACAAAACAATCAAGCACTATCTTTCCCTAAATATGCATTTAAAATACAAGAAACCAGGTGTTTAAAGCATACCTTTAGTCCAACGCTATTTGTAGCAGCCAAGCCTCTCCGATCCAGATGAGCTCCTCCTTCTCTTTGAAACTTGCATTCACTAACAAGCAAACGATTACATAGCACCTGAATAACTCATATAATAAAACATATTCATCATAAAGACCAAGGAGTATATGAAACAAATTATATATAACAACTTGTTGAGAAAAATGAACTTAATTGTATTAATTGGAAACAAAAGAAACCATTACAACCAGTGCCTTGGTGTTGTGCAGGTCCCTCCCAGGGTCCAGCAAGGGTTCTCCTTTACTTTGATCAGCTCACCCACTTCCAAATGAAGCTAAGAAAGGATGGGAATCTCTCCTCTCAAGCTCTATAAGGGAGTCCTAATTTCAGCAACATCTACCCTTAGGAATGTTCAGCTTTCAACCTCCCCTCCCTCTGGCCCAATGCATGTATTTATAATGCTTTGGAGGAAGTTAATCAGGTCCACCATCAATGGGATAAGCCCCTCTTTCAATGGGATAGCTCCCCTCTTGATGGGATAAGTTCCTCTTTCATAGGGATGCATGAACCATCTGGAGGCGCTCAATACACGTCAAACCATCTTCTAGAATGCTCTAGATTCGACCACAAGTAACGTTTTTGAAGTAAAACTCGCGCCTTTTGACCTTTACAGGAGTACGCACCCACCCCTTTACAGACAGAGCGTACAAGTACGCAGGTATTGTGAACTTGAGGTGCGTACACGCAGGTAAGGTTAAGAGAAACTGCGTAACCAGAGTTAATTGACTTTTTAAGGACTTTCTCTCTTTCTTGGAGTTTGACATGAGGAGCAGAGGTATAAGACTTGCCAAGGAGGATAGTATGACAGTTGATGGAGCCATACTGACTGCAAATAGTCATGGTGACAAATTTTAGTGTAACAGATTGCCCCCTAAAGTGCGAAGCCTGTAGTAGATTAGGTTTCATATCATCTAGGAAGGGTGAAGTACTTTATCATTTCAAGAATTATCTTGTGGAGAGCCCAGTCGGAACCTGAAAATATTCAACACAAAATACTTATATAAGATCATATCATCACTGAGGTAGGAATTCCCATACTCAGATTGAAAACTTTAACTAACAAACTAACTACTGCTCTAATATATGAATGATTTCGCAGTACATCATAATCATAGACTCATGTAGACACAGTATGGACGCAGCCATCTGTTTATGATTAGTCTACTGTATAATGAATACAAAACTCCTCGCAGCCTGAATGGTGGAAACTAGATCCAGGGTCTTCATTTCTACTTCCCGAAATGGTACGATTCTATCCATGCGAATAAATGAGTTGATGTCGAACATGGTAGAAACCACTTGATTACCAGTCGATGATGTAAACTGTTAATAAATGTGAGAGAGACCACCAGTGATGTCAATGGTTCTCAAAGTACCCAGTACAATCCATGAGATGTGAATGAATGTGTTGATGTCGAACATATCACGGAATCCTTCGATCGAAAGTCAATGATGTAAACTGTCGTCAAAGGCGAGAAACCTGCCATTGATGCATGCAGATTTCAAGGTACTGACGATTTCTAGGTCATCTTTCTAGATAATGTGCTGATGTCGATAGAAAGCGACCCATTGCAGGCAAGCTCACAACACGAAATCATAGATCAAGTTGAAGAAATGTAGCTGTAAGGACTGACTCAGGGATGGTCAAGATGGATGACGGGTATTTTGCAGATGAATGGTTTGTTTGCAGTGACCTCTTGAACACATAACGGCACAACAGATGGCTTGGTGACAATTGACCCAAAGTTAATACCCGGAACCGGCTGAAGATTTTCAATGTGGTTTGATCAACTGTTAGGCAAATGATTTCCCAACCCAGGTGAATGAAAGGTGTCATGTTCAAGAGTGGTGATAAGGTTTCTCTGAGACAAAGGATAACAAATAGGCTCATTTTTCTCTCTTTTCCCCCACCAGTTATGGCAAGTACCTCTTTATTTTTTACAAGCTTGAGGAGGATAACATATGCTTGATTATAAGCTCATCCTTCGGATGAGTCCAACTTAGTTTAGATTCGAACCCTAAGAAGGAGTGGTCCATTCCTGTTTGTAATCGAACAGGTCCATCACTGTGAAATTTTAACGAGTCTAGTATAGGAGAAACTCGACGTTTTTCAATTTTAGAGAGTCTGAAAAACTTAAGAAGACTCCAGGGTTGACTTTTTTCGTAAATTTGTGTCTCCCAAGCCCGAAAAAGTATAAAATAATACTTGAGAGAACCACTTGATCTTTACGACCAAGGAGTACTTTCATAATTAGTGTCTTTGACCTGAAAAGTAAAAAGTGATCAAGGACACGTCATTTTATTTCCAATATCGAATTTGAAACGACAAAAATCCGACAATCTTTTCATTTTTCTACGGTCAGAAAAGGGCTATAAGAGGACCGTCTTTTAATTCTGTTTTAACGAGTGTAAAAGAAATGCTCGCAATCTTTTCATGTTTTAGGAGTCAGAAAAGGGCTTAAAGATGACTTTGATGTTTTTGTTTGTAAAAAATGACAATTTTCCCTGAAAATCCTTTATCCTGCACAAAAACCAACACATTACTCATACCTGTTTAAAGATAGATAAAAATACTTTGAAAAATACCTTTTCATGGTGAAAAATAAACAAATTTACCATTTATTTACCCAAAAAACCTATAAAAGGGTTGTTACCAATTCATTTTTACCATTTTACTGTTAAGGAGAGAAAAAGGGCTTTTGGCAAGAAACTTCCCATGGACATTGCGGAGAATCCGACCGTCGAAATCGAACGCCGTCTCGTTCAGGTATTCTACAACATCCTCCTCTTCATTTTCATCCATTTAGAATTTGTTTTTAGGCCCTAGATGTTATTTTTTGGAGGCTTTGGGGTTTCAAGATCCGCCTTTCGGGGTACGCAGGTGCCACACTAGGGACCCGCATACCCTGACATTTTCTCAATTGGGAAAATGCCGGGCGTACGCACCTTGCCTTAAGGGAACCTGCATACGCACGCTCTGTTCCTAAAGGCAGGGTGCGTACTCCGCGCAAAGGGTTTACAAACCCCAAATTCTCCAAATTGGACCAACAATTTTTGATTTCATGGATTCTAATGGATGTTTTCTGGTGTGTAGATTGCCCACCATGCTTGATTGGCGCGAGAGAGAGCACGAAGATGTTGATTTGGCCGCCATTAGTCATCAACTGTCCATTGATGCTTTGAAGGCATGCGACCTTTACAAATACTGGGCCATACCTGGCATGAGGGTCCAGGTGCGCTTTCTAGAGTGGCTGGTAGAGAGATGGAACGTTCAGGACCAGTGTTTTTATATTGGAGGGCACCAGCTCGAGATAGAGCCCTCAGATATCTACATTCTCACTGGTTTGCCCAAGAGAGGCGAACACTTGACTCTGTTCGGGACTAGGCCGGGTGGCCAGTCCATCGCTAGTCTCCGACTAGAGTGGTCTAACACTCAGTCTCAGGAGAAGGGGATAGAGATCAAAACTATATCCCGACCTGAACTTATGGTGATTGCTTTTACAGTTACTAGACTTTGCGGGGCTGCCGCTTTACACATTGCCACTGGATCCCAGATGCGGATAGCGATTGATTGCTATCGAGGCACCATTTTCAACTGGTGTGATGCTGTGTTGGCCAATTTAAAGGGCCAACTGACTAGGGCCAAAAACGGACAGCTAAAGACTTTGGGTATGGGACTTTAGTTGTGAGTTTCGACTTAGAGAGGGTTCCGATGCTAATCCCACAGCAGCTCACTGTTGAGGCTGGGCGTCCCCGAGAGCCTAAATTGATGCGATGGGTTGCGGTTATGGCCCGTCATCCTGATGAGGGCACGAAGGTTGTCCGATTTACTCTAGAGTACTTTCACTGGTTAGAGGACCAGGTCTTTTCTATACAGGATTTTCCTTATGCTGGAGTTGATTTTCGTGGAGATCCGGACATGGTTCTTCCACCGGGAGAACAATGGGATGACACAGGTAACTTCATTTTTCACAAGTTTTTAAATTATCTATTTTTTTTTGTTTTTTATATCGTCTCAAAACTGACAGTAATAATTTTCAAAATGCAGATGTAGGTCCACGTTGTCCAGCCAATCTCCGGCCTTTCGAGAGGAGACTACCAGTTGTAGCGGCACCGGCCCCACGGGACGAGGCCAGAGAGACCTTAGCTGAGTTGGAACAAGACCTAGAGCGTCTAACGGCAGATATACCAGAGACTACTATAGACGATATCCCTATCAGGCTTCAGCACTATGTAGTCGCAGTCCCAGGACCTTTTAGAAGGTTCTTGTGTAGGGTAGCCCGTGCAGTGGTGTCATATAGAGAGCATCACTAGTGATTGGATGGTCGTTTTTGTAGACACATGTGACATTTTGGTTTTTTGTACTTATCATTTTTTCCGATCATAAGGTGTTTTTCAACCTATGATCGAAGACGATGTATTTTTTGACACTCCTATCTATATATATCATTATTACAGACTTATCTTGTTAAACATGTGTGATGAAATGTTTTTAAATTTACATGTATGATTATTGCAAATGTCTATTTAACATTCGAGAAGCAATTGCATCTGCTAATGTATTTAAAGACCTTGGAATATGCTGATATTCAATGTAATCAAATTCACGTTCCAAGAGACGCACTCTCAAAAATAACCTTAATAACACTGGATTTCTAATGGAATACACTCTATTAAGCTGTAATACAACGAGTTCAGAATCTAACCTCACTATCAAACTCCGAATCCCAAATGAAATAGATTCAGACAATAATTCAATCACTGCACTGTACTCGGCAATGTTGTTTGTTGTTTGACCGAGGCTCACCCCATGCATAGAAACTAACTCGTCAGAGGGTGAATAGATAACCCAAGCTGCGGAAGAGATATTCCGTGTACTACGACAAGCACCATCAGTAAATCCAATGTATGTTTGGAGAGGCATCGACATCTGCAAACATCAAGGGTAAAACCAAGATAAGCAGAATAACGACGAAAAACACACTCTCTAAGCTAAGCACACTGTCTAAACTAACAAACACACCAGCTAAAAAGAAAAACTAACCTAACTAAAAATTCTCCATACCCATCATTTAAGCATAATACCTCTTTAGGTAAAGTCCATTTCTGGGTTTACCCAAAGAGTCCCCGTCAAAGTCTACCAGCTCATAGGCCCCTTTTGCTAGCTTTCGCTTGACAATATAGGGCCCATGCCACATAGGACCGAATTTTCCAGCACCTAATTTATCATTAGCTTGATCATATAATAGCACTAGGTTTCCTTCCGAAAAATTTCGAGGGGTCACATTTCGATCATACTGAGCTTTCATACGTTTTGCGTGAGTCTCGATCGCCAATGCAGCATCACGTCGAGTCTCATCTAATTGAGCTAAGTATAATAAACGCTTCTCCTCTTCGGAAGTAGCTGGAAGTAATTCGATGGCCATTTGCAGTGACGGGATTTCGCATTCAATGGGTAGCACAGCTTCCAAACCATAAACTAGTTGGAAAGGAGTGAACCCTGTTGATGTTTTCACTGAGGTTCGGTATGCCCAAAGCGCTGAAAATAACATGTTGTGCCAATTCGACCGATGAATACCAATGATTCGTCGGATCATGATAACTAAAACTTTGTTGATGGACTCAACCAGACCATTCGCTTGTGGATAATAAGGAGTTGAACTATCGTGACGCAAACCAAGCTGGCCTGTAAGTTCTGTCATCATAACGTTTCGAAAATGGCGCCCATGGTCAGTGATTATCGCTTGTGGGACACCAAACCTAGCAATTATGTGATTGAATACGAAAATTGCAGCTGTCTTGTCGTCTGCCTCGAATGTAGGCATCGCCTCAGCCCACTTAGTAAAATAATCTACCGCAAGGATGATATATGCATGCCCCCCGGCCGAGTGAGGGTTACATGTAATAAAATCGATACCCCATTTGGCAAAAGGACCAACGACAATTATAGGGTGGAGAGGAGCAGGTGGAGCGCGCATCTTGCGATCAAACACTTGACAGTTGTGGCATTTCCAGACTGCAGTAATACAATCTTTAAACAAGGACGGCTAGAAGTAGCCAGCGCGCAATATCTTTTGGGTTGTGGCATACCCAGACATATGACCACCACATGCTCTAGAGTGACAGTCATTCAGAACCCTTTTAGCTTCTTTGTGAGTTAAGCAACGTCGAAAAACCAAGTCCGCCCCACGGCGATAAAGAGTATCTCCAATAATTTTGTACTGTTGGGACTGGAATCGAATTTTCCGACGTTCCGACTTTGAAACTTCGGGCCGAAAGGATTGGGTCTGGAGATAGACGATGATATCCCCATACCACGGATCTAAAATGCTGATTAGAAACAAAGATTCGTCCGCAATGGGCTCCTCTGCCACAGTTTCCGTGTCAGCACGCGGGAAGTCACACATTAACTCTGCAAAAACTAAAGATTTCTTAGACTTGGATTTTTCAAACTCCAAGTCAAAATCCTGCAGGATAATGATCCATTTAGATTACTTGCCCCCTAGCAATTGTTTAGTCAAAATGTAGATCATATGGTTGCAATCTGAAATGACTGTAGTTTTACGGAGTAAAATGTAGTGACGAAAACGTTGGACAGCTTGAACGGCTGCCAATGCCAATTTCTCCACATGTGAATATTTGAGTTCAGTTGGATTTAACGTCCGACTAAGGTAATATATCACATGTTCCGTTCCGAATTTGTCTTCCTGAACTAAGACCATCCCAATGGTGGAATGAGCGGCGGCGAGGTACAAAAAGTAATCCTTGTTGTAGTTGGGAGGATGCAGCAACGATGCATGGGTCAACGCGTGCTTGAGTGCATCAAAAGATTTCTGAGCTATCTCATCCCAAGAGAATTGAGCATTCTGTTTCAAAAACTGAGTAAAACCCTTTGTAACCTCGGCGTAGTTAGGAATGAATCGTCGTAAAAAGTTTGCTTTCCCCTGCAAACTTTGGAGTTGGCGAAGACTCGAAGGAGGAGGCAATTTGATGATAGCTTCTACCTTCGAGGGATCGACGCGAATGCCGACTTTCGAAAATACAAATCCCAGAAGTCGTCCCGCTTCTATGCAGAAGACACATTTGTGTGGGTTCAACCGAATTTGATAATGCCTACACCTCATGAAAATTGCTCGGAAATGGACAAGGTGATCAGCTCGATGTAATGAATGAGCCGGCAAATCATCGAGATACGGTTGCACAATGTGTTTGATGTCATGAAACGCATAAGACATCGCCTATTGAAGAACTTGCTCCAGAAGAAGAAATAGGCGTCCCTATCCCTGAAAATCAACCTACTATTGATCTAAGGGAGCGTGAATCCATTTTTTACAGTCCACCTAGAAGTACTACTTGGTATCTTTCTTTAACTAATTATTTGGACAACTCAGGGTTAAGTTTTTCTCCACCTCGAGCTCCTTATCCACCTGGAGGTATTTATACTCCTGTAAATATGTCTGGTCAGTCGTCCATGTTTACTCAATCGCCTGAATCCTTTTTGTACGACGGTCCTTCTGTTCCCTCTGGGTATCAGTCACTTTCTGGTACTTTTGCGTGAGCATCTCCTCAACCCATTGATCATGGGTTATCAACTGGAAACAATGGTAATAAACCGTTGAGTGTAGGAGACATTTATATGATGTCAGGTTCAATTCCCAGTTCTCAACCTCAAGGTGGCCAGTTACCACCTGGGGGGCAGCCTCAATTAATGCCTGGGGGGCAACCTCAAGGTGCACAAATTGCGTCTGGGGGGCAACCTCAAGGTACACAAATTGCATCTGAGGGGAAACCTCAAGGACAGTATGTACTCGTGGTGCAGTACATTCCTCAAGGTCAACCCCAACCTCAATATGTACCCCAAGGTCAACCTCAGTATCAATTTATACCTCAAGGTCAACCCCAGTATCAGTACCTACCTCAAGGGTATCTACCCCAAGGTCAGTACTTGAGTCAAGGTTACCGACCACCCCAAGGTCAATCTTATGTTCAAGGTACGGGAAATGTACCTTTCAATTATCAATCCTACCCTCAATCCGGTTATGGATCTCAATATCCTCAACCTGTTATGGGTCAATACCCCGGAATGAACATAGTGTGGGATCCATGGCAAATTCAACAGGTATTGCAGCCAAGTGTACAGTTGTCATCTCAAACTGGACAACCCTTAGTTTCTGGTTCACCCCAGCAACTAGTCCAGTCTAATGTTCAAACTTCTGTACCTTCGGTAGTTTCTCAGTCTGGGCCTATTGCACCTAGTACTCCATCTCAAACAACTGCTGCAACTACCGCAACATCTGTTCAATCTACCCCACTTACTTCTGGAGTATCGACAGCTCTGGTTTCTACTGTCTCTGTATCTACTCCTCAGACATCTTTACCATCGTCTGGATCTACGATTCAAACTACGGTTCATATGCCTGTAGGACAACCTGGTTTGAGTAGTCGCCATTTTGTCATGCGGAAAGAGTCAATTTTGCGGACAAAACCGACCTCCCTAGAAGCTAAGGCTTTCTAGTGACAAACAAAACAATCAAGCACTATCTTTCCCTAAATATGCATTTAAAATACAAGCAACCAGGTGTTTAAAGCATACCTTTAGTCCAACGCTGTTTGTAGCAGCCAAGCCTCTCCAATCCAGATGAGCTCCTCCTTCTCTTTGAAACCTACATTCACTAACAAGAAAACGATTACATAGCACCTGAATAACTCATATAATAAAACATATTCATCATAAAGACCAAGGAGTATATGAAACAAATTATATATAACAACTTGTTGAGAAAAATGAACTTAATTGTATTAATTGGAAACAAAAGAAACCATTACAACCAGTGCCTTGGTGTTGTGCAGGTCCCTCCCAGGGTCCAGCAAGAGTTCTCCTTTACTTTGATCAGCTCACCCACTTCCAAATGAAGCTAAGAAAGGATGGGAATCTCTCCTCTCAAGCTCTATAAGGGAGTCCTAATTTCAGCAGCATCTACCCTTAGGAATGTTCAGCTTTCAACCTCCCCTCCCTCTGGCCCAATGCCTGTATTTATAATGCTTTGGAGGAAGTTAATCAGGTCCACCATCAATGGGATAAGCCCCTCTTTCAATGGGATAGCTCCCCTCTTGATGGGATAAGTTCCTCTTTCATAGGGATGCATGAACCATCTGGAGGCGCTCAATACACGTCAAACCATCTTCTAGAATGCTCTAGATTTGACCACAAGTAACGTTTTTGAAGTAAAACTCGCGCCTTTTGACCTTTACAGGAGTACGCACCCACCCCTTTATAGACAGAGCGTACAAGTACGCAGGTATTGTGAACTTGAGGTGCGTACACGCAGGTAAGGTTAAGAGAAACTGCGTAACCAGAGTTAATTGACTTTTTAAGGACTTTCTCTCTTTCTTGGAGTTTGACATGAGGAGCAGAGGTATAAGACTTGCCAAGGAGGACAGTATGACAGTTGATGGAGCCATACTGACTGCAAATAGTCATGGTGACAAATTTTAGTGTAACAAGCTTGATTGACAACATGAGTATTTAATTTACGTACATAGTCCTTGTGCTTCATCAGACGATCATTATCTCCCAAAGGACTTGGAAAATCCTTTTGATGCAGGACTATAAATTTGTCTGTGAAAGAATCAATTTCTACTTGCATGTCCTGGCATCTTCTGTCCAAGTTTTACATTAGAGTTCTCATGGTTAGAACTCTCTTGATGTCCAAAATGGTACCTGTTCTGTCTCTAATATCTAGTGATTCCAGTTCTTCATTGGTCTTTGTATTCAAAAAATGTATTAGCCTGTTAGCTTGCTCAGGCATTTGTCCCAATATGGCCCTAGTTTTCTAAATTTCCACTTGGGCTACTCTTATCAAATCAACCTGTTCATAAATGGTTTGAATAGACCTCCATACATCACTAAGTGACCGAATGATGTTGTTCCACAGGATTCCTATGATTTCTGCCAGCGGCTTATGCAGGGAGAGATCTTTTTCTAACTCTCTTACCTTGTTTTCCAATGCTTTGACTTATCTTGTTTTCTCTGCCACATTCATTTTAGATTTATCATAGCTTTGCTCAATCTTTGCCAGTTTTTCTTTGACTTGCTTCAATTCAAATACTTGGAGTTTCAACTCCTCCATGGCTTTGATTAATTGCTCTATAGCCATAGTAGTGCTGCTACTTGGTGCTGTCGCTGAGGTACCTGTGGTGATTTCTGCAATTGATGATGGGACAGTGGAAGGCACTGTTGTTACAACTGTAGGAGGGGCAGTTGTGAGTGTTGGAGTCACTTCAGGTGGCTGGGAGGTTGACTCTCCCTACTTTTCTTGTAGTGCTTTCTCCAATGCCTGCTCTGTTTCACTCAATCTCTCATTCAACCTCATGAGTAGGTCCATCATGTCCTCCTTGGACTTCTACTGTACAACCTCTGATGTCTGTGGATGCATAGAAGGAGGCATTTTGAGCTATTTTCTGAGGGTAGCAATGTCCTCTTCCTTTTTCCTCATTAGTGCTTTTATGCCTTTGGGATCATGTCCCAGTTCAATGATAATATCCTCCAAGGATTTGATCCTGTTGTCCTTTGCTAGAGAATAAGATTTTTCTAAATCTAGCTGAGCAGAGGTGTTCTCCAATGAGTTTTGCAATTTATGAGCCAACATTGCTTTGTCAGCTAGTGTGGAATACACCATCTCTCCAGTTTATTTGTGCAGCTCAATTTGGTCTATTGGATGAATGTCTTTGGCCAAAACCTCCAGATTTGTCCTGATATAATCAACTACCTATTGTGGTTGCTGCACCTTGGGCTTGAAATAACTCATGATCATTTTCCCTTCTTTAATGTCATATGCTGACATTAATCTTTGCTGTTTTGTGGGGGCCATCTTAAGATATTGGTCATAAATTTGCAACCTCAATGGATCATTTCTAGCCTTTATTTCTGTGAATGTTCTCTTGACATTAGAGGTCTGCTTGCTTGGTGGCCTTGTGGATGAAACTTCCACATTATGTTGCCTTTCCAGCTCCTGCCTGTGTGAGCTGGTTGATGTGTCTATCACTGGGGAGGTCTGTGGGCTGGTTGCCCTCTCACCTCTTAGGCTTTCTATTGTTTCTTCAATGATTTCCTCTTCAGATAGAGGGTTCAGTCTTTGCCTTTTTGCACCTGGCTGTTCTGCAGGTCCACTGATGGGTGTGGCCTCTTCTCTGTCTCTTTTCTTGCCCTTTTCCTCATTTAAAGGAGTCTGTAATGCTGGTATCTCTGGTGATTTAGTCTGGACTAAAGGAATTTGTCCCTGCTGATCAGTCATTTCTTCCTGCTCTGTGCCTGCCACTTCCTTGCCCTTTGAAGAACCTAAAACTGGTGCGCTGGCCTCTTGTATAGGTTGCTGTGAAGTCCCAGCAGAAGATGTACCCACTTCAGCTTGCTGAGGTAGCTTGAAAGATACCTGTCTAAAAGAGTCCAGGTCAAGGGTCTTTTCTAAATCTTTCATAGCTTGTTCCATTTTTTCTTGCTGAGTAAGTTCTTCTACTAATGTACCCTCTATCCACTCATCCTGATTAGCATATTGTTCTACTTCCGGGATCCTATGATGTGTGTAAGCTGACAGCCAGTTTTTTACTTTTCTATCACTTATAAATCCATTTGGGTGATATGGTACCCACCAGAAGCTTTTCGTCAATTTAAGGTCTTCCCCTAATATTTTATTAGCATCTTCCCATGCTTCCCTTTTGTTAATGATAAAGGGGCCTAAGTGGTTTCTTATCCTCAGCTGAGCTTTTTTCTTCACATTGCAAAAGTGAGTTAAATCTGCATTAATAAGTTGCCTGAAATACTCCAATGCAAACAGTCTCATAGGCACATATTTGGGCAGCTTATAAGGGCACAACTCACAGCCATATAACCTGATTTTAGTGTGATCCTGGTAGAAGTACCAGTCACCTATTTTGTAGTTCTTGGAGCGCTGTAAAATCTTCCTTATGACACCAGAGAGCCTAGGAGGAGGAGCTCCTATCAATAGAGTGGAGGTTGGATGTATAAACAGGTCAATGAATTCACAGTTGGTATAAGGGGATTCAACAATTCTGTGGAAGACCGAGGTCTAAAAGATCACATACCTCCTTTCTCCTTTAGAATCCAATTTCCTGATGGGAAATATAAAAATGTCTAGATGATAATACAACAGCAGATGGTATATGAAAGTTGTGTATTTAAACACTCCTTATAATTCCAAATTCATGAATTGAGCATGGCTTTTGTCTGCAATGAAAGAGGCATAGTCATACTTGATAGCAGGGGGCTGTCCCGGAGTAAAGGTGGATAACAGAACCAGGACCATCTCATCCACATATTCACCGGACCTGAATCCCAAGATCACTGATATCATGTCAAGAATGTTTCTTCCAGTCACATTGAACGAGACATATAAATAAGGAGGTGGGCCTTGGGGTTGACAATCTGGTCTCATGAATAACTTAGCAATCTGGGCTATTTCTATACTGGAAAGTTGAGAGCCTTGCTCCAGCAAATATCCCATGGAAAGAGGAGCAAGAGGCTGAGCTGGAAGGAAGTGCAACATTTCATTGATAGACTCAGCAGTTATGTAGAAAAAGACAGTTTGTGATGGAGTCATAACTGCTTTACTGACAGGGTCATAATTGACACAATGGTGGCGAATAATATCTGGGAACACATTGACTGAAGGAAGGTAATACCTGGGGAGATTGGATTCCCATATTCCATAAATATCAGAGTTGTTCAAATGATTGTTTCTGATCAGACAAAAAGTATGAAGATGATTTTGTAAACCAATTGGGTCTTTTATTTGGAAATCCTTGTCGGCTAAGGGTAAATGATGCTGGTCTATATGAGGTGCATTGAGGGGTGCTACATTGAGGGCCACAGGGGCTTCCATTGTTCAATTTTCTATGTTTTTAAACTGGAGGTTGATTTCTGTGGAAAAAAGGGAAAAAGAGCAGTTCTGGATGGCTTGGTATGTCAATTATGGACAACTTCAGTTTAAACTTGGCTCTTATAGGTATAATTTGTAGAGGAAAACCAAAATACAGGTTCGGGAGGTGAGACGGGGTAAATACCTGTGTTTTGGAAGCGCACGAGTGTAATTCGAAGGTTGACTGACGAGGTGCAAAGCAGGATGCTGGAATTTTCTGGTCGGGGTGGCAGACCAAAGCTTCTGCAGCTACTGGACGTAATTTTTCATTCAACCGTCTTGCAAAAACAACGAGTAAAATGGGCGAAAATGACAATTTTTACGAGTTTTTTAACAAAATTTTTGGCTTTGGCGGGCTTTTGGCGTTTTTTGGTTGGATGACGTAAGCATGACGGGATAGTTTGTCGCGAAGCGGAGGGTACGAAAGGGTGACGTGGTGATGACATGGTCGTGACGTTAGCGGGGGGGTCAGTGGGGGCGGTAAGTGGTTTGGGCCCGCACTGCTTATGGGCCCAAGCGGTTTTGTTGGGAGGGGCTGCAAGCATGCCGGGAGGGTGCCGCGTGTCCCAAGTACAGTGGGAATACCACCGGCTCCCTGGGTGGTCAATATCGGATGGAGGGGGGAGGCGCAATATGATCTGGAGCCACCCGATCACTGGGCCTGGATCCAACGGCTGGCGCAGGTCTGAGGTGGCTATGGGTTACGACGCGGGGCCCAATCATTATTAACGTGGATTTAAATATATCGGGAATAGTTTGATTGGCTGTCACGATTTTAAACAGTTAATTAACCAGATGTTAATTAATCTTGAATGTTTGCACGCAGGGAGAGTTATTATATGGTTCCAGCTGAACCTATAATTCCTTTGTAAACCAAAATATGGTCCTAATCGATCGGGGGCGGGATTTATTATACATAGGGGGTTTTATTATAAAGATATATTAATGGGAAGGGGAATTTGTAAGGGAGTTATGTAATAATTTTAGCAGTTAATATGGGTTTATGAAAAGGGCGTCAAGCTATAAAGTTAGATAACTTAGGCTGAGGGAACAAGGGGATTTTTACACAAGAAATGTGGATTCTTTGCCTAAAGAAAGAATGTTATTTTCCTCAGGTTTTTTCATGAAATGGGGTTATCTAGGAGTATTAAGCAGATCTCAATATCCTTAGGGGGAGGTTAGTAAGTGATTATGGGAGAAGTGTGAAGGGAGGTTAGACATGCATCACTTGATTTGGAGCCAAACAATTGCCATTGTACTTATGATAACAACAAAGTGAACCTCTTGAATGACAAAATTGATCATAAGCCTGCCTCTGCAACACCAAAACTACTTACCCAGGCTATTATGCCTAACATTTTTTCTTCTTCTTCCATGGGAGCACTTGAACTAGCAAACCCTTACAAATTTTCTTTTCTTCTCATGGAAATCCTATCTAAGTCTGCCCTTATTTCTTCCAAGGGCTCAGATTTAGCTGTTGAGCTCCTTTGCTTCTCTACCTATCTACTTATCTGCCAAGAGTGAATAGTTTGGACAGATTTTATTCTCTATTTCTAAAACAAGAAATTTAAACATGAAGTGGTCAAGATTGAGCTGTTTGGCCATTCATCAAGTGTGGCAAGAGTCAACCAACTGCACACAATGAGATTCTTTGCAAAAATAGAATAGTAGTGGCATTTTGGACTAGCACACTCTCATGGTCTTCTTTATTTGGGGTTCATTTCTTTTTTCTTTTTCTTTTGACCATTTCATTCTTTTTACCCTTTGATCTTTCTTTTAGGGCATACCCTCTTTACATTTTTTAGTTTTTTGATCTTTTCAAAATATGGAACCTTTCCAGCAAAGAAAGGATGAACATATTAGGGAATTTTACTAGTCAATCATGAAATATGACAGCTATTGGTATAGGAGCATAACACTGGCTCCACTTGGGGATGGCTTTTCCTGGTGAAAAGTCAAGAACAGCAAGTCAGATGGCCTTATGTACAATCCTTACTACATTCTGAAATTTTCCTTTGCTGTAAACAAACAAACTTGTACAGAGGATCATGTAAAATATCTACATCTCTCATGAGCTGATCCAAACAATTACAACTCTATTTTGGATAGTATGTCTGAATGTATGTTCTCATATTTTCAGCTCCCAAGTCTTCTTATTCAACTTCTGGTAAATTAAAAAAGGTTAACACAAAAAGGTGGTAAAGCTCCCTGACTGCTCCTCAAATTTTCCTACACCTTCCTTCCCATTCTTATTGCTGTAATAAACTACAAAAAGTAAACATTCTTATGTACAAGTTAGAGTCCTGACATATCAACAAACTGGATCAAAATAATGCTTCAGCATCTGACCATTAACTGGTCCATCTTCTGCTTCTGTACCATCCAGGCTTTTTAAAAAGTAGGTATTGTTTCCCTGTGAGGCCTGAATAACAGAAGGTCCCTTCCACAGGAAGTCAAACTTCCCATGTTTTCCTTTATCTTCTCTTCTGGAATCCCATTTTAGAACTTTGTCTCCTATGAAAAAATCCTCTGCCTTAGTCCTCTTATCAAATATCTTCTTGAGTTTTTCTTGCAGTACTTGAGATCTTTGATACACCTCTTCTCTAGTTTGCTGCAAATGTATAGTCTGATTTATTCTTCTCTGAATGTCATTGGGCTGTACTTGCACTTCTTTCAATAATTTCATCACAAGTATTCCCAAGGAGGAGGGAAATATAGCTTCTATCCCATAGACAAGCTCATAGGGACTAGTTCCAATGGATCTCTTGGTAGTTGACCTGTCTGCCCATAATGCATTTATAAGCTTCTTATGCCAATTTTTCTTGTTTCCTTCCAATAGTTTCTTAATGATATTCATTAGGCTTTTATTGGATGACTCAGCTAAACAATTACCTTGGGGGTAATAGGATGTGGAGTGGCCTAAGGTAATGTGGTATTTGTGACAGAAATTGATCATTCTTTTGGATTTAAAAGCAGCAACATTGTTTGTTATAATTTTTTTAGGATAGCCAAATCTAGACAGGATGTTGGTTTCTAAAAATTGCATGATCACTGAATCATTGGCTTGTCTACAAGGGATGGCCTCTATCCACTTGGTGAAATAGTCTATGGCAGTCAAAATCCATTTAGGCTGGCCGGAAGAGGGAGGGTGAATTTCCCCAATGAAATCTAAATCCCATTGTTGAAATGGTCTTTCAGTGGAAATTGGTATAAGCGGTAGAGTCAGAAGTTTCCTCTCACCTTCAAAGATTTGACATTTATGGCAAGCAGTAATAAACTTTTTGACATCAGCAAACAAAGTGGACCAGTAAAATCCAGCCCTTAGGATTTTATCAACAGTTGATTTCCAATACAAATGTCCACCACAGTCCCCTACATGAAATTCTTTGAGTACTTTGTCAGTTTCATCTTTGATTAGACAATTTAATAGAACACCTTCATGATTTTTCCAAAAGAGAACACCATCTAAAATACAAAACTTTAAAGCTTTCATTTTTATAAACCTTTTATTTGTTCTGGATAACCCTAGAGGAGCCTGCAAGTTTAATAATACATAACATATATCAACATACCAAGGTGATTCTAGGAAGGCCTGGCTGATTTGTGGAGTCGTCATCTCCTATTCATTATCCAGTTCATTAATATCTAGGGTCTAGCAATTGGTTTTAGTCATGAGTTTAGTTAATCCCTGACCTTTTATGAGCTTTGTAGGTTTTATCTCAATATCATACTCTAATATAGTAGCAATCCATTTACCTCTTTTGCCTTCAATCCCCTCTTGGGTCAGGATGTCTTTGACAACAGTGCTTGGCACATATGCTATTATGTGAGAATATACTATGTAGACTCTGAAATCTTTGATGGCTTTCACAAGTGCATAGGCCTGTTTTTCCATGATTGGGTATTTTAGAGGTGCATCCCTCAGTGCTTTGCTAAAGAAGGCTATGGGTTTTTCACATCCTTGATCATCTTTCTGTAGCAAAACAATAGAAATAGTGTGTTCTGACACAAATGAAAATATTATGAAGTCTCTGTCAAATTTTGGGCTTGTAAAGACTGGTGTTTTAGTTAAAGCTGTCTTGATTTCTTCAAATGCTTGTTTGGCTTCTAATGTCCATTTGACCTTGGAATCTTTCTTCAGCATATTATTCAACAATCTAATTGATTCAACCAAGTTGGGTATGAATCTTCTTAAAAAATTATTTTTCCCTAGGAAAGCATGGAGTGCTTTAACATTTCTGGGATGTGGTATTTGTAAAATGGCTTGTATTCTGTCATGATCAATTTTGATGCCATCTTTTGAGATTATGTGACCTAACAGTTTGCCCTCTTCTAGGCCAAATAATGTCTTCTTTGGATTTAGTGATATACCATATTTTCTGCAGGTTAAAAACACTTGTCTCAGATGATCTAGGTGCCGCTGATCTGATTTGGAAAACACAGTGAGATCATCTAGGTATATGACCAGGAAATCATGAATTTCTTTAGCAAAAGCTATGTCTATTGCACGTTGGAAGGTTGCCCCTGCATTATTGAGCCCAAATGGCATTTTCACATATTTGAAAGTTCCCCATGGAGTTGTAAAAGCATTTTTTTCTTGATCATCAGGGTGAACTAAAATCTGGTTGAAGCCTGAAAACCCATCCAGCAGTGAAATTCTAGAGGCACCTACTACCCTTTGTAAAATGTGGTCCATCTTAGGTAAGGGGTAGTGGTATTTTAAAGAGACTTTATTTAAATTTCTTAAATCAACACACAGTCTGATTTCTCCTGTTTTTTTCCTTGTGGGCATCAAATTGGAGACCCATTCTGAAAATCTAATGGGTGCAATTATCCCAGTTTCATACATTCTTTTGACTTCTTTTTCAATTAGAGGGAGGAGTACAGGGTTGACCCTTCTAAGCTTTTGGTTGAAGGGTTTTTGATTTTCTTTGAGGGGTATTGTATGTTGAATCACAAAAGTGTCATAGGATTTGAGATCTTCATAACTCCATGCAAAAACATCCTGGAATTCCTTGAATAGTTCAACATATTTAAGCTTTTGGTCAGAGGAAAAGTTTTGGACAATTTTATCATTTTAGGATTTTGTTCATTTCCTATGTTACAGTCCTCAATCTCTGCGTTTAACAGCTGCATTTTGGGTTTCCTTGGGATATCATTAGAATAAAAAATGTCTTCCAAAGGAGTTAATTCTGTGGGTAAAAAATTGTCCTTTAAATCAATAACTTCAGATTCTCCTCCAATAGCTTCATCAAAGTCTATTTCTTTCAGTTCTTGCAACTCTTTGTTGGTAAATTTTGTTGGATGTAGTATTTGAGTTGCTGTTTCAGCTGAAATGTGTGCTTCAGCTTTGTCTATTTGATCAACTTCACAAATGGTGCCTGTGTCTATATTGGTGCTGGAAAATTATTTTTTCAAGGTCAGGAAATTATTAATCTGAGTGTCATTGTCAAACACTTGCCAATTTTTCACATTGTTAGGTACAGTTGGCTGGTGTTTAATCTTAGTTGGAAACTAATGATTAGGCTCAAACGGCAGTTTACAAGTGTTGGCAAATGTTTCCAAATTGTGAGCATGCAAATTGTGCTTCCTTGGAATTTTGGCGAGCTGTGTTTCTAGAAAGATATTGAGTATTTCAATTGTTGCCCCTCTATAAGATCTTAATCTGATATCATTTGTGAGGAAGTTTCCTTTCATTTGTTGAATAACTAAATCAAAGTCTCCCAAAATTGATACCCTAACTGCCCCTAAGCTTTTGATCAATTTAAGTCCTAACAAAAGGGCTTCATATTCAGCCATGTTATCAGTGCATCTGAAATTTGACCTATATGCATGTCCTTTAGCATGATCATTTTCCATATTATGTATCCAAATCCTTGCTCCTGCTCCTAGATTATTAACTAATCCATCAAATTCTAAATACCATAGGATTTCATGATTATAGCCAGCATCAGGAGTATTAGAAATTTGTTTACTAGAGAGATTTGGATTCTCAGTTTCATGTGGTTTCCCTTGAGTGTCTGTTATAACAACTATTTCAACAATTTCTTGGGTTTGAGCACTAGGTTTTTCGTTTATGATCTCTTCTTGTTCAAATGCTAAGACCTTGTCATCAGTTGGGGGATAAATTCCAGCATTGTATAGGATGAAGGAGTCCATGTCAGAATGCATAGAATAGATGGGAAAATTTTGAGGTTTTTTCTGGGTGCTTACCACGTATTTCATCAAAGTTTCCTGGTACAATCTCTTTGGCTGGCCAAATACTGAAATGGTGGCATAGGACATGTCAAATTGTAAAGATCCCTGGAGCTTTGCACCCCAAGATCTAGACAGCAACATGCCATATTTTGGTGGGATATCAGCTACCACTACATCCATTAAAATTGTCTTGGCAAGGTATTGAACTAAGGATACACATAAATCTTTGATCAATCCTAAACATCTGACCTGGCTTGAATCAAAGGAGAACAAGTATTTGTATGGCCTGGTGATATCTAGGTCCAACTTTTCCATCACAGATTTGGGCATTAAATTATGGGAAGCTCTAGAATCAAACATTGCATTGTGCAGTATTTTGTCATGAATATTCAGACTTACATAGAAAGGAGGAACCCCTCCATCTATTGTTTTTCCGTTTACTTCAGGGCCAAAAATTAATTCAGGTTGGTCATCAAGGACATTTATTGCATCTCTGTTTTCTAAAATTTGAAGTGATCTGCTGATTTGTTCTCTATATACATCATGCTTAGCCAATTCTGACAGTGGAATGGGTATATTTAACTTGCCTATTTCGGCCTCAAGGTTGAATGGTTTCTCTGTTTGTATTTTTGCATTTCGGGCAGTAAGGTTTTCTTTTTCTGCTGCATTTTCTGTGTGAATCTCTTTTACAGGAATTTTGTTATGAGCTGAAGCTATTTCTATGTGAATTTCTGGAGGTTCTTCCACAATTTCTTTGGAAGAAATGAAAGCTGAAGACTGTTTTTTAGGTTGTTGATCATCTGATATATCTTCAACTGTAGATTGTTTGGGTTAGGAATTGCTTCAGGAGGAGTTTGTATAGGAGGGTTCTTGATTTTAGCTCTATTAGATTGCTTGGTTTCTTTTTGTTTATTGTTTTCAGGGACATCTATCCTTCTGCTTCTAAGATTATATTGCTTGTGAACTTCGTAGATGGCAGTGTCATATCCCTCCTTGAAATCAAACGATTCACCTGATTGGATTTGGAATTGATTAAGAGTATGAGCTTCTTGGTCTTCTTGGGTTAAGAATATTTGTTATTCACTATTGAGCCCCATTAAGTTGATTTGAGTGTCTTCTGTTGGTTCACTAGAAGTTGAAGCTTCAACATAGTTTTCTTGGAATGGAGGTCTAATGTTTTGGTCAGGGCCAACCTTTCTAGTATTGAGATTCTGATTTTTTCTGAAATTTGGGTTTCTTGCAGTGTTGCTTGGTTGACCATCCCAAGGGGATTTCCTCTCAATTGTCTCTACTCTATCACCAATTCTATCCATTCCTTTAATGATGGCATCTAATTTTTGCTCAAAGGCAGAAGGTTCTTCTTTGAAAGGTGTCCTCCTTTCAGCTCTAGCCCGAGCTCGTTTAGAAATCAGGTTGACATCAACACTGACAGTTATGCTTTGCATGTCTTGTAGGCTTCGAGGAGCTCTTTCCCTTAGCTGATATGCCATGTCAGAGTCAAATGCATCAGGAAATTTGATCAAGGCCAAGTTTGGTGGAAGTCTAAGATTCTGAGGAATAGCATTGTATACATTGTTAAATCTGCTGCAGTAATCTTGAACGGTTTCTTGTGGACCTCTCTTTAAGTTTTCATATTCTGATAAAATGTGGAGAGGATCCTTTTTCTTTTCCCATCTGTTTAAGAAAGTCTGATAAAGGGCTTCTAGATCAACAATAGTGTTTGCAGGGAGTGCTCTAAACCAGGCTCTAACATCTCCAGTTAATCTTTGGACAAAGACTTTCATTCTTACATCATCATCATCATCAATCTCATAGTTTTCAAAATAATCCATCATTTTCTTGGTGTGTTGTTGAGCTGTGTAAGTGCCAGTACCATCAAAATAGGTGATTTTGGCTTGATAATCTTGAGGCATAGCCCCTGGATTTGCAGGTAATTGTAGGGGAGCATATCGGTTTGCCATATTTTTAGAGATAAGTGTAACTGCTAGAAGAACAGGGATACCAGTTGAAATTTGTGTTGTGGATGGGGGAGTGGAAAAGATGGTTTGAAGTGCTGATGGTGAACTAGGAGAAGCAACAATAATGGCAGAAAGGACTGGTGCTTTTCCAGGAGTAAGCTCATATTGGATCAGGTTCTGCTGGCTTCTAGGGTTCTTAGAAATTAGATTAGGATTTTGAAACACAGGTGGGGGATGTGGATCTGGATTTGATCTAGTGTAACAGATCTTCTTCTTTGGAGCCAGTTTCTGAATATATTTGTTTTTTCTTGAAATATTTGAAGGATACAACTTTTGACAGTTTCTAGGAAGTTTTAAAATATGGGAGTTTTGAATTTTCCTCAAGATCTATTGAAACAAGGGACTGATCAAGCATTTGAGACAACTGTTCAAGACCTAAAACTAGATTGGAGATAGACTGAAGCAACTTTTATTTACTCCTGCAATTGCATAGCAAAAGTAGTTTCAAAGGCTACCTGGCCAACTTCAGGCTCCATCTGTAGCTTTAAAAATTAAACAACAGTAACAAACAATTATTCTGTCCCTAGCGGAGTCGCCAATGATGTTATCACTCAGGTTGTTCCCAAAAGTTGTAAGAAAGGGAATATGGCCGAGGTAACCACAAACCAATCTTTTAGATATAGATTCTAGCCAATCTGCATCCAGAGAGGGCTCTCTCTTTATAATTTAGCTTTGTTTTGAGGTATATTAGGCTAGTTATGAAGTGCAAAGGTTTGTTTTGAATTTTGGTTGGAAGGATGGGGGCTCAATAGAACAGTGAGGTGAAGCTAAAGCATTTCAGTCCATTGGGCATGATGGATTCAAGAAGAGTGGCTTCCTAGGTTAATTTCTTATCAAAGGATTTATCATAGAGCAAGGTACTCAAATATGGAACAATTTATAGGCTGAAATCTTATGGAATAGAGTCAATGGGTGAAGGGCAATTAAGAATCCTTCATTATGTTGATAGAGGGAAAATGGATGATTACTGCTAAGGAGCAATTAAGAATTCCTTAGCTAATATTCAAGATGAAAGAACCAGGGGAAACAGGAGCAATTCAGAATTCACTGTTTATGCTAATTCTGAAGAAAACATTAATAATAACAGAGATTTAACACGGGGTGCAGCCAAGCAAATTCTGAGTTATTCTTTTTCTCTATTATTTAAATCATGAAACATAAATGATAAAACACAGAAACTATAAAACACAAGTTATAAGAGACTTATTGATCCATAAATGATTCAATAATTCTGCAACATGGTCCTTAGCATCAATTCGTCATCCAATAAGCTAAAAAAAAATGGTTCCAACAGCCTTTTATTCCAAAAATTGTTCAGAATTACAGTCAAAACTATGAACATCCACCACCAACCAACCCCAAATACTTCGTCTGGGGGGGGGTATTTATACAAAAATCTCAAGATATTATGCAAAGTATCTGATAGAAATGATTATCTGCTGACAATTAATGTTTCTTTTACACAGATAGAGACAGACAGTCTCGAAAGCAGGGAGACAATAAATAGATGCAATAAATCCGTGCTGTGTTGGTTGATCCGTCTTTATCAGAAGTACTAGAGGTAGGTGCTGCAAGTTGGTTCCCAGCTGCTTTCTATGGATCCTCTGTGCTGATCTTTCTGCTTTGTCCGGACTTCCTTTAACGCTGATGTGATGCATTTTGACCCGCAGGACCATGGTTCATTTCTGTTCTACGCATTATAATAAATGGTGCACCATTTTTCATTGACTAAAGATAAACTTACAGGATCTCTAACATGTTTAGCCACCATTCTGGGCCTGGTATTTTATGTCTCTACAACTTCCTTAAAGTCTCGTTAGTCTCTGTGTACCTGAAGAAGTTAGGAGGGATAGTGAACAGATGCTTCACCTCATGCTCTATATAGAATAGATTTTCCAGGCTGTCATAAAGGGACTGGCTAGATGGAAGTGCATTTTCTCCTGAAGTACTTGAAGATGCATTAGCTTGATTGACAACATGAGTATTTAATTTACGTATATAGTCCTTGTGCTTCATCAGACGATAATTATCTCCCAAAGGACTTGGAAAACCCTTTTGCTGCTGAAAGAATCAATTTCTACTTGCATGTCCTGACATCTTCTGTCCAAGTTTTGCATTAGAGTTCTCATGGTTAGAACTCTCTTGATGTCCAAATGGTACCTGTTCTGTCTCTAATATCTAGTGCTTCCAATTCTTCATTGGTCTTTGTATTCAAAAAATGGATTATCCTGTTAGCTTGCTCAGGCATTTGTCCCAATATGGCTCTGGTTTTCTGAATTTCCACTTGGGATACTCTTATCAAATCAGCCTGTTCATAAATGGTCTGAATAGACCTCCATACATCACTAAATGACTGAATGATGGTGTTCCATAGGATTCCTCTGATTTCTGCCAGAGGCTTATGCAAGGAGAGATCTTTTTCTAAGGCTCTTACCTTGTTTTCCAATGCTTTGACTTCTCTTGTTTTCTCTGCCACATTCATTTTAGATTTATCATAGCTTTGCTCAATCTTTGCCAGTTTTTCTTTGAATTGCTTCAATTCAGATACTTGGAGTTTCAACTCCTCCATGGCTTTGATTAATTGCTCTGTAGTCATAGTAGTGCTGCTGCCTGGTTCTGTTGCTGAGGTACCTGTGGTGATTTCTGCAATTGATGCCAGGACAATGGAAGGCACTATTGTTACAACTGTGGGAGGGGAAGTTGTGAGGGCTGGAGTCACTTCAGGTGGCTTTTCTTGTAGTGCTTTCTCCAATGCCTGCTCTGTTTCACTCAATCTCTCATTCAACCTCATGAGTAGGTCCATCATGTCCTCCTCGGACTTCTGCTGTACAACCTCTGCTATCTGTGGATGCATAGAAGGAGGCATTTTGAGCTGTTTTCTGAGGGCAACAATGTCCTCTTCCTTTTTCCTCATTAGTGCTTTTATGCCTTTGGTATCTTTGGGGTCATGTCCCAGTTCAATGATAATATCCTCCAAGGATTTGATCCTGTTGTCCTTTGCTAGAGAAGAAGCTTTTTCTAAATCTAGCTGAGTAGAGGTGTTCTCCAATGAGTTTTGCGATTTATGAGCCAACATTGCTTTGTCAGCTAGTGTGGAATACACCATATATCCAGTTTGTTTGTGCAGCTCGATCTGGTCTATTGGATGAATGTCTTTGGCCAAAACCTCCAGATTTGTCCTGATATAATCAGCTGCCGATTGTGGTTGCTGCACCTTGGGCTTGAAATAACTCATCATAATTTTCCCTTCTTTAATGTCATATGTTGACATTAATCTTTGTTGTTTTGTGCGGGCCATCTTAAGATATTGGTAATAAATTTGCAGCCTCAATGGATCATTTCTAGCCTTTATTTCTGTGAATGTTCTCTTGACATCAGAGGTCTGCTTGCTTGGTGGCCTTGTGGATGAAAATTCCACACTATGCTGACTTTCCAGCTCCTGCCTGTGTGAGCTGGTTGATGTGTCTATCACAGGGGAGGTCTGTGGGCTGGTTTCCCTCTCACCTCTTAGGCTTTCTGTTGTTTCTTCAATGATTTCCTCTTTAGATAGAGGGTTCAGTCTTTGCATTTTTGCACCTAGCTGTTTTGCAGGTCCACTGATGGGTGTGGCCTCTTTTCTGTCTCTTTTCTTGCCTATTTCCTCATTTAGAGGAGTCTGTAATGCTGGTATCTCTGGTGCTTTAGTTTGAACTGAAGGAATTTGTCCCTGCTAATCAGTCATTTCTTGCTGCTCTATACCTGCCACTTCCTTGCCCTTTGAAGAACCTGAAACTGGTGTGCTGGCCTCTTGTATAGGTTGCTGTGAAGTCCCAGCAGAAGATGTACCCACTCCGGCTTGCTGAGGCAGCTTGAAAGATACCTGTCCAAAAGAGTCCAGGTCAAGGGTCTTTTCTAAATCTTTCATAGCTTGTTCCATTTTTTCTTGCCGAGTAAGTTCTTCTACTAATGTACCCTCTATCCACTCATCTTGATTAGCATATTGTTCTACTTCTGGGATCCTATGATGTGTGTAAGCTGTCAGTCGGTTTTTTACTTTTCTGTCATATGGTACCCACTAGAAGCTTTTCTTCAATTTAAGGTCTTCCCCTAATATTTTATCAGCATCTTCCCATGCTTCCTTTTTATTAATGATAAAGGGACCTAATTGGTTTCTTATCCTCAGCTGAGCTTTTTTCTTCACATTGCAAAAGTGAGTTAAATCTGCATTAATAAGTTGCCTGAAATACTTCAGTGCAAACAGTCTCATAGGCACATATTTGGGCAACTTATAAGGGTATAGCTCATAGCCGTATATCCTGATTTCAGTGTGATCTTGGTAGAAGTACTAGTCACCTATCCTGTAGTTCTTGGAGAGCTGTAAAATCTTCTTTATGTCACCAGAGAGCCTAGGAGGAGGAGCTCCTATCAATAGAGTGGAGGCTGGATGTATAAACAGGTCAATGAATTCACAATAGGTATAAGGGGATTCAACAATTCTGTGGAAGACCGAGGTCTAAAAGATCACAGACCTCCTTTCTCCTTTAGAATCCAATTTCCTGATGGGAAATATAAAAATGTCTGGATGATAATACAACAGCAGATGGCATATGAAAGTTGTGTATTTAAACACTCCTCTTTCCAAATTCATGAATTGAGCATGGATTTTTTCTGCAATGAAAGAGGCATAGTCATACTTGATAGCAGGGGGTTGTCCCAGAGTAAAGGTGGATAACAGAACCAGGACCATCTCATCCACATATTCACTAGACCTGGATCCCAAGATCACTGATATCATGTCAAGAATGATTCTTCTAGTCTCATTGAACGAGAGATATAAATGAGTAGGTGGGCCTTGGGGCTGACAATCTGGTCTCATGAATAACTTAGCAATCCGGGCTACTTCTATACTGGACAGTTGAGAGCCTTGCTCTAGCAAATATCCCATGGAAAGAGGAGCAAGAGGCTGAGCTAGAAGGAAGTGCAACATTTCATTGATAGACTCAACAGTTATGTAGAAAAAGACAGTTTGTGGTGGAGTCATAACTGCTTTACTGACAGGGTCATAATTGGCACAGCAATGGCGAATAATATCTGGGAACACATTTACTGAGGGAAGGTAATACCCGGGGAGATTGGATTCCCATATTCCATAGATACCAGAGTTGTTCAAATGACTATTTCTGATCAGACAAAAAGTATGAAGATGATTTTGTAAACCAATTGGGTCTTTTATTTGGAAATCCCTGTCGGCTAAGGGTAAATGATGCTGGTATGTATGAGGTGCATTGAAGGGCGCTACATTGAGGGCCACAGGGGCTTCCATTGTTCAATTTTCTGTGTTTTTAAACTGGAGGTTGAATTTCTGTGGAAAAAAGGGCAAAAGAGCAATTTTGGATGGCTTGGTATGTCAATTATGGACAACTTTAGTTTAAACTTGGCTCTTATAGGTATAATTTGTAGAGGAAAACCAAAATACAGGTTCAGGAGGCGAGACAGGTTAAATACCTGTGTTTTGAAAGCGCACGAGTGTAATTCGCAGGTTGACTGACGAGGTGCAGAGCAGGATGCTGGACTTTGCTGGTCGGAGTGGCGGATCGGAGCTTCTGCAGCTGCTGGACGTAATTTTGCATGCAATAGTCTTGTGAAAATGAGTAAAATGGGCGAAAATGACAGTTTTTACAAGTTTTTTAACAAAATTTTTGGCTTTGGCGGGCTTTTGGCGTTTTTTGGTCGGATGACATCAGCATGACGGGATAGTTTGTCGCGTAGCGGAGGGTACGAAAGGGTGACGTGGTGATGATGTGGTCGTGACATCGGTGGGGGGGTCGGCGGGGGTGCTAAGTGGTTTGGGCCCACACCGCTTATGTGCCCAAGCGGTTTTGGTGGGAGGGGCCGCGAACATGCCGGGAGGGTGCCGTGTGTCCCAGGTACAGTGGGAATGTCGCCGGCTCCCCGGGCGGTAAATATCGGATGGAGGGGGAGGCGCGATATGATCTTGAGCTGTCTGATCACTAGGCCCAGATCCAACGGCTGGCGCAGGTCTGAGGTGGCTAAGGGTTACGGTGCAGGGCCAAATCATAATTAATGTGGATTTAAATATATCAGGAATAGTTTGATTGGTTGTCGGGGTTTTAAACAGTTAATTAACTAGATGTTAATTAACCTTGAATGTTTGCACACGGGGAGGGTTATTATATGGTTCCAGTTGAACCTATAATTCCTTTGTAAACCAAAATATGGCCGTAATCGACCGGGGGCGGGATTATTATACATAGGGGGTTTTATTATAAAGATATATTAATACGGGGAAGGGGAATTTGTAAGGGATTTATGTAATAATCTTAGCAGTTAATATGGGTTTATGAAAAGGGCGCCAAGCTATAAAGTTTGATAACTTAGGCTGAGGAAACAAGGGGATTTTTACACAAGAAATGTGGATTCTTTGCCTAAAGCAAGAATGTTATTTTCCTCATGTTTTTTCATGAAATGGGGTTATCTAGGAGTATTGAGCAGATCTCAATATCCTTGGGGGGAGGTTAGTAAGTGATTTTGGGAGAAGTGTGAAGGGAGTTTAGACATGCATCACTTGATTTGGAGCCAAACAATTGCCATTGTACTTATGATAACAACAAAGTGAACCTCTTGAGTGACAAAATTGATCATAAGCCTGCCTCTGCAACACCAAAACTACCTACCCAAGCTATTATGCCTAACATTATTTCTTCTTCTTCCATGGGAGCACTTGAACTAGCAAACCCTTACAAATTTTATTTTCTTCTCATGGAAATCCTATCTAAGTCTACCCTTATTTCTTCCAAGGGCTTAGATTTAGCTGTTGAGCTCCTTTGCTTCTCTACCTATCTACTTATCTACCAAGAGTGAACAATTTGGACATATTTTATTCTCTATTTCTAAAACAAGAAATTTAAACATGAAGTGGTCAAGATTGAGCTGTTTGGCCATTCATCAACTGTGGCAAGAGTCAACCAACTGTACACAATTAGATTCTTTGCAAAAATAGAATAGTAGTGGCATTTTGGACTAGCACACTGTCATGGTCTTCTTTATTTGGGGTTCATTTCTTTTTTCTTTTTCTTTTGACCATTTCATTCTTTTTACCCTTTGATATTTCTTTTAGGGCATACCCTCTTTACATTTTTTAGTTTTTTGATCTTTTCAAAATATGGAAACCTTTCCAGCAAAGAAAGGATGAACATATTAGGGACTTTAACTAGTCAATCATGAAATATGACACCTATTTGTATAGGAGCATAACACGTGCCATTCCTACGTTTGGGTTGAGGGCTCGTGTTTTGATATGCACCCTGTAGGTAGGGGTCTGATCCATAATTAGTTCGTAGCTTCTACAGGTGCACTGATCATGGCCTACCAACCTGCAAAAGTTACAAAACAATTGTTGAGACGTCTGCGTATACTTCTGCAATAGATGACAATTGTTCGTAGTGTGTTTTCCCCCTATCTGACAGATCGTGCACCATAATGCAGGCACCACACTTGGCCCTACCTGTCCCTTAGGTATTAACAGCATTGTCCCTTCTCCTGCCAAGTAGTTTGCGAACATTGGACAATGGTCCTTGTCGTGTCCTTGGCCTTTGCATTTTATGCACCATACCTCCTCGCACGCCTCCGGCTGAGGTGTCCTGTCCTGTTTCAAACTTTGCATTTCCAAACAAAAATTTTACAATTGCGTGTGGATTTGTTGGACTCCCAAACTAGGGTCTTGTATAGGGGTCTCATGCAATCTCATCGTCATTTCTAAAGCTTCGACATAGGTGGAAAGTTTTTGCTATCACAGCGTCGTCCTTAAGTGTGGTGTCAATGATGCTACAAACCATGCGGGATGTTGTCCATCTATCAACATCATGTTGGCTTCAGGAATCATACCCTTCAATCTTTGGTTCAGATCCCAAGGAATCTCACCTGGGAGCATCATGATCTCCTTAAATACGATGATTGATTGTGTTTCCGACTTTGGCCTGCTAAATTCCCTGTTCAGTGCGGCCTAGATTTCTATGATTCCTACGTTTGGATGGTCATTAGAATGCTTGATGTACCATGTTAACACATGATACTACAAAGCACTTACCACTGTGGCCTTTCTGATATTGTCATTTGCGACACCTTGTGCTTCCCATACTGCTCTTACCATGAACCAAAATTGGTCCGAATCTTCATTCCCTACTCCTCTGAATACCGGTAGTTTGATCGCACTCTCCATACTAAACTGTGGTGGTGGCGGAGATGGGGTGGGTGGAGATGGAGGTGAGGAGGGTGAGACGGGTGGCGGTGTGGGTGGAGGTGGTAAACGCGGAATGCATTGTCTTATCAAAGTAACCGCGCTTCTCGGGGAAACTTTCGCGAGCTCTTCCTCGCTTTCCCGTGAGGGGGAAATTAAGGGACTAGTTTCCAACTTTTCACTACTTCCACTTCTATAGATCCTCCCACTTTGTGTAGTCCCAAACATTAATTTATTTGCATAACCCGCTTTTCACACAATAGCATCTGAATCCAAGTGTTCAAAGATTTAATATACTTACCTCATGGTCCCTTGAGGAAACCTTGCTCCGCCTCACTATAGCTGATGGTCGTATCTACCGCAAACTCAGTGATAAATCCTCCTATAATTCAGTCGAGCCAATGGTCCACAGCTAGTGCATTCTTATCTCCTGACGCTTCTAGTCTGTGCACTAATTCCGAAGTCCACACTATCAGTTTGTCGAGCCTACACCTTCCCTGGTTGTCTGCTAACTTCGCGATCCACTCATATAGCTCAGAAGGAAAGGATGCAAATAAAATTTCATGGATTTCCGTATACAAGTAGAGCTCCAACCATTGTTCCTTAGATAATCGTGGATTTCTGTTTTCCCGCGTCGCGAATTCATGAATCTTCTTGTCCAACCACTCTTCAATTTCATTCTTTGTTGGATTCCAGTGGCACGACGTCAGACATCCCTTATGCAAATCCCGATCCCAGCAATGGAACCATTTGTTGGCTTGTATGGGCCTGACCCAGGTTCAGAGGTGATTTAGCCAAGTAAATCCCAGTACTACTGGCCCTTTTGGCAATAGTCTGCGGAGCGTAGACTGAGGTCTCACCCAACGTAGTATGGGAGGTTGCTAGAACCAGGTTTCCGCACCCTAGGGATGTTTGATGAGCTTATGGAGGTCCACGGTTTGACCCTACGCTCACCTTCACAACCTGTGATGCTTCTTTTGCACAGCCCTACTCGGGGTGCAACCCATATTATACCCAGGTTCCTTGCTATTTAATCTGTTATTGCCCGATTACTTAACTTATTTGTGTAAGACTAGTGATTATTACAGCATACCCAGCAATCATATCAGAGCGCGCGATAAATAAAACAATATAAATATAAGGAAGGAAATGCACAAGCAGATACACAGAATTAGGAATCAACTTCTCTTTATTATTCTTCAATCAAGATTACAGACTCGACACCGCCCTGCACACTCAGCTGCAGGGGTCTGTGGACTCTACTAGGCCTCTTCGCACTCAGCTGCAGAGCCTCTTCCTACTACTACGACCCAATACCCTTAGACTCCTATTCTATGCTCGAACCATTCGTATTCCTTTCTCCAATCCACTATCTTTACAACTTAGAGCCTCACTCTATTTATAGAACCCCATGGTCCACAGACCATGGGTAGGCCGACATGAATTTACGTTACTTTACAATACTTTAGGGCAGACAACCCTATGACTCAACCTATACTTCGTGCTTCGCGCCCGCAATTCACGAGTCTTACAATACATTTGACCAAAACTTGGGCTTTGAGCCCCAAATCATACTCTTGGGGGATTCCATGCCCAACACCTAGATATTGAACCTGGGTCATGCCAAAAGTGCATTTCTCCAAATTGGCAAAAAACTTGTGTTGTCACAGGGTTTGAAGGACCCACCAAATATGGTGGAGGTGCTCTTCCCAACTCTGGCTAAAGATCAAGATGTCATCTAAATATAACACCACAAATGAAATTGTGAAGGGTTGCAATATGTCATCCATCAATCTCATGAAGGTTGTAGGGGAATTTGTCAACCCAAAATGCATGACCAACCATTCAAAAAGGCCCTCCTTGGATTTGAAGGTACTATTCCACACATCGGAGGGTTTGATAGGAACTTGGTGATAACAAGACTTCAAGTCAATATTGCTGAAATATTTGGCCCCCTTGAGCTGGTCCAGAAGTTCATCAATTCGTGGGATTGGGTATCTATTCCGGATAGTGATCTTGTTCAACGTCCAATAGTCAATACAGAGTCTCTAGGTCCCATCCTTCTTCTGTACCAATACAATCAAGCTTCCACAGGGTTATGAGCTTAGTCAAATGTGTCCTTTCTACAACAACTCTTGAATCTGTCTCTTGATCTCATCGTTCTCCAGAACAGAGCGTTAATATATCGGTCCATTGGGTGGTAGTGCACCCGGGGTCAGATAAATGGAGTGCTTGACTTGACAGTGTAAAGGTACCCCTGTAGGTGAGGTGAAAATGTCCCTATACTCCTCCACGACCTTGTCCATCTGTTGCTATTGTGCGATGGATCCCTTTCTGGAAGCCGTGGCCACAACCTTCTTCTTTCAGTGAGGGTGATTCATAAGGAAAAAAAATTCCTAGTATGGGAAATGATCTTACTGCATTTTTTTACAATGATCAAAGAGATGGTGGTAAGCGGGGCTACCTCTAGTATCCTGTACAATGCTTTTCCCAAAGTAACAATCACAGAGCAAGGTCTAGACTCATATACAACATGTTGCTTCCACAAGTATAGTTTTCCTAATAATAATACATCACAAACTTCAAGAGGAGAAACATCACACAGTACCTCATCCGTGAAGGGCTTGATGTTGTAGGGAAGGCGACACTGCTGGTTGACATAAAGATCTCGTCCTTGGTGAAGCCATCTGATGGTGTATGAATGTGGATATGTTTTCATCAGTAAGCCCAACCACTTCATGACCTCTAGTGAAATGAGGTTATTTTGGCTCTCGCTATTGACAATGAACTGTAGCAAAGAACCCTTCACCCACATATGTGAGTGGAAGAGGTGTTCCCCCTCCTCTAGATCTTTAGGCTCGTTCTTCTAGATCTTGTTTGTGGCCTCGGTGGCAGTGGCCTTTGTGTCAATGATCTAAATCACTTTTTCATTCACCTTATTGGGTTCTAACTCAGAGTCAGAACATGTGTCTAAATCGGATGCCTTCAGCTCAACCACTAGTGACTACATGGCCCCAGACTCACTTGTGTTGTGAGTGGAGCTATTATGGAACTCACACCATTTTCCTATGTCCTTATTTGTCTTCAAGGTGTTGTTCTTTTCTTATGGCTTTGGCAGGTTGTCCTAGGTTTCCCTGCCTTGGTTTTGGGCTTTTCTCTGTGGTTTGGGGGTGCCTTGTCCTTGCTTTGGTTTCACAAATCCAAAGACTCACTTCTTCTGTTTAAACTTCTTCTCAATCTTGACAGCGTATCGGTATGCCATGTCAAGCGAGGAGATGTCCAAGAACTCCATCTTGTCCTGGATGTACTTGTGTAGACATCTGTTGTACTTGAGTACCAAATTCCACTCAAACTACTTGATGCCAAAATTTGTGCGGAGGGTATGGAAAACATTTGTGAACTTCGTCACATCTTGGTCCCTTCCCTACCATAGCATGGTCCACTTTATGTATTTATCTTCATAGCTCTTGATAGTGTAATATTGTTCCTTTATGGAGTCTCGGAAATAATCCCAAGTAGGTGTGTCTGAAAATAGTGTGGATTCCCGGTCGTCCTTTTGTTCACAGTAGGTTTCCCACTAGTCCTTGACGTGTGATGCGACTTTGAGAAGTGAAAAAGCAATATTTTCCTGATTGGAAAAGTCATGAATTAAAAAATATCCTTCCAATAGATTCAACCATTTAACTACAATTTTTGTATATATCTTACCCTCAAATATGGGAATATCAAAGTTAACTTGTACCTTAAAAGGAGTTTCTCCTCCAGAGTGGCTGCTGGATGAAGATGCGTCACATGTGGGTAGCCGTTGGAGGATCTAAGCAAAGTTATCCATCATCCCATTCCTCTGTCGCTCATGGGCTTCCTCGAGCAATATTTTGATAAGATCTCCTGCCCCCCATATTTCTTTTCTTCCGCCATGGGAGGCTATCGGGTTTTGCGAGGCTAGTCTTGCAAAGGTTCAACCAGATCGAGCCTTAATTCCTTATACCCTGACCTTGTTGGGGACATGCAAAGAAAAACAGAGAAAGAGTAGACTGCTCTAGTACCACTGGTCGGAACTTAAATAGGAACGCCAAAAAATTATAGATATAACCATCAATACAAAGATGCATTAGAAATAACATTTCATTTCATTAATATCAGAATACTGAAATATGCATACAAACAGAATGGAAATAAACTAGCTGGGCGATGGTAGCTTATCTCTAAGAGGAGATGTGGTGGTTACATGCCTCTGAACTGTGCTACAATGAGGCTCAAGGGCCTATTTTTTATTGAACAACAAGGTAAAACCCTAAACAACCGAAACCCTAACCCTACGAGATGTAACGCCAAGATTTTGTGGGCCTTGTTTGGGTTAGTTGGGTAGCTAACTTCTTGAGGTTGTAACTTGGTCATATTACCTTCATTTGTTGCATACGATACCTTGTTGGAAAGCTCTCTTTGAGTATTATAGGATTTTCATCAGGCCGTTACCTATCATTATGGGTTTGTTTTGGACCTCAAAAAAATGTTGTTTAGGGGGTCAAAACTGCTCTAGAAGTTCGGGACCCAAAAAAATGCTAAAAATAATAAATGTTGAAATAAACAAGGAAACAGATGAAGCCAACTGGAGGTCTAGGTGGAATAGGCGAGTGGCCATCAATATCCACCTGGATCATGCTTGCATATACTTTGTGGATTTCCTTGAAACAAAATATGTTCCTCGATTGATAATTAATGTCCATGTAATTAGTCGTTCTTTTTATTAAGAAATTAATTTCCCAAACATCAACTCATTCATGCATTCATTTCGCTGTTGATATATTTGGCATAAACACGAAATTTGAATGCCAAATATTATGCTTCTGACATATTCTTGTTTTAAACCTTCAAAATAAGGCCCAAATCATTTTAATAAAATCACCAAGTTGTTGACTCATTCACGAAAAGGCCTTAATCATGGTCGAAAGCGCTTAACAAATGCCACATTATACCTCCATGAGGCCCATTTGACTATAGTCCCAAGGGATTATTTTATACTACAAACCTCCACACCCTTGGTCACAACTTCATAACAAAACCTCATCCTAGTGCTTGTGTTTTATCCCCCAAATTTATTTGCTTATGGGATTACATGTCTGGTGGGTTCAACACTCTTCTCTTGGGCTCTTTTCGTTGGTCTTATGCTTCTTCTATTTCTATTGTCATGTCCTTGAGAATTGTCAACCAAAAGTTTCTCTACTTCACAAACTCAAAAGTCTTCCAGGACGATGCCTTTGGGGTGATGTGTCCCAGGCCCTCTGCCATTGGTTCTCTGCTCCAACATGAAATGCCACCATTTCCCAACAATGAATCATCCTAGAGCTTCCTTTGTCATGGAAACTTTAAACCTTTCAAGATCCCTGTTCTTGGATGATGTCATGCTCACATCACTGATGCCACGTGGTGTCATCTGAGTGGTGACACGTGTCACTCATATTTGGCCCCTTTGATCACCTAAAAATGCCAAAAATGCATTTCATGTGTCCCCTATATTGACATAATGTTGACGTCATCATGCACTAATAAGAGACTACCACACATCATCCAATATAGAGAGACAAAGGGTCTCAAGCCTTTGGTTCGACAATGATTTTATTTATTAAAATGTGAAGGGTCCTGACCTTCCTTACTACTACAACACTTCTTCTTTTGCCACGTTTTCCGACCCTATGTTATACTAGCTTCAACCTTATGCACACACCTTTTCTTATTTCAAGGAAGTCATCCTAGGGTGAGTTTTCCCATGGGGACCCCCGTTATTGAGTTGTCCACCAATGAAATTCCTGCACCCACTCTTCTTTGCTAAGTGGATTGTCCACCTCTTCCCGGACTTACGTCATCCAAAAATTTCACTTCCTTGCGCATGACTTGTCACTTCGAGGGAAGGCTTCCCGGGGTGATGTGGATTTGGGGACCACCTCCTACTGAACTTCCGCCAATGAAAACCTTTGCCTCCGTTGAATTCCCCCCAAGTTTTTGTCATCCCGAGCACTCCCCTCTGTGCACACCTTTGATCCTTCTAGGGAAAACTCCATCGGGATGAGCTGTCATGTGGGCTCCACTATAGGCCAATAAAAAAACACTATCTACCACTATGCTATAAGCCACATTCACCCTGACCATTGGTTATTTGCTCCACTAAAAAGTTCTAACACATTTGGCAACACTGTTAAAATTAACTTGGTCAAAATTGGCCCTTCACCAACTTTTCTCTACCACTTTGACTTTGGGGGTTCTCACCTTTGGCTGGAAATAACTTGTGATCCAGGAGGTCTTTTGCTAACTTCTGTATACCAGAAGAAAGCCCTTTCAAAGCTCTACCCATTTGAGCACTTTCCAAAAGCTACTGAAATAATCGGCTATACAAAAATTGGCTTCAAAGTCATTGTAACTTCTCCATCTTTGCCTTTACCATTCTTTGAGCCAATCTTCATTCTTCTTGAAACCATTTATGTGTTTTCCTTCATCTTCATCACCTTTTTCATTAATGACAACACATTTATAATAATCAAAATAAGTGTGTTTTTGATGACAGAAAAGTGTTCGTAGCTAATTTAAAGATTGTGCTAAAGGGAGTGGATCTAGTCTAAAAATGAATGAAAGGGAGGTTCACATTGATTTTGAAGGTTAGTGCCTCTAGCTGGTTGGTGCTAGTAGACTGATTTGAGGGAGTAGGTGCTTCCTACTAGTGGGTGCTAGTGAAATAATGCAAGGAAGTGGGTGTTTCTTACTGGTGGGTGCCAATGAAACATAACAACAGAGTAGGTACTTCTTGTTGGTGGCTGCCAACGAAACAATGCATGCTGTTAGCACTCCATAATTTCCCTAGGTTGAGGAGAGAAACCCAGAGGTAACCAAAAACCACTTTTAAATTTTGGATCTAGCCCTTCCAGCTTCAGAGAGGGTTCTCTCTGTATGATTTATATATTTTTTTAAGATCTTAGGCTAGTTATCAAAGTTTGAAGTGGGTTTTTCAAAAGTTTGGTTGAAAGGTGATGGAAAATTCCATTAGGCATGGAGTAATGAACTTTTGGGTATTCAATTACAAAAAATGACAGAGTAGTTTTAACAGGGTAGGGTAGGAAAACTCTTGGATCTTATAAAGTGTTTGTGGTGTGAATAAGATGAATGGTATTTAAGTTCAATTAAATATAGAGCATACATAGATGAATTCTATACTTAATATCAGAAAGAAAATATTGATATTGTTAACAATTCGGAGTAGTGTGTGAAGGAACTCACTGGGGAGCAGGGACATGTTGAGGCCAATATTCTTTAAGGAGCTGACAATAACCTTGTCAGTAGCCGCCTCCGCACTCAAAGCTCCATCAGGAAGCGCGACTACCTGAAGATCCATTGAGCAAACCATCTCTGCTGCTTGAGTGGTCCCTGGTGCCAAACTGGTTGATGAAGCGGTGCTCTATCCTGCAGCAACCTAGATTCTAGTCATTTGGATCTGCAGCTTGTGAAGACCTGCTTAGATGGTGCTCAGTGCTTGCTTTTCCTGCTGCCTAAACTACTGCAGCTGTTCTATTGTTGTATCCCATACCTTATCTCCAATATCATCGAAGCCACCCTGTGTCAAGGTAATTGGATCTAGTGATGACTTGGTGGCTTTCGACTTCTTTCATTGTCCTTCCTTTTCCTGCTCCCTGTAGCATTTCACTCGGAAGCGAGTGTTCTCCTGCTAATCTTCGCCACCCTGCTTTGACTGCTCTTCTTCCTCCATTTGGGGCAAAGGAGACTTCTGACTTCTTCTAGAGCCATGCTCTTCCTCCTCTGCCTATTCCTTCGCAGCATGCTCCATTTCTATATGGGCCTTCTCCTTGGCCTCTTTCTTCCTCTTTTCATCCAACTGCTGAACGTTCTGCTTGGCCGCTTCCTTTTTTTGTTTCTCCATGGAATTGCTAATCCTGGTGGCCACATCGGATGCAGAATGCCGTTCTATTGGCCAACACTTTATTACCTCTGCAATAGTGTCATCCGTAGCCAGATAGGGTAATTCGAACCATTTCTGGTCAGGGTCCTTTCGCGCCAGGATGTAAACATGGTGGAAGCCCACTTTGAACTCCGTGTACCTCAAGAGTTGCTCAAACACAGTTGGTGACAACTGCGACTTTTGGTTGATGGCCATGCGAATGCTCGCCTCCATTAGCACCCAAAAGAATTTGCTCTCCATGAACCGTGCAACATCTTTTGTGGCCCAGAGAGATGCAAACTTCGCCACTTCCATTAAATCCTTCTCCACAGGAGGAAATTGGCTATCCTCCGTCAAATCCCATGTTACCAACACAATTGAGAGAAACAACCATGAATAGTGAAAGTTCTTACTATAGTTTTGTGCCTCTCTATAGTTCGCGAGGAACTCGCTACATAGGTAGCATGTCCAATTGAAATGTACACCCTCCACGCGCTAAGTTGCAATGTAATGACTGGTGCCGGCACCTCGTTTGTGGGACACTTTCACATAACTTTGCCAGCTAGAATCTGTGTGGAAATCTTAACCGCGGGGTCAGTAAATGTTGGTAATCGAATACCCACGTGGATTTTTGAGAAATTTAAACTTGTCCTTCATCTTCTCAGCGAGGTCGCTCTTGCTCGTCTTTCCCCCAAACGCCTTGGATGGATTCAGTCCTGAATGGGGTAATAATGTGATCCAATGGATTAGCATATTTGTGATAGGGATTGGCTCATTTAACCACAGGCACCTTTCATGCACCAGGCACAACAGCTCCTTAATGACAATCAGGTTTATGTTTGTATGATGATAGTGTGACACCCATAACAGGTTCAACAACCCTGATTTGTTGACTTCGTGCATCCATTCCACCGGCTCCAACGTGTTGACACTAGATTCTTTATATAAAACCCTCTGCATGAAGGTGTCGGTAGCAAGGTGTGGGAACCGCTCGTGGTCTGCCAAATCCCAGTTTCTGAGCTTTAAGTGCGGGACCCGCACCCAGCGTGGACCTTCAAATGTGATGTTCTCCAGCAGTAGGGGTGTGTTGAGGGAGAATTGTTCGACATCTGGGTCCTTCAGGACCTTCACCTTTCCCTTGCGTAGAGGGATATACTCCGGTAGCTTAGAAATAAGGTCCACCCCCTCAATGTCGATATCTTTTGCGCCCTCCTCTGCCTCTAGATCTACCACCTTCTCCTTCTCCTTCACACTCAGCTTTTATTTTCTTTGAGCCCATGTAGCTGCATGCTCTCTTGGTGACTTCTATTGTTTATCCTTCTTCGGCTTGGGGACCTCTCTCGTCAGCATAGGCTTCAGCCTAGGTGACCTTGATGTCATAGGCACTGCTGCTGGAACCTCCATACTCACAACCTCTAGAGCAGCTCCCTTAAAGGCAATAGTCCCTCCAGTGCTTGTAGTTTCTATGGGATCTGGTCCTAACATGATGTTGCGAATGAGATTTCTGTTTGACTTGGGATACTAATCAAACACGGGGTTTGTGAGCAAATCCTCAAATAACTCATGGTTCATTCACAACAAACAACACAACATAGAAATTCTCAGAATGCAAAGTGTTTCTCGCTGGACAGCCACACGTATTTTATAGGCAAATTCAAATTCAAATTTGAAGGTTCCCCCCAAAATCGATTCATAAATGACATATTGGTGGCAGATTTCCAAAGATTTCACTCTTAAATTTAGCCTTCAATGCCTTAAATTCTGCCGCCCACTCCTCTTAATCGTCTTCTGGCAGTCAAATCATGAATAGTGACAGTAACAGTTACTTTCTAGCTTCGTTGCACGGTCTCTCCTTCTATAGTGCATCTCCCTTCACGATTCTTCAGGTACTGTGACACCCTCCTGTTTTGTGCAGACCCCTTGTCGCGCAACTCTGCAACCCAGGTAGTGTAGTTTATAGTCTCGCGCCTCCTTGCAATTGCCTGGAGCGCTAAGACTATGCTACCATCATGTAGTCATTGGAATAGATCCCCAGTGTATTGCTTCAATCGACTTCCATTTACCTTTCTTGGAAATGGATCTCCATTCAATTTCACAAGCTGAACTACTCCAACATCGGTAATCTCTTTGATAAGATATGGCCCCAGCCAATGGATCTGAAATTTTACTGGAAACTTATCAAACTTGTTGTCATATAATAAAACTAAATCATCTACCTTGAAGGTGTGCAGTTTGATGTGCCGATCATGCCATGCCTTTTCACGTTCCTTCTGAACCTGCTGATGGAATCCAACCAAAAATCTATCTTCCTCTAGCTTTGCTATCTGCGTATACTAGGCATAATGTACTCCATAGGCATCACAAACTCTATGCCATAGACCAACCTAAAAGGTGTTTGACCAGTAAGCTTTTTACAGTAGTTCAATAAGCCCACAACACAGCTGGTACGCACATGTCCCAATCATTCCTATGCGCATTACAAACCTTTGTCAGTGCATTCTCCAATATCTAATTAAACGCCTCAACCATCCCATTGGCCTGAGGATGGTATAGCGTACT
This sequence comes from Pinus tabuliformis, assembly GCA_031772625.1. Classification (NCBI taxonomy): domain Eukaryota; kingdom Viridiplantae; phylum Streptophyta; class Pinopsida; order Pinales; family Pinaceae; genus Pinus; species Pinus tabuliformis. Next base: position 154,332,253 of record CM062812.1, read on the forward strand.
CTTATGGTGATAAACTTGGAACTCTTCTGTCAGTGCACTCATTGTTTCATTGAGGAAGTGCATACTGCAATCGCTCATCAAAATCTTTGGGAAACTAAACCTCGTCAATACATATTCAAATAAGAGCTTCACTGTTGTTTCCCCTGTACAGTCCTTCAAAGGCTGTGACTTTACCCATCTTTTCAAATACTTAGTGGTGGTGATTATATACCACGCACCTGTCTTCTTATCTGGATGTTGAATCAGTCCTACAAAATCGACTACCCATTTCTCAAATGGCTGCAATGATACGTGCGTATTCAAAGGGAGCTCATCCCTCTGTGATGGCCTATTGGTTCTCTGACATGCATCGCACACCCTACAATATGCTTTAGAATCTTTATGCAATGTTGGCCACCACAACCCAACATGTAAAATCTTTTGCGCCATTGCTTTTCCTGCATAATGGCCTCCCACAACCCCTCCATGAGCTTTCGCTAGGATACTAGTTTGTTCAAAATTAGGCACATAGAGTCACAGTATCTCGTCTGATCCCATCTTATACAAATGGCCTGCAATAATAGAAAATATGCCATGCACACCACCAATTACTTCTTCCGTTGACTAGTGTATCCTTCTAATGCCATTCCCGTAGTCAGAAAGTGGATAATGTCTGCAAAGTGATTGTCTGCTATGTGCACCGCAAAGAGCTACGTGTTAGGCAGTCCTTCGTAAAAATTGGTAGGCTCCTCTCCTATTTCAATGCGCAACAGATGATTTGGCCCTACATTCAATCACTCTGGCTTCACAATTACTTTGAAATCATACTCGTGAAACAACAACAACGATCTGCATATTTTCCCCCCCAACACAAGCTTGTTCACTAGGTACTTTAATGCAGAATGGTCTGTATACATCTTAAAGTGTTTGCCTAGCAGGTAATGTCTGAACTTCTGGAGCATGTACACCATAGCCAACCCTTCGCGCTCTATTGTTGAATAATTCTTTTCAGCCTTAGACAATTTCCTGCTTGCAAATGCTATCGGGTGATCCAATTCTCATTCACCGGCCCGTGTCTGTAGTGCTCCTAGCACAATACATGAAGCATCCACATGCACATGAAACTCTTTCTTCCAATACAGGAAGACTAGGATCGATGCGGTGAACATCTTCTCCTTCAATACATCCAGACTGCACTAACATTCTTCATCCCAACAGAATGTAGCATCCTTCTTCAAGATCTTTTTTGATCCAAAATGGATCCTAAAACCCTCTAAGTATTCATATACTTAAACACTATCGCAATGGAAAAACATTAACAAATGGTGGAAAACACTATCACACAGGAAAAACATGAAGAAATGGCGAAAACAGAGTTAAGCGGAGGCTAAAGAAACATTACATAGGAGCCGTCGGATCAGACTGATCAACGGTCCAGATCTAATCAGCATATCGCAATCGGAGGTGGCCTTATGGAAATTGTGATAGCGATTAGTGTGATTTAACGAGGACCATTGATCAAGTGCGCAGATCAACGGCCCAGATTACATTGCAATATCGCATCGTTGAAACACAAAGGGAAAGACTTACAGGAGGCTCGAAGACCATGCGATATGTGATTGCGATATATCGCGTCACAATATCGCAGCAGAGCGATACAAGGGAGCGGAGACGATACAATATGCGACTTGCGATAGCTGGAACCGACGGGTTTTATGGGTGCAAATTAATATATTTTGAGTTCTAGTAAAAAGGGTTTTTCTATGTATTTTCGCATTTTTGTTAGAAAACCAAAATACAAAGGAAATGCACCTGGAGCGATAAAACAAACCTGAAAGGTTTATACATGCAAGTTTATATTATTTGAGTTCCGTAATGAGTAGGATTTCAGGCGGGCCTCAGGCGGTAAGTGGTATTGGATGGGCTCCACCTGATCCCATACATGGGCCGACACATGGCTTGGCGCGGGAGAGAGAAAACCACCTTTTTAGGTAGGTAATCTCCATACGCATAAGCCACCAGAAATTAATATCAACCGTTGGATCAAAGATCAGACAGATCAACGGTGGGCTTGTGACAGCAACCAAAGGCGGACCCGATAGGATTATAGGGCAGATTCAATGATTTTTAAGTCCGATAGAAAGAGATTTTGCGGGTTTTCCAGTGTTTTTAGTGTATTTCTCTGTGTAAACAAAGAAACGTGTTCTCGGGGATTTCAACCACGCCAGTGGTCCTTTCCGTTTAAAAATAGGTGGCCACCATACCTGAAGGCCTTTTACAATGATTGTTTAACGCTCAGAGGGGATTTGAATAGACAGAGGCCGAGAGCTAGAGAGCCAAAAGGGGAGACGAACAGACAAGCGCTGATAAGCTTAAAAGCCAGTCAGTGGTAGAAACAGAAGGAGGCATTTGTAGAGACAAAGAGAAAACAAAATATAGAGAGCGAGGGAGAATCTGTGTACTTAGAAATACTTGAGGGATTCAAGTAAAACCCTGTTGTTTTTCCCTGTTGTGTTGAGACTCGATTTGAGCTCACACTTGTAAAAATCTGCTCTTGAAGACATAATAGAGAGGTCACCACTGAAAGCTGGACCAGGAGATGTAGCCCAAGAGTTTTGGGTGAACTCCTTGATTATTTGTTGTGTTGATGTGTGTGTGTCTGTTATGTTTCTTTAACTGCTCATAGTCTATATTATTCGCAATCTTTTCGATCCGTTGCACTAAGTAATATAGGAATTCCTACACATGAGTCTATAATACCTTAATATTGTTTTAAGATCTCATTTTCAGATCAAGTGGTATCAGAGCTTTAGGTTTTGTTAAGGTTAGACAAGCTTGTGCTGGATTTTGAATTCTAACTAGATTAAAGATCAAACTAGGAGAAGGAGAACTTGTTGAGGCTAATCCAGAGATTGGAAGAGTCTATACTCAGAGGAGAATGGCAAAAGAAGTTCCATTGGAATTAAAATCTCAGTTCATGGATAGTTTTATGGCCATGCAAGCCATGGTGGAAGAGATGTATCGGGAATTTAAGAAGGGTCAAGGTGAAAGCACTTCAACACCCAAACCAGACAAAGGAGCAGAGGAACCCTCTCTAGTTTCCCATCCAGAGGGCAAAGGGAAAGGGGAAAATACTCCTCCCTCATCCCCTCCACCATCACCTTCATCATCCTCATCCCCTAGCCATGATAAGAAAAAGAAGAAAACTTCTTTGATTAAATTAGATGTGAAATTTGATTTGCCAATTTATGATGGAGAACTAAATGTAGAAAAGCTAGATAACTGGATAAGACAGATTGATGTATATTGCAGGGTGCAGAACATTGATTCAGAAAGGAGAAAGATTTAGCTAGCAAGCCTTCGACTTGGAGGAACTGTACTAGTGTGGTGGGAAGGCAAGACACAAGCTGATCTGAAAAGACATGGTAAAATTATTTCTACCTGGAATGAATTTGTTTTTTCCATCAAGAAACAATTCTATCCTTTAGCTTACATGCAGCAGGCAATGATGAGTTGGAAAACTCTTCGCCAATTAAAGGGTCAAAGTGTACAAAGTTATACCCTGGAATTTAGAAAAAGAGCTTTAACTCTAGGCATATCTCTAGACTCACTTGAAACTTAGTTGAAGTATATAGGTAGTCTGCATAGCTATTTGAAGCATACCATTCTCATGTTTAATCCCACTAGCTTAGATGATGTATCAGTTCAGGCTACACATCTAGAAGCTAGAGGCAAGAATGTGAACCCAGAGGTTGGGGGATCATCTATACCCTTTGTAATCAAGAACAAGGAAAAGAAGAAACTGAAATGGAAGGAGAGGAAGACAAACATTGTACAGAAGGAAAACCTTCATGCACTCATTACAAGAAGGATGGACACGATGATGCACACTACTGGTGTTTGCATCCAGAACTGAAACCTAAGAAGTTCAGTGGTAAGAAGAAAAAGACTGCTGCTACTATTCAGAAAGACTTGGGGTCAGAATCAGGTGATGAAACAATAGTCACAACCACAGGTATAAAAGGTAAAAATTCTGAAGCATCCACAAGTAATTCTGCACAATCTATTGATAATGAAGATAATGAGAGGAAAAGACATGAGCTTTTTCGTATTAGAGTAATTTCCAAGCAACAAAAGATTGATACTTTATTTGATAGTGTATCAAAAGTAAACTTGATTTATGAAACAATTGTAAAGAAGTTGGGATTACTAACAAAACCTCATGAGAAGCCATATCCATTAGGTTGGGTATGTGATAAAACAAAGCTACAAGTAACAAGACAATGTAAACTTAGGTTTGCTATTGAGTCAACATTTGTAGATGAGGTTGAGTTAGACATAGTTCCATTGGATATATGTGGTCTTGTTTTGGGAAGTCCTTACTTGTATGATAGGAAAGCTATTTTCTATAGAGCTGAAAATAAGTATCAACTCACTAAATATGGGAGAGAATATATTGTAAGAACTCATAAACTCAAAAATAACTATTCTCTCATAAACTCAGGGCAGATGAAAAGAATTGTGAATTCATGTAAGAAATTTTTACTAATGGTTGTAAAGGAAAAGAACCCTGATAAAATCAATGTATTTGAAGGTTGTGATGCTAAATAGAAAGCTAATTTAGTTAAATTGTTCAGAATATGATATCCTATTTCAAGAACCTAAAGGTCTGCCACCCAAAAGGGAAATAGTACATGATATTCATTTGCAGCAAGATGCTCCATTACCTAACATCAGAATGTATAGGTTATCCGCTTTAGAGAATGCAGAGATAAAGAAGCAGGTATAGGAGTTGCTTGAAAAAGGGTTCATAAGACCAAAAACATCACCATGTGGATCTCCAATCGTGCTGGTGAGAAAGAAAGATGGTTCGTGGAGAATGTGCATTGATTATAGAGAATTGAATAAAATAATGATCAAGAATCATTATTCTCTTCCTCATATTTATGATCTATTAGATCAGTTGAAAGAAGTAGTTTACTTTTCCAAGTTAGACTTGCATAGTGGCTATCATCAAGTTAGAGTTGCAGAACAAGATGCATGGAAGACTGCTTTCATGACAAAGCAAGGGTTGTATGAATGGTTGGTTATGCCTTTTGGCTTAACTAATGCTCCTGCCACCTTCATGAGAGTTATGAATGATGTACTCAGACCTTTTATTGATGATTTTGTAGTTTTATATTTAGATGACATTCTTGTTTTCAGTAAGACATGGGAAGACCATGTAAAGTATGTAAAGCAGACTTTAGATGTTTTAAAAAGAGAAAATCTCTATGTGAAGCTGTCAAAATGTGAATTTGGAAAAACATCTTTAAATTATTTGGGTTATATTGTAGGGGGTGGTGAATTGAAGATAGATCCCTCTAAGGTTGAAGTCATTGTGAACTGGCCTAAACCCAAATCTGCTACAGAGGTTAGAAGTTTCCTAGGAGCAACACAATATTGGAGAAAGTTTATTACTAAGTTTCTTTGATTGCAGCTCCATTACATGCTTTAACAGGATTGAAAAGGGTGTTTCAGTGGGGAGGCAAACAACAGAAAGCCTTCGACACCTTAAAAGAAAAAATTAGTACAACACCAGTACTAGCACTGCCAGATCTTCAACGTCCATTTGAGATTGAAACAGATGCCAGTGACTATGCCATGGGAGCAGTGTTGATGCAACACGATAAACCCATATGTTATCATTCTGAGACATTTACTTATGTAGTAGTTAATTATCCAACATATGATAAAGAATTGTATGCATTAGTACAAAGTGTGAAAAAGTGGAAACATTACCTAATGGGTAAGGAAACAATCATACATACATATCATCAACCACTTCAATATTTTCACTCACAAACTAAATTGCAGAAATCAAGACATTATAGGTGGATGGGTTTTCTACAGAAATTTCATCTTGTCATTAGATATAAGAAGGGCATACACAATAAGGTTGCAGATATGTTATCAAGACCAATCATAAATGCATCTACTATACTTAAGCATAACTCAGTAATGCATGAAAGTTACATTGAACAATATGCTCAAGATATAGATTTTAAAGATGTATATGCAACTTTAAGTCATGGCAAACAAGTAGAAGAATTGGATTATTATGTAAAGGACCAACTCTTATATCATTTGGGAAAGTTATGCATTCCTCAAACTGAAAGAGTTAACATGATTCAAGAAGCACATACTTCTCTAATATTAGGTCATTTTGGTGTAAGTAAAATAGTTGCACAATTGCAAAGGTTCTGTTATTGGCCAAGAATGCATGAGACAGTTTCTAGATATATCAAAGGGTGTACTATGTGTGCTACAAGCAAGCCCAGTAATAGAAAATTAGGCTTGTACACTCCACTTCCAATTCCTTCTCGTCTTTGGGAAAGTGTTTCCATGGAATTTGTTGGGGGATTGCCAAAATCTAGAAAAGGTCATGATTATTTATATGTTGTTGTGGATAGGTTCAGTAAAATGTGTATTTTGATACCTTGTAACAAGCAGGTTACAGCTGAACAAACAACAAAGTTGTTCTTTCAAAATGTATGGGTTCATTTTTGTTTACCTACTTCTATTGTATCTGATCGAGATTCTCGATTTGTTGGGAAATTTTGGTCAAGTTTATGGGAGTTTATGGACACCAGATTGAAGAAGAGCACAACATTTCATCCAAAAACAGATGATTAGACAGAGGTGGTCAATAGGACAGTGATCCAGTTGCTTAGCGGCTATTGCAGCAAGCATCCCAATCTTTGGGATGAGCATTTGTGTTATGTACAACATGCTTACAACCATGCCAAGCACTCTTCTACTCAGAAATCTCCTTTTGAGACTTATTTTGGTTTTATACCAAAGTCTCCCTTGGATTTTGTCTTTAGTAAAGACATCAGTTGATGGACACAATGACGTGGACAAAGCAACCAAGTTCATTCAATAGATCCAAGAAATTCACCAAGCAGTGTAGGAACAACTGGAAAGAAGTCAGGCCAAGTACAAGGCAAGGCATGACAAGCATCGAATTGAGCATAGTTTCCAAGTTGGTGATTAGGTCTGGCTGTACATCAACAAAGACAGAATGCAAGGTGAAGGTAAGAAGCTAAAACCAATAAGGTATGGGCCTTTCTAAATACTTGAGAAAATTGGTGAAAACGCTTTTCTCCTTGATTTGCCAACCTATATGCATATCTATTCAGCCATTAATGCAGAAAACTTGAGACTATGTGAGCCTTCATTGATTGAAGATCCCGAAGAGCAAATTCAGTTGCCTTCTATTGATGATCTGTTGCCTGAATATCTCAATTAGTTGCAGGAAGACACAGTTTTGGATAGGAAGGTGAGAACTACGCGACGAGGGGATGTTGAGTACTTGAGAATCAAACTCAAAGGTTCAAAACCAAGCAGTGCATGATGGATAGAAATTGGACAAGTGAAGAAGTTGTATCCTCACTTGATCGATTCCTAAAAACCAACATTTGGTGGTCCAAAAGCTTTTCAGTGGGAAGGCGTGATCCAAAATGGATCCTAAAACCCTCTAAGTCTTCATATAATTAAACACTATCGCAAGGGAAAAACATTAACAAATGGTGGAAAACACTATCACACGGGAAAAACATGAAGAAATGGTGAAAACAGAGTTAAGCGGAGGCTAAAGCAACATTACACAGGAGCCGTCGGGTCGGACCGATCAACGATCCAAATCTAATCAGCGTATCGCAATCGGAGTTAGAAAGCGAAGTCTAGCAGAGGTGGCCTTATGGAAATCGCGATAGCGATCAGCGTGATTTTATGAGGACCATTGATTAAGCACACAGATCAATGACCTATATTACATCACAATATCACATCACTAAAACACAAAGGGAAAGACTTACGGGAGGCCTGAAGACCATGCGATATGCGATTGCGGTATATCGCATCTGAGCGATACAAAGGAGCGGGGCCGATACAATATGCGACTTGCGATAGACAGACCTGATGGGTTTTATGGGTGCAAATTAATATATTTTGAGTTCTGGTAAAAAGGGTTTTTCTATGTATTTTCGCATTTTCGTTAGAAAACCGAAATACAAAGGAAATGCGCCCGGAGCGATAAAACGGACTGAAAGGTTTATACATGCAGCTTTATATTATTTGAGTTCCATAATGAGCAGGATTTCAAGTGGGCCTCAGGTGGTAAGTGGTATTGGACAGGCTCTGCCCGATCCCATACACGGGCCGACACGTGGCTTGGCGCCGGAGAGAGAAAACCGCCTTTTCGGGCAGGTAATCTCTGTATGCATAAGCCACCTGAAATGAATATCAACTGTTAGATCAAAGATCACACAGATCAATGGTGGGCTTGTGAAAACAACCAAAGACGGACCCGATAGGATTATAGAGTGGATTCACTGATTTTTGAAGTCCGATAGAAAGCTTTTTTGTGGGTTTTTCAGTGTTTTTAGTATATTTCTCTGTGTAAACAGAGAAACGTGTTCCCGGGTATTTCAACCGTGCCAGTGGTCCTTTTCGTTTAAAAATATGTGGCCACCATACCTGAAGGCATTTTACAATTATTGTTTAATGCTCAGAGGGGATTTGAACGGACAGAGGCCAAGAGCTAGAGTGCCAAAAGCGGAGACGAACAGACAAGTGCCGATAGGCTTAAAAGCCAGTCAGTGGCAGAAACAGAAGGAGGTAGTTGTGGAGACAGAGAGAAAACAAAAGACAGAGAGCGAGAGGGAAAGTCTGTGTGCTCAGAAAGACTTGAGGGATTCAAGTAAAACCCTGTTGTTTGTCCCTGTTGTTTTGAGACTTGATTTGAGCTCACACTTGTAAAAATCTACTCTTGAAGACATAATAAAGATGTCACCACTGAAAGCTGGACCAGGAGACGTAGCCCAAGAGTTTTGGTTGAACTCCTTGATTATTTGTTGTGTTGATGTGTGTGTGTCTGTTATGTTTCTCTAACTGCTCATAGTCTATATTATTCGCAATCTTTTCGATCCGTTGCACTAAGTAATATAGGAATTCCTACACATGAGTCTGTAATACCTTAATATTGTTTTAAGATCTCATTTTCAAATCATTTTCCATCAGCACGGTAATCTAGGCATAACTTGTAGGTTTTAGCCCCATATAGAAATTACCTGCATACGAATTATAAAACACAGGAAATAAACAATGCGAGAGCATAACACATAAAACACATATACACAGAGATTTTCCCATGGATCCCAAAACCGGGACTACCAGCTTGATTTTTCATTATGTTCCTTTCAATGTTACAATACATATTTATACATGCCGAAGCATCCAATACCATGGACCAAAAACCATCACGTCCAAAACCATGGACTGAAAACCATCGCATCCAAAACCATGTGTGAAAATCTTGCACAAAACCATAGGTAGGTCTGCCCATCCTAATATAGGGTCCAAAAACAAAATTTTCTGGGCTGCTGCCCTGGACCCCATAGAGTGGGATTACCTGCACCCCTCAAACCCCATGTGACCCCCCCCGCCCCACTACGCAATCAGCGCAATGAAGTGGGAGCTCCGCCCCCCTTCTAACCCCCTAGTTAACTACGTAGGCTAGTCGTGGAAAGAATATAACACAACCCAACATTCTCCCACTTGTTGTTTTCTTTCCATAGGGGGACACAAGAGAGTTTAGTCATTTATCCAGCCCTGCAATGCCCATTGTTTCTCTACACCAAGAGAACTTCTTAGAGCTCACAGATTTTGTCAATGCATCTACAGTATTCTTCAAAGTGTCCACCTTTACTAGAAACACCTTTTTGTCTTCTATCATATCCCTCACAAAGTGATACTGAACATCAATGTGCTTTGTCTTTGAATGATATGCAGGGTTCTTTGCCAAGAAAATTGCACTTTGGCAGTCACAGTTTATCCTTATAGCTCCCTGTACTGACCCCATACTTGAACACAATCTCTGCAACCAAACTGCTTCCTTGCTTGCATGAGTGGCTGCCATGTATTCTGCCTCTGTAGTTGATAGTGCCACTACAGATTGTTTCTTACTCATCCAATTGACTGCACCTCCAAATAAGTTAAACACATACCCACTTGTAGATCTTCTTTGATCCAGATCTCCAGCCCAGTCTGCATCAATAAAGCCATGAATATCCAACACTTTGTCCAATCCTGGTCTTCCTTGGTAGCACAAACCATAATCACTAGTGCCACGCAAATACCTGAAAACCCACTTCACTGTTGTCCAGTGCTCCTTCCCTGGTTTTGACATAAACCTGCTCAATACTCCCACTGCATGTGCGATGTCTAGTCTAGTATAGACCATCGCATACATCAAGCTACCGACTGCACTTGCATATGGAACACGGGACATGTCCTCTTCCTCTTCTTGTGTCTTGGGACACTATTTAGCAGATAGCTTTACACCTATAGGAGTAGTAACCTTCACCGGTTTACTATCCTGCATATTAAACCTCTGCAATATTGTCTCGACATACTTCCTCTAGTTTAACCAGAGCTTCCTCTTTGTCTGATCTCTTTTAATTTCCATGCCCAAAATATAGTTTGCAGCACCAAGATCTTTCATGTTGATTTGGAGGACAAATGGGTCTTCAAATCCTGGATAATTTCTTTGTCATTTCCAACCAGCAACATATCATCCACATACAAGACCAAATAAATAACATGGTCACCAATTATTTTAAAATACACATAGTGATCTGCTTTGCTTCTAGTGAAGCCAAGTCCTCGTATAAATGTATCAAATTTCTGATACCACATCCTTGGTGACTATTTTAATCTATACAGAGACTTCTTTAACTTGCATACCAGTTCTTTCTTACCCTTCACCGCAAAACCTTCAGGTTGCTTCATGTAGATCTCCTCTTCCAGATCCCCGTGAAGAAATATTGTCTTCACATCCATCTGTTCTACCTCAAAATCAAAAGCAACAACAACAGACAAAAGTAATATAATAGAAGTTACCTTGGAAACAGGAGAAAAAGTATCACCAAAATCAATTCCCAGCACCTGGGAATAAACTTTTTCTACCAATCGAGCTTTGTATTTCTCCACCTTTCCTTCTACATTTGTCTTCTTATTGAACACCCATTTGCTGCCAATGGGTTTCCTTCCAGCCAGCAACTCCACCAGATCCCAAGCCTCATTTTTGTGCAAAGATGCCATTTCATCAACCATGGCCTCTTTCCAGAGTTTTCCATCCTCAGAATCTACCACTTCCTTCACAATTCTGGGATCATCATCAGTAACAGATAAAGCAAAATTTGAACAGAAAGTAGATGGAATATACCTTTTCGGCTGCCTTCTTTCTCGAACTGATCTTCTCGCACCCGAAGTTTGTGGCCCTTCATCTTCTGATTCCTCTTCTGTTGTAGAGTCTTATTCTTCCTCCTTAAGCTCAAACTCTATCTTCTCAGGTTCCTTTGGTTGGACTTCATGTTTAATAACATATTTCACCTCTCTAAACACCACATCTCGGTTGTACACAACCTTCCTTGTTACTGGGTTCCAAAGCTTATAACCCTTTAAACCATCCTTATACCCAATAAAGATGAACTTTTCAGATTTACTATCCAACTTGGTTCTTTTCTCCTTTGGAACATGTACATATGCATCACATCCAAATACCCTCAGATGTGAAAGAGAATGTTTCTTACCAGTCCATACCTCTTGTGGAGTCTTATCCTCCAACGCTGATGAAGGTGATTTGTTAACCAGGTAACATGCTGTCTCCACCGCTTCTGCCCATAATTCCTGTCCTAACCCAACACCACTGAGCATGCTTCTTTCCCTTTCCATCAATGTCTTGTTCATTATTTCTGCAACTCCATTTTGCTCGAGTGTGTATGGAGTAGTCTTCTGCCGTGCTATACCACACTTCTTATAGAATTCTTCAAATTCCTTACTGCAAAACTATCCACCATTATCTGTCCTCAACACCTTTATCTTCTTCTCTGTTTGGTTTTCCACCAGAGCCTTAAATTATTTAAACCTGTCAATGACTTCAGATTTCTTCTTAAGGAAATATATCCATGTATTCCTTGAGAAGTCATCTATAAATGATACATAGTACACAGACTTACCTAGTGATGGAACCTTCACAGGTCCAAACACATCACTGTGCACAAGCTCTAATATCTGTTTCGCCCTCTTACCACCAGAGGGGAAACTCACCCAATTCTACTTCCCATATACACAATTTTCACAGAAATCAAAATCTAGAGAGCTATTACTCATACCTTATACCATACCTTTAACATGAAGTATTCGAAGGCCCTTCTCTCCAATATGTCCAAGCCTTTGATGCTACAACATGGTCTTCTCTCCAGATACCACTAGATTTTTTACTTCATTTTCAGGAACTATAGAATTGTTGCACCCATCAACAATAGTGCTACCTTGCAACTTGTACAGAGTTCCAATCTGAACTCCCCACATCAATACCAGTGCTCCCCGAACCATCTTGGAGGGATTCTTCTTGAACACTATTTTTACACCTGCATCATCCAGCTTTCTTACATAAATCATATTTCTGGCTAATTTAGGAATATGAAAAACACCCAGAAGTGTTCTAAGCCTTTCACCTTGCAACTTTAACTTTACTTTTCTGCGACCAACGATTCTAGCCTTCCTGTCATCCCCCAAGTAGACATCACCACCATCGTATTTTTCATACTCGCAAAACCACTCTCTAAGGGGAGTGAAGTGAAAGGATGCACCTGAGTCAATCAACCATGCCTCATGATCTACATGTGTACTTGAAAAAGCCAAGTACACATCCCCACCTTCATCTAAAGTGGTTTTCACCTCTGCAAAAGGAGCATCATCAGATCCCTTTCCTTTGTCAGGAGCTTTAGATTTATAATCCCTTTTGTAGTGCCCTTCCTTTCCGCATTTCCAACAAACCACATTTACAAGTTTTCCTGGAGATTTAGATCTCCCTCTAGATTTATATCTACCACTCGATGACTTATTTTTGTTTCTGTTCTGGGACCGTCCTCGTATAGACAAGGCATCACCATTCTGGCTCTCCATATTTTTTCGTCTCATCTCCTCCGTTAGCAAGGATGAGACTATTTCATCAAACTTCAAGGCAGTTGCATTACTACTTATTGCAATTACCAGACTATCCCATGAATCTGGTAGAGAACACAACAAACTGATGCACTTATCTTCATCTGAAATTTTAATATCAATAGATAATAACTGACTTACCACAGTATTAAATGCGTTCAGATGCTCTGTCACCAAGTCTCCATCTTTCATCCTTAGGTTATACAACTTTTTCCATAGGAACAGTTTATTCACCAGAGACTTAGATTGGTACAAAGTCCGTAACTTGTCCCACAAAGCCTTAGCCGTAGCTTCCCCTGATACATTCAGCAATACTGAATCTGATACACACAATCGTATTGTTCTCTTTGCCTTCCAATCCAACTTCTTCCATTCTTCATCGGACACTCCCATTGGTTTAATACTCGGATCTACCATGATCCACTGATCTTTATCTACCAACAGATCCTCCATATTGAGTTTCCATAACTCAAAACTCTGACCATTAAATTTCTTGATCTCTATATTTCCACTACTTGCCATCTTCTTTCACCACCAGAATTGATCCTGCAGATCTCTCACTGAATAGGGTCTATCACAGGCTCGAGCGAAACCCCTCAACAACAAAGGCATCCCCTTGAAGCCAAAACAACTCTGATACCAAATGTAGGTTTTAACCCCATACGGAAATTACCTGCATACGAATTCTGAAACACAGAAAATAAACAATGTGAGAGCATAACACATAAAACACATATACACAGATATTTTCCCCTGGATCCCAAAACCAGGACTATTAGCTTGATTTTTCATTATGTTCATTTCAATGTTACAATACATATTTATACATGCCGAAGCATCCACTACCATGGACTGAAAAGCATCACGTCCAAAACCATGTGCGAAAATCATGCACAAAACCATAGGTAGGTCCACCCAACCTAATATAGGGACACCATAGAGTGGGGTTACCTACACCCCTCAAACCCCTTGTGACCCCCCCGCTACGCAATCGGTGCAACAAAGTGGGGGCTCCGCCCCCCTTCTAACCCCCCAGTTAACTACGTAGGCTAGTCGTGGAAAGAATATAACACAGCCCAACATAAATCTTGATGAACTTTCGATAGTATCTAGTATGACCCAGTGTTTCACGCAGCTATTTAACACTTCTTGGCACCTCCAAATTAATTATAACCGTGATCTTAGTAGGTTCCACCATTAATCCTTGTCTACAAACTACATGACTGTTATAGAAATATTTGGGCACTGCAACCCCAATCACATATGTCCATAAACCAAGGGCTTCTAAACCCCTAAAAGTGTTGTTTCATACCCTAAAGGTACAAGGTCAGTTGATTACATCATCTCCCAGAAGTTCTCCATGAAAAACTACTCAGAACTGGTCAAAACAAGACCACACAGACTGCTCCATGCATAGGGTGCGATGCATCTCACCTATTACACACGAGGGGTGCGATGTTATGCTCTTAACCTGCAAATCAATACCCAAGCGAAGAAAAGATACCGAGAACACAAAATATGTGAAGAAAATATACCCACAACACAGAATAGCAATGATTTTATTATTCAGAGAGAAATGTTCACAGGCCTCTTCGAGGGGGCAACCTCCAATAGAGCAGAGCTCGATTAAAAAACAAGACACAATGCTCCTCGCAGGGAGTCTCTATCCTTTATATATGACTCATACATGCAATACCACGAGCCAATATCGTGGGTTTTATTAATACCATCTATCTAATACTACCGCCTATTTACCATCTATCTAATACTTCCGCCCATTTGCAACTAACTGTGGTCCCGTCATTAATTGCGGGTTAACCACTTACAAATATTAATATGGGCTTTATTGACTCTTGACTATGACGTGATCCCAAGACATAAATAAGGGGGTTAGGGTGGGACCCTAACATGCCCTCCCCCTTAAGACTAGCCTTGTCCTCAAGGCTGAAGCTGCGGAAACTGCTGAAGAATAGTGGTTGGTTCCCAAGTTGCATCTTCCGGAGAGGTGTCTTTCCATTTGACAAGGACCTCCTTAATCATGCGGCCGCGCAGGTGCTTGTCTCGTGTGTCTAGAACCTGTTCAGGTTGAAGCCAGACTGACCCTTCTTCGTCCAATTCAGGTAGACTGGTTTGAACTCGGCAATTGTTCCCAATCACTTTCTTGAGGCACGATACATGGAAAACTGGGTGGATTTTTGCTGTAGGTGGCAAAGCCAACTTGTAAGCCACTTCTCCAATGCGCTGAAGTACTTGGTATGGTCCATAGAATTTTGGGGAGAGCTTTTGACAACCCTTGTCTTTGAGTGATGTTTGCTTATATGGTTGCAGCCTCAAAAAGACCTGATCCCCTTCTTGAAATTGGCGCTCTGAGCGATGTTGGTCAGCCTGTTGCTTCATACGGTTCTGAGCTTGATGAAGATTCTCACGCAGATGGGCAAGCATGGTTGCGCGGTGTTGTAGGAGTTGATCCACGGCTTGTACTTTGGAGCACCCCGTGAGATAAGAAGTAGGGGAAGGCGGAAGTTGTCCATAGACTGCTTCATAGGGAGTCATTTTGGTGGTGGCATGATAGTTGGTGTTATACCACCACTCCGCCAGAGGTAACCACTGTACCCAAAGGTGTTGCTTTTCTGAAGTGAAACACCTAAGGTAGGTTTCTAGACATTTGTTGACGGCTTCGGTTTGACCATCTGTTTGCGGATGATATGAAGTACTGAGTTTGAGTTGAGTGCCTTGTATTCTGAAGAGCTTCTGCCAAAAATTACTGGTGAATATTGGGTCACGGTCGGATACAATAGAAGTGGGCATGCCATGCAATTTGAAGATCTGATCCATGAAAGTTTGAGCAACCAAGGTTGGTGTAAATGGGTGGGGTAGGGCATAGAAATGAGCATACTTCGATAGTCGGTCCACAACCACCATGATGACTGACTTGTTCCCAGACTTTGGAAGACCTGTAATGAAATCCATGGAAACCTCTGTCCAAATTGACGCCGGAATGGGCAATGGTTGTAATGTGCCTGGTGTGTTGACGGTTTCCCCTTTGTGGCGTTGACAGACGTCACATTCTGCTACGAAAGTAAGGATGTCCTGTTTCATGCCGGTCCAAAAAAATGATCTTCTGGTGCGAGCATACGTCTTCTGAAAGCCCGAATGTCCTGCAATGGGAGATGAGTGCAATTCTGCCAAAATGCGACTTTTGAGGGTGGATGTTGGTGATATTACGACTCTGTCCTTGTAGCGAAGAATATCATTCTGCCACGAGTAGCCCTTGCTGGAATTAGGATCTACCTACAATTGAGAAATGAGTTGGGAGAGCCCTGGATGTGAAAACCATTCCTTGCGAGCCTCTTCAATCCAGTCTGGAATGGGGAGGGAAATTGCGAGCAGAGTACTTTCCTCCTCAAATTGGCGCGACAATGCATCTGCTACCCTGTTGTCTTTCCCTTTCTTGTAAATGATCTCATAATCATATCCCAGCATTTTGGCTAACCATTTATTTTGTTGAGGGGAAGATAGGCGTTGCTCCAAAAAATATTTAAGACTGTGATGATCTGTGCGGATTTGGAAACGTCGCCCCAACAAGTAAGGTCTCCAGGTCTCGACTGCATGTAAGATGGCCATCATTTCCTTCTTGTAGGTAGATTGGCCCAGATTCTTCCCACTTAGTTGTTGGATGGTGAAGGCCAATGGTCGCCCTTCCTGCATTAAGACCGCTCCAATACCTGTTCCTGAAGCATCACATTCAATGACAAATGATTTGGTGAAGTCTGGTAGTGCTAAGACAGGAGTGGAACACATGGCGGTTTTTAGAGCGGTAAATGCCTGTTGTGCTTCCTCATTCCAGAAGAAGGAATTTTTCTTTAGGAGTTGCGTTAGGGGCTTCGCTATGCGGCCATAGTTGCGGACAAATTTACGATAATAGCCTGTGAGACCCAAAAATCCTCTCAAGCTTTTCAAGGTCTTAGTTTGAGGCCATTCTTGCATGGCCTGGATCTTTTTGGGGTCCACCTTGACACCTTCGCGCCCCACAATGTGGCCCAAATACTCAACTTCTTCCATGCCAAACGAACAATTAGACATCTTGACAAATAATTTATGTGTTTAGAGCAGTTGCAAGAGTAGATCTACATGCTGAAGATGTGCCGCCCAAGTGCCACTATAGATGAGGATGTCATCGAAGAAGACAAGGACAAATTTTCTGAGATATGGTTTGAGGAGGTGATTCATAAGGCTCTGAAAAGTAGAGGGGGCATTACAGAGACCAAATGGCATGACGAGGAACTCATAATGGCCTTCATGAGTTCTGAAAGCTGTCTTGGGAATGTCGACTTCCTTCATGCGAATTTGGTGATAGCCTGAGCGAAGATCCAACTTAGTGAAGAATTGAGCCCCATTGAGTTCGTCCAGCAAATCGTCAACCACTGGGATGGGAAATTTATCTTTGACTGTTAACTTATTGAGGGCCCTGAAGTCGGGACACATCCGCCACTCCCCATCTTTCTTGAGGACCATGACCACTGGGGATGAATAAGGACTAATGCTGGGACGAATGACACCTGCTTCCAACAATTCCTTGATGATTTTTTCTACTTCATTCTTTTGGGTGAACGGATATCTGTATGGCCGCACATTTGGGGGTTGGGCCCCTGGAACCAATGTGATGCTATGATCATGTTCCCCTCGCGAGGGTGGAAGCTCATGAGGCTTGTCAAAGACCGTCCGATGTTTATTTAAAATCTGTTGCATCTCAGGATGTACTGGCGGAGACATGGTGTCTACTACCTGGATGGCATTAAATTGAGCTACCACTCCATGATGGCCCTTTTTTAACAATTTTTCCATCCTATGCGAGCTGAAGATAGAGGGGGCTCCTGCCTGAAGTCCACGGAGGGTATGTGTGGAGTTGTTCTGCTTAAAACTCATATATAACTCCTGGAAATCCATTGTGATTGGCCCAAGGGTGCGGAGCCATTCAGCACCTAGGACAATGTCGCATCCCCCCATGTGTATGGCAAACATGTGGGTTTTCAACTGATAATCCCCCATTTGAAGTTTGACATTTTCATAGCGGCCTTCACATTTCATTGTGCCACCATCTGCAATTTGGACCTGGAAGTTAGAGACTGCCCGTACATAACAATGCGTTGCTTCGGCGATTTTTTGATGGATGAAATTATGGGTACTTCCACTATCAATCAAGACTATTACTGGGCGATGTTTAAGAAAACCCCTGATTTTGAGAGTTTGAGGGGAAGAGATTCCTGCCAACGCATTGAGCGAAATAACTGGGTCATCAGATACAATCTCCTTTTGGTTGTCTTCTTCGATCGCCTCCGGTTCCTCAAGAGGTGGATCTTCCTCGGTGGAGCTGTAGTCAGTGGCATCTATTTGAAAAAACTTGGGCTCCTTGCATTTATGCCCAGGGGAATATTTTTCATCACAGTAGTAACATAGTCCTTGCTTTCTTCTCTCGGCCATTTCCTGAGGTGACACCTTTTGGACCTTAAATGTCTGAGTCGTGGTATGAGCTTGTGGGGGACGACCTTTAGTGGGGAAATTGGGGCGGCTGTATTGGGCTGTTATGGCACGCTCCACCTTATGGGCTACCTGGCAAGCCTCCGTCCATGTGGGAGGGTGGTGGAGTAGAACTTGAGCTTTGATGGCTTCTTTAAGACCACTGATAAAACATTCCGTGTAGAACTCATCTGAGAGATGGTTAGTGCGGAAGGCCAAGGCTTCAAAAGCGGTGATATATTCATCCACTGTACCCGTCTGTCGGAGCTTAGTGAGACGGCCCAAAAAGGAGTCTCCCTGTTCAAAGCGATCTCGAAGAGCTTTGGAAAATTGGGCCCAACTCGAAAAAGGTGCATTGCGACGTTGATGCCATTCTGCCCATTGCCATCGTTCATTGTCCAAGTACATGGTCCCCACTCCAATCTTTGTCCAATCATCTTGGAGATGATTCAATTTGAAATACTGTTCCATTTGTGCTAGCCATGCGGACGGGTTAGAACCATCAAATTTCTGTATATCCAACTTGGGAGGTCGCTGACTATCCAACTTAGGAGGTGGTGGATGGGTGTGCCAGACGTGAGGAGAGTGGCTAGACTCACCCTCATGGTGTATATGGTCATTATAGGGTACCTCAAGAGCTGGCTCCTTGCCCTTAGCGAGTGCTTGCCGTACCATGCTCGATAGGTCATCAAGCGAATTTTTGAGCTCGTTCATATCTGTTTCAAGTTTGTCTAGTCTTTCATTGGCCATTGCTTGAGCTCTAGTTTCTACCATACACCAACTTGATGAAAATTTGGGACCGCCAAAATTTTTTTTTCTAAGAAATTGAATGGTACCACCGTGCTCAGCTCGTTGTCCTGATGCTGATGGGCTAGGTCACAAATAAGCACTTCGGAAGATCTCAGACTTTTTTTTTTTTTTTTTTTGGAAAACTCCTAACGGAGTTTTACTCCTTCCTGATCAATACTGCAGTCGCCAAATCCTCAAACTATCAATGCCGCCAAAAGTCCTGCGAAAATCATATCCAGGTACAGGAACCCTTCGCAACTACTCCGATCTGGTGGATCTGAGATATCTGAATGGTGGAACAACTGCTGCTGCTGATCTGGAATATCCGATCTGGTGGATCTGAGAGATCTGAATGGTGGAACAACTGCTGCTGCTGATCTGGAATATCCGATCTGGTGGATCTGAGAGATCTGAATGGTGGAACAACTGCTGCTGCTGATCTGGAATAGATGATGTGTGATCCCCCGATAGAAAGGGAACTATGGTCTTGGGGAGTGTCAGGTGCTACAGATCGCAATATACATAAGGGTCTGACAGTAGTACTCGGCCTAATGTTTCAGGGCTCTAACTAAGGAGGATCGACCGTACCCTTAGCCGTACAACCCGACTACCCTATCGTACGGGCGAGTAATCTCTCCGAGTGTTGTTCTCGGTGTACTGTAGCAACAAGACGGCCGAAGGTTTATCTATGGCAAGGTTTCAAGGGAGCTAGGGGGCTTCCTATATACCCAGAGGGTACGTGGAAGACAGTCCATGCGCGGTTCTGTCTAATGCGCTACTACTCGAAGGGGTACCCACAGGGGTTACAAGGGAGTCCAACAGACATGACCACCTCTTGTATTTCCTGCGTGCATGCCTCCCCAAATCCGCAGGTTTATGCGCTTAACGACAGATCCCGTGGTTTAAAGACGCCGGAACACGTCTCTAGCCAAAAAAAATTTTGCTAAAATTTGGAGATCCCATCGAGCCCTGGAAAGTGCTCTGATACCACTTGTTATGCTCTTAACCTGCAAATCAATACCCAAGCGAAGAAAAGATACCAAGAACACAAAATATGCGAAGAAAATATACCCACAACACAGAATAGCAATGATTTTATTATTCAGAGAGAAATGTTCACAGGCCTCTTCGAGGGGGCAACCTCCAATAGAGCAGAGCTCGATTACAAAACAAGACACAATGCTCCTCGCAGGGAGTCTCTATCCTTTATATATGACTCATACATGCAATACCACGAGCCAATATCGTGGGTTTTATTAATACCATCTATCTAATACTACCGCCTATTTACCATCTATCTAATACTTCCGCCCATTTGCAACTAACTGTGGTCCCGTCATTAATTGCGGGTTAACCACTTACAAATATTAATATGGGCTTTATTGACTCTTGACTATGACGTGATCCCAAGACATAAATAAGGGGGTTAGGGTGGGACCCTAACATGCGATGCATACTGGAAAGCCCTTCTGTAGGGTGCGATGAGTGAGAGTAGAAAAATGGCAGAAGCAGTGTGCTAGGTGGTGTTGTGGCCAACAACAACCCCCCTTCTTATTTAGCGTTATTACTAATACTAAATAAGTGGGGACCCTTAGTCAAAAATTTAAAAAATCAATTAGCGCTTGAATTCCCTTTTTCAATAAAACTTACCATCATAAAATTAGGAGAATACCCCTGAAAAATCTAAAAAAGCTTAAGTTTTATGATAAAGTAGGATAAAATAACTCCTTAAGAAATATTGCATCGCAAAAAGGATAATGGATACCTCCTTACAAACACAATTCTAAGGTTGCGAGATCGCGATGCGAAACTTCATCACATCGCATGCATCAAATATCACTTACACTAAAAAACCTCAAACTGCCGATATGTGATGCCGCATATCACAAATCGCATTTCATGGGAAACACATTAACAAATGATTGTCATATGCTACGCTCTAGCGATATTGCGATGTTTCGATGTTGCAATGTTGTGATATTGCGATATAGTGATAATGCGATAAAACGATAGAGCGATATTGCAATGTTGCGATCTGCGATATTGCGAAGCAAATCACAAAATCGATTCATCGCAAATCTTTCAGGCTCGTTGTTCAAAAAAGTATTTTCCATAAAATGAGACCGGGTTATGCGCTTTAATGTTAATTAATGAGTTAGTTGCCAATCATTAATGAAATAGGGTTTCGTGCTTATCGAAGAGCCATTTCACGTAAGGTGGTATATTTTATATGTCTTCGGCATTTAAAGCTTTCCCGTCACCTTTTCCTTATCATGATTCTAACCTTATTTGTAAACTGTAGGAACAAAGAACATAGAATTATACAAAGTAGTATTCAGGATACTATGGGAAAGAAACGCAAAGCTCCGAGTTTTGAAGATCAAGAAATGACGCCCTTGTATACAGACACCGCCTGTAACAGAGATGCTGGTATTACTACTTGGGAAGGCATGTATAGTCTACTTGAGGAAGAGAATCCCAAAATAATGGAGGTTATAGCTACTGCAGGCTCACATGGGTCTTCTGAGGTGTCTATTACAGAGCTAGCTTGCTCATGCTTACACTGAATAGCGGCGAGGCCCAAAATTATTCCATACACGGACATGGTTAAATGGGTACTGGACAACGCTGACATCACAAACAAACAATTTAAGACTCAGTGTCAGCAACTTACGGAATCATTATTTTCACAAAATTTAAGCTTTATATCTGCTAACAAAAGCACGCAAGAGGCAAAAAATCGCATCAGGGAAGCTCAGATCAAGAAATGGAGGCATTTTCCGATGTGCAATTAGCACTTCCGATGCTCGCTGAGCAAAACCTCTTGAAAGGGAAAGCCTCTAATTGCTCAAATCACCTGTAAGCCTAGAAATTTGTAAGAAAGCAATGCTAGAGGTAAAAAAGTAAAACTTGAATCCTAAAACCAGTGGTATTTGTCAGAAATATCTTCAAATGGTATGTATATATGCACAACAACTATAGACACACTAGAGACAGAAAGCTCAAGAAAAGGCAGAATCGATCAAAAGATTAACTAAGTTGAATTGGGATTCTTACTGGGCACATTTGGTAAAACCACACAGCTAGTGCATGACTCTCAAATGTATCATCAATTCTGCCGAGAAGATGGTGCCAGCTCTTGCCAATGCCGTTTTCGCAGGAAAATTAAAGTCGGAAGTTGACCAGTCGACTCTTCTCAAACAAATGTTGAACGCTTGCAATTTCAAGGAACAGATACAGAAATAGTTAGATGTTAGTATTAATTTTGCTTTATTTTTTCCTAAAATGAGGATGGTCATATAAATCGTATCCTACATTTTTGTAATAAGTTATTTTTAGATTTAGTTAGTAGTATTTAAACCCTTCTCATGCATTTAGAGAAGGGTCCTAAAATTTGTCAAAAACTTGTCCTCAGAACATGCACTTTTGCACCCTCCGAGGAGGTTTTGATGAATGAATGGAACAAGATTTATTGATATCTGCATTTAATATCTACTACTGATGTTGCACTTTTGTACTCTTAGTGGATGTTGGATTAAGAAGAGATAAATCATTATCACTTGAAGCTCCTGAGCAGAACTAATTATAAATGGTACTTCTATCTCTTAACTCTTTCTGCCCTTGTGTTAAAGTGATATTTATGTTCAGTTGTTTATATATTGATGCGTGAATGCTTGAGTTATCATTTGGCACTTCTGTACGGTGATAGCTATTTATTTATGCTTAATATATGAGTAGTTTATTATGCGATATGTTTTTCACAACTGTTTCGTCTAACTTTTTATACGAAGTGGTTTATCTCTATTGAATTCTCTTCTTATAACAGTTTAATGATCTTTATTACCAATTGTTATTTGAAATCATTTTAGATCGCATAATGAAAGATTAAACCCCGGGTTAGTGTAGAATTAGATATTTCTTTTTATTAGAATACAATTGCATGTTATTAGATTAGATTAAAAAGCAAAAGCATTTCACTTAGGAACTTTTAGAAAGGAAATATCAAATCTCAACACACACACACACATAAATTGGGAAACTGGTCCCATATCCTCAGTCAGACCCACTATACAAAACGAAAAAGGAGCTGCTAACCAAGGTCTGGACTGGGTGGGTATCCCCCTTGTTGTAGACCCGATTTTTGGAGCTTCAACATATTTGGCGCTAGAAGGAGGGCCCCGAACCATGAATGGCAAGTAAGTCTAAATATAAATACCATTCTGAGAGTAAATCACCCTCACCATCTCCCCCAACTTCTCCATCGCACTTAGAATCTTTAAATTTAGAGCCAAAAGTCGAAAGAACAACAACCGCTACTACAAACCCTGACATTTCATAACAATCTACTATTGAACCTCCTAAAGTTGAATCTTTGATCCATAAACTTCAGCGATTTTATATATCACCTCAAAGATCTGATAAATCTCAAGGCAGCGTGACTTTGCAATATAACCTTGCTCATCCTCTTACTAGATTAAAGAGCGAAAAGTTTGGTGTTCAGCCAACCGAGTTACCTCTACCTACAAGAAAGAGAGCAAGGAAATCACCTAAAGGGTCCGATAGTGAGACTCTTTCATCATCATCATCCATCTCCACCTCTCCACCGTGAAGTCAACCATCCACTCCTCCACTTCAGATTATTGTCCACCAGTCCACAGGAACTTCCACACCTTTTTCTCAATCATCTGGAGTCGTAATATCCTCATCTTCTCAATCGCAGGGATCATCTTCTACACTTTCCTCTGTTAGTAGTTCAGCGATGGCCCAATCTCCATGGAATAACCCAGGGGCAGTCTTAATGCCTGCGCCCTTGAGTCAGATACCGACCCATCCTGAAAAATGGCTGCCTAAGTTTAATCCTAAAGCAGGCATGCTAGCGGAAGAACATATAAATAACTTTATGTTATCCATAAATCTCAATGGAGTTACCAACGAAGATGTTGTCGTCCGACTTTTCCCTTATACTTTGCAAGGAGTAGCCAAATCATGGTATTTATCATTACCGTCTGGATCTATCACTAGTTGGGATATCTTCCAAGAACAATTCCTGACTAAGTTCAGTGATGAGAGGTCTATGACGACATTGATCAACGACCTGTCTAACCTTAGGGTCGAGTCAAAGGAACCTATCAAAGATTTTAATTCACCTTTCAATAAACTGTTAAATAAAATTCCTACTGCTTCCAAACCTAGTGAAGAAGTCCGAAGTGAGTGGTACATCTCTGCTTTACCGTCAAACATAGAAATCTTCGTTGATAGGGCTAACAAAACAACTTTAGCCGACAATATGAATGAAGAAATAGCGGTAGAGAAACATATCATAGCTCTAGAAAAGAAAATTGCGATAAAAGAACGAAAATCCAAGAAGGTTACTTTCAAGGAAGACCCCAAGAAAAGACAATTGAAAGATCCGTTCAATTTAGAAGGATTGAAAAAAGTTTTGAAAACCATGTCTAACAAAATGGTTGACATTAAGAAAAAAGTGGCAGAAACTTCTTCTAAAAAGTTGTACAAGCCTCATAGAAGAAACCCTTCAACCGATTCAAAGCCGCCAAATGCTATCACAAGTGCTGAATCAGAAGAAGAAGAAGAGGAAATTGTTACCGAAGAACATATTGACGAAGAAGAAGTTGTAGAGGTACAAGGTATGTGGGACTTCATCCTCCTAGAAGAAGAGGATCAAGAGGCATCCCTGGTTAGTACTCAAAGTAGAAATCAACTTGATCCTCCTCAACCTACTCCTAAGCCAAAGATCGCAAGCTCAATGACTAAGGATAAAGTCGCAGCCAAGAAAACAACACCTAAAGCGACTCAAACCAGCCCAGTCCAAACAGATTCATCAACTCCATCAAAAACGCTGATCATTTTGGATGAAATGGAGTATAATATCATAGAAGACATGAAAAAGACTAGGGCTAACATCACTTTTTACGAATTGAGCAAGTTAAAACACCAGCAAAAGGTACTTTTGAAAGAATTACATGCTATACCAGTTGCACCTTTGCCCGCCGCTGTAATCTCTCAAGCTTCCCATGAAATGGAAAGATATCCAACTACGTGATTAATAAAGTTGATCCAAACGACATCGCTTTAATTGGAGGAAGGTCGAGATCTCATACTCCCCCATTTCTTCTTACTTATGAAATTTTCAATAAAAATTTTCATAATTGCTTAGTGGATTCTGGAGCTTCATCTAATATTCTACCAAAATCAATATGTGCAAAGTTGAACGTTCAACCACAAAAATCTGCTGTGCGCATAGTTCAGCTAGATCGATCGCAAGTTGAAGTGATCGGCGAATTAAATTGGGTTACCATAAGGTTGTCATCCAATCCAAAATTATGTCAAGTTATCAACATTTTAGTTGCTGATATTCTGGAATTTTATGGCTTAATTCTTAGTAGAGATTGGTCATGTGGCTCCCTTACAACGGTAAACCAAATCAGATAAAAATTGAGCGAGAAAGACATCAGAAATTCATAGTAACAGAACTAGAAGGAGAGAATGAACCGGTAGCATACAACAATAACATCATTGGCAACTACTCAGTAGATTCTTTCTTAGGAAATTTTAGTGCTCATACTTCACCTTACTTAGAACATTCTGTTTTATCTCAAGTAGAAATTTTTTCTCAAAAAGATAGTTCTAAATGTATTAATTTTATAGATAGTCCTGTAAATAAATCTTTATTTTGGAAGTTACTTTTTTACGGTTCTAAGTCTAATGAAGGAGCAGGAGCAGGATGCGTGTTAATCAGTCCAGAGGGAAACAAAACTATGCTAACTTGTAGGCTCGAATTCTATTGCACCAATAATACTGCAGAATACGAGTCTTTAGTCCAAGGATTATACAAAGCAGTCAGATTAGACATCGAATATCTTCAAGTTTTTGGAGATTTTGAAATTGTAATCAGACATGTACGTAATACTATACATTGTTTATCAGGTCATTTAAAGCATTACCAATCTTTAGTTCAAGATCTAACTATACACTTTATAGCATTTAATAATTCATCAATTCCCAGACTCTAGAATGCTAGTGCAGACCTCCTAGCTAACATAGCTTCCAAGCTCATTCCTTTAGAAGACTATAGCCCTAATCGATTTTCAATCGAATTAATCTTTAGACCCTCAATTCATGATAACATTACGAATTGGAGGATTTTTAACGACGATCCTGATATTGTGAGCTTTATCACATCTGAAGGATCTTACACCAACCAGGTAATTGATGAGGACCAACATGACAGACAATTGCAACAAGATAGCACTAATAATGCTATGCCAAAATCAATAGTCAAGTTAGAAGACCTTTATGATTTGAAAGATCGATTGAAAAGATCTACCAATTCAAAACTGCAAAGTTCAACTTTGAACTATGAATTAGTAAATCTAGGAACTGATGCCAAACCACAGAATATCAACCTAGGTCTTGGCCTAGCTCCTGAAGAAAAATTAGCGTATATTCGTCTCTTGAGACAATACAAAAGTATCTTTGCTTGGAACTACGATGAACTCAAAACTTATGACACTTCTATCATCCAACATACTATCCCAATGCTAAACGATGAAAAACCTGTCCAGCAAAAGCTGAGAAAGATCCATCCCAATCTAGAAAACCAAATCAAATCTGAACTCAATAAGTTATTGAAAGCCAAAATCATTTTTCCTGTTCGACATTCCAAATGGGTTTCCAATATGGTTCCCATTAGAAAGAAAAACGGAGACATTAGAATTTGCATTGACTTTCGAAACCTTAACAAAGCCTGTCAAAAGGATAATTTTCCTTTACCTCCCATGGATAAAATACTGCAGGCAGTCACAGGATCATAATTAATGTCCTTCTTGGATGGATTCTCAGGATACAACCAAGTGTTGGTTCATCCTGATGATGAATTAAAAACCACATTCATAACCAAATGGGGCACTTACGCATATCAAAAGATGCCCTTTAGTCTAATCAACACTGGTGCCACATTTCAGCGAGCCATGGACATCACATATAAGGGATTAGTTAACAAATCAGTGGTAATCTACTTGGATGATATAACTGTATATTCCAAGAAACGAGGAAATCATCTTAGAGATTTAAAAAAAATCTTCCAATGTTGTCAAAGGTATGGAATTTCACTTAACCTGAAAAAATCCTTTTTCACATTAAGTGAAGGAAAACTTCTTGGGTTCATAGTGTCAAAATCTAGAATTCATATTGATCGTGATAGAATCAAGGAGATTTCCGAAATTCCCCTACCTCACAACAAGAAAGCTATGCAATCTTTCCTTGGCCAGATTAATTTTGTAAAGAGATTTGTTCCAGATTTTTCAAGAATCGTGTCTCCTTTACAAGCAATGATTAAAAAGAACTCAAACTTCAAATGGGGCCAAGACGAATATGAGGCATTCAATCTAATCAAACAAGCAATTTTTAACACTCCATCTTTAGCAACTCCAAATTTTTTCAATCCTTTTATTTTATATACATTTGCCTCTGATAGATCATATGCTGCGATACTCACTCAAGCAAATCAAGACAAGGCAGAAGCTCCAATTGCTTTTTTCAGTTCAAATTTACAGGGGGCTGAGTTAAATTATTCAGATGTAGAGAAACAAGCTTATGCTGTTTTCAAAGCAATTAAATATTTTAGACCCTTTCTACTTAAGACCCATACAAAAATCATAGTACCGTTTCCAGCGGTAAGAAATCTCTTAGTACAGAAAGATGTGGGTGAGAAAAGAGCCAATTGGGTTACTTCCTTATAGGAATATGACGTAGAAATCAAACCAGCAAGTATTGTAAAAGGTCAAGGCTTTTGCAAAATGCTGGCTGGAGCATCGCTTATTTCCGAAATGCCATCTACAGAGATACAAATGTATGAGGTAAGCCTAAACGATGTTGAATCATTATACGCTGATATCATTTTTTATCTAAAGAATGTATATGCTCCTTCAAACCTCGATCATACCAAGAAAAGAGCTCTAAGGTTGAAAGCTAAACAATATCAGCTCGTAAACGATGTTCTTTTTAGAATAAATTATGATTCTGTTCTCCTTAGATGTCTTGAGAAATCTGAAGCTGAAAAAGTCTTGCAGGAACTCCACGATGGGCCAACAGGTGGGCACTATGCTGGAGACGCTACTGCACATAAAATCTTACGTGCAGGCTATTACTAGCCCACATTATTCAAAGACTCACATAACTATGCAAGGAAATGTCAAGTTTGTCAAACCGCTGCTGGGAGACAAAAGAAACCATCATTGCCGCTGCAACCGGTCAACATTGAGAAGCCTTTTGATCAATGGGGATTGGACATAATAGGTGAGATCGTTCCTCACTCCTCTAAACAACATAGATATATCCTTACAACAACAGATTACTTCACTAAATGGGTAGAAGCAGTCCCTCTCAAGACGGCTAATGCCAAACACATCATCGAGTTCATAGATCAGTTCATAATCACCAGGTTTGGGTTGCCTTCTGCTTTAATGTTTGATAATGCATCATATTTTTCTCGTAATGCGATGATTGAATTTGCACTCAAAAGGGGTTTCAAGCTTAAATACTCTGCCAATTATTACCCACAAGGGAATGGGTTAGCTGAATCTACAAATAAAAACTTAATCAGAATCATTAAGCGAACCATTGATCAAAATCACAAAAATTGGCATGTCTTTAATATATGCTTTATGGGCAGATCGAATAACGCGGAAAGCCTCCATTGGCACTTCTCCCTTTAATTTAGTTTATGGGAAAGAAGTGGTTCTTCCAACTCATTTAGCAATTCCATCTTTGGCCTTAGTTCAATATATTGATGAAGCACAAACTTCTTCCTTACAACTAAGGCAACTGGAAATAATTAAGTTAGAAGAGAAATGAGAACATGCCAAAATAACTCATGCTCATCACCAAGCATTAGTAAAAGCTTCTTTTGATTCAAACATAATATCCAGAAAGGACTTTCAGATGGGAGATCTAGTTCTAAAATGGGACAAGGCTCATGAGGAAAGAGGGAAACATACGAAATTTCAACGAATGTGGCTTGGCCCTTTTCAAATCGCAGAAGTCATAGGTCCGTCCAATTTTATGTTACAGGATTTAATAGGAAAGAGAGAATCTTTACCTGTTAACAGACAGATCCTCAAAAAATATTTTCCATAGGAGATCATTCTTCAATCTTGTAGATTAGTTTTTTTTTTTTCATAATAAAACCAATTGTAAATGGTTACATTTGGAATTCACGAAAAAGACACAAATTCTCTTTTAGATTTTGTTTTTTCACTTGTATAAATAGAATTCTTTTAGAAAATTGATTGTTATCACTGAAAGATACAATCAAAGGCTCTAGGCCTAGAAATGTTACTAGTTTCAACCTTGTAAATTTTGATGAAAAGTGACCTTTAGTGGGAAATTATTTTATATTAGTCCAATGAAAGGTATCAATAACAAAACGAAGATTCTCTGTAAAAAAGCTCTTTCCAAAACACTCTACAATTGTCGTCCAGAGCTATCTTAAGGAAACAATGAATTCCTCCCCACTTAGGGAATTACAATATTCAAGGAATAATCCAATGATACACTTTAACTTAAAGAGTAAGAGGTCTCATCACGAGCTGACTTATCATGATCATAGATATTATAGCTTGCTGACTTTGCCAATACTACATACCACAATAGGGCAATGACTCAAAGATTGTAATCAAAAGACAAGGGGTCTCATCACGAGCCAGCTTTTTCAGCAAAGTTATAAATCAAGTGAATGACACTGTCATAAATTGGATACCAAACCAAGACATTGTTCTTTGAGGGTAAAAAAGAGAAATGAAAGCAATAAGTGTGAATATGGATTTCTCTTTGAAAATTGCATATTTCTCTAAGTGGGATATAGGATCATTACTGGGTAACAGGTAACCCTGTCGAGGCTATAAATGCCTGCTAGCAGC
The DNA here is from genome assembly GCA_031772625.1 of Pinus tabuliformis. Classification (NCBI taxonomy): domain Eukaryota; kingdom Viridiplantae; phylum Streptophyta; class Pinopsida; order Pinales; family Pinaceae; genus Pinus; species Pinus tabuliformis. The sequence continues at coordinate 154,362,528 of CM062812.1, forward strand.
AGAGGCTCTACCTACGACAAATGAGGATATTTAAAACTAATTTACAGAGAAGGATTTATTTTTATCTTTATAAACCAAGTAGTGACTGATGTAGATACAAGGACTAGCTTGAGGGAGTAAATAATCAAAATTAAAAATAGAAGAAACGAAATATCATTGATAGGTAAAAGCATAATGTACTTTGTATTTTTATAATAAAGTTTGATTTTCTGGAAAATTTTCTGTTTTGGAGGTTTAGAAAATTCAAAAGAAAAGCAGAGATAACTGGTTCTTCCAAGTGAATCGCCAATTGTTGTGGCCAGCAACAACCCCCCTTCTTATTTAGTGTTATTACTAATACTAAATAGTGGGGACCCTTAGTCAAAAATTTAAAAAATCAATTAGCGCTTGAATTTCATTTTTCAATAAAACTTACCATCATAAACTTAGGAGAATACCCTTGAAAAATCTAAAAAAGATTAAGTTTTATGATAAGGTAGGATAAAATTACTCAAGAAATATCGCATCGCAAAAAGGATAATGGATACCTCCTTACAAACACAATTCTAAGGTTGTGAGATCACGATGCAAAACTTCATCGCATCACATGCATCAAATATCACTTACGCTAAAAAACCTCAAACTGCCGATATACGATGGTGCATATCGCAAATCACATTTCACAGGAAACACATTAACAGATGATTGTCATATGCTCCGCTCTAGCGACATTGCGATGTTGCGATATTGCGATCAAGCGATATATAATGCGATAAAGTGATAGAGCGATATTGCGATGTTGCGATATTGCAATGTTGCGATCTGCGATATTACAAAGCAAATCACAAAATCGCTTCATCGCAAATCTTTCAGGCTCATTTTTCAAAAAAGTGTTTTCCATAAACTGAGACCGGGTTATGCGCTTTAATGTTAATTAATGAGTTACTTGCCAATCATTAATGAAATAGGGTTTCGTGCTTATCGAAGAGCCATTTCACGTAAGGGGTATATTTTATATGTCTTCAGCATTTAAAGCTTTCCCATCACATTTTCCTTATCATGATTCTAACCTTATTTATAAACCGCAGGAACAAAGAACGGAGAATTATACAAAGCAATATTTAGGATACTATGGGAAAGAAAGGCAAAGCTCTGAGTTCTGAAGATCAAGAAATGACACCCTTGTATATAGACACTGCCTGTAACAGAGACGCTGGTATTACTACTTGGGAAGGCATGTATAGTCTACTTGAGGAAGAGAATCCCAAAATAATGGAGGTTACAGCTACTGCAGGCTCACACGGGTCTTCTGAGGCGTCTATTATAGAGCTAGCTTGCTCATTCTTATAGTGAATAGCAGTGAGGCCCAAAATTATTCCATACATGGACATGGCTAAATGGGTGTTAGACAACGCTGACATCACAAACAGACAATTTAAGACTCAGTGTCAGCAACTTACGGAATCATTATTTTCACAAAATTTAAGCTTTATATCCGCTAACAAAAAGCGCTCAAGAGGCAAAAAATCGCATCAAGGAAGCCCGGATCAAGAAACGGAGGCAGTTTCCAATGCGCGATTAGTGTCGTTGAGCAAAACCTCTTGAAAGGGAAAGCCTCTAATTGCTCAAGTCACTTGTAATCTAGAAACTTGTAAGAAGGGAAAGCTAGAGGTAAAAAAGTAAAACTTGAATCCTAAAACCAGTGGTATTTGTTAGAAATATCTTCAGAATGGTATGTATATATGCACAGTAACTGTAGACAGACTGGAGACAGAAAGCTCAAGAAAAGGTAGAATCGATCAAAAGATTAACTAAGTTGAATTGGGATTCTTACTGGGCACATTTGGTAAAACCACACAGCTAGTGCATGACTCTCAAATGTATCATCAATTCTGCCGAGAAGATGTTGCCAGCTCTTGCCGATGCCATTTTCGCAGGACAATTAAAGTCGGAAGTCGGCCAGCCGACTCTTCTCAAAAAAATGTTGAACGCTTGCGATTTCAAGGAACATATACAGAAATAGTTAGATGTTAGTATTAATTTTGCTTTATTTTTGCCTGAAATGAGGACGGTCATATAAACTGTATCCTAAATTTTTGTAATAAGTTAATTTTACATTTAGTTAGTAGTATTTAAACCCTTCTCATGCATTTAGAGAAGGGTCCTGAAATTTGTCAAAAACTTGTCCTCGGAACATGCACTTTTTCACCCTCCGAGGAGGTTTTGATGAATGAATGGAACATGATTTATTGATATCTGCATTTAATATCTACTACTGATGTTGCACTTCTGTACTCTTAGTGGATGTTGGATTAAGAAGAGACAAATCATTATCGCTTGAAGCTCATGAGTAAAACTAGTTATAAATGGTACTCCTATCTCTTAACTCTTTTTGCCTTTGTGTTAAAGTGATATTTATGTTCAGTTGTTTATATATTGATGCGTGAATGCTTGAGTTATCATTTGGCACTTCTGTATGGTGATAGCTATTTATTTATGCTTAATATATGAGTAGCTTATTATGCGATACATTTCTCACAACTGTTTCGTCTAACCTTTTATACGAAGTGGTTTATCTCTATTGAATTCTCTTCTTATAACAGTTGAATGATATTTATTACCAATTGTTATTTGAAATCATTTTAGATCGCATAACGAAATATTACACCCCGGGTTAGTGTAGAATTAGATATTTCTGTTTATTAGAATACAATTGTATGTTATTAGATTAGATTAAAAAGCAAAAGCATTTCACTTACGAACTTTTAGAAAGGAAATATCAAATCTCAACACACACACACATAAATTGGGAAACTGGTCCCATATCCCCAGTCGGACCCACTGTACCAAATGGAAAAGGAGCTGCTAACCAAGGTCTGAACCGGGTGGGTATCCCCCTTGTTGTAGACTCGATTTTTGGGGCTTCAATAGGTGGAAACCCAGAGAATCTTCTAGAAACTACTCATATGACACTTGCCTCTCTGAATTCACCCAGGGATGATTAAGAAATATGAAATCTCCAAGTGGAACCAAGAAATATCAGTGAAATGACACTAATAAAAATCCTAGAAGCTGACTCACTCTCCTGTAAACATTTATATATGGATCCCTCATCCAAGAGATCCAGAGGCTGGAATTTTGTAATTTGCAAGGAAGTTCTATTGGTTTCTCTTTGAAGACATTTTTGGGTGATCTTGCTTTCTATGAGGTGAAGAGGGCTTTCATGCTGGAAGGATGATGCTGGATCAGACAACCTAGTTGTAATCCTCTCTTCTACTACTTCTATCAATAAAGCTATTTTATTTTTCCTCCATATGCTTGTATATCTTTGAATCTTGTTCATGTATGCACTTATATGGTTAATGTACATCTGATCCTACATTATTTATGGTTATAGATCTCTATGCTTTGATGGTATTTTGCTGCCTTGGCTCTACAGGTGTTCTTTAAAGCAGGACAAGTGAGAAAGTAGTGGCGAAAGCTCTATCAAAGGAGAGAGGAAACAAGCAAGGAGACCAACGAAAGACTGAGGTCGGTGCTCTCTGCTTCTCTCTCATCTATCTCTCATAAAGGAAAACACAAGTAACTTTAATCTATTTGTTTCTAAGATAGCTACTCGTCTTAGCGGCACTAGCAGCTCTGAATGGACACTAGTTTTCCTGATAACAATGACCCAACAAGATTCCGAAAGGGATGCAAAATAAACACGTCTTCAAGTTTAGTGCGATCTGATACGTTTGACATGTATCCAACATCAAGCACAAACTAGCTACCCAATCATCAAAATATACCTCCAAAAACTTGTGAATGAACTCTTTGAACGCCACGATGACTACGCGCGAGAAGATTGTCGGTGCATTTTTGAGCCCAAAAGGCATTATCATATACTGAAAGCATCCCCACTTAGTCGTGAAGGTCACATTACTCATGTCTTCTAGCATTATATTTATCTGATGGTACCCAGAGAACCCATCAGTAAACGAATATGCTTCCTACCCGCCAACATTATCCAATACTTCATCTATGAGCCGAGTTGGCAAAGGATCATGAATGCAGGCATCGTTGAACTTCCTAAGATCTATGCAAATTCTAATTTCGTCCTTTTTCTTCTTTTCCTGAACTACCATTGGACCCACCCAATCAGATTCTTCCACTGGTTCAATAATACCTACTACCAACATCTTGTCCAACTCCAAGCATACATTTTCCTTGTACTTAGGATTAAGGCAATATGGCCTCTACTTAACAGGCTTCACGTCTAGTTTCAAAGTGATTTTCATCACTCCCAAATTGCCTATGATGCCTTTTAAGTCTGAAAACTTTGTGGGGAACAAATCTTGATTGATCCGGATTTAAACAGGAACGCAACAAATTATAGATATAACCATAAATACAAAGATGCAGTAGAAATAACAGTTCATTTCATTAATATCAAATACTAAAATATGCTTACAAACAGAATGGAAATAAGACTAGCTCAGTTGATGGTATCTTATCTCTGAGAAGAGATGTGGCAGCTACATCCCTCTGAACTGTTACAATGAGGCTCAAGGGACTTTTTATTATTGAACAATAAGAGCAAACCCTAGACAACCAAAACCCTAACCCGAGGAGATGTAACACCAAGATTTTATCGGCCCTATTGGGGTGAGTTGGATAGCCAGCTTGCCGGGCTTGCGACTTGGTCATATTATCTCCGTTTGATGCACATGATAACCCGTTGGAAAGATCTCTTTGAGGATTACGATGGAAAAGATGATTTTTAAGTGCATGTAGTATTGCCACCATTTCCTTCTCATAAATAGCTTTTTGTAAATACCTTCCTTTGATTGGACAACTTTCAAAAGCAATGGGTCTTTCTTCTTGCATTAAAACAACACCAACTCCATTTCTTGAGGCATCACATTCCATAATAATTTTGTGAAGTATCATTTAGCTAAGACCTGTGCTTGGCACATTGCCTCTTCAAGATGTTCAAATTCTTTCGTTGCTTCTGGAGTCCAAGAAAATGCATCTTTCTTCAGTAATGTTGTTAGAGGTGTTGTTACTCTCCCATAATTCTTAACAAACTTGAAATAATACCCTATCAACCCGAGAAATCCTCACAAATGATTTTTGGATGTGGGTATTTTCCATTCCTTAATGGCTTTAATTTTGCTATGGTCTACCTTAACACCTTCATGAGATACAATATGACCCAAATATTCCACCTCTTTTACTACAAAAAACATTTGGAGATTTTTGCATATAATTGTTTCTCCTCCAATAGTTTGAGCACTATATCAACATCTTGAACATGATCCTTCAAAGACTTGTTGTAGATTAGTATATCATAAAAAAATACGAACACAAATTTTCTAAGGAAGGGTTTGAAAATGGAATTAATCAAGCCTTGAAATGTAGAAGGTGCATTGGTAAGGCCAAAAGGCATGACTAAAAATTCATAATGACCCTCATGAGTTATAAATGTTATTTTCAGAATTTCTTTAGTCTTCATTTTGATTTGATGATATCCTGAATGAAGTTCCAACATGGTGAAGTAAATTTCTCCATGCAATTCATCCAATAATTAATCAATGACAGGAATGGGAAATTTATCTTTAATAGTGAGCTTGTTGAGCTCCCTATAAACCAGACACACATGCCATGATCCATCCTTCTTGTGCACCAATACTACTGGAGTAGAGAAAGAACTTTTACTAGGTTGAATTATACCATCCTCTAGCATTTCTGCAACCATATATTAAGTTTCACTCTTTTGGGCATAGGGATATCTGTAAGGCATGAAGTTTGGAGGAACACTTCCTGGAATCAAATGAATAGCATGATCATGATCATGAATAGGTGGGAGGACTTTGGGAGTCTCAAATACCTTCGAATGATTATCCATGACTTTTTGGATATCTGGAGAAATAGATGATTTCGATGTGGGAACCTCTAGCGAACATAATTGTGCAATTACACCAATCGCCCCTCCGCCTTCTGGGCCGCCCGCAGTGGCGCTGGCCCGGGCGGAGGCCTGCATGCAGGACCTCGTTTTTCTTTATTTAGAATCTTATTCATGCTGTTAGAGCTGATTATCTTTCTCGGTTTCCCTGTGATACCCCTTAATTCAACTTCCTTTCCTTTTGAATTCTTTTTCAAGAAAAGTTCTTGAAAATTAAAAGGTATCATACCCAAAGATTGTAGCCATTGGAATCCTAGTACAACATCAACACCACCCATTGGAATGGAAAGCATTGGACTATTCAACACATATTCTCCCATGGATAGCTTGATATTATGGCACTTTCCAGAGAAATTTATGGTTCCTCCATTTGAAACCATCACTTGACACTTTGGTGCTGGATATAAGAATAAATTCAATTCCTTTACTATCTTACAATGAATAAAATTATGGGTACTGCCTGAATCAATCAACACTATTACCTTTTTCTTCTTGATATGTCCTTCTATCTTGATAGTTTGAGGAGTGGTAATTATGGCCAATGCATTACAAGATATGCTCATATTCATTTATTCTTTCTCTAGGGTTTGTTTGTGGTGTGTATCCTCTTCTTTTGATGTTTCTTGTTCCTTTTCTTTTTCCTCTTCACAATGTATGTAAAATAATTTCTTCTCAACAAATTTATGGCCTTTAGTGTATTTTCTATCACAACTAAAACAAAGCCCCTTTTCTCTTTTTTCTTCCAATTGTTGTGGTGTCAACCTCGTAGGTTTTGGAAGGCTAGGGGCAACAACACTTCCATATTTATAGTTGTGATTGGTAGGCTTCCTTGTTGCCATAATTTTTCTTTCAATTTTTCTTACCAACTTGAATGCCTTCTCCCATGAATCAGGTTCCCAAAGGTGCACCTCATGTTGGATTCTATCATTTAAAGTCCCTATGAAAACATAAATACTATGTTCCTCTATAATATCTTTTACCCTTATATTCAATTTTTGGAAGTCCTCAATGTCACGCTCCACCATTGAACCCTTTTGTTTGAGATTTATCAATTGGCTAAAAAAGGTGTTTCTTTCTGTATCCTCATAATGTGCTATCGTTTCTTCCATAAAAATTTCCCAAGTGACAATTTGTTTATGAGAGAAAAGCTATTGATGCCATACAAACTGATTGGGTTCAAAATATAAAGTCACAATGCGTACCTTTTATGTGTTTTGCACATTATGGAGATCGAAATATTGCTCCATCTGTAGTATCCATGTTATGGGATCCTTTCCATCAAACTTCCTCATATCAATCTTTGAATCATGGTGGGTCTTCAATCCAACGTTAGAGTCTATGAAATGATGACTAACATTTCTTTTTTTCTCATTATGAGTTTCCTCTACTACCTTTTCTCCATTAGGAAGCATTTCTTGTAGCAACTTTGCCAAACCTCCTTTCAAACCTTCCATGTATTTCTTCAAATCTTCAATTTTTAATTCTAAACAATCCATCTTAGCTTCTACTCCATCCATCTTAGCTTCGACACCATTCATCTTAGCTTCCACGCCTTTATTTAAACCATCCATATTAGCTTCTGTTACTTTTTGTGAGAGTGAAATTTGTTTCACTTGGTCTCGTAATTTTGATATATCATGTTGCATTTCTTCCTCTTCTTCATGAGTCATGCTAGATATTTCAGGTTTCTTAGTAGGTGTTTCCATTTTATTTATTAAGGGCATCGATTAATGATAATTAAGCTTCACTGTGCCCTTTGAATTCCTTCAAACTAATTTTTCAAACCAAACTTAGGCAAAATTTTAAAAAGGCTACACACATTTTTTCGTTGTGTAGGAGCTCGATATTGAATTTGTTGTATCTCTATAATTTTGGATCTCCGAGGTCTGAAATTTCATGCCGAGGTAGGCCAATGAGTCCTATTTACAACCCTGTGTGTATGATTAATATTGGATTCTACAAGAAAGCATTATTCCAAATCTCCCATGATGACCTAATTATAGACTACTTCAGTAAAGAAAACTTGTATGCAGTGTCACGTGTCATTGTTTCGACCTTCAGACCTGGAAACGATATGCATAAAACCCTAACGTCCTTGGATCATATCTCCAAAACTATAGCGAGACAAGATCTCAAATTTGTACCCGATATTCATCATGATTTCGGATCAAATGGGTTATAATTTCAAATTCCGAAACTTCGTAGAAAAACTATTATAACAAAAACTCCACGATGACCTGTTTGAAGCAGCGAAAACCTAGAATCCAAAGCTCTGATACCAAATGTTATGCAAACGGCTCACAAAATAGAACAAAAGATAGACAAACGACTTGAAAATCAGCCTCTTCGAGGGAGAAACCTCCTTTACATTACACAAATGAAAAATTCTTGGATGGTACAAATGACAAGACCTCCTTTCTTTATATAAGAGTCTAAGGGGTCACAATATAATCAGAGCTGACATAACAATAATAATGTAAGGGCACAAAAATAACAATAAGGGGTTATAATAATAATAAGGGAATACACTAGTATTATAGGGACTTAACAATCACCCTGTTGACGACCTTTGTTTGGCCATTAGTTTGGGGGTGGAATGTCATGGACTTAGTAAGTTTGGTATCCAGCATCAACCAGAGACTTGACCAAAATGCACTTAGGATTATGTTGTCCCAATCTGTGATAATGGACTTTTGGATCCCAAAGTGTACCCACACTCGCTCAAAGAAGAGCTTAACAGTGGTCTTTGTTGTGATACTCTTCTTGCAAGCTACCATGATGGCCATCTTAGAGAATATGTCGACGACCATGACAACATAGTCATTGTCATGCTTGGTAGAAGGAAGACCTGGCATGTAATCCTTGGAGATAGATTCCCAAGGTCGACTAGGCATAGGTATAGAAGATGGTTGGTTTGGTAATGATGCAAAAAGTGCATGATATAATGTACTTACCAACATCCTAACAAGTTTCAGAAAATAAAATCACTTCTGCAGTACCACCACTATTTTCTCTACTCCGAAATGTCCAACGACCTGACTGTAGTGTGCCTCCCAAATCATCTTGGCACGCTCATTTGAAGGAACAAAAATGTTTCCCAAGTGACATAATAGTGCATCCTAAAGGTGAAAATTTTGAAGTTGTCCCTTCCAGGAGTGTTTGGTGTGTGCTGTCGAATTCAGGATCGCTCTGGTAAAGATGCAGCCACCCCGAAGTCTCGTGCCCACAGGAATCGAGCATAATGATTAGCACCATGATTAGTGGTCGGCTAAGGCAGTCTGCAACATTATTGGTGCTTCCATTCTTGTACTTAATGTTCAAATGGAACTGTTGTAGGTAGGTGGACCATTTCTGATGGCGATCATTTTTCAACTTCCATTGTGTTTGTATGAACTGTAGGGGCCGGTGGTTTGTGTGGATGATTGTTTCCTTCCCCAGAATGTAATGCTTCCATTGACAGTAGGAATGCACAATGGAATACATTTCTTTATCGTAAGTGGGATACTTTTGGATTGTGTCTTAAAGTGTTTCACTATGGTAAGCCACTAGATGCCCATGTTGAGTAAGAATTGCGCCAATAGCATAGTCGAAGGCGTCTGTCTCAATCTCAAATGGTTGCAGCGGGTCTGGTAATGTGAGCACTAGTGTAGAGTAGAGGTGATGCTTCAACTCGACAAATGCCTTTTGTTGGGTTTCAGACCAAAAAATATTTTCTTTCCCTCCGCCCTTGTTGACTTTATTTAAAGGCCAAGCGATATGAGAGAAACCCAACATGAACCTGTGGTAGAAATTAGCAAGACCCAAAAAGCTACAGAGCTTTGTTAGATTGGTTGGGGCTGGCCAATCCCAAATGACTTTAATCTTGGCTGGGTCCACATGCATACCCTTCTCATCAATGATGTACCCAAGATATTGAACCTGGGTCATGCCAAAAGTGCATTTCTCCAAATTGGCACACAACTTGTGTTGTCGCAGGGTTTGAAGCACCCACCGAATATGGTGGAGGTGTTCTTCCCAACTCTAGTTGAAGATCAATATGTCATCTAAATACAACACCATGGATGCATTGGTGAAGGGTTGCAAGATGTCATCCATCAATCTCATCAAGGTTGCGGGGGAATTCATCAACCCAAAATGCATGACCAACCATTCAAAAAGGCACTCCTTGGACTTGAAGGTACTCTTCCACACATCGAAGGGTTTGATAGGAACTTGGTGATAACCAAAATTCAAGTCAATATTGCTGAAATATTTGGCCCCCTTGCACTGGTCCAGAAGTTCATCAATATGTGGGATTGGGTATCTATGCCGGATAGTGATCTTGCTCAGCACCCAATAGTCAATACAGAGTCTCCAGGTCCCATCCTTCTTCTATACCAATACAATCGAGCTCCCACAAGGTTATGAGCTTGGCCAGATGTTCCCTTTCTACAACAACTCCTAAATCTATTTCTTGATCTCATCGTTCTCTAGAACAGAGCATTAATATATCGGGCCATTGGGTAGCAGTGCACCCGGGGTTAGATCAATGGAGTGCTTGACCTGAAAATGTAAAGGTACCCCTATAGGTGAGGCAAAAATGTCCCTATACTCCTCCACGACCTTGTCCATCTGTTGCTGCTATGCAGAGGAGCCCTTTCTGGAAGCTATGGCCACAACCTTCTTCTTTCAATGAGGGCGAATCATCAGGAAAAAAAATTTCCTAGTCTGGGAAATGATCTTACTGCATTTCTTTGCAATGATCAAAGAGATGGCAGTAGGTGGGGCTACCTCTGGTATCCTGTACAATGTTTTTCCAAAAAGTAATAATCACAGAGCAAGGTCTAGACTCATATACAACATGTCACTTCCACAAGTATGGTTTTCCTAATAATACATCACTAACTTCAAGAGGAGAAACATCACACAGTACCTCATCCATGAAGGGCTTGATGTTATAGGGAAGGCAACATTGTTGGCTGACGTGAAGATCTCTTCCTTGGTGAAGCCATCTAATGGCGTACAACTGTGGATATGTTTTCATCAGTAGGCCCAACCACTTCATGACCTCTACTAAAATGAGGTTATTTTGGCTTCCGCTTTTGACAATGAACTGTAGCAAAGAACCCTTCACCCACATATGTGAGTGGAAGAGGTGTCCCCCCTCCTCTAGATCTTCAGGATCATTCTTCTAGATCTTTTTAGTGGCCTCGGTGGCAGTGGGCTTTACGTCAATGATCCACTTCACTTTTTCATTCCCCTTGTCAGGTTCTAACTTAGAGTCAGAACATGTGTCTGAATTGGATGCCTTCAGCTCGACCACTAGTGACTACTTCGCCCGAGACTCACTTGTGTTGTGAGTGGAGCTCATATGGAACTCACACCATTTTCCCATGTCCTTCTTTGTCTTCGTGGTGTTGTTCTTTTCTTTTGGCTTCGGTGGGTTGCCCTGCCTTGGCTTTGGCCTTTCCTCTATGGTTTGGGGGCGCCTTGTCCTTGATTTGGATTCGAAAATCCAAAGACTCGCTTCTTCTGTTTAAACTTCTGCCTAATCTTGACAATGTATCGGTATGCCATGTCAAGTGAGGAGATGTCTAGGAACTCCATCTCATCCTGGATGTACTTGTGTAGACATTTGCAGTACTTGAGTACCAAATGCCGATCAGAATCCTTGATACCAAAATTTGTGCAGAGGGTATGGAAAACATTTGTGAACTTCATCGCATCTTGGTCCCTTCCCTGTCATAGCATGGTCCACTTTATGTATTTATCTTCATAGCTCCCGATAGTGTAATATTGTTCCTTCATGTTGTCTCAGAAATAATCCCAAGTAGGTGTGGCTAAAAATAGTGAGGATTCCCTCTCGTCGTTTTGTTCACAGTAGGTTTCCCACTAGTCCTTGATGTGTGATGCGACTTTGAGAAGTGAAAAAGTAATATTTTCATGATTGGAAAAGTCATGAATTAAAAGATATTCTTCCAATAGATTCAACCATTTATCTACAACATCTTCATATATCTGGCCCTCAAATATGGGAATATCAAAGTTAACTTATACCTTAAAAGGAGTGTCACCTCCAGAGTGGCTGCTGGATGAATATGCGTTGCCTGTGGGTAGCCGTTGGAGGATCTGAGCAAAGTTATCCATCATCCCATTCCTTTGTCACTCGAGGGCTTCTTCGAGCAATATTTTGCTAGGATCTCCTGCCCCCCATATTTCTTTTCTTCCATCATGGGAGGCTATCGGGTTTTGCGAGGCTGGTCTTGCAAAGGTTCAACCAGATTGAGCCTTAACTCCTTATACCCTAACCTTGTTGGGGACATGCAAAGAAAAATAGAGAAATAGAAGACCGCTCTCATACCACTTGTAAGAACTTAAATAGGAACACAAAAAATTATAGATATAACCATAAATACAAATATGTAGTATCAATAACACTTCATTTCATTAATATCAGAATACTGAAATATGCTTACAAAGAGAATGGGAATAAACTAGCTGGGTGATGGTAGCTTATCTATGAGAAGAGATGTGGTGGCCACATGCCTCTGAACTGTGCTACAATGAGGCTTAAGGGCCTATTTTTTTATTGAACAACCAGGTAAAACCCTAAACAACCGAAACCCTAACTCTAGGATATGTAACGCCAAGAGTTTGTGGGCCCTGTTTGGGTTAGTTGGGCAGCCAAATTCCTGAGGTTGTAACTTGGTTATATCACCTTCGTTTGTTGTGTGCGATACCTTGTTAGAAAGGTCTCTTTGAGTACTATAGGATTTTCATCAGGTCCTTGCCTATCGGTATGGGTTTGACGTGGACCTAAAAAAAATGTTGTTTAGGGGGTCAAAAATGCTTCTGAAGTTTGGGACCCGAAAAAATGCTAAAAGTAATAAATCTTGAAATAAACAAGGAAACAGATGATGCTAACTGGAGGTCTAGGTGGAATAGGCAGGTGGCCACCAATATCCACCTGGATCATGCTTGCATATACTTTGCGGATTGCCTTGAAACAAAATATGTTCCTCGGTTGATAATTAATGTCTAGGTGATTAGTTGTTGTTTTTATTAAGCAATTAATTTCCCAAACACCAACTCATTTATGCATTCATTTCGCTACTGATATATTTGGCATAAACACCAAATTTGAATGCCAAATCTTATGCTTCTGACACATTCGTGTTTTAAACCTTAAAAATAAGGCCCAAAGCTTTTTAATAAAAGCACCAAGTTCTTGACTCATTCAAGAAAAGGCCTTAATCATGGCCGAAAGCGCTTAACAAATGCCACATTATACCTCCATGAGGCCCATTTTACTATAGTCCCAAGGGATTATTTTATACTAAAAACCTCCACAACCTTGGTCACAAATTCATAACAAAGCCTCATCCTAGTGCTTGTGTTTTATCCCACAACTTTATTCCCTTATGGGATTACCTGTTTGGTGGGTTCAACACTCTTCACTTGGGCTCTTTTCATTGGTCTTATGCTTATTCTATTTCTATTGTCATGTCCCAGAGAACTATCAACCAAAATTTTCTCTACTTCACAAACCCAAAAGTCGTCTACGGTGACACCTTTGGGGTGACATGTCCCAGGCTCTCTACCATTGGTTCTCTGCTCCAACATCAACTGCCACCATTTCCCAACACTGAATCATCTTAGACCTTCCTCTGTCATGGAAACTTTAAACCTTCCAAGATCCCTATTCTTGGATGATGTCATGTTCACATCACCAATGCCATGTGGTGTCATCTGAGTTTTGAAATGTGTCACTCATATTTGGCCCCTTTGATCACCTAAAAATGACAAAAATGCATGTCATGTGTCCCCTATATCGATGTCATGTTGAAGTCATCGTCTGCTAATAAGATACTACCATACATCATCCAATATAGAGAGAGAAAGGGTGTTTGGCCAATGTATTGTCTTTAAATTGTCAACCATAAATTGTCAACCAGGGTGCGTAGACTGATAAAGTACAGGTGCACAATATGTGCTAGAAGTTATTCGATATGTCGTTATGTATTTGTTAGGATCTAAACTTAAGATGAATATGGAAGTGGTTTTTGTTAATTATATTAGTGTTGCAATCCTTAAAGTTGTTAGCTAATTTCTTAGGAGTTATTCTCTATCTAATTAGTTTATGGATGATATGAGAGTGATCCTACTTGTATTATATTGTTTTGAGATTTTTGGTCTTGAATATTTATGCTGCAGCTTCTAATTCACTAAGTGCAAAAAGAAATCTATTCTATCAATTGTGAAGAAATATTGTCTGAACTCAATTTTTTAGGAGAAAACTCTCACACTTTTACTTATTCAATTTTCATTCAAACAAGATATTTCAAACAACATCTATACTATGAAGTAAACACACTTGAATTATGCTAGATAATAAGAAAATGAAGTAACCATGCCATACCGGGTGTAAAACAATTCAAATAACAGACTAAACTAGGTATGAAGCAGATGAAAGTACTTATGCAAATAACGAATCATTGGTGAATTCATTATGATGCATTTCCACACAAAACAGAGTATGCAAGGAATGAAAATAAATTGAATTACAGTTGGTTAAGACCTGTCACTGTTCATAGGGGCCCTCCACAGATCAATTCATAATATCCAATCAATGCAAAGCATACACACAAAAGCAATTCTATTGCTGGCAAACGGAATTCACAAATTGTTTCAAAATTACATCATCCGGTGCGCACCAAATCACAGTGAGGCCATAACTTTTATAACAGGTTTCTGGCATAACAACATGAATAATTTAAGCCTAATATCTTTATCTTAACTAAGCTATATTGCTAAATCTTTGATTTGCTATTCTGAAAGCAAATCGATAAGATTTTGATTGAACTCAGATTCTCTTTCAGCGACAATCCTGTAGTTGACTTGGGGTTTGACCATGATCTCCTGCACTTATCTTAATGAATGGTTTCAAGGGGATAGGAAGGGATCCATGAGGAAACCATTCCCTATCCATCTACATCCTTCACTGCTGACTTGGAGCTTATGCACCTTGCAAACAATGGGGACAGCTATAGAAATCTAGATTAGCTGCGGAAACAAAACGATTTGGTATCCAATTGCATTCTTTAACAAAACAATAGGGTATAAAGTCAAACATGAATAAGAAGACATATCAAAGCCTGGTGGATATGGATTTATTTAGGTGGTAAATATATAGGAAAAGAGAGGAATATTAGGCAAAAAGGGATGTCATGGTAAGACAATCTTTGGACTCTACATTCCCCTAGACTGGAGATTTTGTATGTCCTCATACACTTCTTCCTTGTCAGTCACTTGTGCCCCCTGCTTATCACCTCCAAGTTTCACTGTTTTCTTCTTTCATTTATTGGCATTATAGGTTTCCCCATGAGAATTTTGTATTTTAAGCTGATAATCTCTATTTACATAATTCTATTTTCCTTCTTCAGCTTTTTGTTTTTCTTATACCACAAGCTCAGATGAAGGATGAGATTGTCACTTTTTTCAATCTGGATCTCACTTTGTGTCTTCAATGCTTGATTCTCATTCTTGAGATACCGGTTCAATGTTTCTAATTCAAAGATCTCCTGCTTTAAGATGTTTAAGGCTGATTGTTCATTTACCTGGTTGCTCCTTTCTCTAGGACTCTGAATTGCTTCTTTGGTTGTTATCTCTTTCTTTTCTAATGACTCTATATAGTCATATATTTCCTGCTAAACAGGGTCAATACCCAGACTATGCACTGGGTTTCTTAGAGGTGAGTTGTAAGGTTGTGGTGATACTCTTGGTGATGATATCGGTGACCCTTTTAGAGAACTTCCAGGGTTTTCAATTGGCTCATCCTCTGTTGGTTCGTTCTCTGTTGGCTCATTCTCTGTTGGCTCATTTTCTATTGGCTCATTGCCCTCAAGGCCAATGTACTCTGTAATTGTTTAAGTTTTCTGTGGGACTGTGCTCAGCCTTGTACTCCTTCTCAATCTTGAGGTTTGTATTTCCTGTACTTTCCTTCTTTTAGTCTCTGATTTTTCTTCTTGAGGAGGGGTCTTAGTTTGTGAGAAT
Source organism: Pinus tabuliformis (assembly GCA_031772625.1). Classification (NCBI taxonomy): domain Eukaryota; kingdom Viridiplantae; phylum Streptophyta; class Pinopsida; order Pinales; family Pinaceae; genus Pinus; species Pinus tabuliformis. The sequence goes on from CM062812.1 coordinate 154,378,486, forward strand.
TCTTCTTTACTTTTGCTGGCTTTCTTTCTTCTAAGGTTTCCCCTCTTCATTTTCTGCAAAATATTCACTATAGGTAGCTCTTCTTCTGATAATTTTGTCTGAGTCTGAGGTGCCTACTCCTTTATTACTTCTATGGTTCTCTTTCTTCCTCTGGGGGCCCTGCTGCTGCTTGCTTTTTCTGGGGATTTTTCTTCAAAGTGGTTCCTCACCAGGAAACTCTCCCAGTTATCCCCTATACTTTGGAGATGAAATTCGACCAATATTTTTATCAGGCCATGATGATACATGGTGTTTTCTATACACTGAATTTTATTTTGAATGTTTGTAGACATTTTCTTGAGACTATTTAAGAGGAAGTAGGGAAGTTTCATCTACTGATATTCAAGGAAATGCATCATCATCCTAACAAGATAAAAATACATTTGCCCAAACCTACCCTCACAAGTGACAAAATTTTGAAGCACAAGTAATAAGTTTCTCCATTTATTCTTAAGATCTGTGCTAGGAATACCTTTCTTGTAGACAATAGTGTCTATGTTCAGATTTTTGAGGAAGGCCTTCCAATCCTCGCCATCAATTCCCTTGTTCTTAAACCATTTTTCCCCACTCCTTGGTAGATCAGTAGCCTCTGCGATCATGGACTCTGTTATGGTGAGCTTAATGTCCCCTATTTCAACTTCAGTCCCATCAAATGAGCGCGCAAATGTCTTGGTTACTTCCCTGTGAAAGCCATTGATTTTTTCAATGAACCGCAGCCATTGTTTCTTTTGCAGCAGCTCCTTAGTCTGTGGGTAACCCTCCAAGAATTGCTTCCCTGCTGGCTCAGTTCGAACAATTATCCCCATTCTAAAGGATGCTTTGCCTCGAAGACTGGTTACCTTGACAAGAAAATGGAGCTGGTAGGGTTTGCTAAGTGGCGGAAAGATGGAGTAGCTATGAAAGTTCAGAGGAGTGTAAGAATAGGGAAGAACAAGTGAATTATCATAAGGGTTATAGGAATGAATCCGACCGTTAGGCGCATTTAAACTGATGATTTGGTAATTACTTCGACGGATTTGGAATGGGGATGTGACATGACTTTTTAAGTGGTGGCATATGATATTTTTGTTAGGCGGCCATCACCCTTAGGTTATAATGATTGCATTTTAATTTCCGACAGTACTATATCTTCTTAATCATATATACAATATAACCTTCCCTATTGTTAAATTAAAGTAGCATGTACCTTTGATCTCTTTTTCTAACCTTATTTGTCGTCATTTGATCTCCTGCGGGTACTTTGCTCTATCATCTGTCCTTTAATCCAAATCACCAAGTGTCCTTGTAGGCTCCAAAAAATTATTAGGCTGCAAAAACTTGTCGTAGCTACAGAAGTTGTCCAAGCTTCGGAAAGTTGTCCAAGTTGTGGAAAATTGTTGATTCTACAGTTGTGAAAGAAATTTTTTTTAATAAAGGGACTTTATTATTATTTTTTTTTTTTTGAAAGGAAAATTTGAAGTGCCAACAAAAATTGATTTTCACTCTAAATTTTCTGTATAAACCTGCCAACAGCATGTTGGTTTTCATGTTTATACCCTTTTTTTTTCATTTTCCTTTTTTTTTAAGAGTAAACTGAGTAAAAATTTCTAAGGTGGAAAAGAAGAAGAATTCTTCTTGACCATCTTCAGTTCTGAATTATCTTGAAACATTTTAACAAATTCCTCTTTTGTTAATGGCTTCTGGTAAAGCCTGAGTCGATGTCCATTTACTAATAGAGGAGTTTTCTCTTCATCAATAGTCTTGATTCTGACTACACCATTGTCAAAGACATTTTCAACTTCATAAGGTCCAAGCCAATGGGTTTGGAATTTTCCTTGAAAATTTTTGAATTTTGAATCAAAGAGCAATGCCCAATCTCTCGGATGAAATTTCCTTTCTTTAATGTACTTATCATGCCATCTTGACCTCTGTTGTTGAACTAGGCTAGTTCTCTGGAAGGCTTCTTATCTGATTTCATCAAGCTCATTTAGTTGTGTCATCCTTTGCTTCTAGGCTTCTGACAAGTCAAGATCTAACTGGATTGTTGTCTTATAGGTCTGGATCTGGAACTCTATCAGAAGTAAGACTTGCTTCCCATAAACAAGTTCATAGGGAGTATTCCCTGTAGTATTTCTCCATGTAGTTTTGTAGGCCCATAAGGCTTCTAGAAGCTTTTCCACCTAGTCCTTCCTGTATATATGTACACTCTTGGTAAGGATAACCTCAATCACCTTATTTGTGGACTCAACTTGTCCATTCGATTGTGGATGGTATGGAGTTGACTTTCGATGTTTTATCTTGTATTGGTCCACAACCTTCTACACTAGTCTGGATGTGAATTGTGTTCCTTGATCTGTTAAAATTTCTCTTGGAACACCAAAAAAAGTAAAAATATCCTCAAAAAGAAATGAAACTACAACATTTTCAGTAGCAAAAGGAAGTGCTTTAGCCTCTACCCATTTAGTGACATAATCAATACATACCAAAATATACTTCTTTTTCTTTGAAGGTGGGTTGATTCGTCCAACAAAATCCAGTTCCCACTTTTCAAATGGTTCGATGAGTACCTGTGGTTGCAGTGGCATTTCATTTGAAAGAGTAAGTTTGCCCATTCTCTAACAATTGTCACATCTTTTAACATATTCCTTGGTGTCCCTGAAAATGGAAGGCCAATAATATCCTAAAAGCAAGATTTTGTAAGCAGTTCTTTTGTCATAAAAATGTCCTCCACATGGCTCATCGTGACAAGCTTTAAGCATCTCTAGTATTTCATCCTCCCGAACACATATTCTGATGATGAGATATGGTCATGTCTTGTATAATTCTTCATTTATCCATGAATAAGATGTGCTATTGTGGACTATTCTTCTCTTTTCTCTAGGGGATAAATGAAATGGAATTTTTCGTGTGACCAAATAGTTAGCAATATCTGCATACCAAGGTGATTTAGTAGATAATGCAAAAAGATATTCATCAGGAAATTATCTTCTACGGGTTGATCATTATTTTCATTTTGTATTCTAGATAGAAAATCAGCAATTATGTTATGTTTTCCTAGCCTATCTAAAATGGTTATGTTGAATTCTTGTAAAAGTAGGAGCCATCTAGTTATTCTTCCATTAGTGACTGGTTTATTCATTAGGTATCTAATGGCAGAATGATATGTGTGAACAAAAGTTTCATAGCCACTTATATAATGTCTGAATTTGTTAATGGCATGAACTACAACTAAAAACTCCTTTTCAGTTACAGTATAATTTAACTCTGTAGGAGTTATATTTTTACTGGTATAATAGATTGCATAAGGAGTAAGATCTTTTTGTCCTAACACAACCTCTAAGGTTGAATCTGAAGCATTTGTTGAGATATGGAAAGGAAATTTCCAGTTAGGTCCTTTTAAGATGGGTGCTTCAAAAATTCTCTTTTTCAAACTTTCAAAGGCAGCTTGACATTCAGAATCCCAACTAAATTCACTGTCTTTGGTGAGTAGTTTAAAGAGTGGGGATGCAATTTTTGTGAAGTTTTCTATAAATATTCTATAGTATCCAGTAAAACTAAGAAAACTTCTAACATCCTTTTGACAACTTAGCATTCATAACTTAGAAATGACTTCAACTTTAGATGAGTCTACTTTGATTCCATCTCCTGAAATATGATGACCTAAAACAATTCCTTTGTTAAACATCATGAAGCATTTTTCATGGCTTAATGAGAGATTTGTTTCTTTACATCTTATTAAGACTTTTTCTAAATTTTCTAGTGCTTCATTGAAAGAATCCCCATAGACTATGAAATCATCCATGTACACTTCCACACAATCATGAATAAGGTCAGAGAAAATGTTGAGGACTGCTCTTTGGAATGTTGCTGGAGCATTACATAACCCAAAGGGAAGTACCCGATAAGCATAAGTTCCCCATGGATAAGTGAACGTGGTTTTATCTTGATCTTCAGGGGCTACCTAAATCTAGTTATATCCATTGAACCCGTCCAAGAAGGAAAAATATTTTTTCCCTACTAATGTTTCTATGACCTAGTCTATGAAAGGTAACGAAAAGTGGTCTTTTAGTGTTGCTTTGTTTAATTCCTTGTAATCGATGCATACTTTGCATTTTCCATTCTTCTTAGGAATGATTACTAGGGGTGAAACTCACTAACTATCAGATATTGGATAGATGAAAATTTACATTTAATAGTTTCTGCAACTCTTCCTTAACAATTTATTTTAGGTTTGGGTTCATTCTCCGCTGAGGTTGTCTAACTGGTCTTGCATTTTGTTCAATGTAGATATGATGTATGAAAGTTTTTGTTATGAAACCAGCTCAAGAAAAAGATATAAAAGATAGATCAACGCCTTATAATTTAGCCTCTTCGAGGGGGCAACCTCCTTTACATTACATAAATGAACAATTCTTGGATGATTCAAATGACAAAACCTCCTTTCTATATATAGGAGTCTAAGGAGTCACAATATAACCCAACCGACCTAACAATAATAATATAAAGCCACAAAAATAACAATAGAGGGATTCTATGGGGCATAGTAATAACAATATGGGGATAATAGGGGCACAAAAATATTAATAAAGGGTACAACTACAATAGTAACGGGGTAATCACTAGTATTATAGGGACCCAACATGCCCCTCTCCTTCAAAAAAGTGTTGTCCTCAACGCTTGAGAAGTTCTGGATGCTTCTGTATAAAATTTTCACCCTCCCATGTGGAATCTTCAGCGGATAAGTTCTTCCACTTGATAAGATACTCTGAAATTGATCGATTTCGTAGCTGTCGAGTTCTTGTTTATGTGACTGCTTCCGGTTCCAATATAATTTTTCCTTCCTCGTCAACTTCTGGCAATATTGTTTGAACTGGGAGCTTGTCACCTATAACCTTCTTTAAAAATGAAACACGGAAAACTGGGTGCAATCGAGAAGCTGCAGGAAGCTCCAATTTGTATGCCATAGTACCAATCTTTTGCAACACCTTGTATAGACCATAATACTTTGGTGATAATTTATTATCCTTCTTAGCTTGCTTGAGGGACATTTGCTTATATGGTTGTAGCCGTAGGAATACCCAATCACCTACATCAAAACTTCTTTCGCTACGATGTTAATCTGCCTATTGTTTCATTCTATTATGTGCCAACACGAGGTTATCCTTTAAGAGTTGGAGGACTTGTTGCTGATGTTCAATGTGATGTTCCACTGCTTGAACCTTAGAATTTTCTCTTAAACATGATGTGATGGATGGTGGTTGATACCCATAAAGTGCCATAAATGGGGTCATTTTTGTTGCTGTATGGAAGGAAGTGTTATACCACCATTCAGCCAAAGGCAACCATTTGACCCATTATGTCTGTTTATCAGATACAAAGCAACGAAGATATCCTTCCAAACATTTGTTTACTATCTCAGTTTTCCCATCATATTGAGGATGATAAGATGAGCTATGAGCTAACTGAGTACCAAGACAAGAAAATAATTCTGTCCAAAAATTTCCAGTGAAAATGGGATCTCTGTCACTTACAATAATCTTTGGGTTTCCATGTAGCTTTTGAATTGTTTCCATAAATGCAGTAGAAACTGTACTGGATTTAAATGGATGTGATAATGCACAAAAGTGTGCATACTTGGTAAGTCTGTCAACTACCACCATGATGACACTCTTTCCCTCAGACTTGGGTAAACCTGTGATAAAATCCATTGAAACCTCCTCCCAACGTTGGCTTGGAATGGATAAAGTTGTAATAGACCCGGTGTCTTAATTGTTTCAACTTTATTTTGTTGGCAAACCAAACATTCCGCCACAAACTTTTGAATATTTGATTTAAGGCCATCCCAAAAAAGTTCCTTCTTAACCCTGTGGTAAGTTTTTAAAAATCCTGAGTGCCCTCCTAAGGGAGAAGTGTGCAATTCCATAAGAATCTTTTGTTTTAGTTGGGAATTCTTACAGAGGTATAAGCGATCTTTGTACCATAACGAATCATTTTTCCAGCTAAATGTATCAGACATATTGGAATCTTGTTGTAACTTTCGAATAAGTGCCCACACTTCTTCGTCATTCTTCCATTCCTCCCTTGCTTCGTTTATCCAATCTGGTTGGATAATAGAAATGGCGCACAACAATGTTTCCACATCCTCATCCTTTCTTGAGAGTGCATCTGCCACCACATTTTGCTTCCCTTTTTTGTAGATGATTTCAAAGTCATAACCCAACATCTTTGTGACCCACTTTTGTTGCTCTTCAGAGGATAATCTTTGTTCTAAAAAGTATTTAAGGCTATCATGATCCGTTTTTACCTTGAAGTGTCTTCCCATTAGGTAGGGTCACCATTTCTTAAGTGCATGGAGTATTGCCAACATTTCCTTCTCATAAATAGCTTTGTGTAAAAACTTTCCCTTGATTGGACGACTTTCAAAAGCAATGGGTCTTTCATCTTGCATTAAAACAACACCAATTCCATTTCCTGAAGCATCACATTCCACAATAAAGGTTTTTGTGAAGTCCGGTGTAGCTAAGACCGGTGCTTGGCACATTGCCTCTTTAAGATGTTCGAATGCCTTTGTTGCTTCTGGAGTCCATGAAAATGCATCTTTCTTCAATAATGTTGTTAGAGGTGCTGCTATTCTCCCATAATTCTTAACAAACTTGCGATAATACCCTGTCAACCCGAGAAATCCTCACAGATGCTTTATGGATGTGGGAATTTTCCATTCCTTAATGGCTTTAATTTTGCTAGGGTCTACCTTAACTCCTTCATGAGATACAATATGACCCAGATATTCCACCTCTTGTACTCCAAAGAAACATTTGGATCTTTTTGCATATAATTGTTTCTCCTCCAATAGTTGTAGCACCTTGTCAACATGTTCAACATGATCCTTCCAAGACTTGTTGTAGATTAGTATATCATCAAAAAATACTAACACAAATTTTCTAAGGAATGGTTTGAAAATTGAATTCATCAAACCTTGAAATGTTGAAGGTGCATTGGTAAGGCCAAAAGGCATGACCAAAAATTCATAATGACCCTCATGAGTTCTAAATGCTATTTTCGAAATGTCTTCAATCTTCATTCTGATTTGATGATATCCTAAACGAAGATCCAACTTGGTGAAGTAAATTGATCCATGCAATTCATCCAGTAATTCATCAATGACAGGAATGGGAAACTTATCTTTAATAGTGAGCTTGTTGAGCTCCCTATAATTCGGACACATGCGCCATGATCCATCCTTCTTGTGCACCAATACGACTGGAGCAGAGAAAGAACTTTGACTTGGTTGAATTATACCAGGCTCTACCATTTATGCAACCATACGTTCAATTTCACTCTTTTGGGCATAGGGATATCTGTACGGCCTGATGTTTGGAGGAACACTTCCTGGAATCAGATGAATAGCATGATCATGATCACGAATAGGTGGGAGACCTTTGGGAGTCTCAAATACCTTGGAATGATTGTCCAAGACTTTTTGGAGATCTGGAGAAATAGATGATTCCACTGTGGACACATCTAGCGAACATAATTGTGAAATTACACCTCTTTGTTCCTTTTTCAGAAGCTTTGTCATACCGTTAGAGGTGATTATCTTTCCCGGTTTCTCTGCAATACCCCTTAATTCAACTTCCTTTCCTTCCACAGAAAATTTCATGAAAATTTCTTGAAAATTAAAAGCTATTGTACCCAAGGATTGTAGCCATTGGACTCCTAGTACAACATCAACACCTCCCATTGGAATGGAAAGCATTGGGCTAGTCAATACATATTCTCCCATGGATAGCTTGATATTATGGCACTTTCCCGAGCAATTTATTGTTCCTCCATTTGCAACCATCACTTGACACTCTGGTGCTGGATATAAGAAGCAATTCAATTCTCTTGCTACCTTACAATGAATAAAATTGTGGGTACTTCTTGAATCAATCAACACTATTACCTTTTTCTTCTTGATTTGTCCTTCTATCTTGATGGTTTGAGGAGTGGTAATTCCCGCCAATGCATTACAAGATATGGTCGGATTCATTTCTTCTTTATCTAGGCTTTGTTCCTGGAGTACATGCTCTTCTTTTGACCTTTCTTGCTCCTTTTCTTCTTCCTCTTCGCAATCTATGTAGAATAATTTCTTCTCAGCACACTTATGACCTTTAGTGTATTTGATATCACAACTATAACAAAGCCCTTTTGCTCTTTTTTTTTTCCAATTGTTGTGGTGTCAACCTTATAGGTTGTGGAAGACTAGTGGTAACAACACTTCCGTCTTTATAGTTGTGAGTGGTATGCTTCCTGGTTGCCATAATTTTGCTTTCCATTTTTCTTGCTAACCTAAATGCCTTCTCTAATGAATCAGGTTCCCAAAGGCAAACATCATGTTGGATATTATCCTTTAAAGACCCTATGAACACATCAATCCTATGCTCCTCTGGAATATCTTTTACCCTTATGTTCAATTTTTGGAACTCCTCAATGTGCTCCATTATTGAACCCTTTTGTTTGAGACTTATCAATTGGCTAAAAAAAGTGTTGCTTTTTGTATCCTCATAATGTGCTATCAATTCTTCCATAAAAATTGCCCAAATGATAAATTGTTTACGAGAGTAAAGCCAATGATACCATACAAACTGATTTGGTTCCAAATATAAAGTTGCAATATGTACCTTTTGTGTGTTTTGCACATTATTGAGATCGAAAAATTGCTCCATCTGTAATATCCATGTTGCAGGATCCTTGCCATCAAACTTCCTCATATCGATTTTTGGAATATGGTGGGTCTTTGATCCAACATTAGAGTTTATGGAATCATGATTAACATTTCTTTTGTTCTCATCATGAGTTTCCTTTACTACCCTTTCACCATTAGTGACCCTTTCTTGTAGCAACTTATTCATATTTATCTTCAATTCTTCCATGTCTGTCCTCAAATCTATCTTCAAATCATCCATCTTAGCTTCCACATCATTCATCTTAGCTTCTACACCTTTCTTTAAAAAATCCATCTTAGCTTCTACACCTTTCTTTAAACCATCCATCTTAGATTCTGTTCCTTTTTGTGCAAGGGACAGTTGTTGCACTCGGTCTTGTAATTTTGATATATCATGTTGCATTTCTTCCTCTTCTTCATGAGTCATGCTAGAGCTTTCAGGTTCCTTACTAGGTGTTTGCATTTTCTTTCCTCGGGGCATCAATTACCGATAATAATGCTCTACTATGCCCTTTGAATTCCTTCAAAATAAATTTTCAAACCAAGCTTAAGCAAAAATTTAAGAAAATCTACACACCTTTTTTCACTTTGTAGGAGCTCGATATTGCCTTTGATGTATCTCTGTACTTCCCAATCATCTAGATATGAATTTGTGACCTGTAGTAGCCCTCTGTGTCCTCTTTCCAATGCCACAAGTCTGAACCAAATTGGATTCTCCAAGGAAGAGTTATACGAAATATCCCACACTGACTTGATTATAGACTAGTTCAGTAGAGCGAACTTGTACGACGTGCCACGAGTCACTGTTTTGACCTTTGGATCTGAAAAATGCATAAAAGAAACTACAGTCCATCCTCTTTTTGTACCTTTTTACGAAATTCAATCCGATCCCCAAAGAGAAAGTTATGACGCTTTTCCCCAGGTCACCTGTTTGGAATGTAATTCAAGATTCTGCAAAAGACCAACTTCCTCAGATCATATCTCCGCAAATATAGCGCGAAAAGCTCTGAAGTTCGGACCCGAGGTTCAACGCGATTTCTTCTCAAATGCGTTTTTTTTGCAACTTCTGAAACGTCGCAGAAAAATGTTATAGCGAAAATTCCACGATGACCTGTTTGGAGCAGCGAAACCCTAGAATCCAAAGCTCTGATACCAAATGTTATGAAACCAGCTCAAGAAAAAGATAGAAAAGATAGATCAACGCCTTAGAATTCAGCCTCTTCGAGGGGGCAACCTCCTTTACATTACATAAATGAACAATTCTTGGATGATTCAAATGACAAAACCTCCTTCTATATATGGGAGTCTAAGGAGTCGCAATATAACCCAGCCAACACGAGGTTATCCTTTAACAGTTGGAGGACTTGTTGCTGATGTTCAATGTGATGTTCCACTACTTGAACCTTAGAATTTTCTCTTAAATATGATGTGATGGATGGTTGCTGATACCCATAAAGTGCCATAAATGGGGTCATTTTTGTTGCTGTATGGAAGGAAGTGTTATACCACCATTCAGCCAAAGGCAACCATTTGACCCATTATGTCTGTTTATCAGATACAAAGCAACGAAGATATCCTTCCAAACATTTGTTTACTATCTCAGTTTTCCCATCATATTGAGGATGATAAGATGAGCTATGAGCTAACTGAGTACCAAGACAAGAAAATAATTCTGTCCAAAAATTTCCAGTGAAAATGGGATCTCTGTCACTTACAATAATCTTTGGGTTTCCATGTAGCTTTTGAATTGTTTCCATAAATGCAGTAGAAACTGTACTGGATTTAAATGGATGTGATAATGCACAAAAGTGTGCATACTTGGTAAGTTTGTCAACTACCACCATGATGACACTCTTTCCCTCAGACTTGGGTAAACCTGTGATAAAATCCATTGAAACCTCCTCCCAACGTTGGCTTGGAATGGATAAAGGTTGTAATAGACCCGGTGTCTTAATTGTTTCAACTTTATTTTGTTGGCAAACCAAACATTCCGCCACAAACTTTTGAATATTTGATTTAATGCCATCCCAAAAAAATTCCTTCTTAACCCTGTGGTAAGTTTTTAAAAATCCTGAGTGCCCTCCTAAGGGAGAAGTGTGCAATTCCATAAGAATCTTTTGTTTTAGTTGGGAATTCTTACAGAGGTATAAGCGATCTTTGTACCATAACGAATCATTTTGCCAGCTAAATGTATCAGACATACTGGAATCTTGTTGTAACTTTCGAATAAGTGCCCACACTTCTTCGTCATTCTTCCATTCCTCCCTTGCTTCGTTTATCCAATCTGGTTAGATAATAGAAATGGTGCACAACAATGTTTCCACATCCTCATCCTTTCTTGAGAGTGCATCTGCCACCACATTTTGCTTCCCTTTTTTGTAGATAATTTCAAAGTCATAACCCAACATCTTTGTGACCCACTTTTGTTGCTCTTCAGAGGATAATCACTCGCTGGGTTCAATGAGTGCTTAGATGATGGGTTAACTGTGAATTATTTCAGACGAACTGTGGACTGGAGGTTTGAACTGTGTTCTGTTGAACTGGGTGATTTGAGAACTGAGGGCTGGCTGTTCTGAACTGTGGCTTTAGGTTAACGCCCCTAGTTCTTGGCGTTCTTATTCATTCGTGCAGGTAGATGTGTCTCGTTCGGTGGCAAATGGTCCATTTTTACCTTGAAGTGTCTTCCCATTAGGTAGGGTCACCATTTCTTAAGTGCATGGAGTATTGCCAACATTTCCTTCTCATAAATAGCTTTGTGTAAAAACTTTCCCTTGATTGGACAACTTTCAAAAGCAATGGGTCTTTCACCTTGCATTAAAACAACACCAATTCCATTTCCTGAAGCATCACATTCCACAATAAAGGTTTTTGTGAAGTCCGGTGTAGCTAAGACCGGTGCTTGGCACATTGCCTCTTTAAGATGTTCGAATGCCTTTGTTGCTTCTGGAGTCCATGAAAATGCATATTTCTTCAATAATGTTGTTAGAGGTGCTGCTATTCTCCCATAATTCTTAACAAACTTGTGATAATACCCTGTCAACCCGAGAAATCCTCACAGATGCTTTATGGATGTGGGAATTTTCCATTCCTTATTGGATTTAATTTTGCTAGGGTCTACCTTAACTCCTTCATGAGGTACAATATGACCCAGATATTCCTCCTCTTGTACTCCAAAGAAACATTTGGATCTTTTTGCATATAATTGTTTCTCCTCCAATAGTTGTAGCACCTTGTCAACATGTTCAACATGATCCTTCCAAGACTTGCTGTAGATTAGTATATCATCAAAAAATACTAACACAAATTTTCTAAGGAATGGTTTGAAAATTGAATTCATCAAACCTTGAAATGTTGAAGGTGCATTGGTAAGGCCAAAAGGCATGACCAAAAATTCATAATGACCCTCATGAGTTCTAAATGCTATTTTCGGAATGTCTTCAATCTTCATTCTGATTTGATGATATCCTGAACGAAGGTCCAACTTGGTGAAGTAAATTGATCCATGCAATTCATCCATAAATTCATCAATGACAGGAATGGGAAACTTATCTTTAATAGTGAGCTTGTTGAGCTCCCTATAATCCGGACACATGCGCCATGATCCATCCTTCTTGTGCACCAATATGACTGGAGCAGAGAAAGAACTTTGACTTGGTTGAATTATACCAGCCTCTACCATTTATGCAACCATACGTTCAATTTCACTCTTTTGGGCATAGGGATATCTGTACGGCCTGATGTTTGGAGGAACACTTCCTGGAATCAGATGAATAGCATGATCATGATCACGAATAGGTGGGAGACCTTTGGGAGTCTCAAATACCTTGGAATGATTGTCCAAGACTTTTTGGAGATCTGGAGAAATAGATGATTCCACTGTGGACACATCTAGCGAACATAATTGTGCAATTACACCTCTTTGTTCCTTTTTCAGAAGCTTTGTCATACCGTTAGAGCTGATTATCTTTCCCGGTTTCCCTGAAATACCCCTTAATTCAACTTCCTTTCCTTCCACAGAAAATTTCATGAAAAGTTCTTGAAAATTAAAAGCTATTGTACCCAAGGATTGTAGCCATTGGACTCCTAGTACAACATCAACACCTCCCATTGGAATGGAAAGCATTGGGCTAGTCAATACATATTCTCCCATGGATAGCTTGATATTATGGCACTTTCCCAAGCAATTTATTGTTCCTCCATTTGCAACCATCACTTGACACTCTGGTGCTGGATATAAGAAGCAATTCAATTCTCTTGCTACCTTACAATGAATAAAATTGTGGGTACTTCTTGAATCAATCAACACTATTACCTTTTTCTTCTTGATTTGTCCTTCTATCTTGATGGTTTGAGGAGTGGTAATTCCCGCCAATGCATTACAAGATATGGTCGGATTCATTTCTTCTTTATCTAGGCTTTGTTCCTGGAGTACATCCTCTTCTTTTGACCTTTCTTGCTCCTTTTCTTCTTCCTCTTCACAATCTATTTAGAATAATTTCTTCTCAGCACACTTATGACCTTTAGTGTATTTGCTATCACAACTATAACAAAGCCCTTTTGCTCTTTTTTTTTCCAATTGTTGTGGTGTCAACCTTATAGGTTGTGGAAGACTAGCGGCAACAACACTTCCGTCTTTATAGTTGTGAGTGGTATGCTTCCTGGTTGCCATAATTTTGCTTTCCATTTTTCTTGCTAACCTGAATGCCTTCTCTAATGAATCAGGTTCCCAAAGGCAAACATCATGTTGGATATTATCCTTTAAAGACCCTATGAACACATCAATCCTATGCTCCTCTGGAATATCTTTTACCCTTATGTTCAATTTTTGGAACTCCTCAATGTGCTCCATTATTGAACCCTTTTGTTTGAGACTTATCAATTGGCTAAAAAAAATGTTGCTTTTTGTATCCTCATAATGTGCTATCAATTCTTCCATAAAAATTGCCCAAATGATAAATTGTTTACGAGAGCAAAGCCACTGATACCATACAAACTGATTTGGTTCCAAATATAAAGTTGCAATATGTACCTTTTGTGTGTTTTGCACATTATTGAGATCGAAAAATTGCTCCATCTGTAATATCCATGTTGCAGGATCCTTGCCATCAAACTTCCTCATATCGATTTTTGGAATATGGTGGGTCTTTGATCCAACATTAGAGTTTATGGAATCATGATTAACATTTCTTTTGTTCTCATCATGAGTTTCCTTTACTACCCTTTCACCATTAGTGACCCTTTCTTGTAGCAACTTATTCATATTTATCTTCAATTCTTCCATGTCTGTCTTCAAATCTATCTTCAAATCATCCATCTTAGCTTCCACATCATTCATCTTAGCTTCTACACCTTTCTTTAAAAAATCCATCTTAGCTTCTACGCCTTTCTTTAAACCATCCATCTTAGATTCTGTTCCTTTTTGTGCAAGGGACAGTTGTTGCACTCGGTCTTGTAATTTTGATATATCATGTTGCATTTCTTCCTCTTCTTCATGAGTCATGCTAGAGCTTTCAGGTTCCTTACTAGGTGTTTGCATTTTCTTTCCTCGGGGCATCAATTACCGATAATAATGCTCTACTATGCCCTTTGAATTCCTTCAAAATAAATTTTCAAACCAAGCTTAAGCAAAAATTTAAGAAAATCTACACACCTTTTTTCACTTTGTAGGAGCTCGATATTGCCTCTGATGTATCTCTGTACTTCCCAATCATCTAGATATGAATTTGTGACCTGCAGTAGCCCTCTGTGTCCTCTTTCCAATGCCACAAGTCTGAACCAAATTGGATTCTCCAAGGAAGAGTTATACGAAATATCCCACACTGACTTGATTATAGACTAGTTCAGTAGAGCGAACTTGTACGACGTGCCACGAGTCACTGTTTTGACCTTTGGATCTGAAAAATGCATACAAGAAACTACAGTCCATCCTCTTTATGTACCTTCTTACGAAATTCAATCCGATCCCCAGAGAGAAAGTTATGACGCTTTTCCCCAGGTCACCTGTTTGGAATGTAATTCAAGATTCTGCAAAAGACCAACTTCCTCAAATCATATCTCCGCAAATATAGCGCGAAAAGCTCTGAAGTTCGGACCCGAGGTTCAACGCGATTTCTTCTCAAATGGGTTTTTTTTTGCAACTTCTGAAACATCGCAGAAAAATGTTATAGCGAAAATTCCACGATGACCTGTTTGGAGCAGCGAAACCCTAGAATCCAAAGCTCTGATACCAAATGTTATGAAACCAGCTCAAGAAAAAGATAGAAAGGATAGATCAACGCCTTAGAATTCAGCCTCTTCGAGGGGGCAACCTCCTTTACATTACATAAATGAACAATTCTTGGATGATTCAAATGAAAAAACCTCCTTCTATATATGGGAGTCTAAGGAGTCACAATATAACCCAGCCGACCTAACAATAATAATATAAAGCCACAAAAATAAAAATAGAGGGATTCTATGGGGCACAGTAATAACAATATGGGGATAATAGGAGCACAATAATATTAATAAAGGGTACAACTAGAATAGTAATGGGGTAATCACTAGTATTATAGGGACCCAATAGTTTTAGGATCAATCCCTCTCATGTCAGTGTACACCCAAAGCAGAAGAATATTTCTATAAAATTTCGATCAATTGATACTTTTGCATTTCTTCCAGGTTTTTATTGACATTCAAGGGTTTTCCTGGAAAGATTTCTATCGAGGAATTCCCAAATTTTTCCATGGAGAGTAATGATACTTGTTTATATGAGAGATACTCATTTCGATTACGATCATAATGTGAGGAAGATTCATTATTTTCCAATAAATTTAAAAGTTGGTCTTCCTCTTTTACTTGTTCAATAACGAAAATAGGTTGTATATCTTCTTCATCTTCTATCCATTCTTTAGTTTCTATATCTATTGTTGTTCTTGCAGGGGGATATAATGTAAATTTCTTTGTAGAATTTCCATCTGAGATAAACATATCACCTGATCTACAACTGATGAAAGCATCAGTTGTAGCCAACCATGGCCTTCCTATAATTAATGGATGTCCTCCTAAATTATTCTTCGGTGTTAAGACCATGAAATCAATAGAATATTCCCAAGAATCTAAGGGTACACAAACATCTTCCAACACACCATCTGGTTTAATAATGAACCTATCTGCTAATTGTAACAAGGTTGGTGTGTATTGAAGGTTAGGAAGCCGAAGTGTGTCCATAACTTGTTTACTCATTATGTTTATGGCTACTCCTAGATCAATTAGTGTGTTTGGTATTTTAGTTCCATTGATGTGAATTTTTACAATGGGACTCCTGGATCTAAATATTTTTGAATTGTCATCTTCCCCATCATAATGTTTGCAATTTTTCCATCTAACTGAATTCTTTTTATATCTTTTTTTCTTCTCCCTGATCTTTTTGTACTTAATTCCTTAATTGTTTTTGCAAAAAATGGTATTTCTTTTATGGCTTGTAGTAAAGGAATCTTAATAAAAACATTCTTTAATTCATCCATCATGTTGTAATCATGCAAGATAATTTGTTTTTCTACTCCTTCATCAATTTTCAACCGTTTAGGGAAAGGTGGTCTAATTAATACCGAGGGTTGTTCTATGATGGGAGTGTTTATTGGAACTTATCCTGTTTGTTTGTTTTCCTTCTGAGGGAGAGAGGTCTCTCCTCATTTTGTTTAGTTTTTGTGTTTTTGAAGATAATATCTTGTTTCTTGAATGACAACAGGGGGTTTTCTTGGTAATACTCTTCCAGACCTTAATTGAAAATTATTTAGTTCTAGTGGAGTTATTACATAAGTTTGAGGATTCTGCCCCTCCATGTTGTATACTGGTTGTTGTGGTATTTTATTATTGGGATTCGAAAGCGGTTGAGCGGGTAGTTGATTTGATTTTTGTGGAAATGGTAAGGAAAGTTGTGGGTTTTGATTCTGAACTGGAACTTGTGGCAATTGATTAGCTTGAGGAATTTGATTAGATGGGGGTAAAAATTGTGGTGGAAGATAAGATGGCGAGTATTGTTGATATTGAGCATAGGCTCCATAAGGATTTTTCCATCCTTGATTCCAAGGTTGTGACTGTGGCAAAGCCCAAGGCTGCTAGGTTGAATTCCAATTATTTTGTGAAGACTGGGCGAATTGTTGTGGTCTAAATCCTTGTGATTGATTTGGTTGGGGATTTTGCCATGGTCTTTTGGCTATAAAGTAGAGAGGGTCTACTGGTTCTGAGATTCCTTCACCTTTGAATACAACCTTAAGACCTGCTAAGGATGGAAATTCCTTCGTATCATGATTATCTGCACATATGACACAAGTTTCTATGGCTTTTGAGTCTAAGGGACACTCTCTTAGAGCATGTTTCTTTCGACATTTGGGACAGAAGATAGATAATGCAACATTTTCAGAATTTTGCTTGTTTTGTATTTTAAGGGTGTCTATCTGCTCACTTAGGCTCCCTAAGATATCTGTTTTGAAGGTGTCAAGAAAATTTCCTAATTTTGCCCTGCTGATTGTCCTAGCTGCAGATTTGTTAATTCTTGACAAGAGAGGGTCTCTAGGACTCCTTCCAACTCGTGCTTTACCCCTTGAGATATGTACACATAAATCACAAATATTTGCAAATGGTAGTTGGGAAATATCTCCTTTCCCAGTTAGGTTAAGGAGATCGATCCATTCATCTTTAATAGCTCTGAGTAAGAGGGATTTTAAGGTTTCTTCATCCAAATTATCCATTTTTTCTCTTTTAACATTATAAACAAACCTTTCTACCAAGTCTTCAAAATTTTCATCTTCTTTTTGTGTCATTTTGAAGACTTCATATTTAAGGTTACTAAGAATACAATAATCTCTATATTTGCCTAAGAAAGCCTCTTTTATTTGTCCCCATGTTGTTATAGAATGCACTCCTAGACTCATGAACCATTTTAATGCTGAGTCTTTTAATGTGGCAGGGAAAAATTTTAACTTTTGAGCATCATGCAGATAGTCATACAATTTGCATAATACTTCAAATTTGAAGAGAAATGTCTCCGGATCTTCGTTTCTTTTCCCGTGGAAATTAGGAAGAATCGAGGGTGATATATTTTTCATTGTGAGGGTTGTATCTTCATCAAAAATAGGGAATCCAGAAGGATCTTGGTTTCCTCTACCTCTACTCCCTCCTCTACCTCTACCTCTACCTCTACCTCTACCTCTTCATCTTCCTCTTCCTCCAATCCTATCTTCTTCGCCATGGACATTATGTACTTCTCCTTCCCCTTCTTTAGCCATGATAGATTCTTTGGAACTAATATAGTGTTATTCTAATCATTCTAGTTCCTCTATCAATGGTTGCTCAGAATAAGTTTCTAATTCCTCTTCTTCACTAGGAACTTCTAATTTTTCTCCCAAAATTTGCTCACCAGTGGAGGATAGAAAGATTACTCCTATAGTTGGGGATGTAGGATTTTCTTAAATTATGACTTCAGTAGAAGAAGTGGGTGAAATTCTCGATTGGATTTCTAATCTTGAGATTTCAGGAAGCCTTTGTCGACCTCTAAAAGGAATTCGGGTTTGAGTAGGTGGTGTGGATTCTCGAAGTCTAGGTGAAGTGAGTGGATTTGTGGGAATTAAACTTCTTCCTCTCCCTACAAATCTACCTCTAGAGTCTCTATCCCTATGCATATCATGTTTTGATTTTTTTTTAAACTTCTATTTGTACTTCCCTAGCAACGACGCCAAAATGTTTGGCCAATTTAATGTCTTTAAATTGTCAATCATAAATTATCAACTAGGGTGCATAGACTGATGAAGTACAGGTGCACAATATGTGTTAGAAGTTATTCGATATGTTGTTATGTATTTGTTAGGATCTAAACTTAAGATGAATATGGAGGTGGTGTTTGTTAATTATATTAGTGTTGCAATCCTTAAAGTTGTTAGCTAATTTCTTAGGAGTTATTCTCTATCTAATTAGTTTATGGATGATATGAGAGTGATTCTACTTGTATTAGATTATTTTGGGATTTTTGGTCTTGAATCTTTATGCTGCAGATTCTAAGTCACTAAGCACAAAAAGAAATATATTCTATCAATTGTGAAGACATATTGTCTGAACTCAATTGTTTAGGAGAAAACTCTCACACTTCTACTTATTCAATTTTCATTCAAACAAGATATTTCAAACAACATCTATACTATGAAGTAAACACACTTGAATTATGCTAGATAATAAGCAAATGAAGTAACCATGTTGTACCAGGTATAAAGCAATTCAAATCACATATTCACATGGTTAGACTCATACTTGAGCGAACGGTTGAACGAGATTGAAGACCTCAAATCTAGTTTCATCCATCCGAGTTGCGATATCAGGAGTACTAAATCATATGTACAATGGCTTTACATTGATAGTCATTCCAATCATGGGTCTATATCTGTAGACGACTGTTTATGTACATGTAATGAAAGTTTATAAGCTGAGCATGGGTATGCCTTCTGGTGGGCTCCAGTATTGTAGCAATAATGCTACAACTCCTGGAGCTTCCTATCTCTAATTTTATCAACCCGGTAGTTCGTACAAACTTGGAAGCGACGGTGCTGTATGCACAAGTACTAGCTCTTGTCGCAGCTGTCACTTGGTCAGCTGGCACAAGTCCGCTAGGGCTCAAGCCAACTTCTATAGGCTCACAGAAGAAGCTTTATGAGTGATGGACGAAAGCTATCTTGAAGGAAGCTAACCTACTTTGCAAAAAGGAAATGGAAAGCTAACAAAGCATAGAAACCCTGATAAACCCTAATTTAACTAGCTTGACCCTTACAATGCAAAAACGTGAATGAAACTTCTACCAATGATGCTATTACATGCAGTGAGTTGAAATACATGAATCTAAGCTACTTGCACTTGAAAAGACATGTTTTTGTATTTTGTCATTAAGTGGTTGGATTTATTGTGATGATGCTTTTAATTAGGGTTTGGTTGTGCAGGAGCGGTTGGAATGGAAGGAGAGCATGGGCAAGGTCAGGATGGCTAGGGGAGGTCCCAAGGGATCCTTAGCATCAGTCCACAGAGGTTCCTCACGTTCAGATGCTCAGCAACCAAGTGTGTGGGCTCCTACAGGATGTCTGCAGGGGATCCTACAGGAAACTCAGGAATTTCTACAGGAAGGTCTGCAATTCTTCTACACGATGTTCTGAAATGGGATGTTTGAGGATGGATGGTTGATGGAAGATGCATGGATGGTTATGGAGGTAGGATGGGGTTCTGAAGTGACCTAGGAACTGATGGATGGAGTGGTGAGGTGATGTGGAAAGTTGACTTGGCTTGAAGGTGGTTGAGACAACAATGGGGAAGAAGGTAAGGTTTCTTGGCAAAAGAGAAGATGGGAGATGAGGGAACAGACTTGGTGATGGAGGAGCTGATCTGAACGAGGCTCAAATGAACGAGGAGGTGATGAAGATGCCCTGCATAGTGGTTATTTGATCAAACCAACTACATCTTGCATGCAATCGAAATATCATGTGATCTATCTAACAAGTTAATGAAATCGGTGGACAGCAACCTTATTCATGAAAAGAATCACGTACAACCTGTGAACAAAACATTATCAAAGAGATATAAACGCATGAATAACTCCTACCAATCTATCTTAAACATAAGAAACTACTTTCCATCAAAAGCAACCTAAGTAACACAGCATGAATTAAATCTAAAGAGCAGATTTTTTTCTCAAGAACGCAGCAAACACACATAAAGAGAAACAAGGGAGGTACTGGGTGCTTGAGATGGGCCCAACCCCAAGAGCTACAGCCTCCCATGAAAGATTTAGAGCTGGTGCAAAGTTGGATCCATCTTTATTAATCAAGAAATGAAAAGTACATCAAAACTGTCCACAAGGAGAACTTGAACATGAGCTGAAAGCAAAGCTAATTTATTGCATAAAAATCGAGCTACAAACTAGCTAACTAATGGCTAAAACAAAATGACTAACTAGCTACAAAATGACTACCCACTAGCTAACCAAAATGAGGCCCCAAGCCCTCTTACTTATACAATTTGAGGACCCAACAGTCCTCCTAAAAGTTAGGGACTTGGCTGCCCAAGACTTGTAGTTAACAGCAGTCCTACTTGACTTGCTTGGCTGCCCTTGTGCTCATTGATTTGGTGGCCTTTGAACTTCGAGCTGATGGTGGAGAATTCGAGATAAGGGCCCATAAATGAGGGGGACACCTTCCTACAAATCCTCTAGCTTGTTCTCCCACGAATTTGGCTGCCAAGTGCTCATTAAGACCTTCAAATTTGTCTCTGAGTTGACCAACAAGGCTACACAAAGCACCCATTAGACTTGTTGGCATGATGACCAACCAAATTCACTCTATTAACATAAAAATAATCAAAAACATGCAATAAACAAATGAGAATGGTGGATTAAGTCAAATTAGGAGGTTGAATGAGCCCAAATAATTATCCATTTTTGGGGCTCATCATCACCCCCCTATTGAAAGTGTTGCTCATCCTCTGAGCAACCAATCTCTCTCCTTATCTTTGATGGCCCTGATGGCCTCCTTGTCATGCCAAGCTTCTAAAGTGATGTCCTCTTCTCTGTCATGAAACCATGCTTCTTTGCTTCTTCCCACTACTTGCTCCTTTTCCTAAAGAATTCTCAGCTTGTGTATGATTGTGCAAGTATATTCAATCTGATGGCGGAAACGGTGGTGAAAGGAGATGAAACCAGGGAAAATTTTAAGAACCCCCCTAAATTTATAAATATAATAAATGGGCGAATCTCCATGGTATATAGGAAAAATGAAAGGCGATTTTATCAATAATATAATATGTATATATAATTTTTTGGCGAATCTCTCACCAGGCATGGCGAATATTTTACTCAATTATAAAATCTTGTAAGATCTTGGCGAGTCTTTTACTAAATAATAAAACTTTGTAAAGTCCTAGTGAATCTTAGCATAGGCTACATGCTCGTTTAATTCCCCCATTTAAATAGGCTACATTCCAGGTGAATACCATGGGTCAATACCATGTGCCATTTTGGTGAATACCATGGGTCAATACCATGTGCCATTTTTATTTTTATTAATTCTAATATTAGGGTTAATAATGGTTTTTTGCATGGTATTAATAACATTCTAGTCCATGGTATTTTTCCCATAGTATTTTGGCCATAGGTTTCACGTAAATATAACCCATTTTTTGAGTGTTCGTAAATATAAGGTGACTTATGGAGTAAATATAAAAAAATGTTTTATTTGTTTACCATACCTCTCGTTTATTTATATTTTTATTAATTTACCATACCTCTTTTACAAATATGGTATTTGGCCCATAGGATTCACTTAAATAAAACCTATTTCTTGAGCCTTCATAAATAGAACGAGGGTTATGGACTAAATATAAAAAGAGGTTTTATTTATTTACGATACGTCTAGTTTATTTATATTTTTATTTATTTACCATACCTTTTGAGTAAGTATAAAAAGACGTTTTATTTATTTACCATACCTCCACTTTACTTATATTTTTATTTGTTTACACTCTTACATGTATATAAGGTGACTTATGGAGTAAATATAAAAAATGTTTTATTTATTTACCATACCTCTCATTTATTTATATTTTTATTAATTTACCATATCTCTTTTATAAATATGGTATTTGGCCCATAGGATTCACTTAAATAAAACCTATTCTTGAAAATGGGTGAATGGATTCACTTAAATAAAACCTATTCTTGAAAATGGGCGAATGGAAGGTTGTAAGTCCTAATTTCAAGGGCTAAATTTACCTTTTTTACCCTCTCCCTCAAAATAAGGTGGGCTATTTGAGGTGATTTGTAAAAATGTACTATGATACAAAATATTCGCCCACTAAAAATTTAAAACCCCTTAATTTCGCCAAAGGGCGAACATTCACCCCTAAAATTATCCTTGGATGAAACCAGTGGAGGATGGAAGAAAAGAGTGGTTGCATGCCTCCTCAACAGACTTCAAGCTTCAAATCTCTCTCCATAATTGATTCTGGCCTGCCAAAAGGCTTCTACAGGATGTTTTTGGTAAAAATACAGAACTTCCTGTAGAAAGTCCTGTAGCTTCCTGTAGAAGGTTGAAACGTGACTAAATTGTGCCCGAACCTTGAAAGAAATGAGTGTTCATGGAGGGGATGGATGTGCTTAGGGTGGCCAACACAGGTGCTACCTCCTTAGCTAAAATCTCGGCCAATTTCTCCTTTTGCTTCCCTCTTTTCAAACTTCCTGTAGAAACAGTTCGCTAGCTTCCTGTAGAAACAGTCTGCCAGCTTCCTGTAGAAAGGCCTTTGTGTCCAACATTTTCATTCTTTCTCTCTAAGTGGATGTCTTCGGGCTTCCCTGTTCATAGCTGATGGATATCTTCGAAGGAGGCTCCTCCCTTTGTTTAGCCTTCGTGTCCTTAATGACGATTTGCTCCTTTGACAGTGGTTTGGGTTTGCCCACTTTTATTTGTGTGCTCCTTTTTTACTTTAAAGTACATGAAGGTTTGCCTCTTTCCCTTCCTTTTTGGTCTTGGAGGTGTGCTAATGGTGGCAAGTATGGCTGCTGCCTCCTTAGCTAGGATGTTCGCCTTCTTCTCCTTGGGTTTCGCCTTTTTAAGGCTTCCTGTAGAAGACCCTGTTTTAGCCATTTCGGGCTTCCTGTAGAAGCCTTTATCTCTGTTTTCGGGCTTCCTGTAGAAGCCTGTTTCTTAATGATTTTCGGGCTTCCTGTAGAAGCCTGCTTCTGCTTTCCTGTAGGCACAGGTGTCTCCACCTTTTCTTGCTTACTTGCCTGAGTTTTGCTTTTTGCTGTGGTTGCAGGTACTGTTGAGGTGCTTGGGCTGACGTGGATCACCTCAGTTTTGTCCATTCTGCTCTTCAGCCTCTTTTCTCTTGCTGACAGGGTAGGTGTGCCCTATTTTTCTTCGTCCTTATCCCATGGCAAACCCATAGGGAGTTCTGTGATCTGACTGATATGTTGCGGAGTGAGCTTGAGGCTGAGGCCTCTGAAGTTTACTGTGGCCAGTGTCTGGGATTTCGGTCTCAGAGCCTGCAAGAATTCTTTAGCCACTTCATCATCGTAACCCTGCAATTTATCACGAAAAGATATCCATTGTGCTCTGGTGAAGAGCTCTACCACTGTCGGGTTTTCCCTTAATTTAGTGGACTCAGTGGGTTCCCGTCTTATAAAACCACCTGGCATGATGAACACGGTCGTTTTAATTAAAGGTGGCAAATGCAACAGAGATTTGGTCTATTAAGACAGAGCATGCACATAATCCACAAAATTCAACACAGTCTACCTATATCGACATCCTGTAGAGCGATAGCATAGGCACAGCAAACAACAATTCCACCAATATCTTTATGACCCGACTGTGGACGAAGGTCTTGCCACTTTTACTAACCAGTTGCATGCAAAGTTCAGGGTTACCTCTTTAATTGGCCACCTTTTTTCGTGAGGCACCCGCTTTCCTGTAGATGACTGCGTTCCTGTAGAATTGCGCTCCTATAGAACTGCGCTCCTGTAGAGACTGCGTTCCTGTAGAAACGCCTGTAGAGTGCGACAGGCGGGAATTGTTTAAGGAACTGGAGAGATCTCGAGAATAAAAGGTAGAAATCGGTAGAGCACCATTGTTTAAATAATCTGGATGGTGGACATGCGCTTCAGTTGACCGCAGTTGAACAAAGAGTGGTGAGAGTTTCAGCCGAGCATCCCTTGAATTACTGCGTGACTTGTGGTGAGGTGGCAAAAAACATGCGTGCTGGCTTTTTCGAACTGAAGTAATGTCATGAACTGCTGTTGTTATCTATTTGTTCTCTGCTTGTATTCAATTCCATTAGTTGCACTAGAGTTTAGTTAATCCCCAACTGACTGTGTTTTGTTTTGAACTTCACGTGAATGGCTGATCCATGCATGCGTGATTTTTGCCTTGCTGAGTGCAATTGAACATGGCTCCCTTCTTGGCTGAATCCACTCATCTCATTCATTCATGCATTGCTTTAGATTAGATCTATGCAAATAGATGAACAAGGTTAAGTCACGTACCTGAAAGTTAAACGGCTGATTGTGAAGCGTGTTGCTGCATGCATGTGTTGATCTTCATTTGCTGCATGTATGGTGGCTTGACTGATGATTTATGGCTGGTTTCCTTGTGCAGGTGTCCTCTGGCCAGATGCATGCAACAAGAGTTCATTTCCACGTTCAACTCTGCCC
The DNA here is from genome assembly GCA_031772625.1 of Pinus tabuliformis. Classification (NCBI taxonomy): domain Eukaryota; kingdom Viridiplantae; phylum Streptophyta; class Pinopsida; order Pinales; family Pinaceae; genus Pinus; species Pinus tabuliformis. The sequence continues at coordinate 154,403,430 of CM062812.1, forward strand.
GTTCAAGCTACTGCTGCTGCCTGGTCACAAAACCAGAACTTCTTTTTGCCATTTCTCCCAAACGGTAGATCGGTTTGATTTGAAACTCGGTGAGCATGATACTACCATCATTATGCATCTCCCATAGCAAATTCGTGATCAATGGATGCACGGATTTCGAGAAAAATGGAAAATGGCTGAAGATTTCAGAGGTCGATTTCTCGGAAACCGTGCATCGGAATCGGCTGAAACTACTTGGGTAGGCTACTATCACCCATGTGCATCTCCCCATGAAACAAGTTTTTAAACGGATGCACGGTTATGGAGAAAATGCAAAAATGGCTGATGGTGATGGAGGCTGATTTCTTGGAAACCATGCATCGGAATTGCATGAAACTGCTCAGGCATGTTGTCATCAACCTTTTACAATTCCCCATAAAACGGTTTGTCAAATGGATGCATGGTTTTCAAGTTATGGCAAAAACAAATTCTGCTCTATGTGTTTTTGCTTCAAGGCACTTTGCATTTTGGTTGCATGGTATGAAAAAATGAATTTTGGCTGTGATGCAGGTATGGAGATGATGGAGGAGGAGTTGGAAGATTGCATGAGGGCTTCTGAACCCTTGAGGAAGCTACCATGCTTGCCAAACCACTTTTTGAAATGCATGCCTAGTTTCCCACAATTTCTACAGGAAGTTCCTGTAGAAGCACAATGAGAAGCAAATGAGGTGGACAAATGATGGGGAAAGGCAAGGGATGGACACACAAGTGCTTGCAGGCCTAACCAATAGACTCCCACCATCAGATTCACTTTTGAAATTGGATTTGGCTCGTCCAAAGGTTCTACAGGATGTTTCCTGTAGAAATACAGAGCTTCCTGTAGAAGGCACAAGAACAATTACTTTGACCTTGATTTGAGTGCTCCTCCTGTCATAAAACGTCCTTCTTTAACCTGCAATGTCATTGCTGCAACATGAAATGGAGATTAGCTTTATTTTTCTTTTTTTTTTTTTTTCTCTTTTTTTTTTTTTGAAAAACAACTAGGGCGCCTCATGGAGGTTTTCACCTTCATTGCCTGCCTTGGGCGCCTCCAAGGGAGGTTTTCACCCAAAGATCTTTTTCTCTTTTCTCTTTTTTCCCAACCCATTGACCGCCTCATGGAGGTTTTCAATCAATGAGCCAATCTAAGGCGCCTCCGAGGAGGTTTTCACCTTAGATTTCTATTTTCCTCTTTTTTCATTTTTTTTTCTTTTTTTTCTTTTTTCTTTTTTTTTTTTCTTTTTTTCTACCCTACCCTACTTGAAAAACAAAATCGTTCTCAAGTATAAGAATACTTCCAATGGAGCCATGTGCACATCGAGATTAGAGAAAAAATGATGTGAAGGCTCGAAATGCATGCTTGGACAAGTATCCAGATCTCAGAGACCAAATGATCTGGTGTTGAAGGGATCAAACAAAGCTGAGGAAGAAAGTGCTGCTGCAACTTAGTGACCTTCTGAAACCATATCTCAATATAGCTTTGATATCCTTGGTTCCTTTTTTGATCTGGATCATTCTTCATGTCACCTTCTATCATGACCTTCTGATCTTCCTCTTTTTGTTGATCTTTCTCTTGAATACATGGAAGATTTGATGGTAACCATGAGGGATCTCTCTCGATCTCTGATTTAGATCTCTTTTCTTCATCAAGTGCAGCCCATGGTTCATTGATCTCCTCTTTTGAATCTTCTTTTACTGGATGTGATCCTTCAATGCTTTCAAGATGATCTCTTGTTTGCAATGCTTTTCCTGAGCTATGGTGAACATCATTGAGCTCAAAAGGAGTCATTTGCACATGTTGTGCCTCAGCTTTGCAATTTGGTTGAGCTGCTCCATTGCATGGTTTTGGAAATGGTACGGGTAGTTGAGTGGAGGTGTGAAATTGAGATGGAGATGGATGGCATTGTGGTTGGGTAGGCATTTGGGGTTGCCTTGGTGGAGGAGGAGGCGATGGTTGTGGATGAGCAGGTGGTGGAGGAAAATGAGCGGGATGAGAGTTGTACTGGGGCCTCCACTCCTGATAAGGTGCATTCCACTGAGGCTGTGGCTGAGCATAAGAGTGAAATGAATGAGCAACTGGTTGGGCATAATATGGATCTGTGAAGGAACAAGGAGGATATGACCAAGGAGGAGGGGTAGACCAGGAAGGATGAGCAGGGGGACCCCAAGAAGGCATGAAAGTGGCTTGATAAGGGTCATAATAGGTCTCGGGTGTCCCTTGCGGTTCCTGCTGGTAAGATCTAGGTCCATGCGGCCAATTTTGGTTCATGTAATGGAGTGGTTCAGTGGCTCCTTTGGCTCTCTGGTATGCAGCTTTGATTCTGGGTAAGGAAGGGCACTGACCTGTAGGATGGTATTCTTCACAGATGAAACACACTTCTAGGGAGTGCATTGGACATTCGTTCCTAGGATGCTTTCTAGTGCACCTAGGACAAAAAATGACCAAAGCCCTCTTGGCTTCTTCTTGCTTCTTTTGGATCCGCAAGGTATCCAGTTGCATGGCAAGAAACTGCCTCACATCACTCTTGAAATCTTTGATCTGATTTTCAAATTCATCTTTGGACAAGATGTTGCTCCCAACATCTCTGCTTGTAGCCATTTGCTCCAGAGGAATGTTTTCTTCTTCTTCTCCCCTAGAGGTTCTTCAAATATGTCTTGATGTCCACCCAGGGGTTCTTCAATCATAGCCATCGAAGAAGAGAGAATCTTGGCTGTGTGAAGCAGTGGGGGTGTTGTGCAATCATTTTTCTAACTTATCTCTACTCCTACAAGGCATGAAATAGATTGAACTGCAACTAACTATCTTGCGAAATTGGAATGAAAGCAGGAAAGGACTAATCTATTTTGCTCAAATGAAATTGCAAGAATGAAATGCTAGTCTACGCTTGCGGAATTGAAATGCTAATCTACGCTTGCGGAATTGAAAGGCTATTCTAGGAAAGCAGGAAATGCTAATCTATGAAAGCAGGAAATGCTAATCTATGAAAGCAAGAAATGCTAATCTACTTTTGCATAAATGAAATTGCATAATGGAAATGAAATAAACTACTTAGCAGAAGGTTGTAGTAGAAAATAGAAGAATAGCAACAATCACCAATACTCTGCCGCTTCCCCGGCAACGACGCCAAAAAGATGGTGGGCTCCAGTATTGTAGCAATAATGCTACAACTCCTGGAGCTTCCTATCTCTAATTTTATCAACCCGGTAGTTCGTACAAACTTGGAAGCGACGGTGCTGTATGCACAAGTACTAGCTCTTGTCGCAGCTGTCACTTGGTCAGCTGGCACAAGTCCGCTAGGGCTCAAGCCAACTTCTATAGGCTCACAGAAGAAGCTTTATGAGTGATGGACGAAAGCTATCTTGAAGGAAGCTAACCTACTTTGCAAAAAGGAAATGGAAAGCTAACAAAGCATAGAAACCCTGATAAACCCTAATTTAACTAGCTTGACCCTTACAATGCAAAAACGTGAATGAAACTTCTACCAATGATGCTATTACATGCAGTGAGTTGAAATACATGAATCTAAGCTACTTGCACTTGAAAAGACATGTTTTTGTATTTTGTCATTAAGTGGTTGGATTTATTGTGATGATGCTTTTAATTAGGGTTTGGTTGTGCAGGAGCAGTTGGAATGGAAGGAGAGCATGGGCAAGGTCAGGATGGCTAGGGGAGGTCCCAAGGGATCCTTAGCATCAGTCCACAGAGGTTCCTCACGTTCAGATGCTCAGCAACCGAGTGTGTGGGCTCCTACAGGATGTCTGCAGGGGATCCTACAGGAAACTCAGGAATTTCTACAGGAAGGTCTGCAATTCTTCTACACGATGTTCTGAAATGGGATGTTTGAGGATGGATGGTTGATGGAAGATGCATGGATGGTTATGGAGGTAGGATGGGGGTCTGAAGTGACCCAGTAACTGATGGATGGAGTGGTGAGGTGATGTGGAAAGTTGACTTGGCTTGAAGGTGGTTGAGACAACAATGGGGAAGAAGGTAAGGTTACTTGGCAAAAGAGAAGATGGGAGATGAGGGAACAGACTTGGTGATGGAGGAGCTGATCTGAACGAGGAGGTGATGAAGATGCCCTGCATAGTGGTTATTTGATCAAACCAACTACATCTTGCATGCAATCGAAATATCATGTGATCTATCTAACAAGTTAATGAAATCGGTGGAAAACAACCTTATTCATGAAAAGAATCACGTACAACCTGTGAAAAAAACATTATCAAAGAGATATAAACGCATGAATAACTCCTACCAATCTATCTTAAACATAAGAAACTACTTTCCATCAAAAGTAACCTAAGTAACACAGCATGAATTAAATCTAAAGAGCAGATTTTTTTCTCAAGAACGCAGCAAACACACATAAAGAGAAACAAGGGAGGTACTGGGCGCTTGAGATGGGCCCAACCCCAAGAGCTACAGCCTCCCATGAAAGATTTAGAGCTGGTGCAAAGCTGGATCCATCTTTATTAATCAAGAAATGAAAAGTACATCAAAACTGTCCACAAGGAGAACTTGAACATGAGCTGAAAGCAAAGCTAATCTATTGCATAAAAATCGAGCTACAAACTAGCTAACTAATGGCTAAAACAAAATGACTAACTAGCTACAAAATGACTACCCACTAGCTAACCAAAATGAGGCCCCAAGCCCTCTTATTTATACAATTTGAGGACCCAACAGTCCTCCTAAAAGTTAGGGACTTGGCTGCCCAAGACTTGTAGTTAACAGCAGTCCTACTTGACTTGCTTGGCTGCCCTTGTGCTCATTGATTTGGTGGCCTTTGAACTCCGAGCTGATGGTGGAGAATTCGAGGTAAGGGCCCATAAATGAGGGGGACACCTTCCTACAAATCCTCTAGCTTGTTCTCCCACGAATTTGGCTGCCAAGTGCTCATTAAGACCTTCAAATTTGTCTCCAAGTTGACCAACAAGGCTACACAAAGCACCCATTAGACTTGTTGGCATGATGACCAACCAAATTCACTCTATTAACATAAAAATAATCAAAAACATGCAATAAACAAATGAGAATGGTGGATTAAGTCAAATTAGGAGGTTGAATGAGCCCAAATAATTATCCATTTTTGGGGCTCATCACCTTCCCTCAGTAATTCATGTAAAATCAAATATCATGATATATGTATTATAATTGATGCAGGTCACTTTCCACTTCGATACCTCCTCATCACATCGTAAAGCATTTCATTCAACATTGGCATTTTTCCGACTTCATGCTTTAGGGGGCAGTTGTTACAGATCCATTTGGGCACATCAAATCCCAACATTCATATCAGTGTTTTAGGGCTCATCAAACCCTAATTTTAGTTGCTACATGCCTTAAACAAGTCACCCTTTTGAATGCCTCCTTCTTAGAAAGTTTCATGACCTAAGACATCCAAAAATGGTCTCTAAAGGGATCAACACAGGTAGATACACTGCCAGGGTGCTCTGCAACGCAGGTAGATACACTGTCAGGGTGCTCTGCAAAGCACCTAAGCCCTCTTTAGGCTGCACTGGGCCAATTTGAGCAAAATTAAATTGGGGTTTGGGGAATATTCTTATCTTTTGGAGTCATCTAGAAGCTTCCCTCAGTTATCTACTCCTATGAGCTTGAAAATGGATGAGGAATGAATTAAGGTGCATCCTATCCTCTCATCCCTTCCTCCATGGAACTAATTCTATGTATGGAAGGCCATTCAATGCCACCATTTATGACAAAAACTCCTTCATCTTCCTATAAATTGACCACTCATTTAAGTGATCAAGGGTTCGCTGGCTGGATTATGTTGAATTGTAAGGAGATATTGCTATTATGAGACTTGACTTTGGAGCAAATGATGCGATGCCACAAGCTTGTCTTGCTTTTGATGTGATGTGGATGGAATCCAAGCTGGAGGAATGACTTTGAATCAGACACTGATGGTTGTATTTCCTTCTTCTATCTAATAAAGTGTTTGAACCTTTTTCCATATGATGTGTTGTTATGCTCTTAACCTGCAAATCAATACCCAAGCGAAGAAAATATACCCAGAACACAGAATAGCAATGATTTTATTATTCAGAGAGAAATGTTCACAGGCCTCTTCGAGGGGGCAACCTCCAATAGAGCAGAGCTCGATTACAAAACAAGACACAATGCTCCTCGCAGGGAGTCTCTATCCTTTATATATGACTCATACATGCAATACCACGAGCCAATATCGTGGGTTTTATTAATACCATCTATCTAATACTACCGCCTATTTACCATCTATCTAATACTTCCGCCCATTTGCAACTAACTGTGGTCCCGTCATTAATTGTGGTTTAACCACTTACAAATATTAATATGGGCTTTATTGACTCTTGACTATGACGTGATCCCAAGACATAAATAAGGGGTTTAGGGTGGGACCCTAACATGCCCTCCCCCTTAAGACTAGCCTTGTCCTCAAGGCTGAAGCTGCGGAAACTGCTGAAGAATAGTGGCTGGTTCCCAAGTTGCATCTTCCGGAGAGGTGTCTTTCCATTTGACGAGGACCTCCTTAATCATGCGGCCGCGCAGGTGCTTGTCTCGTGTGTCTAGAACCTGTTCAGGTTGAAGCCAGATTGACCCTTCTTCGTCCAATTCAGGTAGACTGGTTTGAACTCGGCAATTGTTCCCAATCACTTTCTTGAGGCACGATACATGGAAAACTGGGTGGATTTTTGCTGTAGGTGGCAAAGCCAACTTGTAAGCCACTTCTCCAATGCGCTGAAGTACTTGGTATGGTCCATAGAATTTTGGGGAGAGCTTTTGACAACCCTTGTCTTTGAGTGATGTTTGCTTATATGGTTGTAGCCTCAAAAAGACCTGATCCCCTTCTTGAAATTGGCGCTCTGAGCGATGTTGGTCAGCCTGTTGCTTCATACGGTTCTGAGCTTGATGAAGATTCTTGCGCAGATGGGCAAGCATGGTTGCGCGGTGTTGTAGGAGTTGATCCACGGCTTGTACTTTGGAGCACCCCGTGAGATAAGAAGTAGGGGAAGGCGGAAGTTGTCCATAAACTGCTTCATAGGGAGTCATTTTGGTGGTGGCATGATAGTTGGTGTTATACCACCACTCCGCCAGAGGTAACCACTGTACCCAAAGGTGTTGCTTTTCTGAAGTGAAACACCTAAGGTAGGTTTCTAGACATTTGTTGACGGATTCGGTTTGACCATCTGTTTGCGGATGATATGAAGTACTGAGTTTGAGTTGAGTGCCTTGTATTCTGAAGAGCTCCTGCCAAAAATTACTGGTGAAGATTGGGTCACGGCTGGATACAATAGAAGTGGGCATGCCATGCAATTTGAAGATCTGATCCATGAAAGTTTGAGCAACCAAGGTTGGTGTAAATGGGTGGGGTAGGGCACAGAAATGAGCATACTTCGATAGTCGGTCCACAACCACCATGATGACTGACTTGTTCCCAGACTTTGGAAGACCTGTAATGAAATCCATGGAAACCTCTGTCCAAATTGACGCCGGAATGGGCAATGGTTGTAATGTGCCTGGTGTGTTGACGGTTTCCCCTTTGTCGCGTTGACAGACGTCACATTCTGCTACGAAAGTAAGGATGTCCTGTTTCATGCCGGTCCAAAAAAATGATCTTCTGGTGCGAGCATACGTCTTCTGAAAGCCCGAATGTCCTGCAATGGGAGATGAGTGCAATTCTGCCAAAATGCGACTTTTGAGGGTGGATGTTGGTGATATTACGACTCTGTCCTTTTAGCGAAGAATATCATTCTGCCACGAGTAGCCCTTGCTGGAATTAGGATCTACCTACAATTGAGAAATGAGTTGGGAGAGTCCTGGATGTGAAAACCATTCCCTGCGAGCCTCTTCAATCCAGTCTGGAATGGGGAGGGAAATTGCGAGCAGAGTACTTTCCTCCTCAAATTGGCGCGACAATGCATCTGCTACCCTGTTGTCTTTCCCTTTCTTGTAAATGATCTCATAATCATATCCCAGCATTTTGGCTAACCATTTATTTTGTTGAGGGGAAGATAGGCGTTGCTCCAAAAAATATTTAAGACTGTGATGATCTGTGCGGATTTGGAAACGTCGCCCCAACAAGTAAGGTCTCCAGGTCTCGACTGCATGTAAGATGGCCATCATTTCCTTCTCGTAGGTAGATTGGCCCAGATTCTTCCCACTTAGTTGTTGGCTGGTGAAGGCCAATGGTCGCCCTTCCTGCATTAAGACCGCTCCAATACCTGTTCCCGAAGCATCACATTCAATGACAAATGATTTGGTGAAGTCCGGTAGTGCTAAGACAGGAGTGGAACACATGGCGGTTTTTAGAGCGGTAAATGCCTGTTGTGCTTCCTCATTCCAGAAGAAGGAATTTTTCTTTAGGAGTTGCGTTAGGGGCTTCGCTATGCGGCCATAGTTGCGGACAAATTTACGATAATAGCTTGTGAGACCCAAAAATCCTCTCAAGCTTTTCAAGGTCTTAGGTTGAGGCCAGTCTTGCATGGCCTGGATCTTTTTGGGGTCCACCTTGACACCTTCGTGCCCCACAATGTGGCCCAAATACTCAACTTCTTCCATGCCAAACGAACACTTAGACATCTTGACAAATAATTTATGTGTTCGGAGCAGTTGCAAGAGTAGATCTACATGTTGAAGATGTGCCTCCCAAGTGCCACTATAGATGAGGATGTCATCGAAGAAGACAAGGACAAATTTTCTGAGATATGGTTTGAGGAGGTGATTCATAAGGCTCTGAAAAGTAGAGGGGGCATTACAGAGACCAAATGGCATGACGAGGAACTCATAATGGCCTTCATGAGTTCTGAAAGCTGTCTTGGGAATGTCGACTTCCTTCATGCGAATTTGGTGATAGCCTAAGCGAAGATCCAACTTAGTGAAGAATTGAGCCCCATTGAGTTCGTCCAGCAAATCGTCAACCACTGGGATGGGAAATTTATCTTTGACTGTTAACTTATTGAGGGCCCTGAAGTCGGGACACATCCGCCACTCCCCATCTTTCTTGAGGACCATGACCACTGGGGATGAATAAGGACTAATGCTGGGACGAATGACACCTGCTTCCAACAATTCCTTGATGATTTTTTCTATTTCATTCTTTTGGGTGAACGGATATCTGTATGGCCGCACATTTGGGGGTTGGGCCCCTGGAACCAATGTGATGTTATGATCATGTTCCCCTCGCGAGGGTGGAAGTTCATGAGGCTTGTCAAAGACCGTCCGATGTTTATTTAAAATCTGTTGCATCTCAGGATGAACTGGCGGAGACATGGTGTCTACTACCTGGATGGCATTAAATTGAGCTACCACTCCATGATGGCCCTTTTTTAACAATTTTTCCATCCTATGCGAGCTGATGATAGAGGGGGCTCCTGCCTGAAGTCCACGGAGGGTATGTGTGGAGTTGTTCTGCTTAAAACTCATATATAACTCCTGGAAATCCATTGTGATTGGCCCAAGGGTGCGGAGCCATTCAGCACCTAGGACAATGTCGCATCCCCCCATGTGTATGGCAAACATGTGGGTTTTCAACTGATAATCCCCCATTTGAAGTTTGACATTTTCACAGCGGCCTTCACATTTCATTGTGCCCCCATCTGCAATTTGGACCTGGAAGTTAGAGACTGCCCGTACATAACAATGCGCTGCTTCGGCGATTTTTTGATGGATGAAATTATGGGTACTTCCACTATCAATCAAGACTATTACTGGGCGATGTTTAAGAAAACCCCTGATTTTGAGAGTTTGAGGGGAAGAGATTCCTGCCAACGCATTGAGCGAAATAACTGGGTCATCAGATACAATCTCCTTTTGGTTGTGTTCTTCGATCGCCTCCGGTTCCTCAAGAGGTGGATCTTCCTCGGTGGAGCTGTAGTCAGTGGCATCTATTTGAAAAAACTTGGGCTCCTTGCATTTATGCCCAGGGGAATATTTTTCATCACAGTAGTAACATAGTCCTTTCTTTCTTCTCTCGGCCATTTCCTGAGGTGACACCTTTTGGACCTTAAGTGTCTGAGTCGTGGTATGAGCTTGTGGGGGACGACCTTTAGTGGGGAAATTGGGGCGGCTGTATTGGGCTGTTATGGCACGCTCCACCTTACGGGCTACCTGGCAAGCCTCCGTCCATGTGGGAGGGTGGTGGAGTAGAACTTGAGCTTTGATGGCTTCTTTAAGACCACTGATAAAACATTCGTGTAGAACTCATCTGAGAGATGGTCAGTGCGGAAGGCCAAGGCTTCAAAAGCGGTGATATATTCATCCACTGTACCCGTCTGTCGGAGCTTAGTGAGACGGCCCAAAAAGGAGTCTCCCTGTTCAAAGCGATCTCGAAGAGCTTTGGAAAATTGGGCCGAACTCGAAAAAGGTGCATTGCGACGTTGATGCCATTCTGCCCATTGCCATCGTTCATTGTCCAAGTACATGGTCCCCACTCCAATCTTTGTCCAATCATCTTGGAGATGATTCAATTTGAAATACTGTTCCATTTGTGCTAGCCATGCGGATGGGTTAGAACCATCAAATTTCTGTATATCCAACTTGGGAGGTCACTGACTATCCAACTTAGGAGGTGGTGGATGGGTGTGCCAGACGTGAGGAGAGTCGCTAGACTCACCCTCATGGTGTATATGGTCATTATAGGGTACCTCAAGAACTGGCTCCTTGCCCTTAGCGAGTGCTTGCCGTACCATGCTCGATAGGTCATCAAGCGAATTTTTGAGCTCGTTCATATCTGTTTCAAGTTTGTCTAGTCTTTCATTGGCCATTGCTTGAGCTCTAGTTTCTACCATACACCAACTTGATGAAAATTTGGGACCGCCAAATTTTTTTTTCTAAGAAATTGAATGGTACCACCGTGCTCAGCTCGTTGTCCTGATGCTGATGGGCTAGGTCACAAATAAGCACTTCGGAAGATCTCAGACTTTTTTTTTTTTTTTGGAAAACTCCTAACGAAGTTTTACTCCTTCCTGATCAATACTGCAGTCGCCAAATCCTCAAACTGTCAATGCCGCCAAAAGTCCTGCGAAAATCATATCCAGGTACAGGAACCCTTCGCAACTACTCCGATCTGGTGGATCTGAGATATCTGAATGGTGGAACAACTGCTGCTGCTGATCTGGAATATCCGATCTGGTGGATCTGAGAGATCTGAATGGTGGAACAACTGCTGCTGCTGATCTGGTGGATCTGAGAGATCTGAATGGTGGAACAACTGCTGCTGCTGATCTGGAATAGATGATGTGTGATCCCCCGATAGAAAGGGAACTATGATCTTGGGGAGTGTGAGGTGCTACCCCGATAGAAAGGGAACTATGGTCTTGGGGGTCAGGTGCTACAGATCGCAATATACAGTAGTACTCGGCCCAATGTTTCAGGGCTCTAACTAAGGAGGATCGACCGTACCCTTAGCCGTACAACCCGACTACCCTATCGTACGGGCGAGTAATCTCTCCGAGTGCTGTTCTCGGTGTACTGTAGCAACAAGACGGCCGAAGGTTTATCTATGGCGAGGTTTCAAGGGAGCTAGGGGGCTTCCTATATACCCAGAGGGTACGTGGAAGACAGTCTGTGCGCGGTTCTGTCTAATGCGCTACTACTCGAAGGGGTACCCACAGGGGTTACAAGGGAGTCCAACAGACGTGACCACCTCTTGTATTTCCTGCGTGCATGCCTCCCCAAATGCGCAGATTTATGCGCTTAACGACAGATCCCGTGGTTTAAAGATGCCGGAACACGTCTCTAGCCAAAAAAAAATTTGCTAAAATTTGGAGATCCCACCGAGCCCTGGAAAGTGCTCTGATACCACTTATTATGCTCTTAACCTGCAAATCAATACCCAAGCGAAGAAAAGATACCGAGAACACAAAATATGTGAAGAAAATATACCGAGAACACAGAATAGCAATGATTTTATTATTCAGAGAGAAATGTTCACAGACCTCTTCGAGGGGGCAACCTCCAATAGAGCAGAGCTCTATTACAAAACAAGACACAATGCTCCTCGCAGGGAGTCTCTATCCTTTATATATGACTCATACATGCAATACCACGAGCCAATATCGTGGGTTTTATTAATACCATCTATCTAATACTACCGCCTATTTACCATCTATCTAATACTTCCGCCCATTTGCAACTAACTGTGGTCTCGTCATTAATTGCGGTTTAACCACTTACAAATATTAATATGGGCTTTACTGACTCTTGACTATGACGTGATCCCAAGACATAAATAAGGGGTTTAGGGTGGGACCCTAACATGTGTTCTTTCATAATGTTTATATGTATGAATTGCTTCTTATTGCTTTCATTTATATTCAATGGATCGTATGCTTTGATCATTTTTCATCTTCTATTGTGTTGACAGGGAACCTTTCAAGCGGATTAAGTACGGGAAGGAGCAACGGAATCGATACAAGGGAGACAATAGGAAAGTGGAACTACATGTAGGCCTTCTATCCTCTCTTCTTATCTATTGCTTATAGGGAAAGTCTAAAACACTTTAAACAGTTGTTCTAGGCACAACTACTTGTCTAGTGAATTAGTATTTATCCGTAGATTCTAAATTCTCCAAAACACTCCATGTACAAATATCTATCCAACCACTATTCTTTTGTCAAGCGTGGATTCCTATTTTCTTGCGCCGCGAATTCATGAATCTTTCTATCCAACCACTCCTCAATTTCTTTCTTTGTTGGATTCTAGTGATGCGACATCACACATCTCTTTATGCAGATTCCAGTCCTGGCAATGAAACCATTTGTTGTCTTATTGGGTCCTAACCCAAGTTTACAGTTAGTTTTGCCAAAACAATCCCTACACTACTGGCCCTTTCAACATCACCCTGCAGAGCACGGACTAAAGTCTCACCCGAAGCAGTATGGGGGGATGTTGGAACCAAGTTTCTGTACCCATAGATTAGTGTAATGTCGTTTTATGCACTAAACATGCCTTCGCGCAGATCGATAGGCCTTTAGGGCTTATCAATATAACTTCCCTTAATCAGATTCTATACCTCCGTGAATGTTCACGACTATATTTCGCGGACCCTGAACAGATGAATCAACCACTTACGCGCCTTTGTGATTACCCTTAATCATATATTTACCTAGATTGGTCTAATCGTTTGATAACTTTAACATGCAACAAGATATCCTTTGCGTAAACAATTATTATTACTTGCGTTCATATAAAAATATAAATCATGTAAAATTGTGCATCTATACATTATTAATTCATAAACCCATCATTCATCATAACATAATAGCAAATTCATTTATAACAGAGGTAAATAGACAAACACAAGAATTTATGGAATAATCTCTTTATTAATACTTCAGTTCTGCTTACAGACTCAAGACCTCCCTGCGCACTCAGCTGCAAGGGTCCGCGCATTCAGCTGCAGACTCTACTCTAGGCCTCTGCGCACACAGCAGCAGAGCCTCTCTTCTACTTGAAGACTTCTTCTATTTTCTACCTACTGACCCATTACATTCATCTTCATCCTCTTTGTTATCTCTTAGATTCTCTAAGGCTCTCCTACTTATACAATCCCATGGTCCGTGGACCATGGGTAGGTCTATACAAGCTGACACAACTTACATAAAAGAAGAGTAAAACCCTTTATGACACTTTACTATCTACGCGCTCCATTACCACAACTTGCGGAAACTTTATATTCTTTACAACAAAACTTGGGCTTTTGCCCCAAAATTGACCCTAGGGGACCCTGTCCCAACAAATTGCATGTCTATTTATATTATCAACCTAGTTGATCAATGAATTATTTGTATTTTGGAGTTAAACCAAAATTATGTGTTTACCTTTTTGCCCATAGTCTTTGCTTTCATCATCTTTTGAATCCTTCATCAATGTCACCAAATATTTGGGAAAAAATTATTTTGATAAATATTTCCAAATATTTTGCTTAAACCTGTGAATGAATTTCATATATATAATCTCAAAATATTCCTTTAGATGATTTTATAAACCATCCTCTTGTTTTGAAATCCATGTCTTGTTTTTTAAATCCATGTCTTGTTTCCCTCAATTTATATATTGATGAATAAATGGGATTCATAGACATATTTTATAAAAACCATCAACTATTTCCTTCCCATGGATTTTAAAAGCCATGTGTTTTCATTTCATTCAGCCTCCTTTCACCCATAAACTCATTTCATAAATATATGAAATTCCTTTATCTCCTTTCCTGCCACATTTTCATAAAATTTAAATCAATACAAATAATGGTTTTCAGGGGTGGGGCGGTAGTAAATGGTTTTAAATCAATACAAATAATGGTTTTGAATGAGAGCAATAAAGTAAAACAACTTTTTTCGGAGGGAGGGGTAGGTTAAATGTCGATTAGGCAACCCCCCTTGAAACCTACCCATACCATTGATTTTGTTTGTTCACACATCTCGAGGCATGGAAATTTAATGTATGAAGTGCGGAGTGGGGTCATAAATTAATTTTAACTTTTTAGTTTAGAGATTGGGTTGATTTGTTATTTTTTAATTAAGTTTAATATTTCAAATAAATAATTTTATAAAAATATAATTATATATATTTTATAAAATTAAATGTCATTTAAAATAAAAACTATTAAAAATAACTTTAGAGACATTTCATCTTTTAGCAATGGAAAGGGTTATTGACAACTGACTCATGACACCTCAATGATGACCCCTTAGGGACCTCTGTACAAAGACAATTTAGACTGTAAAACCTGGTGGATTTATAGGCTAAACTTTACTAGCAGAGTCCCAAAATAAGTAACTGGACAAACAAACTTTGATTACCTGTATTATAGGACCCTAACACATGGGAGTGGATACTTCTTGTTAGTGGGTGTCAACAAAATAGTGAAAGGAAGTTGGTGGTTCATGCTAGTGGGTGCCCACAAAACTTTTCAAGGTAGTAGATGCTTCCTACTAATAAGTGCCAATCAATTTATGTCATGATAGACATAACTAACACAATAACAATGTTGTGAACCATCCATACTTAACAAGATATAAAGTAAGTTTTCCAAATAAAAGCTATAATTAATATAATAATCCAAAAATCACCCTTACTCCTAAGCATGATAGCTTGCATGCTAAGAAATCAAAGATACACGGTTACAGGTCACCTCTCATCCTAAAATAGTAAAATACAATAACAATGAGTTATCATGAGACATGCATCCTATATCTAGCACCCCCTCGTTAAAATTTTACATCAATCCAAATTTTAATTTTAATATAATTATTCCGCATCCGAATCCAAATTTTAATACTTGTTTTATACATTCTATAATTTCCGACATTGTACCTTATTGCAATCTTTAGTTCTGTATTAATCAACATCATAGGCAATTATTGCCTATGAACGATGTTGCAACATGTGAAATGATGCAATTAAAAATAAGTTTAGAAATGGCGAGTAGTTTTTGGAAATCGAAGACCACTTACGGGAAAAAAGAAGGTTGACAACTTATGGTATTGCATTCAAGTTGGATAGTTAATCTGGACTAACCACCCATTTTGAACACCATCTACTCCCATGAACTCTTTTGAACCACTGAACATCATTTTCTTTAAAACTAATTTCGTCTGTTGCAACCATAAATTTATTAATTTTATTAATTTATTTTTCATAACATTTTGACATATTTGAAATTATGAACTAGTCTTAATGAAGTTCTAAGAACGTACATTTAAATATCAAATTCGATGTTTTTGTAAGTTTATCTATATATATATATAAATATAATTTAAACATCATATTCGATGTTTTTGTAAGTTTATATATATATATTCTTCATGTTTAGATAAAACATAATAACTTATTTCTATGAAATTGTTTATAATATTTAGTAATGGTAATTTTTAGTACATCAAAATTCTATAGGACTTGAAAATATAGATTTCGTAGAAAATTGCAAATAAATAATAAATATTAAAAAATGACTAAGATGAAAATTCAATCATTATTAGCTACATTACTTGCTATGTCAACTTCAAGGTATTCCACTAAATTTTGTAATGGAGGAGTTTGATTTTGTTGTTCTTTGTTATATGGATTTATGATTATCATTTCTAGCTATGTAATAAAGGAGCTAAACAGTTTCCTTCTTGATGGAGGAAGAGTTAGGTATAAGGTGATTTTTTTAGCCATGGGAATCTATAATCCTTTGATTTCCATTTCCAGAGTAGAAGTTCACTAGGTTTTTTGGAGAATTTCCATGAAAACTTCATTTGTCATGGCTCCTACATAGTGAGGGTGGGAATTGCGAACAAAATTTCCTTATCTCACCATCCAAACTGTTGAACCTATCTTCATGCCTTGTGAAATCTTGTCTTGTCTCTTTGAGTTCTTTCTAGTCCATGATTCGGTGATGCTCTAAGCCACCAAAACTCCAATTCATGTTTTGGTCGACTATCTTAAAGGCCAATACTCACTAGGGTGGTCGAAAACAAATTGGGGCTCAAAGTCATGCCACCTAAATTTCCACTTCAGCACAAAGAGAAACAATCCTTCAATATGCAACTAACACCCCAATTGATATCAAAGAGAAGTCAATAAACACCAATATATGACATTAGTTGAGGGGACCAGAGAAGCTCCAATAAAGAAAGAGGAGCCACTAAACCTTTAAAATAGAGGACACAAAGTCCATGGAGAAGACAAAATGCAATGAAGCAAGTAGAGTGGTCCTAGATTAGAGATTACAAGAGCACACAATCTATAGAGAAAAACTAGAACTGAATTCCTGGTGCCACTCAATTCCATGAGCCATGTACTTAATCCTTGATTTTGGCTATACAAGGAATGAAATAAAAGCCATAAAGGAAATAGAATACATAGAAAAAAATAAAGAAGAAAGCACAACAATTGTCAAAACCTAACTTCTATTAATGAGTAAAATAACCAAATATTATAGAACACAAACTGGCTAGAATGATGGTAGCTTATCTATGAAGAGAAAGAGATGGTGGCTACACTCATTTGAAAAATTTACTATGAGAAGCTAAAAGAACAAATTTTTAATATAAAGAAATAACCCTAAAGGTCCAAAACTATAGCCTTTGAAGATGAAGTGCCAAACTTTTTATGGGCCCTAAGGTGTTTAGTTGATATGTTAACTCCTCGAGGGTGAAACTTTTGCATATAATCTTCATTTGGGGTCCATATTAATTCAATGGAAAAAAATGTTAGAGAATTACATCTTTTGGTGGGGGCTAGGGCATTCCATGGCAACCCTTGGCCCCCCAAATGAACCAAAATCATTATTTTGGACATTACAACATCCCTCAAAGTTTAGGACGTAAAAAGATGTAGAAAAATTGTTATGAAGATAGAGAACCATTGAGACAATAGAAGAGGTGGCTAGCCATCGATATCCACTTCGATCAATCCCACCTATGTCTCATTGAGGCATGAAAAAGAAATCATAAGCAAAGGTGGAGCATGATGAGAACATTGTAAAAAGAGTGGAGTGATTTTATTGACCAATTCCAAATGATGCCATAATAAATAGACATGCATGGTTGCATGTGTTGTTTCATATCCTTGCAATATGTTGAGTTCTTGGAATCATTAAGGCATGGGTTGGTCTATTCTTTGTGGTTGATCATAGTATGCTCAATTTTTCCTTTTACAACATGGTTAGGTAGCCAATATGCCTCTTTATTTCCCTCAGTACATGGAAACAAGAGATTGAGTCCATCGTTACTTTCACTCAACGAATTCTTTCCATAATTGAATCTAATTGATATTCTTTGGATGAGAGGTTGAAGAGTAGGGACCTCACAATTAAATATAAGTCTATGATCACAATCAACTTTGAGATATTAAGAACTTTTCCGATATTTAGACCTCATAGCAAAGAATGCACTTCAACCATATTGTTGGATGTTATTCCAAGACTTTAGGTGTAGGAATAAACTTTTGTTCATATAGGGTTATATATCACCCACTTCCTCCTCCTACCCCCTAGCCCTACACTTGCTACCTTAATATGTTTTCATTTAATTTATTAACTTCCTGATCTGAACTTAACTAGGAATGCAACCACTTATAGATATAATTATAAACACAGAGATGCAGCAGAAAAACACTTCATTTCATTGATGGAAAAAAACTGAACTTTGCTTACAAACATAATGGAAATAAGATAGCTCGAGCGATGGTAGCTTATCTCTAAGAAGAGATGTGGTCGCTACATGCCTCTGAACTGTGTTACAATGAGGCTCAAGGGCCTATTTATTATTGGAAAACATGAGAAAACCCTAAACAACCAAAACCCTAACCACAAGAGATGTAACACTGAGAGTTTGTGGGCCCCGTTGGGCTTAGTTGGGCAACCAATTTCCTGGGGTCGTAACTTGGTCATATTATCTCCGTTTGGCGTGTATGATACCTTGTTGGAAAGGTCTCACCAAGTACTACAACTTTTTTCATATGCCCATGCCTATGGCAATCGACTTGTCGCAAACCCCAAAAAAATGTCGTTTAGGGGGTCAAAACTGCTCTAGAAGTTCAGGCCCCAAAAACTACTAAAAATTGTAAATGCTAAAATCATTAGGGGAATTTTGAGGTCTAAAATGGGCCTCCTAAGAAAAATGTACAACCAAAATAAACTTTATAAGAACCAATAGGATTCAAGATGATGATGTCAGCCATGGGGGATGATTCACCATTTTTGGAGTAAAAAAGTAAAAAGATTAAAAAATAATAAAATAATAAAACTATTTTTTCAACTTGTATTTTCAACTTATCTCCCTAAGGTTTTATTCAAATTTCGAGCGGGAGTACTTGTTGGATGCAAAATTTAATTCCTCATCCAAGGAGTACCCATGTTACATACTTTCAATGAACCCTGCCACAAGAAAAATGATAAATACATGAAAAAAACTTGATTGCAATCATGATTTTTCATGTATTTCTCATTTTTCTTGTGGCAGGGTTTATCAAAAGTATGCAACATGGGTACTCCTTGGATAAGGAATCAAATTTTGCATCCAACAAGTGTTGCCACTCGAAATTTGAGTAAACCCATAGGGATATAAATTGAAAATACGAGTTGAAAAAATAGTCTTTTCCTTTTTCCCTCTAAACTTTTATGATGTAATGTAATCTTATTTTATTATTTCCACTATTATTTTATAATTTCCTTAAGTGACCCATTTTAGACCTCAAAACTCCCCTAATGGAACAAGGAGACAGATGAAACTGACTGGGGGGTCTAGGTGGAATAGGTGGGTGGCCACCAATATCCACCTAGATCATTCCTCCCCACTTAGGAAGCAATGGTCCCCATTGCATGCAGAGCCTCCATGAGGTGAGGAAATTTTTGTTGAACATAGTCCCTGGTGAACCACTTGCTTTAGTGAAGGAGTTGGCCTGCTTTGACAACTTGATATAACCGTATCCTCTGTTGGCGAGCGTTCTTGATCTTTGTGTCCATGATCTAATCATTTGTGGCCTATTCCATGCAATACAGGTTGAGCTATGTTGGTGTGAGTTGTTTTGCAATGTCAGATGTGTCCAACAATGGTGGAAATTATGGTCAAAAGAATCTACATTGAATACTGGGTGCAGACCAAGGAACGATGGGATGCTAAGCTCAAAGGCATTATCACCGACGGCCTTGGTGATGGTGTATGGCCCATATCGGAGTGGATGAAGCTTGCGGTGGGGTCCAACAAGGCCCTCCTTCTGCAAATGTAGCCAAACTTTGTCGCCCACCTCGAACTTGTGCAACACTTGATGTTGATCATAGCACTCCTTGTACTTATCATTGGCTCTGTCTAATATATCATGGACCTGTTAGCAGATGTGTTGAATGTGCTCAATGAGTTGTTAGCCCTTTCAGCTTTTGACTGAACGTGAGCTGAATCTACCTCAGTAGCTGCAAATAGTAAGGCCACATCAATGGGGCATAATGGTTGAAATCCCATCCCTACCTGAAAGGTATTGTGGCATGTTGAGTTGTGGAGAGCTCTGTTGTAGTTGTGTTGGACATAGGGGAGACATTCATCCCACATGTGTGGATGCTTTGAGTTGTACATGCGCAGAATGTTTACGATCATCCTGTTGACAACCTCTGTTTGGCCATCAGTTTTGGGATGGAAAGCCATGGACTTAATAAGTTTTGTATCCATCATCAACTAGAGACTTGACCAAAATGCACTCAGGAATTTGTTGTCCCAATATGAGAAAATGGACTTTGGGATCCCAAAGTTTACCCAAACTTGCTCAAATAAGAGCTTAGTAGTGGCCTCTATTGTGATACTCTTCATGTAGGCTGCCATGATGGCCATCTTATAAAATCTATCAACAAGCACAAAAATGCAATTGTTGTCGTGCTTAGTAGAAGGAAGGCCCAACATGTAATCCAAGGAGACAGATTCACAAGGTTGGCTAGGAGTAGGCAGAGGAGTACACATGCCTTGCTTCTTGATGGTTGGTTTGGAAATGGTGCAGGTGTTGCAGGATCTAATGTACTTCCCAACATCTCGATGAAGTTTCGGCCAATAAAAATACTTCTGCAATACAACCACTATTTTCTCTACTCCAAAATTCCTAGTGACCCGACTTTAGTGTGCCTTCCAAATCATCTTAGAACGCTCACTTGAAGGAACACATATGTGTCCCAGGTGGCATAACAGTGCATCCCGAAGGTGAAAATTTAGAACTTGCTTCCCTCTTAGGAGTGTCTGATATATGCAGCCAAATTCTGGATCGCTCTTATAAATATGCGGCCACCCTGATGTCTTGTGCCCACTGAAGTCAAGCAAAGTGATCAGTGCCATGACCGGTGGCCAATTGAGGAAATTGGTGACGTTATTGGTGTTTCCCTTCTTATACTTAATTTTCAAATGGAACTGTTGCAGACAAGTGCACCATTTATTATGGTGATCGTTCTGCAACTTCCCTTATGTCTGTATGAAATGTAGAGGTCAGTGGTCTGTGTGGATGATGGTTTCCTTCCCTAGAATATAATGCTTCCCTTGATGGTAGGCCTGCACAATGGAATACATTTCTTTGTCGTAAGTGGGGTACTTTTGGACTGTGTTTGAAAGTGTCTCACCGTGGTAAGCAACTGGATGCCCATGCTGAGTAAGAATCGCACCAATAGCATAGTCGGAGGCATCTGTCTCAATATCAAATGGTTTTTTCAGATCTGGTAATGTGAGAACTGGCGTAGAACATAGACGATTCTTCAACTCGAAGAACAATTTTTGTTGGGTTTCCGACCAAAAAACTTTTCTTTTGCTCCTCCCTTGGTGACTTGACTTTAAGGCCAAGTGATATGAGAGAACCCAAACACGAACCTATGGTAGAAATTGGCAAGACCCAAAATGTTGTGGAGCTTTGTTAGAGCGGTTGGGGTTGGCCAATCCCGAATGACTTGTATCTTGGATGGGTTCACATGTACACCCTTCTCATCAATGATGTATCCCAAATATTGAACCTGGGTCAAACCAAAGGTACATTTCTCCAAGTTAGCACACAACTTATGTTTTCGTAGGGTTTGAAGGACTTGTTGAATATGGTGGAGGTGCTCTTCCCAACTTTGGCTGAAGATCAATATGTCATCTAAATGCAACACCACGAATGCATTGGTGAAGGGTTGCAAGATGTCATCCATCAGTCTCATGAAGGTTTCAGGGGAGTTCGTCAATCCAAATGGCATGACCAACCATTCGAAAAGGCCCTACTTGTATTTGAAGGTAGTCTTCCACACATCGTAGGGTTCGATAGGCACCTAGTGATAAACTGTCTTCAAGTCAATATTGCTAAAATATTTGGCCCCTTTGAGCTATTCCATAAGGTAATCAATCCGTGGGATTGGGTACCTATTCCGGACAATGATCTTGTTCAGCGCCTGATAGTCGATACAAAGCCTACAGGTCCCATCCTTCTTCTGTACTAATACAATCGAGCTCCCACAAGGTGATGAGCTTGGCCTGATGTGCCCTTTCTGCAATAGTCCCTGAATATTCATCTTAATCTCATTGTTCTCTAGAACAAAGCATCGATAGATCTGTCCATTGGGCAGCAGCGCACCCGTGGTCAGATCGATGGATTTCTTGACCTGACAGTGAAGAGGTACCCATATGGATGATGCGAAAATATCCCTGTACTCCTCCACGACCTTGTCCATCTGTTGTTTCTGTGCAGAGGATCTGTGGCCATATCCTTCTTCTTTCCCTGGGGATGAATCATAAGGAAAACAAATTTCCTGGATGGGAAATGATATTACTGCATTTCTTTGCAGTGATCAAAGAGATGGCGATAGGCGGGGCTACCTCCTGTATCCTGTACAACTTATTAGCTAAAGTAATAATCCCAGAGCGAGGTCTAGACTCATATACAGTATGTCGCTTCCACAAGTATGGTTTTCCTAAGAATACATCACAAACTTCAAGAGAGCAATGTCACACAGTACCTCATCCATGAAGGGCTTGCTACTGTAGGGAAGGCGACACTACTGGTTGACGCGAAGATCTCATCCTTGGTGAAGCCACCTGATGGTGTACAAATATGGATGTGATGTAGTATTTAGGCCCAGCTGCTTCACGACCTTTGCTGAAATGAGGTTCTTTTGGCTCCTGCTATTGATAATGAACTGCAACGGAGAACCCTTCACATCTGTGAGTGAAAGAGGCATTTCCCCTCCTCTGGATCTTCAGGTTCAATCTTCTAGATCTTGGTGGTGGCCACGATGGCACTAGGATCCGCATAATTGATCTTCTTCCCTTTGTCAGTTCCCTTATCGGGTTTTGATTCAAATTCAGAACGTGAGTCTGATTCAGAAGCCTTCATCTCAACCACAAGTGACTGCTTGGCCCAACACTCACTTGTATTGTGAGTGGAGCTCTTATGGAACTCACACCAATTTCTCGTGTCCTTCTTCGTCTTCATGGTGTTTTTATTTGCGTGTAGCTTCGATGGGCTGTTAGGTAGCCCCACCTTGTCTTGGTCCTTTGTTCTGTGGTTCGGGGGCGCTTTTTTCTTTCTTTGCTTTGATGGTCATATATATATATATTCTCTAACATGTGATGCTACTAACATATGTTTGTTTACATTTCATTAACACATAGATTAATTTTTATTTGAGGGAAGGGACAAGGCACTCATGTTTTCATCCCTCTCTTGCATTTGACATCCATTTGGTGATAATGGTTCAAGTCTACAAGCTTTTGAAGATTTTGGAGTTCTCACACACCCTTGAGATGAGCACATGTCCCTAAGTTGGAGCTTTCTATTACACTTTAGATTCACTTTAGTGTACCCCACATATTTTTTCTAGGTGTGACCCATCATGTAGGAAAACTATTGTGTCTATTATATCATAATGAATGAAAAGTGTGATTACTGTAGACATGCATTGTTGCTTGTTTTGTTTCATATCCTTGCAATATGTTGAGTTCATGGAATGATTAAGGTATGGGTTGGTATATTCTTTGTGGTTGATCATAATAAACTAAATTTTTTCTTTTACAACCTAGTTAGATAGCCAATATGCCTCTTGATTTTCCTACTGGTTTTTCCTCTGTAGACTCTGAAGAGTCAGAGTCTTTATCTTTTCCTTTCTCCTTTATCTGTAGTCCACGGGTCTGTGACTTCTTCTTGGGCTTTTCCACTAGAATTTCCTCCATGGATTCCAAAGAATCAAAGTCTTCATCCTTCGAAAAGTAATTCTCAGCCAGAAACTCCTCCCTCGTCTTCTTCTTGTCCTTCAGAACCTCTACCAGGATGATTTTCACCAGCCCATGGTGATAGAGGTTTTCCTCCAAATTAGCCCCCCT
The DNA here is from genome assembly GCA_031772625.1 of Pinus tabuliformis. Taxonomy (NCBI): domain Eukaryota; kingdom Viridiplantae; phylum Streptophyta; class Pinopsida; order Pinales; family Pinaceae; genus Pinus; species Pinus tabuliformis. The sequence continues at coordinate 154,427,256 of CM062812.1, forward strand.
CTCCTTAGCAGTCGTTGGCATATTCATCAGAGACATTCACACAAAATATGTCAAATTCAATGGCTTGTCATGAAAATCCACAAGGAACCGAATGCGAAACAAGAATGCGAGCCCAAAGCAACCTTCACACGTTATATACTTCCATAGGAAAAATAACAGGTGTTGATACTTACTTCTCAAGAAGTCCTGTGAAATCCCCTTGCTCCAGCCAAGGTCCAAATGCTCCTTCTGGAGAAAGGATGCGCACATACCCTTGTTGAAACACTAATTTTTAAACCAATGGCCCCCCTGCTATGGAATTCTGCATGCCCAAGACACCAAACCCTTGGTTAACCTGAACTAGACATTCCCGACTTGAGCTTTGTCGCCATTCAAATTCAGGGCGAAAGACTTCATAACCTCTAAGTTGTGGCTACTGAATTTTTGAAATAATGGCAGCCACCCTTCTTTCTCCAGTCTCACCTTACTGCGAGGGTTAGCTTCCAACAATTCAGGGCCTTGCGGCTCGAAGTAGACAAGGGCATGCAACTTTGACATGGTGAAAAATAGGGAAGACAGGACGCATGCAACTCTTCAAAAATGTCGTGCTAAACTTTTGCAAAGGATCGTGCGATAAGGGAGGGATAATATGGGAAATATAGGAAAGCACAAAGATTTCGAGAAACAGATCGTGATCATGATTATCATCATGATCTGACCCGTGGAAGGATATGGAGAGTACGTCCACTAGTCATGTCAGAATCATGATAATCGAGCGTGGAGCTAGATTTATGATGCAACAGTTTATGGCCGCATTTTTCCATAAGGGTAACCATAACTTGAAATCATACAAATGTTTTAAAATTAACGCATCAATTACCTCTTACCTCAAGTGTCCTGTCACCGGTTGTACCTTACTGAGCTTACCTTCCAATGGTCTAGTCCTTGGATGACGTGTGCTTGTCCTTGAAATGATAACCCACTTAACAATTAAATCAGATGTATGATCTCATAATTCATGACCTCGACCAGTAATTAAAATTTGTCAGTACTTTATTAAATGATTTTAAACTAATGTTTTGTCTATGACTTTTTTTTTTTTTTTTTCAGAAAACCCAGGGTGTTGTTGTAGGAAATGGAACTGTGATTGTTGATCATTTTGCAGGAAATGGAATTGTGACTATTGATCATTCTGTAGGAAATTGAACCATGACTGTTGAACATTCTGCAGAAATGGATGTCACTACTGAGAATTCTACAGGAAATGGAACCATGACTTGTGAAACTTCTGCAGGAAATCCTTCCACTAGAAAAAACCGCTTCTCCCTCGTTTGTGTACAGTTCATTGCACATGAGTAAAGGTGTTGATGTCGAATGTGTAATGATCTCATTGGATTACCAGCCATTAAGGTCAACTATTAACCAATGCGAGTCTCATCACCATTAATGAGAGTGAGGACCAAGGTACCCTGATGCATCCTATTCGGTGTGAATTGATGAGATATTGTCGAACCCCCCTATAAGATCCAGCATTCAAGGAGCCATAGTGATTCTCCATTGTTGCTGGCAAGATAGCTTGTCATTAGGGCATAAAAGCTTCAAGGAATCATAAGACTCTGATCTTGCACCCAGATAATACGCTGATGTCGATGGGCCAATATTGTTGGAAGGAGGGCCTTAAGAAATCCCACATCAGTCCAACAAGCAAAATCCAAGATTAACTGAAAAAAAAATTATTGGGAGGATCCCAGAGGATCTACTGACCTGTAGTTTTAACGATCCCAGGGAATTCCATGCTCACTAGATTTCAATTT